>OX344750.2:42264820-43604820 GCA_947034885.2 Thuidium tamariscinum | reverse complement strand
TATGACACTTTGGAACATGTGTCATGACCTCATTAGTCCCAACCTTGAAAATGAGGAAAAAGTACATTCCAAGCTTTGATTGGAAATCTCTTTTAGCCTTGGTTGGAAATAGATGCATCCTACAAGTGGTCATAGGTGGTTCTACCTTATGAATGTTTGATTTGTGTTTGTATAGAAAAAATAAGAATAAGTATGATTATGAATACATATATACTAACAAATCTATTGCAATGTAAATTGAACTTGGGAGAATATGGACTCTATAGGTAGTTGAAGACTTATGAAAGTAGATGAAAAAATATTTTGGGATATTATGATGAAATACTTGGGATGATTTGAGATCATCATTGTGACAATAAGTTGTGACAAATTGCATGACAAAATGTATTTAATGTAATAGATAGATAGAAATATTGAAATACTAATTTTCATATATTTATATATACCTTAAACATAATACTTTCAAATTGATTTTATCTTATTAGTGCATGCATCACTAATTTAGCAAAGCTACATTATTTAAATTTGGTCTATACTACAATAATTTATAGTAGTACTATAGTGCAACTTGAATTTTGGTTTTCTAAGAATGAAGTAAGGATGAAAAAACTAATTGCCTTGAAAAACGTTTTTTGAGATTTTACTGTTTTTTAAAATATCTCTAGAATGTTGGAATGTATTTCAAGTTTCTCAATTAGATTTTACCTTTGTTAATGTAAAATATTTTAAAAGTAAATGGAAGTTTCCAAATTATTTGATGACATTTCACTTATCAAACTATGTAAACGTAATCTTGGAGAAGTCACTTACTACATTTAAGAAACAACCTACGGCAAAATATAGATAGCATTTTATTAATTTTGTATAAAATTTATAAAATACTTACAAAATAAAGTAGGGGCCATTGAAAGTGAGAGATCAATTATAAGTCATGTAGATAGTTTATAAATCTAAGCCATTAGTATTTTGTACATATAACTTAGTGTCTAGAATTTAGGATCATGTGTATTGTCTTTACTACAATATGTATATACAACTAGGTGTACAACTAATTGCACAACTAGGTCAAAGGGATTTTGATGGAAAATCACTTCATTTGAAGTGCAAGTCTTTAAATTTTGATAGCAATAAGACTTCGTAAGTGCATTTAGTTTGCAATATACATTCACATTAACTACTTTGTTAGTAGTAAGTTTGACGTATACATTGACATTGAGTACTTTGTTAGCATTGTCTTGTAATTTTTAATATTGAAAGGACAATTTCTTAGCAAGCACACTTTTTTAGTAAGAATGATTTTTGTTGTTCTCAAATTGTGTTCAATTCTTTTGTTCTATTTTTTAATGTTTGTTGATGAAGCTAAAACTAAATTTGAGTGAAGACCCTAAACTAAATTTGGATAGGTGAATGTCTTTGAAATTTTTTGAGTAAATTTCCTTGGAAGATAAGTGACATTGCCACCTAACATAAGTTATTTCACACATTTTAAAGCTTTGAGGAATGAGTCATGAGTTGATAACATGTGAAATGTCATTATTAGGTCCTTACATGTTTCAATTTTGGACATGCTCTCTTATTTTTTCTTATGCACATGATATAGGTGAACTTCAATCATATGCTATTTGAAAATAGGCAAAATTCTATGCATGTAGATTTTTACCTTTTTGTCTAAATAATCCTTCTCTTCTCACCTTCCTTTTCAATTGTGTTCTTCTTTTCTTGAAAAATAATATAGCCTAGAAAAAATTACATTGAGATGAGAAATATAAGTAATGATAGGGTTCCATTTTTTCAAATTAAATAATTATAAAGATTCTTTAATTCTTGCCTTAGAGCTAAATATCTCTTTAAATAATACCCCCTCGTTGCTTGTGGTATTCAAAATATACATAAAGTGAACCCCAAGAACATAATTATTTTCTTTTAAGTCAAAATGTAAGTCATGATTTATTCTTCTATTGGTATATTTCACTATCTCCTTTAATGCTTTCCAATTGATATAGTTTAATACAATAGTGGTCAATGACTTCTAGTTACTTAGGCAATTAAGAATTAACTCAATTTAAAGTACCAAATCTCTTTTCTAACTCTTCATCTAACTAAAGGACCATTAATCAATGACTGTAGGATTATTCATACACATATGTTGGAAAAATATACTTAACATTCCAATAGTGGATTCAAATAATGACATTTTTTCAATGACTTTATTCCATTGAATGACTTCTTTTACTAGTAGTCTAGCATGCCTTTAGTTTATTCAATTCATCTTCCTCTTCCAAAAGTTGACATTTAGACAAGAATTTATAATGATTATTCATTTATCGTAGGTTTTTATTTTAAGAAAAAAGCCTAGTCAACATGCTTTACATATAGCAATGAATATTTTCAAGTAGTCTCCAACATCATAGATTCACATAATAATAAACAATAACCTAAAGTTAGGAGACTATCATTAATGAAAAATGTGTTAGGTGTAAGCTTTGATTGGAACCAGGTTTTTTTTCAGTCAAACTACATAGCATGCACGGAATGGAAGATGTTCCCTCCAAATTTAAACCACTGTAACTATGCCACAACACTAGAGTCTGGCCCCATGAGGCCCCAAAAAACAACACTGATTGGAACTTCTTGAGCTTGAATGTAAGGACATGAGTACAATTATAACATTATATAAAAAGACAATGGTCTTCCGCAAATTAGGAAAGTAAGTTACTGTGCCTCCTTCCTTAGATATGCTTATAGAAGTATTAAGCTTATGTTTCCAAATATAAACCTAGAAGAAGGTATTCCAATGTGCCTTCTTCAATATGCCTAAAATGGACTTCTTAGTTAATTCAAGAATAAAAGATGACCAAGGAGCTATAATCTAAGACAATTTTGTTCACAATAGAGGCCTTCTTTTTCTAAAGATGCAAAAGTGACCCTTGCTTCAATAGGATATTAAATCCTAGTAGGCCCAGCAAGATAAATTTTAGGTTCTTTGGGATAAAAATAAAAAAGACCCCTATTTTGTACCATGTTTAAGGGATGTTGTAGACCTCTCATAGTTAATTTGGAGTCTTTGATTGCAAATATAAATTTAGAATTTTTTTTAAAATTAAAAAAAAATTCCTTCATTTTTCCATGAGGTAAATCCAACTTGTTGGGCCCACCTTCGATTGTAGGATTTAACATCCTCCCTTCCCTCATTAGTAAGGTAGAACCACCCATAACCAACAAGCACCTAATAACCAACTTGTAGATTGATGTATGGCTAGAATGTTTTTTCCTCCTTTTCAAAATTGGGACTAAAAGTTTATAGTACATGTCCCAAAGTAGTACACAAAAAAAGTTGACAACACTGAGTGGAAAAGTTGGAAGCACTGAGTGGAAAAGTTGAAAGCACTAAGTGGAAAAGCAGTTTTTTGAATGATGAAAATTAGAAAAGTGTAGAGATTGGGAATGGGTTCTACACACTTTTTACCTTTCAAAATTCGTAGAAATTTCAATTCATGCAATAAAATAATCAAAGTTTTGGCAATCCCACCATTTTGATCATTGCACCTCCAAAAATATTGGCTTTGACTTTCACTACGCCAGATCCTGTCTAGAATATCTTAAATGATTGGTTAGAACAGGTGGTTCTACCTTAAAGAATGTTATGGAACTTACCCTTGCTGCCTCCTTTTGGAGAGAATCCACTTTGACAACCAGTAATAACTCACGCATGAATTTACTGCAGGATACGACCGTAAGCTTACACATTGGCATCACGCAAGTTTTCAGAGAGCAACAAGTGCCCAGCTCCAAGTGAAGACTGAAGACCGCAGAGTAAGCAGTTGTTTTTTTGGGCCTCATGGGGCCAGACTCTAGTGCTGTGGCATAGTCACAGTGGTTTAAATCTGGAGGGAACATCCTCCATTCACTGCATGCTGTGTAGTTTGACTGGAAAAAAAAACACTGGCAGTAAGGTAGGTACACCCAAAATGGCACCTGACCTTAAAGCACCCTGTACAACGTGCATACATTTTCAAAATCAGTCATGTACCCAGACTGTAGATGGCGCTTTCAGAAACACACTTTGACTGTTAATAACTTTTGCATATGGTATCCAAATCCACTGTTCTTTGGTGCGTTGGAACATGCTTTCACTCACCTACAAGACTGTAAAAAACCCTGGACAACATAATAACATGAACTAGGCACAGTATGAAAAACTGACGCTTTTGGGTGTACCTACCTTAAGTTAAGATAAGGGCAAAACACCCATTCCCGCACCTATTCCTTGTAGTGGACTGTAGATTCACTCAAATGCAGCAGTAGACTTCCCTTAATGTGTTCGCCACATGTATGATTGTAATTTGCTAACACAACTGAAGGACACATAGGGAAATTTGGTTGGCTGAGTGTTGATTTTTGCAGGGTTCAGTTTGGGGGGCACCTATAGGACGGTTCCCCAAGTCTAGGGAGCCAATACTTTGAAAATTTGTAGAAATTACATATTGTATCCAAAAAATCTATTTTTCTTTAACATTCATGATTTTCACTCTCTAATACTAGAAAAATATCATTTTTAGAAAACGTTGCGTCCAACTATGATGAAGTCCTTATTTGGACATTTTTGGATGTTTCCACTGTATATTCCCTTCGGGTGAATTGACTTCTCCCTCCTTGGTCCCTGGGAAAACACTTAAATTTTTTATTTTCCACGCATGATAAAATTAGCAAATTTTGAATTCGTAAGGGAGAAACACCCATTCCTAAACAGTGTCCTTTGCAATGGACTGTAGACTCACCTAATTGCATCAATAGAGTTCCCTTGACCCCTAAATGCCCAAGGCCTGTTTTGAGTGTCTTGGAATTTGCTCTAAATTGAACAAGATGTAAACATTTTGATAAGTTGTATCAATTTTTTTTGAATTGTAACCATACAAATTCAAACTAGACATGTTAGAAATCTCATGGGAAAAGAAAACACAACAATATCAATTACAGAATGAAAGATTATAATGTCTGACCATGAGGGTGTTAAAACTGCAAAAAAACTTTCAATCCTCTTTTCACAAGTCAAATCTAAAACAATGGGGACCAAAAAAATATAAGTTTAAAGGGCCTAATATGTATAATCCCAATCAATTTATGGCTTCTTAAAAATTGCTCTGTAATTTTTTTAAATGAATTTTGAATGTGATTTTTGATCTAAGATCTAGTGTATTTGAGGCTCATTTCCAAGAGCTCTCAACACTACGGGAAGTCAAGATTGCAACGAGTACCCTTGCACAAAATCTTGACTAGAAAAATCATTACTAGTTATTTTCAAGATCAGATTTTTGATGCTAAAAGTAGACTTCATGAAGAACTTTTCAAAAAATTAAACTACTAAAAATAGCAACTTGATTAAGTTTTGTTTAACTTCAAAGTTTTGCAAACACCAAATTTTGGTGCCTTGGGCAATTAGGGGTTAATGTGTTTGCCACATGCTTGATTCTAATTGGTTGATGCATTTCAAGGACACATATAAATATTTTATTATCTTACTCTTGATTTTAGCATGGTTTAGTTTTGGGTGCACCTATTGCATAGATTTAGTGGTCTAGGGAGCCAACACTTTGAAAAGTCAGAGAAATTACATACATCATCTGAAAAATCTATTTTTTTAATATTCATGATTTTCACTCGTAGATACTAGAAAATATCATTTTTAGAGAATAATACCTCCAACTATGATCAGAATTCCTTATTTGGACGATTTTGGGTGCTTCCATCGTATTTGCAATCAAAGGCCCCAAATTTGGCTGGGTGAATTGTCCCCCTTGCTCAACCACTCCAAGTCATTCCAAGGGTGTGAGTAAAAGTACCTATTTTATGCTTGATTAATTTACCTTATACATCCCTCTTTGATAATGTGGGGCCTCTGATTGCAAATATAAAGTCAAAATTTTCAAATTTGATCATGTATGGAAAACAAAACTTTTTAGTGTTTTATTGACTGGCCAAGTGAAGGGGGTAGTTCACCTTGGCCAAAATTATCTAGGAAGAGAGTAAAAGGAAAATTAACCATTAGATGAAATCTGAGGCCTCCAAAGGGCCATTTTGGGTCTATTCTTGAAATGGTTCCCAAAACAGCTGGCCGTTGTTAAGCTGACAGCTCCAAAAAATAAATTGGGGGTCTTGAAATGCAAAAAGAAGTCTAATTTTTTTTTAAATTGACGAGGCACAGTCGTCGCCACATTAGATTCTTGCGATTCCTATACTTTTTGTGTTTCTAGACTACGGGAACTCATAGTCTCTTAGAGCCCTTGAATTTCATCTAATTCAAGTACAAAGTAGGGGGCTTTTTTATTTACTTGTACCCTTGAAAAGACTTGGAGAGTTTGAGCGAAGAGGCCAGTTTACCCCAACCTTGTAATTTGACACATGGATTTGCAAGTACATTTGATAAGTTTATATAAGGCAAAAAGAGTTAAGGTAGAGGTACCTATGATGGATAATTTAAGCATTTCAACATGTGGGATGTCAAAAATTTACTATAAAATTGAGCTCACTATGAATGCAAATGTAAGGATGAGGAAGAATTTTTTTTAAATGTTTTTTTCCTCAAAAATGAATATTTCATGCAATATCAATGTAGGTTTTTCATTTGGACCCATTTTGGTTTTATAGACTCACCTATTTCAATTAGCTTTAGCACTTTTCTCTAACTAAGAAAAGATCAGAAGACATATGATTGGACAAGAAGGTATAAACATAAAAAGAATTTCAATAAATATTGCATTCAAATGTTGTCCACCATAGGTCAGCTTGTAAAACCATTAGGAGTTGTCCAAAATAGGCACTTCTACCAAATTACCATTCATTCATTAAATTGGTGAATATAGATGGAGTGAAAAAATCACAATTAAGTGTAATTTTGGTCATGTAGATAAATGAAATTTAATAATATTAGGAAAAAAAATTAAAAATTAGAGATTTTTTGTATTTACTATGAATTTTTAAAGACGAGATTGGAAAAAACTTCAAAGTCTTCAATATATGCATGTTTAAAGACCCCTAAGCAAGACTTCAAACCATTCACTAAAAGCTTTTTATTTTACAACCATAAAGTGCCATTTAATTGGGTGAAGGATATAACTACCTTAGCTTAGAAGTCCCTCATCTTACTTCCAACTACTACAACTAAGATTCTGGCTTAAAGTAAAGAAATGATTTAGAATCTCCTTGCCACCTTAGAATGGGTCATAGATGATGCTTTAAAAGTTAACAGTAGGCAGTTTTTTTACAAAAATCAAAACCTAGATGGAGTAAATATGGCATCAATTTCAAAAAGAGAAAGGACATAATATATACATATGAAATTATGACCTTCAAGAAGAGAGTTGGGCTTACTTGTATGGAAAATTCATTTCTCTCCCTCATATCAAGGACTATGTCAAACCTTTCCTAGTGTAGTAAAATATGATTATCAACACATTAACTCCTATTGTAAATTACCAATTGTTCAAATTTTGAACAATAAATGAACTCAAACATGTTTTTTTTTAAAGAATTTTTTTTTCATCTATTAAAATTATAATGTATTCTTGTACAATATATTCTTAGACAGTCACTTGGACTATCTAAATTTTCAATTTCTTGCTTTGCAAGTATTTTATAGTAAAAAAGACACAAATGTATTTAACCTTGAAAAGGCACCACATTAACGAGGATCACAATATTACTTTTAGATAAACTCTACTTAGATTGGATCAATGAATATAGTCAATTTTTATTGCAAAATGCAAACATCACTTCAAAAGAATTCTACCTTTTAACACTTTTTTGGGGGGTGAAATTTTGCCAACTCAAATAAAAAGGAGCTAATATATTGACACCCTTCTAAATTTAATTCAATGACATGTTGCTAGAAACACCAAAGCTATAGTAAAGAAAAAGCCTTAGTACTATAAAGATAGCTGCTTTGGAATCTAACCCTCCAAATTTGAATCCAAACCTACCCTCGAAAATAAGACAATAAAAACCTCCAAATCAATAACTTTAGAATGAAGTCTTCCCTTTTGGCAAAATCATTCCAATAGAACACAAGATTTAAGATAGACATATCCATTCTTAATTCTACATCCAATGCCATTCTCATATACCAATAGGGTACATCTACAAAGAAAATATGCACTTCTAGTACATAAAAGAGGAGTTCATAAAGGGACAAAAATGGATATGTCTACAAGAGTTTTTTATGAGTAAATTTTTGCTAAGAAGCAATGAATGTTTTTATAGGGAATATTTTGTAAGATAATGTTTTTTCCTTAGTGGAATGAAATTACAAAATGCTTACAAATCTTGGAACAATACTACTCTATATTAGATGAATGTACATTCTTTTGAATGAATTCATAAAATACTATGAAATATTAGAATAATGTAGCTCTATTTTGGATGAATGTACACTATTTTGGATGAATAAATGAAATTTTATTAGTATATTGTAGGTTTCATCCATTTTTGTAGATGTAAATAGATTCATCACCCTAGTAAAGATCAATGCCTAAGATAAACGAAACCAAGGTCAAACCCTAAAGGTTTTGACTATGTTTTCACCAAAACTACTCCAAAACTACCCTTTCTAGTACAAGTACTAAATTTATTTTTCGATCAAAACATTTTTTGACATAGGTGACTATAGGATCTTGCAATCTACATGGTATTTTAAGATGTGGCAATCTTTTGATCACATTAGACTACTGGCGTGGTACATTCCTAGAGTCCGCAAAGTCAAAAGAACTTGTGGTCTTCTAATGCCTTCAAATCTCCCCTAATGCTTTTTCAGCCATGCCAAAAAAATGGACAGTTGCACTTTATAAGCTCATATGTATATTAAAAACTGTCTAAAATTGTGACGCATCTTTGGATTTATTCTTCAAATCAAGTTGGATACATGCTTACAAAATTTTAGATCATTTGAAATTGTAGAACATATAGGAAAGAATTAGTAAGTAAAAAGAAACAAAGAATGATTCAAAACACTAAATTGTTAAGAATTTATTTATAGAATTGAAAAATGCCAATCCCAATGGTTATAATGTTGTAATAAACCATATATTCACCTATTAATATTTTTACTTTTTTTCAAAAATATTGAAAATTGAGCTAAATAAAGGACTTCACAATTTACTTAAAGGCAAAGATTTCATAATTGCCCACAAACTGAAACTCGTCAATTTCAAATTTTTATTTCTTCAAAAACTGATTTCTTTTTAGCTGCCTAGGCTCCCTGGGCTTGGAAAGAAACTACATACTATACCATAACTTTTTAACCATTAAGTCAAAATTTATGAAAATTGTTGTACCTTGGAGCTACTCCTCAACCCCATGTTGACTGAAAAAAAATTGGAAATTCCACTTGTGGTGAGATGCCCAAAAAATCTATGTTTCCAAAAAACATGCTTTGGGACTTCTACCTTAGCTCGAGGCTGGCCTCCTGGTTACTTCCTGATTGTTACCACCAAAAATACTAAAAATCATTCCAGGAATGTTTAACCCTCATTCCCTCACTCCTAAGGGGTTGAATTTCGTTCCCTTTTTCAGTGTATTCTGAGAAACTTGAGGCGGTGAGGGGTTAAAGAATATGCAAAGAAGGATTGTCAAGGCCTTCAACAGAACCGAAAATCAGCAGCAGAATAATAATAAGGAGAATCAAAATTCAAAAGAGTTGGTTAAAAAAAATTAAAAAATTAAAAAAAAAATTAAAAAGAGCTTTCAAGAAGGAAAAAAAAATTCCAAAGGGCTCACCCTTTCCTTGCTTCCTGTAATCCCGTTGCAGGGCTCCACAGTGTCACCCCAGATCCAGACAGAACCCTATTCACACCGCACAAAAAAATCACAGAGGTTAGCCACTCCGGAACGGGAAATCCACACTGATCCTAGATGACACTAGTCGGTATTCCCCCGAGATGTCCCAAACGGCACCCCCAAACGCGGACAAAGCGGACAACGCGGACCCCTCCTTGGTCTTGGGCCCTGGGCCGTGGGCTCTTCCTTCCTGATTTCCGTTTCTCCATTTGACTAGAGTCGCCTATACGCATCTCGTGTTGGCACTGAGTCGTCGCCTCGCTCCTTCCTTCGCAAGACCTCCCAGATCGTTCCCTCGTTTGTGGGACTTGGCTGCAAACTGGTTAGGGGCTAGGCCGCACTACTGCCCTCTTGGGAATTTAATATTACTGATTCTTTGCTGGAGGATGCTTGGCACGGAAGTTGTTCTGGATTGATGGTGGGTTAGGGTAACTTATTATACTGCGGGTGATTGCACTTGAAGCTCGCAACTCATCTCAGTTCTGAAGTAGCAGCATTCGGTGTGACGATTTCTGGACGGTACTACAGTTTGTGTGAGGACAATTTAGTAAACGTTTCTTCACGCGGTAGTAGTGGTTCTTGATTTTGAGTGGTTGCTGGCTAGGGTATCTCCGCGTATCATAGCACATGAAGCTTTCAACTTGTTTCAGTTGCGTCCGTAGCTACGATTGGTATCATGCTCTCTGGACAGGACTGAGCTTTCTGGAAGCGCGAGTATCTGAACTTTCTTGACGCGACAGTAGTTGTTCTTGATTGGAAAGTTATTGATGTTCGCCCGGGTATATTACGTACTCTGTGGTGCGCTTGGCATCATTTGAGTTGAAAGCTTCTTCAGCGATGTTTGGTAATGCACTTTCTGTACGGTATTGCACTTTCTGGAAGTGAGATTACTACTGTAGAAGCTTCATGGATTAAACGCGAATTTATGGTTCCGCGTCGATCGCCGCTCAGTTGTTGGAGCATGTCAGACTTTTTACTGCTGGCGTACAATCGATGCGTGGCGCTCGATGTGGTGGTTGATTTGGTGGTGAGCGCTTTGTCGGTAGGGTTTGATCGTCGGCCATGGTTGGATTGGGGATAAATGGAAGAGGAGCGAGAGGAGAAGCATTGGTCGGGAGCAGGGGATGTCAGCTTGGTTCTAGTCGGTGTGATTGCGGTGTAGGTTCGATGTGGGAGGCGGGAGGCGATCTATTGCGGTTGTGTATCCGTTATCACGCTGTTGAAACTGGATTGTGAGTTTTTCTCACCTTCTCAAATTCTATCGAATATTTTCCTCAAATCCTATCTAATTTCCCTATTCGATTATTAGATGATTTTCGAGGAAAGCATAGGATTTTTATTCTTAGCTAGACAGTCGGTGATTTTGTTGAAGTGTACTTCGGGCCAGCGAATGCATCTAGAAATGTTAAAGAGAGTTCGCAAATTCGGTGTATGCGGGTACGAGAGATTTGGTTTTACAGTTTGAACAGTTTACGCAAAGCTCTATTCATGTAACTTGGTACTGACTGGTAGGGGAATAATGTTCTGTGCATCGAAAGAGTTTTCGATTAATGTTGAGTATCGTTGTTGGATACAGGGCCTGGACGTGTCGGAGTATTGCGCAGGATTGAATGGCACGCTCGTAAGTCTTCCTGTGAAGGGCGACGAGGCCATGCCTTCACCTAGTCTCACACCTAGTCTCGTCGCTAACCCTTCTGAAACCACATTTTGAGACGGATGGCTTGGTCTGAGGATATGGAGGTCATTGGGAAGTTCTGCTTGTAGGGTTATCAGGAACATATCGTATTTTACCTATTGCAGTAGTTTGCAATCCATGCCGGATATCAGACAGATGGAGGCGAATGGTTTTGTTGTAGCAGCAGTAGAGATTTAGGGGTTGAGGAGCTCTGTGCACAGATCAAGCGTACTCACGAATATGATAGAAGGGTGACGACTTGGAGGAATTCTAGAAAGTTAGAGCAATGGCTGCCCAATGGGTTGGACATTTCCAACACAGGGTTTCGATGTTGGCGGTGGCAGCTCAAGGGGTTATGAATGTGAAAGAACACCCAACACATATCATTCTTGATGATTTTGCGACATCTCTTGGGAATCTTGCAAGTTCTTTGAAGGAATTGCAGGGAGAGCTGGAGGTAGGTCACTCTATGCTCACTACATTCTTCTGTCTACTTAGTGTGGGTTTTAAAAGTAAGGTGAATACTGTTGTCATCAAGCAACTAGATTGGAAATAGATGAATGCAAGACGATTGGTGCAGTAATGAAATTTGCTTGAATATAGTAGACTTAAGAGTCTGCTTTTGATTAAGACTTATGACCTAACCCTAAGGTCTGGAGTGAACAGTGATAATTGTATGCTGAAGTGCTCCCAGGCACCACTAAGCTTCTCTTGAAATCATCTATCCAGGTTCACCCACCTACCAGTTCCATCGAGGTTCAGCAGCGCGACATGGAGGCTGAAATGACTGCAGTGGAGCAACTGGTGATGGCCCACAGAGCGCAGTCCCAATTTTCCTCGCTCCTGAGTTGTCCTTTCCTGCTCCTGAGGTTACAATCATTCAGAGGGACTTTGAGCAGGAACCTAGAGGTCATTACTCCGGTCGCTTGCAGCACATCTGTTCAAATGCAGATGTCTCGAACGCACCGACAGCTGAAAGAGAGTCCACCCAAACTTGGGTTTAAAGAGCAAACTGTGATAGACTCATTGAGCACGATCACTGAGGGATCTGCCGCTCCAAAATGCAAGGAGCTCGCAGATGTAGTTGCAGACTATTTAGGCGTTGCCCTCAAAGATGCTGTATTTTCCGATCATCTTGCAGAAGTAAAAAGGGATGTCATGAAGGCTGAGGTATGTAATGATCTCTCGTTTTCATTGTACTTGGACCGGTGTGTCAAGGCGTTGGAGAAGGGTTTGGCATTTCAGGAGGAGCCATTAGAAGGTGACCATGATTTCCTTTCAACTCCGTCGACGCCCCAAAGCATTAATTTTGCCACGAAAGAGGTGGTTGCTCCCTCATCGCCCTTGCCTTCATTCATTTGTCCAATTACAAAGCAGGTTATGAAGGACCCCGTGCAGATTGCTTCCGGACAGACTTATGAGCGAGCTGCCATTCTGCAATGGTTTAAAGATGGGAAGACGACGTGCCCGCTCGGGGAGAAGCTGAAGAATACCAAGGTGAAACCAAATTATGCACTGAGGCAATCAATTTCCGAATGGAAAGAGAGAAATTACAACATCCGCCTGGACAATGCAGAATTGCGGCTGAGGTCGTTTCAGCCGATGGAACAAGCGCGCGGTGCACGAGACATCAAGATTCTCTGTGAGGACGATGCAATAAACAAATACGGCGTTGCATCCCGGAAGATGATCCCTCTGTTGATTCGGTTGGCTGATACTCCTACAACACCTGTGGAAGTGCGAGAACTGTGTTTCGATGCACTGGCTGCTCTTGCCCAGGATCACCAAGAAAATCAGGTGTGTGTTAAAGCTGAAGAGCCTGCTGGAAGGATTTAGATTGTTTTTACCAAGGTCGAAGGTGATTAAATCGTTTATTGGAGAATCTACATCTAACTTGTGTACATCTTATTGATACACAGGAGATTCTAGTGTTTGAAGGGGTGATTGACGTGTTGATACGTAGTCTGCGGAATTACGATGAAGCAGAACCAGCTGTCAACTTATTGAAAGTTTTGTCAAGTAGCCCCAAGATAGCAGAGATAATAAGCCGAACACCTGATGCAGTCCTACTACTGGTGACCTTTCTGGGACATGAAAAGGAGGCTCTAGTAGTATCAGTGAAAGCGGTTTTGGTGAATCTTCCGACCACTGACGAAAACATTGTGATCATGGCGCAAGCAAATCTCATGAAACCCTTGGTCACACGACTTATCGAAGGTAATTATTTAGATTCTCACCCACTTCTGACCATCTCTCATGTGCTTAACTGGAACGGCCTTTCTTGCAATGCGTTTAGTCTTGAAAGTATGTGTGGTCTGGTTTTGCTGTGAGCAAGATTGTCGAACTCTTTTTGCAGGGGGAAAGGAGTCGAGGATTGTGATGGCGAGGACCCTCGCTCACTTAGAGCACATGCCTGAAAGTAGCAGGAGCTTGGCAAATACTCGAGAGGTTATCAATACATTGACCAATATGATGAATTCTGAGGACGAGGAAGTAGTCGATGCTGCCATTCTTGCCCTCAAGAATCTATCTACTGCTCCTACGGTTGGCGTTTTGATTGCTAATTGCACAGGACTTGAGGTATCTTTTACAAGCCATATTTTTAAAATTGTATTTAGTGTGTGGTTTAGGAAAGACTTTCATACTCTAAAACAGGGGTACGTACTTGAAAATTCTTGTATGCCTTATTGAGAGGAATTTCCACCATGTGCGGTTTTGAATTTTGCTATGTTTTCCTACCGCTGATAATCTTAACAAGTTGCGGGAACGCTGGTATCACAGGTTTTGATAAGGTTGCTCAACAACAAATCGACATCAGTGATTACAAAGGTTGGCGCTTCTTTCGTCGCGGCTCATGTGCTGAAAGCAGTCGGCAACGAGTGGAAACCAAGCGTAGACAGGGACGCCGACATTGAGCACTACATTGAATCTATCTTCATCTTAATCTCCAGCAGCAGCACCACTCCCCCAGCAGTACAATGTCACTTACTCCAAGGTCTTCTGGGTATCAGCAAAGGGAAAGACACAGGCAATGTAGTTAAGGAAATCATGATAAGAAAAAATGCCTTCTCGGTGTTGCTACCTCATTTGAGAGGGAAAATACCTGAATCAAGGCGAGACTCGCTCAAGCTTTTCTCATCTTTGGCTAGGAAGCATGGAGTAGAGGCTTGGACGGCGGTAAGAATAAATTCTGGGACCCTGCAGCTTCTTGTAAACATGCTGAAGACGAAGGAAACCTCGGAGGTTGAAAAGGTGGCTGCTGCAAGGATACTTTCCCATTTTCCAGAAGACGATCATGTCCTGACAGGTATATTGCGTGCTTTCAACATTGTTCCACTCTTGGTCAGTTACCTGAGTTCAGCCAATTCATCCCTTCAAGAGGCTTCCCTGGCTGCACTTGTCCGATTCACTGCTCCTGATTCTTTAGATCTTCAACGAATAATAGCGGAGATGGAGGTGATACCCATTCTGGTTACCCTTCTTGATTCACGACACCAGAATGTGAAAATTAGTGCTGCTCGGGCGCTGGCCAACTTCTCGAGAAGTACTCCTCGTTTGGTGACGCCTGTTACACCGAACAAGTGGTGGCAATGCTTCAAACCTCCGCCGGAGTCCTGCAAGTTACATTCAGGCGTCTGCTCTGTCGAGAGGACATTTTGTTTAATCATGGCAGAGGCAATATACCCATTGATCAATATCGTCAAAGAGGATGACGGGAAGGTTGCAGAGTTCGCTTTAGAAGCACTTAATACTCTAGTTGACAATGACCAATGGGAGCAGGGGTGTCACATCATCCATCAAGCAGATGGTATCTCCGCTATTATCCGGAAATTGCCAAAATGTACACCACGTGGGCAGGAAATTTCAATTAGCATGTGTGAGAAGTTCTTCCGCATTTCGCAATATCAAGCGTCTTTTGGACCTACGGCTCAGATGCACATCATCACGATTGCGCAAACCGCGGCTCCCAAGACGAAAGATGTTGCTGGTAGGATACTTCGGCAGCTTGAGCTTCTGCAGACCCAGTCGCATTACTGGATGAACAGTACCAACAGCGGCGTCTCCAAATAAGTGTGCAATTCGCTCATTATTTACGTGGTTAGTTGTTCCCTCTTCCCCAAGCTCATTCAAGTGAAGTGTATTATACTGGATGACTTTTCAAGAAGACCTAGCTATTGCAGAGTATTAGATCAATTTTGGCTAAAGGAGTCTGCTGTAGAATCTGGTTGTATGCGGTAGTATTAGTTTTCATTATTTTCTATAAAATTAATCAGATTTTGTTAACTACACTCTGGCTTTGATGCAGGGATGTTGCAGCGAAACATTTTTGAGAGCCAGTCCTTTTGGGTTGGCTATTGCCAGTACTCTTTATCACACTGTCCAAGCAGCAAAAGAAGACCCAATCAATTGAGCATCGATTGCTGCTGGACTGGGGCGGGAACCTTGTACGCCACCGATTTATGAAGCAGGAAAGGCATGGCTGATATGGTAATTCACCATTGCGGTATCCGTGTTCGCACTATCCTCTCAACCCTGTATCAACGGCACTTGGCTTGTAGACTAGTCTTCCACTGCGTGTTGTGCAAGGGGACACTGTATAGTAGTCAATTCGTCCATTTGCATTTATGGCAGTGGTGAAGCGGAGATCCTAGCATGCCTTATGAAATGGTGCAAAATTACAGGATAGGTCCTAGTCTCACCTTGACTTACGATACTTATGACGATGATGTACAATTCGGGTGACAGACATAAACGAAATTAGAATTCAATGAGTTGTGCCTCCGTGACGTTTGTGAATTTTGGAACGTCGTGCTTCACGCTAGGCACGAATTGACTGCCTGAGTTATTTCCTAGCTACCGTCACCAGAAAGGATTGAGCATGGTTCCTAATAATTGAGCTGTAAAACTTATTATTGGATCTTGTTGGTTACTGCAGAAGGAGATTCTAATAATTGAACTGTAAAACTTTTTATTGGGTCTTGTTGGTAGTGCAGAAGGAGATTTTAGATTCTCTTACAAGACATTTTTCTTACTCTTTAATTAGGAATATAGTACCCGGAGTATAAATTATTGAAGTGTTGAAAATAGGTGTACTTGAAGTCAACCTTAGGCTCTTATGTTCAAAGGATTTACTTATTGGGCACAAATCTAGGTGGCATAGTTTTACAAACAAGTCACAATGAAGTGCAATATTGTAAAAGTAGATGAGTTATTTTCTAAAAACATGCAAATGCAATTAGAGATATTGCAAAGACAAAATGATATTTTAGGGCACTAAAAATAAGGTACAAAATAATGTGAGATTCTAATGAGCTTTCTAAACTACATTTTTTTCTTCATCTACATGAAATATATTTTTCATGAATTAGATGTACTAAATATCTTAAGAAAATAGCTCAAGGTATAAAATTGAAGATTAATGTTTCTTTTTAAATTGTGCAAATATAATAAATGTATTATGCATAGTAATTGGATACTCATTGTTTGTGTTTAAGAGTGGAAGTTAAAAGAACTATAGACACCAACAATTCTTTATTGTCATTAGTCATTGAAGTAGAAATTTTATATAATTTTAAAGTTTATGCAATGTAGTTATGTTGCTTGTGATTCTAAATTGAACTAATTGAGTAGTATATTCATCCATCTTGCTTGAATATTATACTTTAGTTGTAGGCTTGTTACTCAAGTATTTGATATTTAATCAAAGTACAGAACAAAGGCTAGGCAAAGCTAAAATTTAATTTAGGCTATTTAACCCCTAAAGGTTTTTGACTATGTTTTTACCAAAACTATTCTAAAATTGTCATTTCTAGGACAACTACCAAATTTTAGAAAAAAAAACATTTATGGAATAATGAAACCATAGGATCTTTTAGTACATTAGTTTGAGAAGATGTAGAATTTTTTTTAGAAAGTTTCATTGTGTAGATTGCAAGATAAAAGTGTTTAAAGTTACAAAAATCATTTTTTTACCATTGCGAAAATTTGGGCAGTTGCACTTCAGAAGGCCACATTTGTATGAAAAAATATTCAAAATGTTTGTTACTCTTTGAATTCATTCTTCAAATCAAGTTGGCTACATGCTTGAAAATTTTCAAATCATTTGAAATTATACAACATGTACAAAAAAAGTAGTAAGTAGAAAGAAGTAGAGAATGATTCAAAATATTGAATTGTTAACAATTTATTTATTGAATTGAAAAATCCTAATCCCAATGGTTTAAAAGTTGTAATGGGTGATTGCAAAAAAGACCGGTACTATTTTGCGTCACACTTTGAATGACGGAGTTGTTATTGATTATAACTCTCAGAGTATGAACCATATTACCTTGAAATTTTGACCAGGGATGCTATTTTGTGAGCCTGCAAGCATGAGCCTATGAGCCTATAAGCTTGTGAGCCTAGAATTTTTGGTGAAATTTTTAGTGATTTTTAGTGCATGGACCTATTACCGTACTTTAAGAATTTTGAATTTTTATATCTAGTATCCCCCTCATGAGACTTGAAGTTTGTGACTTTCAAAAAAAAAAATTTCAAAAAAAAATTTTCAATTTTTTTCAATTTTCTTTTAGTCCTTTTTGTATTTTTCAAATTTTTTTTGCAACTCCATCACCCTCCAAAATCCCTCTTGATATTGAAAGGGGTTTAGAGGTAGAGGGGTTTGGAGCTCTCAAAACTTTTTTTTTCATTTTTTTTCAATTTTTTTTTTTTCCGACTATGTTACTAGTTCATTTTTGTTGTGACTTTTCACCCTCAAAAACCTTCTCTCGGTACCGAGAGATCAATTTCAGGATGATAAAGTTGGAAAAAAAAAAGGATTTTTTTTAAAAAAATTAAAATTTTTTTTACATCTCCATCACCCTTAGAAACCCCTTGTTAGATTCTGGATTTTGAACCTCAAAAAAAAATTCAAAATTTCAAAATTTTTTTTGGAAGGTATTGAGAGGTCCTTTAGAGATAGTTGGGTTTGAAATTTTAAAATACATTAACCACATTTCCACAGTCATAGGTTCACCGTCATAAAGCTGAAATTTTACTATAAATAGATTTTTTTTAAAATGACTTTAGTTCTTTTTCTCTTGGCTTAAAAAATTCACAATTTTTTTTGGTTAATTTTTTGGGCTCACAAAACCTACGCTCACAGCTCACAAGCTCATGCTTTTAGGCTCACAAACTAGCGTCGTTGAAATTTTGACTGAAGATGTCTGATATGACAACAATCAAATTCCTTATTTTTCAGAAATTTTCAAAAATCATTTTATAATTAAATTTCAATTAAGCTAATTTGTCACACTTTGCGGTTTAGGGTTTTTTAGTCTGGGGAGCATCCAAAATTAATGATCTAAAGCCGAAAATTTTGTGGCCTATTCCCATACTAGGTACGCATGTTTCCACCAAAGGAAATCTCAAAAATCATTATTCTCTTTCCTCTACATGTGCACGAACAGGCCTCCCTTGCGTACGTACTTTTGAACATTTAAGATGGTTTTGACATCATTACTTGGTGAAATCTCTTCATCATAAAGTTCTCCCAAATTTCCAATTTTTAGTTTTTAAAAATTTTTTTTTTCCTATTTTTTACAAATTAAAATGTCAAAGTACCTATTTTCATGAAAATTTGCACTTTTCTAGTTCTCCTACTTAGAGAATTTTTCTACACTTTTCCTTCCTAGGGTACCTTCTTCTTAGAGGTATATACATAAAACATATTTTTCACATCTTTTAAAAATTGTTTTTCTAATTATACAATATTCTCGAAAATTTCAGCAATACTGTGGAAAACGCTACATAAATTGGTCGGTCTTTCTTGCAATGACCCTAATAAACAATCTATACTCAATGTTTTTATTTTTTTCCAAAAATATTGAAAATTGAGTAAAATAAATACTTCAAAGTTTATCTTAGAGTAAAAAATCCATAACTACCTGCAAACTAAAAATCTTCATAACTTTTGTCTCATTAATCCAATTGGAATGATTCAATGCTTTCCATGTATATATGAATTTTGGTTTCCAAAAAATTTCAAATTTCGGTTCTAAGAAAAAAGCGATTTTTTTTTATCTACCCGAACTACTTGAATTGAGAAACAAACAACATAGCATGCAATAACTCTTCAACCATATAATCAAAAGTCACAAAAATTATTGGGTCTTAAAGATACTCCTTGTCTACAACTTCTATTAAATTTTGGTTTTAAAACATGAAAATCTCTAATCATATGTACCTACCGAAAAAAGGCACTTTGGGGTGATTGCAAGAAACACTTCCTGATTTTGTTGCGTTTGGCTGATTTTTTCAGGAATACTTTAAAATTAGAAAATTAATTTTAAGAAAATTTGAAAAATAAGAATAGTGTATATACCTCTAAGATGAAGGTTTTCACCGAAGGAAATGGATAGGAAAATTCTCTAAGTAGGAGAACTTGAAAAGTGCCAAACCTCCAAAAAATACATACTTTTATGTTTTAATTAGGGAAAAATAGTAAAAACATATATTTTCAAAAAATAAAAAGTGGCCATTTGCAACAACTTTATGGAGATGGTCATTCTTAAAAAAAACCACCAAAATAATATTTTACATGTTTCAAAATACAAGCAGAAGGGAGCTCACTTTGTAGACCTCCACACCACATAAAATTAACTATTTTCAAAAATCCTTCCTTGGAAAGCTAGAAGTCTATTAGAAGACCATCTCATCCAAATTTCATCTTAAAATCATTAAAAAAAGGTACTCCATGTAGTACTAAAAACCCATTAGGAAAATCGTGAACCCAAAGAGTGCCCCTTAAAATGAAATCTCAAGACCCCAATTAATTGTTTTAATTGTACTTCAATATTTAGTGACCAAGACAATTCCCCTATTTCCGCTCAAGATGAATGCTAACAATCATGATGGCTTGGAACATGAAACTCTACTCCCATTGGCCGAGAGTTGCTCTACTTCATCATGAAAGTGACTTGTGGTACCATGCTAGCTTGTATTTAATTGAAGAGCCTATGCATTGTGTACAACAAGAGAAGTTTGAAACATGATTAGATATTTTATAACTTCTGAAGTACGCATTGTATCTTTTTCCCAATATTTTTTTTGGATTGACATGTCCTAGCAAATATGTACATCACACAAGATATTGATGTTTCAAGTCAAGTTGAAGGACAAGACTATAGGGCAATCTAGGCCACTTGAATTAGGCTTGCACTACCAAAACTCGGGGGCATTCCTTCGGTTCATAATTTTCCTAATGCCTAAACTGCCAAGTGTGACATCCAATTGGGGTCTATTTTTGGATAGTAAAATATTTTTGAAAATTATGAAAAAATTAGGGAAGGTTTATGATAGTTATGAGTACCTTCCCTACAAATCTTGAGTCAATCGGAGCCAAAACACAAAAGTTATGGCCAAAAAACAAATCAGCACACGTAGTGTGACACAAAATAGGACAAGTGTTTCTTGCAATCACCCTTTGGTCCTTTAGAGGTTAAAGATCCAACCATTTAAAATTGAGGAAAGTATAGGAATCTAGCAAGGAAATTTCATTTAACAATTCCTCCAAAGACAAGTTATTTGTTCATAGAATATCTAGCCAATACTAAAACAAGAATTCCCATAAATGATTAGTACATTACTACATGTTCCCAAAGAAGGATATTGTGATCCTTCTTTTATGAATTGCAATATTTAAATATAATTAGGCAAGACAAGGAAATAATCCCTTGAAGTATATTTGAAATTAAGGTATACACCTCTAAATGTGTCATGGACCCAAAATTTGCCATCATCACTTTGTGTACTTCTTTAAAATCAATATGTAAAAAATCCTATGTGAAAGAAAATGATTTTAGAACCTCTTCCCAGAAATAGTTGACCCTCCATCACTTTTGCATACAATACCCAAATGTCACATTTTTAGGTGCATTTGAACCTTCTTTCACTTGCCAACAAGGGGATATAAAAATTTGACCATTTTAATAAAATTATCTGGGCACAGACTTTGCAAACAGTGGCGGTTGGGGGGTGCCCACCGTAGTGCCTCTCTCTCTTCTTCTTGCAACTCATCTTCGTGATCAGCGATTGTGTGTTTCGCTTCATTTCACGGATTATTTTTCGTTGATTTTTCCTTTCAAGGATTCTCAGTGAGCACCTCGCAACATGTAGGCTGTACACTCAACAATCTGGCATTCAGAGACTCAGGACTGCAGCTCCGGGCAAGGCTCCGGAATTCGGAAAGAAGTAACAATTATAGCTAGAAGTATCTAGATTTCAATCAAGAAAACCTTCCTTGAATATCAGGTGTGGTGATTAGTCACGGGCCGTAATTCAATTCACTGAAGTCTTCGCCCTCGTGATCGAATTATATTTTCATGTTTCACAAACTGCAGCTCCGACTTGAGTGCATTCAAACTAGTCAGTGATGCACTTACAAGCTAGTAGTAGTTAAATTGGAAATTGGTAACGAAATTAGCCCTTTGCTTGCGAGGGTTGGATTCATGTATTACTGTTTGATGATACTTATGATGACATTTAGTTTGTGAGAGACACATCTGTTCACCTTCACGTACAT
Organism: Thuidium tamariscinum; assembly: GCA_947034885.2. NCBI lineage: Eukaryota > Viridiplantae > Streptophyta > Bryopsida > Hypnales > Thuidiaceae > Thuidium > Thuidium tamariscinum. The sequence continues at coordinate 43,582,756 of OX344750.2, read as the reverse complement.
CACATTTTAATTCTAATGGGGAGATGCTTCAATCAGTATCCTTGAGCTAGTAGCTTGTTCAACTGTTCCAAAATTGAAAGCTAAGTAGTACGGGTTTTCCAATTTGCTACAAAAACATTCACAACTACTGTAATTCTCTAGCTGCATACATGACTGCCGATCGGATAATGCGAATTTTTGTGAGAAGAATGATCCAGAGGCATATATATCGAACTGACTTATATATATTATGCTCTTCCAACACGTCAACAGCTTTGATTGATCATCCGGGGATACCTTCTATTCCACATAACGAGAACACGAGACTGTAATTCCTCACGATTCTCTGTCAATGCCACCGTACCGCCGACTATGTAGTATGTCTCCGGACCCAGACTCCATCGCAATCAGAGTGAGGAGAGAAGTATTATCGTACAGCATTGGCACCGGCCACTAAACTACAAGCCCAAATCCACGCCCAACACTAGTTGATACCCGAGTACGTAGCTCCAAAAGGGGTAGCTAGGAAGGAAGCCATTTTTCCGAGTTGCGAGACTAGCCTCCCAACGTAACGCTTCCCGAGTGGCGAGACATCGACCAGCATAGGCTGCGAGACTCCTGGGGGGCAGTATAAAATCCCCAGCCTTCCCAAAGTTACCCTGATTCAGATCATTTGATTGGTCTCTATCTTCGCGTGTGCCTGCGCTAGCTACCTTCTTCGCTCTCTGTCCATCACACGTACGAGGTGCATCTTAGTCGCGTTGCTCTAACAGTCTAACTTCGAAGCAGTGAGCTCCTTTCAATTCATAGATTTCAGTGATATGGAAGCATCACAGTCCCACTTGAATTGCGGTTCAGGTTCTAACGCCTTGCACAACTTCACCATGATGTTCGCGGCGGATAGTTACGTTCCTCCTTCAGATTATTGTCAGCGGCTGTTGGGTGAAGAAGACACGACTCCGCTCCACAGTGGCGCTGCTCAGGTGGATCATGCGGACGTTCTCCAAAACTTGGATGACCTGGAGCAGCTTGATTGGGAGGATGCACCGGAACTGAATCGGGAGACTTCACAGGATCTGCCTCGGGTGCCCATGGAGGAGCTTCAGTGCCCCCCAACGAGTCAGACCATACCAGTCGAGTTTCCGACCGCCGATCAGTCTGGGGAGTCTAATAAAACGGGTGGAGAGCTTGAATTCGGACAGGACGATCAGTCTGCGGAGTCTGTGGAATTGGGTGGAGAATGTTCAGATCCTCACATCGATGAAGCCACCTCCCCACCTGTGGTGCCGTCGGGCAAGAAGATCGGCGTCACATTCCACAAGAAGAACAAGCAGTGGGAGGCGCACTTGTGGGTCAAGGGCCAACAGTTGCGCGGACGCAAGAAGAACGGCGTGCAGATCTTTCTGGGCAACTTTGAAACTGAGGAGGAGGCCAAAATGGCGCACGACAGAGCCGCCATCAAACTCGGGATAAAGTCGTATTCAAGTACTCTGTCAAAAATTTGGGGCATGAATTGAGCGCAACATCATTTCATGATCATTAGTTTTCATTGGTTCCTGCTCTTAAGCTAGCATGATCTCTGTCACCATCATCAAAATGGCCAGATTCGCATTTCACTAGGCACCTATCAAGAACCCTAGATCAGCAACTGCCGCAGTTATATATTAGAACTCCGTCCCACTTGTACACTATAACTAGCTTGTAAGTCTCACTTTTTCTGAAAAACGTCGCTCATTTCCACAACATGTGCAGATTCCTCCCAATGCGAAACGGGAGCCTTACCCGTTGAATTTTCCTGCGGCCGTTCACGCGAGCTACATGGGGGAGCATGCCCACTGGACCCCTCGCGACTTCTTGTGGAAGATCCGGCGCACGTCGAACAAGTTCAGCAAAGGCAAGAGCAGCATGAAAGGAGTGTCCGTGAGGAAACGATCAGTGAAGCGCGGCGAGGAGTGGGCGGCCAGTTATCAAGCCAAGCTCAGCTGGACGGGCAAGGAGGTTGGGGACGACGCGAAGCAGACGTTCGAGCTGGGCAGCTTCGAAAGTGAGGAGGAAGCAGGCCAAGCCTACGACCGAGCGCTGCTGTTCCTGCACCAGCACCTGCCGGAAGTGGAGCAGTTGCGGTACATCACGAATTACAGGCCCAGCAGCTATTCCGCCGAGGACATCGAGTCCATGGCGAGCAAGCTGCTAGTTTAGGCTACAATGACGCCTGCACTGGATCAGTGGCCGGCCGCTTCGATCGTTGCATAGATCGTTCCAATCGTTCGTCGATAACTCGAGATGCGAATGCAATGCAATTGGAACACCGAACTGCTTAATTAAGTGCAGGAGAGCATGCATGCATGCATCGTGGCTTCAAATTTTTGACCGTGGATGAGCATCTTAGTATTTTACTGGTCAGTGTGGAGAAGGCCGCATCTCTAGAGCTGGAGTTCAATTCTCAGTGATTGAATCGTAAATTTATAATTCTGTCGATAATTATGGCAAATTTTATTCAAATGGCCGTATTCCATGTGCCATTTTTCAGACGGCTGCAGTCTGAACTGGAAATTGATACCTAGGACAGGTATACATTTCAGATATCCAGGATGGATAATTGGATATAGATTTTAAAAATCTATAACAAATTTAGATAGTTTGAATCATCTAGAATTGGGGTTTTAGATATCTAAGACAAGTCTAGATTTCGAAAATCTATGACTAGTTTAGATTTCAAACTCTGTGGTTTGAATTATACACAACAAGTGTCAAAATGGTCAATTTCGTTAAAATGGCGGTATTCCGAGTGCCATTTTGACATATTTCATGTGCCGCTTTGACAAATTTCAAGTGTCATTTTGACATATTTTGTGTACCATTTTGAAATAGAGGCTTAATGATAGAGGAAGAAAATGTGCCATTTTAAGAGAATGTTGTGCCATTTTATTGGAGTATCATCATTTTAACAAAATTGACCATCAAAGTAATGGAAATTTGTCATTTTGATGAAATTTGCTATTGATCAAAATATACTATAAAATTTCTACAATTTTTGTCATCAACCCGCAAAATTAAGAAAAAAAAATGGCAAATTTCATTAAGATAGTGAAATTCCTTTACTTTGACACTTTTTACAGTTTAGACTATATAGTGTAAAATCTAAATCAATCATAGAGTTTTGAAATATATACTTTCCATATATGTCTAAAATATATACTACTCTAAGATGTTTTAGACCATGTAGTTTGAAATCTAAACCCATCATAGATTTTTGAAGTCTATATAGATTCAAGATGTTGGAAAATCTTTACCAATCTTAGATGTTGGTTTTCAGTTCAAATTGCACAGTCTAAGAAATGGCATAAGGAATACTGCTATTTCAACAAAATTTGCCATTAGAAAAAAAATTAAAAAAATTGTTGTAGTAGAAGTCTTACAATTAATTATAGAATTTTTGTACCTTCAAGAATTCAATGCATAGACTAAATTAAGAGGAGACATAGAGACATAGAGATTACAAGATGAAATTAATAAATGAATTGATTTTTTATTACAAATTTATCATTTATTTATTATTTTACTTTTATGGCAAATTTCATTAATTAAAATGGGGGAATTTCATTACATTAACATTTTTTACAGTTCAGAATGCATCTAAGTATAGACTATAGTGGTCTATAATCTAAATCTATTATATATAGATTTCTAAAATCTATATACTTTGTACTTGTCTAAAATCTATACTTGTCCAAGATATTTCACACCGTGCAATCTAAAGTCTAAATTTGACGTAAATTTTTTTAATCTATATGAATCTTAGATGTTTGAAAGTCTATATTAGTCCTTGATGTTAGTTTTTTAGTTTAGATTGTACAATTTGGAAAATGGCACATGGAATACCATTATTTTAATAAAGTTTACCATAATCATAAAAGTATATATAAATTTCATCAGGTTTGTTTAAAAATATTTAAATGCAATTGATTATTTAAAGAGTTAAATGAGTTGTTTATAGTGGCAAATGAAACCAAGTACAAATGTGAAACATTTTCATTCAAACAACCATATTATAAGCATTGATGAATAAAATTCAAAGTGTTTATACAAAAGTTGTAGAATATAACATACCAACAAGTTACCATAGAAGTTTGAAAAAAAATTTAGTTGTGATTTGAAAGCAAAATAACTTTCAAAGTTTGCCATGTCTAAAATTCATTTTTCTTCAACATGATTTGGTGATAATTTATCCTTTGTCAATTTATAGTGAATTTCGATAAAATGGCAGTATTCCATTAGTTTGACACTTTTGATAGTTCAGATCGCACGGTTTGAAATCTAAAATAGTCATAGATTTTTGAAATCTACATGTGTTGTAGATGTCTAAAATCTACACTAGTCCAAGATGTTTCAGATTGCACATTTTGAAATCTAAATTTGTCACAGATTTTGAAAATCTACATGTGTCCTAGATGATTGAAATCTATACCATTATTCGATGTTAGATTTTAGTTCAGACTGTGCAATCTGAAAAATGGTATAAAGAATACTGCTATTTTAACAAAATTTGCCATATTTTTTCTTAAAACTTCAATTTTTTTTGTGCCTAGGCATAATGGTACACATCATTTTAACCCCTAAAGGATCAAGCCTTGTTTTTTGCCAAAAGACATTGAAAACTACAATTTTCATTGCGAAGAGTAAAAAACATTTAAATTGTGTTTTATTCCACATCTAACCGTAGAATCTTACACTTTACTAGTATAAAAAAGTGTGGAAAAAATTTCAAATTTTTTGACCCTACAGATTGCAAGATATTTGCATTTAAACTGGGAAAAACAAGTTTTTCAACACATTGCGGGACTAGATTTTTTGACTTTGAACATTAACTTAAAAATTTTGCAATATAGAGTTTTGAACTTTAAATCTTTACAATGCAAAATTGAGAATTAAGAAAAAAAAATAGGTTTTCAAGAAAATTTAATTTTCATACTTAAAGAAATTGTTAAGTAGAAGTAGGTACAAGATAGGGGGAAAATCTAAAATATTAATATCTTTTAGATGGAATTAAAATGCACTAATCTTAATGATGAGATTATTACAGCAAGTAAACTAAACCATGAAATTTTTTTTTTGAAAAATTGCAGAAATTGCATTCAGAAATGAATCCTACAAGGTTTTTCTTTCAAGAAGATGCTCTAACTCCCCGAAAAACAAGAATGTCCATAACTTTCTCATTACAAATCCAATTGAAATGAATCAAATCTTTCTAGAGAGACAAAAATATAATCTACAAAGAGAAAAATTCCAAAAAAAATTTCAAAGTATTTTTTGCTGCCCAAATTGCTTGTCGTTTCTTGTTTTGAGCTTATTTGGGCATAATCTTTGTTCCTGAGCACTGATTGAAAAATAATAATATCCCTACAAAGATATTTAGTTTTTCTATCTCCAAAAAAAGTTTCAAAAGATCAGGACAAAAATTTAGCTTGTAGATGCCTGCCCGAAATTGCATTTGTCGCTCGAAGGGACAATTTATGGTCCTTTAGGGGTTTAAATTGTTGTACACAAAAATTGAAGGAAATTCACATTTATAGAATTAAAAATATTAACAATTTAACACACTTGCAAATGATGTTGGTTCTTATAATATTTGAATTCTTTTTTGGAATTGAATGAGATCATGATGGCATTGCATTCTAATGCCATTGTAGAGAGAATATAGTGTAGGTTGCAACACAAACCATTGTTATATGTAAATGCCCTTGCATTTGAAATGTTTGTTGAATTGGGAAATAAGTACAATTTATTTTTCACAATTGTATGATACATTTTTAGATTTAGTTTTTGTCTACAAAGACTAGAGTTCAATCATGGTGCATATAATTCATCCAAAAAATTTGAAAAAATTACATCATTGTCAATATCATCAAAAACTAAAAATTGCCAAAAATTACATTCATACTGAAAAAAAATTCGAATTTCATAGAACTTTTGCACCCAATTGCTTGTCAAAAAATATATATGAACATATAAATTACGTTAATTTCATTAATGAGTCATAAAGGGAGTATTACCTACTACTAATAACTTTAATACAAGGATTCCTGGGGATGAATGAGAAGTTATTTGAGCGGTTCAAGGGCTTTGTTCATCTAGAACATGAAAGTCTTCTCATTTCTGTACTTCATCTGAGCGGTTGGGAGTTGATGTATTGAATCACAGAAACATTAAATTATAATTAAGGTAGAACCACCTATTCCCAATCAAGGACCCATACTCAACCTATAGGACGTGGCTATTTCCAACCAAAGCTAGAAGAGTTTTACAATCAAAGCTTGGAATGTACTTTTTCCCCATTTTAAAGGTTAGGACTAATAAGGTGATGACACATGTCCCAAAGTGTCATAAAGTGTGTGGGAAGTACCAATTGGGAAAGTAGTCTTGGCTATGATCTGAATTAGAAGACTCTAGACATTGGCTATGGATTCAAAGCACTTTTTGGCTTCTAAAAATCTTAGTAATTTCAGTTTTGAGGATAAAATTATGAAAAATTTGCAATCCCCATCTTTTTTATCTTGCTACATGGGAAAAATTTGTATTGCCTCATATTCCTCATGATCTGTTCCAGAATTGCTTAATTGATCGGGTATAGGTGGTTCTACCTTAACTACTACTCGAAGTACTCGGTACTTTTTAATCGGATCTTGACCCTCTCTCCTCGTGGTCCCGTCGACGTCCCAGACGATCCCCTCGGTTCAACTGCCTCTCCAGAGCATGCAGACGGCCTTTGTAAACATCAAGCAAAGTCTGTAATCTCTCGCATTCCCCCTTCCAAGCCTCCACTTCTTCGAGTGCCACCCTTCGGAAAACAAACCTGCTGGAACCCGGGCCTGAATCGTTCAGATTTTCCAGGCTTTCCAGGCTCGAACCCAACGGCGGACCGGGGCGCTTCGGAATGGCGCCTGGAATCATGGCACCCTCATGCTCAGCACTGGAAGTTGCAGTAGTTTCCGCACCCTCAGCACTGGATGTCCCTGTTTCCGGGCTGCCGCCGTAAACGGGAGTGATGCTGATGTCTTCCCTCAATTCGATTCTGCAAAACGGGCACGTCTTCGATGGGGCTTGACGAAGCCATTCGTACAGACATGGCCAACAGAATAAGTGACCGCAGGCAGTTAGCACTGGGTCCGTCGGCGGCGCCAAACAGATGCTGCACACCAAGACATTGACGCGAACTTGGGAATCGCGTACTGGTTCAGAGGCTTTGGAATGCTCGATTCCCTCCATTGCTGAAATCAAACTATTTGAATTCCTACATGATTGATCAGTACTAAACAGTCGCGGTTAGATTCCAGAGTATTCTCGTACTTAAGCGCAGCAATTCAATTAAAACATACTCTCAGCAATTAATATATTTAGGTGAAGTCGAAAGCACTACAGTAGTGGAGCGAGGTGGCAGGACTTGGCGAATCCGGTGTTAGTTTATAGAAAGGGTCGATCTCCAGGCAACATGTCGATCGACCTCAGCTATTCTGACTGGTAAATAATTTTATTACTCTCGGCTGGTACGTGGATATACAGCGGAGCGGCATATACATGATTAATTGCATGCATGCATAATTTGTGAAGCGGTCGATCTGTCTCGGTGGCATGGTGGATCGATGGAATTTAACTTATGTTTTCAGTGTCTTCGATTCGATTCCTGACAACCGAGGCAGATAAATAATTCCGCTGGGTCAGCCAATTAGCCTCCGTTGTGACGAATAGTACATGACTCAAGCACAGGATCTAATCTAAAATGTCCATTTATGAAATTTAATTTTTTTGGAGAATTCCGCAGCTAGTCAATATTGTCTAACATGATGATTGTTTTTCATCACAGGAGTCCAGGACATCAATTGACAGAAATGACAAACAGGTCACGGGTGACTTTCCAAAACCTTAAATTGTAAAATTTTCAAAAAGAGTACATAACATTCAGTAGCCCATGGAAGGACTGCCTTCCCCTTGGTGAAGTCCCCATCACCTAATTTCATCTAACATTTTTTGGAGTTGCAATTTTAGTTACTGAATGGTGTGAAATACCATTGGTGCTAGATGGAATGGTGTGGGATATCCCACACCATTTCATCCGTAGGAGGCAGTGTGACAGTCTGCTACTAAATGTAATGTATGTATTTGCAATTATTTCAGTTGATTTCCCTTCTGGTCTCAGTCCATTGCATGGCATTGAAAAGGATCGGATATGTACTTCAATCCATGGCAACTTGGCAAGACAACATTGAACTGGAAACGATCTTTCATTGCTTTCAATTGACTACACATTAAATGTATTTGGTCACGAATTCTTCGTTTGAGAGAATCGTTAGATTTGGGTGACGAGCTTCGGAGCTTTAGTCATTTCTGCCCTGGAGATTGAAGTGTCCTAATTTATTTTTTGAAGCTGTAGTCATGATTCTACCCTGATTTGTTGAATTGGACGAATTAGTGTCATACAAAAAATTAGTGTGATCACAATTTTTTTTTAGACCAATTGGTACAATCAAATAATATTTCATCTTGCACAAATTCAAATTAGTGTGACTTTGATAAATTAGTGTTACGGGTGATTGCAAGAAGATCGGTACTATTTTGCATCACACTTTGAATGACAGAGTTGTTATTGATTATAACTTTTAAAGTACGAACCATATTAACTTGAAATTTTGACTAAAGATTTCTAACATGACAACAATCAAATTCCTTATTTTTCAGAAATTTTCAAAAATCATTTTATAATTAAATTTCAATTAAGCTAATTTGTCACACTTTGCGGTTTAGGGTTTTTTAGTACTGGGGAGCATCCAAAGTTAATGATCTAAAGCTGAAATTTCTGTGGCCTATTCCCATACTAGTTAGGCATGTTTCTACCAAAGGAAATCTTTAAAATCATTATTGTCTTTCCTCTACATATGCGCAAACAGGCTTCCCTTGCGCGCATACTTTTGAACATTTGAGATGGTTTTGAGATCATTATTTTGGTGAAATCTCTTCATCATAAAGTTCTCCCCAATTGTCAAATTTTTTTTTTTAAAATTTTTTTTTCCTATTTTTTACAAATTAAAATGTCAAAGTAGCTATTTTCATGAAAATTTGCACTTTTCTAGTTCTCCTACTTAGAGAATTTTCCTACACTTTTCCTTCCTAGGATACCTTCTTCTTAGAGGTATATACCTAAAACATATTTTTTACATTTAAAAAAAATTGTTTTTCTAATTAAACAGTAGTCCCGAAAATTTCAGCAGTATTGTGGAAAACGCTATATAAATCGGTCGGTCTTTCTTGCAATGACCCTTACATACATAAGTGTATATTAGGACTAGTGCACTTTGGATTGAATTTCAATATTTCAAGGCCAAAACTTCAAATTTTGAACAATGAAATGAATGAAATCATGTCTCATATGCACATGAACATTTTTTGTGTTCAACCGGATGATGGCAAGAAATACATATACTATTTGGATGTTTGTTTCAACAATAATCATGATTATCTTTGGAGTATTTTAAAATAAGAAAAGTAATTTTCTTAAATATGGATAATGTATACACCTTTAAAATGAAGGTATCCACCAAAGGAAAAGCATAGGAAAATTCTTTAAATAAGAAAACTAGAAAAATGCCAAATCTCAAGAAAATAGACACTTTGATGTTTTAATTAATCAAAAAATTTAAAAATTTAATTAATTTTTTTTTTAAATTCATTTATAACAACTTTATAGAGATGATCATTCACCAAAATAATCATGAAAATAATATTTTATATGTTTTGAAATGCGAGTTGAATGAAACCCATTTTATGGACTACGTCACTACATAAAATTAATTATTTTTAGAAGTCCTTTAAACAATAGCTAGAAGTGATTGCAAGAAACACTTGTATTATTTTGATGTCATGTTGTGCAAACAAATATGTTTTTTGGCCATAACTTTTGTATTTTGGCTCTAAATAACTTAAGATTTATAAGTATTAAGGTGCTGTTGACTACTATATACCTTATCTAATTTTTTGATATTTTTAAAAGTTATTTTATTATTTAAAAATATCCTTCAATTTTTTTTCACACTTTGCTAATTCTTTTTGAGGGGGGGGATAGAACAATTTAGTACCTCAAAAAATGAATTCTATACATTCAAATTTTAAAAAATGTATTAAGAAAATTCAACATTGAATACTATGATATAAAATTAGGGGATATTTTTGGATTGTAAGTAATTTCTTAAAAATTACAAAAAATTACACAAAGTGTACAATAGTTATAAGTACCTTCTCTATAAATTTATATCACTTGGAGTTGTGGTTAGAAAATAGAGTCAATTTGTGATGTGTTACATGAAATAATACAAGTATTTCTTACAATCACCTATTGATGCAAATGCTTGTAGATTTTTTAGTTTTTTTTTTTATATATAGGGAGAGATTCCTAAAACTAGTCTAGTGATCAAAAAATATAATTATGTTACATAGCACAAATAAATCTTTCTAGCTCAAAAAATGGCTTAAAATATAAGAATTATTAAAAAAAAATCTTTGAAAACTATCATAAATGAAATTCTGAATTCTAAACTAAACATTTGACAAAACTTGTGAAATTGGATAAAATTCTATCCACAATTAACACTATAAAGAATTCTAAGTTAATATCAAATTTCAAATTCTAGAAAGGGAGACATATACATATATACAGATTAGTACAATAGTAGTTTTTTTTTATTGGTAAATAAAAGTCATTGTTACAAAGGTGTCCAAAAAGAGTGGTATTTTGTATTGTATCCATTATTTTTTAGAAGGGGGGACTTTATGATTAGAAAGAATATTCTTTTAAAAAGTGAAAAAAAAATTGACATATGCCCTAGGAAGGAAAATTATATAAATTTTTTTGAAGTTGGAGAACTAAAAAAAGTATAAAATCTCATGAAAATAGTTATTTTTACTCTAATTTTATACTTTAATTTATTTTAAATAGGAAAAACATTTATTAAAAAAATTAGAAAATGTCCATTGGAAAAGAGTTGATTGTGATGGGATTTTACCAAAAGAATTATCTTAGATGTTTAAAAATTGCATGCAATCTAAGTGTTGTTTGCATTCATGAGAAAAACATTGAAAAAATGTATTTTCAGATTTACCTTGAAAGTATATTCTAACTTACTATTCTAATTGACTATAAAAAATTTTGCTCATGATCATCAAATTTGGGGACTCCTAACATTATAAAATCCCATAAACTTCATAATGTGACACACTAACAAAACGATTTTTAAATATAAAATTAATTTTTTTAAATTTCTAAATAATAAAAGATCTCATTAGCATATTCAATAGAAATTTCATGCTTCAAAAGTTATAGCTTACAACAAAAAAACTGCCCATAATCTTTATGTTGCCCAAAAATGCAATTTGGGCTTTTAGAAGTAATGTAACTCACCTTGAAGAAAAGTGACCTCCCTTTGGACATACACTACAAGAGATCAAAAGGGGTATTTTAAGTATAGTCCTAAAGATAAGATTTTAAGTAATGACCTTTACAAGAGATTTTCAATAAAAAAAAACACATATCTTTCAAGTAAAATTTTACTAGAAAGACACATATTTCTCACTGAAAATCTCCTAAAAAAGTCATTACTTAAAATCTTATTCTTAGGATTATACTTAAAGCACCCCTTTCTCTTGTAGTGATAGATGAAGTTTTGACATATTGAAGATGATCATCTTTTGTATCCATTCAATGCAAACTTTGTCCCAAATTCATCCATCACATTTTATTTTCACTGGCACATATTTCATTTGTTCATTTGTACATGACACCCAAATCTTTTTTCAATGGAAGTAAGGTAGAAGCCTCTTAAATGAAGCGGGTTCTAAAATGGTGCCCTATCTTAAGTGTACAGTAGTTGTACATGTTGCTTTTTCATAGCCTTCAGCAATGTACTGACAATGTACATTGTAGCTAGGGCACTATTTTACAGCCCTATGCCCTTTCGACTTCAAAATTTGATAACTAATTCAAAAAAGCTCAGAAAAATATGAACGACTTGGATTAGATGTCAATTCTCCTTGTTTTTCAAGGAAAATTTACTGTAAAATATTTCTGGGGGTTTTACCTCCCTGAAATTCTGTTTCAGCCATTAGATGGTCCATTATAGGACCTCTTCCCTTATGGAACCTTCCGGCAAATTTATCAAGCCCTTGCATTGCATTGAGATTGAGGTCAGTCTGTTTCAGTGTACAATCCCGCCCTCGGCAGCTCTGCGAGAATGGAGTGGGGGTCACGCCATCCGAAGATTCAGCACCGCCTTCCGTACAGAACTTACGAGCTCAATTTCCGTCTCAGTGGGGGTCAGTCCCCAACCGGCTTTTCCGTCACAAGTGAAAATGGAATAATTAAATAATGATGGAGCATATAACACTCCACGGCAGTGATCCCAAAACACAGTTGCTACTATGTAAGCATAGAAAGCGTAAGTCTATGAGCCTAGAATTCTATATACCTATAGTATAGATGTCTATATTATAGACATTTCAATGATTATGGTGTATATATGTTCTAAAGATCTATATTATAGGTGTTTATGTTATAAACACCTTCAATGAGTGTAGGATACTTACTTATACTTAGGCTCAAGGCTTATAGGCTCACACTTCTATGCTCATATACTAGCACCGTTGATCCCAAAACTGGCTAAATTTCCCTCATTTTTTACTTAATTTTTTTATGCCTTTTGTATAAATTTTTAAAAATCTTTCAAAATTGAACATTTGGCTAAAAATCCTGAATCTATTCTGAGATCACTGCTCCACAGCAATAGTGACATGGGCTAGCATTTCTTTTTTGAGCGAAATTTCACCCGGCCTGACAGATTTTGGTGTCTCTAAGGGAAAAACACCCATTCCCGTCCATGTATGTACTTTACAGTGGACTGTAGAGTCACTTAAATATGTCCCTAGAGTGCAGTTAATGTATTTGCCACATGTGTGATTGTAATTTCATGACACAACTGAAGGATCATATATAGGAAAATTTGGTTGGCTGAGTGCTGATTTTCGCAGGGGTTTAGTTTTGGGTGCACCTATTGCACACTTTTAGTGGTATAGGAAGCCATCACTTCAAAAAAAAACTAGAAATTACATACAATGTCCGAAAACTCTATTTCTTTTTTTGAATATTCATGATTTTCACTTGCTAATACTAAAAAAATATCAGTTTTAGGAAAATCTCCCTCCAACTATGCTGAATTCCTTATTTGGACGGTTTTGGGTGCTTCCATTATAGGGGAGGCAACCCATATAAGCAATTGAGCATATCTGGAATATAGATTAGGTTAATCAACCCATTATGGACTTTTTACCCATCACAAATTCCTAAGAATGAATCCATTACAATTTTCTTCCAGAGAATGAGATTTTGGCCACAATCAATGTCTCAGCTAATTGGAATAGGGTGATTAGTGATCATAATAGGAACTTTCACCTTTTCAGTATTAATTCACTATAGGAGGTGACTCTTTCAAGTCTTCTGCATAACATTCAGTAGCATGTTGTGGCACTACCTTCCTTCTACAGTGAAGAGTGTAACATATTCCACATCCTAGCAGCCTCTCCATCTTCCACCTGTCTACTTTCTTCAATAGTTATTAATGAAACACTATTGGGGGTGTCAAATATCCCACACCCTCCAAAGGTAGTGCCAACCAATACTACTAAATGTTATGTGAGAAAATATTTTGACTGCATTAGGTGAGTAAGATAACCATTATGGATATAGTTTTAGTTGATTTTGAGGTAGTCTATAATCTATGATGGGTGGAACACTTCAAAAATTCATAACAAATTTACACTTTGTCCAAAAAATACAGTTTCAATTGCTCTCATCATTTCTATCACTTGTCCAAATGTGGAAAAAAAATTAGAAGATTTAATAGTAACATGAGCGCAAACTCTTCATTTGGTCTATAATAGATTGTTTTACCTTATGTTGAGGAAAAAAAATTCTTTTAGAAGGTAGAACCTCCTATTCCTAACCATGGACTCATACCTAACTTGTAGAATGCAACTATTTCCAACTAAGCTAGAAGAGATTTTCAATCAAAGCTTCGAATTTTTTTTTCTCATTTTCAAGTTTGGAACTAATAAAGTCATAACACATGTCCCAAAGTGTCATAAAGTATATGGAAAGTACCAAGTAGAAAAGTATTCTCGGCTATGATCCAAATTGGAAGACTCTAGACATTGCCTATGGATTCAAAGCACTTTTTGGCTTCTAGTAATTTCAATGTTGGGAACAAAATTATAAAAAATTTGCAATCCTGATATTTCCTATCTTTCTACGTGAGAAAAATTTGCATAGCTTCATACTCTCCATAATTTGTTCCAAAATCTCTTAAGTGATTGAATATAGGTGGTTCTACCTTATTGTCATGTGCCACCTTACCAAGTATAATTGTGTAAGTACCATTTCTAATTAATATGCATAAGAACTAATCACAATTAGACCACCCTACCCTACTAGAATAGTAGGTAGTCAAGAATGGGTTGCCTCCCCTAGTACGTACTCTCCTTCCAAACTTTAGCCTATACCTCAAAACCAACCAACTAATACATGGCCAAAAAACACACTTGACATAGATGAATTGTTTCTATGGCAAAATTTGTTTTTTGTTTAGATATTTGTTATAAGTAGGAAGTGTAGTATAATATAGACATGATACTATTGTAAGTGTCACGAGCAAAATACATTTGATCACAAAAATCTCAAATAGTAACGCAATTAGAGTGTCTTCATACACTTCAAACAAAACCAATTTCAAGAGAATTGGAGCATTAATGTATTAGCTATGAGGTTGTAAACTCAAATGGCTTGAACCCTAAAATGGGAAGTGTTCAACAAAAATACAAAAAAATATCAACCAATTTGTGAGATTTTTTTGTATCTTGATGTATTGAGAAGGCATAAGTGTTGCTTTGTAATCTCATGAATGCCCAAAGTAAACTTATGCATTGAAATTTATGTAGCACAAATTCTAAAGGGTCATTCAAGTCATTGATTTTTGAGGATTAAGGGAAACAATCCAAATTCCAACAAGGCTCTAAAAGCAAACATGATTTAGACTTTAGAGGTACATTTTTCTTTCTTCAATGTACCAAATCTGCACATTTTAGAAGGGTATTGCTTTTGATGACCACAAATGATCATTTTTTGTGAACTTCAAAAATTTGTAACTAATTTCAAAAAGCTTCAAAAAAATATGAAATGAGGGTTGTTGTAAGAAACACTGTGCAAAAAGTGTAGCGTTTTCAATAATATTTTTTTTTCGGGAGTACTTTAAAATTAGAAAAACAAGTTTTAAAAAAAGTGAAAATTATGTTTCATGTATAAACCTTTAAAAAGAAGGTACCCTAGAAAGGAAAAGCATAGGAACAATCTCTAAGTAGGAAATCCAGAAAAGTGCAAAATCTCATGAAAATTAGTACTTCCACATTTTAATTTGTAAAAAATAGGAAAATCAATTTTAAGAAAAACTAAAAATTGGCCATTTGAGGAAAGTTGATTTTGATGAGATTTGACCAAAAGAACAATCTTAAAACCATCATCATTGTTCAAAAATTACGTGCCATGGAAAAAAATTTGTACTCATGTGGAAGACATAAAAAAATATATTTTTAGATTTTTTTT
The DNA here is from genome assembly GCA_947034885.2 of Thuidium tamariscinum. Taxonomy (NCBI): domain Eukaryota; kingdom Viridiplantae; phylum Streptophyta; class Bryopsida; order Hypnales; family Thuidiaceae; genus Thuidium; species Thuidium tamariscinum. The sequence continues at coordinate 43,567,086 of OX344750.2, read as the reverse complement.
TGGATTTTGTAGGTTTTACACCTATGCAAATAGACCATGAAAGATCCGTCTTCAAATCATTTATTTTAGACACTGCAAAACCATAAATGTATTTATGTGACAGCTCAACGAAAATGTTTTTTAAATATAAAATCATTTTTTTTAATTTCTGAAAAATAAGGGATCTAATAAACTTCAAGTTAGGTATGTTAAATAAAAATTTCATGTTCATTGTACTTAATCTCCAAAAGTTATAGTGGAAAACAAAAAAGTGGTTCGCGGTGTGACGTGAAATAGGACCGGTGTTTCTTGCAATGACCCGTAGGTACACCCAAAATGGCACTTGACCTTGAAGCGCCCTATACAACGTGCATACATTTTCAAAATCAGTCATGTACCCAGATTATAGATGGCGCTTTCAGAAACACACTTGGACTGTTGGGTGAAAGCACACTACGGTTGTCCGAAATCGTAGTCACGGCACAATTTTTGCACAGGATGAAAGTTTGGAGTCAATTTTACTATAGCTCCGGTCATTTTTTTGAAAAAAGAAGAAGAAGTCAAAGTAGCACATCTTGTATACATTAAGAATTGCAAGACAAAAAGTGACTTTCATTTATTAATTCAAAGTATGAAGTACAAACATAAAATGTTTGTACTATCACAATTCAGCTTTAGCATTGTTGTACTTTTTTCTCCTAGTTTAGGGTTTCATTTCAAAAATTCAAATAGTTAAATCCAATGGTCTAATGTTAAAGTACAATGACTTGGCACTTCATTAAGATTTGGAGAGTTTTATAAGAAAGTATCATTGAAAATATGTAATTTTAGTATAAGGCCCAAATTTTAATCTTAAAGAGTGTTAATTTCATTTTCCATTTTGGAATCTATAAGAAGACCTTTTTGGTGACATGGGCCAACATTTCATTTTATTATAAATGACTTTTTTGTTTTGGTTTTCTCTATCGGAGAATTTTGCCCTATTTTTCAACTTGAGCCTCTAGGATTTGTCCATCGTATTGGAGCATACTGTGCGTACCTGTTGTACATCAAGGACTAATAGCCATCCACCACGTATCATCTAAATCAAGATTTACCTGCAACGTCCTAGTTATCTGGGGTGCTTTTGCAGCGATATTTGCTCCTACACATTCGTGGCCTACATTCACAGGGTCGTTGCCCGCATGCATGGATTGTTTGTCAGAGTACGAGATAAAGTGCCGGAATACAAGGTGCACCAATTATCGTACAGTTTGTACAGCTCGTATTGTTTGCACTTGTTTATACTTCGAGAAAAAGAGCGACCGTAGTGTGCTTTCACCCTGTTGATAACTTTTACATACGGTATCCAAATCCATTGTTCTTTGGTGCATTGGAACATGCTTTAACTAACCAACAAGACTATAAAAAATTTGAACAACATAATAACAAGAACTAGGCACAGTATGAAAAACTAGCGCTTTGGGGTGTACCTACCTTATACCTGGAATTACTTGGAGTGGCCAAGCGAAGGGCAGGGAGACTGACCTCCTTGCTTGGCCACTTGGGTAAAATGCTGTAATTTTTTATTTTTCACATAAATTTTTTTTGCAAATTTTGAATTCATATTTACGATCAGAGACCCCAAATTAGCTAAGGGTGAAGTGAAAGTAGGGGTGATCACGGCCCAAACTAGGGGGCTTTTTGTTTTGATTGCACCTCTGGTAAAACGTGTTAAGGCCGAGCGAGGGGGCCAGTTCACCCCGACCGTTTCGACCAAAGGCCCTGATCCCCACTCCCCAGTACGAAGACTTTACCTGGAACATTCCAAAAGTGGTCAACCGTGCTCAGTCCACCTGGTGCAAATAATTCGGCAACTGCCGGCTGCCATGGGACCCGTTCCGCATCTCCCCGGCCATTGCGCTGGCAATTCCAGCGGTCCAGATTCAAGCTCAGGAACTTTCTGGAAGCCCAACCGGTCCAGATCCGGCTGGTACGTCCCAGCGTTTTTTTTATTGGCGAATTTTCGCCAAAAACCCCTCCAATTTTTGGTCAGGCGAATTATACATGGAAAAAAATTTGGAAAAATAAAAAAAATTCGCCTGACCCTTACAGACCAGGGCGGCTAGGCTGCCTCATCAGCCGCCTCGGTTCAGGTGATGTCGCTCTCGAAGCAAGAGGCTCGGGAGGCACCAGCGCCAAATGCTGGGTTCACGGCAGGGCTTTTCGCCAACTTTTGTAATTTTGGCTTGAGTTCGCCAGAGGATTCAATGCGTACGCTTTCTATACCAGGGTTTGATTCGCCCGCTCTGCAACTGTTTCTTGTAATTAGTAGCCAGTTTGGCTTTCCTGCGGATTAGTTTTAGGGTGGGGTGTGCGGCTTTTGCGTGGGGGTTCTAATTATTACCTTGCCAAAAATTGCAAATTAAATGAGAAAATTTGTTGCTTAGTGGTTTAACTCCTCCGAATTGCGAAGGATTTAGAATGCAAGGTGCGTATTCTGAGAATGTAGGTTCTTTTGAGAAAATTTTAGCTTTTGTGATTTCGACCATGAATTGTACACATCAAATTTGAAGTTCACAATTCAGATTTGTCAGAATTTAGCAATTGAGGAATGTGTGCGCTTGTCTTTCTCGAATTAAATGCAGACAATTTGACAGATGGCTACATTGCATAAATTATGTAGGTCTTGCCTGCTTTGAGAAGATGAGTTTTCATCTTCCTTCCTTCACAATTTCAAGCTTAGGATGTAGCATTTTTTTGATTATGGGTAAGCATGGTTTCATCATGGAAAAGTTCTTGTATGAGGGGAGAGTGAAATCTTAAGCTTTTAATAAATCTCTTGCATCGCAATGTACCATGTAGGAAAAGTCTGGGAGCTAGGGTTTAAACAATTCTGATACGGTACTTGTGAGCCGATGTCACTGAGGGAGGTCAAGCCATGCTAACATCTCTTGACATTGTCATTTTTGATTTGTAGTCTACATCTCCAGCCCACAAATTAAAGTGTGCCAAGCACTTGGGCTATAAACAAAATTGACAATGGTAGGATTTGTGTCAATTGCCAGATTGCCATGGGTGAAAGTGGTCTTGGTGAGGATAGCAAAGTTCACGAGATACGGTGTAAAATTTACTTTGAGGTGATCGGAAGGGACAAATTGCTTGTTCGCAAATTAGATTCCTTTTGGAAGCATGCAAGTAGAAGGAAGGCATGGGAATGGGTGGGATTGCTCATTCCGTGTGAGCAAGGTCTTATGACCGGGGTTCAACTCCCCTGAGATTATTTTTTGTATTTGTAGCCAAAATGTTGTAGCCAAAATTGGGAGCCTCGCCAAAATGTTGTAGGAGAAACTGGGAGCCTCGCCACCACCTGCCCAACAAGAGTGGAATTTTGTCGCCACATCCTGAACCCTGGAAGTTCTACAGTAGCCAGCAAGGAAGTATCAGTTGTAGGGCAAGTAGCCAATAAGGCGCCTCTATGGAACTACGGGCAGCGTCTCGCACGACTGCCCAGAATCCTTAAAAAATTCGCTGGTACGTCCCCGCCTTCGAAATGCGGAAGCTCTCGCGAACGCGCCGCGGCGCCCCCTCGGCCCGACTCCGTCAAGCCAGTTCCGTCCAGGCAGCCCTCCCTGCTGCCGCATCATCACGGCATCACAGGATCATCTGGTCACCTTCCTCTTCTCCTTCCGCCACGAGGCCCGTCCTCCGCACCCCACCTGCAGATTCCTCCCCACGCGCTTAACTTCAAGGGCTCCCTCCTCTTTAAAACACTTCTCGTATCCTCTGCCTCCTTCAAGATATCTCATCTCAACTTGTTATTATCCCCTACTGGTCTTGTTAACGTTCTCGAGACTTTGATCAGCCGTGGCACCAGTTCGATTGGCATCTTCCGGGATTCAGAACTGTCGAGAATTTGAGTTCTAGCTATCTGGGTTAGCTAGCTTGTACCATCCCCGCGTTTTTAGATTGTGGTCTGTGCAGATTATTTGAATTCCGGCTATCTGAGTTCGCAACTACTGTCTTTGCGCTTCGATCGGCCAGTTGAGAGGTTGCTGTATCGATCATGACGACTTTGTACGACGCTTATGACAAGAAGTCTGACCAGCAAGGGCTCGGCTGGGCTGATCAGTGGGACTACAAGTACAATGACACGTATGGGCATGAGGATTCGCGAGACAAGGCTGGCAACAAGCAGAAGATGGCGAAAGTGAAGTCTGCAGCGAGTTCGGGTGTGGACAAGACGAAGACTGTTGTGACTTCAGGTGCGCAGAAAGTGGCGAGCGGGACTACGAATGGGTTGAAGTGGATCAAAGGGAAGGTGCAGAAGAAGCCACAACAACAACAACAACAACAACAACATCAACAAGAGGCCGTCTATGACGACTGAGTTCTTCGTGGTTGCTTGAATCTCTGGCATGTGGTGTGATTTCTGGGGTTGGTATTGAGTATACCGTGGTACTGAATTTCCCACGACTCCGACATTTAGTGGGCGATCGAGAAGGTTTTGGATTCCGGGATTATTTTGTCCTGCAAGAGATGGTAAATTTGAATCGTTCGCACTTCGAATTGTACCCATTAGTTCCCACGATTGTTTTCCAGGCATTCAATTCGGAAATGCCGCAGAATTTTAGTCTGCTTCCCAAGACCCCAGCGTTAGAAGATATCCAGTTTTAGCTACCACCAAATGGAACAAGTGTAGTCGAGAACTCTGGTGGTCGAATTGCAGAGCCCAATTGTTTGTACAAAGAGGCCGGTCCATTGTCTAGCTAGACAGTGCACTGTCTGCAAATGTGTATTGTTATTGCCTGCTTGTTGAAAAGCAAGCAAGTTCCGGTAATTTATGTCACGGTGACCTGGAGGATCAATTTCCTGATTTCACAAATACTGTTTCTCGCCATTGTACGTGTTTTTCAAGTTTTTTCAATGGAATGGCAGAACTAGGTCATAAAGCACAACGACGTTGTTGAAGGCCCTGCTGTAACTTACCGTTTTCAACTGTCCAGTCTTGGAGTCACTGTCAAAATGTAAAGAGGCGAAAGAACCGGTGAAAGAACCGGTTCACATGCGGAATTATCTCTTGCAAGACCCACCAAGTCCAAACGTTCCAGAAGGTGGAGCAAATGGCCTCGTAGCGAAAGTCATTGGAAGTTGCAGTCACTGAATATTCTACAATGGCTGAGTTCCCGTTGCCAAGGTGGCTGTAACTGTTGCAGTTCCAGGAAGCTCACCGGTCTAGTTTACAAGAGATGTTAATCACTCACGTGCGTTAGAATGAATTACTGCGGTCAAAGTGCTGCGGATGAGGGGATTAGAGCATCCGCACCGGCACTCACCAAACGTGGCTCGCCAAATGCTCTTTTGCTGCCCGGTCCCTCAATGAAGCGTACGCTCTTCACCCGCACTGAAGCCGGGTAGCCTCCATATGTGGGTAAAGTAGAAGTATCCATAGTTGATCACTTAAGCAATTTTCAGGGAGATTGTGAGTAGTATGAAGCAAGTGAAATTTTTTCCAAATAGGAAGATAGGAAATACGGAGACTATAAAATTTTCAGAATTTTATTCTGAAAATTGGAATAACTGTGATTTTCGGAAGCCAAAAAATTGTCTGGACTAATAGTCAATGTCTAGACTCTTTGGATTTCAATCATAAACTAAGTACTTTCCTGCCCACTACTTCTTATTTTCTTCTTCACTACTTTGAGACATGTATCATGATCTTGTAGGGCCCAACCTTGAAATAGAAGAAAAACTGCATTCTAAGCTTTGGTTGGAAACAACCCTTTTTTTCTGGCACCATGGGGCGAGATTGTGCCATTTCAAAATCAATGTCTTTTTTTTAGCTAGATAAAAGTAATATTTTTTTGCTAGAAATTTTACAAGTCCAAAAAACCGGATGAATATTGAAATACAATGCTTTACTAAATTTGAAGTGATCATCATTTTGGCACTTTTTCAAAAAGTAAAAAAGAAAGGTTGATTGGAAATATATTCTAGTCTAGGTTAGAAATATTGCATTCTATAGGTTGGATATAGGTCCTTTGTCAGAAGTGGGTACCTTTACCTTAGTTGTATCCATTCTTCTATATTAGACATACATTTGTATCCTTTACAATGACAATGAGATGTAAACTATAGGAGGAGGCTCTTAATCTCTAACATTAGAGGATTTTTGAGGAGTAAGGTGGGTACACCCAAAAGCGCCCTGTTCCTAAAAGCGCCATCTACAGTGCACATACATTTTCGAAATCAGTCATGTACTCAGACTATAGATGGCGCTTTCAGAAACAGACTTTGACTGTTAATAACTTTTGCATACGGTATCCAAATCCTGCGTTCTTTGGTGCGTTGGAACATGCTTTCACTTGCCAACAAGACTACATAAAAATTTGAACTAATTCATAGCAGGAAGTAGGCTCAGTATGAATAAGTGGCGCTTTTGGGTGTACCTACCTTATAGAAGGCCCCCAAAGATTGACATGCACTCCTATTTAATGAAGAGCAAAACTAGTAGCATAAATACCTACTTGCTTGTTGCTATCTTGTGTGAAGTACAAGTGAGGACTACAATAGATGACAAAACAACAAGGTATTATTACCAAATATTAAATTTGGATAGTATAATATTATATAGATGGTTGTCGAAGAAGAATCCATTAGTGGAGTGGATATACAATACTATATTATTATCTTAATGGTTGTACTGTAATGTAATGTTGATGGTTGGATAGTACTTGTGTCATTCTCATGTCCTAAATCCAAATTTTAAATGACAAAGCTTCATCATGGTCTCCATGACGGCGTGACCTACCCAATGGGAGCTATTGTCCCACAAAAGTACATCCATATTTTTTTTCTTTTCCAAATTCCAATGAGCGAGTATAGGGGAATAGTCTTCTTCAAGGATGACATTTAAATACAAAAGCACCCTTCCAACCACCCCTCTTAGAGGCCCTCTTTAGAGCTCAAAAATCCTCTAATGAAGCCCAAGCCTTTCCAAGTGTGTTTTGACTATGAAAAAAGTGCATTGGCTTTGTAGTCATCCCTAATGAGAAAATTATTATTTTTTTCAAAATTTAACCATATAGATGTTTAAAAAGTTTGTTTATTAGTAAGTACTCGAAGTTTGAGCACAAAATTGCATAGGAGTTGTGAGATTATAACAAGAGAAGAGTACATTTTTATATTTATTATGTTACCTTTTTCCACAATGTTTCCAAAATTTGCATATAAATTATTTTGGGGATTGGAGGTGACATGAACAACTACAAGGAGTGTTAGCATACTAAAATGAACTTCTAAAAATCTTAATTTCACATGAAAAGCAATTAAACTCATTACACAATCCACCTTGCAATTGTTGAAATGCAATTATTTTTTATAAGTAGAAATTACAAAAAGCTCGAAATCAATAGTTACACGTTCAAATTTTCAATGGTGAATATCATCAAAACATTTTATTCTTTCCATTGGAACCATTCTCAAAGCAAATGGATAATTACAATTTTTTAAATCTCAAATCAAGTGAAATTGCTAATTTTGCATAGAGCTAGGAAATGAAGTAAAATTGGCAAGCTTTACTCTTCACTTATGGTACATGTATGCCTTTAAAGACCTCTTGATAATCAAATATGTACTTTTTGCAGTGAAAAATGAAAGTTTTCAATAGTAAACCCTTAAAATTGCTTGGAAAAAAAATTTAAAAACGGTCAAAGGAATTTAATTGTCTGCATAGAATTGGGCTTGCAATTTTAGATTGACCATATATGGTCAACTGAGCAATTAGGGGTTAAATGGAGCAATCATTATTTATATATATATAAAATATACTATAACGTCATTTTCAAAATAATGGAACAACATAATAAGATAAATATGTACATGTATTGAAGAGATATAATGACAATATTAATGACAACTAGAAGACTGAAGGTTAGATTGTGGAGTTGCTACAACTTTCATGACTTGGGCAAACTCACAAACCTTTAAATTGCATGCCCGTACAAGGACAAACATACACCTAGTGGGTGCCGATGATTTTCAATTTGGATGGTTGCAATTGCCAATTCTACATCTAAATTTTGATAAATTGAATGGCTAAATGTACTTTTGTAGGAACTCAAAGTGTGCAAAAAATATTCCATAGTAAAAAACTTATGACAAGTAAGAAATATTTTCACTTAATCTATGCCATACAGCCTTTTGTTTGTCAAAAACATCTCAAAATTGTCATTTCTCAAACAATGGGAAAAAAGGTTTAAAGCAACATTTTTGTATATTTGGCTACGAGATCTTGGAATGGACTATAGTGAAAATATGTGAAAAAAATTTCAAAAATTATAACTATATAGATTTCAAGATTTTTGAATTCAAGGGTCATTGCAAAAAAAGGTATCTAAAAGGTGTAGTATTTTTATAATAGTCTTTTTGTTTAAGAGTACTTTAAAATTAGAATTTTTTAAAAAGAGTGAAAAATATATTTCATGTATACATCTTTTAGAAAAAGGTTCCCTAAGAAAGAAAAACAAAGAAAAATTCTCTAAGTAGGTGAAGTAGAAAAGTGCAAAATCTATAAAAGTAGAGTTACTATTATTGCAATTTTACATTTTAATTTATAATTTTTTTTTTTTTTTGTGAATAAAATTTTTTCATTTGGGAAAAGTTGATGGTGATGAGATTTCACAAAAAAAATGATATGAGAACTTTCTTTATTGTTCAAAAATTGTGCACGATGGAAGTGCTCTTTATACTCATCTCGAGGACATAAAATAATATGTTTTTAACTTTCCTTTAGTAGATATATTCTTTCCTACTATAAAAATAGACCATGAAATTTTAAGCTTTAGGTCATTAAATTTGGGGACTCATTGTGTAGTGAAATTGCCTAAACTACAACTTGTAACAAATTAATGGTGAATTTTGTTAAAATGGCAATATTCATATGCCATTTTTCAGAATGTGTGGTTTGAATTGAAAGCTAACATTTAGGATAGGTATAGATTTTTAGACATCTAGGATACATATAGATTTCAAAAATTTATGATATATTTAGATTTCAGACCGTGCAGATCGAAACATCTTAGATAGGTGTAGATTTCAGACATCTACAATATATATATAGATTTAAAAAATCAATGATTGGTTTAGATTTCAAATTGCGCAGTCTAAACTGTTAAAAGTGCCAAATAAATGGAATTTCACCATTTTAATGAAATTCACCAAACCAAACCAAATTTTGAATATAAAATGATTTTTTTCAATTTCCAAAAGAAAGGGATTTGATTACCATAAAGTTAGACATGTTCAATAAAGATTTCTTGTTCATTGGACTTGTACTTCAAAAATTATAGGAGACAACGACAGAATATCTTCTAATTGTAATGGGAAATAGTACTACTTTTTCTTGCAATGACTCTTGAAGTGAAGAAAGTGAATTCTTTAATTTGCACCTTGTGTGACTAAAATATATTCCAATTGAGACTTTTTAATCTTCTCTTAACCTTAAATTTTTGCTCTACCGAAATTTTTATTTTAACTAATTTTAGAAATACAAGGTTCAATCTAGTGTGGTTAAGAACACAAAATAATTGGAATGATTCCAAAATTTTGGAATATATTCTAAAAAATATGCTTATGTAAAGTTTGTAAAGTTTATAGGATCTAATTTCGTCACTTTAGACTTTCTAAGTACACCTCATGTTTGAAAATGTGTACAAAATTGAAGAGATTTAAAAAAAAAATTCTTCTTTGTAAATTAAAAAAAGGAAAAAATTTGCCTTCAATTCCAATACAATTTGTTGGGGTAGTTGGGTGGGGGTAAAAGACCATTATTCATCTTTTTCTATTTTGTTCTCTACAAAAGCTATATTTTTTGCTAGTGAAGTTGATCATGCAAAATTGTTATAATTTAAAAATACAACAGTCAAATTTTTCCTTAATCAATTGTATATATACTAGGCAAAGTAGTCTTTACTTTAATATTGTTAAAATTAGAAATTTTAAGCACATTTGTGTACAAAAAATTCATTGAAAACCTCCATTGATGGCAAATTTTGTTAAAATGGTGGTATTCTATATGCCATTTTTTAGACCACATGGTCTCAACTAAAAACTAACATCTAGGACTGATACAGATTTTCAGACATCTAGGCTGCATATAGATTTCCATAATCTATGACGAATTTAGATTTCAATCCATGCGATCTGAAACATCTTAGACTGGTATAGATTTCAAACATCTACAATAGATGTAGATTTCAAAAAGCTATGATTAGAGTAGATTTCAAACCACACAGTGTGAATTGCAAAAAGTGTCAAACTAATGGAATACTGCCATTTTAACAAAATTTGCCATATTGTCAAAAAGTTATTGGACCTTGAGGGGTTAACCTTGTGCAACTTTTTGTTTTGAAAAAAATGTGAAAATTAAACTCTAATATGAACCTAAATAAATATACATTATTATACCATGAAGATGTTCTCATTGCCCACAAATCAAGATGCTAAGCAACTTTCACATTTCTTATAAAAAATGGAGCGAATCAAAACTTTCCATGTCGACAAAAATATAGTTTGTGAGAAACAAATTTTTAAAGCCTTTCTTATAAATTTTTGTAGATTCCTTCTTTTGTTTGGCATCCCAAAAATTTGGGCTCATTGTCATTGTAACATAACTTTCACTCTTGAGCATCAATTCAATTTTTTATATCCAAACAAAAAGTTTTCCACATTGATTTTTTTTGCAATCCAAAAATTGAGATCTTATGAAGTCAACCTAGTCTAAATCCACTTTGTCTTCAATAGTCTATACGGATATTGAGACATTAGGAATTAATGAATTGTTCAAATTAAGATCCACCTTCAATTGGATAAATTGTTGGGCATGCTCAAAAAGTGTAGAGAGGCCCTTGCCACTCTAGTGGGATCAGTGAAGGCTAAATTGGAAGAGCCCACATTAATTTCTGTTTTAGAACTAATGGAACACTTGACAAGGGTACAAGGGCTATAAGATATTTTCATATTTGGATGTAGTCAAACATTAAAATACATTTTTCAAAACTTTCATATTATTGACAAGTAGTTTCATATGTTTGAAATTCAATCTCATTTATTTATAGTTAAAAAAATTAAATTGAATATCATAAGATTTTAAAAAGGAATTTCTTTATAAAAATAAGAAAATTTATATAAGGCTAAAAATAGTATGAAGTATTTATGAAAATAGAAATGTTAGTGACAAACATCATGGTATAATTGATGTATTTACGTCAAGAAAAATCAAATAGAATAAGAATTGAGAATAGTATATTTTGAGCTTTCAAAATGCTATCTTCAAAGTGTCACAAAAATTATAGTTTTAACAATTAAAAAAAATTAATGTTAAATAAAATGTACAATTATAGAGCTAAATTGTTTTAGTTAAATTTAAAAACATTTAAAACCAAAATCTATATGAAAATTTAAATTTTGACTTTCAAAATGCTAATTGAGCTTGCAAAGTCCTTTAAGATACTTGAAGAGAAATGATTTCCATTGTTGACACCATTGCAATTATATCAATTTCTACCATCTTGTGGTATTGATTATCATGTTCTACATAGGCAATACACTAAGTAATTTGCAATTCTTGAACTTAAATGACAAAATGATGAAATGCATCTTTATGACCAATATGAGAAGCTCATAGCACTTTTCCAATTGTCTTTTAAAGAAAATGATTCTAGTGAATTGCAATGGGAGCATAGTTCTACAATGCTCTTAAGAAAATGTTATTCAAATGCTACAAACTTTGAAATTTGTCTCTCATTCTTTGCAATCAAATAATCCTAGAGGCTAATGCCAAATGTTGTTCTATTCCTTTTAGCACTACAAAGTGTTAGAAAACATGGCAAATCCTCCCCAATTCTAATAGTGATTTATTTACACATACTCATGAAGGATCTACTCTATAGAAGTATTCCTAAACTATATTGTTTTGATTTTTTAAAGTAACTTTGCATATTATAATTATGTGTAAGACGTTAAAATCCTACCATTGAAGGTGGGCCCAACAAGTAGATTTATCTTAGGGAGAAATGCATGAATCTTTTTTTTGCAAATTCTAAATTCATATTTGCAATTAGAGACTCTAAAATACTAAACCCCCATGAATCACATATTGCAATCTTTTCAATCTTTGCTTTGAAACTATGGTAGGTGGTAGTAGTGTGGCTATATTGCCTTCCATCAAAGTCATAATTACCACTTGTGTGCTTAGAGCTTTCCCTCTAGTTCATTTTATAGGTCTCGACAACGGTACATAGTCCTTGCTATGCTTATTTAACATCAAATGGATCCACACCAACATTATATTACAACACAATTTGTGTTGTTCCTCCCGTCACATATACTTTTGCTCGGCAAAAGAGGGTCTTTGTAGAGGGCAATATTACACTTACACTACGTTGGTCAACATAGATTGTGGCCATAGTGGATGTCAATGTGGATGCAATAGAGGGTTTTGAGGGGTGTAAAAAAGTGAAGAACTAATTTGAGGATGTGGATAAGCAATTATACAATTTTTTTTAGTAGGTGCATTTTTTCTTTTCATTACATTGATTATGCAACTACATATGAAAAACAAATTTTATTTTATTTACAAAGAATGTAGTGCTCATATGTCTACTATAAGTTTTAAGAACTCATAAGTTTTGAAAAAAATTTGAACAGTAAAAATATTTTTTGGAAAATAGTAATGAAAATGAAAATAAAAATTCAAAAACCTTCTCCTAATATGAAACCTCTAAAGAATATAGTAACGCTTTAGAACCAATAGTTGATAATGCACAACTCATATTCTTAACCCCTAAAAGCCCAAGGGGTTAGCACAAAACACAAATGTGTTATAAAATACAAGCTCTATAACTTTTTTGAAGTTAGCATCAAAGAAGATAATGTAAAGCACAAAAAGTAGAAAGTATCTGTATGGTCAAAATTTAAAAATTATTTTTAGATTCTCTTCAAATGAATTTTGAAGATATAACTTCAAAAATTTGCAAAAAAAATAATTTCTATTTTTAGGATTTGAAATTTTTTTTTGATTGGTCAAAATTATGATTTTCATTGATTCATAAAAAAATGCAAAATATTTAGTAATGAGAGCATCAATACTTTCCCCAAATAGTATATTTTTCAACACCAAGCAATATTAAACACTTTATTCTATTTTTCTTATATCTTTTGTTTGACCATACCGATCTTAGTTTGGAATATAAATGTTGAAAGGCAATACAATATTTTCAAAATTTGAAAAAAAAAAAATTTGAAAAAAGTTTTTTTTCTGCCCGAAAATGCTGCTCGACTTTGGGCAGCAACCAAAAAATGGTCGCTTGGGCTCTTAGGGGTTAAAGAAAGGAAAGAATCCTAAATAAAAAATAATTAACGAATATATATACAAGAGTAGAAGATTACATAAGAATTCATATAAAAAATAAAAGTAAAGATTATATATATATAAGTATAATATACAAATTTTTTATATATAAAAAAAAAATATAGATCTTATAATAATCAATCAATATATGTATATATAATAGATACGCATAATTTGAGAGATAATGCTGTTTCTCTTAATCTCTTAGTAATGTGTTCCTGTGGACCCAAAATTGATTCAAAATTCATCACATGGCATCCCTCTCAAACCTTGAAAAATGATAATTGGTCTAATTCTAGCGGATTGTTGGTGGTGATAGTTGAATGGCCATGGCACCACGGCCTCACACTGGTGCCGTGATAACATAGAGAGCAACCGGTGGCGATGCTCTTACTATTGCAAATGACCGGATAATTCCACGCTCCGCACAGGCCGAAATACAAGTAACGGCAAAATCACAACATTCCATCGCTCCACCCCGGTGGCAGCAGGGCATTTGCTCGACCAAGCATCTCATCCTTTCGAACTATTTGCTGCCGCAATTGACCAATGCGTTGAACCAGTACGATGGTAGTTTGCAAATGTCGGACTTCACTCTCGTGAGCCTCGATCCTCAAGCCACGGTTCCTTTGCTCCAAATCGCTCACACTGCGCTCCAAAGCGACTGTCTCCTGCTGGAGGGTTTCAAGAACGAGGTCTCTTGAACTCGGCTGAGAATTCGAATCTTCTTCCGCCTCGTGGGTTTCGGATTCAGAATTCGAACCTCCCAAGTGTGTTGTAGCCCCAGCAGCCAAGAACGACAGCGCATTGCGAGGGCGAGGTGGGATAACATCATGGTCTGAATCTGCAGTTTCAACAGCACTGCTGTCGCCGCCACCGTCGCCATTGCTATTGCGGCTGTCACCGTTGTTGCCGTGAGTTGGAGCCGCAGCACGAGCTCCACCGCCGTAGAGAGGAAGGACGTTCCTGTCTTTATTCAAGTGGGTTCTGCAAATGGGGCATGGCTGGGGTCCGTTTCGGAGCCACTGGTATATGCATGGCCAGCAGAAGATGTGACCGCACGAGGTGGCGACGGGATCAGTTGGGACTTGTATGCAGATGTGGCACTCCCACACATTGGAATGTGGGTCTGATTTGGCAGTGGATTGGGAAGTATTGTTTCCTTCCATTTCAAGTGATGTATCGATCCTCTAGCTACGGCGTACTAGCAACAAATGTTAATGTCAGCTTGGACTTAGTACAGACTGCGGTATAAATTAATTGCGCTTCAATACGCGCAATTCGTACAAATCAAAAGACACAAAGTGTATTCAAATATATGTCAGATGCATGTGCAAAGTATGGCAAGAATTGAAGTTTTGAACGCCCTGACCTTGTGCTTATATAGACTTGGTGACCAGAGCTAGCCTCGGTAGAAGAGATTAAACATTAGACTCGAGAATAGAGAATCTCGGGGAGTTCATTGTGATACTTTCATGCGAAGCCTCTGCAGTACGTGAGTTTGATATGAGTCTTTCATTTCAAGTTGCTGGCATAGCCTCGGCCGGTGCATTGAGGTCTGGCCACAATTTCGTTAAGGACGAATTGGCACTTTTCCAGAACTTCAGATTGGTGGTAATCCACTTCATCACGACACCCGGCCTGAAACTCATGTCTATAGCTGTCAAATCTATACTAAATTAAAGCAAAATTCAACAGACCGAAACATTCCAACCATAAATGTTGGAGTGACTGCTGCACGAGAAATGAAAAAGAAAGGCTGCTCCCGCTACGGAGAATTGCCGTCCGGCGGGTCAGTAATCTGTATCCCGAAGTCTCGACAGGTGGAATTTGGAAATCTCAGGGCATAAATTATCATGTATTTACTTATTCAGAATTCCAGATATATAACTCCTTTGCTCCCGGGTGAGATTCCATTCTTGATTATCAGAAATTCTTAAGCATCCTGTTGGTCTTGTTAGCTTTTGGAGCTTTCCAGTCTCTGCTGCGTGTGTGCAGCTATGTCTAAGAGGAGTTCTCTCATCAAGTGCGTCAGTGTTATTGGTTTGTACGTACGAAGCCCTCACGAAGGTTAATTTGCAAGCTGCCTAGCTAGCTAACCATCTTTTGTCGCAACCAAGTCTGCCTAGCTTAATTAATGGCCTCAGGGATTAATGTAAATATTCCATCAGTGAAATCGTGACGAACGTTCATTTGCACAAAGGATTGGTATTGATTAATTGATGAGCCAAGACGAGCATCCTGATAACTGACGAAGTTGTAGGATGTTTCTAATTTAACGATAATAGACATCTTCCTACAACGCAGGAGAATTGTATTAATTTCCGTCTCCCTTCCCCCTACGTACCTTATGTTGAGTTTTGAAGCATTGATCTTATTAAACTTCCCAAATGGATCTAGACTCCTAGTTGAAAGACCAAATCTTTAACAGTATGATGAATTGTGCTCTTTCTTAATTACAGGTTCATATACGAACTCAGCAATCCACGTGAAAAATTCAAATTGGGATTCAGATGACGATGACGATGCCTCTTCTCCGGAGTTCGAGGCAATCAGCATGGAATTTAGTAATTAATGGAACTTTGATGGTACAGTAATATGGAATGTTCAACCTCGGAAACCATGAAGCACAGTTAGAGGTTTACCATTTTTTTGATGCAATGACCACAACATACTTAAATGATAAGTTGCAAAGTTAACATTCAAAATGAGAGGCCAATTGAACAATCATACGAGAGGAAAAACAAGTGAAACAAGGTTCGATTGTTGGTGAGGACAACTTGATTCACACAATAATCAACAAGATTTTGTTGACACATGCCACGTCAACATTCACGCAAGGTGCGCAGAAAAGACCTAGCAAAATAATGCGGAACTCAATTGTAGAATGATAATACTCACTTAAAAGAAAACTTCCAATAAAGAAAAACCTACTACGGCGGCTAAGTCCTTAAATGTACTGTACATAGCTGTCTTCACCTTAGAACCTTCATAAAGACAATGACCAGAAGACAGCAGCCACACACTGCACTCGTCTATATCAAAAGAGAGTGTTTGAATCCTTCACCAGGAAGCAGCGGCTTCAAAAAAGCTTTGAACAGTCTTGTAAGTCTGACCACACTTGAAGAAGAAGCCTAGCATGTTGAAGCTATCAACCTTGGTTTGCAGGAAACAACGGAAGTGCACCATGAGAAGACAAGCTCGGTATGTTCTGCTGGCTCTGGCCACGACTGGCAGAATGTTCAGGCACGGCCATTCGAGGGTCGGGCACGGGTGGCCGGGGCATATATCCTCCTGCCACAGGACCATAAGGCACATGCTCAAAGCCTCCGAAGAGACCCGGCCTCACCATCCCCTGGAAAGGCATGGGAAAGGTAAAAGCCGTGGCACCACCACCGTCCTCTCGGCTGGAAGCCATAGGCATGAAATGGGGACTCACCCCAGGAGGCACCGGCGTGGACGAGGAGAACAGGTGATCCGATGCAGAAGGTCCTCCATCACTGAAATGACCAGCTTGCATACGCTTGAGATGCAACCGATACTTCTGCAGATGCGAAGCCACATTCTCTCTTGTCAAACCTTCCACATTCATCAGCTGCATGATCGTCTTCGGCACCGCGTTTTTGATGCCCAGGTGTCCAACAGCTTCCACAAACCGTTGATGCAGCTGAGGTGTCCACACAATTCTCGCAGGCCTTTTGGAGTTCGGGTCCTCGCTCATGGAACCCCCTGCTGAGTTTGCATCCTCCAGATCGAAATCGGTGGACTTGCCGCGTTCCGCCCCCTCGCCGCCCCCTCTGCTGTTGTCGTCACCCCCAGGCTTGTCCTCATAAGGTTGATACGGTAGCGAATTCAGTCGACTAGGCAAAAGGGGCGGCAATGATGGCCTTGTGTCCCTGTCTGTATCCCTGTCTGCTCCATTGCCATACTCTCGTCCTGCATTTGTGGCAGTATTCGCGGCACCTTGTGATCCAGTTCCACGAACTCCAGCATTGCTCTTCACACCTCCCTTTCCGAGGTCATTTCCACTGGCACAGGGTTGCCTCGGAAGTTCTGATCGAAAAGCGTCGTTGTAGTCCATGCCATCTTCAACTGCATGGGCCCGTCCGTCCCTTCGCTCTTCGACTCGCAGGTTTCTTCGGAACTCTCCTCTGAACTCATCGTCTGCTCGGTTCCCTCGACCCTCCTGTTCCACTCCATAGCTGCCATAGCCACCTGCAAATTGTATCGTAAAACCAGTCAGCTACTTTTCATACATTATGCAGAATGCTACCATTAGTAACAATATGAGATGGGTTCTAGGTCCATTCCCAAAACCATCTGGAACGTGCAACCATTTGGAGCAATAGAGAGAAATAATCGAGCGGGATACCATTAATTAACTTGGATCCTCACGTTCTTAGCTCCTAAAAGCCCACATGGCCCAAAGTGACCGCTTCCATACGTAGGAGTATAAATAAATCACCTAGGAAGCGTTGAGGTGGAGTTTAAATTACTAACAGAAGAGGAAATCTTATTCTACCTTGCTGAACGAAAGGAACATGGTTTGATAGTTTATGATCCACTAATAGAGTCCAAAGTTGAGATTTCAAATTTTTTAACTTGGACAATAGGGATTAGAGCATACAAAGGAATGATTTCATTGTGACAACAGCCCACTGTTCTGCAAAGAAAGAAACTCCAGTGTCTACTAAGAGCCGCAGTACGTGACGTCAGGTTGCTTGCAAACCCAACCTCATCCACAGGGGAAAAATTCAAAACGGTAATTGAAGCTTAAAGGCCTGCTTCTTTGGACAAAAGCCGTGAGCCACTTCATTGATTTTTACGCGAGCGAAATTTACCGGTGATCTCTTGTTCTTGAAAAGCTGGAAATGGATCAAAAGAGGGAGTGGGCATCTGCTTGAAGATATTATGGACAGTGGACTTGGATTCTCTCCGAACATCCTCCTCTGTCAATGGCTCGTCATGCTTGATCCTAAAGGCGTTTGCCAGCATTCGTGTGATCAATAAATGGGACAAAGGTGTGAGCTCTTCCTTCGAAGGAAGGTCTTTCGTCCACTCCGACTCATGCTCATCATCCTTCGTCGCCATGCCGGAAGGAAAAATTGTAACACCTATACATTACAATCCGCTAGTGCGATGTATGTGGCCGCTAAATTGTCCCCTGTACATCAATAATGCACATCACAAACAGTCAAAGAGCAGAAAAGGCTCTGCAATGGCTGCATGAATTCCTATTGTAGCTCTCGTGCTACGAGATTGCCACTCTCTAAAAGAAAAAATTCACACTGTTAAACTGCAATTCACTCTTCACCTCAGGTAGAGACAATAATAATCACCACGTCCAGCATCGATCGGTTTTCCTATCACTAAACTGGTCATATTTCATGAGTTGTTAGAATATAAAACCGGATTCTAACACTCTAAAGTAAGCTACCATATGCAAAAGAACCTACCATGCAAGCAATTCTACTTGGGTTCAGCACATTGAAGGAGCTGCTTTTGAATATGGTTTGCCAACAGGATCTCAGAACCCTCGGTGCAACCATATATCCACCCCCTGCAAGTAACTAACCCCGCAATACGTGAACTATTCATACATGGCTACCACAATGCCCTGCAAGCAACACCCAAGTTTTAGTACTCATGAGTACTACAAGATCACACCAAAACCGTAAAAACCTTTCAGTAGTATAAACTGGAGATTAATCACTTCTCCAGTAGTCAGCGACATTCTGCAAGATCAACTTGTATTTGTCCACCATACTATCAAGATCATACGCATGGTTTAGTAGCCTTCAAATCTCCGTTGCCCTAAAATGTAAGCTCTCAGGCTAGCAGTAAACCCACGTTATGTGAAAGCTACGAAATTCACACTAAAATATTGCCACCTCGTGATTCTTGAGCTACCACCCGCATCACCTCTCATGGCGGAAGTGCCTTTCACTGACTAAACCCTGGTTAGAGCACAGTACCGAACAGGGTCCACAGGGGACGAAACAGAGCAAACAAAGCCAACAGTCTGAGAGACAGAAGCGCTGAAGCAAAAACCACACGACGGATTGAATTGTTGCCAATATCAACAAGAAACAAGGGTTAAAGAGCCCTCTCTCCTTGCGCAAATGAATTCAGAACGATTGTCAGCGTGCAACAACCCAGAAACTGTAAAATTGGCGATCAAAGCGACCAGTCTCTCCCTTTCACAACCTGGGCCACCCGAAACACGTGAATTCGCCATTTCCTCTGCAATTCTGTCTTCCCCGTAAGGATTTTGAATGTTAGATCATAGAGACCTACAAAATTTAAAGAATGCGAAGGCACGGTACCGTCTCTCTCGTGGTTTGAAACAGCTGGGTGGCGAACTGGCGATAGGGAAGCTGGTGCAAGATGGAGTTCGGCATCTGAAGTAGTCTGTCAAACCTAGATTCCGACCGGGATTTCACTTGGCTTCTTACCTTCAGATGAATGAAGCCAGTTTGCCATTCGTCAAGGAAAGATCTCATTCTTATTCTCGAATCTACGAAAATACACTCAATTCCTTGATTCTGGTCATCCAATCCTATAGACGAAATACCTGAAATCTACCAATCGTTTACAAATCCAGCAACGGCGACCAGAGGCGACTACAAGAAGCCAAGTACTTTATGTGGTGCTCATGGTTGATAACTACAATTAGGGTTTAAGGGTTTTGGATGGCACTCATTTTGAAGAGAATTTTTGAACAGTAACGAGGGACGAAGAGAATCGTCACATTGGCATTGCGAAGTAGACGGTGCTGTGAATCTGAGTAGAAAGCAGCATTTGCAGATTAGCTCCTGGCCCGTGCAGGATTGAAGGGAACATCTTCAGGCGAAAGGAAAAATTGTGCAATGAGTCAGCTGTGGTCGTGTTCTGCCAGGTCCTCGTTGCTTCGATCGATCCGTTGTATTGCATTTGGCCGGTCGATTAACAGCTCTTCGCATGGACAGAAGTCGAGAAACTGTGGGAATTTCCATCGATTCAGCAGTGCGGCAGCGAGAGATTCCGATGACGAGAGCGAGGCGAGGACGCTGCCCTCTGCGAAGGTGCAAAGGCTAGCTGAGGACATTTCGACGCTCACTTTGCTGGAGGTTTCAGATCTCACCACTGCGTTGCGCCAGAAATTAGGGTTGCCGGCAGGGATGGGCATGATGCCCATGGGAATGATGCCTCAAATGGGGGGAGGAAGCGGTGGTGCGGCGCCCGTGGCAGAAGAGGTGAAGGTGGAGAAGACATCATTCGATGTGAAGCTGGAGAAATTTGACGCCGGGTCCAAGATTAAGATCATCAAGGAGGTGCGCACGTTCACGGCATTAGGATTGAAGGAGGCCAAGGAGCTCGTGGAGAAGGCGCCGGTGGTGTTGAAGTCGGGAGTGGGGAAGGAAGAAGCCGAACAGATTATCGAAAAGTTGAAATCCGTAGGGGCGACGGCTCTGATGGAATGAGCTAGCGTTGTCCCTTAGAAATTTTGCCTGTGAATTGCCACCCCGCATTGCGGACATTTGTCATTGATGACCTTCTGTTCCTTCGCTGCATCTCTGCCCTGATCTGATAGATATGGCAGCTCTGCATTTCGACATTCTTCTTCACAAGATCTCCGCTAGCATGTCTTACCACGTCTTCTCTCAATTCAGAGAACGATCGCTAATTTTACCATAGCTTGCCGTCTGGGAAGGGGCTCCGCTGCTTCATTAGGTCAGCATCTTTTCAAGGACTTTGACGCACTCAAGAAGTCGCCTTTCAAAAGATTCCTCGTCTTAGAGGACCTGCTGGACGTTGTGGCAGTAGTTTACTTCGACACTCGATTTGGAGCGTGTGGCATTGATAAGGGGCATTACAGAGGCCCTCATCCAGCTTGGTAGAATTATTATATCTAGGTTTTAGAAATCAGGTCAGGAATTGACCTCGAGCTTCTGTTTATGACGATTGCTAGGAGCCGATGATGATGACGATGATGTTGTAAGCAGATTATTGGCAAGTGGTTACTTCCATGCCGGACAATGTCGAATACTCAAGATTGTTACAGTTCCGACTTGACATATTGAAAGGTCTATCAAATTATGTCTATCAGCTTCTGTTGATTTACTTAAAGACTTTTCTTGAACGAGCGTGTACACCCAGATGGCAGATTTACACCGTTCTCTTGCCTGTGGGATGAGAGCATTTCCATGTCATCAATGAAGTATGATAATAAGGATATTAGCGGTGTCAAGTGAAGAGGGACCATAAGATTGGGTCTTCAGAGTTTACACCCTCTCAATGTGATGGACAATGCCGTGTTGTGTGGAACAGGAAGGTCACCAAATGACGGTTGTACCCTTGGACGGTGTAGAACGGTGTAAAGGGGTCTCTATTATGCTGAAGTGGGGGCATATGAGTTTACGGTGTAAACAGGGATTTGGCTCCAGGTTTCATGTGATGGATCACCCTCAATGTCGTTGCATGGCACTGTCCCTAACTGGCAACTGGCAACCGAAAACGACCCAGAGATTCTGCTGCCTGCTCGGTTTCCTCGCCCTTGGGTCGATTTGGGAAGCTCTCAGACTCGCATCTCCCGCAGCTTTTGATTTGGTATACTTGAGCATTTCAAAATGTTTGACAGAAATGCTTGCTTATCAGCATTGTTTGGAATTCACTTTGAAGTGGCAAACCTTGAATCGTGATGCAGTATCAAGAAAGTTTTAGAATCGGCTGTGAACAGAATTAATTCTACGCAGATCTGCCCTGACTTTTGTAATCGTCATTCTTCACCTTTAGTTTCCAGTTGGTGAGGGTCACAGGAACAGAAACTATTCTTCACTTCTACTAGAAATTGCCTACGAAGAGAACAGAAAGGAACTGAAGTGAAGGAATCTGACATCACCGACACTCCAGCAATGGCAACGCATGGCCAACCGTCTGCTCCATCGTTTCATACCAACCACGCTCTTTGGACGGAATCGCCAAATAATGTGCCGCCCTTATTCGACTATGAATTGTATCGTCAGAGTAGAAGCCGAGACCCGAGTTTTAAATACGAACAGGCTGATATTGCAGCAAGGACGAGCGATGATCAAGGCTGTCCGAGTTTGGCCAGCATGGTGAATTCTTACTATGAAAGCCCCCATGACCACATGGGCATGCAGCGTTACAGGAATAATGCTCCCGCCTTTGGAAACCCTTCCGTTGGGCCGCCACCGCAGATGACAGGAGGCGGATATGAAAATCCTTATCAGAAAACCAAAGAGCAACACTATAGAGGTCAGAAATGCCCTAAATCACCTTCTTTCTTAAATGTTTTTTTAAATGACTATCTTTGGTTTTTTCCTTAAAACATTCTTAGAAGGAGCTGCAAACTCCTTGAGCCCAACTGCTAAGTCATGGACGAATTAGGGTATCCAATATGCTCCCCTCCTATGTAATCTTTCTTTTCGCACAGATCCTCACATATCAGGGGCTACTGGTTGATAGCATTTCTCTGTGATAGACAATGACAGTCTCTAAACTTGTGCAGACTGTTGAGGTTCTCTTGAATGAGAGAATGCTTGCAACCGTGCCACAACTTGAAATCGTTGGGAAGCAATCACCAAGAAATGAAATCAACTAGTACCTCATTGTGACACCCTTACTAAGTTCAAAAATGAGAGCGTTGGTTCTCAGCGAACTATTATGGGCAAAGGCAGCCTTTGCCAACCTCAATGCAACAATATTGAAAAGGGTGGTCATTGACTCTGCTCTAGAATATTATGTGCATCAAACAATTGATATGACTGCCCCACAATTTTCATGGTTGTGTTTACTAAATAGTTGTAGTGTAAATATTTTCTTTAGTGAATTTTTCAAGGTTGAGTTTCCTAAACTGTTTTTCTGTAAATTATTTTCTGATGTGATATTTTCGTCCTTGTGTTCGCTGAATTGTTTTGACCGTTGGTACATTTTCCAAGATTGTGTTTGCCCACTTGTTCTTCTGTAGATGTTTTTCCGTTGGAAATCTTTCATGGTTGTGTTTGCTAAATTGGTTAACGTCTGCTAATGTTTTCCTGTTGTGAATTTTTCACGCTTGTGTTGACCAAATTGTTTTCCGTTGGCAAAATTGTCATCGTTGTGTTTGCTGAATTGGTTGTCTGTTCATGTTTTTCTGTTGTGAATTTTTTAAGCTTGTGTTTGCTAAATTGGTTATCTGTAAATGTTTTCGTGTTGTGAATTTTCCAAACTTCTGTTCGCTATATTGTTTTTCTGTAAAGTTCTTCTGTTGTGAAGTTTTCATAGTTGTGTTTTTGCAAAGTTTTCATGGTTGTGTTTGCTGAATTGTGTTTTTTCAGGCAATTGGAACTGTGCGCCACAAGAGTCGCTGCCCCAACGGCGGCATTCCCAACGAGAGTTGGAGTCTCGATTTCAAGAGGATCGAGATCCGCAGCAGCATCACACACCCTTTCTTACACCAACCATCGCTGTTGTCCACATTGTGATCCTCATCCTGACGATGCATCAGAACGACTGCCCGAAGCACACCAGCGGGGCGTGCCTCAGCCCTTCCCTTCACAGATTCGCCTTCCAACCTTTCAGGGAGAATCCGCTGTTGGGGCCATCGGCCAAGACTTTGCTGAGCATGGGTGCTTTGGAGTCGGACCTCGTCACCAAAGCAAGGGAAGGCTGGCGAATCGTCACCGCCATGTGGCTGCATGCTGGAGTGCTGCAGATCCTGGGGACTTGCAGCGGCATGCTGCTTCTCGGAATGCCTCTGGAGCGTCAACTGGGCTTTGTGAAGGTAGCTAGCTCCACACTCTGGAACGTCGTGCTTAAACTTGTGGAGCTTCGAGGTCCCGTCATAATGCTCTATCATGTGGATTCTCTTGCATTGACAAAATGAAATAACGAAGGCTTCACTTTGCATAATCTTTGGAGTTAGATAGAATTTTGTTGCATAATCTTTTGGAATTGAGAAGCATGTAGTTTCTTGTACCTGTTGACTAGCCGGGGCTAATCGCATGCTTCAGCATGCTTCTTCTCGGACTGCCTCTGGAGCATCAACTGGGCTTCTTGAAGGTAGCTCCTCAGTCTGGAACGTAGTGCTTAATTTGTCATGTTGAACTTCGAGGTCAATTTTGTTGCCCTACAAAGTGAATTATCTTGCATTGACAAATTGAATTGAAAAAGATTGCACTTTGTTGCTTAATCTTTGGAGTTTGATAAAACTAGAAGCATGTAGCCTTTTATTCCTTTGTCTAGCCGGGGCTTCAGCATCTTTGTTCTCTGAATGCTTCTCGATCGTCATCTGGGCTGTTTGGAAGTACATAAACCATGGCTCCTCTGTAACGTAGTGCTTAAGCTGTCTTTTAAAGCTCTGAGGTTCCGTTTCTTTGTCGTATGGAGTGAAGTCTTTTGGAAGGACTAGATGGATGTCAAGGACTACACTTCGTTGCATATGTTTTAGACTCTTGATGAATTATTTCTGATTTTTTGAAGTGAGAGGCAAGTAGTATTTTGTTCACTAAACCGAGCAAAACAGAAGTTTTGAACTCGTGTCCAACATTCACCTCAACATTTTGAAATATATGAATCAACGCTTGCATCTTTAGTAACTCACGCAACTTTACATAGTCTTCACATTTGTTAAAAGAACAAAATCAAAAACCAACTTTCATTCCTTGTTTTACACCATGGAAATGTCTAAATGAGCCATCTGTGATGAAAGGAACATTCGGTGAATTCCATGCGGATGGTTTGAAAATTGGGGACAACATTAGAGCCGTCTGAGGTAGAGAGTGTTAAAAACTGCCCCACCCTTAGTGCACTTGGGGTGATATTGGATTCGTCAATATCAAAATGGTGAACATTTTAGGGCGAGGATGTTTTCAGAGTACTACGGTATGCCATTCCAACTTCAAAGATTTATAACTATCTACGAGAGTCTGAGAGCTGTGAATCAAGGGCAATTAGTTACAAGCCATTTTCTTGGAAGACGAATGAAAGGTTTGGAATGCAACTTCCATTTGTCTCCCAAGAAAACGTTTTTAGCTTTAAAATTGGATTAGGATTCGTGTTCGAGCTAGCGCCTCTAATCCTTCTCTAACGTTATGGAGTCCCTCTTTTTTAGACTCTTTGAATGAACACGATTGAGCAGGGACCGATCTTTGAAACTATGTCCATTGACGTGAACTTAGGGCCTCACTATGGACATTGCATCCGTCGCCTCTCCCATGGCTTAGCATGTTATCTCTTATAACGAGGCTCTCCTTTCCCACTTCTTAGCCCTTATATGAGAAAAATCACATGTGTCGTTTTGTGCAAGTGTAATCCGTGCTCTTGTCTTTCCAATCGAAGACTTGCAATGAAGTTGTGATTTTCGGGTGTTTCTGCAGGTTGGAGTGATCTATGGGTTGAGTGGTTTCATGGGGAGCATACTCTCCTCCCTGATGGTACACGGTCGTGTTTCCGTGGGCGCCTCAGGCGCCTTCATGGGTCTCCTTGGAGCCACACTCTCGGCCGTGATCATCAATTGGCACAGGTACCCCAACAGGCGTTTTTTTCATTTGGTCCTTGGCACCCATCTTAGTATTCATTCAATGTTTTCTTGCCTGGCTTTTCTGTTGCTGAGCATTGACTTGCTTTGAAAATCGGCCTGGTGCTTGACTGTTCTCCTGCCTCTGGCCAGTTATGCACTTCGGTGCTTGTGTCTCATAATTTCCTTCATTTAAACCTGTGGGTCTAGCTTTTGAAAACAGGTATTCCAACAGAACCGGGACACTGGCCGGAGTGATCGTGTTCGTGGTGGTGAACACCGCGTACGGGCTGATGCCGTTCGTGGACAACTTCATGCACGTGGGCGGAGCGCTCATGGGCTTCCTGGTGGGGAATTTGTTTCTCATCCGCCCTCACAACTTCCGATGCTGGCAATCTTCTGCAGTTTACGACCAGGACGACATGCCGGCTAAGCGGACCAACGCCATCATCCTTGATATCATGTGGCTGCTCTCGTTTGGGGTTCTCGTTGCTGCGTGTGTCATGGGACTCTACGGCTTGTTCTCAGGTATTGCCTTTTCACAACTCTTAACTCCATGCAATCTTGTGAGATACTTAAGGTAACTACGAGTCCTACAATCATCCAAATAAGCATTTGAGATTGGTTCCTATTTTGAATTTGTTTTAAGTTTGTGGGGGGTCTTGTTGGGAGTCTAAAGGAGATTCCAGATCCTCTCAGCCAGCATGCCAGTTTTGGATCATTGTAGGGATAAACTATTCATGAAAACTAGACTCCCATGAATAGAAGCTGTGAATTTTAGGCAAGAATCTGTAGGGGTGGGTGTAGCAGACAAGTCTCAATCAGTTGGAGTTACTTAGAATTTCGGCTATTCTGCATGTACCTGATCTAGCAAAATAATTCTCAATTAGGCTAGTTGTAGTTACTCTAGAATCTCGGCTATTTTGCACGTAGCTGGTCTAGCAAACAAGTCACAACTAAACATGTCTCAATTAATTATTTGTAGTTACTCTACTTACAAAATAGTCAAAACTTACCAAGGAAGAAGACATAAATATAGGGATTCATGGATATCGGCTAGTTTGGCTCAACTTCTCTTTTGACACTGGGCACTGCTCTGGACTATCCCAGTTTAGCAAGCGTTAAAACGGGGGTGAAGTTGAAAGTTTATCTCAGAGTGTAAGAAACGGTTGTGGTGCAGGGAAGAACATCGACGGTGGCTGCTCCTGGTGCCAGTACCTGACGTGCGTCCCCAATCGCTTCTGGAAGTGCTCCGGGAATCAGAACCTGGGCTGCAATCCCTCCTCTGTCGGTGGATTGCTGCGCATCACTTGCTCTAATGGTCAGGTCCTGGACTACTCGTCCATTCACTATTTGAATCAGATCACCCCTCAGATTCAAGGTCTCTGCGTCAAGGCTTGCATTTAAGTGAAACCAACTCGGCTGGAACCTCCAAACCCTGAACCCTAAAACAGGAAGGAGATGATCTAGTGCACGAGTCCGTTAGTTTCTGGTCTGAAAACGTACAACTGAAGCTGATAACTAAGATTTTTTGGGCTGTTGTTTTAATGCACTGTAATAATCACTGACGCCCTTGCAGACATCATCACTGGGGTTGAAGTAATGGAAATAGGAAATGTCCTCTTGATTGATGTTAGGAAGAAATTGAACCAGAGGGGAATGAGCACATACCTGAATCTCCAATTAGGTAGGAATAGCTTCAAATATGGAACGGATTGGCCATAATAATTGTGTTCAAATTAGCGATTAACATTGTGCCTATCAATAAATCGTCATGGTAGAACTCAAGAAACTGTGAATCTTGTTTCTAGCAACTGCAAATGAAAACGAGAAGGAATGGGAGTCGAACCATGCTTTTTAGAGTGAAGACTGAATTTCGATTGAATTTTCGAAGTCCGTTGTTTCAATAGTCTTCAAGTGTGAATAGATCACCCTCAGCACTTGAACAGGATCTGTTCTAGAGTGCGTATATCAGATCTGTGTTCTCTAACATAGCCAAGACCTCCAGCCCGGATCGACGATGAAGCAGGGCTCTCCGTTCTGAGCGCGATTGCCGCAGCCGATTTCGAGCTTCTTGGAGTTCGCAACTGGGCTTGCCATGCCAGATGAGCGTCCTGCCTGGGGTCATGCTTCATTGGGCGTTGATGGATGGAGAACGTTCTGACTGGTTGCCATCTCCCTTTTTGGAGGTTCGGAGCATTTCGCTACCCTTGTTTCAGCACTTTAAAAATTCATAGTTTGGACTCATACTCTTGATCAAGTAATATATAAGCATCAGCTTACCTGCGCTGCCAATGTTGCGTTTTACCAAAATCATTATGCTTTGAGGTTGCAGTATATGTGCACTACTGCACGTGAATGTCACAGTTTCGGCACTCTGAAAATTTTCATTTCCGCGAATATGACCATACAATCAAGGTTTGCAATAATCGAACAGAAGTGCTCATGGTATGCATGATGGTCATATTCGTTAACAACAGATTTCTCGTTAAAATGGTGGTATTCATATGCCATTTTTCCATTCATTAATTTTCTAGGACTGATATAGATGGCTGACCGCAAGGTCTTGAAACCTCGGAGCGGTATACAGTTTAGACCGCACGGTCTAAACCTGAAAGTGCCAAGTTTGTGGCATACTGCCATTTGAAGGAAATATCCGTTTAAAATGGTTAGTTACATTCCAAAGCAAAAAAATCTGACTGTGATAACTAGTAAGTGCCCGAGTAAGTGCCCGAGTAAGTGCAACTAACTAAACACTAGCAACTTAACAAAAGACTGGCATAGGTCCGAGCTAGCATCCACATGGGCATCTGAAAAACTTCCAATCCCTCAAATTAAAATTCTCCAATTAAAATGTCAAACACGTTATTCACTTATTCATGACCTCGATTGCAACAGAACTAAAAATTTGCTCATTCCGGCGTGTCACCCAATTGCAGCATACCAAGGCCGACTTTCAGAGCGATTGCGTACTACCGAGACCGACTGGGACCATCCAACCAGAAACATTCACAAGAGCTACCACCGAGGCTTTGATATGTAAAGTATATAAGCGCGGAGAACCGCGGCCTTGATGCCATAATCACATTCAACTCTTCTATGTGATTGAGAGATCAGAGGTCCGGTTCGGTTATAGCGAGCTTCAAACCATGAGCCAGTGCTATTAGAGCTTCTTCTAGTAAAGCGAATTGAGGACCAGAGAGCATTATTGGACTCCACTCGATCACCCAACTCTCTGCTGCTTTGCATATTTTTCGTAGAATTAAGGTTACGTTATTAATTTACAGTATATGTACAGATGTACCTGAGTGACATTCGAGTCTGCATTGTGTCTGGGCGCCTTTTGTACACTTGAAGCTGAAGAGCACTTTCAACGTGCCATCTATCTTGCTGAGTGCATAGCAGAGGTTGATCGGCTTCGCTGAAATCATGAGCACTCGTGACTCCACCCAGGGTGATCAATCGACCACAGTCATGGGATTCAGTCCAGGGATTCCCTCATCCATGAGCCCTGCCACAACTGACGAGGCCTTAGTCGCCTTGCACTCAAACATCCTCCAGTGCTTCATCTGCAGGGAGCCTCCCACGGACCCCATCTACACCACTTGCGGCGACGTCTTTTGTTGGCCCTGCATGCACCAGTGGCTCCAGAATGAACCCAGGGCATGCCCCGCCTGCGGCCACACCTTACGACAAGACCTCGACATCATTCCTCTCTACGGCGCGGGAGCCTCAGCCAACTCGGGAACTAGCGGGGGCACCACCACCACCACCGATGAGGCTACCAGCGATATCCCACCCCGTCCACGCAATCCGCTGTTACTTAGAACTGCAACCCCAACGCGAGCGCCAACGGCAACCCCCGACGTCGACAACTTCTCCTTCTTGGAGACTCTCACTTCCGCCAGCTTCGTGCTCACCCCAAGTTCCTTGTTGACTGCCTACGAGCGCTCGATCCACCAACTGTCGGAGTTTCTGGAGGCGGAACGCGCGCGCGTGATGACCCTGGGCTTCGATCGCATCGACTTGGAGCTGCAGGTGTCTGATTTGGAGCACCAGAACACGGAGTTGCGTCGTGCGGTGCATGATCGGGAGTGGGTTTTGGGGAAGGAGCGAGACGAAGTGGTGCGAACTGGGCTCAGGGTGAGGGCGTTGGAGGAGCGGAATGGGAGGCTGGCTTGCGAGGCGGAGGAAGGGAGGGAAAGGGAGAGGCGTCATATTGAAAGAAGCCATCAGATGGCGGAGCTCATTGCGAGGCTGCAGCGAAGGCTGGAGGGGGCTGATCGAGGGCTGATCGACAACTGCCACAGGGACGGAGCACGTGAGCCAGGGCCGCTGTGACCCGGGATCAGACTGGATTGATTTCCATGTTAGGGAGTCGCAAGTTTGCTGAAACGTTAAGCGCCATAGCTAGAAGCGGAGTGACAAATCTTCAACGAATT
The DNA here is from genome assembly GCA_947034885.2 of Thuidium tamariscinum. Taxonomy (NCBI): domain Eukaryota; kingdom Viridiplantae; phylum Streptophyta; class Bryopsida; order Hypnales; family Thuidiaceae; genus Thuidium; species Thuidium tamariscinum. Next base: position 43,536,776 of record OX344750.2, on the reverse strand, counting down.
TGTAGAAAGCCGAATGTGAGGAGGTGCACAAGGAACACAGGGAGATTTTTTCGGTTTACTAAGTGGTAAACTCACTACCATTACCACTTTGGAAGTAGTAATAGTACTGATTTTACCACTTTGAATGTGGTAAAGGTAGTGAGTTCACTACGTAGTAAACCCAAAAAAACTCCCTGTGGAAGGTAGCGAGTCCACCAAAGGGCAAATCCTTTTACATTTAGGTACCACATTATGTGAGGCAAGGGTGAACAGTGACCCCTTTGCTCGGCCTCTTGGAAAAACGCTGAAAATTTTTATTTTTCACTCATGATAAATTTTTTTTAAATCAAACATCAAAGTGTCTATTTTCATTGTATTTTGTGTTGTGCTTTTTTTGTGTATAACTTTTAGAATTAAATTTTTTAGGTCTGAATTTTAAGAGATGCAATACTTTTATTGCTCTTCAAATTATCCATATTTTATTTTATCTTTAAGAAAATTATTCCTAAAGTCTTAGGACTCATTGAAATAGACCATTTTGAACCGAAAATAGTAAGTGTGTATTGCAATGACCCAAGATAGAAGTGTCACTATTCTTCCTCAAAGTTTTTTGAGGACAAGTGTGGCTTTCTATAGTAGATTGTCTTCCAATGAGTATTTTTGCATTTCGTTAGATTGATGATTCACATTGTAGCAAAAGAGATGATTTACATTACTCACTAGTTTATCTTTTTAAGGTTAAGAGGAAAAATCTCTTATCTTTCCAACTTGCTACTACATTTGCAATGATATTATGATTTCCAACCATTTAGGATTAGCCAACACACATTTCACCTAGTGGCAAAGCCTCTCACTTTTTCTACATAGTAAATACACAATGGCTTAAAAGCATTAAACTCCCACTCCTATAAAACTCTTTTCAACTTGACTTCTTGTCTTTCTCACAACTCCATGATAAGAACAACTAAATAACTCGCTTTTGCAAATTTATGTACCACTCTCTTTTGATTTCCATTAGCTAGCTAGTTGTAGGTAATATAAGGGATGCTCCTCTTCAAGCTCCAAGTGCTAATTTTGTACTTATATGCTTGATTAAGTGAAATATAACATTAGATGTTTTTTGACCCCTGCAGAAGACTGTTCCAGTGCTGTTCCCCCGCAGCTGTTCCCCGCAGCGAGGGGAGCGGCCTGCTGTCAGATTTATTTATTTATTTATTTATTTATTTATTTTTAATTTTAGTCTTCAAATTTAAAAAAAAATTTTTTTTTTTTTTTTTTTTTTGGTCGATGACGTGGCAGTCTCTCGGCCACGTCAGACCGCCTTGCCGAACCTCGCCGAACCTGTTCCCTGCTGTGATAACTCGCAGTCTTCTTGACCCCTCAAAAAACATCTAATGGCATCAACTTACTTGCACTACCAATGTTGCACTATACAAAAATCATTAACATCCTAATCTTCACCCAATTAAACAAATCATTACTTTTTTACTTCACTTTTAGTAATATAAAACTATTGCACAAAATTCTAATTCATTTGATCAAGTTCTAACATGATGCAATTTGGCTTCATTTTTAGTATTACATTCCTCATTTCTTTAGAACTTTGTTGGGAGACAGGTGATTGCAAGATATACCTGCCGATTTTGTTGCATTTGGCTGATTTTTTTGGTAGTACTTTAAAATTATAATTTTTTTTTTAAATTTAAAAAATATGACTTATGTATATACCTTTAAAATGAAGTTACCCATGGATGGAATTGCACAAAAAAATTGTCTAAGTAGGAGAACTAGAAAAGTGCCAAGTCCCAAGAAAATACATACCTTGATGTATTAATTAGGAAAAACTAGAAAAATTATATAAATTTACAAAATCAAAAGTGTCCATTTTCAACAACTTTATGAAGATGGTCATTCATCAAAAAAATCACTAAAATAATACTTTATAGGTTTCAAAATACAAGAAGAAAGAAGCTCACTTTGTAGTCAGACTTCTACATAACATAAAAATAACTTTTTTCGAAATCCCTCACGTGGAGAGTTGTAAGTCTACTAAAAGACCATCTCATCCAAATTTCATCTCAAAATCATTAAAAAAAAAGGTACTCCTTAGTGACTAAAATCCCCTAAACTACCAAGTGTGACATTCAATCGAGGTCTACTTTTTGGATAGTAGAATATTTTTGAAAATTATGAAAAAAATTAGGGGAGGTGCAAGATAGCTATGACTACCTTCTCTATAAATCTTGAGTCATTTGGAGCCAAAACATAAAAGTTATGACTAAAAAACAAATCAGCACACTAGGTGTGATAGAAAATAGGACAAGTGTTTCTTGCAATTGCCCAAACATGGCTAGTTCCAACCAAAATACTATTCACCTCTTCTATTTTTGATATACACAACTCAACCATTATTATGAGACCCTTTGTTGCTTTTGCACATAGGAAGATAGAAATTATGGAAATTGCAAATTTTTGGAAATTTTATGCCTTCAACTCAAATTACTATAAGTATTGAAAGCCAAAAGTTGATGTGAATCCATATTGAATGTATAGAGTATTCTATAATTGCTCATTTTGAAATTACTTATTGACTTGGCATCCAAAATCAAAGGCATGTGTCTTGACACTTTTGTACCCTTAGTACTAACAAAATCAAGAAAATGTTTTTGAAAACTAGGGACTTGTATCATGAGATGCTACCATTACGTATGTCTTGTGGGCTGTTGCAAGAAACACTTACTAGTTTTGTCTCAAAATGGCCTATTTTGATGAGTCCTATGACTTTTAGAATAATAATTTTTTAAATAAAGTAAAATTCAGATTATTTCAAGAGCAGTGATAATATTGTGACTCTTAAAATTCAGACCTAAGAAAATTTAACTCTAAAAGTTCTACACAAAAAAAAGTACAATGAAAAATACAATGAAAATAGACACTTTGATGTCTGATTTTTAAAAAATAGTAAAAAAATTCAATAAAATAAATTTTAAAAAATCATTTTTCCTAATCTTAAGATGCTTCTCTTCAACCATTTTCATCTTTGAGAAAAATATTTCGTATTCTCTACAAGTATACCTTAGTATTGCACTTTGAGCACATGTAGAAGGTGGACAATTTATTATTTTAAAAAATCTTCTTTGTGATCTTGTATAGCAAATGTCTTTGAATGCCAATTTTGAGCTTAAAATTTTTATTTTGGGGTCAAAAATAGGACTAAAACCCCCCAAAATGACCAAAGTAGACATCCAATCAAGGGCTATTAAAAGATTAAAAAATAATTTTTAAAAATTTCAAAACCTATCCAAGGCCAAGGGGACAAAAAATAGGACAAGTGTTTCTTGCAATCACCTTTATGATATAATTTTTATAACACTTGGCAATCATATCCTATCTTGTTACCAACGTTACTCCAATTGAGCAAACTAAAATTTCTACTAAAATTTGCACACCCTATTGATTGTTGATGGAATCTTCATTGGAAATGGGTGGTTCTACTATAGATTCTTCTTGGTTTTCATCCCTTTCTAGCTTTTCCATTTAGAAAAAATTGTCTATATCTTGTACCTACTCTGATAAACAAAAAGTATGATAGCTCTTATCCTAGAATTAGCAGAAATGAATGGATCATTACTTTTACAAAACTCCAATGTTTATAGTTGCATCTTTAAAATAAATTCCTATTTTTTGCCTAGTAGCAAACCAAATATGCACATGAAATTGCTAGTCCTCTATTTTAAAACTTGAGTAGATAAGCAATGTGGCTATTCACAAGTGCCCCTATTCATGCATCAACCTTTGTTGCTTCAAGGTTCCAAATGTGTTGTGTATGACCCATTGAGTCTATGACCCATTCTAGAAGCCTACAAAAAAAATCGATTCTACTTCCAACATCTTTCACTACAAAGTCCTAAACTACTTGTTGAACAAATTATAGCATTCATGATGGGGCCACACGGAAGGCTGCCCTGAAACGCTTATATGGTCGATTTAAGATGCCACAATATTTGAAAGTATCCAGCAATATATTTCGTCAAAACCACCCGCACCAGCTATCTACTTCTTCCTTTCCTTCTCTGTCCGAGCATGGAGTTGACATGACATGGTTTCAAGTAAACATTGAGCACAATAAGTGAGTGACCTGAAATTTTGGATGCGGTTTTGATGATGATGCTGAGTAATCTATTGACTCTTGTGGACTACTCAACAACAGACTTCAAATGTTGAAAAGAAAGTCAGACTTCACTCTAAAAAGCATGGTTCAACTCTCATTTCTTCTCGTCTCATTTGCAGTTGATAATAAAAAGCATAACTCGCAGTTTCTTGAGACGTTTGATTGATCATTGTGCCCATTCCTTCCAGAACTGATAACATTCGTACCTAATTGAAGTTTTCAATTCATTCCCCTCCGGATCGCTGTCTTCCAACCATCAATCAGGGTGGCAGGTTCGTGTTTCCATCACTTCAATGATGGCAAGGACGTCGGTGATTGTTACATTAGCTTGCATTACCCTCCGCAGGAACCCAAACTTGACCTCGCACATATGATTTCCAGAGAAACATCAAGCATGAATTACAGTTCAGATGATAATCTTGTGTCACCTCAACAGAAACCCTCACTCAAACTCGCAAATTGATTCCCACAGAACCACCAACCATAGCAATCTAAGATTTCAAACAGAGATTGAAACACACTGACCTGAAACGAAATAAGTGTACACCCGTCAGAGCGCTCTCCATACATCAACGCCCAAGCGAGGCCCAGGCGGGACGTTCATCTGGCAAGCCCAGTTGCGAACTCCAGGGAGCTCGCAATCGGCTACGGCAATCGCGCTCAAAACGGAGAGCCCTGTATCATCGTCTGGGAAGAAGGTCTTTGTCTATGTTAGAGAACACAGATCAGATGTTCGCACTGTAGAGCAGATCCTGTTCAAGTATAGTCGTGACAATTCAATGGGCACCCGAGACTCATATCCCTTCTCGCAATCACCTGTGCAATCCGTATGGTGCAATATATCCCGCCATCACCACCTGCACAAGCTAACGTTCTTCTTCCTTTCCCTTTCCGTTTCCATCTGAGCTCGCTCATGCATGGAGTCTCATCCTGTTTGCAGTCTCTAGGTTACCTTTCACCAGCATGCAAGCACACTCATTTGCATCCAGGGCTTTACCACAAGATTATGTGAGAGTGAAGGTGCCCGGTTTCTCAAATTTGAATTTCATTCATGACCATGTATCAATCAATGGTGCAGTCAATCAATGATGCAGTCTAACCTCAATTCCTTCGTTCGGAGAAGAAAACTCTACTCCCTCGCTACCATCGCGGGTACCTCCTACTGCTAAACTAGGGTCGGATCAACACCGACCCCTTCACCGATATATCCCATGTACCATCACCCATATCTGATACAATGCTGCACCTTGCTCGCGCTAGTTTGGCTAGCCAGAGCCTGTAGCTAAACCAATATTACACCTGAAGAATTCACGATGGAGAACAAATGCGAGACGACTGGAACACTACACTGCATGATTTCAGCATTTATTCTGCATAAATTTTTGGTAAAATCTAACTCTGTCATGATATCAGCAGCACTTCAAACGAACTCGTACTTCTCTAGAGAATTCACGACGAAATCTCCAAAGAATGGCAATCCGACTTTACAGAATCCGGGTTATCTGAAGTCGTCCCCAAGGCGCGTGTGAGTGGAATGGTGTTGGCCCCCACGCCCAGCGCCTCCTCGTCCACCCACCTCTTGTAGTCCACGAACAGGTAATCCAGGAACACCGGAATCAGTCGGTCCAGCATTGCTTGCATGATCCTGCGTCCAAAAATGCACAACAGGCTGCCCATCAGATCTTCAGATTCAGCCTTTCGGTTAGTCCATCGAGAATTTAGAGTTCTCAAACACTAATTTAGATGCGCTTCTGATCAAATTGGAGTTAATTACATTTAGGCAATCAAAACTGCTTAAACAGAATGACAATGAAGGGCAACCATGGCCTGCAATTTTTTACATTGTATCTGGAGAGTTCATGTAAATACATGAAATGGAATTATTAGTGAGTGCATGCATAGCTCTGCGCACACACTACTGGATAAAAACTTACGCGTTTCCAGGAACTTCGACTGCAGAAAGAGGTAACATCGTGAATGGAACAGTGTACACCTGCCACCACCATTGTATCCATTTGTTAGAGATTTGCATTAAAATAGTCATCAGAGCTGGGGCATAGTTAGCAAAAGCTCAATTTTACAACAAGACTTGCCTTGAATTCACAAATCTTTCCCTTCTTTGCAGCGGCAGATGAGAGGAAGTTCTGGCTCTCATCATTAACGTTTAGTTTTTTTTAGTGAGGATCCTAGATAATAATTTCAGATTGATTCCAGCACAGGTACCGCATTTGGTAATTCAAACGAGATAAATTCAGCTTCTCCTACAACAAGGAAATTAAAGGTTATGAAGATCAACCACAATCAAGATATAATATCGTATGAAGACCAAGGCGCAGTATGATCGACACATACCTCCAATTGGACAGTGAGCTCGGTTTCCAAGCGCAGCAATTGATCTCCTTCAGGGGTGTCATGCCATGTCAGGTGATTCTTCAAGCTGGCTGTACACAAGAACAAATTCTATCAGGTTGCAGATTGCAACTCGACAAGTATTTCAGCAAGAGGTTCTAACCAGCGGGATAAAGCTCAATGACATGGGACCTCAACGACATTCACACTCGAATTCAATTAGGATTTTTCGATCTCGACCACGCATGACTGGTGCAGTATACCTGAAAAACGTTCGTTCTGGTCTTCCACAACTTCAGACCCTGAAAACTGCATAAAACACGGAAGAATGTTAACCACGAACTACGTACCAAGCCTGCACCAGACAATGTAAAGTCTCCATTCACCATACAAGTGAACTTTGAGCCTTTTCCTACAACAATCTAGAAACTTGCGCCATCTAAAACTTTGCATATATTTTTGAATTAAGCTAAAAATCAACAGCAATAAACTAAATGTCAATAGATTTAAGTACTTTTACACTTCGCACAAATCAAAGTTCATTTGTAAGGTGAATGAAACCTCCTCCTCACTGTTTCGTCAATGGAGACTTTGCATTAGATTTTTAAACTGAACGTGAAGGTAATGGAGGGGCACGTTATAATATAATCGCACTACTCACCGTGCACTGCTGCATCTCCACTCGGCAATCCACATCACTGGCAGACACCAAGAGGTCGACGATAGGGGCCACCTCAAAGTTGAGCAAGGTCACTTTGGGCAAGTAGCAGCGGTACACGTCGTCTCCCACGTACTCATACCGCTGCAAGGCTTTGGAATTCAACATGGACTGCGTGCCGGCAGGCTGCTGAAGGAAAGAGCTCAAGTGATGAGGCATGCCCGAAGAGTCCGTCAAGGTTACAAGGGGGACAGTCTCTTGCTTCTTCACGCTTATGTTGGCCTTCCTGTTCGCCGCCATCACCACCGTTGCGGGTGGCTGCTGCCAACATTCTTGCTTCGAAGTCGAATTCGTCCTGCGTAAATATTTATTGAATTTCTCGAATTCAGTTGCTGGCTTGCCAACTATCGGCAAAACACAAAACACAAATGTTTAACGAACCAGAAAGTAGTTGTACCCACGAATTAGGGTTTGTTGTTGTTACCTTTTCTTATGTCTGACAGGATTCACTCCAGAGGAAAGGATAGATACTGATGACCAATCCCGGCACAATGAGTCGCTTGTGGCTCTAGGAGAGGCCTGCAAGTAGCGTGCATGGGATAAATCAGTCATGAAGATTACAGGAATTACAGGAATCTGTTGTTGAATATCTCCAGCGAAATCTCACAGTCATACATGTAATCTGACGCCCATGACCTAACTTATGATTGATGCGTCAAAGTTAATTGCGGATTGCTGTTTTGATGACTTGCAAACAATTCGATTGTCAACGGAAATAAAAACGACGGGCATTTCGACATGATCGTAGAGTTTCGGAGATCCCTTGCTATCTCTCTACACCAGTACCACTAAACCCTAATCTAAATCCAGGCAGGCACCCAGTCCAACATTCTAAAATCCTATTTCTGCAACCAAACCCTACAACTGCTCAACAAAACATTCGCTAAACATTAAATTCCTCAGTGTTGAACATTCAAGGCCACCACAGCTCAACAATTGCGTAGCGCAAGAAAAGTCAAAGTCGAAATCTCTCACAAACTAGAAAATTTCAGAAAAGTTTTCATCACATACATGAATTCGACAAGGCAGTGTCGACGTTGCGGAGGTGGAGGCAAGAGACGCAGCCGCAGCGCAGTCACTCACAGCAGGCACGCGCATCGCCACCATCGCCATCTCCGCTACGCTTCAAATGGGTTGTCCTTAAACAACCCACAATTCCAGATTCACGCCAGCCCAAAAATTTAGTTTTACTCCGACCCAAGCTGCAGAATGCAGCAACAAGTGGAGCTTTGCGCTGTAACCCTCACACCAATCCCTCCAGGTTCACACATTTATTGAAATCTCCAACTACGGAAGCAAATCTTGCAATTACTCTGGACTTGGGATGAAGACAGGGTAAATTGAAAATTTCTCTGCGGGCGAGCACAATTGGGTGATGGTCCGGCAAAATGCGGTGAGAAATCTGCCTGAATGCGAGATTGCGGGATTGATACACAACCATTAAGTTACCCACAGTTGTGTGCTTGGGAAGGAAGAGCATTTGAGGATGAGTTGAAGCCAGTCTGCTGGCATGGATGAGATCCCGAGGAGGGGTGGAGTGCCATTCATTTCAAATTGAGTGCTTGAACTTTCCTTATGTGAGGCTCAAGATATTTTTGGTTTCTGTACATTTGTACCGTAGTTGTAGGGCAGGGTCAGTGGAAATTAGTTATAAAGATAAATGTCAAAATTTAACCCTTAAAGGTTTTTGAATATGTTTTCACCAAAATCGCTCCAAAACTATCATTTCTAGGATAACTACCAAATTTTAGAAAAAAAAACATTTTTAGATAAATGTAACCATAGGGTCTTTTAGTACAATGGTTTCAGAAGATGTAGAAAAAATTTCAGAAATTTTCACCATATAGATTGCAAGATATTAGTGTTGGAAGTGACAAAAATTCTTTTTTTATCTCTGTGAAAATCTAAATAGTTGCACTTCAGAAGGTCACACTTGTATGAAAAAATGTCTAAAATGGTTATAACTCTTTGGATTCATTCTTCAAGTCAAGTTTGCTCTATGCTTGAGAATTTCAAATCAACTAGAATTGTACAACATGTAGGAAAAAAATGGTAAGTAGAAAATGATTCAAAATACTAAATTGTTAACATTTTATTTATAGAATTGAAAAATGCCAATCCCTATGGTTGAAATGTTGTGATAAACAATCTACAACCAATGTTTTGTTCTTTTTCAAAAATATTAAAAATTGAATTACATAAAGGACTTCAAAATTTATTTTAGAGTAGACATACCATAACTTCCCACAAACTATCTACAAACTAAAACTCCCATAACTTTCATCTTGTTAATCAAAATGAAATAATTTAAAGCTTTTTACATGTGTATAAATCTAAGAAAATAATTTCAAATTTATATTTCTTTTAAAAGTGATCTTTGAGGAAGTTTTTTTAGTTGCCCAGACTACATGTAAACAATGAAAACTACATATCATACAATAAATTTTGAACCATATCATTAAAAATTATGAAAATTGTGAGGCCTTAGAGCTATTCTTTGGGCACATGTGTGCAAATTTCAAAGAAAAAAAGAAAAACTTCAACTGTAGTGAATTGCCCAAAATTGCTACGTTGCCAAAAAACACAGTTTGGTCCTTTAGGGGTTAAGGGAATTTGTTTCTTCAAAAAACAAAAAAACTATATGGTGAAGAATATTCACCAAAAAATTCTATTTTTAGCATATATTGAACCTTATTTTTCAAATCAAAATAAATATTTAGTAGAAGAATGCCAATCTTACGCTACATTTATAGGTATGCTTTGGTTTTCGGCACTTCTTTTAACTCTTAATCCTATAAAGACAAGCCTATGATCATTAAGTTCATGCCTTATTGTCTATTACTTTGTTTATTGCCTTTTCCAATTAGATATGAATGAAAACTTTTGTAATCATTTTTCAAAGATGAAATCACATGTCTCCTACAAGTTATAAAATTTTCAATATTTTTTGGAAAAATTTGAAATCACTATGAGTTTTTTAAGAAAAAATGAAAAAAACACATATCAAATACAAATATGTTCAAAAAAATTCAAAATTTTTACTAAGGATGTGTACAATAATGTATGAGATCATGGTATAAGCTAAAGTTATTGTATTGTTCTATAATTAGAATATCAACAAATCATGGTTATAGGCCTAAAGTTCATTTTGCTATAAAATATTGAAATTTGAGATTTTCTTAAAATTTCTAATTGAAGTAGAAAATATAGAGGATAATCTTCATTTCTTAGTTGGATTCAAATTCAAAAAATATCACTTTTATGGCTAAAAATTCACATTAAGAATAAATAGCAAAAAATGACCCAAATACACTACAAGGGGGTTACTTTATGATGAATCATGGAGTGCCGATTTCTAATTTTACATCGGCATAGTAAAAATATATTTGCACTATGATATTCCATACTATGTTACAAACCTATGAAGAAACTTTTAGATTTTTTGAGCATCAATTGCATTTATCATGCATTTGTTCCACTTTTTATTTGAAAATTCATGGTAATTTCAAATTTTCAAGAAAAAAAAATGAATATCTCATACATCAAATTGAGGACATGTAATCACATCACTCAAAAATAAATACAAAAATCATATTCATAAGTACTTACAAATGGAGTTCGAAATTTTTTATAGCAATAAGCTTGTCTCATTAGAATTTTAAGTGTGTAGACTATAGATGACATGAAAGTCTTTGGCTATCACAAACTTGTTATGGTTGACTTTGAAGGTATATATTGACCAATAGCTAATGTCACTTGGTTCCTATATTTTGTAGAATAGAGTCCTTAAAGATCCAACCAATATTGGTTGCTTCAAAAACATATACAAATTTTTTTAATTTCATATTCTTTTCGTCTTTATTTTGTGAATTCATCAAATCCCAAAGGTTCTCACAAGATCTTTTGTACTTTCTTGATTGAAAAGACACCATAGACTTCAATTATAGTCTTGTAAATTTTGAAATTCCACTTTTTTTCTTAGCTTCATTCTACCATTTTTTTGGTCTTGACTTCATTTTTACACCAAGCTTCATTTCATCAATTTGGTCTTGATTTTATTTTTTTCAATCCATTTATGGATTTAGTTTTATTTGTAAAAACACCCTATAGTTGCAAATTGGGTCCTTCTATATGTCAATACAATATTGGTATTCTAAAGGTCACTATAAGAATTGGTTAAACTAATCGGTTGGTCTAAGTTGCAAAGTTAATTCCTTACTAATGATGTTTAGTATAACTTAACCCCTAAAGTACCAACATGCCTTTTTTGGCAACATAACTATTTCGGGCAGGTATGTGTGACTAGAGATTTCCATATTTTGAAACCAAATTTCAATAGAAGGTGTAGACAAGGAATATCTTTAACAATTTTCGTGACTTTTGACTGCATGGTTAAAAAGTTATCGCATGGTATGTTGTTTATTTCTCAACTTGGGCAGTTTGGGTAGATAAAAAAAAATCACTTTTAAAAAAAATAAAAATTTGAAATTGGTTTAATAGATTTATATATATGTATAAATCTTTAAATAATTCCATTTGGACTATTGAGTCAAAAGTTATGAAGAGTTTTAGTTTGTAGGTAGTTATAGATTCCCTACTCTAAGATAAGCTTTGAAGTCCTTTATTTTACTCAATTTTAAATATTTTTGGAAAAAAATAAAAACATTGGGTGTAGGTTGTTTATTACAACATTTGAACCATTGGGATCGGCAAGTTTCAATTTCACAAATAAATTTTTAACAATTTAGTATTTTGAATCATTTTCTACTCTTCTTTTTACTTACTATTCTTTTTGTACATGTTGTCCAATTCCAAATGATTTGAAATTTTTTGAGCATGTAGCTAGCTTGCCTTGAAAAATGAATCCAAAGAAGCACTACCATTTTGGACTCTTTTTCATGCAAATGTGAGCTTGTAAAGTGTAGCTGCCTGGATTTTTGTAGTGATAAAAAAAGAATTTTTGTAACTTCAAACACTAATATCTTGTTATCCACACAGTAAAAATTTCTGAAATTTTTTCCTTGTCTTTTCAAACCTGAATATTACAAGATCCTATGGTTATATGTGTCCAAAAACAATATTTTACAAATATTTGGTACTTGTGTTAGAAATGGGAGTTTTGGAGGGTTTTTGATGAAAATGTAGTCAAAGAACTTTAGGAGTCAAACCTAAATGTCTAGCTCTATGATTGTCAATGACAAACTTAACATGATTTTATAGACATAATATTATTTGTATACTAGAATAGGTGTTGTTCAATCTAAAGAGACATAAGATTTATTGTCAATATAGAACTTTAAATTCAATTATAGTTACAAATACAAGAGATAAAGTGGTTCTACCTAGATAATTGGAGTGAACAACACACTATAGCAAAGGATCTTCCCAACAACATTCAAGAATGTTATGGATTCTTGATACTTAAAATAGCAACTTAAGCTATTTTCTAGAAGACAAGTTAGATTAGAAATGAAAAAATAAAGTTTTAAAAATATAGAAGTTTCGTCATTGAATAGGGGTTTTAAGGAGACACATACTAATCAATTGACATTACACACTATATAAATATCTACCTCCATTGTACATCATAGTTGTTGAAGTGTTCAAGGATTTTACATCATGTTTCAAACATCTAGAGTTTTCCATAATAAGTCCCTTTACCTTTTTGGTCCCCTTAAACCTCTATTCAATGTAGTTGATTAGATTCAATGTCTATGAAAAAAAATTCAACATTCACACTCATTAAATATGGTGCATACTTATATTATATAATGGTTGAATAATACAATCATTGCCAAAATTGAGACTCTTCAAAAAAATTTAGGAGACATTTTGCATCTTTGTGCAAATCATCAAATGAAAACCCAAAGAAAAGTCTACATTCAAATCAATTAGCAACCCGATTAGCAACTAAATAGAATTTTTTTCTAAAAAAACTTACATTTTATTCTACAACTACTTGAATATGGTATACTCATAACTTTCTTCTATTCATCATTATTCATTGTCTTTTATCCACTATAAGTTATTTCTTTGATATGACTAGTTAGTTCTACATTGTTCAAGTACTTGGAATAAATATTGGAACACTTGGTTTTTTTGGGTTTTTTTCCTTATTCTACATACTAGATTCATTTTTTCTCTAATTAGAAATCTTTATATGTGTGTTTGATAATTTGAAGAATTTCAAATGGTCCAAAATGAATTTTTTGCTTGTCACATATATAAGAGTGTGAATTTTAATCCAATATGTTTGAAACAAAGTAGGATTTTCAACAAACTATGCATTATGGACATTTTTGGTTTTACTTTTAAAAAAAAAAGAGGCAATTAAGACCTATATCAAGTCCAAAATTGCATACTAGAGGTATAATATTTTGATGAAAAAGTTATGCCCAAAGACATATCTTAATATACATACTTTGTCATTAGCAAAAGAATAGTGCCTAAAGATAGTTTGATGTGGCTTAATAAAATAAAAAATTATTCAACCATGTTAGATTGCTAGTCTAAAGTCTAGCACACCTCTAATCCTCTTGAGACCTCATTCTTTTTATCTTTTTTTTTAATGTAAAATCAAAAGCCTTTTTGAAATTCATATGATATAAATTGTCTATTTACTAACCAAGTGACTTAAAAGACAAATTTTATGTAAATAATTTAATGACCAATTAGCATTATGAATTTGAAAAATAATAATTGTATGCAATCAACTTGGTCTTTTTGCATAGGAAACAATCATGTCATTTTCTATGAACAAATCATCTCAAAAATTAATATAATTATAGTCATATATAATACCTAAAGATTTGATTTGGGGCTGATATATAAATGGATTTTAAAATATAACTTCTAGAATCTCTTTGAAGTATGCATCAAAAAAGACAATGTTAATCCCTTAAGAAATAAGGCCTTTTTTTCAACAAAATCTCTCGAAACTACCATTTCTAATGCAAAGAATAAAAAATTTGAAAATTATCATCTAACCACAAGATCTTACAACTAATTAGCATGTAAAAATATGTTTTCTTTGCACTTTTATTATTTAACTTTGAACCTTTTGAATTAAATTTTTTCCACTACAGAGTTTTGAGGTATAAATCTTTATAGTGGAAAATTGACTTAAGAGTTTAGAAAAAAAGCTGATTTAACGAAACTTAATTTTCATTTAAAAAAATAGTTAAATAGAAGTAACTAACTATAAGATAGAAGGAAAAATCTAAATTATTAATCTCTAACATAGAATTAAAATGCACTAATTCCAATGGTGAGATTGTTCTAGCAATAAACCATGCAAAACCTCTTTTTTGAAAAATTGTAAGAATTGCATTCACAAATGAATCCTACAAGTTATTTTTTCAAGAAGATGCTTAGATTGCTCAAAAAACAAGGATGTCCATAAATTTCACATCACTTAATCAAATGAAATGAATCAAAGCTTTCAGTGTTGAAAAAAAATAATCTATGGGGAAAAAATTCAGAAATATTCAAAAAAATTCAAATTTTTGAAATTCTTTTTGTTACCTAGTCTCCTTTATTTTAGCTTATTTGGGCATATTTTAACTTTTGTTCTTGAGCGCCAATTGGAAAGAAAATTGTATTCCCACAAAACTAATCAATTTTCCTTTCTTGAAACAAAGTTTTAAAAAATCATGGTCAACAAAAATTGAGACCTTAGGTTCTTGTCCAAAATTCAATTTGTCCTTGGATCAAAGGGACAATGGTTTTCTATGGATAAAATACAACAATACAAAGTATTATTATTATTCAATTATTTAGAAATACATTCCTTAAATTATTTTGAAATATATGGAATTTATAGTTATTGCTTCAAATCAATCAATTTTAAAGGCTGAAACTTTAAGTGTGTAGATTCATCTCTAGAATTAACAATTTCAAAAAAATCATCAAAAAATACTATTTGAAAGAAAATTTTGGAATTGAGATATAAAGCAAAGTTGTAGAATTTGAGTTTTAGATTCTATCTATATGGTTAGATTCACCAATGCTATCATCAATACTTTTCTATAAATTTCTTGTAAATTCAATTACTATCAAAATATTGTCATTTTTTGAAGTAAATTTTGTTAGAATGAAGGTTCTTTTGACATGATCATTTTTTGGAATTTTTGTGTTCTTCAATTCTACATCCTCATTTTTGCAATTCCAAGTTTGAACTAGAATCAATACAAATCAACTATTTGACATACTTCCATATTTATAATTTTAGAAAAATATAAGCTCTAGTAATAACAAGTCTAAACCTTGGATAGGACCACAACTTCATAAAGTATTTTTAAAAATTAGGATGACTTTCATCCAAACTATAATGAAAAAGAAATCTAGATTTCAATGTATACACCATTTAAAAATTAGATGTTGGAGCACTCTAGGATTAATTTCAAAACTTCACCCATGAACAATTTCTACCTTTAACATTTGAAGAATTCTATGGTTCATTTGGTAAATTTTTTTGTTTCAATTGATTTTTAGAAAAAAAATCATTAGATTTAGTGATGAAAACATCAACTTGTCCTCCAAATAATACATGTTTAAATTCTAGGCGCACATTAAATATTTTGTGCTATTATCCATATAAATTTTTTTGACCATAGCACTCTTAATTTTAATTAAAAAATAGAAAGAAAAATTGATCAAACTTGCCCAAAAAAATATATTAAATTTTTTTTCCCAAAATTGTATATAATAGTCAATCGGACATTCGATAGTTAAAATAAATCCAATAATGTGTCCTTTAGCCTTACTTTATTTTGTGTAGTTGAGGCGCAAATCTCCCTTAGTAAGGTTGGTTCTTACCCTTGTGAAGACATTGAGGCTAAAAAGTGGTCAATGAATGACCACATCACTTTGTAGAAATGAAGGAATACACCTATAAGTTTAAAATTAAATCATTTTGGTAAAGTACCTTGGTGATTGATAGGTCTCATCTTTTCACAATTAACCCTATATGAATGCAAAAGCCAAAAAATACCCTATGAATGACTATTCAAATCATTGCAAAAAATGAAAAATACACCCATTGGTCCAAAACTTGGATCATTTTCCAATGCCTACCTTGGACATTCCCCAATCGACATCCTCCCAAGATTAACCTTGTAAAGACACATTAGACTGGAATGGTCTAATGAATGACAAAGAATATTCCCATGTAGGACAGAGATGCAATCATTTATCCTTGGTTTTAGGAGTGGAAGTGGAGATCTTTTACAATTTTTTGACTTCAAATGTGTTTTTTTTTAATATTTTATTATCAATGATTCTCATGGTTTTAGAAATGATGAATTCCATAGGGACAAACCGGTGACTGTGGAAATCATGAATTTTGATACCGTGGGAATCATTGGTTCCAAAAAAATCAAAAGCTCTCATTGGAAGTCAAAGCACTGTGGAAGATCTTCTCTTTCCACCCCTAATTCTGAGGATGAATAACTGCATTTCTGTCATATACAGAAAAGAAAGATTCTGTCTTGTTCATCGACCAGAATGCGGCCTGCGCGTCGTTTAGGGGTTAACAAGGGAAAGCAGCGCTTTGAAAACAAGTGTGCTTCATGGTATCTTAAGCGGCGGTGCACAAGCGGATACAACATTGCTGAGACTCCATTCATGAATCTTTCAATTACAAATTTCCATCAAGCTTGAATGACTTGATAGAGCATTGAAGGAAAAATGATTCGATTCCTACCTGCTAGATGAATGGGCACTAGCACAATTTATTTAGACTGCAAATCTCTCGCCTGCAAGACCAAGAATCAAGTCGGTCTCTAGCTAAGTCAGGCTACGAACCTCCCTCCCTCCCTCCCTCCCTCTTCCTGTGACTGAAATGGAGATGGACCATGGGAATGTACATATGATTTCCAAACACTCCGTACCGGCCTTTCAGTTTAGGGTTCCATTTTATATGATTTGAAATCACCGGAAGTTGGACTTCGCCTCCCACGTCTGCCCAAACCCCCACCGTGCACCGACAGCGTTCGATGCAACAAGGACTCGTCGGTCCCCGCCAGTGATCTTGAAAGAAAGGGCACCTGTTAGTTTTCTTGGAACTGTCCAGAGGGCACCCCAGTTGCGGTACATGGGGATCCATCCCGTGGAGGCACTATGAATGTTCACAGACTTCACGTCGCCAGCGCCACCGACGTTGTGGATGAGGATCATCAGATACCAAGGATTGCCGCCCATAGTGAAGCGAATTCCACCGTGTTTCACACAGTGAACCCTGCCAGACTTACAACAATTAACGTCAATCCCATTTTATGGCTCAGACTGTGAATCCTCAAGAAAAGAAAAGAAAAGAACCTGGAAATCAAATGATTTAGGGAGCCGAGAGGGGGATGAGGGTGGGAATCCTACATAATTTGTGGCAATGCATAGTGATGTTCGTGGTGTTGTACGTGGATGAAAGGCAATTTAAATATTAATTTGCATATGTGCAGGCACAGCAAGATACAACAAGCTTCGGTAAATTGTACTCATGGAATTGAAGTTAGTTTTTTCAGATTGAAGCATTTCGACGTATTTTAACTTTTTCTTTAAAGTAATTACGTCTGCGGTATGTTTTACAAATTAATTCAACGAAAGGCATTATTTGGAGGCTCACAAGAATTTCAATACAAAAATTGCAGTCTACAGCAAGTACCTCCGGTAGTACACGGGGATCACACCGCCTTCGAACTTGGCGAGGTTTGAAAATGCAGGCATCGACAGGTCGAAGTGTTCTTGGGGAAAATTGCACCACCCGCCTTGGGAGTTCTGGGGACAGAAGTTAGTGGCCGTGATGGTCATGGATCGAGCGTAACTCCAGCACCAGTTCTTCGCTATAGGAGTTTCCTTGATTTTCACGCATCGGAGCTCGAAACAGGCGCCACAAGCTGCTCCTCCTCGGAACAAAGCAGTGCTCAGCGCCGCAGTCCTCGCGCCGTAGCCACGAGAGAACGTGTTTCCATATGCGCAAGCGCCTCCCTCCGTTCCGTGGCCATCACGGGAACCGTAGAATGTGGCGTGGCCGTAGCCCCATCCCTTGGGAGCCCAGCTGGGCGTTCCTTCCGCAGGAACCGAAGAGAGCGCCCACAAAAGAAGCCCCGCTGCAAACGCCGCTTTCATCCCGAAGGCGAAGGCCATCTCCATGATGTCCCTGCAATCATAGAATTCATTGAAGCTCAGAAAACAGCCTGAGATTGCAAGAATTCATCTCGTATGAAATTTAAATTGTTGAAATGCCGGTATTCTGGCGCCAAAAGTTTTGACATACTGCTACATGGAAACTCGTAAAACTAGGACTCGTATAGATTTTACGATTCAAGCTTCGGGGTTTGAATTGTGCCAATGTCATGGAATACCGCCAATTTAACGACATTGACGTTTTTCGACACCGTCCAGAACGTAGCAAGACATCTGGTGCTCTATACGCGTCATGACTCTGGATTCCGGAGTGACAACATTTCTCTTTAATTTTCCGATAGTTAAGCGAACCAATACTTTCTAGCTCTATCAAGGTTCAATTCAACGAGGCTTATATTCTTTTTGTGCAACTCTATGCGTCGATGAGATTAGACAGACAGTTTTCCTTGTAATTCTCTAAGCATGAGGTCTCTCTTAATAGCAAAAACCGGAAGAAAAATCAGTTAGAAAACAAGTTCTAAAACAAGACCGTTTCGAAATCATCATTTCTGTTGTGTCTTAATATTTCCACAAGATTAGCAATTGTAATTCACTTCTAAGACTCTTCTATCACAACCGCTTAAAACTGTCCACAACTAAAAAGAAGCGCCACTTCACACAATTCAAGCGGAGCTCGATGGAATGAAGGCGACGGTATTTCAACTGAAAAGAATGAACCGCCCGCTCAATCAACTGTCGGAAATGATATAAAGCAGCTTGATTAGATCGGATGAAGCAAAGACAACTAGAATTGAAAAAAGAAAATCCACTGAAAGAAGAAAAATCATTCCGAGCTACATTTTCTCTAGAAATGTTCTCCAAATTCGTGCTTGTAATACACTGCTAGCTAAGACAAGCTTTTTGCAACGCCTACGACAACTCTACTTCACAAAATTAGAACGAACACGAATGAATGCAGTGGAAATTTACAGGATTATACAATAAGCAGCAATATATGAACAGCGATGAATCCACACAAAGGAGCTTGAATTGATCGGAAGAAGCTAATTGGAATTGAAAAATTAAAGAACTTCAGTTCATACAGAATCCCGGTAGACGCGAGTTGCACAAATGCAAAGACGGAGACCAGCATCGATCCGCAAAGGAGGTGTACCGAGAGGAGCGACGTGCAAGAGAAATGCGGGAAGAAAACAACGATTCCTTTCACTTGAAGAATTTTTATGGTCCTGAAGTTACTAAGCCACAAGGGCTCCTTGTTACTTTACTAGTAACTTACTTACATTTACTTGATTTCATAATATTTAGAAATTTTTGATTTAATTCGCTCAATTGATAGATTTATTACATATGAATCTTTATTGGTAAAGGAATCTTTTCATTATTTCTTGATCTTTGGATGGTCTAGTTAAAAACTCCAAGAAACTCACAAACTAAGTTTGCAAATAAAAATTAATGATTATTGTTGTAGCTTTTCATAACTCTATATAAAATTTGTTTGCAAATGAATATTAATTTTCCAATTCATTTGATAGATTACAATATATTATTATTATTATATTTTTTAGAAAGGCAATTATGGTGAGCAATAAGAACCACCAGGTGATTGCAAGAAACATTTTTTTTATCCCCTTGGCATTTGATGGTTCTTTTTTTGTGCATCATGTGTCAATTTGGTATGCAATTTAAAATGAAGGTACACATTGTAGTTGCAAACATTGAGTTATTTTTTATTTTTTATAAAATAACTTTATTATTTTGAAATATTCTTATCTACCTTTGCTATTGGAGCCTTGGAGGAGGGGGTGATTGCAAGAAACACCTAGTAGTTTGGTTGCATTTTGATTTTGGAGCGTATAAGTTTTGAATGATGAATCTAATGCCAAAACCAAAAAATCTAGTTTTAAATATCTTGACTAACATTGTATCACTTATTTTTTAGATATCTTAAAAAATTATTATATATTTAAAAGTCAATTTTACTAATTTGTCACACTTTGACATAGAGATTTTCTTTATACTATTGAGCAATTTAAATTAATGATTTTTAGCTGAAAAGTTTCTATGGTATATTTTCCTAGTAGGAAGAAATATTTCTACAAAAGGACATCTAAAAATACATTATTTTATATCCTCTAATTTTGTTCAGATAGGCCTCCTATATGCATGCAATTCAAAACATTTGAAATGGTGTCTTGATTTCATTCTTCTGGTCAAATCTCATCACCAAAAAGTCTTCTTTAGAGGCCAATTTTTAGTTTTGTTGAAATTTTTTTTTTCTATTTTCTACAAATTAAAATGTTGAAGTATGTATTTTCTAAGACCTTTTCTTGAACATAAAAGTTTGACCTATGGACATATGAATATAAATTGACGATGTTTCTTGCAATGATCCCATCATGAATTTCCAAAGGGTATGAGATAATTTGAAGATGAGAACTTGACCACTCATTGTCAAAATGTAGGAATTGTGTTCAAAGTAGAATTTTAGACTTTACATTAGAATATCCTTTTACAAAAACTTCAAACTAAAAAGTTGAAGAATTTATCTAAATTTTATCTTTAACAATTTGTTTGAAGTTTTGAGACTCCAATTGAAAGTTATAAGGAAAAAATTAAAAGAGGTTGGAAAGGACATTTAATTTTTGACATTTTCAAATATGGTCTTTAGACTTTGTCCATAAATTTTTATTGAATCTCTTAAATCTCAAATTTATTTTTGCAGATAAAACTTAGTTTGACCCTCTACCTTTTTTATATAAGTTTTTTGTGAAAAAATTATATTTTATTATGGTAATTGCTAAAATAAGGTTTGAAATTCTACTTTGAGCATAATTTTTGCATTTTGACTTCTGAGTAATTGAGTTCCTATAATTAATTCCAATTCTTACAACTCTTCAAAGGTTGTTTTAACTTTTAACTACCACTATGGTCTTAATATATGTATATGATGATTACAAGAAACATTGGACCTATTCTTAGTCACAATTAGAATGACATAGTTCTTTTCAAAAACTTTTGAATTCAAAGACCTTAAAATAGAAAATAATTATTAGACTTCTCTAACTTGATGGTTCTCACATCCTTTATTTTTCAAATATTAAAAAAATCATTTTATATTTGAAATTTATTTTTATTAATTTGTCACAAAGTGAGGTTTAGAGGTTTTTACTACATTCTAGGAGTTTCAAAGTTTAATGATCAAAGGTTGAAATTTTCATTATACATAATTTGTATAATAGCTAGGAAATCATATTCATACCAAAAAAATTTGAAAAGATATTATTTTTTGTCTTCTACAAGTCCACATGAATACAAACTATACTTTGAACAATTGCACGCAATTTTTGAACAATAATGGCTCTAAGATTATTCTCTTGGTTAAATCTCATCACCTTCAAATCTTTTCAAATGTACAATTTTTAGATTTATAAAAAATTACTTTTTCTATTTCTTACAAATTAAAATGTCAATATGCCCATGTTCATAAAACTTTGCACTATTCTAATTCTCCTACTTACAGAATTTTCTTGATCTTTTTCTTTATATGGTAAATCCTTCTTTAAGGTGTATAAATTGGACATGTTTTTCATATTTAAAAAAAATTCTAATTAAATAACAATCTACATCCAATGTCAAATGTCAAAATGCAACAAAAAATTGACAATGTCTCTTGCAATGATCCTAATTGTATATAATGATCTTCTAAAATTCTCATCTTCAAACTTACTAAGTGAGGTAAATTTGGTTTGATGTTAGTTGCAAAAATCATAAGAATGGTCAATTTTGTTAAAATGGCGATATTCCAATAAAATGGCATGACATTTCATAAAAATGGCACATTTTCTTCCTCTACCTCTAGGCCTCTATGTCAAAATGGCACTCGGAATACCGCCATTTTAACAAAATTGACCATAAGAGTTTATTAAACATATAATTAGAAGTTATATTGATTAATAATCTCAAATGAATTTAGGACTAATCAAAAAAATATTGTCTTCAAGGTGATTGCAAGAAATACTTTATGTTTTTGGTTCAACTTAGATGCATTTTTTGGCCACAAGATTGGTAATATCATGCAATACTATGAATATCGTGCTTTAGTAGTATGCTTGTAAATCTTAACCATTGATTTAGGACGTTTGTAGATTTGGACCGTTAGTACTATGCAATACTTTAGACTATTACAAAATACTACAGAGGCCACTGGTAGCAAAAAAATAGTAGAAAAGAGATTTATGGACCTTTTCATTATAGTATTTCTAAGAAAATTCTTTAAAAATTCTAAAAAAGTCCATTTTTGTAGACAAGATTGTACTCACATTGCAATAAAGAATTCAGGACTCTAAGAAATTTTTTCCCTCTTTGTAGCCTTTGCACAAAGAAAGGTTACTTTGACCCCATATGTGCAATAGACATGCTTCTATTTTTATAAAACTACTTACATGGCAAATTTCGATAAAATGGCCATATCCATTGTGCCATTTTTTGGACTACATGGTCCAAATTAAAAGCTAACATCTAGGACACGTATAGATTTTCAAAATCTATTATGTATTTAGATTTCAAAGTGCATGGTTTGAAACACCTTGAACATGTATAAATTTAGACATCTACGACACATGTATAAATTTCAAATATGTATAACAGGTTTAGATTTTGGACCCCAATATCTTAACTATAAAAATTGCCGAATTAATGAAATTTCGCCGATTTAATGAAATTTTCCATTTGCATGTACTTTAATTTCATTCCAAATTTCAATTATGTCAAAGATGGTCAATAATTGATTAAGCAAACAATGCTATGAGTTGTACCCATTGATCAATCTTACTTTAAGTGAACTACATCATTTTGCATGATCGAATTACAATGGCCAATTTCGTTAAAATGGCGGTATTCCAATAAAATGGTGGTATTCCAATAAAATGGCATGACATTCCATTAAAATGACATGATATTTCATTAAAATGGCACAACATTCCGTTCAAATGGCACATTTTCTTCCTCTATCTCTAGGCCTCTATGTCAAAATGGTACACAAAATATGTCAAAATGACACTTGAAATTTGTCAAAGTGGCACATGAAATATGTCAAAATGGCACTCAAAATACCACCATTTTAACAAAATTGACCATTATTGCAATGGTTTGGACATAATAAAACATGAGTTTAAGGCATTGCTCAGAACCACTACAAAACCATAGCAAAGTAATTGATGAATGATGTGGTACAACTTCTACTTTCTACTTTGGTGTTAAATCCACACTTAAATTCTATGTGTCAATTTGTCCATGCCAGCTTTAGTATTTGAATTTAAGTAATAGAACTAATGTCAATGTGCTAAGACGTGATTAATCAAAAATTTATCACAAGTAATTAAAATGATCTCTTACCTCATGTATGGGGCAGACCAGCAGACATGTAATTTAAGCAGTCAAGCTGCCAAACTTTCAAAGATTTATTCCAGTTCCGGCCAATACACAATTTTGCAACATGTATATACTTCTCTGTTAGTAGCCCAATCTAAAACAGATCGATTGACTGAACCTCAATTTCATTAAACTGGCGATAACTATATATTCCAGTATATACTTTGGTTCTCATACCAGGTAAACATAGATCCATACGTGGCTGATCCTAGTTTATGGCCTGAAATTTGACCTTTGTAAACTATGTAAAGGTATATATGTCACACTCTCCGGTTCCAGAATCCCGTCATGCGATCAAAGTAACAAAATTGACGATAGTAGCTGCGTGACTGTAAGCCTTTGCAACGAAAATCAACACTCTGTTACTCACAGCTGGACTAACTAATCGATTGCAAGAATTCTCGTACATCGTCCTCAGTCTCCTGAACCAACTGGAGACCGGTCATGTCCTCGAAAACAGTTCGCGAGGTCGAGCCAGTGGCATCCATGAGCAAGAGAACATCGGAGGTCCCATCTGCAAACTCGACAGTCTTCTTCATCGCGTTCATGGCACGACGGGATGCCCTCCGGGATGCCTTGCTGAATCGGAGTTGCTGCCTGATCGCTAAACGATTCTTCATCGCTTGCTCTTTCTCATTACTGTTCAATAGATTCTGTTCACGAACTACTGCATCTCGTTTGGCTTTGGAGATGCGTTCAAGCTCAAGCTCTCTCTCCAGCTCAAGCTCCCTCGCAGCTTTGGCAATAATGTGGCGATGCTTGGCCATCAACTCAGCCCGACGCAGCAGGTTTTTCTCATTTGGGTTCTCCATGAACGGACCTGGAGGTACGTCGACAGTGGCCTTAGTTGTTGCAACCAACACTAGCTCCATCACTGCAACATGAACAACCAATTCCAGCATGAGTTGCAGATCTGGAAGGTCTCCTAGTGCTGTCAATGACTGTATTTGACAAAAAGGAATTTATTCTAGCATCAGTAGCTGCTCCACCAATGATCTAGTAAACTCAAGCCAGAAAATGAAATGAAGGTCGGAAGTACCTGTTGCAATTGCAATGACCCTACTGTAGACTGTTCAAAGCGATACACAGCAGCTGGATTGGTGGAGCGCCTTCAAAGCACAAATCACACAAGAATGTTTCAATCTTTGGTTGGAACCCCTATTTATATGCCTTCCCAACTCACGAGACCATCCACAGCTCTTCACTCTAAACCTGCTAGCTAGAATAGCCTCAAATATGAGACTACCGAGGCTAAACTCCTTCAGATAACTCGACTAGTGCGAGTGTTTGATCAGTGAACGTGAGGTCCATCTCACTAATTAATTGCACAAATGTCCATGGACAAATTTGAGATTGATGTGGTCCAATTTACCGTGTGAACACTTGGAAAAGATGGTGATTAAATGGATTTTGGACGATTGAGGTGAATGTTTAGAGAAAGTTGGATGAGTATCACAATATTTGACGTAACATGCTCAGCTTGGCCCATGGTCCGTGGAAGGGACTGGTACAAAGGATCTTATTAAGCGAAAATATCATATAATGAGTGCATTTATGGTTTGCTGCTCTCGATTTCAGGATTGAATGATTGCTGCATGCATATGCGGCGTAACTGATCCACTGTTGTCCAAACGGATCATTCGGACTCTTGTGCAGGTCCCTCGACGTACAAACCAACCACCATCACACCATCCGATACCTCCAAAGAATTCTCCTCCCACAAGTATAGATTTCGGTTTCAGGCCAAAGTAACGGTATATCATCAGTTTAACGAAATGACGTTTGACACAATTACAAGTTACAAAAGTTGGGCGCTCTGAAAGACACCTATGCATGTACTAATTGCTCCCTCTGTCCCACTAAAAGCTTGAGTTCCTGATTACACTGATTTATAATCTTTGCAGGAAGAATTTGGGAAGCTTCTAGTGGGACAGAGGGAGTAATAAGTTACTACCATACTGTGCTCCCAACCCCGTATATTTCCATCAGGCTTTACTTTAATATACAGCCATGATGCATTAAGGCAATACAATCATCCAACACAAGGTCTGCCTACGTACACTTCATCGATCACCGATCAAGTCACTAAATCAACGACCCATGCAAATTGATCAGTTTCGAAACTCATGCATTCCTCTCAGTCGTCTTGCATGTCTTGAAATCTAGCTTCCTCCCAGCCTCCAGGATTTCGTCTTCAGTGTAGTTACTCGGCCGAAAATTTGTGATCACATGCCACAGCTCCACCATCTCCTTATCCTTGTTGACAAACAGCAAAGCTCGGTCGTAAGCTTTTCCAGCGTCCTCTTCGCTCCCATACGTCCCAATGTTCGCCGTCTTCTTGTGTTGGCCTCTGCCCTGACTGATCTTGGCTACGTACCTGGCTGCTCGTCCAGGCCCCTCTTCACCCGTTTTGAGTCTTCTCCTTGCAGGGGTCCTCACGGTCACCCCTTTCATGGCGCTCTTGCCCCAGCTGAACTTGCTTGCCGATCGTCGAACCAGCCACACAAAGTCCCGCAGGCTCCAGTCCCGGTGCTCGGCCAAGAACTCCGCTTGTGCAGATTCAGGAAAGTTGAGAGAGTATGGCTTCCCTTTCAGAGTTTCACGGATGTCGAACTTGATGGCCAATCTGTCGTGAGCATGTTTGGCCTCGTCCTCGGTTCTGTGGTTCCCTGCAAAGATTTGTACGCCCTTCTTTTCACGTCCCCGGAGGACGATTTCCTTGATCCATATGTGCGCCTCCCAGTGCTTGCTCTTTTTGTTGTATGTCACTCCTTGGGATTTGGAACCTGGCGACAAAACTAATCGCTGCACCTGCGACGACGACTCTCCTGAGTCAACCATTTCTGAACTAGAACCATTATTTTCTGAACACTTTTTCTTTTTCTTTTCAGACTGATCGATATCGCCATCTCCTTCTGAGTCCTCCTTCTCAGACTGAGTATCGCTGCTATCAATATCTGGCATGGATTTCGGTGGGATTAGCTCCTCCTCTTCCAGAAACTGCCGCCAAAGATACTCATCCTCCGACTCATCCTGAAATGCGTTCTCTGTGTCGGTCGGGCTGATGGCGCTCTCACCGCCAATGCCGTCGGCTGTTTCATGCTGATCATCTATCCATAAATTGCTATCCATTGTCGATCAGACTCTTGAACTATCGACGGATAAGGTGTAAGTTGCAGTAACTTAGTTACCGTAGTAGTTGAACTGACTGAACCTCGGACTGAACCAAGAAATCTATTCAAACCCTAGAATTCGAAACCTGCTTTTGATGAACGTCAGCGAGTTGTGCCACGAACTTGACTACCGGTGCCATCGATCACAACTTGGAGATTTTCCTGCACTCCACACGGCAATAACGTACATCAGCTTCCCACTCACGCACATTCTTTTGCAGTTTGCATTATGGACGACCTATGGGCGAAATCAACGAAACTATGCAAAAGCGACAAACTTGTAAAGGAAATCTATCTGTGGTACAATTGCAAAATTTCCCAATTGACTTCGCAAAAGTTCTGCATATTAACGGGACTCGCAAGCCGGAAACTGGAGATCGAAAATCTCGCTTCTGCATCGGATATCGACATAACTGGACTGGAAGCGCCTAAACAATTCGAGAATATTAGCGTGTGGTCTGAGAGCAATCCTCCCCACCAACCTTAATTAACTCTGAGTTCTATTATAAGCGTTCACGTTTCGTCGCCTCGTCGGTAAGATGGGTTTGTGAATGTTAGTCTTGCTGCTCGTCGCCTCGTCGGTCGGATGGGTTTGTGAATGTTAGTCTTGTTGGTAGGGTCTCTGAAGTTGACCAATATTTCGTATTGGCGGTGTTCCACAAACTTGGCGCTTTTCAGTTTGGACCGTGCGGTCTGAAAGCTAGTCTTTAGGGCTAAAGAAGGAATTAATTTCATGGGAAGATGGCAGACTTCATGTGCCATTTCAATCAAAAATTCCCATAGGTTCAAGCTTGTGGCCTACAAACTAAAGTTTTTGATCAATTCAACCTTCTGAATCATTGATGAACGATTGTGATATTGGTCATGCATGATCGGTAGAGCGTGCCTTGCATTGTCGTGCATGAAATAATTATTGAAATGCAATCAATTAATGCAAGAGCTAGGAGCCTTTTTTTTCCTTCGGATAATGAAGCTTGCAATCTACATGAACTCAGTAACGTCAATTTTGCTAAATTGCAGAAATTTCAATAACATGGCACTGTAAGCCTAGTCTAAGAGAACCCTGAAGCAGTGCAATGCTGTGA
The DNA here is from genome assembly GCA_947034885.2 of Thuidium tamariscinum. Lineage (NCBI taxonomy): Eukaryota > Viridiplantae > Streptophyta > Bryopsida > Hypnales > Thuidiaceae > Thuidium > Thuidium tamariscinum. The sequence continues at coordinate 43,508,732 of OX344750.2, read as the reverse complement.
TGAAATGTACTCCGTATGACAGTTTAAATAATCTTTCCATATAATAAGATGGTGAATTTCACTAAAATGGCGACATTTGTAGAGATTGACCAAGAGAATGGCATAACATTCCATTAAAATAGCATTGAATATGACAAAAGTGGAAAAAACCAAAAACCCTCCAAAAAAACCCACTACCATTCTAATGAAATTCACCATTAAGCCAATGGAAATGTCAAAATGGTGCATAGTAGATTGGTGAAATGCTACCAATTTAACAAAAACTAGCATTATGTAAGCAACAAAATTGTCTTTATACAATGAATTTTATTAATTGGTAATGTTCCATATGCCATTTTTCAAACCGCATATATGATGCAAACCTTAATTGGTTCCAAAAAATATATCAAAATAATTAAAGGTGTTTTTCTTCAAGACAAGTTGTAGATGTTCTCTCAACTTTTTGCTTTGGTCTAATTCTATATCTTCATCCATATAAAAACTGACATCTAGGATAGCTTTAGATTTCCATATCTAGGATTCATCTAGATTTCAAGAATCAATTAAGGATTTAGATTTCAAATTGTGTGCTTTGAAACATCTTGGACACATATATAGATTGCAAACATCTATAGCAAATATAGACTTCAAAAACCTATGACAAATTTAGATTTTAAACTATGTGGTTTGAATTGTAAAAAGTGTCAAAGTAATGGAATTTTTCCATTTTAATGAAATTCGCCATTTGTTTAGTTTTTTTAAGTCACTCTCAATCTCTTAAACTATGATTTTAGACTACTGTGCTTTTTAAATGTCTAAATGAAAAAATAGTCAATTTTTATTAGAGAAATTTTGAACCCTCAAAGAGACTTCTAAAATGGCCTCAATTGGGGTCCTCAATTGGATTTAAATGCATATTTGTCAAAGAAAGGACAATTTTTTTCCCCTATTTCTACCCATTTTGAGTTTTTGACATCATGATGTTTATAAAGATATATGTTTTTTTATTGGATAATGGGACATTAAGTACTTTTTGTCATTCAAATTTTAAGTACATTGAGGGATTATTTTATTTGGAGAAGGACAAATTTGGTGCAATTAAGTACTAATAGCTCATGTATTTTTAGTACAATAAGTGAGACCTTTTCTTTAATAAGATCATTGGTACTTCATGCTCATGATGTTTGCACCATGAAATACCTCTTATTGGACAATAGAACAATAGGTACTTTTGTCATTCAAGTCCTTGGTACAATAAGTGAATTATTTATTTAACAAATTCATAAATATTTGATGAATATTCACACAAGGTAACGACACATATTGTGTACTAATGCTATCATCTCTAGCCTTCAATAAATAGCTTTGCATGTCAATTTCTAAGGGTCTCTTTGAGGATTCAAAATTTCTCTAATGGTAAAACTCACACAATTTTGATATAAAATACTTTGGTATTTATTTGCAAAAGAATGAGAATATACAAACTAAAAGACTATCGGATTAGCAAAGTCTCATGGGGCCACACAAAAAAATATATGCAAAAATTATGATATTTTGTCAAAATTTTACCAAAATAATTTGGGGTGAAAACAAGAAACACTTGTATTATTTGTTGCATTTTTTTTTGCTTCTTTAATAAGATGGTCAATTTTGTTAAAATGGCGATACCCAATAAAATGGCATGACATTTCATTAAAATGACATGACATTCTATTAAATTGGCATAACATTCCGTTAAAATGGCACATTTCTTTTCTACCACTAAGCCTCTATGTCAAAATGGCACTTGAAATTTGTCAAAGTGGCACATGGAATATGTCAAAATGGCACTGGAATTTGTCAAAATGGCACTCGGAATACCGCCATTTTAACGAAATTAGCCTTAAAGGCTCTAACTTTTGAATAATAAACTCAATGCAAAAATGAAAAAAGAAATTCAATTTTTGATTGCAATTGTTACTCTTATTTTTCAAAAAAATTTAAAATTCATTTCATATTTAAAATTCAATTTTATTAATTTATCACAAATTCCATTTCATTGGGTTTTTAGTACTATTTTGAACCCCAAAAAATGAAATTTAAGGTGAAATTTTGAGAGGATGGTTTTTTAGTATATTTATAGCTATTTGCATAAGGAATTTCAAAAATAGTTAATTTTCTATGGTATAGAAGTCCACAAAGTGATATTTTTGCTACCTCTATAGTGTTTGCTTTTCAAAACTTATAAAACATTATTTTGGTATTTTTTTTGCTCAAATCTCATCACCAAAAAGTCTTCTCAAATGGACAGTTTTTAAATTTGCTTAAAATTGTTTTTCCTATTTTTTACAAATAAAAATGTCAAAGTTGTATTTTTCTTCACTAGAATTTTGGACATAGGAATCTGGTGAAGAAAATAGATACTTCAATGTTTAAATTAATAAAAAATAAGTTTTTATAAGTTTTGAAAAGCAAACACTACAGAGGTAGCAAAAACGTCCCTTTGTGGACTTCTACACCACACAAAATTAAATCTTTTAAAAATAACTTATGTGGATAGCTATGAATATACTAAAATACCATCCTCTCAAAATTTCACCTTAAAATTCTTTTTAAAAAATTCAAAATAATACTAAAAACCCCATTCAATGGAATTTGTGACAAAGCATTGAGAGCTGTTTAAAAATAGTAAATATTTTTGAAAAATCTTCAGAAATTTGTAAAGATGTATAATAGTTATTAGTGTTATCCCTATAAATTTAGAGTCATTTGAAGCTAGAACACAAAAGTCATAGCCAAAAAAATAGTCATAAAAATGTATAAGTGAAAATAGTACAAGTGTTTCTTGCATTCACCCTTTGACTTTAAAGCAAGTTTAGTTGGAACATTGGACTAAGTAGCTCTAAAGCGAAAACTATCCAAACTAAACAAAGCCATTAACTTCAAATTTGTTCAAGTGGCACAATTCCAACAACAAAAATTGCAACATACATATACATGAAGGACTAAAACTCTAAAATCTACTATTGATTCATATTTCAAAACAAATTTCACTAAAGGAAATAACACAACTTGCTAAGGGTTGTTTAATTTGGTTTACAACAAAGTTAAGAAATTAAAAAATGATGTTAAATTGAATAACATTTTTTTATATGTCTAAAAGGTGCAAAATAATATTGGAATACCATCAATATAAAAAAAATTATATTTGTTCATTTATATTTAACCCTTGAAAGACCAATCATTTGGATTGGTCTATACCTACAATCTCTATTTAATCTTATAACTCTTTGATTGTGTTTAATATATGAATTGAGATATATACTTATTTATATACTATTAAGATCATTAAACTACTTTGTACTCGAAAGTCAATGCTATTTTTATCAAATACCACCAAATTCATAATATACTATATGGTCACCCAAATCCTTCCAAGATTAACCCTGAAGCGCTCCAACGTCCATATTCTGGACGATGGACAGAGGGCTTCAAGGCATTGTTTCATCCAACTAACTTCTCATTTATCAAATGTAATACTTGAATCTGGAAAAGACAACCTTCTTTAATGACCAAATTCATTCAATTCTGATAATTGATATATCTATACAAAGCTATAAGCAAAAATGTGCAAAAATTCAAAGAAGGATTGAGGCATTTAGGGGTTAAACCGTTAAATCTATAGAAGTTTAGAGTGAGATCCTTGTCACTAGAACTAAAATATTTCTTGATTCTTTTTCTTGATTCTTTTTCTCAAAACCCATACATGAAATTAAGTTATTTATTTTATTGTGTTTGTTACTATTTGCACCCTTGGTCCATACATTAAATTAGGTTGTACATTGACTTTGGTTATTAACTTTATTTTTTTGATTTTATAGTCACTTTGATTCTTTTTCTTAGAATCCATACATTGAATTAGGTTGTTTATTTAATTTTATTTGTTACTACCTACATCCTTGATACTATCAAAAAGCTCTTTCTAAGGAGGGGTGCAAATGAATGACTTTGTTTTGTGGCATTCCAACTCATGGCAGAAAAAATTTTGAAGTTGGAAGTTTTCATGAATTAAAAAATCACTTTTACTTTTATTTTATTATACTATGGCAACAACTCACAGCATCCTACTATTTATTAAATTCAAACATTTCCACCCCATGGCATTGTTCATTCAATTCACCCTACTTTTTCACTGAAACAAGGTCAGCTTTCAGTTCCTTTGCTCTGAGTTCAGAATGATAGAAAATATGTTTTACACACAATCATAATGGATAACATGTTCGGCAGCCAATCTCCAAGTAACCAATAGCACATTCAACTTCCCAAAACGGAGAGTAACGGCTCCACACAAAACATTGGCCAGACGAGTCTACAAATAGTGGCAAACTGAGTGAAATGAAACACGAAGTTGAATCATAAAGAGCAGGATCTTCACAACTCTGTCTCACTGTTCCTTTTATTCCATTTAGTGTTAAATACATGATTTCATGTAACACCAGAATAGTGTGCTAAAGAGTAAATGATTTCCTCTTGTTAATACTGTACCTTGAGACCACCCTCAAGAAGCTTTTGAGTGAAAAGTACTCTAGCAACAGGCGGCCAATACGCCAATTAGAATTAATGGTGTACCTAGAAGTAGAAGCCATTGAAGCAAAAACGCAGGAATTGCAATAGCTGCAAACTCTGCTGCATCAGGCCCTGATCCATTTGTACGACATCATGTCATAAGCAAAATGGTATCAAGATCAACGTTTCTTTCTCCTGATTTCTTGTATTCAACACATTGATAGAAATTTACCCCAAATGACGGAAAGTGAATTTCAAATAACATACCTTGATGATTGTCAGTCCATCAAAGACGCCAAAGTGTAAACATTGGCAGCTCCTCCCAGCTGAGATTTTAAGGAATACGTATGCTCCATTGTTTGTCTTGCTCCTTTCGTTGCAAATGAACCCATTGACAGCACCGTAGAGTTGGCTTGAGTCTTCGGATCGGAAGCTTGGTTTAGCCAACCTGGAGACGAAGGCTCCATAACGGTGAATCTCAACCTTTCAACAGTCCGAGAGGGGCCCAACTCGCATCTGTTCTCTTCTCCCGAGTGCAGTTCAAAACTGCTTCCGGCCCATTCTCATCAGTGTTTGATGAGATAGAAACATCTGGTTTCAATTCCCGACTGATCGATGTGTCAGCCAATTTTTGCTCAGAGATTTACTAGTTCGGCAGTGAATTGATGCAAGAAATCCGCTACATAGTTCAAAGGCGGACGCTTCGCAGGGTCGCAGTTCCAACATTGTTCGATCAAAGTCGACAACTCAAATGGATTTCCAGATTCTGAACCAGCAATTACAGGTCTTAAACCTTGCGAAGTTACAGTCGAAGAGAGCTGTTGCTCTGAGTAATTCACCTCCAGAACCGTTTGTGCCTGCCAGGGTATCATATCCCAAATCGTAAAAAAATCAACTGTTGCAGGAGTATTGAGCAGGTCACGTAGGGAATGAATTCTTTTAATTCAATTTTATGTACTTTCGACGAACAAGAGCAATGATCTTCACTGATTCTAGCTAGTGCTTAAAAATTTGGTCCCATCTGTGATACAACCTAATACTAAAAGAGCAATCAAACCGATCATTTTAAAACCATGAAATCTCATTCATTTTAATGTAAGTTGGCCCAAGACTTAACAGACATAGGTTGTAGAAAACAATAATCAAAGATTAAGGGAACCAAAAACGTGAAGAATTACTAACCCAAGAATGTGCAATTCTGGGTGCAATCGGTTCAGGTTATCAGTTGTAGAGAGACGAGGACTTTTCGCTGCTACGGACTTGGGAATGCCACCAAACCGGGCTTCATATACTACGCTTTCAGCCCCTGGACCATCAACTCAACCATAAGCAACCACAACACTGTATAAAATCAACAAACATCTTCCACTTACTGTACATTGCAAGTAGGAAATAATACACAGATGAGTGTCACAAGTCAAATAGTGAATCCTTGCCATAAGTGGACTAAAATGCTTCTGAGAATTGCATACTTCGAATCTAGTGTATATGACAGTAAGGAGTCAAATCCACTCATGAATTTACTCACATTCTGAAAATTCGTAACTTCAGTATCCAGATAACAAGAATTTAAGTGCATTGGAACCCTATCTAAGAATAGGGACTACGCTCACATTAAATATTTTTATTTTAATAAGAGAAACCACTCAAAACCATGCGAATGGGTTGCCAAATTACAAACCCTAATTTTCTGAAATCCAAGCTGTTCATTGAGAACATGTTAGATAATTTTCTGTAAGGAGTCATCAGCAATCCACTGAACCAACCGGTATCATTGAATATCTGATAAATAGAAATGGAGTATAAAACTCTGATCTGAAACAGGAACCTGTGCCCACGTTCAATATTTCTGATAAAATTTTTATAGAGATAATACTCCTGGTTTGTGTTAAGATATGTAGTGTGAATGCTCACCATAATGGTGAGTGACACGTGGCTTAGGGAATCATTCTTGTCCAATGGGAGAAGGGAACTATTCATTGTCTCTCTCCCTTCTCCTCTTGTATATACCACCAACTTATTATGAAGACACTTAGTTCTTTGAGTATACTTTGGTGTTGATTGTTGCTTTGCTATTTTGTTTAGTATTCTATTCTCAACATGTTATCAGCACGCTCTCTGTACTATAGTTTTTAATTCCTAAACGCTTCTATACTCCGGTTTAGTTTTAATTTTGTAGGAGGTTTTTCCAACCCCCCCATCTCTCCTATCCCTGCTTTGGTTCTGTTTGCAGGTTCTGTTTGCAAATTCTGGACCTCTCTCCCCCAATTCCCCCAGGCTTCCCTACTCTCCAGTCCCCAGGCTTCCATTTTTTTTTTTTTTCTTCCACCCCTCTTCTGGCCCTCCCCCACTCCAGGCCATTTTTTCCTCCGGCCTCCCAACCTCCAGGCTCTCCAGAGCTCTCAGGCCCCTTCCCTCTCCACTCTCTGGAGTCTGGACCTCCGTGCTTCCCCTCGAACTTCCCCTCACCTGGTTCACTCAACCCGTCCCTTTCTCCTCTCCCCTCTGGACCCCTCTCCTCTGGTCCTCTCAACCTACCAAGCCCTTCTTTCCTTTTATTTTATTTTCTCCTCCAGTTTCCTTCCTTCAATCCAAGGCTCTCCCCATCTGTCTCCTTCTCACCTTCCCTTCTTGCCTTCCAAACCCTTGTTTGCAGGCACACACTCATTTTATTTTCATTTTTATTTTCATTTAATTTAATTTAATTTAATTTATAATTAATTGATTAATTAATTTTTAAGATATAAATACTATCTTTATCTTTATTTCTATCCTTGTCTTTATCTTTATCTATATTTTATTTTTAACTTTTTATTTTTATTTTTAACTTTTTACATTTTTATTTCACTTTACCTCATCTTTATCTTTATCTTTACCTTCTTCTTTATCTTTTTAATTTAATTTAATTTTTATTTTAGTTTTAATTTAATTTCTTTATCTTTGACTTATCTTTATCTTTAGTTCTTACTTCTTCTTTAGTTTTTTTTTCAAATCCCTAATTTTTTCCAAAACCCTAATTTCTCCCAAACCTTAATTTTCTTCAAGCATTTTTTTTAATCCTTTTCTTCTACATCATGACTACTTCGACATCTTCTGTTGCTATATCTACGACTATTCCGGTGGCTGCTACTATTATTGAGCCACCAAGGCTTCAGCCTCTTCTTTTTCCACAACTTGCAGCGGATGAGAGCAATTATCTATTATGGGCGAGGACGGTTAAAGCACATATATTTGCTGAGGGACTATCAGACGCTATTGTATTTGACACTACCTCCACTGTAAGTGCCACTGCTCCTACTGCTATAGGCTCTACTGAGAATGTTGCTATTCCTGCAACCACTGTTTCTCAAGCCATTTCTTGGAAAGCATTACTTTTGCTCCGTCGCCATGTTGTTCCCTCTTTACAACATCAATACTTAGAGATAGAAAAACCAGATGAGCTTTGGCAAAAGCTCAAATCTCGTTTTGACCATCAGAAAACGATGTTTCTTCTTAGGGCTCTCCATGATTGGACCCATTTACGAGTGTTGGATTTTCCAACACTCGTTGCTTTTAACAATGAATTGTACCGCATCATATCACAATTGCGATTGTGTGGTCAATCCATAACTGAGCAAGAAATGATTGAGAAAACTCTCTCAACATTTCCACCAGTTTCTGCTGTACTTGCTCAACAGTATAGAAACATGAAATTTGAGAATCACTTAGATCTCATGTCTCTATTACTTCTTGCTGAAAAGCAAAATGAGATTCTTCTGCGAAATGCAAAAGCCCGCCCCATTGGGACTACAGTTCCTGAGTCTCATGTTGTCAAGGTTTCTCATGTCAAACCTAAGACACACAAATTTAAGAAACATCGCTATAAACAGCCAGATAGTCATAGTCATGCGCATAAGAAGAATACTAATTCTTCTACTTAAAACCATGGTAAGCGTCAGTCAGAGACGCGTTCTTGCCACAAATGTGGTAGAGTTGGACATTTGACAAATGTCTGCCGTACATCAGACTATTTTGTCAAGATGTTTCAAGAAAACAAGAAACTTCGAGCTCAGGGTCGTGAAACCCATACTATGGATGCGTCTAAAGACCCGTTTGGAGCTGAAGACTTTGAAACACATGTTGCTGAGGATACCTCCACTGGTGAGTCTTGCGATGCACTCCTTGACTCTGCAACTACACATACAATTTTACAGAATAAACAATTTTTTGATGTTGATAATCTCTCAACCTGGCAAACCAGAAATTTAATAACTATGGCTAGATCGAATGTGTTTCGTTTCCAGGAGGGACCTGCAAAGGTGATTTTGCCTGAGGGCACCACCATAACATGCATGCATGCTATGTTTTCTCCCTCTGCGCCTCGAAGCCTGATCAGCTATCGAGATATCCGCACCAATGGTTTCCATCTCTCGACCAAAATTCTAGATAGGCGAGAGGCTTTGGTTTTTGTACAGAATAATAAAGTAGTAGAAACAGCCTTTGCTGCGGCAAGTGGCTTGTATCGGATTCCAATCCGACCACCAAATGTATCTACTTTTGCTTTATCTTCTTCTTATAATAAAACTTCACTGTGGCATGGAAGACTGGGTCATCCAAGCTCCACTTTATTTCGTAAAATTCTTCCATGTGTTCTTGGTCATAATTTACAGCCAACTAATGTAAATTCTATGACATTATGCCAAGCATGTGTATAAGGCAAATTGATTGCCAGACCATCTCTATGGAAGTTGCCCAGTGAATTACCACCAATGCTTTCGAGGCTACATGGTGATATTTGTGGTCCTATAACACCTATGTTTGGACCATTTCGATATTTTTTGGTTTTGGTTGATGCCTCAAGCAGACAATCTCATGTTTCTCTACTTTCAACTCGAAATTTGGCCTTTTTCCAATTTACTTTCGATATTGATCCGATTCAAGGCTCATTTTCCCGATCATCCTATCAAAACACTTCAGATAGATAATGTCCAAGAATTTCGGTCCAAATCTTTCGAAGATTATTGTATTGCCACTGGGATTGATTTGACATATTCAGTTCCATATGAACATGCCCAAAATGGATTGGCAGAGTCTTTTATCAAGCGCATTCAGCTTATAACAAGACCTTTATTATTACATGCAAATTTGCCTGCATACATGTGGGGACATGCAGTTCTCCATGCTGCAACTCTAATTCGACTTCGTCCTTCATCCGTAGAGATTGCTTCTTCACAAGAGCTTCTTTCAGGACGTATTCCAAATGTTTCTCATTTACGAGTATTTGGATGCCGCGTTTGAGTTCCAATTGCAGAACCTCAACGTCATACTATTGGCGCTCATCGCCAAGAAGGTATTTATGTAGGATTTGACTCTCCAAGCATTATTCGTTACATCAATCCTTCTACTGGTACGTTACTCCGTGCACGTTTTGCCAATTGTCGATTTGAAGAAGATGTATTTTCATCTTTAAAAGGAGGAGAATCTATTCAAGAGACTTCTACTGATCTTATTTTTCGAACACCTCAAACATTTATATCAAATCCTGATCCACGAACATCTTTGACTGAAAATGAAGTTGCCAAAATTTTACATTTACAAAAGATTGCGGATCAAACACCTAATGGTTTTAATGATGCTCCAAGGATCACTAAAACTCCATTGAATGAGGCTCGAAATCTTCCTGCTCGAGTTTTTGTACCAGAAACCACAACCATTGCTACTCCTCAATCTATTGGTAAACGGACTCGTGGACCAGACAAGCAACCACGTAAACGCAAGACTATTATTGATGCTGCTTCTTCTCTACCCACAGCAACCACTTCCAATTTTATTCAACCATCTACTACCCAAGAAATTATGTCTAATTCAAACACAGAGTTGTCTGTGATGTACTGTGGTACTGGTGATATATGGCATAGAGCAAACATCGACATCGATGAATCATTCATTTCTATGATTGTCGAAAATCTTTCTTGCGAAAAAGATGACCCTGAACCATGTATAGTTGAAGATGCTATGCGTTGCCCTGATTGGCTCAAGTGGAAAGCTTCTATTGAGGAGAAGTATGTTTCTTTGAAAAAGCGACAAGTCTTAGGACCTATTGTGGATAATCTTAATTCACGACCTCTTGGATACAAATTAATTTTTGTACGCAAACGAAATGACAAAGGTGAGATTATTTGCTACAAAGTTCGTCTTGTTGCTCAAGGATACACACAAAAATTTGGCATTGATTATGATATTATGTATTCACCAGTTATGGATACTATTACTTTTCGTAATCTCCTTGGAATGGCAGTCCACACTATCCTTGAGATGATCCTTATGGACGTCGTTACTGCTTACTTATATAGCTCACTTCATACCAATATTTATATGAAAGTCCCCCCTGGCCTTGAATCTACAACTCCAAGTACCACTATTCCAGGCAAACATCGTGGCGTTAAATTACAACGTGCACTATATGGTCTTAAACAATCTGGATGCATGTGGTACCAACGCTTACAGCAATTTCTTATTGCAAATGGCTTTATTAATAATTCATTACTTCCATGTCTCTTTATTAAACGAGACAAAGATGATTTTGTCATCATTGCAGTTTATGTTGATGATTTAAACCTAGTGGGTATCAAATCTGCATTAATTGCAGCTACTCAACTACTTATTCGAGAGTTTGAAATGAAATTACTTGGCAATACTACCTTCTATATTGGTTTGCAAGTTCATCATTTGAAAGATAATAGTATTTTTCTTTCTCAAACAACCTACATCACTTGAATCTTAAAAAGATTCAACATGTTTGATGCATATCCTCTGTCAACACCTATGGTCGGTCGCAGTTCTCAAGGTGAAGACCCTTACCGTCCTTGCGAGGAGGAGGAGGAAACACTGAGTGAAAATTATCCATACCTCGCTGCGATCGGAACACTTTTATACTTGACTACGTCTACAAGACCTGATATTTCATTTGCAGTCAATGTTCTTGCAAGGCATAGTGCTCGACCTACACTTCGTCATTGGAATGGCATCAAACACCTTTTTCGTTATTTGAAAGGAACTGAAGACTTGGGACTACACTATACTCGATCATTTGATCCAACATTAGTTGGATATACTGATGCAGGATATAGATCTGATCCTGCGACATCTAAATCTCAAACAGGCTATGTTTTCTTGCGACATGGAGCTGCAATATTTTGGAAATCTGTAAAGCAAACGATTACTGCCACATCATCTAACCATGCAGAAATTGTTGCTTTACATGAAGCATCTCGTGAATGTATTTGGTTGAGATCGATTAACAAATTCATTCGAACGAACTGCGAATTATTTTATGATAATTCTCCAACTGTTTTATACGAAGACAATAGTGCTTGTGTTACTTAAATGCAAGCTGGTTTTATTAAAGGTGATCGTGCAAAACATATTGATCCAAAGTATTTCACCTTTACTAATGACTTAATTATAGACAAAGTACTTGAAGTTAAGAAAATTGCATCAGCAGATAACCTTGCTGATCTTTTTACCAAGGCTCTTCTATCAACTACTCATCGTCGACTTGTCCATGGCATTGGAATGCGGCGACTTAGTAGTTTAGAACAAGAAATTCAATAGTTTTTTTTTATAAAGTTTATTGACCCTTTTTTTTTAATTCCCTTCCATAGATTTTTCCCACTGGGTTTTACTATGAGATTGGATTGATAAAGGAGTTGTACTCTTTTTCCTTCATCTGTGGTTTTATCTTTAAAATATATTAAGGTTTTCTCAGATAAGGTTTTAACGAGGCAACATTTATAAACTTTTACAAAATTTTCATATAGAAAAAGGTGGGGTCGTGGTGAGAACCACGGTTTAGGTTTCAATGTTGGAGCTTGTTACCATCTTGGGGTGTCTTGCATCTTGTCACATCACAATTCAGGGGTAGGATAGCAGGTCGGCTATTTATTCCTGCCTCACTAGCGATGCCAAGCCGCGAGTTTCCCGGATCAGTCGACGAAGCCGACGGGTATCGAACCTCGGACCGATCGGTTGACCACCGACGTATGAAACCAGCCGACCAAGTCCACAACTTGGCGACAGTGACTGGTTTTTATTTGATCTTATAGCCTTCATTGATTAGTACTTCACCATTATTATGTTGAGCGACGAGGAGTGTTAAGATATGTAGTGTGAATGCTCACCATAATGGTGAGTGACACGTGGCTTAGGGAATCATTCTTGTCCAATGGCAGAAGGGAACTATTCATTGTCTCTCTCCCTTCTCCTCTTGTATATACCACCAACTTATTATAAAGACACTTAGTTCTTTGAGTATACTTTGGTGTTGATTGTTGTTTTGCTATTTTGTTTAGTATTCTATTCTCAACAGTTTGCAATGTGGGAATGCAAGAAGACGTGACAGAAAATTAATTACAAAGGAACAACTCCCCTGGAAAGTAAACCCACAACTCTCTCATTGCAAACTGTGCATACCTCGATTCGATCATTTGTGTGCGTATGTGTGGTCTTGATTGGTAGAGCGAAACACCCTCCGCATCATAGAGGTTGCAGCTTTCGAAGTTTAAACAACTCGATGTCGAAATTGAGAGTAAAAAATATATAACCCTAATTGCGAGAATTCCGAATCAAATCATCTACATAATGCGGGAGAAAATGCAGTATTGGCTCAATCGCAAGGCCAAATCCACAAAAAAAGAAATTACCGGATATCCAGACACAGAAATCAAACCGTAGCAACATTGGAAAACTCACTGTACAGAAAAACGCTAGCTGCAATGCAAACAGGCACTCTCCCCATCGTGGAAGTTAAAGCCCCTCAATATCGAAAATGAGAATATGGTACAAGTTCATAACACTACATGCAAGAATTGAGACTCAATTCTGTCCACTGCAGTACTGGCTCAATCGCAAGGCTAATCCCGAAACAAAACAATCTACCAGTTATGGAGAGACGGAAGGCTAAGGACAGCAAACGCTCGAATAGTAGGCATACAGAAGATGCACTAGCCGACAATGCAAACAGGCGCCCTTTGCATCATGGAAGTAGCGGCTTTCCAAGTTTAAACGACCCAATGTCGAAACTCGAAATGGGAGTATGTTACAAACTTGTAACCCTAATTGCAATAATTGCCACTCAAATCTGTACGGGATCCAGCACAATGCTCCCTCAATTGCTTGCTCAATCGCCAGGCGAACTCCATGCTTAATAAACAAAACACCGAAAACTCGACAAACAGCACAACGCAACCGCTCGCCCTCCAAATCATCATTGCGCTTCCGTCTTTCTCACCTTCACCAACTCAATATCAAAGATGAGCGTCCCCAGCGTCTCCCCTTCCCCGTTCGCCAACCTTGTCTGATTAAAAATCGTGGTATACAACCTCTGCCTGTCGAAGTAATCCGGCGGAACAGGCCCTTGGCTCATATCCTGGTACCCCTGCGACGGCGGAATGACCACCCTCCTTACCCCGCCCTCCTTCATGGTCCTCACAGCCGAGTTCATCCCTCGAATCACACTTGCGTCTCCCACGATAAAAACATACGGCTCCGGATTCCCGAACAAGTCCTTGTGGTCGTAGGTCGAGTCGAACCGCCACCCTTGCTTCGCAGCTAAGCGGCCGTAGTAGTGAACCTCCACTTTGTCTCCGTCCCCGGGGGATGCTCCTGTTCCTTGGCGAATGTCGAGAGCCTTCACACCGCTTGAATTCTCGAGCTCATAAAATTTCGGTCGGGGCTCTTCGTCGTCTCGCTTTCTCTCTGTGGCGCATTGTCCAATTTTGGGAAGAGAGACGAGGGAGAGAGAGAGTAACCCCACGCCATACCCAAGATGCAGGAGCGCAGCGCGCCGGGGGATGCCTTTCGTTGTGATGTCCTGCTTCACGAAATTCTCAGGGTTTGAGCAGCGCGGAGGGGATGCCAACCGATTAAGCTTTGGCGTGCGTGAGAGAGGGGAATAGAGAAGAGACGGGGCAGGGCTCGAGGCCAGCAGCGCCATAGCTTCAAGTCAGAAACAAAAGCGTGTCCTAGTTGAACATTCGGATATACAATCTTCCAATCAGAATCAGAAGCACGCGTAATCCAAACACAAAAGCTTCAAAACTGAAACGTAAGATATGTGTGCCGCTTTAACGTCCTGAGACAAAACCATCGAATCTGAAACGAAAGCTTCAAATCTTTAAGCAATAGCATCTGTGCTGCTTGAAAATCCAGATACAAAAGCCTCAAATCAGAATCAATAGCATGTGTACTACTTGAATGTCCGAAAACAATAGTCTCAATTCTGAAACGAAAGCTTTAAATCTTTGAACAACAGCATGTGTCCTGCTTGAACATACTAAAACAAAAGCTTCAAATCAGAATCAAAAGCACGTGTGCTGCTTGAAGATCCGGATATGTAAAGCTTCTGATAAGCCCCAAATATTTGCACCAGTTTTATGAAGAGCATGCTCAAGATACCAACAGGATTTTGAACCTTCACATCTTTTGCATACTGTATCCAAATAATGGAATACTCGAACAAGAAAGCAAGCCCAACTAGAATTGAAAAAGAAAACCCACTGAAAGAAGAAAAACAATTCTGCATCACCTCTTTTTTTTTTTAAATTCCATGGTAATACGCTTCAAAGTTTTACAACCAATTCCTGTCAACACCTACAATGTCCGACTCTTCTTCACAAATTTAAAACGGACCAACATGAATGAATGCAATGGCAACTAGCTTACAGGAAATAAAGAACTGCTGGCATGCGCTGTTTGCTGCGGGAGTCCACACAAAATAGCTTGAATTGACCGGAAGAAGACAAGTTGGAATTGAAATACAACTCGATGGAGAATCCCGATCGCTGGAAGATGCACAAAAGAATGCAAAGACGGAGACCAGCAGCAACTGGCACAGGAGGTTTGCGAAGGAGCGACCTGCAAGAGAAATGCGAAGAAAACAATTGCTCCCTCTCATTTGAAGAATGTTCAGTTACCTCACCTCAAGGCTCCTTGTATTAAATAACACACTTTTGTTTACTTCTCACATTTACTTGATTGATTCCACAACATTCGGAAAGATTTTATTTAGCACGAATGATAGGTTTATTACATATTTGAGTTATTCGTAAAGTACCCTAAACTAGGGTTTAAACCCATGAGTTTTGTGAAAAAGTCGGTTGAGTTAAAAAAGTCGAAATAAAAGTGGGTATGAAATTTATTTTTCCATCAAAATGGTGCCTAAAAAAGTTTGGTCCCCACTTTTGAAGTCGTGTGACATAAGTATCTTGCAAAAAAGTTTGACACTTCAACTATAGTTGCCTTCTCAACTTCAAAAAAAGTCATGCCTAAAGTGGGGGGGGACTTTACAAATAACTCAATTATCTTTCTTTTTAAGGAGATCTTTTCATATTTTCTTGATCTATGAATGGTCTATGCTAAATTGGTTAGGCATCCTAATATTGCACTTCTCCTAAATGTAGGTATTTGATTTGCATAGAAAGAAGTGCATAATATAAGGTTAGCACCTTAAAAAAATTGAATTAATATTTAATCTGAAATTTGAACATGGTATAGTTTCTTTCTTGGTTGATACTTGAATGAAATGTACAATAGTGAGACACCTTCAAATTTTTAAATAGTATTGCACCTTTCATCCATTAATTGCTCATAACATTCTATTATATACACAAAGATTGTAGCACTTATTGGATTGAGTGTCAAAACTAATATCAAATATACAATTAAAGATCAAGTAAGAATATATAACGTACCTTTAAAGACTAACCAAGAATCTACATACAACAAGTCAAGTGGCTCTCTATAACATTCTTAATTGGTGAGCTAACTTCCTTATTGAAGGAGGTATAGTCCTCCCCCGAAACGGTGGGAGGGATTTAGTTATAATGTACATAGCACAATTGGTTGGCTCAAAATTACTTTTTGCCAATTGTGTTAGAATTATGAGTGGCTTAGAGGTGTTAGTGAACAATTACTTTAGAAGTTTCAATGCTAGGGGGGTAGGGAGGCAAAGCCCCCCCTCCCTTCCCTCCAACATTGGTTAACAATATTTTACTCATTCTATGTACTAAAGAATAATCCAAGAGTATAAACATAAGTGAAAAAATGAAAACTTATTAAATGATAAACCATCATCTCAAAGAAAAACTAAACGCACACTACTCTCTAAAAATCTTAAGTTAGATGAACTCTAAAAATTGCATGAAATTCATTCAAAACTAAAGTGTACTTCTACAAAAATTTGTTTAACACTCTAAGTCAATGTAGGGTGGCCTTGATGCCACTTCATATGAAAATTCAATGAAATCATTCGATTTTTTTAAAGAATATTATCCATTGAAGTGGATTTGAAATTATATAATTTATAGGAAATAAAATTAAAATAAAATTTTGACTATGGTGCTAGCTTGAAGTTACAAATGCACAATATTAAAACACTCTACCATAGTTAAAGGTTCCATAAATCTCAAAGACCAACTAACTAAGTTTGTGTCAAAAAAACCCAACTAAATGATTACTGTTATAGCTTTTATATAAGCTGGTAAATAACTTTTTTTCAAATGGATTTCAAGGTTCCAACTTATTCAATAAAAATTACAATTTCTTGTCTTAAGTTCATTGGACTGAAGGCAATTTTAGCCAATAATAAAAATCACTATAAAATTATAAGTATTAGATTATTTTTAATTAAGTATAAAATATTACTTCTAAATATAAAAAACTAATTAAAATTTAAGTTTATATTGTCTTCTTGAAGACATGATACAAACCTCTTAAGCACATTAGCAACTTAAATTCTAACTACAAAAGATATCATTCCTCCTACAAACAATAATGGATTAACAAAGTTTCCCTTAAAGTTCTTTGACTATGGTTTCACCAAAAATGCTCCTAAGTTTCCATTTCGAATTCAAGCACTAAATTTTGGGAAAATATTATTCTTAGGAAAATATTATTCTTGTCCCACAAAATGACAATATACTAAGGGCTCAAAAACTCATCCTCACAACTATACATGTTGAGAGATTTTGGATATCTTTTTTTTGGTAATTCATTTGAACTTGAAATTTGGAAAACATGTTATCAACATAGAGATGACTTCACCAAAAAAAATTCACAGTAAGAAACTAATTTTCAGCCCTTGGGAGGGTGTCAAAGTTGGCAATTGTGAAAATTTTCTCAAAACTACACATGTTGGGAGATTTCATATATATATTTTTAAATTAATCTTCTGACCTTGAAATTTTTCACACATATTAAGAACATAGATTTTATTTCATTCCAAAAATTTCGTGGCAAAAAAAAAAAGTTCAATCCTTAGGAGTTAGGAGGGTGTTAAAGTTGAAAGTAGTGAATTTTTTTCACCACTATACATGTTGGTAGATTTTGAATATCTTTTTTGTATAAATCTTTTGGCCTTGAAATTTGGCATGAGTGTTATTTAATTTTAAATGATGTTGTAAAAAATTTTATAGTAAAATATCATTTTTTGAACTCTTGGAAGGCTATTGAAGTTGGCAAAGCTAAAATTGTTTTCATTGTAGATCCCAAAATGCCATTTTGATTGGGATCCCATTGTACATACAAGTTAAGAAGTTATCTAATTTTAGTACACAATTCAAATGCAACAATCACCTTCTTGAAGGTGTTTTGACTAAATCCAATGAATTTGTCATCTAAATATTGCTTTAATCCTAAATATTTATTAAACTCAAATTTTTTTCAAAATTTTAGGTATTTTTGGGTGTTATTTTGTATTTTCTTACAACTATCTTGTTCATTTTTTCATGATATTTGTTTTGTCTATTTTATTTTGACTATGTTGTATATGTTGTTTATTTTGTATATCATCATTTTCTTAAAACATGTAGGTAAATATTATAATAAAATGTGTACAATACAAAACAATATAAAGGATTGAAATTATCTATACTTAAAAAGAAAAAAGAAATTGTATCAAAAAATATATTAAAATATATAGATAATCAAATAGAAAGAGTTGTCCTACTTGTGAAAGAATATCAAGGCATCTTCACTCCAAGAAACAAACTCATTATTGGCACATTTAACTACTTCTAAACTATTCAATGATTCTTGTATCAACTTCAACTTCTCCTAATACTATTTGTATGTAAGGCATTTTAGGATTGAACTTATAAATGATTTTGTAAAATTCAAAGACCATTTTCACCACAATATATTAGGTATGGCCCCACTCCTTAGTTGCAATTTTATGTTTGTAGTAAAAAAATTTGCAAGGGAACTTTTCTCAACATATGGAATTCTAATGTGAAGCAATCAACACACGCTTACATTATTTTGGGTATTTTGTGCACAAAAGGCATTCTTAAAAATGCATAAAATTCTTAGAGTAACTCACAAATTTTAGACAATTACAGTAACAAAGCGTTCTAAGTTCAGAAAAGACTTCAAATCCATTCCAACTATACTTTAAATGCATTGTGATGCTACTCATGCTACCCCCAAAATCAAGTTCATTACAATCATATTAGTCTACCAATGACTTGCCAGTCAGTTCACAAAAAATTCACATCCACCTCAGCTCCTTTGCATCTTCTTATTACATCACTTTGCTTGTAATATGGCAATAAAACTCTGCTTATTAGAGTGAGTTTCAGAAATACTGAATATTTACAAAATCCTGGAAATATCAAAATAGTTGTCCTCCATTATCCTGGTTAGATTGCATGAATACTGTCCCAGAGACACAAACCCAATATACCAAGTGTTAATCGATTCAGGTGTGGTCAAATGTAATATAAAAATTTAGGACCGAGCATTGCGTGCACAAGCTCTGCGAATGACAAGAGAGAATAAGCTTCATAGCATCTAGCACGAAAAGGATCAAATTTCAAGCAGAATTTATAACATATTCTAGAGTCATATGCCAGTGATCTAAACAAAAGCGATTGCAACAAAGTGCAAAATGCACTACAGGAAGGAAGCTAGAAAATAACTGCACAAAAAAGGGAAAGCCTAATTGGCAAGTAACGAGATACTCAATACTAAATTCCCTTGCAACAAATCACAAGGATTGAGACCAGTAGTAATCCATGTTTGAATTGACCTATCCATTGTCGGAACATTTCTGAATAGCTGTTCGCAGTGAACTAGATACAAGGCTAATAAGGCTCCCAAACAGAGCCGACAATGACAACAAATTGATCCCTCTAAGGAAAACTAGGGACCTGCTACACAATTCAAATTAGCAGACCCTAATTGGCTGCAACTTGCCAACTGACGTAATCCAGGCTACGTGTAATCAGCCCACTTCTGACTGCTGGCATTCCCAACTAAGCTGTTGGAGTGATGTGAAATAATTGTGATGAAACTGACTCCAATATGGTGTCCAACACGTGAATTCTTGATGACACAAGCAGCAGTAGAAATATGTAACTATTACCACACGCATTAATGTAACCATACCCTGATTCTGTCTGCCTCGCCCTGTAGTCTCTCTCGCTCCCTATCTCTACAGACACTACACCAGACTTTACAAGCCATGCAGGACAGAACCAATTCCAAATAACAATTATACTTGAGAAAAGCCCATTATTTACCAGCTGAACCCATACTTGTTTTGAACCAGCTGAACCCCTTCTTTGACTTATTCGCTTTGTCAACACTCGACTCGTCAATCATTGGAGAATCGCTCTCATCTGCACTCACATTGGAGTCCTCTCCGACCCCCTTGCCATTGTTGCTGCTGGTGCCATTGTTGCTGCTTGTTTTCTTAGGAGCAGGAACAGATGTGAAAGATTCATGGATCTTTTCACGTGCTTTGAGCAATTCGTCCACCTGTAACTCAATGACAAGAACACATGACTAAATACCAGAGCTCGCACTGGATATGATTTAATCGTCCATCCCACATAACTAGTACCGATGTACATGGCAAATGATCAGATACATAGAAGGCACCGAAACCAAAACTCTCTGCTTCAAATTGAACGAGCGTGAAATTCGTAATTTGTAGCACTCCAGGAATATAAACGTCGAGTATGCATGACGAAGGTTTCACATACCGCTTGCTTTTCCTGTGTGTACTTGCTCGTGACAGCTTGAAAGCGAGCCAAGACCTGCATATTAATACAATCACATCATCTGTTAGATAAATTATCTCTGCAAGTACTAGGACACGGAATTACTGGAAATTCCTGTCGTGTCAAACATGCTCCAGCAGAAAGAGATACATGGATAAGATGGAAGGGAGGAAAGAACGATGTTGAAAAATCGTCTAATTCAAATGGCAAAACTATGCATCCAAACGTCGAAAATATAAGAACTCACCTCCCGATACTCAGTCTCAAACTGTCTCAACTCATTGCGTTTTGCCAGTATTTGAGCTTCAATATCCTTTAACTTGACTGCTGTCTCCAAATATGTCTCGGCACAGATAGCCTCGATTGTATAACTGGCACTCTTAAAGAAGTTATCACCTTCAAAGCAACAATGAAACAACAGTTTTAACAGCATTTATGTACAAAAAGGATCACAAAACTAAGCAGGAAATTGCAAGAAAAGTAACATGCTGTTAGAAGCACAACAGCCAAACTCTAAGAAAATACAAAAGAAAACAGCACTCACCATATACAGCAAAAATGTGAGTGCCAGCCTTCAACTCAGACATTTCACAAGGTTGCAGACCTTCCAACCTCTTGAAAAATGCTGCATCCGGGTCTTTAGCTATTGCAAGCTGCGTTGATAAATAACAAAAGTGGTCATGAATTTGGTAAATAAAATAGATCGTATTTCTGTTTAAAAACTTGCTCAGTCCAATCAATATGCCTGATTCAACCAGCAATCTCTGAAGTCTCGCGTTAAGCGATTAAAATACAATAAAGTAGAAGGGTTTAAGAAGGTTCCCAGTGGTTCGAGGAGAAGTACAGAAATTCAGAGACACCTCACATGAGCTGAAATTATATAAATCTCTGTCGGCAACATTACCCAGACTTTCTGTTCGCCACTATTGACAAATAACAGCCCTACGAGGAATATGCTCTCACCGCATTCACTGTCGGGTCTAATCGGTAAACTTGGAAGTGTAAGAAATACATGCCAGCAGACGTGACCTTTCCAGTCTTGACACTGTCTTCCTGTGCATACCGATCAAGAATAAATGTCAGCTGATTGGCGAAATTCAAAAAAGTAAATATATAACCTAGAACGAATATGTATTTGTAAGTTATCCTGAACATGTAATATCATTAAGAACCTAGAAGGCTAACCCAAAATTAGTCATTCCAGCCAAGTCCAACTCAGCAACCATAATCCCCACGATTGAAGTATGAGATAGTATTTTGTAAAATACTAGAATCTACGGCCTAATATAGGTTCTCATCACCAACAAGCTGTAATTGAATCACAATGCACGGATACCTGTAGCGCCAAACCTAGTCCACCATTTTCCTCTTGCTCAAAATACAGAAGCTGCACAGGAAAATAAGCACAAATAGATTGGTACTGGATATCCTTAAGACTAAACATTTATGCTGTGAAAGTTTAAACCTAGCAGATGGTGCCTAACAGTCACGGCTCTTAAATGCGGATATAGACTTATCAGCTGAAATTGAAATACCCTACGTCTGCGTCAGTTTCGTAAATAATTGAGCAAACTTTGTAGCATGCCCAACGCTAGTTTAAATTGTAGACCAATTCCCGAAAATATATGTATACACATATATGAGTATTTTTAATTTTTTCCAGTTCTATGTGAAATCTGAATCGCCAAAATTAGAGACCTACCAAAATAATTTTAAAGTTAAAAAATGACGTTTCGTACAGTCGGAATCCCAAAATCAAACCGTTTCGACACAAAAGTGTTGAAACTGAACGAGGGGTACGGTAGAACTGTACGAATAATTAGGTAATTGTAGAAATTTCTTGACTACAAATGTCGAATAAAGCATCATCTACCAAGCATCAGTTTCGTAGGGCCTGTACTGAACATACTTTAAACTTGCTCTGCGCTGGTGACACAACTCGTATCACGACACCAGCTTCTGCTTGAGCTTCAGAGATTGTAATACCAAAAAAATGTGCCGCTTGCTTCTCAACCTGAATACAGGAGCAACGTCAACAAGTTCAAGACTCTCTTCCGAAGGAAACAAGGAGTCTCGTTGAATATACGACAGAATTCAAACGCAGCGTTCAATACCAAGAATCCAGGACTCAGCTCACCTTATAGTTTTCAGGTCGTCCCAAGGGAAGTGGTCTTATTGTTACTGTGCCGTTAAGTGCCTCTTCCAAAATAGTAGCTGAGATTGTTGTTTTGATTGGAACACCCAACTTGCTGGAACAGATACCTCTCTAGGTTAATGCATGATAGGCCGTAACAAATGCTTATTTAGAAAACGAGTCCAAAACGGTTTAAGAGCAGCAAAGTATCTAGTATTCAGAACAATATTCGCATAATAAATTAAGCGATGTGTTGCAGGACACGTCAGGAACAAAGAACGAACCAGATGTGCTCCGCAAGGATAGGCGACATACCTGAACAGCGCTGCAAACATAGTATTCACTGTTCCAAGGTTTGAAAGGTCTAGTTCCATGTCCAATCCCTCTAAATCAACAGCCTGAAACCATGCAAGGCCACCTCCAGGTTAATAAAATTATCCTCTCCTACGACAAACACTGACCAAACAGCGCAGTGCTCCATGGAACAAGCACAAGGTATCCAAAGCTCGGTGTAACAGGAAAACGCCAGCAACTTGCTGGTAAAATAACAGAGTCATTCAGTTTTAAACATATATGTATGTGCCATTCTTCTTAAGGACTGAAATAAAACGCCGATGAGAAGAAAAAAAACATGAATAGAGATCATATAGATTCCTTTCGCTACATTGGTTAAGCATGTCTGAACAGAAAACAATGCGATCAAGCTTGAATCTGTCAGAGGTTGCATACATCAAACCCGGCAGCATCATACTGCCTGCGCTTCTCAGGATCTGAAAGAATGCCGTATGAATAGGCCACTTCCTTAAACTTCTCTGCGGCTTCTGGATTGCCCGTATTCTTGTCCGGATGATACCTGGTACCAGCCATTGTCCCGTAAACAATTGCTCAGAGTTCATAATGGCATAGTTCACGGGGGTCAATTCAAGAAAACAATATTAGGAAAAACTTATACAGGAAAAACTCTCCAATAGACTCTCTTCGAGTCTTGACCAGTCTTCTCACCACCAATCCTTCATCATGAGTTCATGCTAATTAAGGAGTTCACTCAGCAACATGGCTCAGAGCTTTCACAAGTCAACGTTCAGTCCAGTGAAGGAAGCAATGTGAAGTGTGTCGCAAAGAAACCCCTAGCTCTTTCAATTATTCTAAACCCTCGAATTTAAGTTCGGAAAGGAAATTCAAATGTGTAATTAAATCCAATTTTAAAAACATACACGTGGTAGGAAGCCACAAAATGAGATCACAACTCACTAAAACGCCGTACATCAAGAAAGTCGTGCTTCGAAAGAGTTTCACCTACTGTAAGATAAAGAATGCAACGCTGTCCTTGTACAGCACCAAATGAACTTCTTGACCTAGACTGCTTCAAAAAAGCGAAGTATTTCGCGGGCAAACTGACTAATAATTGTATCCAGACTACTTCTTCACGGAATGTCGTAGGAAGGGAAGGACACGAGTGAGTCGTTCTCAAGTTAAAAACCAGACCCAAAGATAGAATTCAGAATGAGCACAACATGAAAGAAACACCAGACAACGACATTCTGGTGTGCCATGGAGAAAAATTTGACGTTCCTGACATCGAATTTAGGTCATACGCTGGACGATTACCGAGCAGAGAAAGTGAATACAAAATGCATTACTTCCACGACCACGTTAGGTCATGAATCACTGAGATAGCAAGACCCTCAACAAGCGAGTATCCTACGAATAAAACGCCGAAAAGGTTAAATATAGACTTACTTCAAAGCCAGCTTTCTATAAGTGCTCTTGATTTGCTGATCTGTCGCATCACGCGGCAAACCAAGAACCTCGTAAGGGTCTCGCCGGCCGGCATTAGGGCGAGACACAACAGTTCCAGTTTCCTGGCCCCCTGTATCAGCCATATTGTCACACTTGCGTACTCGTGCCTTCCACTAGTTCCACCTGAGCTATTTTCACCTGTCTGAATCACGACTCAATACTCCAACCATCCACTCCTCCGACCCGCGAGCTAAATGAGAAAAGAATCCCTAAAGCATCCTTCCCGAAAATGCTCCACGACACCTCGAAACCCGGTACGCCTGTCCAAAACGCCGAGGCTCCACAGCAAAGCCAATATAAACGGATAAAGCCTTCAACTACCTCAGCAACCAAGCTCCAACCAGCCTACACTGTAATAGATCGCCACGGATCACCACAACCTGCACACAAAACCAAACAAACCGCCTTAAAACTCCAAATCACGCCAAAACCCGCAGCAAAAACAAAAACAAAACAAATCTACACAATAAAACCTCGCTTAAATGCTACACACGAGCAAATCACTCCCAAGACTCGTCACCACCACCCGATCATCTTCTTCTCAAATAATAGGTCTTCAACAATACAACCAAACGGCCATTATTCAAAACAATCACACTAACGCAAGAAACCTCCGAGGCGTCAATCTCCCCTCCGACGAAGCTCCGGAAGCCTCGGATCACGACAGAGGCACGAGCGAACGGAAACAAAGGACGCAGTGGAGAGTACGTATGGCGGTATCTCCGGTACCTGCCCAGTTGAAGGTGAAAAGCCAAAGGCAGCGGGACATGGAACGGGGAAAAGAACAATTCGATGGAGTCTACGGATAGGAAGGGGCGCAAGAACGGATGCGGTGGTAGTGCGGAGGGGGACTGGGTGCTGGATGGCTGGCTATGGCGGGCCCAAGTCCGCCGTTGCGGCAACCTGGAGCAAGCTAGCTCAACCTTCGTTCGCTTCTTCTTCTTCTTCTTCTTCGCAGGAGGGAGGTCTTGGCAGCGGCACTAGGCGACGACCGTTCCGCACGCGCATGGTCGATTCCACGCGTAATCGGACGGTCTAGCATGGCTCTGGAGAGAATTTGAATGGCGGGTGGATGGATGTTGCCGCGGTTCGTTTTCCGAGGGGGACGGGTGGGTCGGTGGACAGTTTTCATCCATTATTTTCAGCGGGTAACTTAGTACTCTCACCAACTTGAGGCCTCATGTTTCTTTTAGCAATTTTGAAGAGTTTTATAAGGGAATTTTTATTTATTTTAGTATTTACTAATGTTCTTAAATCAATGCATAAAATGTTCTTTAATCAAACTAATGATATAATAAAGTGATAAAATTAAAAAAATTCATTTAGATTATACCTTTTGCAATATGGTCAATCAATATCTACAACTTAAAAGTATGAATTCTTAGTACATAAAGGGTTTAAGGCATACTTATATTTGGTCCTATATATGAGTGACACGAACATAACAAATCTCCATGAAGAAGGAGGCTTTAAGGTGGGAGCACCCCAAACTATGAATATTAGCAATTTAATAAAATTAGAGGCATCTTTTCCTAAAAAGAATGTTTTTGTAGTATTAGCAAGTGAAAATCATGAGTATTTTAAAACAATCTAATTTTTTGGATGTCATATATAATTTCTATGGTTTTTCAAAGTATTAGCTGCTTAGACCATTAAAACTATCACAATAGGTACACCCAACTATCTGAACTATACAAAAATCAACTATCAACAAATTATAATTAAATAATTATGTCTCCTTCAAATGCATTAGCAAATCACTGTTAAGCATTTGGAGGACACATTAACCAAAGTCTGACAAAATTGGATGAGTCTAGGGACAAATAATAGGAACAAGTGTAGGAATGGGTGTTTCTACCTTCTATTATTTCTAATATTGAAGATTTGAATGTTAATACTATTTAAAATTGGTTGACATGATACAATATTATTTTGGAATATGTATAAGAAGATGAAATTAATTATAATAGGATGTTATTTGTTATGAATGTATAGTGTTATCATTGACTAGCATATTTGAAGTATTGAATGCAAGGCTTTTTTTTCATTTTTCAAGGATAGCCACACTGGTGATATAAAATGTTATAGGGATGCTCCAAATTACAACATTCATCTATTTCTAAGATGTATAGTATGGTTTTCATCCAAAATTAGGCAAATTCATCTACTATTCATCTTTATTTCAAAGTTGTCTGGTGATTTCATCCAAATTTTCCAGCATTTTTGAGGTGTTTTTTAGCTAGATTATTTTTTCTAATGCAAACTAGCACCAAACAGGCAAAAAAAAGTCGTAATTGAATGTAATTGTAAAGATTTGGTAGGATATGGTAGAGGGAGTCATTACTAACTTGCACCCCATCAATAATCAATAAGATTGGAATGCATTTTCATTTTCACCTTCAAATGTATGTTTCTGTATTTTTTCCAAGGTTTGGACCATTAAGTCAATGATACATAAGTGAACAAGAAAGAAAGAAAGAAAGAAAGAAGCAATGAGGACGAAACTAGTTCTTAAATGATTGAAATTGGATGACTCTAGATGTTGATCATGGGTCAAGCCCAACTTTTGCCTTTCAAAATTCATATTATTTTCAATTCAAGAGATAAAATTATCAAAATTATTGCAATCCCCATCATTTCTATCAATGCACCTTACAAAATATTTGTTTAGCCTTTGATTATCCTAGATCATGTCCAAATAATATTATTTTATTCAATTATGGACCCGTCTACCATAGTGTTTAAATGTTATGTGTACTAAGACAAGTTGATGAGGATTGAGACCAAAAGATTATTTTCAAATTGTTAATCATTGAAGAGGATGTAAGTGGATCAAAATTTTGTTAATATTTTGTATTTAAGAGGATTGTTTTTATAGCATTTGGGGGAATTTAGAAAGTATTGAGTAGTGTCAAAAGGATATTGATATAGGTAGTATCCTAGCTAGGTGCTTGTGGTAAGTACAAGGAGTGGTTGTACATTCCAACATCAAGTTATTGTATTAAGTATAAGAAAATTGTATATTTGATTTATTATATTAATGGCTTATTGTTATTGTGGAATGTAGTCAAAATATTGGAAATGGTTTTAAAAACCTCATTTTTTTGGTCAAATCTCATCACCATGAAGTCTTTCCAAATGTCCATTTTTTATTTTCTTCAAATTTTTTTTTCTATTTTAACAATCAACAAATTAAAACATCAAAGTATGTAGATACAAAAGGGATATGTTGAGGTTTTATTTATATTAAATCAACTACAGTGGAATAAAAAAAATTAACATTAATCATTAAAGAAGACTTCATGGTGATGAGATTTGATCCAAAAAATGAGGTCAAAACCATTTCTAATATTTAAAAGTGTGCATCAAAAGAGACATGTTTTGACAAATGCAAAAAGAAATAAAATAATGTAATTTTAGATATACTTTGGTAGGATCATGTCTCCCTACTATAGATATGTACCACAAAAATTTCAATTCAAAATTGATCATTTAAACCATTCAATTGTATTCAAAATCCCTAAACCTAGTAGTGTGATAAATTAACAAAATTGGCTTTTGAAAATAAAGTTCTTTTTTAATTTCTTAAAAAATAAGAGATAAGATTATGATCAAGACATCTAAACATAAATGTTTTAGAAGGGCATTGGTTTTATAATTCAAAAGTTGTAATAGTGGGTAGCCATACAATATGCTACAAAAAAACGGTTGGTGTTTCTTGCAACAACTTCTAACTCCTCTTTTACTTCAAATGAACTAACTCTACCCTTAAGGAAAAACTTTCAAATATCAAATGATTTGTTTATTCTACTTCAATGGCCCTTTTTAAGTTTTTGTAGGACTTATACAATTTTAATACCTCTAAGAACAAAGTTGTACACTTTGACATCTATAAAACCTTAGAATGATATTGACATTAGATGTTTTAGAGGAATTTAGAAGACTACGGATTCCCAAGCTAAGGGAACTTTGGGAACACTTCCACGTAGGCAATTTGACATAGTCAAGAGATTACCACATCAAATAATATTATTTAATTATTTTTAAAATTAACTATTGTATAATTATTAAATCAATTTTAAAATCAACTTTTGATTTTTGTATATTTTTTGAAACTTTTGAAAAAAATTAATTATTATTTTTTTCAAAAATTCAAACCAACAACCATTGGTTGAATATGAAGGAAACAATCTTGGGAAACAACCCTAAAATAGTCTCCTGTAGGGTTCAAAAACATCTGATGGTACTATTTATTGGAGCCTTACATTTTACTAAATTACTTTTGAAAATTCCTTAATATCTTGGGAACTCAATCAAGGATTGGTTTTATGTCAAATTTGATTTTCTGGGAGTTTCCAAAATCCCAAAAGAGGTCAAGTATTGTTTTGTTCATTTTAATATTACAATATATAGTAATAAATAATTTGAATAATCATTATCTATGTACATTAAAAGATTAGAGCAACTTTTAACAACTTTTAACCCCTGAAGGCCCAAGGCCATTGATTTTTTCAATCAAAAACCACTCAAAATTACCACTTTTGTTGTATTCATCAAACAAAACAAAATTAAAGTTTAAAAAAAAATTTAACTATAGGTTACTATACTTTATTTATTTGAGATTGTGTGGTAAAACTTTCACGAAGTTTGACCATATAGATTGGAAGATATTCGCATTCAAAGTTGGAAAAAGGAGTTTTTCTAAATATTGTCCTACAATTTCAAATGACTTTGATTGCCATTTGTTGAAGTTTTTTGCACTATGTACTTTGAATTAAAAAATTTTATATTGAAAAATTGAGTTGAAAGTCTAGGAAAAAAATTTCAAAAAAATAATGCTTGATTTTTATTTATTTATTAATTATTAAGTAGAGGTACATTTGAGATTGAAATAAAAACTAAATCATTAATAGTTCTAAGATAGAATCAACATACGATAATGCCAATAGTGAGATTGTACTAAAAAGAAATTTTAACCTTCACAAGATATTGTTTTCAAAAAATTGTAAAAATTGCATTCAAAAATGAATTCTATAAGTTATTTTTTTGAGAAGATGCTCAAACTGCCCAACAAACAAGATTGTTCATAACTTTCGTATAACTAATCCAAATGGAATGAATCAAAGCTTCACATGTAGACAAAAATATAATCTATAAGATGATAATAATAATAATGATTTCAATTTTTTGTAGATTTATTTTTCTACCCACCAAGTTGAAATTTTGATTTTTTGCATTAGATGAGATTTGGGGCCTTTTGAACACGGCCTAAGGGACACTTCCCACATTTTAGCAAACCACATGCGATGGAATATAGGGTGGATTTAACTCATTTTGGATAATATTTATAAGTATTTATAAAAAAATTAAATATAGAATAGGGGCCATGAAAAGTATCAAGTTCATTATAAGTAATGTAGGTAGCCAAAAATATGGTCCATTAATTTTTAGGTACATGTAATTTAGGGGCAACATCAAACTTACAATATAATCTTTGTACATTAGGGTAATAGGATGAAACTCCAAATCAATGGATGAAGGTGCAATTTCACAAATTTAGAGTTTTAGAGTAGTCGTTGTGTATTTTGAGTTTTGCTCATCAAAGGCGTGCTTGTGCGTTTTGAATTCTAAGTTATTGCTTGTTGGAGGCGTGTGCACATGCGATGTGCAAGGCGGTTTGGATTAGAAGTTTGGGGACCTACAAGTGCTCGAGGTTGGTTTAGTACTTTGTATATTTAATACTTTCATTGACTTTGGCTTTGTGTTTTTTAACACATTCTTCATATGGCTTCTAATTGTTGAGTTGAAAGCTTTCAATTCTAATATTTTGTGTTTGATTTATTCATACTAATTAGTGTTTAAAAATTGAATATTTTTTCTATGAATTTTTTCTTTGTCTCTTTTACTTTTTTTTTAGTTTTTTATTTAGTTTTTTTATTTACAAAAAATATAGGCTAAAAGAAATTGCATTGGCCTACATATTATAAATAATGATATAGATGATTATATAGGGATTTTTTTTGCATTAGGTAATAATAAGGGCCTTCTTACTGTTGCCTAGGAGGTAAGTAGGCCCCCGAAAAATACCCCTCCACCACACATGGATCCCCCAAATGTAGTGAGAAAGTCCCCTTGTGCTTTGGAAGATTGCGGATTTCTAAACTACGGGAACACTAAAATTGCGACGAAAACACGTTTCACTATTGCAAGAACATAGAAATTGTGTACTTCGACGTGGTTGAGAACACATCATCAAAAAAAAATTATTTTAAATTTAGACTTTTTTTCATATTTCAAGATCCAAAAATTTATTTATTTATTTGGAAACTTCTGGCCATTGTTTTGGGAACCGTTTCAAGAACAAACCCAAAAATGGCCCTTCCAAGGCCTTGAATCTCATATAATGTGGTATATTTTTTACTCCTAGACACCAATTGAAATAAAAAATTATATTCTCACATAGCTAATCAACTTTCCTATCTTATAAGAAAGTTTCAGAAAGTTTCACTAAGAATTGAGGCCATCAGAACCTATCCAAACTTCAAATTGTCTCCCGAGGAGACAATGGGCTTTTAGAAGTCATTAGAGAAAAAAGAAACCCTCCACAAGGCCTCTCGAGTTTGACATTGCAAGCTAATTCCTTCACAGTAGGGAGGCTATATTTAGTACATACTTTTTGAAAGAAAAGGTTCCCATTTGATATGAATTTTCCCATAGTAAGTGTGTTTAAGAGAATTGGTAATTGTGTATTTATTTCATTGTTTATTTGTTCTAATGGGACTCTAACAGAAATGGTGTTTAATGCTTACATTATTTTATATCAAGCTACAAATACTTACATCATGGTTGTATAAAAATATAATTTTTTTAAGCCAAAGAATTATATACTATTCAAAGCTATGAGTGCAAGCGTATTGAAAGTCCGGATTTTCAAGATTAGAAAAGGCTTTGGAATCAAGTACATCAGTTTTTGTCCACCAATGGGAACCATTTTTTATATCATTTTATTATGATTGATTGTATTGATTTACTTAGGTGGGTATAGGGGATTAGTTCACTCTTTTGGCATGCAGGTACAAATTTAAATATAATCCGAGGTCCATTTAGCAACTTCTCAAGAGGCCTACCATTAGGTTTCTTTTTTTTCCTCTAATGTAAGAAGACATATTCAAAGCATATAATCCAAATAACAAATAACAAAAAAATTCTTTTTAGTGAAAATAAAGCATTTTGATGAAACAAAGGCTAAAAATAAAATGATTTTTTCTTTAATATTATGCAAACAATAAATATGTATTTAAATAAAATTAATTAACCTATTTTCTTGCATTACTTTTAGAGAGATTCTTTCGGGCCTACATTATTTTTTATGAATTAATAATTTAAATGGGCATTCTACTAATGTTTTGTATTTCCATTCATTTTTTTAAAAACTCTTATTTT
The DNA here is from genome assembly GCA_947034885.2 of Thuidium tamariscinum. Classification (NCBI taxonomy): domain Eukaryota; kingdom Viridiplantae; phylum Streptophyta; class Bryopsida; order Hypnales; family Thuidiaceae; genus Thuidium; species Thuidium tamariscinum. The sequence continues at coordinate 43,476,791 of OX344750.2, read as the reverse complement.
TTTTAGAATCTCAATATGGCAATAATAGCCCACTTGGCATAAAGTCCACATGATTTTCTAAAAATGATCTACAAATATGAAGATACTTGAATTCTATATGCATATTTTGTTATATGCATGATTGATTATAGAGGTTGTATGATGATTGTCCATGGCAAATTTCGTTAAAATGGAGGTATTCTAAATGTCATTTTTGAGACTGTATGGTTTGAATTGAAAATTGACATCTATGACTGGTCTAGATTTTCAAAAATCTAGAATACATACAAATTTCCAAAATCTATGACAGATCTATATTTCTGACTGCACAATTTGAAACATCTTGGACAAGTCTAGATTTTAGATATCTACAACACATGTAGATTTCAAAAATCTATGACAGATGTGGATTTTAGACCACACGGTCTAAATTGTCAAAAGTGTCAAACTAATGGAATACCACCAATTTAACGAAATTCACCATGTCTTCAATATACAACTAAGATTGCCTTTTTTTGGAACTAGATTTAAATACTTTATGATTAAAATAAATTGTACAAACATAAATTTATTTTGAAAAGGATGCTCAAAGTCATAATGAAGGTAGATTCAAAAAAATTCTTGAATCTAATCAATGAATGAATGCAAATGCAAAAACATTATATTTTGAAATCAATTTTAAAAAGTTGCGAGGGATTTTCAAAACTATTCAAGGTTTTTGGAATGTAAAAATAATATGTTCTAAATTTGAATTCATCAAATGTAATCTGGGTGTTGAATTAAAGAACCTTTGACTAGCAACAAAACTTGAAGAACTAAATTATTTCCATTAACTCTTCCATGACCAATTTTTTGACCTCTATAAGTACATCATGTATTAGTGTCTCTCTAACTACAACATGATGAAAACTAAAATTTTCTACTAAGGTCAAAGGCTCAAAAAGCATCCATCTAAGGAAAAGCAATCTTTTCTAGAAAAATCTATCAATTCATTTTTCAATTTTCATATTTTTGGTTGGAAGAGAAATTGAAAACACTGCATTGAATAGAAATTTTAATAATAAATTTTGCACCTTGGATGAATAAAAAATGAATTTTGGAAGTAGAAGGTCTGTAAGGCATCATTAGGAAATCAAGATTTGAAGACTTTGGAAGAATGCAAGTTTCCAAATTGTTGGAACACAATGAAAACAATTGGAGCATTGCCAAGTAAGCAATTTGACATGGTCAAGTGACTTCTACATTAGATAATATTAATTAGTTAATTTTGAACTAATTATCAAATATCTTACAAATAATTTCTTGAACTGATTTTTAGTTTTTAAATACTTTTTAAAAATTTTGAATTTTTTTTTGAATTTGAATATTTAGACAAACATTTGCTAGTCTACAATATTGGAAACAACTTCAAAGAACAACCTTGAAATAGTCTTTTAGAGACCTGAAATGTACTCTAATGCTATTCTTTAAATGCATAGCCTAAAGTAGTAATCAATGAACACATTTGTTTAAATAGAACAAGTCATTGCACAAATTGATTAATTGGATGCTAAAAATTTAAAGTACATGAAAGTTTTTTTAATGAATGTCCATGGAATGTCCAAAATGACACACCACAAGACTTACTAACAAGTTTTAACTAAATTTATGTAGTGCTACAAATAGAATAAGTCAATGCACATACTTCAAGTTATTAAGGACTCATTAGGAACTCATTAAGAAATTTGGAATAATTGTACACGTGGTAGTTGTTGACATTGTATAATTTTTTTAAAATTTAAATTTAATTTACTATTTTAAAATTACCTCCAATTTAATGTCTTTGTTAGCCAATATGAAGGTTTGCAGTACTATTTTCAATCCAAAAATTCAAATTTGAAGGTGAAAATTGGGATACAAAGACTTCTACTATAGTTATGTACACAAGCTTGTTGAAAGATTTTCTAAAAATAATATTGAGATATCTACCTTCCATGCATTTTCAAAGAACACTACCTTTGTACATTTGGAAAGAGCACAATTTTTTTCTTGAAGATGCAAATAGTTGACAAAAACATCTTCAAGGTATGAGAAATGAATTTTTCAATATTATTTTTTTGAATTTTCTTGCTATTTTATAAAAATCAGATTCCAAAATATCTTTTATTTTGCAATTTCCATCACTCTTTGAGAGAACATAACTTTTAGAGATAAATTTTTCTAGATCAAACTTTTCACTTGTGTACTATTCAGAATGCTCTACAAATTATCCATATTTTATTTCACTTAAAAACTTATTATCCCAAAAGTCACAACATTGTAGTAGTCAGACCATTTTGAACTAGAAACTCAAAGAGTTTCTAACAATGACCTTAAAACTTATGCATTAATTCAAGCACTTTTGTAGGGTTGTTTTACATTCTTCAATTGATTTTCAAGCCCCCTCTAATATTGCAACTACAATGGATTTAAGAGGACTACTTCATGAGGAATTACTATAAATAATGTTGTTTCTAGTGCTAAATTGTCAAGGTAGTTGGTTATGTCTAATGGATAATTATGTTGTAAGTCTTCCATTCTAATCAATCAATAGGCAACCCTAAATTGATCCTTTGGGCATGAATGCTGGATCCATTGCAATCTTTTCAAAATTATATTCTTGTTCTATGTTGTAAACCTTTAACTTAAGTAATGAATCTTTAACCTTGAAGCGCTCCGACATCCATATTCTGGACGATGAACAGAGGGCTTCAAGGCACTGTTTCATCCAAATAACTTCTCATTTATCAAATGTAACTTGAATCTAGAAAAGACAACCTTCCTTAATGACCAAATTCATTCAATTTTGGTAAATGATATATCTATACAAAGCTATAAACGAAAATGCACAAAAATTCAAAAAAGGATTGAGACGTTTCAGGGTTAAGTGCCTGCAATCCTTAACATGTAGGTGGGTGAATGTCTTTTAATACGTCTTCATCATTGCATACATAAAAGCAAAATTCTTGCTAAATTTACTAAAGGAAAGAGGTTCATAAAATCATCCTCTAAATCCTACCTCCCTCATCAATGACAAAGTAATAGATATTTCAAGAAACAAGTCGCGACTCAATCCTAGATATAAGACACATTTAGAACCCTACCACGGTTTATAATCCAGACCTCCTACCCTAGTTTGCCAAACCCTGCAACCGCAAGTACAATGAGTATCAAAATTATAAAAGCCACCACACATATGGGAGAACTATGATCAGATTCCACATACTGAGGTCTGTTTTCTGGCCGAGCATGGGGCCCCCAAGCTGGACCATGTGAACCCCCCACAATGTCGATCTGTTGCACAAACACTCTTTAATTAGGATAAAAACAACATAATTAATAATTGGAGAACTTAATTCCAGTTTCTGTTAAGGTAGGTACACCCAAAATGGCTCCTGACCTTAAAGCGCTCTGTACAACATGCATAGATTTTCAAAAACAGTCATGTACCCAGACTGTAGATGGTGCTTTCAGAAACACACTTTGACTGTTAATAACTTTTGCATACGGTATCCAAATCCACTGTTCTTTGGTGCGTTGGAACATGCTTTCACTCACCAACAAGACTGTAAAAAAATTTGAACAACATAATAACAGGAACTAGGCACAGTAGAGAAACTGGCGCTTTTGGGTGTACCTACCTTACTGATACAAATTCAATCAGACATTGGCTCCTAATAAAATTAATAATATGTTGAACATTCCATAACATTCAGTAGCATGTACTATCACTGCCTTGGCTAAGGTGCACAAAGAAAAAGGCAGTGATAGTACATGCTACTGAATTTTCAGATAAAGAATTCAGGGTAAGGTAGGAGGCTTGAAAACCGCCCCAGCTCCAAAACCGTCCCACTTTCCAAAATGTACCTTATTTGTACATGATGTTTTTAAATATTTACAGGAATGTACAAATAGTGTACATTTTAGGGCGGGGCTGGTTTTGGAGCCCTATGCCACATTGACTTCAGAAATTCATAACTGATTCCAAAAAGCTCCAAAAAAATATGAAACAACTTGAATTAAATGCCTACTCTACTTGTCTTTCAAGGAAAATTTGCTGAAAAATATTTCAAGATGTTTTACCCCTGAAAATTCAGTTCCAGCCCTTAGATCGTCAGTTTTTGGACCTCCTACCTTAAGTACTGTAGTAAACAACAAAGCTAAGTTGGGAGCTTAATTTCTTTTAAGTAAGCTTAACTTACCTGGTAAAACTCAGGATGAGCGGCATTTCCATCTTGGGCTTGACCGGCTTCAACGATTGCATTACGAGGGTCCATGATTCCCAAGGCTCTGATGAGGATGTCAGTCCCTGAGTCCCGACCAATGATTGCACGAAACACAATGTGCCCAATCCTTCCGTGGAGGGGAGCACTGCCGCAACCAGAAATTAAATTAATGGAAGTCTAATCCTTCGTTTGGGTTCATCTACAGATGTCAGTGTTGAAAAATGATAAACAAATTTGATAACCCAGGCTGTGTGTTCAATTTAAATTAGCTAGGGATCGGAGTCCACTTTCAAAGCTGGTAGTTCATTCAATATATTACTTTCAAAACATATTTTTCTTGGCTATTGATAAACTAAAAAAAAAGTAGGATTTGATTTCTTCTGATTTGGAGTATTAATTTGGTAAGAAGATGCAATTTGGTGTCTAGAAAGTGTGGTAAGTACAAAAGTGCTGTAGTTAGTATGAATCTCAGAAGACTATTGGAGACCAAGAATGTACAAAACTACGAATTATATTTTTATATTTTTTTGTGAGGAAGGGGAGTTAAGACACCTCAATTTTTGGGGAGAACATTCTTTCCTAGATACTCGAGCTCTCTTCACGTTAAAACAAGAACCCTTCAATATCTAGTCAGTAATGGGCATGATCCGTTACAGTATTAATGTCTTGATAACTGAATCGTTTTCTATTTTAACTGACATTACGTTAAAATATAATTAAATTCATATAAAGTCAGACACAGTTGCAGCCAGTAGATCAAATTAGTCCCTTTCGTAATGCTTCCTTAGAGAGTTGTACGTGATATTGGGTTTCCATGATCGAAGTTAAGCAAAAACTTTACTTCTTGAATCGATCCCAGACACACTTAAGCATTTGGAAAGCCCGGAAGAAACTCAAGGTAACCGAGGACAATTGACTGATTGATTCATTTGTCAGTAGGAACACTCACTTGCACACCTCGCACTCGTAGTTATTTTCGTGAAAGATGCGGCGCCCGTACCACTCGAGGATACACTTTCTGTGCATCCGACTGAGAGATCCTCTGCAATGGCATCCCAGCTTTACCAAAAGGTTGTCTGGCTCTGGAGTCTCCTCATCCGGGCCGCAGGTCCTGTAGTGAGATAGAGTTCATCATGAGCCCCAAATCCCAAATCCATCGAAACCTGAGCCACATGGTATTCAATGCGAAGGCACCCACTTTGCAATGTAGCTAGGCAGACTCCGTTTCGATCATTACCAGCACTTTTTAATTTCGAATTCCACGGTATGCACTTCTGATCAATTAATTACCGGTCCTCATTGACGTACATTCGATCAGCAAGGATCTCAAGGACCAGTGTCTCACTGGATACGGACTGGTCAGGAGCTTTGAATATAATAATCATTGTAGAAATCCATCGATCTCACTGTAGCTAGAACTCATCATTCAATGGAAGCTCGCTTGATGATTGTGAAACGACATGAACCGAAGGAGGACTAGAAATGATAGTTTCGAACCTGCAAATACGATCAGCAGACTCCTCTTCCACTGTTTCGGTGGTGTCTGTTTCGGTGGGATCCGGATTCCCTGGATCCCCGACCGGTTGATGAGTCCTACCGCCGCCGTCGTCTTGATCTTCTTCCCTACTCACAAATTAACACAACAAGCTCGTTGACGACTTACAGTAAGTTTTTCTCTAGCTTGTAGATGTAACGCAATACCAAATAGTTAAGTACATATTTACTTAAGTTTCTTCTAAAGATGGATCGATCTGGCATGGACCGATCGACGTACGCTCACTCAATATATAGGGTGAAAAGTGCAGCTGCATGATTCCAAAAGTAGGAAATTAGAGCCCATTACAATGGCAAATATATGATTGCATGGATGCCCAACATTGTTAGTACCTGATAGGGTCCAAAAAAGTAACATGACCTCGTCCCTCGACTTCGGCCTCAGACCTGCGTATCGAAAGGTGAACTCGTACTTGATTAGTAAGACTGCATGCAATGCACATTATAAAAGTAAACTTAATCTGTTGATCATGATTAATTATTTGTTCAGACTCTTACAAATATTTCAAAACGAACAATTTCATTCCGCAATTGATCGACAGTTGTGGGCTAGTCTAAGCTTTCCACAACTCGAAATGACTTGGACCTGGACTCTGAGACCGGATGATGCACGAGTTCGTCAGCTTCACTACCGCCACCCGAGTGGCCAGCGCCGAGGTTTTCCTTCTGGAGATTCAACTCCAAATCCAAATCTTTTTCATTCACGTCGGCCTGCTGAGACCTGCACATCGATCATTTAATTCCGTGAACTTATTCAAAAGTCGATCAATTCAATAATATATCCGGACGATAATGCTAGACGGTCTAGCTCCTACAATAGTAAAACTAACAAAATAGAATTCTATCATCAGCAACATAGAGCTTGTATAGCTAGAACATAGAGCAATGCTTTAATTTGCGCAGTTTACCCAGACCGTCGTGAGATATCGACTGGAAGCGTGAGCTCGTCGACTCGACCACCGGTACCGGTCGAACCCTCGCTGAACTGACTCGTTTGAATCTCGTGCAACGCCATCTCCGAGGCGGCTTCTAGCTTTTCAATTCTGTCAAGGGAACCTGGGCTGAAGTTTTGGGTATTCCGCAAATTAAAAAGTCAGATCTCTCACCTGCTAAGTATCAATCGAAAGGCACCCACAGATTGAACACAACTTTACTACATTGCCTTTGAGGAAACTGGACATCCAAGATTGATAGCTAGCAAGATCGACTCTCGACCAACAGGGGTAGAATGTAGTATCGGAGACCTCACCCATGGAGCCTCTTGAATTGCCGGGTGACCCCCGAAAATCCTAAACCCTACGGAGTGAAACTAGTAGGGTTTAGGCCTGTACCGAAGCGCCTACAGAACTCCTTAGGGTTGATCAAGAGGGGTTAAGGGTTGATCAACTATAAAAAAAAAATTCTGCTACCCGATACTACATGTGTCCCGACAAACAGGAAACATGCAAAAAGAGAATTATGAGTTGCGTGATATATTCAATCCATCCCTTCCAAGTTGCTGCTTTTGCATCAACGAATGATCACCTTTCACAAGTTCACGTGCGCGGGCAAAAAAATTGAAGAAGCGGCGCCCCGGGGAATCGCTGTGCTTGACCGATCGAGCTAGGTTGCAGCTAGGTTAATTTGCTGCAGCTTCAGATGAGTATGTTGCAAGATTAGGAGTATATATATGTCGAAAAGCTTTCCAGTGCGGGGGTTCCTGTACGTGAATTTCTCTCCGGCAATCCTTGAGCAAGCTGGAACGCTGCAATTCACAAATGCAAATGCATCTTGGGCGCACTCGGATGCTGCTTAAATCGCAGTCCAGAGGCTAGGATCTCACTGCCGAGGCTTGAGTGCGTGGTATGGAATATGCCCGTATTCAAACAATACCCTAATAAGACGTTAACATACCGAAATCACACTCTTTTGAATTAGCATACTTAGATTGAAATATTACATTGTATTATATCAAATTATGCAAAATAGAATTTTGCATTGATACAAATTTTATAGGTGACACAAATACATTAGGAAGGATTGGAGGCCTCTACTGGGCCGTTTTAGGGTTTGTTCCCGAAACAGTGCAGGGAACTATGGCTGCTGTCAGCTAGTAGTTATTTAGAAAAAAAAATAAAAAGTAAAAAATATGGGTCTTCAAATATGAAAAAAAGTTCAAATTTTTGTTTTTTTGTTTTTTGGGTTGATTTGGCATGGTATCGGCCACGTTGGAATCCTAAATTTTGGGATTTCCGCGGCAATTTTGGTGTTCCCAAACTGTGGGAACCGACAATCTTGTAGAGGCCTCCAATCCCTCCTAATGTTCCCCTTTGTTGGGTGATTTTAAGAAACATGGATCCTATTCTCCACCACAATTGGAGTGCCTTTTTTTTACTAGAATTTTGAATGATCCAATGTTTTAAAAATATGAAATAATTTGAAATTTATTTTTGTTGATTTGTCACAAATTGAGGTATAGGATTTTTTATTATGTAAAGGATCATTGCAAAATACATTTGTACTATTTTTGTCACATATTGCATGTTGATCAATTTTTGGCCATAACTTTTGCATTTTGGCTCTAAATGACTCAAAATTCACAAACAAGGTGCTTATGACTACTATATACATTGTCTTATTTTTTAGGGGAATTTTTCAAAAATATTTTAGTATTTAATAATACCCCCCTACATTAAGTCACATTTGCCATTTCTATTTTTTTTCAAATAAAGTAATATCTAAAGAAACAAATTTGGAGTTCAAATTTAGAGGAGCTAGTTTTTTAGTATACTTTTAGCTAGTATTCAAAGGATTATAAAAAATGCTTGCATTTCAAAACATGTAAAAAATCCTTTTGGTGAATTCTTTAGTGAATGACCATTTCTATAAAGTTTTTGTAAATGGACAAGTTTAATTAATTATTTTATCTTTTTAATTTATTATTTTATCTTTTTCTTATTTTTTATTGATTGAAATATTGACATATCTATATTTGGATGATTGAAAAAAACACTTATCCTTTTTTTTGTCCCCTTGACCTCCAATAGGTAATTTTTTGCTCATAACTTTTATATCTTTTGTCCTTTTGGCTTGTAATTTGGAATGAAGGTTACACACAAAATTTTTAGATGTTGAGTCATTTAAAATAAATTTAAAATTAGTTTAATACTATATTTAACCCCTAAAGCCCTGAACAACATTTTTTGAGATTATAAATTTTTTGGGCAGCTCACTACGGATGGAGTTTGTTTTTTTTTCCTTGAAATTTTGATTCAATGTGTGCCTGAGGAGTAGCTTTAAGGCCCAACAATTTTCATAACTTTTGACTTCATAGTTAAAAAGTTATGGCAGGATATGTTGTTTTCTTTACTCGGCGGGCAGCCCGGGCAGCTGAAAAACTTCTTAAATTTTTTTTATTTTTAAAAGTGAAATTTCAAATTGGTTCTTTAGGTTTATACAGACATGGGAAGCTTTGAATCAATCCATTCCGATCAATGAGTCAAAAGTTATGAAGATTTTGAGTTTGGGGTAGTTTGCGGCCAGTTACAGAATCTCTACAGTACAAAAAAAGTTTGAAATTCTTCATTTAATTCAATTTTTCATATTTTTGGAAATAAATAAAAGAAGAAAGTGCAGATTGTTTATTACAACATTTTAACCATTGGGATTGAAGATTTTCATTTCAATGAATAAAATGTTCACAATTTAGTATTTTGGCTCATTTTTTATTTCTTTCAACTTACTTATTTTTTCCCATATGTTGTACAATTCCAAATGGTTTGAAATTTTTTGAAAATGTAGCCAACTTGCATTGAAGTATGAATTCAAAGAGTAGCCACCATTTTGAATTTTTTTCACACAAATGAGACCTTGTGAAGTGCCGCTGCCCGGATCCTTGCAGGGATAAAAAAACAATTTTTGTCAATTCAAATGCTTATATCTTGCAATCTACACGGTGGAAATTTCTGAAATTTTTTCCACATGTTTACAAAACACCTTACTACAAGATCCTATGGTTACATGAGTGAAGAATGTTTAAAAAAAAAATTTGCACTTGTATCAGAAATGGTAGTTTTGGAGCATTTTTGGTGAAAATATAGTCAAAAACCTTTTGGGGTTAACATGCCCTCAATCGGGTGTCTACCTTGGCCATTTTGGAGGTTTTTCAATCCTGTTTTTGACCCAAAAATCTGAATTTGAAGTCACAAATTGAACAAGTTGGAGGTCTACTAACATTACAAGGATTGATAATGAATTTTTATGAAAATAGTGACATGTATGTTGCACATATGGGGTAAAAGTAACCTTCCTTTATTTCCCTAAAGGAATTCTTTATTGCAATGTGAGCACAATCTTATGAAGAAAAATGAATTTTTTTTAAATAATTTTTTGAATTTTTTTTGAATTACTAAAATTGAAAACATCCACAGACTATTTTTATATTATTTTCTACTACCAATGGCCTCTATATTACTTTGTAGTAATTTATAGTACTACATAGTATTGCATAGTATTAAAGTAACGGACAAGATCCACAAGTGCCCTAAATCAACGGTTTAGATTTGTGGGCGTTCTACTGGCACATGTTACTAGTAATATCAAGTTGTATTGCCAATCCTATGGCCGAAAATTGTGCTTTTGAGACAAAAATGTGAAATGTTTCTTGCAATCACTGATTTTCTTGAGATTTGGCACTTTTCTAGTTTTCCTACCTAGAGATTTTTTTGACAAATTTCCTTTTGTGGTAACCTTCATTTTGAAAGTGCATATATTGTCCAAATTTTTTTAAATTGAAAAAAATTAATTTCATAATTTTAAAGTACTCTAAAAGAAAATTATAAATATCGTTGGAAAACACTATAAATAATACGAGTACTTCTTGCAATCACCGTTAGGAGTCTCTAAATTTAATGATTTAGAGCTAAAATTTTCAAGGTATATTTGTATAGTAGAAAATAATATTTCTTCCAAGAAGAAATCTAAAAACACATTATTTAACATCCTCCACATGAGTACAAATAGCACTCCCATTGTGTACAATTTTTGAACATTGATGATGGTTCTAGGATTATTTTTTGGATGAAATCTCATCACCATCAATTCTTTCAAAATAGACAAGTTACAATTGTTTTTAAGAAAAAATCCTATTTAAAAAAACTTAAAATGCAAATAATTATGCCCATTTTCATGAAATTTTGCACTTTTGTAGTTTTCCTACTCAGAGAATTTTCCTAAGTTTTTCCTTCATACACAACTTTCCTCTTTTAGTTTTTTTAAAGTGGATACATTGGAGATATTTTTCATATTTTTTTAATTATATAATATTCCTAGAAAAGAAAAAGCACAATGCCGAAATAGTGTTTCCTACAATGATTGTGCTATAAAAAAATTAGAGTAACTTAAACTTGTGCAAAACACATTGATTTCATGTTGTAGATTGAAGTACTACAATGCATGCATAGGGCAGAAAAGTAAAAGTAAAATGTAAATAAGCTAATTTTAAATAGTTTGATTCAATTATAGGATACAAATTTTAAGTGCTTATAATTGATTTCTATTTTTAATTTAACTTCAAATATTTTTTATATCTTAGGCATTGAAGTAGCTTCACTTTCACAACTTTAAGTGCATAAACAAACTTGGGAAACAAACTAAATGTATTGACTTATTCTATTAATGCTTGTAAACTAATCCATCAAAGTTATTTAATTTTAAACATGTTGGAAGGTTAATTTGAAATGACACCATTTTTGCATCCTAGCTACTATAACATAATAATCAATGATGGTCTAATGGAGACATGTAACCACATTTATATTCTAATAAAGGTAGAAATTACTTATAACAATAGCTAGTTACTAGGCATTAAAGCTAAAAGTATTAACCTACTATTATTGATAATAATTTCTATTTGGTGTAATATGGATGATTAGCTTTAGTTATGTTGCTCATGCAACCTACAACCAATTTGAGTATTGTTTTTGTTTTTGTTTAGTAATTAGTATTTTTGGAATTTGTTGAATGTTGGTAGAATTTGCATATTACTATATTTATGTGAGATTATTTTAATGTATATTTTTAGGGGACTCATAAGATTTTCAAAGTATTGATAATAGATGCATCTAAAATTCTAGTGAAAACCTTGAAGTCAAACATAATTTAGCCAATTTTGAGAAGGACCTAAAGTTGGGAATCCTATATTAAAAATGACTAGGATTGTTTTTCACCTACGATGCAATACATTTGAAGCCAAGACTAAAATAGTAGAATTTATAAGTCACAAAATTTAAAATAAATCCTACAAATAATTTAAAGTCTTTTCAATTTGGGAAGTCAAATTTTTCTTTGGAAATCAATAGGAACCTTTGGAGTGCAATTAACTTCTAAGTGGTAAAAATTTGAAATTTGAAACAAAAAGATGAGGGTAAAAAGGATTTTGAGGCAACTAATTATTATATTACTATTAGCAGTGTATTTAAAGTTTCCAACAACTTTACAAACCTATTAAAACTAGAGATTTTTGCTTTAATTGGTGCTTAAATTTTTAGAATTAGTGCCCTTGACCAACATTTCACATTAAAAGTTCAAGATGATTTTACCTTTTGTAGCATGATTCTAGAACCTATTCTATATTTTGCATAGGGCAATGCCCAAAGGCATATTAGAAAAAAACAAAACTTGAGGAGGAGGGTGGAACCTAACAAGGAGGCACTTTTCTTCCAAAAATGCCCAACAAGGAAGGGCTTTGCTTGACATAATTGGTTGTTGACTTTTCAACGCTAACGTGGCTCTATGCTATGGGCTACCCATCACCATCACCATCACAAGTTATACCTCATAACCTTCTTTCCTTTCAACTTGCTTCCTACACCATTGGATCATAAAGATCAAAAGTTGTGACTAAAAGTGAACAACTAGTTATGTCCGATAACCTTCTCGCCACTACCGCGGCTCGAAGGTTATCTAATACATAAAAAGTGGGCAGGCAATATAATATTTTTGAATGACAGAAAAATTTTGGATCAAGAATCCATAATGCCCGATAATTTTTCCTACATTACAGGACATTACGAGTATGGAAACCCTAATTGTGATATAGAATCCTTATGCAGAATGAATGGGACAAATGTATGTTTGTGGCTCCATTTCTCATCACAAAATCAGTTGAAGGGTGATTGCAAGAAACACTTGTCCTTTTTTTTGTCCCCTTGACCTTTAGTAGGTAGTTTTTTGCTCATAACTTTTGCATCTTTTGTTCTTTTGACTTGAAACCTGAAATAAAGGTGCCTACAAAAGTTTCACAATTTGTGTAATTTTTTCAATCTTTTCAAAATTAGTTTACAATTTTTAAACTGCCCCTGATTGGATGTCTACTTTGGCCATTTTAGGGGGTTTTAATCCTATTTTTGACCCAAAAATGCAAATTTTGAGCTGAAAATTGGCATGCAAGGACCTCACCTAAAATCACACAAGACCACAAAGAGATTTTTTGAAAATACTATACTGTTCAACCTCCACATGTCATCAAAGTGGTTGACTTTGTGCAAGTGTAGAGAATATAATTAATTTTTTCCAAAGATGATATTTGTTGGAAAAGAAAGACCTTTACTTGAAAAAAAATGTATTTTTTAATTTTTTTACTATTTTTACCAAATTAGTAAAAAAAAGAGCTATTTTCATTGTATTTTCCATTGTCTATAACATTTAAAGAAAAAATTTCTTAGGTCTGAATTTCGAGACACATGATATTTACATTGCTCTTCAAATTATCCATATTTTTTTTAATTTAAAAAAATTTATTCCAAAAGTCACAGGACTCATAGGACTCACTGATTTTGAGACATTTTGAGACAAAACCGGTAAGTGTTTCTTGCAACGACCCTGAAGGACTGTTAGTTTTGAAAAACAGTAAAGGAGAAACACCCATTCCCGTCCATGTACCTTACAGTGGACAGTAACTTAGAGTCACTCAAATATTTTTTTAGATTGCAGTTAATGTATTTGTCACATGGGTGATTGTAATTTGCTCACACAATTGAAAGACATATAGACAAATAGGAAAATCTGTTTGGTTGAGTGTTGATTTTCGCAAAGATTAGTTTTGGATGCACCTATTGCACACTTTCAGTGGTCTAGGGAGCCATCACTTCAAAAAAACATAAAAATTAAATACAATGTCTGAAAATTCTATTTCTTTTTAGAATATTCATGATTTTCACTCACTAATACTAGAAAAATATAAGTTTTAGGAAAATCTCCCTCCAACTATGCTCAATTTCTTATTTGGACGGTTTTGGGTGCCTCTACCGTATCAGGTAGAAGTTTCCTAAATCCATTTCAATTGAGGGCTGATGTGTTTGTTTACAAAGGTCAAACAAAATCAGGTGGAGATGTCTGGGCAAGTGCCTCCAGCAGGACATTAAATCCTACCATCCAACGTGGCCCAGCAGGGTATATTTTAGGTTCTTCGGGGTAAAAGTGGAAAAAAACACCCTATTTTGTGCTGTGTCTAGGGTATGTTCTAAACTTCCACCACCTAATTTGGAGTCTTTGATTGAAAATATGAATTCAGAATCTGGAAAAAAAAATTATTTGCAAAAGATACAAAATTCATGTATATTTCCCTAAGGTGAATCCACCCTATTGGGCCAACCTTTGATGGTAGGATTTAATGTTCTTTGTGTCTCTATGTTCCAATGTTTCAACAACAAAAAATTTGTGATTGCACAACTTGTAAGGTTTGCCTTTATTTATATTCACCCATTAAGGACGAGTCAACCAATTTTTGGTTGATATTGACACAATTTCATGAGTAGCCAAAGATTTAGAACGAATTTGGATATGGACAAAAAAGGTTGGGTGTAGAGAATAGAAAATTGAATGCATTGGGATAAGAATTACAACAATGTGTGCTAGCATATGGTTTAGGGATTGAAAAAACTATCCAAATATGGGCTGAAAATACATAAATCTTTCAAACAAGAGAACCTTCAATTGCCAAAAATTTTACTATAAAGGCTAAAGTATTCATGCCAATTCTACCAAGATGATTAGATCTTATGAATGCATCACAGCTTGGTAAATTTTTTCATGTTTAGCTCCAAGTTACAACGTTATGGGTGGATCTACCTTAAATGACCGGTTATGGGTAGATCAACCTTAAATGAATGGTTATAGGTGGTCTTTTAAGGTATTTTAGACACGATATGGTGTAGTGCAAAGTAAAGCAAATATTTTCAAAGGTGTAATGATAGAAGTTATGGGGATTGCAAAAACTTTGGTAATTTTATCACATGAATCGAAATTACTATGAATTTTAAAAGGCAAAAAATGCATTAGACGCTTAACCAATCTATGGACTCCTCTAATTCCAATCATTCAAAAAACTACATTTTTACTCATTGCTTCTTTCTTTTTTACTCACTAGTTTGGAACATGTGTCATTAGGGGAGATTGAGGCCAAAACAAGATTGCGAGTTCCCATAGTGTGGGGACAAGGGAATTGTGTAGTGGTAAGAATGTGACATGGCTAAGACCCAACCTTGTCATTTTTATTATGAATTTTTATTTTGAATTTTTTTCACATTTCAGGACCTCCTTTTTTAGTTTTAATTTTTTAATTTATAATTACTGCATAATAGTAGTTGAACAATTTTTATCTATTTTGGGAACAATGAGGAAAATAGGCTTGAAATGGCCCTCCCTTGCCTCAAATCCCCCCTAATGCATGAACTTCTAGTCCCAACTTTGAAAAGAAGAAAAAAATTCATTCTTGCCTTGGTTGAAAATACATCCATCTATAGGTTGTCTATGGGTGTTGGTTGGTTATGGGTGGTTCTATTTTAATCAATAAAATTTTCTCCCTTAATGTGGTAAAATAGAATTCAAGGCCTAAAGATTATATTTCCTACTTGATGTTAAGAATTGAATGTAGGGTGTTTTTTTTCATTTTTTATGAAGTATGGAAGTGGAAATTACATCAAATGTTATAGTGGTCTTCTAAATTTCAACATTCATCAACATGTTGGATAGAAAATATTACAATATAGCACATATCACATGTCCATGGTTTGTTTTTCATTGACAATCTTGTAATTTCATCAACAAATTTTTTTTCATTCAAAGTTTTTCAACAAAAAGAATTCAGAATTTGTTGCCATTTTTAACCCCTAAAAGCACAAGGGGTTAGGACAAAACACAAATGTGTTATAAAATATAAGTTTTACAACATTTTTGAAGTTAGCATCAAAGAAGATAATGTAAAGCACAGAAAGTAGAAAGTATCCATATGATCAAAATAAATTTTTTTTTTATAGATTCTCTTCAAATGAATTTTGAAGATATAACTTCAAAAATTCATCAAAAATACAATTTCTATTTTTAGGATTTGAAATTTTTTTTGATTGGTCAAAATTGTGTTTTTTATTTATTTATTAAAAAATAAAAAATATTTACTAATGAGAGCATCAATACTTCCCCCAAATAGTAAGTTTTTCAACACTAAGCAATTTTAGACACTTTGTGCTATTTCTCCTTTTTTTTGCTATAACTTTTTTTTGACCTTACTGATTTTAGTTTTGAATATCAATGTTGAAAGAAAACCCAATTTTTTCAAAACTGAAAATAAAAATTTTGAAAAAAGTTTTCTTTTAGCCCGAAAATTCTGCCCGAAGTTAGGCAGCGACCAGAAAATGGTCGATTGAGCACTTAGGGATTAATACATTTCCTATTTATTTATGTGATTTTAGTTTACAACAAAGTATTTGAAATGTGATATCCAAATAGATTTAAATCTTATAAAGCCACCAATATACTATACATGTAGGTCAATTTTGGAAACAACTAGAGAAAATTTGGATCATGTCGAAAGCTTTTAAAACTCTAGAACAATTTTTTGAAAATTTGAAGAAATTCATTGCTAACAATTTTGAATACCTAAAAATTATTCTTGAGAAAACTTAGAAAAAGCCACACATTTACACATGTATAGAATAAATTAATCCAAAATTGGGAATATTGTAAAAGTAGGAAAAACAAAGTGTCGAAACCCCAAAACACACACAATAGAAGGGATTTGAGGGCAAGAGAAGCTTGTTTCAAGGCTATTCCTTAGCTTGTTCCTTGTGCTATCCAAAAAATACAAATCAACCCTATTGGTTAAAGTTTTTGAATTTTTGAAAGAAAAAAAATTCCAAAAATTCTAAAAAGTGTTAAGAAATGTAAAACTGAGTTAAATTTTTATTTTTTCTCCAAAAAAATATTTAAAAAATATTTAAATATAAAGATTTTCTAACATGGTAATCTCTTGACTATGTCAATCTACTAATGTGGCAAATTCCTAACATATTTCCACAATTTGAAAACTCAAAATAACTCGCAAGCTTCCAATGCCCTCAAATCTCTTCTAATGCATTGTCAAATCTAACATGTGCATTCAGTATACATTGCCTTTATGAAAGCTTTGTAAGCTTTTACGAGTCACCAACACTTTGCACACTTTAACCCTATAAGGATGTTGTAGACGAGAAGTGGTCAAATGGATGACTTCACTATTTTAAGTGTGGATTAAGAGAATGCACATGCTTTTGGTCCAAGAATTAGAGAATTTTGGTGACTACGCTGGTCATGAAAAAGCATGTCGTTACAGGATTAAGAAAAGCCCAAAGAAGATTGTTCAAAGCATAATTAATACAAAGATGTCGTCATTTTCATTCTACTAAACACCACAGGCTTGAGAGAAGAATCACTTTGCTTGAGCCAGATTCAAGATCTCAAAGCATCAAAACATATACCAATTGAAAGAACAGACCTTGCTCATCCAAGGTTTTTCTTTTTTCCGTTCCTTGAAAGCAGAAACTCTGTGCACCTCAACACAAGTCAGCAGTCTATTACGATCTCCTCGCCATTATACTATACTGTAGAATTCATTAGTTTTTGGAAGCTACATTTTTTTTTGTTAACACCATGGCAAGCATTATTTCTAACCGTTGCTTTAATGCTTTCAGTAAAATACGGTTTGTTGTTACACAAATTGATGGACATTAATATTCAGATAGCTTGTTTTGAGGTGTTTTTATACGCAAAGTTAATCAGAGTCGGATCGGTTCCTTCGGACTTTGGCAGACTTCAGAGAGCATCAGAAGTTTTCTAGCTCTACAGGGATCTCTCAATGAAATCACATTCCTACTATTGGGTAAAATTCTAAAAGTGACGCAAATCGTATTCAATCCTCTACTCTGGTCAATGTGTTCAGAAAAAATGCGAAAGGTTGAGATTTAGAGTAGTGTGGAATGAGGGCAGGGAAGCATCCCAACTTACAAATCTCGGTACAAAAGAGGCAGAAAGCCATCTTTAAGTAGTTGATGTTATTTCTCAAAGCATTCTCTCAAGCACGTCACAATGGTATTTCACCACTTAATCAGACATTCTGCAAAAAAACAGGCCAACAGATATGTTAGAGAGGCAAACGTAATGGTTCATGGGTATGGGACTTTACTTGATGAATACGGGGTGGAGATGATTCTCATATTATTGCCCACCAAGAGCTTGGAATGGCGAAGTGTCGTGCAGTATGTAAGTATTGGGACACTCTGATCTCCTTGCCCCGATTCATCGAACTCTTGTGCTCTGTCAAGGACAAGAGCATGCACTAAATCACGCCCATGAAGGTTCATTTCATCCAAAGGGCTATTGCAAGGAGAGGAGTTTCATGTCCCCGGCCAGAGGCAATTTAGAGAAGCTCGTGGAACACAATTTGGGAGCAATTGGTTGCAGCCACGGGTCATTGCAAGAAACACTGACCACTTTTGTAGCACTTTGCAAAATTTGTTCTTGTCCAATGCTATAACTTTTGATTGATGAATCCAATGCCCAAACCAAAAAAGCTTTTTTTAGAGTTTTTGATTGCAATCATATTCTATATTTTTCAGAATTTTAAAAAAATCATCTTATATTTAAAAGTTATTTTTGTTAATTTGTCACACTTTCAAGATTAGAGGTTTTATATGCAATTTATTAGTTTAAATTAATTATTTTTGGTTGAAGTTTCTGTGATATGTTTTAGTAGTAGGTATACATGTCCCTATTAAAGGGCATGTAAAGAAACATTATTTTATGACCTCTACATTAGTGTAAACAAGCCTCCCTTGTGCGCACACTTGAAAACATTAGAAATGATTTTGAACTCATTTTCTTAGTCAAACCTCATCACCATAAAGTCTTCTCAAATGGCCAATTTTTAGTTTTATTCAAAATTGTTTTTCCTATTTTTTACAAATTAAAATGTCAATGTATGCATTTTCTTTAGTAGAATTCAATGTCCAAGATGATGTCCTAGAAAATGCATACATTGACATTTTAATTTGTAAGAAATAAGAAAAATAATTTTGAATAAAACTAAAAATTGGCCATTTGAGAAGACTTTATGGTGATGAGGTTTGACTAAGAAAATGAGTTCAAAATCATTTCTAATGTTTTCAAGTATGCGCGCAAGGGAGGCCTGTTTGCACTAATGTAGAGGTCATAAAATAATGTTTCTTTACATGCCCTTTAATAGGGACATGTATACCTACTACTAAAACATATCACAGAAATTTCAACCAAAAATAATTAATTTAAACTAATAAATTGCATATAAAACCTCTAATCTTGAAAGTGTGACAAATTAATAAAAATAACTTTTAAATATAAGGTGATTTTTTTAAAATTCTGAAAAATACAGAATATGATTGCAATCAAAAACTCTAGAAATAGCTTTTTTGGTTTGGGCATTGGATTCATCAATCAAAAGTTATAGCATTGGACAAGAACAAATTTTGCAAAGTGCTACAAAAGTGGTCGGTGTTTCTTGCAATGACCCCCACACCGATCAATAAGCCCCGTGACGTGTTTGCTTGACATTAATTGCACCGTCGAAGTCACTGGCAGCAGCTTATGGTCCACGCTTTCCACTAAGGTAAACAATCCTTCAGAACACACATAGCATATAAGAAAACTTTCGTGAATCATAAACGTCATTCAAATCAGATTTGCAGCTATCATTGGCTTCATTTCAACATCGACCAGATAAACCATGCATTCTGGAAGATAAGAACTTTAAAACCAAACATAATGTTGCAGGTAACTCACTCTTTCTGGCTTAGTCAATGAACTGGGACCATCAACGTGGTCGCTTGAAAAAAACACTCTTCAACTAGCCCTCCCGCAAGTATATCAAGTTTCTTGAGTAAATATGCTCCGCTCATTAAACAGGACCAGTATAAACATCAAGCATCCAGGTGACAATGCTGAACTATTGCGAGTCGAGCAAACAGACTTTCAAACAAGCCTATAAATGGAGAGACAATTAACACTCGGAATACAAGCAGATAAAAGAGCATCAGAAAACTTGCCAACGGCTCAACATTACGAAATCTGATACAAAGTTTCACTTCTAGCATGCAATCCGGATCTGCACATCCCTCGTCCAATTCTCATCACTTTGGAAGAAGGGAGAAGTCTCGAAATATCACTCCACAATGTCTGCACAATCTAACAAAAGGAATAGGAACAACAGGAGATTGGGGTCACTCATTAAACCTTCTCCAGGATCTGTAATTGGGGCCATCACTAACTGCCAGTCCAATTGCTTGCGTGAGGGCTTCCTCACCCTCCAGTTTCCCAACTCCTAAGTAATACATACGGAAGCTCCCATCGTCCATGGCCAGAACATACGGTGTTCCAACAAGAAAATTATCCCACACATTCTCACCGACTCGTCCTTTCAAAATGGGACCTCCAGGCTCGGGTCCAACCTCGGTATCCCTGTGCCAAACCAAGCCATCGTCCGATGTTGCCAGGCCAATTGCAAAATCAAATTTGTAGTTGGATCCCTCGTAAAACATGACATACTTGCCGTTCACTCGAAGCACATGGCGAACCGACACGCCACCTTCATCCCACGTTCCTAACTCCCCGGGGGAAAAGACTTGGCTTTGCTTCTGCCAGTGTCTTCCATCTATCGACGTTGCCGCCCCTGCAGTAAAGAATCCAACGTTGATCGGACCTCCCACCTCTCGTGTATGGTAGCCGAGCAGCCACCGTCCTTCTGCAGTTCCTATATATACGCAAAATTGACGAACACCAAGTTATTGCCTACTAGTAGAGATGAAGATGAAACTTCAAGGTATAGGGTACTACAACCGTAAGGGAATGATCCCATCTTCTATATTGACCCCTGTTACCAACAGCAACTCATCTCTTCCAATACACTTGGTTGGCCTTCAATTAGCAAGTTCGGTGTAAGCATGACTTGGCTATATGTTTAAGCCCACTGATAGTCCGTGAATGGAACAAGGGTTGTCAACAAAAAGTGGTCTACAAACTCCCAATTTGAATGATTGCATAAGAACTGGATTGTATGATAAATTTGATCTCACGGGAGTTCGCCTCTCGTACTCAAAGTGATCTCCACAGCTCCATAGTGATCTCCAAGTGAAAAGCACTCTCCTATTTATTGGTTACAACGCTTAGAAATAACGTCCTCTACGCTGGTACTTCTGTGCAAACCCCAAACCATGGTCAGAAGAGTAACGTACCCTCGGGACGCAGGACTCTAGGCCAAGAAACACTAAGATGGTCCCAAGCACCTTCCTCTCCCAGCTCCAGAATCGGGCCCTCCCTGTCTTCAAACACCAGACCATCCTTTGATGTAGCCACACCAGGTCGTAACTTCAATCCCCTGCAAACACATGGCAAGGGAAACATCAACATAGATTCAGCCAAGACCTCACCATACAATTCTTCACATTCTAACCCCTAAAGAATCAGGATTCATGATTTCAAATGATCAATTCGATTGATATATTTTGAAAATAATAGAATTCAGATAGGACCAAATTCTATACCACCAGAATCAGCGAAGGACACGGCGTGTTGGTCAACTAAACACTAAATTTGGACTAAAATAATCCCATATGACTTACTCAAAACTGCCCCCCCACTCACAGAAAAGAGGCCCAAAACCATCATCCGCAACTAACGACGTTGTCAATACCACATTCAACAAGATACCGCCAATTCAAGCATTCACTGAGTGCAAGCACCTGAACAATTTATCTGGATCTATTGTAGAGGCCGACTCATCATAGCCACCGGCAAAGTAGAACATCCGCCAAACTTTTTCAGCTGGTTCATACAAGATGTCACTGACCCCCAAGTGCACTGAGTCAAAGGCATCATGATCCGGAGAGGGGTCCATGATGGCGCCCCCACTCAGATGACCTTTGTAACGCTCAAAGTGAAGCCCATCCTCGCTGACAGCCAAGCCGATGCGTCCCGTGGGGAGGGAGTCTGTGAAGGGATTCTTCACCCCCTTCGCCCACTCATCCGAGTCCCTTCCATAATAATACATGCGGTACCCAGATTTGCTGATTTCTGGAACAACCACCGCACCGGAGCGCACCTTCTTGTCCCACCAATCTGAGTCTGGAGGTGGTGGTCCCAAAACTCTGCCCGTGTAACGCCTACGGCAAATCAACCAACAATGGCATGCGGATATTATTGAACTTCCTTCAAAGGAGAAAGCAAACAAGAATATTCAATCAGCTTGACACACAAGGTAGAAGATACATTTTGCGGCAGTTGAAGCAATTTAACCTATATTATAGCAGTGGAGAGATCACTTTGAGTACAAGGACCACGCTTGAGATCGAATTCTTTATCTCTCGTTCAAAAAGGGAGATGGAAGACCACTGTTGTCAGGACAGTCGACAACCCCATTTCAATTCGAAGGCTATCAATGGCCATGGACATGCAGTAGGTCGTGCTTACACATAACGTGCAAATTGAGGGCCAACCAATTGTATTGAAACAGATGACTTGCTGTGGTAACAGAGGTCAGTATAGGAAATGGAATCAGATCCCCTAACAGTTTCAGTATCCTCTCCCCAATATGCGATACATGTGTTAGACTTGCAGATTGATATCAAAGCGTATGAGTTCCATTTTCATTCTAGCTTGCATTTTCTAATAATTTCTCGTTTGTTAAGCTTTCCTGCACGGCTTTGTATTTGTACTATGAGTGGTGCAGTTCAATTTTAGGGTAGCACAGTCACGAAAGCATGCTTACCAAGGCATAAGAAAACAGCATGTTGATCGACATACCTATCACCTGAACCTTGTGAAGAATCCATCCCAGAGTACTTGATAGCGACGAAAGTCAAAAGCCCAACTCTTGCTTTCCTCTTGCTGCTTGTAGGGAGTCGTGGCAGGAAGACTTCGCGGGTGTAGGAGAGGTTGCAGACCAAGCTTGGGGTGGACATAGAAATCAAATTGACCGCAATTCTGCGGGAGATATTACCTCACAATTCCAATACTCAAGATTACAAACAGGAAAAGCAAAATTCACAGTTCCAAATCGGGGAACCGTCTCAATCAATTTTCAGAACCTACAATCGTAACCCAAAAACACTGCAACGAATGGGCATATTGACATTCAGTAGGGTGGAAGCACCGAGAGTGGTTCTCTGACACCTAAATGACGACCTAAATCCGTCCAAGCGCAACTGGGCCCAAAGTAGATAAAGGCTGGATCCCACCTGGCCTCACACAGAAGCGCAAAGCAACAGGGACGAAAAAAATCCGATTCCGTTTCACACAGCAACAGCTTCGGGACCAGTTCTACGGAGTAGGGTTTGGGGAACCTCCCGTTCACGGTGACGGCCTTCTCACGGGATTAGCGAGCAAGGACGAAACACAAGTGCACTGCGTTCACACTACATTTGTCGCGCGTAATGGGAGGGTCCTCGCACTTCGCGGAATCACAGCGTCGTCTTGTTCTCCTGTGCGTCAGCATTTCTATAGATAGTGATTCATCTTGCTCAATCGCCGTGACGGCATTTGAGCTTCCTCTTACGATTCCTCACAGATTGGCTTCGCCGTCCCCGTGCTCAGGCGTCCGGCAGGAGCGCATTTTCCATGTCTACTCTCTAGAGTGGAAAGTACAGTACAAGCGGGAATTGGTAGGCGCAGGAACTACGCCCGGCCCACTGGCCCCTGCAATTTTGGATTCCAGTCAAACATGATTCAGTAAAGCAGATGAGCTTCGGAGAGTTGCTGCAGAATCGGACGCCGTTTGATCGTCGATCGCTCCGTAGCACGGCAGCCATCGAAGGTACTGAGAATGCGGGACACCGACGACGTCACGTCGCACGCATTCTCAGACCCGCCGCTAATGGATGCCATAATCCCGGGTTGCTCTTCCTCAATCAGCCCTTTTTGTTTCGGCACCACGGGGCCAACCTCGCGACGAGCCAACCTCGAGTTTGAGGGAGGGATCCGCAGATTTGGGCCCTCCAGCTGCTTGGACGGTAGAGATGGAAGGGCGACGCCCAAGTAGAATTTGGGCCAGGGAGGATTGCCCCCCTATTGTCTAGGTAAAGGATAAATTTAAAATTGCTCCCTATTTTGTGCTGCTAAATTTTTTATTTCTTCTCATTTCCTAGCTAATTTCGGACCTCTGATTGCAAATATGAATTCAAAATTTGAAAATTTTATCATGTATGACAAATAAAAAAATTCAACCACTCACCTTAAGGTTCTCCTTGAAAATGAAAATTTATAATTATATTGTAGCGCCCAAACCCTATGTAGCGAAGCGAGTAGGATTTGGGTCTGGAGCGGAGCGCCGTTAGGCGCGTAGCGCTGTTTAGGGTAAATATGAAGGGATAACCCCTACTTCTAGCTATGATCTTTTGGTTTTATAAAAAAAAAAATTTAATTGATGCTACAACTTGGACCCAAATGCAATGAAATTTTTTTAATGTTTTTTTCATGCAATGAAGTGGTGTGGGTAGCCAAGCAGAAACTAAAATGCCCCTGGGTTGAAGGGAGCCCACCCTTCCATCTCTACTGTCCAAGCAACTGGAGGGCCCAGATCAGTGGAGACTTGAGGCTGGCTGGAGACGAGGTGGGGCTAGATTGCACCATTTCGAAACAAATGTTTTTTTTTCACCAAATAAAAGTAATCTTTTTTCGATAGAAATTTTTCAGTTCTCTTTAATATATGGATGAAGTTGCCAAATTTGGTTGAAAAAGTGTATGAATATGATGGAAAAGTGTTTTTATGTCCAAAAGATGAATGAATGTAGAAATACAATGCTTCACCAAATTTGAAGTAATCACCATCTTGGCACTTTCTCAAAAAGTAAAAAAAGGGGTGTTCTCAATCCTTGAAGGACGGGCTGGTGGTCATGGGAATTATGCATTTTCATATTGTGTGACATCATCTACTTTCAATAAGTCAAATATATTCATTGGAACTCAAAGTATTGTAAAACATCTCCCCTTTCCACCTCTGATACCGAGGATGAATAGTTGCACTTTTGCCCTACAAGGAATGTTTTTTTTGTCATTCATTAACCCCTAAAGCCTTGAGGTGTGTTTTTTGGCATTATAAATTTTTTGGGTAGCTCACTACGAATGGAGTTTTTATTTTTTTTCAGACCCAGAACTCATGTGACCCTAAATCCTAAATCCTAAAAAAAAAGGTAACCCTAAAGGACTATGGAGTCTACTTTGGATTTTTGAAAACTTGGGCAAGCTTTGTTGATATCATAATTTGGAATTTTTGCTTGAAACATTTTTTACACAATGTGCTTGAGGAGTAGCTTTAAATCCCGACAATTTTCGTAACTTTTGACTTTGTGGTTAAAAAATTATGGCATGATATGTCGTTTTCTTTACTTGGAGGGTAGCCTAGGTAGATGAAAAAACTTCTTCAAAAGAACTTTTTTTTCAAAGTAGAATTTCAAATTGATTCTTTAGGTTTTTACAGACATGCAAAGATTTGTTTCATCCCATTTAGATTAAGGAGTCAAAAGTTATGAGCAATTTTAGTTTGCGGGTAGGTATGGTTTTCAGAAATTCCATACCTACCCGCAAACTAAAATTGCTCATAACTTTTGACTCCTTAATCCAAATGGGATGAAATAAAGCTTTGCATGTTTGTAAAAATCTAAAGAATCAATTTGAAATTCTACTTTTGAAATAAAAATTCTTTTAAAGAAGTTTTTTCATCTACCTGGGTTGCCCTCCGAGTAAAGAAAACGACATATCTTGCCATAACTTTTTAACCACAAAGTCAAAAGTTACAAAAATTGTTGGGCCTTAAAGCTACTCCTTGGGCACATCTTGTGTAAAAATTTCAGCAAAAAAAAAAAAAAAATCCATTTGTAGTGAGCTGCCCAAAAAATTTATAATGCCAAAAAACGCACCTCAGGGCTTTAGGGGTTAAACACTAAATGTAATGTTCATGGTGTCTTTTCTGGGTTAATGCGCCTCTCAATGCTCTCACATCTCAAAGATGGAAGACCATCCTTAGGTCTCACAAATCTACAATTTCTCAAGGATTTATAACTATGTCAAAGGCCCAACTTAAAAAAAGTAAAGTAGTGTGTAACTTTTTGAGGGCTCATTGGCCTTTTTGATGGGTTTCAAATCCTTATAAGTATTTTCCGTTATTTTTTACTTGAAGAAAAATTGATGCAAAGTGTGACACGAATGGTTTCATATTTTTTGGAGCATATATGAATTAGTTATGAATTTCCAAAGAAATATCTCATAGGAACCTATTTTTGACTTGTAACCCTTGCAAAACCAACATCCATGTGGTTTGACAAAAAGATAAGGCTTTTACCAAAAACAAGCATTGTTGTATGCAAAAAGTAATAGATAAAGTTCCTAATTACAACCCTTACTAAAATTTAAATAGATAACTCGAGTCAATTATCATTTCAGATTTTTTAGCATACTTAAGAAGGTAGTTGGAATGACATTTTTATTATGAAAAAAATTTAATAGATACCTACCCACTTAGTTAGTAATGGATCTACCATGGTTGTTTAACCAACCATTGAAGAAGTATGAACTGAATTTTATTATGTTCTAACATAACCATTACACTAAATAGTATATTTAGTGTTAGCAACACTATTTATGAACCATGACACTAAATATCATTA
This sequence comes from Thuidium tamariscinum, assembly GCA_947034885.2. Taxonomy (NCBI): domain Eukaryota; kingdom Viridiplantae; phylum Streptophyta; class Bryopsida; order Hypnales; family Thuidiaceae; genus Thuidium; species Thuidium tamariscinum. Next base: position 43,450,036 of record OX344750.2, on the reverse strand, counting down.
AGCCTACTAAAGTAAATAACATTAAATCTCATTTCTAACACTAAAAGTACTCTATGGTAAATCTAAAATCTGAAGAGGTTTACAATTAGTGTTAAAACAAAAGTTCCCAAATGCTAGGAATGTTGGGAACGCTATGCTGATGTGATCGAGCAACTACCATGTCAGAAAATACTAATTAATTAATTTTTTTAAAATAATATTCTTGATTTTTAAAACATTCTAAAGTTTTTTGGAAAAAAAGAATTTAATTTTTTTTTTCAAAATTCAAAAATTCAGACTAACAGAGGGATGGTCTGCAATAGTTTCAGGGAACAGTTTTAGGGAATTGTCTGAAATTGGCCCATAAATCCTCATGTTTAACACTACACTAATTCTTCCAAAGTTGAGATTTAGTGTTGTGTGGAGTAGAGGGGTAATTACACTAAATGTAATCCAATACTAAATATACTATTTAATGTAGTCCATTCTCCAATTGGCACATATCCATTTTTAAAACTCTCAAAGGACAGTTCGAAGAAGAGGGTTGGTTTAAGAGCACACTACTATAGTGCCTTTATTAATGTTGATGCATCAATAACTAGCTAGGCCTAACACCCAACTTGTAGGGGCACAATATTTCCAATCTTGAAGGCAAAAGCAAATTTCCAACTAGAGCTTGAATTGCATTTTTTTTGTTTGTTTTCAAGGTTGAGACTAATAATGTCATAACATGTGTCCCAAATTAGTGAGCATAAGAAATAGGAAGTAGTAGGTGAGGGAAGTAATTCTTGAATGATTGGAATTGGAAGACTTTAGACATTGGCTATAGTTGAAGTGCACTTTTTGTCTTCTAAAATTCTTAGCAATTTCAATTTTGGGAATAAAATTCTCAAAAAATTTCTATCTCCTTATTTCCTATCTTCTTACATGAGAAAAATTTCCAATCTCATACTATGTACAATCTAGTCCAAAATTGCTCAAATTATTAGAGACTAGTGCTTCAACCTTAGGCACACCAATATAAATTCTTACCTTCAATTTACATCACCACCTATTTAGGAGTTTGGCTTTTAACCTTATAAGGACACTGCAAACCAAAATGGTATGATGGATGATACAAAATTCTTGCTTGTAAAACATAAATACAATTATTCATCTTTGGAATTTTATGCAAAAAGAGACATCATGAATAATAAAATAAATAAGCTTATTACCACCATCTTTTGCAATATGATTATGTTAAGCCAAATTTCAAGAAGGGCACATCTTTTTCAAAGGTGTGCACATGCATGTTTCACAAATCAAACCCAAGTAGAATTATATTTTTCCAACCAAAATTGTAATTTCTATGAATTTTTGAAGCATACATCCCTAAATTACAAAAGTGCCATAGACTAGGGCTATAAACACCCTAATAACAATCCATAACCAACTTCTTATGTACCTATTAGCATCCAAGTATTCACCAATCACCTATTAATATATTATCCTAAATGACCTTAATACACTAATACTATCAGAATTCTCTATAGATTTGAATGGTTTTTCTAGATAGACTTGCATGGTAGAATGGATGGAAATAGGTTGTAGATAGAATTGGGTTGGTCTACCTTAGTTTGGTCTCTAATGAATTTTTTTGAATTTTTTTAAAGTAGATGGTTCACATTGTTTCAAAAAGGATGATTTTCATAGAGAATTGACTGTCTTTGCAAAGTAAAAGAAGGTTAGGGTGAATTTCCCCCCTCACTTAGCCCATCCAAGTCATTCTAGGGGTGCAAGATTGCAAGTAAAAAAAAGTTCACTATTTTGTATTTGATTAAGTTACTTCATACACTCTTCCTAGCTAATTTGTAGCCTTTGATTGCAAATATGAATTCAAAATTTGCAAATTTTATCACGCATGGAATATTAAAAAAATTTGCATTCTCCCAAAGGAGTGAGTGAGGGGGTCAATTCATCCTAACCGTTTTTATGGCAATACTTTGTTCCTCCCAATGAGTCTCATTAATCCTTAAACAATGGGCTAGTACCTATTGAAATCATCAATTTTAACATTGTAGGAATCATTAGTTAAAAAAAATCCACAAGCACGCATCGAAAGTCCAACTACTAACATAGCAAATATTTCCTTTTTACCCCTAATTCCAAGGATGAATAGTTGCAATTTTGTCTTACATTGTAAGATGCTCTCTCATTCATCCACCAAAAAACAACTTTTGTCAATGTCATTTATGGGTTAATCAATTCATCTTGACTTAGAAAGCTACACTAAATAATGAAATCAAGGTCTTCTTTACTAATTTCTTGACATTCCTTACTACTAGTAGAAACCCCCGTTTAATACGACAAGGCCTAATTTTTCTTGACGGATTTTGCTAGGCATCAAAAGTAACAACTTGTGTTTTTATGTCAACAAAAACGTTCAACACAACATCAATGCTAACATAAAAACACGGGTTGTTACTTTTGATGCTTAGCAAAATCCGTCAAGAAAAATTAGGCCTTGTCACATTAAACGGGGGATTCTACTAGTATACTAAATAAATATTTATTATTACTCTACAAGAATGCATTACTTTTGAATTAGTTATTAATGTAATTAGAACTTATGAGCCCTCATGTGTACAAATAGAAGTATCTATAAAAATATTTGTTGACTTTGATGGCTTATAAGGTAGGTGGCTCAAAAAGCAAAACTTTAACTCGAGTACACAACTCTTGTATTATATGCAGGGGGCTTCAACATTAAAACGGCTTTGAGGATGGCTTTTGTTAAAATTATATCAAATTAAAAAGACTAAAATTCTAAAAAATTAGGTGAAGGCCAAATTAAAAAAAAATTATACGTAGAAAATGTTGCATTACATACATTTTAGAAAAAAAAAACTCACAATATATATGAAGAGTTGAAATACCTCTATATAGTTTTTAAAAATCTATACAAAATTCTCTCCAATTAAAATTAATTTTTTATTAAAAATCCCCCAAAGTTGGGTAGCTTGGCCTATGATATATGTATTAAAAAATTCATATAATTAGGTTTTTAATGCTATTATTTTCCTAAAAAATTATTCATTTCATATATATGATTACATTTTTGGATTCCTTGGGCTACAAGAATTTCTACATTAAAACAAATTATATACTTTGAGAATAGATTAAAATACATTAAAAGTGATTATATCAATGCCATATAATATGGGAGTTGCATACTTAATTTCGCAACATTGAGACTCTCCTGCCAGTCTAAGTTCGTAATACATTATCTAGTTGAATGTCACAACCAAACATATGTTTAGAGAATCGCCCACATCATCGATATCACTTTGAAGACTTAGTCATAGCACTGGGTACCTTATTAACTTCATACATAATAAGATAGATTTGGATTCAATTCGGCGTGTAGCTAATTTATTAAACCATCAATGTTTTTTCCGCCTTAAGTTGAATTGCAGTACTATTGTGCATCCATAGGGAGTTTTTTTGGGTTTACTACGTAGTGAACTCACTACCATTACCACATTCAAAGTGGTAAAATCAGTACTATTACCACTTCCAAAGTGGTAATGGTAGTGAGTTTACCACTTAGTAAACCGAGGAGTGGGCGATCACGAAAACGGCGGCCGTGCCACTCTCATGCAAGCTCTGAAATCATCCTTGGCCTTGTACGCCCCTCAGATCGAAGTGGAGCGTGCGTCTACTTACCAAGAGCTGGTGCAACTGTTGCTTGATGAGAGAGCCGAGTGGTACAGATATCGGAGACAGGTCGTCGTCAACATTGAAGCTGCTCGAGTTACGAATTTCAATTCTCAAGAAGAGGAGGAGGAAGCAGCAGAGCCCGCAATAGTGGTTCCACCGGCTTGCGGCCGCGGTGCTTTGATTATGAGCATTGGTGCGACTGTGGTTTCAGTGGGGTTCTATGCGTATCTCCTTGTTCACTTGTACGGGAATGCTGGATACAGCTAGTTCATCGATCGATCGTCTTCGACGACGGAGGTCTGGATTTCTAGGGCAATTCAAACGTGCATATTAAGTTAGTAGTAAGGTAGAAAGCACTTAAAGGGTAGAAAGCACTTTAAAATGGTGCCCTACCTTAAATGTACAATATTTGTACATGTTGCTTTTTCATAGCTACCAGCAGTGTACTCACAGTGTACATTTTAGCTAGGGCACCATTTTAAGGCCCCATTCCCTTTCAACTTCAAAATTTGATAACTAATTTCACAAAGCTTAGAAAAATATGAAACGACTTGGGTTAAATGTCAATTCTACTTCTTTTTTAAGGAAAATTTACTAAAAAAAATTTCTAGAAGTTTTACCTCCCTGAAATTTTGTTTCAACCCTTACATTGTCCATTATAGGACCTCTTACCTTACAACCGTTGGAACATTTATAGCAACACTTGCCTTCTATTTTATAAGAAATAAACAATGAGTATTTATTGAAGGGTGATTGTAAGAAACATTTATCCTTTTTTTTTTCTCATTGGCTTCTAATAAGTAGTTTCTTGCTCTTAACTTCTACATCTTTTGTTCTTTTGGCTTGAAATTTGGTATAAAGGTACACACAAAAAATTTAGATGTTGAATAATTTTTAAATTTTTAAATTTTCTTTTTTATTATTTTAAACTTGTCCTAGAGTAGGTGTCTACCTTGAGCATTTTGGGGTTTTTTAGTCTTATTTTTTAATTCAAAAATCCAAATTTGAAGCCACAAATTCAACAAATTAATGATCTACTAACATTACAAGGATTGATGATAAGTTTTTATGAAACTAGCAATATATATCTGTTGAACATATGGGGTCAAAGTGACCTTCAAGGTTACAAAGAGGGGAAAATTCTTTTAGAGGAATTTTTTGTTGCAATGTAAACATAATTTTGTTTAGAAAAATGAATTTTTTAAAAATAATTTCTTGAATTTTTTTGAATTACTAAAAATGAAAAAGTCCATAGAGCTTTAATAAAAGACGATTTTTAGTTGTTTTAGAAGATTGCAAGTTCCTAAATGTTGGGAACATTGTGAACGCTGCCACGAGTGATTGCAAGGACCAGTACTATTTTGCGTCACACTTTGAATGACGGAGTTGTTATTGGTTATAACTTTTAGAGTGTGAACCATATTAACTTGAAATTTTGACTAAAGATGTCTGATATGACAACAATCAAATTCCTTATTTTTCAAAAAATTTCAAAAATCATTTTATAATTAAATTTCAAATAAGCTAATTTGTCACACTTTGCGGTTTAGGGGTTTTTAGTACTGGGGAGCATCCAGAATTAATGATCTAAAGCTGAAATTTTTGTGGCCTATTCCCATACTAGGTAGGTATGTTTCTACCAAAGGAAATCTCAAAAATCATTATTCTCTTTCCTCTACATGTGTGCGAATAGGCCTCCCTTGCGTGCATACTTTTGAACATTTAAGATGGTTTTGAGATCGTTCTTTCGGTGAAATCTCTTCATCATAAAGTTCTCCCCAATTGACAATTTTTAGTTTTTTTTTAAAAAAAATTCCTATTTTTTACAAATTAAAATGTCAAAGTACCTATTTTCATGAAAATTTGCACTTTTCTAGTTCTCCTACTTAGAGAATTTTTCTACACTTTTCCTTCCTCGGGTACCTTCTTCTTAGAGGTATATACATAAAACATATTTTTTACATTTTTTAAAAATTGTTTTTCTAATTATACAGTACTCCCGAAAATTTCAGCAATATTGTGGAAATCGCTACATAAATCGGTCGGTCTTTCTTGCAATGACCCCCACATCAATCTACTAATGTAGTTGGGTGATTGTCACATCAGATAACATTAATTAATTAATTATTTTAAAACTATTTTTTTGAAATTTTTTTAAAACCATTTTTTTTCTTTTTAATTCATTCTGAATTTTTTTCTTTCAAAATTCAAAAATTCAAACCATTAGGGCTGGTGTGCAACAATGAGAACAATTTTACAGAACGGCCCTAAAACAATCTCCTACAAGCCTCCAAATCCTCTTATGATTTTGCTATTTTCTGCTACCAATGGCTTCCATGGCGAATTTCATTAAAATGAAAAAATTCCATTACTTGGACACTTTTTATAGTTTAAACCAGATAGATTGAAATGTAAATCTATCTTAGATTTATTGAAATCTATAGTTATAATAGATGTCTCAAATCTAAACCATCTAATGCTAGGTGTTTCAAACCACATAATTTGAAATCTAAATCTATTATAGATTTTGAAATCTATAGGTAATTTAAATGTCTGAAAGTCTATACCAATTGTAGATGTTAGTTTTCAGTTTAGACCGTGTGGTCTAAGAAGTGGCACATTGAATACTGCCATTTTAATAAAATTCACCATAGTGGAGTCTTTGTTCCAAATTCTTTCCTTGAAGATTTTTTCTGAGCAAAATTTTGCTTACAATAAGTGATGCAAATTTTGTTTGAGTGAGTATTTGGCAATATATTATACCTCTATTAGTGGATGAAATTGCTAAATTGTTACAAATTCATTGGAGGATATCACTCTTTTTGATCCAACGGATATTTCGTTAAAATGGCGGTATGCCGCAAACTTGGCATTTTCAGGTTTAGACCATGTGGTCTAAACTGTACACCTCTCCTAGATTTTTAGACCTTGAAGTCTGAAATCTATACCAATCCTAGAAATTGAATAGAAAAATGGCGTAGGATTACCGCCATTTTAACAAAATATCTGTTATCCTTTTTAGATGAATAATTTGAATTCCATCCATATATTTGCATGTTTCATCCTTGAATATAGATGGAAACAGCTTCATCACTCTTGCCAAGAACAATTGTCCAAAAGAAAACCTGCCCTCTTGCTGTGAACGTCTCCTCACTTCAAAATCGAGGAAATTCCATGGTAGATTGACAGCTTACTACCGAGGCTCATATCTATTAATTCCACCTCATCCGGGCTAAGCTAATTAGCTGGCTACCGAGGCTCTCTTGTGCTTCCGTCTGCAGAGAGTCTCGCGCTTCTCTCAAATCCGTCCTATAAAAGCATCCTCACAAGGCATTGCGATTCACTTCTCTTGTGTTGGTTCCGTGTTTGTTGAGTTAGTTGTTCCTGGTCGAGTGCGGGAGAGAACTGAATCCAGAGACACTGGTAAGCCTAACCTACCCGTCGATCTTACAATTTGCTCTCAACTTCTGATAAATAGATTAGTTACGTAATGCCGGAACCAGACATTTAAATTTGTTTCACATAAGCTAGTTCTCAGTGAACTTCATTCATTACAACAATTGCTAGAGCTCGCGTTACAACCTGCTGCGAGTCTAAAGTTCGATCGATGGATACTTAACTTCCCAAATTCAAATTAGATGGTAGAAGCATTAGAACATGTGCGTACGTACTGATGGGATTGCAAGATTTTTACAGTGATACGTAAATTCATGCTAGCAGGGTTGACGTAGTGAACCGCATTTAAATTCTACACTTGAAGTCTTCCAAAGTTGTGAAGCTGAGGAGATGGAGATGAATCTACAAGTGAAAAACGTCATCGGTGCTTCCACTGGTACCCGTGCCGAAGACGACGTGCTCATGGTTCCGATCCCACATCAGCCAGAGTACGTACATTCAGTAAATCCCTCGTTAATTCGATCTGCAGGGGCACCCCCTAATATTACTTATTTTGATCATATTCGTTAGTTAAAATGGCATATTTCAGAGCGTCGAAATCTAGGACGGTAAAGAACTGAAGTTCCAGGTGGTGGGCATCTGGAAATTTAAGTGCAGATGTTCTGAAGTTTCACTATTTAATGATTATGAGATTGCGAAATGATATGCAGGCCCGCTCAGGCGACCATCTGCAATGGAAAAGGACCCAAATTTTACCCTCCATCGCCACTTCTTTGGACTCCTATCGGGTACCACCAATGCATTAATTACTAGAACTGCCCGACCTAAGGGAAATTTCATAATGTTTCATAATGTTGTATCAGTTTGCAATAATGATTTAATTTGGAAAAGCAACTAAACAATTTACGTACAAGAGGACATGTTGAGCATGTTCGCAGTTATGTCAAGCGGATCGGGTCTGTGGAGAACTCGGATCACAACACTGTAACCATTCCAGAGCCTCAAATATGCAGGTATGAAACCATTGATCATTTTTGTGCCCTTCAAAATCTTAACTTTTGGTGCTCGAAAGTATGATTGTCCATTGATTGAATGAGCTAAATTGTTTTTAGTATGTGAACACTGGATTCCTAAGTGTAAAATTGAACGTACCTCTCTTCTCACAGTCAGCTCAGATCTTTTCAATATGATCTATCGAATCGCAGCCTGTGCGCCTTCAGCTATTTGAACGACTCGACTTACAATTCAATATTTTGCATGACAGGATCTGCGATTTTGACGAAGAAAATCATGCCTCGGACGACGTCCTGGTGGAGTTGGGTTGCTGCTGCAAAGGTCAGCTGAGCAGGATGCACAGAAAATGCATCCTCAAGTGGTACGGAGTGAGAATGCTTCTGGAGAAACGCTACAAGTGCGAATTATGCAAGTGAGTTCCTCGATCAACTAAGTGCTATCAAATCTTTTTAATTTCCACTTAGTTTGCACAGGCAGCACACCTAATGTACATGGTTCAATTTTTCATTCATTTCATCTAAAGTGATTCGACACTTCGTCGAATGATACTCAAAACTAAAGTTCTTAGCTGATCGGAAATCCAAGTTTCACTGGATATCGTCAATTCAAGTCAAATTCGTTAAAATGTGGCGGAAATTCGCGACATTAGCAACGTCAGGACACTTAACTTAAATCCGGATTTTTGCCCACTGGAATGTCACAACCAAACATGTGTAAAGAAACATATCATTCAAGCCTGATTACTGGATGAGAGCTGGTCCGATCCTCACATCGCATAAGATCGATTTTGTGCAGCTAGCTAGCACTGACACGGATTTAATGTACATATATTCGGAGTCTGACTAAATAAATGAATTCAACTGAGTATGTTTCTTTACTTAAATCGCTTTCGATCGCTCGGCCTTGTGCACAGTACTGTTCTACATCCCAAGGCCCAGCTGATAGTGGCGCGAGGAGTGGGCGATCACGAAAACGGCGGCCGCGCCACTCTCATGCAAGCGCTGAAGTCATCGCTGGCCTCGTACGCCCCTCACATCGAATTGGAGCGTGCGTCCACTTACCAAGAGCTGGTGCAACTTTTGCTTGACGAGAGAGCCGAGTGGTACAGACATCGGAGCCAGGTCATCGTCAACATTGAAGCTGCTCAAGTTACGAATTCCCGGGAGGAGCCGTTTCTGCCTCCCTGCAGCCGCGGAGCTTTGGCTGTGGTCGTGGCCGCCACTATTTTGGGTGTGGGGTTGTATGTTTTTCTCCTTCATTACTTCTACGGAAATGCTGTATTCCATTGAGTTCGAATTCGACTAATACATCGATCGATCGAGGGGGAAGCTACAAGAGATCGAGCTCTCAATAAATGGAGGCTAGGTGGACCAGGTGAATTTATTAATAGATAGAATGCATCAGAACTTGCTAGAAAGTAATTCAGTGACTTGACTGGGATTAAGTTTTATGACTCCGTGATTTGCAGACGATAAGTAAGGTAGAACCACCTATTCTTGACCAAGGATCCAACTTGTAGGATGCAGCTATTTCCAACCAAGGCTAGAAGTGATTTCTAATAAAAGTTTGGAATTTGTTTTTCCCCGTTTTCAAGGTTGGGATTAATAAAGTCATGACACATGTTTAAAGTGTAATAAAGTTTGTAGGAAGTACCAAGTAGAAAATTAGTCTCGATTACGATTTGAATTGGAAGACTGTAGACTTTGGCTACATATTTAAAGGGTGAGTTCAAGAAAGACCAGTCCTATTTCACGATCAAAGTGACAATGTTGTTTTTGGCAATAACTTTTGATGCATAAATCCTGTAAGTTTGAAATTTTTATTAAAGATGCCTAACTTGATGTTAATCAGATCCCTTGTTTTTTGAAATTTTTTGAAATTTTTTGAAATTAATTTTATAATTAATTTTTAATTTAGTTAATTTGTCACAATTAGGAGTTTCAAGGTTTTTACTACATTAGGAGTACCCAAATTTAATGATTTAGAGCTCAAAATTTCATGGTCTATTTGCATAGTAGGGAATCATGTATCCACCAAAGGAAATTTGAAAATATATTATTTTATGCCCTCTACGTGGGTACAAACAACACTTCCATTGCACGCAATTTTTTAACATTGAAGATGGTTTTTAGGTAATTCTTTTGGTGAAATCTAACCATTGTCAACTATTCCTTAATGGCCAATTTTTAGTTTCTCAAAAAGTTTCTTTTCCTATTTTTTACAAATAAAAATGTAAAAGTGCCTATTTTCATGAGATTTTGCATTTTTCTAGTTCACCTACTTAGAAAATTTTCCTACACTTTTCCTTCTTAGGATATCTTCTTCTTCAAGAAATATACATTAAGCATATTTTTCATATTTTTTGAAAATTATTTTTAATTTTTAAAATACTCCCAAAAAATCAGGAGTACTATGGCCAAAGTGTACAAAAATCGGTTGGTCTTTCTTGAACTCACCCTGAAATACTTTTTAGCTTCCAAAAATTATAGTAATTTCAGTTTTGGGAATAAAATTGTGAAGAATTTGCAATCCTTAGGTGAGTGCATGAAACTCTTATATTATTTTTCATCACACGTCTCATATTGATCTTTTTTTGATCATAACTTTTTCATTTTCGCTCCAAATAACTCAAGATTTCTAGAAAAGGTATTCATGACTATCATACACCCTACATAATTTTTTCACAATTTTCAAAAATAGCTTAATATTGAAATAGTACTAGTGATTGAATGTCACAAATGACAACTTGGAGGTTTTTAGTACTAAGGAGTACCTTTTTTTAATGGTTTTAAAATGAAATTTGATTGAGATGGTCTTTTAATAGACTTCTAGCCATCCATGGAAGGATTTTTGAAAATAGTTAATTTTATGTGGTATGGAAGTCTACAAAGTGAACTTCTTACTGTTTGTATTTTGAAACATATAAAATATTATTTTGGTTTTCTTTTTGGTGAATGACCATCTCCATAGAATTTTTGCAAATGACCACTTTTTATTTTTTGTATTTACTTATTTTTACTATTTTTACCTAATTAAAACATAAAGGTATGTATTTTCTTGAGGTTTGGCACTTTTCAAGTTCTCCTACTTAGAAAATTTTTCTATACAATTCCTTCCGTGGGTACTTTCATCTTAAAGGTGTATACATAAGTCATAGTTTAAAAAAAAATTTAAACCTAAACAGGGTCCTGTCTACTGTTCTCAACTTTGGACAACGTTTGTATAACAGAGAACCCAGGGTTCTAATCTCTATGTACTTCATAATTATTCTCGGTGAGAAGCTATCTTTCACATCATTCTAATAAATAAGGTAGGAGGTCCATAAAGCGCTCATCTAAGAGCTGAAGCTGACTTTGGGGGAGGTAGAACTTCTTAAAATATTTTCCAGTAAATTTTCCTTGAAAGGCAAGAGAAATTGGCATCTAACTCAAGTTGTTTCATATTTTTTGAAGCTTTGTAGAATAAGTTATGATTTTCTGAAGCTGCAGAAAAGTGCATTTTTGTGGGCTCTAAAACCAACCACCTCCTCAAATGCACACCACTTGTACATTGGAAAGTGCAAAATGTACCTCTAAAGCCTGATTGGTTTTAGAACCCGCTCCATTTTAGGACCTCCTACCTTACTGCAGTAGTTAGAGGATTTTTTGGTCTCAATGTCAAACTGGGCAACTGATAAACATTTTCCTCAAAAAAAGTGATTGATTTTGTTGGATTGCATACATTGAACCGTTTTCAAAAACATTTGAATCATCCTATTTTGAAGATTGATGTGAAATTTATGATGGAATCATATACACAAATTCAGAAGCTCTGTATAATAGAACAGAACGTCAATTTCAATTCCTTACCAAAATCAAAATCACAGAAAGGTCATAAATCTGTAGCATTAAATAAGCCAACAATATGGCTAAGCTCAAGACCAGCGCGTTTAGGCTGTCTTCTTCTTTGCGCTCGCGAAGACTGCATTGATTGCACTCCAGGACCGGCAAGCAATGAGAGCGGGGACCACTATCCAAATGCTGTTCATGAAAATGAAATAGAACCAGAAGTACAAGGGCTGAGGCAAACAGATCTCAGTTCCTATCAAAATCACTGTTAAAAAATACACAAGGTCTCCATACAGCTGCGCAAGTGAAATCACCAACTGGGTCGAGTGCTCATATGCTGATTTAGCTGCGATAGCATACCTGCAATCAAAACACCACCCACGCCAAAAGTTTGTGTTGTGTGTCCTGAGAAGAGAGAAAGCAGACGCTTGAAAAAATCGAAACCCTAAAGGATCAAACTGGGCTTCATCTTTTGTTTCCAGCATCAAACTTTTCAAGTAAGTCGTTAAGGACACTTTACTTTTGTCGAAATGTAGTATTCTTTTAAGTAACACACGCAATGTTCTTCAATGCTTGAGATATAAAGTTGGCTAATGTAAATTATTTTATTCTATCACACGCAATGTTCTTCAATGATTGTTGTGATATAAAAGTTGACCCATGTAAATTACATTATTCTAACATACGCAAAGTTCTTTAATGATTGTTGTGATATAAAAGTTGACCCATGTAATTCCATTATTCAGCAGAATTGGGTCCTTCCCCCATTCAAATAAGGAGCATTTGTCATTCTGCACTAAAGCATCTTTCATGACATTGCCTCGGGAAGACAAATGACCTCTAATTGAACTCACGTGTGAGAGTCTTCCAGTCAGATGTGTACACAACATGACAGATTCTACAGACATAGAAGGAACTGCAACTCCAGAGTGTGTTATTAGAGAGGATTAAATGCCCTTGCAAGCTGGTAGACTTGGCTAAAACCACCGTACTCAAATCATAACAAAATTGGCAAGAGAGAGCGTACACTGCAAGAAGACAGCCAGGACCAACAAGAACAGCTGTGATGCCTTCTACCACCACAATAGTGGGGTCACGTCCAATATAGCGGGAATCAGCCTTGCTGTACTCCTTCCCTGCCAAAACCAACCATACCAGTGACAAATGGGGATTAAAATACCACTACTAATTAGTTCAGCGTCACAACATTGTTAACGAATTCTAGCAAGGTGCCTTTCCCTGCCAAAACTAGAAACCAAACCCAAGCATTAAGCAAAGGATCATGGCTAACATAAATTAAAATCCGTCCTCAAGAATCACATAGAGGGATATTCCATCCTCTCGTGAAGCATCACAAAAAACCTATGGAAGGAGGGAGGTGCTCTTTAGGTTATAGAATGTTAAGAACAAGAAAATGATAAAATTTCTGCATCAAAATGCATATCAGAGCGTCAGAGATGAGGAACTTACAGACTTCCGCCAAGAGGTGGGGTTTTGTAAATGTGAAAAAGTTCGGCGTGAAAACGAAATAGCCCTCGAGGACAATGTGTGTTAGCCCCGAAAAAGCAAACCAGCACATCAGGGTCCTGTCTACTGTTCTCAACTTTGCCACACGCCCTGCACACATGGACAACGTTTGTATAACAGAGTAAATTCAGTCCATGACTAGTTATCCGTTGTGATCAACCTCGGCAATATCACATCCTCCATTTTCTCACCAAACCCTAGGAAACAGGCGAATTCGGTTCAAAACTCACTATGTACTCTGAGTATCACACTCTGTTATAATGTGTCCCAAGAAGTTGCATACATACATGATAAAAAAAAAAGTGCTTGGTACGTGTTTTAGAGGGTTCTAGGTCACTTTCAAGCAACCCCAAGGCCATCTCTAGTGAATGAAAACAAATGCAATGCAATCACGAGTGTTTGGGGCACCTAGACTCTGTGACATTATAAAATTAAAGAAATCTCGATGCACAAGATCAAAACGTCGCCTTCTTAAGTACTCATACGAGCAGCACATTATGATCATAAACACTCGTATTGCACTGGATCATTCTGCTGCTGATCACACTTTCAGCTTCCTTGCAAATTAGGGCAGATCTAAGATATTACCGAAAAAGATAAGGCGTTCAGCAAGGAGCAGAGCACAGGGATGAGCTCACTTATGCTACTCTTGAGGACATGGTACTCTGCGATACACTACACAATCATCTCTTCGGAGACTCCTTAACCCTAAACCTTACGCACGCCCCATCTACTCCATCAATTCACTGAAAAAATTCAGAGATTAGCTCACTCCCGTCTATCTTCAATCAAGGAGACGATTCAGGATCAGTAAGAGACGATTTTTTTAAATAACACATGACAAAACCTCCCTGAAACGAGAAGGTAGCATTTCTTAAATTCTGAACGCAGGTTTAAACAGAAACCTCTGCAGGCCATGCATTTCTATCTTGACACCAAAAGACAAATCCCTGCAAATTGTTCCAAAAGCCCCAGCACCCGCACTTTCTAGACCACATCACCGAAGTCGAGATATGCATAGCTAGATTGCGCTTCAGAGGTCCCGGAGTAGAACACCCAGCAAACTCTAGAATTTCTTCCTCCAGGCCGCATGCTCTCAAGACCCCGCAGATAGAGAACCCCGCCCCAGCTTCAGTGTTCTTCAACGATTCTAAATTATCACAAATCCTATGGAAGAGAGCAAGTAGGGTTTGTGATGAGGCCAGAACGGATACTAAGCCATCCATCCTGCTTAGAGTCTAATAATTTCTGCACAAAAGGGGGTCCCTAGAGCTTGCTTTTATTGACCTCTTATACAAACACTAGGGTACTTGCACTTTGGATAAGACTTCGTTGTGTTCAATACCGAGTATAAAGCCGGGCCTGCACAACGGATCCTCAATACTATTATCCCCGATGCATCACTGGATTCTCAATGACCTAAAATCAATCCAAACGCACAAACACCGTAACAGCAAACCCAAACACCTACAACAACAACATTACGATCCATCCCCGAAACCCAGAAAAGACATCGAACCCTCCGCCAAAAAGACAAAAAAAAACACATTGGAAGCTCCATCCCAATTTTTATTTTTCAAAAGCGTTGCTACAGACCTGAGGCAAGCCAGACGACGAGCACCACCAGTGCCGACGCGCCCCCGTAGCACCCCAAAATAAACTGCACGCTCATCAACGCCGGGTGGAAGCCCGGAAGCTCCAGAGAAGTGGGCAGATAAGGATGCACGGCAGCAGCAGCAGCCTCTGTGAAACCCATGATGTGGAGGTCCGACGAGCGCTGCGAGATCCCTGTAGGTAGCGAAACCGAAGCACGCAATACAAGGCAAGGCAAGGCAATCGTCCACCCAACAGAAACACTAAGTTACTAATGCACGCCTTGCGAAGCTTGCGCCTTGAAACAGAGCGTCAGAACCGGACACTCTGGGCGGTCCATAAACGGAGCATCAAAGGGCTGGAACTGAATTTTGGGGGAGGTGAAACCATAACACTCAGTGGCAAAATTAGCATTGCCTTGGCTCTACAGCAGTGTTCCCAAAACTGGCTAAATTTCACTGGATTTCTACCTACAAAATCCTTGTGCTATTAGTACATTGTAAAAAGGGCCTTCAATGGAGACATTTTAGCCAAAACTGCAACAAACAATAAAATTTAATAGCCAATTTGCAACTTCTCCCCTAATGGAATTAGCATCTGTTTAATCAGTTTTGTGTTACAATACTCCCCAAAATCCTTCTCAACTTACAAAATCCTTTCTCTTCTATTTTATTTTGGTACTACTCACTCTCAAGGTTGCCAAAGTTGATGCCAGTTTGGCTTGGAGGGTAGCATATTGCACTAATTCCATAAACTAGTTCTGGGATCACTGCTCTACAATGATGGTGTGGAATATGCCACACTCAACAGTGTTTATCAGTAACTAATTAGTTGGGGTGTAGAACATGCCTCACCATCACTGTAGAGGCATGTCATGCTACTGAATGTTATGACATCTCGAAATATTTGTCACTAAATTTTCCTTGAAAGACAAGTGAAACTAACATCTAATTTAAGTGATTTCATAATTAATTGATATCTCACACTATATAAATATCTACCTTTGTTGTACATTAATAGTTATTGAAGTGGCTAGGGGTTGTACATCATGTTTCACACATCCATAGTTTTCTCAAAAAGAGTCCCTTTGATTTTTTGGTCCCCTCAACCCCTTAAGTTCCTTGACTATGTTTGCTCCAAAAATAGTCAAGAATTGCCATTTCTAGTACCAATACTTCTTCTTTTTTAATATTTTTTGAAATTTGTAACCGTAGGATCTTATAGTAAATTAGTTTGAGAACTTGTGCAAAGAATTTCAAAGTTTTTCACCATGTACATTGCAAGGTATTAGCATTCAAATACTCAAAAATAATTTTTTTCACCATATGGAAAACATATCAAGTGCTCTTCAACAAGTGACAATCATATGAAAAATGGTCCAAAATGGTTGTGCTTCTTTGGATTCATTGTTGAGGCCGAGTAGAATACTTGCCTAAAAATTTGAAATTATTTGAAATTGTACAACATATAGGAAGAAAATAGTAAATAGAAAGAAGTTGCAAATGATACAAAATAAAAAATTATTAAGAATTTAGTTGTGGAATTTTAAAATGCAAATCCCAATGGTTGGAATGTTGTAATAAGGGGTGAAAGCATGAAAGACCAACTCATTTTTGTAGTGTTTTCTACAATACTCATGATTTTTTGGGGAGTACTATATAATTAGAAATATATATATATATATATATATATATATATATATATATATATATATATATATATATATATATATATATATATATATATATATATATATATATATATATAATGTTCAATATGTATACCTTTAAGAAGAAGGTATCCTAGGAAGAAAAAGTGTAGAAAAGATCTTTAAGTAGGAGAATCAGAAAAGTACAAAATTTCATGAAAAAAGGTACTTTGACATTTTAATTTGTACAAAAACTGGAAAAGAATTATTTTTAAAACTAAAAGTTGAAAATTTGGAAGAACTCTGTAATGAAGAGATTTCACCAAAAGAATGATCTCAAAACCATCTTGAATGTTCAAAAGTGCACATGTAAAGGGAGGCTTGTTAGCACATATGTAGAGGAAAGAAAATAATGATTTTAAAAATTCCCTTCAATAGTAATATGCCTACCTAGTATGGGATTAGACCACAAAATTTTAGCTTTAGATCATTGATTTTGGATACTCCCCAGTATTAAAAAAATCCTAAACTGCAAAGTGTGAGAAATTAGCTAAATTGAAATTATTTTTATAAAATTATTATTTTTAATTTCAAGAAAATAAGAAATTTGATTGCTATCATATTAAACATTTCCAATCAAAATTTCAAGTTAATCTAGTTCATAATTTAAAAGTTATAATTAATGACAACTCCGTCATTCCAAATGTGATGCAAAATAGTACTAATCTTTCATGCTTTCACCTTGAACTATCTACATCTTATAATTTTTTTCCAAAAATATTGAAAATTGATACAAATAAAGGACTTCAATGTTTATTTTAGAGTAGAAAATCCATAACCGCCTACAAACAAAATTGTCTCATAACTTTTGACTCATTGATCAAAATGGAATGATTCAAAGCTTTCTACATATGCAAAAATAAACAAAACCAATCTCAAATTTTTGGTTTTGAAATTTTTTTTAAAAATTTCCTAAATTACCCATTTACAAAAAAAAATAACATATTAGGTTATAGCTTTTTACTCATATTTCCAAATGTCTTGATTTTTAGTACACATGAAAGATCTTCCTTGTCCCTATAAACTATGAAAATTTGGGGCCCAAAATATAAAAATCTCTAGTCACATGTAGGTACTCAAAATTGCTATGTTGCCAAATTTAGCAAATTAGTCCTTTAGGGGTTAAGAATGTTTAAAGTTAAAATTCAATGATCACTAGAAGCACCCTTCTTTTGAAATATATACAATTTGTACATTTTTTGAGCAATGAGAAAGCTATAAGTACCTCTCTATTAGAAGATGCTTTTAGAGCCTAAATGTTTTATGGTTTTTGACATTTTGCATGGCCTATTGGTTTCTAAAATAATTAAAGTAAATCTTTTGAGGCTAAAATTTAAAGAGATGCTATATTTTTTTATATGTCTTCATGACTTTTGTAACTTTACAATTATAGCCAAACTTCTTTATCATTGTTGTCCAAATTTAGATGATGATATAAAATATTTTTGTAGAAGAAAAACATATTTGCCACAACCAACTACAAAGCAACTACATGTCCTATGCAAGTGCCTTGCAACTATACTCCTCTATATTTACACAAAATTTGACGTCTACATTATTGTAGTCACAAAGTAGTTGCAGAGTAGTTGTAAAATGAAGTTCAGTGTTACATGAATGAAAAAGAAAAAAAACTACGAGGTATTCTACACGATCCAATATTCATCACAGCTGTCAACTAGTATTTGTGCGATTAGTGTGTGACTACTATGCAACTGTGCTACTAGTTGTCTACTATTGTGTAATTAGCATTCGACTAGTTTTCAACTACTATGCAACTAAAATTCAACTAGTATACAACTAAGAAACAACTAGGATTAAGTTTTATATCAATTATCCCACATCAATTGTTAGGAGTACCATTAAATTAAACATATAAGAATCATAAGTTATAGCATTCTTATATAATGAATTTTGATAGTGAAAATTTAATATTTTAATATATTATAAATTCTTACAATTTGTAGATTTCTATAGTCTATAAAAATCTACAAACAATAGAAATCTACAAAATTATAAATTTATTTAAAGTAGTGAAATCTATCAATATCAATAAATGGATTGGTAATTTAAAAAAGAAGATAGATTTAAAATTCTAAAATTTACAAATCATTGAGATCAAAATTTCAAAATCTACAAATAAATGAGTTGCAAGCTAGTTGCAAATCAATCGTGACAAGCAAGTACCACATCAACAACCATGTCAAAAGAGTTCATTGACAAAGTTGTATAGAGGCTATTGGATGATAAACAACCTTGATGTTTTTTGCAACTAGCTTGCAACTAATACAACTTGTTCAATGCAACTGTAGTCTCCAAATTGTCACCTAGTTACAAACGTTCAATGCAACAAGAAAACTGGTTGCAAATTATAGTTGTAAAATCCCTTAATTTCTTCTAGTGTTTTAAGAATTAGGATTGGCTAAAGAGATATATGAGATAATTTTGTTCATTGTATAGGGGTCTCCTTTTTCAAGGATGCAACCATATATATATACTAATGGGACCATTTTGTCAATTTGTAAACAATGTTATGGTCTTGGTGTGGCTATCTAAAAGGGTGTGCCACTATACATTTTTGAAGAGTGCCTCACAACATTGTGAACTAACCTAAACCATATTCCCTTAGAGATTGGAATAATCTCCCTATAGATCCCCAAGGATGCTATTCTGTGAGCGTATAAGTATGAGTCTTTGAGCAAAGAGTAGGGATTATGTAAGTGTAGAGCTTAGAAATTTGAAGAAGCATTAGAAAACTTAATTGTATTTGTAAAAATAGATTACATAATAAGATTTGAATCAAAAAATTTATTTTTAATAAATTTTAGTACTTACCACTATGGACTTGTTACCATGAACCTATTACTATGGTTATCCTAAATTCATATGAAAATTCTAATTTTCATTTTTACTTAGAAGTATACATTATGAAGATGAAAAATTCAATTGATATGAAAGATGAATAGAGATGGAAATAAGTTTGTATAGAATATTGGTTGATCATTGTCCTATATTAATGTAAATCATCTTATAGCCTAGTGCAAGATAAAATGTATACTTTGGAATCCTCTAAAATCTTTCCAATGGCCTTTCAAATTAAAAGCTTGATTTTTGTCTAATGACACCTTATTGCAAGTCTTCATGTTTTTTATCTTGCATCGCCTACAAAACAAAACTCCTCCATAATATCTTCTCATCAATTTTAAAAATTGTATGGTCTTAATGTTTTTAAATAGGTGTCAATAGATACAATTCAATAAAAATCAATCAATTTTTAACTACCTAATTTGACATTGAAACAAAGAAAGCCCTTCAATTCTAACTTTTGCAATCTATTAGTATGATGTGAAACAAAGCTTTTCACCTAGATTGAAATGACTAGCATCCAAGCCATCCATCTAAATTTTCTATTTGAACACTTACGCAACTCATGTATTATATAGAAGGGTCATTGGCATTAAAAACAACTTAGTGGATAGCTTTTGTAAAAATTATATCAAATCAAAAAGATCAAAAAGTTAGGTGAAGACCAAATTAAAAGAAAATAAAGTGTAGGAAATGTTGAATTACATATATTTTAGGAAAAAAACACCTCACAATATAAATGAAGAATTGAAACACCTATGTAAGAGTTTTCAAAATTTTATATGAAAGTTTCCTCTAAGTAAAATTAAATTCTTATTAAAAAGCCTCAAAAGTTGTGTAGCTTGTCCAATAATATATGTATTAAAAAAAATCATTTAGTTAGGTTTTTAATGTTGTTATTGTTCCCAAAGAATATTCATTTTTACATATAATTATATTTTTGAAATTATTGTGAAAGGGGCTACAAGAATTTTCTATATTAGGATTATTGCAAGAAACACTTACCATTTTTGGCTCAAATGGCCTATTTTAGTGAGTATTGTGACTTTTGGAATAAAATTTTAAGAAATGAAATAAAATATGAATAATAAGATGTCTCTAGAAATTCAGACCTAAAAACATTTGTCTCTAAAAGTTATTTACAAAAAAAGCACAACGGAAAATAATAAGAAAATAGAAAGTTTGTTGTTGAATTTTTAGAAAATAGCAAAAAATAGCAAAAAAAATGAAATAAAATATCCAAATTCTTCTAACTTTCACCACTTTGTGGTGTCACAAATTAGGGCAGTTGGTTTTGCTTGAATGAATAGCAACTAATTGACCCTCATAATTGCTTAAATCTGCACAATTATTTATGTCAATGTTGGAGAAAAAGTTTGGTACTAAGTTATTGGCATTCCCATGGGTTTTGCATATTCATCTTTAGAGCATCTCCATGCCTAGGCCCAGGAAGAGGCCCGGGCAAGGTTTGTTTAGCGTAGAAGATGAAGGTAGCTGACGCTTGCGGTGATGGGTTGCCCCACAAGGACTCGGTGAAAGTTAGACAACAAGTGGGGGACAAGCTCTCCATCCTAAAAACAACATTAGCCACGTTATGCCTTTTGAGGCCGCAACATTGTTAGAATTCAAGTGGAGTCAGGTGGCTTGGCCCCTTTTCTCCATTGTCATTATGAGAGGGACTTCTGTACCAAAGTGTGCCAAAGTGTATGAAAAAGTATCTTGGAAATTGTTCTAAATCACATACCGAGCCAAGCAGGGCACTCTGCACTTCCCCATTTGAATGGGAAATTTGGCTGTGGCCAGCTATATGTAGAGCCTCATTTTGCGTGCCGTGGGACTAGAGAAGTTTGTGTAGCCGGGCTCGGCCAAATGCCCAGTTTGAGCCATTTGTTGTGCTGGCGTGGGGATGCTCTTATGGTACAACATGTATTGAATATGAGTTACAGCTTGTCCAATGATTGGCTTGGTTGAATTGCCCTGATCTTATGGTTAGGTTTTAATTTGCATACAATTTGCATACAAATACATTAATGATTTATGTCTAATCAACAATGGTATGGCTACACAATTTCTATCACCACAATAAGAGGGTGTGGGCGCTTCATTCCCACCCTTGGAATTAAGCGATCACAACCAGGCTCTAACAATTATACTACCTACGGGTGTTTAAGCGTCAATCCATTGTGCCTTCCAAGCAATGGATCTTTTTTACTATCCTAACTATCCTACTAAGGGTTGTTTCGTTCTCTTATCCTACTTCTACTTGCTGCTCCCTCTATGTGTTTCGTTCTCTTGTCCTACTCTTCTACTTTGTTCTTGTTTATCCTACTTCTACGTGTTTGGGTTTGTTTTAATCTACTTTACGTATTTTAATTGAGTACCTCTACTCTACGTGTTGGTCTTGTTCTACGTCTACTTTACGTATTTTAATTGAGTACCTCTACTCTACGTGTTGGTATTGTTTTACTTCTACTTTACGTATTTTAATTGAGTACCTCTACTCTACGTATTGGTCTTCTATACGTACTTGTATTTGGCTTAGTCTAATCCACGTCTTCTTCTACGTATTTGTTTACTATACGTACGTGTATTTGGCTTAATCTAATTTACGTCTTCTTCTACGTCTTCTTTTACTATATGTACGTGTATGTGGCTTCGTCTAATCTACGTCTTCTCTACGTCTTCTTCTACTATATGTGCGTGTATTTGGCTTAGTCTAATCTACGTCTTCTTCTATGTTTGGGTATTTCTTATTTTCCTTCTCGTTATGGTCGGCCTCTCTATTCGTAATTGCTAAACACCGGACCTTAATCCTACTTGGGGTGTAGACTTTTCCACTAACTAATTTCCTATTGCATCAATTAATTCAAATCAAGGGGTAGGGTTAGATGCCCACCTCTGTTCCGTGGATCCGGTCCTCTTTACTCCACGCCACGTCCATCATTGCCATGTCTTGGTCCCGGCCTTTTTTTATTATCCCTTTCCGGGTGCTCTTACAATTAGGTCTTTTTTGCAATGGCTTCCTATCTCAACTAGTTTCTATTTTATCCCCTCAACTACCTAATTTCTATCTTTCCCCCTAACTACCTAATTTCTATATTTCCCTTACTACCTAATTTCTATCTTTCCCCCTAACTACCTAATTTCTATATTTCCCTTACTACCTAATTTCTATCTTTCCCCCTAACTACCTAATTTCTATATTTCCCTTACTACCTAATTTCTATCTTTCCCCCTAACTACCTAATTTCTATATTTTCTTTACTACCTAATTTCTATATTTCCCTTACTACCTAATTTCTATCTTTTTTTTGTAAGGACCTTGGACCCCGAAGGCCCCTGGATCCCCGAACCCTGGCTCCCGAACCCTGGCTCCCCCCTCTGCGGACCCGACTGCGGACCCGGCTGGCGGCCCGGCTGGGGCTCCCAGCTGGCTGGCTGGGGGCTCTGGCTGGCTGGCTGGGGTTGGTCCAGCGCTGGAGCTGAGGCCTAACTCGTGAATTTTGGCTTTTTGAGTGGAATTAGGAACCTCTTAACAAAAGGACAATTGATGTGGCCCAAGGGATTCACCCCCATGGATGTTGGATGCTAAACGTTGACTTAGTGCCAACCGTGTTGGACACTAAACGTTGAGTCTAACTCAAGAGGGAGGTTATTTGACACCCCGCTAAGACTTATGGGGTTCAAAGCTCCGCCGTGAGAGTGAGGCATTTTGACACGTGGCTAAGACTTTAGTTTCTTAGGAAGGGTGGGGGTTCATAGCTTCGCCGTCCCCTATGGGACTAGATTAACCCCGTGACTAAGAGAAGAGGGAGAAGAGAATGTTTACACAACTTATCTAATCTATAGTTCAAAGCTTCGCCGTCCCCTATGGGACTAAATTAACCCCGTGACTAAGAGAAGAGGGAGAAGAGAATGTTTACACAACTTATCTAATCTATAGTTCAAAGCTTCGCCGTCCCCTATGGGACCAAATTAATCCCGTGACTAAGAGAAGAGGGAGAAGAGAATAGTACAAAGTGCAAACAAACGCTCGAAGTCACCTCTCAAGTTACCCCTCGGTTCCTCACAATACTCTCCCACAACAACTCTCAATGGTACACAATACAATGAGTAATCAAGCTTAGATTGCAACAAGTTCCACCACTTGGGGGGGTCTCAAGTCCCCAAGTAAAAAATCACACTTACCAAAGGGTGTAAAAACTCCCAAAAGACCATCAAAGGCTCCCTTGGCATCAAAAGCCAAAGGAAATCCGGCATAACCCGGGCCCAATAGTCCTCCTCCCTTAAATGGGTAGGAGTGAGAAAGAGAGAGAATGAAAGGAGAATGCCGCCCCTTTTATATCCAAAAGGGAGCAACACCCCCCCTTAATCTACTAAGAATAACTAGATGAGGGAAATTAGGAGGTCCGTACATGTTTACCCTTCCCAAATCTAATTATCCACCTAAAATCTACACAATTTGAATTGGGAAATTCAAATCTTACCTAACCTTACAAGAACTTGCAAAACCGTCTAATTTACCTTCCCCAAAATCTACAAGTTCTCACATGGGAGAAGTTCCCATGTGTTCCCACCTACTTAATTTGAAATTACTTACACCAAAGCACATGAGCCACCTCCACTAACTTTTTGAGGTGGTACTTGCTCCCACATGTGCCCGGAGTTCCCCATACGTTCCCTACGCGTTCCCCACGGCTAATGGGATCAAAACTCCCCAAAAATGCATTGGGGGCCTAAAACCCCCATTTCTTCTCCATGTGCTGTCCCCAAAAGGCTAACTTTTGGAGTTTAGCTTCAAATGGCAAACGGATTGCGCCATTGGCTCCGGAAGGCCATATTTAGTCTGAAAAGAACCCCTTACCCCTTAAACTATGTCCAAATTCTCGAGGAATCTTAGCGTAAGCTGGGATCCAAGTTGGGATAAATTTCCAACTTTTGGAGTTTAGCAATTTTGGACCCCAAACCTTCACCAATCTTCCAAGTAGGTGGAAGGGGGTAGGAATAGACCCAAGATAGGCTCCGTTTCGATGTCGTATGGCCCCGGTACGCCGGTCAACCGCCGCTTTCGTCATTTAATTTGTCAGTTGGGGAGGAATGTCGCCGATTCGGGATCTTCTGACTATCGTTTTGTCTTGAAACTTGGGGAAGCGCTCTGTTGGTGTGAGACCGCCTCGCCGGATTTTTAGTGGGATTTTACCGCACTTTGGGATATTCTTTCGAATTCCCACCCAAAGTCCACCACGGTTGACCGTCTGAGAAAATATCCAAACAATGTCGGAAAATTCCCAAACTTTAGAGGGGACCACCCATGGGATCCCCCCACTTGGGTGCAAATCTGCATCCCCCCTGTGTGCTCCTAGAATTAGGAAATTGCCCGGTACCTGCATTTCAAGGTTAGTACTTTATCCGTATTCTCTTCGATGCTATGGGGAGTAGGGGATTCCTCCTAGATCCCCCTATGAGGACTTCCTAGCCTAGGCAGGGCCTTTTTAGGCTCCTTACCCTAATCCTGCATGTCTCTATCAATTCGGCGTCTATTTAGCTAAGACTAGGCCCGTTTTGGATGTAAACTATCCTAAATCCCACCTAATGACCAAATGGCACATTGGTATGTGTAATGCCAATATAGGTTTAATGCCCTTTTGTGGGTGTTATGAGCCTAAATACGCCTTAGTTTATGTATAAATTCGAAAAAAAACCCATGAGTCCCCGGTGACGAATCGGGGACTCATAGAGGGCTAGGGTGAATTGACCCCTTTGCTTGGCCGCTTGAAAAAATGATGGATTTTAAAAAAAAATTGCATATAATTTTTTTTGCAAATTTTGAATTCATATTTGCAATTAGAGGCCCCAAACTACACTATAAGAAACTTGTGTTTTAGATGACGAATTTTAGATGACATCCAATGATACAACTCGTGCTTTTATGTCCAAACTAATGTCCGCCATAACATACTGAAAAACAGAAACCTCAGCATAAGTTATCAGCACAAAGAAGTACCAGAAAAATCTAGAAATGGAAAAATTTCCATCTTGAAAATTTAATATCCTTAATAAAATACACATCTCAGCAAGACACTACACTGATAAGTAAGATAAATATCTATGTAACTGAAAACCTATTGGATTTAGATATTGCCCAACTCTAAAGCATCCAATACACCATAATCCAATACACCAGAATGAGCCAAACAACAAAAATATTACCTGAATCAACAATTTGTGCAAGTCGATGAAAAAGGCCACTGCCCAGTCACTACCTACACTACCTAAGAAACAGCAACGCCTTGAGGAGGCAGTTCACCCATACAAGGTGAAAGCGACAAAAATTGATACTTCCATCTCCATTCAATCACTATAAGAAACTTGTGTTTTAGATGACGAATTTTAGGTGACATCCAATGATGCAACCCGTGTTTTTATGTCCAAACTAATGTCCGCCATAACATCAAGATGTTATGGCGGACATTAGTTTGGACATAAAAACACGGGTTGCATCATTGGATGTCACCTAAAATTCGTCATCTAAAACACAAGTTTCTTATAGTGAATGGGGGAAGGAAATGTAAAACGTATCGTACAGGAGGATCGTAGAGATAAATAGAACACCACTCAATCCTAGTGTTCCCAGTGGAACAAAGCAGATTCCTACAAGTAGGAAATCCACAAAAGCACACACGTGATCGACTAGTGGAGTTCAAATATACGATGAACTCCACTAGCGCACACATAAATGCAAATGCATCACCACTCGCCGCCCACACACAAAGAGAATCTAGGAGTAGACACATCCTAGATCCTCTAAATCTACGTGCATGCCGATACAAATGCGAAATTCTCCCTTGTTTGTTGATTTCTCCAGACTTCTAATCCTATAGCGCTGAAGCACAATTCAAACCCACCCATGATAACAAAACAACAATAGGGAGAACTGTCCGATGGAGAAACTAAACTGGGTCCTCTCGTATCCGCCCCAATTGCTACGCTAACTGTGAGGAGCCGAGAAACAGAACAAAACCCCTCAACCACGCGGTTGTGCGGACTTCCTGACGTCTGCGTCCGTGTCTAGCACCTCGCGGACATCCTGTAACATTTGCGGTTTTGTACGTCCAGTGGGCGGGGGGACAAGCGGGCGGACGCACGGATGTACGGAGTGGCAGACGGGATGGAGCGGACGCACGGGCGGATGGTTGAGATGGAGCGGACAGGCGGACGGGCGGACGCGCAGGCGAATGGCTAAGATGGAGCGGACGGCCAAGATGAAGCAGACGGGCGGACGGGCGGACAGACTAAGAATGTGTTATCCGAGACTCCGAATGTCCATGGGATTTTAAAATTATATTACAAGTCCTTTGTGACTAACCACACTACCACAATAATCTCTAAAATCCAGGTTAGTACTTTTACTAATGTATGGCACATTGGGAAAAAAATCCTTTTTCACTAACCACACTAAGCCCCAAACTTCGGGTTAGTATGGTTAGTAACATATTCATATTGTGGAAAAACAATCCTTTGTGACGAAGTACACTAATTCCAAAAATCAAGGTTAATACTATTACTAATATATGGCACATTGGGAAAAAAATCCTTTGTCACTAAGCACACTAAGCCCCAAAATTGAGGTTAGTATGGTTAGTGACATATTCATATTATGAAAAAAATCCTTTATCACTAATTGCACTAACCCAATTTGGAACCGAAATCCATTAAGTTTTGGCCCAAAACCCACCAAGTTTCGGTCCTAAATCCTAAAAAAAGGAAAAGTGTGTTGAGGTTTACTTGAAGTCTCACCTACTTAGAAAATTTTCCTTCACTTTTCCTTCATAGGATACCTTCTTCTTCAAGAAATATACATTGAGCATATTTTTCATTTTTTCTTAAAATTATTTTTCTATTTTTAAAGTATTCCTGAAAAAAATGAGTACTATTCCAAAACGAGACAAAAAACGGGAGGCCTTTCTTGCAATCATCCTTGTGTCAAACTTCATTGTAATTTTGAAACTTCCAATTTCAATATTTGACTTACATAATCAAATAAGAGATCTTTACATTTTGAAATAATTTGAAAATTAAAAAATGCAACAAATTATTAGAATTGGTAATTCTATTTGTAATCCTTTAATGTCATATATTAATGACAATGTTTCATAACTATTGTAATGCATGGTAGAATCCAAGCTTGGTACTATCACTAAATTCTCATGTAAACCATAATATGTACTTTCCATTCTTCTATCAATTCTAAATGATCCCCTATGAATATAAAAAATGATGAATGCTCTCAAAAGTGCTTTACTATAGATAATATTCATTCAATTTCTAAAGAATATATTCCTAATACATTTATGAAAAAAGCCAATCATGCTCCACATAAAATAATGATATCAATACTTATGATGAGTTACAATTCTTATTGTCTTCAATAAAAATAATCTTATTACCTTCAGTTTGATCTTTGAAGCTTTGATGCTTTGAAATTACTTACAAGTATTGCTCTTGCAGGGTTGCTATTTTGTAAGCCTATGAGCTTGCAAGCCTATACAATTTTTTGAAGATTCCATCTAAAATTTTTGGCCAAATTTGATTGACTTTGGTAAATTTTAGTGCCTATTACCGTGGAACTATTATCATGGACCTATTACTGTGGTCCCTTGAATAACTTTGTTTTACCATTTATTGTACTTTGCTAGGTTTTATGAAGAAAAAAAGTTAGTGACTAATTATAATTTTCTTGAAATCAAATGAGGTTATTTCACAAATTTAGATTTTTGTAAACACTCTCCTTAGTCTTGCTTCTTAGTACCCCTTGGCACCAAAGAGAGTCCCAAAACTCCGATTAAAAAAAATTCTTTTTTCTCCCCACAGTTAAGGCACTCCCCTCGGCGCCGAGGGGAATCCCTGGGGGAGAAAAAAAAAACTTTTTTTTTTCTTGCAATAATAATTTTATCGGAGCCGTGGGACTCCTCTCGGTGCCGAGGGGTACTAAGAAAGAAGACCAAGGAGAGTGTTCACAAAAATCTAGCAAAGCTTGACAAGTCTTGTTTCAAGATGATAAATAAACAACCATTGGATTAAGAAAGGAGAAATGAATCCCTTCATTGGATGAACAAGAAGATAATGAGTCAACTAATCAATAATCTTGTGTAACAAATTTCATTCCTTACAAAAGTAATCCCTATCAATCAAATATTTTTTTTTAAATCTTAACAAGTTCCATTATTGATACATTAAGACAAAACTATAGGTGCCTACATTGGCTTTTGAGAAGATCTATGCTACTATAAGATATTCATGAACAAAATGAAATTTGGTGAATCTAAGTTCTTTCCATATATAATGAAATCATACAAAAAAAAAATTCTAAAATTTAAACAAGTCCATTGACTTAAAAATGAAGAGGGAATAATTGATGCCCTCCTATTGGCCTTGAGAAAACTTATAATGCTACAAGACATGATCAACTAAAATAAAATTTAGTGTAGCAAAGATTTTTATCAACAAATTTTTTTTCTAAAATCTAAACAACTATAATAATAATACATCAATAAAAATCATTAGTACCTTTCCCTAGGCCTCAAAAAGATCTACATTATTATAGGATAATGATCAACCAATACTCCATATTAACTTAATTCCATCGTTATTCATCTCTCATATCAATTGAATTCTTCATTTTTGTAATGCATACTTTTAAGTAAGATTGAAAATTAGAATCTTCATCCAATTTCAACATAACCACGATAATAAGTCCACAGTAATAGATCTACAAAAATAGGTACTAAAATTTATTAGAAATAAAAAATTTTGATTCAAATTTTAATATGGAACCAATTTTAATGAATAAAATTAAGTTTTATAATGCTTCTTCAAATTTTTAAACTCTGTACTCACAGAATCCCTGCTCTACGCTTACAAGCTTACAAAATAGCACCACTGATTGCTCTTGCTAGGAGTTTTGATTTTGTGGTTGAATCTTGCAATGAAATCTTTCTCAATGTTTTCAAATATGGACACTCGTGGTCCATCCACAATGTCATTGTAATATGAATAGTTTGTATTGTATTGGCTTACAATCCTTAGAGAAGTTTGCTTTCTAGACTTTCTACACTGAACGTAGCATTGAATTATGGTATCTAAAGGAGCCCTACCTTGAAGTGAAAATGAGAAAGTCATTTGCTAAATAACATACTATAGGTAAAGATTTGATTTGGCACTAAGTGCTAAAATTGAATTTACACATTTCATTCTCTAGGGCTATGTCACTTCAAAATACTCAGACAATGATAGATAACACTTTTTAACAAAAATTATTTGATACCAACCCAATGTGACTTTTACATAGGATAGAATAAAAAAAATAACTTCATAATTAGAATTTATATGTGTTTGAAGGATAGATCCTTCCAATCATTGTTGTGCAAGTATAATATGGGTGATTGCAAGAAACACTTGTCCTATTTGTTGCGTTTTACTACAGTACTCGTGACTTTTTCTGGAGTACTTTAAAATTAGAAAATTAATTTGAAAAATATTTGAAAAATATGAATAATGTATACACCCCTAAAATGAAGGTTTTCACCGAAGGAAATTGATAGAAAAATTCTCTAAGTAGGAGAACTTAAAAAGCGCCAAATCTCAAGAAAATACATACCTTCATGTTTTAATTCAGGAAATTAGTAAAAATAAGTAAATACAAAAAATAAAAAGTGGCCATTTGCAACAATTTTATGGAGATGGTCATTCATCAAAAAAATCACTAAAATAATACTTTATATGTTTCAAAATGCAACCAGAAGGAAGCTCACTTTGTGGACTTCCACACGTCATAAAAATAACTTTTCTCAAAATCCCTCAAATGGAGAGCTATAAGTCTATTAGGAGACCATCTCATCCAAATTTCATCTCAAAATCATTAAAAAAAGGTACTCCTTAGTGACTAAAAACCCCTAAACTGCCAAGTGTGACATTCAATCACTAGTACTATTTTGAAATCAAACTATTTTTGAAAATTATGAAAAAATTAGAGAATGTGTATGGTACCTATGAGTATCTTCTCTATAAATATTGAGTCATTTGGAGCCAAGACATAGAAGTTATGGCCAAAAAACAAATCAGCACATGAGGTGTGACGGAAAATAGGACAAGTGTTTCTTGCAATTGCCCATATTTCATAAACTAGATGCAAGGAAATATCAAAGTTTAAAGGGAGTTAGTATGAGTACAATGCCATTGAAGCAAGAACACAAATAGACTTTCAAAATGAAAAGTCAAGCTTCTAAGAATCTTCTAAGAGTAATTAAAGTTAACTTGTGAAGCAAAAATATGCAAGAATTTCAAAAAGCAAGCGTTTCTTTACCTCTTTAAACAAGCGCAACTTCCATGCCTAAGGGATATCAAAGAACTTGCCAAAATAAAATAAATTTGTGTATATAGGGTACAATCTTTAGCCTTCAATAAATAGCTTAACATATTAATTCGTAAAGGGTTCTTTGAAGGCTTAAATTTTTTTTTAATGATTGGAACATATATGTATGATGTTTGGGTCTTCAAAACAACACATGTCGTTCATGATATAATGAAACTTATAATAAGAATTTGCAACAAATTTTGTATGGAAATGTGTCAAATTAAGGAGTGCAAGTCCACAAACTTGGGAAGCAAGTTTGCCTAGTGTGTTGGCTTCTTAAACATATTATTAGAAACTGTCATGTCTTGGTGTGTTGTTGGAATGCAAAAATGCTATTTGGTGGTCTTTCAATCATTGAATGGTACATTTGAAGTAAAGTAGGAGGTATATAAAGTGCCAAGGTTTTGAACATGTCCTCTAATAAAGAATTGTATTGAAATTTTGAATGATTTAATGGTGACCAGAATGCATTTAACTCTTAAAGATGGAAGCAAACATTTTTTATTTGATGGATGACAAAGGAGTCTTCTATGTAGGGAAAAAAGTGCAAATTTTTTATCTTCCAAATTTTGTTGAGAAAAGGGAAGTTTTTTGTATAATACATTGACTTCTAATTAGTGCTTTTGTATATTTTTAAGCCAAGGATTCATTTTTAGTGAAAAGGATGATTTCAATGGTCTCCAGTCAATTTTTTTGTGGAATTGAACAATTCTTTGTCAATTTAGCTTCATAACTTCATAAGAAATTCTAAAAAGTTTCAAAATATATGAAAGAATTGGATGCTTAGTTGGATGCTTAATTCTATTTGACTTCCAACAAAACTTCATAGAAATATATATGAGGGAATATAGCTATTCCAAATGTCATCAATTGATGAAGCATAACACATAGTGCACACCCAAGGAATGACTTTGTCGAAGTTTTTTTCAATATGTGAGATTTGGGCCACAATCAATGTCCTAATTGGTAATAATGGAATGATTAGTGACCTTACAAGAATTTCTGATTTTTTAGTAAGAATGTAGTGTAAGAATTGATTACTTAGGCCCTCTATGTCAAAAAAATAGTAAGATGATCATTATAGATTCAAATTTTGATGGTCATGGGGTAGTCTAGAGATTCATTTGGACCATGATGCATTGAACACTTTAAAAATTCATACCAAATGCATACTATGTCAAAAACATATAGTTTAAATTGTATTTGTTTTTAGAGCTTGTGTTTGTGTGACTATGGAAAAATTGAAAAATTTCAACTATAGCATGAGGCCAAATTCCTTACTTTGATGACAATGGATTGTTTTATCTTAACCCCTAAGTGCTTCAATGTTTATTTTGTAGACGATGTATAGATTTAATGTTAGATTTCTTTCTTCTTATAGCTTGGATGAAACTCATCCTAATTTTTAGAGATACATTATGAAAGTGTTGTCCTATTCAAAGGTTGAATTTATTTTCTTATAGAGTACATATTTTTTTTGAAATTATCAATGTAGAAGTATGTCAAGTGGTTGACATACTTCAGTTCAAACTTAGAATTGCAAAATTGAGGTCATGGAATCAAAAGACATAGACAATCCAAAAAAAACATATATCAAGAGAGCCTCCTTTTAAAACCATTCCAACAAAATTTACTCAAAAAAATGAAAATATTTTACTTCTAATTGAATTTTGAATTTTGAAAATATCTCTAAAGTTTTTAATAAAATCTTTAAATGTGAACAATGCACTATGACAATGCATCGTTGTTGTGTAGAGAGCGTTTGCCTCTAGAAATCACAAGGATTTAGTTGCGACCAGAAACATCTAGGGAATGAAGGAAGTAGTAAGATAATATGAACAAATGAACTCGTCACTTGTAGACACACCTCACTAAAATCAACAAATTAATAAAGAAGATGAGTAGAAGTGAGCTTGTCACTTGTAAACACACCTCACTAAAATCAACAAATTAATAAAGAAGATGAGTAGGAGTGAGCTCGTCACAACTGTCTCATCAACTAAATCATTGTATTTTGTAACAGAAAGTCATAGTCATGTTGAATTATTCCATCTAAAATGTTGAACCTTCTACTTGAATGTTGAATCTTCTAAACTGCAGTCAAGGTGGTATCGGTTGGCCTATCATGTAATAGCTGGTTCTAAATGGATTTAAGGGTAAAAGTGTGTGATAAAATTCTACGGCTTCAGAGATGTAAAATAGGATGGCCAAACCACAAGCTGAGCCGTCCGAAAGATAGGCTCCTAAACTTTCAAACTCTTGATGATCATCTTTAAGAAACAAGCTTCATAGTGAGAACAAGCAAGTCTTGACCATGTGGGCCATTATCCCCACTTTGTCGCCCATGACACAAAATGAGGTTAAGGTTGATTTTATCCAACCCGCCCACAACAACAAAGATTACAAAGCCACAAGCCACACACACACACACACACACAAATCTTCAAAACTCCTTCAACCACAACTCCAATTCCCAACTTGAACTTTGGAAGAGTGCCACCATTGCTTCACAAATCCAAATGAGCTAAGTGATAACTTTTTGAAAAGCTAACACAAATTTCTACTTTTTCTTTAAATTTCAAATGATTCTAAAACTTTGTTCAACTTCTATGGCCATCCAAAGTTTCGGCCTTAAAAAAAGAAAGGTAGCAGACCTTCCTACTCACAACTCACTCATACAAGCTTTCAATAGAGTGAATGATATCTTCCTAGAAAGCAAACTCAATTTTCTACACATCTTGTAAATTTCATTTCAAACTAAGAACTTTTACGTCTTTTATGGCCGGTCAAAGTCTCTACCTCTTAATTTTAAGAGCAATAAACCTCCTTCCACTCAAATTAATACAACTTTTGATTCACAACTTCAACTCAAGCAAGTGAGATCAATTTAAAAACCACACACCATGATACACAAGTCTTACAATTTTTATTTCAAACTCCTTTAAACTCATAACACAATCCACCTTCAAATATTCGGGTCCTCTCTTAAACTCTCAACACAATGAGGAGGAAGAAGATGCTTACCAATCCTATATGACCTTAAGTTAAGTGGGAGATGCCCAAATGGATCTCCAAACATCTATTGGCCAATGAAAAAGAACAAGAAAATAAGTTCAAGTGCACTCTGCAAAGCCAATAAAACTCAAAGATCAAACTAGGAGATAAACTATTTCTAACTCCTAACTTTATTTTCTAAATATATAAATAGAATATAAAATTAAAATTATATATTTAAACTTCAACCAAACTAAATGAAGGTAAAAATTGAAGTCAAAGAAGAGTCCTAAGACTCTAGATTTTATGACTCCATAAAAACCCTTCAGTTCAACATTTTAGTGTTGAACTTCAAATCTAAATATAGATTCTAGAACTTGAATTCTAAAATCTAATTTGAATACAAAATACTTATACATTTTAAATAGTGTATGCATTTACATCGCGACACTATTTGAGTTAAATGTTTTAGAAGTTTGAGTACTTGAAGATTAAATTTTTTCTTATACTTGGGTGCTGAAGTAGCAAGTTCACACTTTCTCTTCTAAAATTATATACCAACTTTAGTATAATGTACTTCTATTGAAAATGTAAAAGTGTCTTCATATATTGTATATGTAGATATATTAAACAATAAAATATTGGGATGTATTAAATAAATACTTTATTTTAGTAGAAAAATATTACTTGATTTTTGAACGCAATGTGATTAATTTTATTTTGAATGTATAACCAAGCTTTATATTGTTGAATGTCAAAAATTAAAATAGAAATGAAGTATTTAGTATGATTAAAAACTACCTTCAAGGATATTTTGAGAAATGCTAAAAATATAAAATTCATCTATACTAATGACATCTTCTGAGTTTTATCTGAAATAATGAAATGAAGATCCTCTATTGTAGTTTCTATTCTAATAGAAATTGTAGAATAATTTGTGATATTGAATAATTTATCGCAATTCCAACTTCGGATATATTTTCAATGTCCTCTACATTCTAATTATGCAAGTGCAGGGAAATTAACCCTTAAAGTCCTAAAGCCATTTTCATATCAAAAAGCACTCAAAATTGCCACTTTTGTTGCATTCATTCAAAGAATTTTTAAAAACAGTTTTTTCAGAATGTAACCATAGGATCTTATTCTACACTTGTCTAAGATCATGTGGTATAAATTCTCTGATTTTTGACCGTATGGATCAAAAGATATTTGCAATCAAAGTGGAAGAAAAAGTTTTTTTTTATGAAGATGTTCTAATTGCTTGCAAAACAAGAAGCTCCGTAACTTTCACATCACCAATTTAAATGGAATGAATCAAAGATTTCCATTTAGACAAAAAAATAATCTCTGCGGAAAAAAATATTAGAATTTTTTTTGGATATATTGCTAATTGTTTTTGCGGCCCAATCTTCAAGCTGGTCTCCCTCATTTTGAGGTTATTGTAGCATAACTTTTGCTCATAGGCACCGATTGAAATAAAAATTGTATTCCCTAAAAGATAACAAGTTCTTCTATCTTATGAGAAAGTTTCAAGGAGTTTTACCAAAAATTGAATCTATAAGAGCCTGCCCAAAATCCATTTTGTCCCTCGTAGGGACAATCAGAGTTTAGGAGTTAAGTTCACACATTTAGTTTATCATTGTAATGTACATACATGGTGAAATTTTAAGATTTATTTAGAGAATTTTCTATTTCATATGATTGTGTACATTTTAGAAAGTGCTCTAATTTAAAGTTAGATGACACTTCAACTTCAAAATTTTATAACTAATTCCACTAAGATCAGAAAAATATGAAACGACTTTACGACTTAGGTTACTTGGCAATTCTACTTGTCTTTCAACCAAAGTTAACTAGAAAACATTTTTAGAACTTTTACCTCCTCAAATTTCAGTTTCAGTTCAGCCATGCATGGTCCATTACAAGACCTCTGACCTTACTGTACAATACTCGGCAACTTTCAATTTCCCTCCAATTCTGCCACTTCAAAGAGAATTTATTGTAGAATGTATGATATTATTAACCTTTTTGTGTGGTGTTATTAACATTGAGGTATTATACAATTTCAATAAAACATACCAAATTTGGATTTCAAAAAAACAAAACTCCATTTTTGGTTAATTGTTTCATTAAATTTAAATAATTTTACATAATAATTCATTCAAAAATATTGATAATGAGTTTTTTAAAATTCAATTGTGACAATATGTAAGAAACACCTATACGCACATCTTTCCTTCAATAAGCATCTTCAAAAAATATTTGAAATTTCCTCAAAATAGTTTTAAAAATTAAGATTATAATGTTCAAATTTTGAAAAATAGATATTTCTTCATTGCAATTTGATTTTGGCAAGGCAACTATACCTTCATGGTCAAATGCACAAAATCAATCTCAATGTGAAGGTCAAATAGAAAAATCTAATTATAACATCAAAATATCTATTTTTCAAAATTTGGACATTGTTACTTCAACCTTTGAAATCGTTGTGAGGAAATTCTAAAACTTTTTGGAGATGCTTTCTAAAGAGAAGATGTGTATATAGATGTTTTCTACTTATCTATGCTACCAGATTTACAAAATTCGTCATCAATAATTTTTAATCAATTATCATGTAAAACTATGAATTTTTAATGAAATAATTCACGAAAGATAGAATTTTGTTTTTTTTAAATTCAAATTTGGTATGTTTGATTGGAATCACACAAGAATTGAATGTTTATAATGCAAGATAAAAAATGTCATTTATATTCTATACTAAACCAAAAGAATTGGGATGCCAAAATTGGGGGGACGATTGAGAGTTGCTAGGTACTGTACAGTGAAGTGGCCTTCACTGACATAGAGAATTTCTGACATTTCATTGACGACCTACCAACTTCATGAGGCTTATATCAGCTTGGTCCTTGCATGTAATTATCGTTGACATTCATTTCACTAACTTAAGATACTGGGTCATTGCAAGAAACACCTATACTATTTTGTGTCACATGTTGCATGCTGATCTGTTTTTTGGCCATAACTTTTGTGTTTTGGCTCCAAATGACTCAATATTTATAGGGAAGGTACTCATAACTATTATACACCTTCCTTGATTTTTTCATAATTTTCAAAAATATTTTACTATACAAAAATAGACCCCAATTGAATGTCACACTTTGTAGTTTAGGGTTTTTTAGTACTATGGAATACCTTTTTTTTAATGATTTTGAGATAAAATTTGGATGAAATGGTCTTATAATAGACTTATAGCTTTCTAGAAAAGGATTTTCAGAAATAGTTAATTTTATGTGGTGTGGAGGTCTACAAAGTGAGCTTCTTTTTGCTTGTATTTTGAAACATATAAAATATGATTTTGGTGGGTTTTTTGGTGAATGACCATCTCTATAAAGTTGTTGCAAATGTTCACTTTTTATTTTTTGAAAATACTTATTTTTACTATTTTTCCCTAATTTTTGAATCAAAGTACCTATTTTTATGAGATTTGGCACTTTTCAAGTTCTCCTACTGAGAGAATTTTTCTATCAATTTCCTTTAGTGAAAACCTTCATTTTAGAGATATATACATTATTCATATTTTTTAATTTAAAAAAAATTAGTTTTCTAATTTTATAGTACTCATGAAAAAGTCATGAGTACTATTGCAAAACGCAACAAAATCAATAGGTGTTTCTTGCAATGACCCTACTAACTAAATTTAACCCTTAAATGGTGCCGAGGACGTTCTGCATCTTTTAAATGACAAAGAATCTTTTCCTACCGGATAGAAGTGCAACTTTTCATCTTTGGTATTAGGAGTGGAAATGAAAGATCTTCAATAGTTCTTTGACTTCCAATGAATATATTTGGCTTTTTCAAACTACATGATGTCGCACGAAATTAAAATACATGATTTCCACGGCTACCAGTCCATCCTTCAAGGGTTAAGTTACAAAGGCTTGTTATTTACTCAAAAGAACTTCTCAATCATTCATGTTGGCCAACTAGGTATTCAATTTGTTAGAACTGCCCACAAGCAAAAAAAATTTGGCCTCCTGACATATGTATAACGGACTTCATGGATGAAGTCTGGAGAGAACAAAAGGCAAAGCCACCACCGACTACTGAATGTTATGCTTGCCCGTAAGTGGCACCCATGAAATATCGAAATATCGATAACAAACAATATAGCACTAACAGACATAAATATTTGTCAAAGGTCCACATATACTTATCTAATCTACAGTTCAAGTATTAACCCAGAAATGATAAGTTGATGACCATGGAAATCATGAATTTTGATATAGCAGAAATTATTGGTTCAAAAAAAATCTAAAAGCTCTCATTGAAAGTCAAATCCATTAGATGAAATTTGAGAAATTGAAAGCAAGAAGAGAGTTTGAGTTCCCAAACTATGGGAACTATGGATTCAGTGCCACATCATCAACTTGACGTGGCTGAAACTGTGTCACATCAAAATATTAATTTAATTAAGAAATTAAGAAATTATTTATTTTTTAATTCAAATTTTAATTTCTTAATACTTTTTGAAATTATTGAAAAAATTAAATTAAACATTTGTAAAAAATAAATAATTTTTTTTCCCCCAAAATTCCAAAAATTAGGGTATTAGGGCTTGTTTCTAGTTCCTCGACAACATAGAGAATTGTCAAGGGAACAAACTTGACATAGTTTCTTCTTGCCCTCAAATTTCATCTAATGCATTGTAGAAGATCTTTTCTTTCCACCCCTAATT
The DNA here is from genome assembly GCA_947034885.2 of Thuidium tamariscinum. Lineage (NCBI taxonomy): Eukaryota > Viridiplantae > Streptophyta > Bryopsida > Hypnales > Thuidiaceae > Thuidium > Thuidium tamariscinum. Next base: position 43,411,289 of record OX344750.2, on the reverse strand, counting down.
CCAAGAATAAATAGTTGCATTTTTGTCCTACTAGAGAGATATACTACTACTATAAAGAAATAATTATAGTAGTAGTAGTATAGAATCTCTCTATAGTAGTATATAGGGGTCGTTGCAAGAAACACCGTGCAAAAAGCGTAGCATTTTCAATAGTATTTTTTTTTCGGGAGTACTTTAAAATTAGAAAAAAAAATTTGAAAAAAAAATGTAAAAAATATTTTTCATGTATAAACCTTTAAGAAGAAGGTACCCTAGAAAAGAAAGGCATAGGAAAAATCTCTAAGTAGGAAATCGAGAAAAGTACAAAATCTCATGAAAATTAGTACTTCCACATTTTAATTTGTAAAAAATAGGAAAATAAATTTTAAGAAAAACTAAAAATTGGCCATTTGAGGAAACTTGATTTTGATGAGATTTGACCAAAAGAACAATCTTAGAACCATCATCATTGTTCAAAAATTGCGTGCCACGCAAAAAAATTTATACTCATGTAGAGGACATAAAAAAACATATTTTTAGATTTTTTTTGGAATTTTTAGGTTTTACACCTATGCAAATAGACCATGAAAGTTTCGTCTTCAAATCATTTAATTTAGACACTGCGAACGTAGTGGTAACCATAAACGTATTTATGTGAGAGCTCAACGAAAATGTTTTTTAAATATAAAATGATTTTTTTTAATTTCTGAAAAATAAGGGATCTAATAAACCTCAAGTTAGGTATGTTCAATAAAAAATTTCATGTTCATTGGACTTAATCTCCAAAAGTTATAGTGGAAAACAAAAAAGTGGTTCATGGTGTGACATGAAATAGGACCGGTGTTTCTTGCAATGACCCATAGAGAGATTCTCTCTCATTCATTGACCTTTTGGGGTTAAGGTGGGTACACCCAAAAGTGCCACTTATTCATATTGTGCCTAGTTATTGTCATTAGCTTGTTCAGATTTTTATGCAGGCTTGTTGGCAAGTGAAAGCATGTTCCAACGCACCAAAAAATACAGGATTTGGATACCGTATGCAAAAGTTATTAATGGTCAAAGTGTGTTTCTAAAAGGACCATTTACAGTCTGTACATGACTGATTTTGGAAATGTATGCACATTGTTTTAGACCTTTCAGGATAATGTACTCCTTATATAACAAGTGGCCTGAATATTCTTGTGGACAGAAGATTGTCCAGCATTAGTAGTACAGGCATGGGGATGGCAATCATGGCACCTTTCGAAGTCTGTGAAGTGAAACATAATATGGCATGACTGTCCTCAAGACAGTCTGGCTTGCATGATATCGTACAATTTGCTGAGAATTATTATTGTATAACATAGCTGCTGCAATTGTACACAAAATTCTACCACCAAACTGACCAAACACATGTAAGGTAGATCACAGCTGTTTCAATTGTGGACAAAATTCTACCACCAAACTGACCAAACACATGTAAGGTAGATCATAGCTGCTTCAATTGTAGACAAAATTCTACCACCAAACCAAGTTTGTCAAAACAAGTTGTAGCATCAAGCAATAAAATAAATGTTTTTAAAATATTAAACTTGGGCCTCCAAATACTCATCAAATGGGATTAGAGTTGCAAGTCATTGATCTTGAACCTTTTTTAAAATGGTCATAACCCCACCTATTGACAATTTTATTTCTTTACACCAAATACATTTGAAAATTCTTATCAATTCAAGTTCTTATTAGATTAATATGAATCCACTTGTATTTGAGTCCACTCAACTAACGCTACAGACAAGTGAGAAAACACATTGCACAAAATATCCAAACTTTGCAAAGTTGCATATCTGCGTGGTAAAAGACTATTCGACCTCACTGCAGTACGTGACTTCACAAGCAGTGAAACAGGTCGTGCAGGAAACTTCAAGGCCGATAGGGCAACCTCGTGCACTGCATTTGTATCCTGAGAGTGCCATACACTGTATTTATACTGCTTGTATTCTGAAATTGCAGTCCCTGGATTCACTATTGTAAGCTCATGTCCAGTTGAAGTAGCTTGCGTCCATACGTTTACAACGCCGGCCAGGGTTCTTCAATGTGCTTTCCGAGCAGCTCCTTCAATTTGATCGAGCATTCCCATAACTTGCAGGGGTTTCAGGGAAGCCTAGCCTTGCCTGTTACGTGACCGGGTTACACGTGGGTGCGTCGAAAACTTTCCTTCAATTCCTCAGTTGATGGTCCAGCTTCTAGCAATGTGTGATTAATTTGATTTAGCCGTTAGAGTGATCGATTCTGAAGAACACGAAATGTTTGCGCTCGACGAAATCCGCTGGATCGACCTGCTTGTTCGTCTTTGCGACAAGCCATTGAGCAGATCGGCTTCAATGATCGAGGCAAGAAGCGAGCGAGCTAGGTCTCTGAAGGTATGAACACTGGTCATTTCTTCATATGCTTTGTAGATTCACTAGATTGTAAGTAGGATTTGGAAGACCTTCGCCCCCTCGAGCTCTTTCGATCTGTCATGTCAGCTAGTGACACTCACAGGGAGATTTTTTCGGTTTACTAAGTGGTAAACTCACTACCATTACCACTTTGGAAGTGGTAATAGTACTGATTTTACCACTTTGAATGTGGTAATGGTAGTGAGTTCACTACGTAGTAAACCCAAAAAAACTCCCTGTGACTGTTGAGTGGGCCTCCGCCCTCCGGTCAGTTGGTCTCCAGGTTGAGTCGGTCTTTTGAAACAGAGTTTCGCAGTTTTTCTTAGACAGACGTCGGTAAGTATCACACCTTAAGTTAAGTTGTTTGCGCATAAAACTCTGAGCATATAGTGTGGCTTAGACATTAGAAGAATTAGATTCTTTTGTGTTATTCCCTTAGTATGCATGTCAGACCTCTGAAGAATGCTTTCTTTGGAGATCATGCACAATAGTTGATAGGATTGAAATTTTCATTGGTTGAAGGGTTTAGAGTTAGCAAGAGTTCTGATGTTGTGGCTGGACCGCCTGGACATTCTCAAAATCGAAGTGTCTCTTACAGTGCAAATCCCCATTTGAAATACATGGTTGAAATGGCATGAATGTCTTTAGAGATGTCATTTATTTGATTTCGTTCCAATATGGAGGTTCAGACAAGATTTGGAGAATGTTGTCTGTAATCATGTAGATTTTAGTAAGAAGTCTATTTCGTAAGTAGATTTTGCATTTGAATATTTATCCACAACATGGATTTTAACTTTAATTTATTAGCTACCAAAATGTAGATTTATAGCAAAATATTGGTCTCAGTTTTTGAAATCTAGTCAAAATGTACATTTCAAGTTTAGGATTCTATTCACTTTGTAGATTTCAAACTTTAAAATCTACCAATTTTGAAGAATTCACATTCTTGTCTAAATCTATAGAGCATGTAGATTTTTAAATTTTGAATTCTACATTTTTTATAGATATTTGAAATTCTTGAAATCTACTATTTACATAGATCTCATTATGAGAATTAGTATGATTCCAAGTCCATAATTATTTATATCATTAGAAGATTTTTGAAGCCTTTAGAACACTACATGTTCCTAGCCTCTCAGACTTGTAGAAATTTTGTCACACGAGTGATTTGATGTGAATGAGAGATTGACGTGTGAAATAATATTATTGAATTATTTTTTAGGGATTTTTTTCTTATTATTTTTAATTTTTATAATTAAAATTTTAAATTAAAATTAAATTAAATTAAATTAAATTAAATTATTTTAAAACCATCTATGGTTGGTTTATAGTATGGGGAACGGGCCTAAATTAGTCTACTAATGCCTTCATATCTCCCCTAATGTCTTTCTTTCTCTAATTTGCACTTCTTCCATACAATGATTGTAGGATAATTATTTCTTCTAAAATCTACAAAAAAATTTGGTCAAAATGACATTTTCAAAATGTAACAACTTTTGACACTAAATTTTAAAAATCAACCAATTTAGTGGTTGAAATGACATATATCAAAACCTACTAATTTTTTAGTTGAAATATCAATTTTCAATAATTGTCATTTCACCACAACATTTCAACTAAAGTTTGCACCAATGAATGTATACTCATTGTTTCACTCATTGTGCAAAGTTTGGAATGTTGCATTTGGGTGTGGCAATTTAAGTGTCACCTCATAGACACAAACTTGATAAGAGTATATGAACATTGTTTCTTTATGCCATTATTCATGCGTCTAAAGTGTTTTATACTCTTGACTATAGTTGGTAGGAGAGTTAACTTGATACACTAGCATAAGATGATTTTTGGCCCCCAAGAAGACTGTTTCATGGGTGTTCCCAGAAACTGTTCGCACTGCTGCAGACCAGCCCCGTGCTGGTCTGAATTTTTGAATTTTGAAAAAAAAAATTAAAAAAAAAAATTTTCAAAAATTTTCAGAATGTTTAGAAAAGAAAGAAAATTATTTAAGAAATTATTTCTTTATTCAAGAAAATATTTATAAAAAATTAAAAAATTAAAAAAATAATTAATGAATAACTATTTTCTAACGTGACAGTCGCTCGACCACATCAACACTGCGTTCCCAGAGTTCCCAATGCATTCCCAGCATTTGGAAACTTGTAGTCTTGTAAACCAGTTGAAAATCCTCTTATGTTTTTTTTTCTATTCTGAAGAGCCATGTTTCTCTTTTAACAGTTTTGTAGCTAGTATGGAAGAATAGTTCAAGTCTTTAAGAGTCTACTACAAATAATTGATACTTCTAGAAGTCGTCATGAAATTGGCTTGAATTTATCTTTTTTGATGGATATTTGGATTTGATTATGTTGGGAGCTTCAAAGGCTTGAATTCAAAGCATTTTTGTACATAATGCTTGGTTCTTCTATTGAATCATAACATCTACAAATGTTTGTTTTGATTGATTATAGGATTTCCAATATGGAGAAGATTTATAAGTTATATTCATTTTTGACAAACCAATGGGATACACAACAAAGGATAATTCACTTCTTTATATGTTACAATGTTATACTCAAGATTTTGCCTTGGGTTATGATGGATTTGCAACATTTTCTTGCTCATCAATTGGAGAAGTAAGACCCCTAGGAATTGTTTCCATTTCCATATGTTAGGATTCAAGAGAAGTAGGTAGATTTTTCCTATCAATTTTCTCTCGTCTATGCATGACTTTTCTATAATAGTAACTTGGATGGTTGCTTTATACATCAAACTTGGCATAATTTTGCTTATAACAAGGGTTTTAAATCTACTACAAGAAATGGCTTCGGAGGCCTACTCTTATGGCAATGATTCCATGGAGCTACAAGAAGAGCAATTGTTGGAGGAAATGTTGGCTCCATTCCATGAATATTGTGGTTTAGAATCACTTGAGCAACTAGTGCAATTGCACAAGATGTTGGCTCCATTCCGCAAATATTGTTGTTTAGAATCATGTGAGCACTTTGTGCAACTAGACGAGATAAAGGAACAACTCAACAAAGTCTTAAGTGATGACAAAGCAAACTATGAGTTCATGCATAAAGAAGATCTACGACAGTTCAGAAAAAAGTGGAGGGATAGACGGATCAAAATCTATAACTATTTGTTATGCATTGCTTTATGTGATCTAAAGCAAAGTAGAGACCTGTGGATTGAAGGGCAAAAATTCACAAAACATTTTTATGTTGAAGCTGCCTTAAAATTGAAACCAAAAAGATTCTATACTTATTTGGTTGATCAAGTCCATGAAGACGAAGAGATCATGTTCAAGTACTATTGTGTTGACAAGGGTGAGAAAAAATCTATTGTATGGCGAAAGAATGCTGCTTGGTTGGTAGGATCTATCTATGTCTATTCCACGTTTGTGATTAAAAAAGCTTTCAAGGCATTGCAACAATGGGAGGATGGAAACCAACTTCTTTGTGATGACTTGGTGCAAAAAGCCAAAGAGAAGTTTCTAGACAAGTTGTCCAATTTGCATGGGAGATGCTTCAAGAAAGGAAGAAATTGGAGGAATCGTGCTCGCTTATACTACTTGTTGGGCCTTGCAAGGCGTATTGGAATCTCTGATGGTCAAATTGGAAAATTCAAGAATTTTGATTATGAGGGGCCTTTTAGTCGTCTTGTTTGCAAGATGATTGTTGAAGATGAAAGCCTATTTGATGAAGAAAGTAAAGTCCAAGATCTCCCTCTTGTTTGTAAAACAAAATATGGAAAACAAGACAATGGATCCATGATCTTAGGAGACTTACAAGTAGATAGATTATTGGCTTGGGCAAGTGCTGCAAATGATCTTGATTTTGTCAAGGTCATTTTGAAGTACTATCTTGACATTGTGAAATCGCATCCAAACTTTAGCTTTGTAGGGAAGAAATTTATGGATAAATCATGGTCTATGGCACTTTGGAATGCTTCATACAAAGGCCATATATTGATTGTAAAGGAGTTGCTCAGTTGGGAGATTCCCTACATTTCTGAGTATTTTTCTGACAAAGAAATTGATTCTCAACCACCATTGCATGTTGCTGTCTTAAAAAGGGATGTTTCAGTGGTGCATGCATTTTGTACTACTGCATCACCACATTTAAATTGCAATGAAAAAAATTCTGATGGCGTCACACCATTGGAAATTGCTACATTATTGAAGGTTAAAACTGACGAGGATAAAGCTATCAAGAGAAAGATTCAAAATCTTCTACTACAAAGGCAAGAAGTGAAAGATGCTGTAGTAGAAGCCATTAGTCAAAGGCAAATGGCAGTGGATTCTTCCAATGCAGTTATGGTGGGAGGTACTCTAATTGCCGGCATCACATTTGCAGGATGGCTATCACCACCTCTAGGGTACAATTCATACTATCAATTTGTAGATCCAATAGTGGTTGCAGCTCCACCAAACTCATATGAATCATATATGTCCGTGGAAGGCCATCTCACTATTCAACTCTTTGCAATCTTCAATTCTTTATCATTCTTTTTTGCAATTGCAGCTGTAATTGCAGGAATGGAAACACTTGGCTCGATGAAGGTTGTGGAAGATACATATATGGCCCAAATGGTCCTACAACTACGACGTAAACTCACTTGGGCAACAAACCTATTCCTTGCTTCTGTTGTTTGTGTTTTAGCAGCATTTTCATGTGCTGGAATTGCAATTCTACCTCCGATCAAGAAGTATCAAACAAACATGTACATTACAATTGGTATAGGAGGATTTACTTGTGCATTTTTTATAAGCAAATTGTTGTGGTTTAATTTTTGCCACCCAAGAGATTTAGAAAATTGTTTTGTTGCCAATAGACCTTGAAGGATATACTTTGTTTGTGAGAAATACATTACAATAAAATATTGTTAATTTAGTGTTTAGATTTCTTAGTTGTTTATATCATGGTACTTTCTAGTTCAAATAATGAACTTGGAATGCTATAATTGATGTTTATTAGATTGAAGAATGTAAATAGTAATTCAAATGGCACTATTAAACTTAGTGAATTTACTATAGGCATCTTGAACAATATATGTAATTATTAGATTGTAAGTTGTCGATTCATTTTATAGAAAGAATACTTGAACTTTTGTACTTTCAAATTTAGATTACTATGGTTGTCAACTAAAAACCTATCACCAACATTTTAAACATAAAGCCTCAAATACGTCCTACACTTGTCCGTTTCGAACATTCTATCTATTTTGACAATGGTCAATTCTCTCAAGTAAAGAATGCAACTAATATATGTCACATTGCATATTTAGCAATGATACATCTCACATTTCATGTTTTTTTGAATAAAATTGTCAACTACACTAGAATTGATTTCACCACTTCACATGGCATTTTGTTTTGACAAAACCCCTAAAGAAGACATACATGCCTCCAATGAGCATCCTTGTTCAGTATTAGGGTCTTTGGTCTTATACTCATGCATGCATTTATGTGCCTTCTACTTCTTTCCAAACACTAATGGTGTATCCAAGTCTCTAAAAGTACTATAGGAATTAACATGTTTAGAAAGTTGAATGTCAAGCTTAGGTACCACCACTTTATTTGGGCTTTAACATCAAGAATAATAACATCTAGATTTGTTTCTTTTTACATGTTTTTGTTGAATAAAATTGAATTTATTATATATTATACATAGAAGATTCGATACTACTTCAAATAGAGCACACCTAACGTACCTTCACCTAATTGATTTGTGACATTTTTGTAAAACTATCCAATCTTTATTCTTGCCTAAGATGGAAGAAATTCAAACATGAAGAACTAGGTTGATTTGGGGTACTCTTGCTTTCAATTCATTGAAAATTCATATTCATTTGGTGTACAAAAATGCATACAAAGAAAGTTCAAGATCTCTTTTTGACTATTTATGAGATCCAACAAGAAAAATTCTATTTAGTATTAGGAACCATTTTCAATCCCTTATTTGAATAAATTAGATATTTTTAAATTTAATAAATAAGTAATAAAATTTCTCCCTATAAACTTAGTTGTTTTATATATTTAACATATTTTATAACTTTTTGAGATCAACTCTTGGATTTGAATTATTTTAATATTAGAAGGCAATCAGGAGGTTTAAGAGATTAAAATACTGAACTTATAGTAATTTTGTGAGACATATTAATCCTTAAAAGAGCTTTGTAGGAGGAGAATCTAAATTCTGGAGTTTTTGAAATTAAATAAATTTTAGATATAAAAATTTCCAAACAATTTTTTTCCATTATTCTTGGTTATAATTTTTGCCCATCTTGACATGAATTAATCTAAATTCTTACAACAATCCAAATTGGTCACATTGTTAAAAAATTTATTAAAATGGTCAATTTCATTAAAATGGTGGTATTCTAATAGAATGTCATAAAATTCCATTAAAATGGCATGACATTCCATTAAAATGGCACAAATGTAGTCTAATTTGTAGAAGGAATTCCATAGAAGATGGCAATCCTAGCATGTATGTTTGTGAGTGGAGGGTGTAGAATGTACCTATCACATAATTAAAATTCAACCTAAGATACAATAGAGAGCTACAAAGCACATTTTCTTCCTCTACCTCTAGGCCTCTATGTCAAAATGACATTTGGAATTTGTCAAAACGGCACATAGAATATGTCAAAATGGCACTCGAAATACCGCCATTTTAATGAAATTGACCATCAAAATATTTTAATGTTTGTCATCCATATTATATAAATCTTAGAACAGACTTTCAAAAAACATTTGATTGTCAATTCTTGTGGGTGTGGGGTGGCCTATGGGAGTATGGTGGCTAGGCAAGCTACAACAAAGCTCTCAAAGGTGTGCTTTGTCATGATAATGTCTTATTGTGGTTGACTCTTTTCATGGAATGCACATGATAAGAGTTATTGTGTGATTGTGCAAAAAAGATTCATTGATGCTGAGAAGGGAATTAAAAGAATTAAAAGATTGTGGTTGGCTATGTCACTCACTTTGGGGCTTTGCAATTGCAGTCCAGAAGAAGCTTAATCAGGCATTTATTTTGACCATAAAGGCATTTAAAATGCTTATAAGGTAGAAGGCTCAGTAATCGCCCATCTAAGGGCTGAAACTGAATTTTGGGGAGGTGAAACATCTTGAAATATTTTTCAGTATATTTTCCTTGGAAAACAAGTGGAATTGACATCTAAACCAAGTTGTTTCATGTTTTTTGGAACTTTGTGGAATTAGTTATCAAATTTTGAAGTTGAAAGGGCATAGGGTTCTAAAATGGTGTCCTAGCTAAAAGGTACACTGTTAGTACATTGCTAAAGGCTATGAAAAAGCAACATGTACAAATATTGTACATTTAAGGTAAGGCACCATTTTAGAACCCGCTCCATTTAAGAGCCTTCTACTTTACATACATAGTTGTCAAATTCCAATGTCTTCTTTTCTGATATTTATGAATTTGTTTGAGTTATAAAGCTGATTTTCTAAACAAGTCTTTTATAGGCTTGCATGCTGAGTAGAGCACAATTTGAAACAAAGCAAGAAGCAAATATCTTTAACCCTTTACTTTGTAAGAACCCCAAATTGGCCCTCAATTTTTTAAGCAATTTTGAAGAGTTTATTTTAAGATTTATTTGTTTATTTTAATAATCATTTATTTGAACTAATGCATGCAATGTTGATTCAAGATAATGATATTATAAAATAATTCATTTAAATTATCCTTTCTATGATATGATCAATCGAAGTAAAGGGTGAATGATGCGGTCCCTTTGACTTGGAAGAGCTTTTAGCACCAAAATTATTTTCAAGAATTTACTAAGGCCATCGCATTCTTGACAAGAGGATTTGATTCCAAGTACTCAGACTATAACTTACTTCAAATTGAAGGCGTCTCATTTGTTTCAAGAAAAGAAAATTGAAGGTGTCATCTTCAGTTATGCCCAAAAATATTTTCACTTATTTTTCAGTTGAAGAAAAATTGATGAGGAATCTAACCCAAGTGCTTTCATATTTTTTTGAGCATTTATGAATTACTTATGAATTTTCAAAGAATTTTGAGGCAGGTACCTACTCCAGACTTCTAGCCCTTGCAAAAATCACACATGTAATCTGAAAAAAGATATGGCTTGACTAAAAATAATCTTTGTTGCATCATAAAAGTGATATATGAGGTTCCTAAATGTGATCTTACCAAACTTAAATGAATCTTATATTATTTTGACATTTGGAAGAAGGCAATTGGGCAATTAATTTTTATTCAGAAAAATTAAGTAGACACACCTTGGCTTTGAAATGGACCCTCTTTGACTCTTATTCCATCCATTGGCAAAGTATGAAACAATATATGACAAGTCTTAACCCCTAAAGCCCTGAGGTGCGTTTTTTGGTATTATAAATTTTTTGGGCAGCTCACTACGAATGGAGTTTTTATTTTTTTTGCTGAAATTTTTACACAAGATGTGTCCAAGGAGTAGCTTTAAGGCCTCAACAATTTTCGTAACTTTTCACTTTGTGGTTAAAAAGTTATGGCATGATGTGTCGTTTTCTCTACTTAGAGGGCAGCCCGGGAAGCTGAAAAAACTTCTTTAAAAAAACTTTTTTTTCAAAAGTGAAATTTTAAATTGATTCTTTAGGTTTTTACAGACATGAAAAGCTTTGTTTCATCCCATTTGGATTAAGCAGTCAAAAGTTATAAGCAATTTTAGTTTGCAGGTAGGTATGGAATTTTTGAAAACCAAATCAAGAGAACCTCATTTCAAACCCACTCCAACAAATTTTACTCAGAAAATAACAATATTGTGCTTGTAATTAAATTTCAAAGGAATTTTGAAATTTCCCTTTCAAATTTTATAGAAAAATATTGGTAAAAGCATTGTGGAATCTAACCATATGTCCATATAGATGGAATCTAAAACACATAATGTACAACTTTTGTTTGTATCACAATTCCAAAACATTCTTCCAAATAGTACTTTATAATGATTTTTCCCAAATCATCAATTCTAGACATGATTCTAGACACTCTAGGGTTAATTTTGTGCAAATTGACAACATATTGCTAGAAAAAAGAACTGGAAACAACTATCCAAGCCTCTTTTCGCATGATAAAGCCTACAGTATGAACTCTACATTAAGTTATAATAGGGATCAAATAAAAAATAACAGAAAATTCATGCTAAAGCGACCAATGTAGGATTTTATCAAGCTGAGAGATTAATTTAGTTGACAAATATTTGATATTGCATTACTTTGTTGGGAATTTTTTCCTTCAATCATGGTAAATTTTTCAGCTCTATTTTTTATTCCTTAGGTTTTTGACACCTAGATAATGCATGTTATTCAGAAATTAAAGGAACAAGAGGATTCTAAATTAGTTCTTAACAGTGAATTTACGAGAAGATTTAAATTGGTAGGAACCAAGTACAATGCACAGGGAAAATATAAGATCATGTTGATTGAACGACTTTGAAAGTTTTTGTCGGATAATAGAATGCTCATTTTATCTTGTCATAAGGTAGAAATCAATACAATCCTACAATTTCTGGCCACTGACTCCGTAATAAATTCACGTTAGCATCAAATTATTTAGTAGTACTCGATCTACAGTCACGTAGCTTCCCCCTCGATGGATCGATGTATCAATGGAATGCAACATTCCCGTAGAAGTGATGAACGAGAAAAACATACAATGCAAGGCCGAGCGAAAGTAAAGAAACATACTCAGTTGAATTCATTAGATAGACTCCAAATATACCGTACATACGTTAAATCCGTATCAGTACGAGCTGCTCTAAATCGATCTAATGCAATGTGTGGACCAGCTTTCATCCAGTAATTAATCAGACTAAACAATATCATGATGTTTCTTTAGGCATGATATGTATGTCTGGCTGTGACGTTCAGGCGGGCAAGAATTCGGATTTAAGCTAAGTTTCAGGGTGACTGAAGTTGCTAGTGCCGTGAATTACTGTCAGACTTTAACGAATTTGACTTGAGTTGACGGTATCCAGTGAAAATTGAATTTTGCGATCAGTTATGAACTTAAGCTTTGTGTATCGACGAAGTGTCGAATCACTTTCGATGAAACTGATGATTAATTGAACCTTGTACTGTACATTAATGGCGAATTTAATTAAAATGGCGGAATTCCACATGCCATTTTTCAGACCGCACGGTCTGAATCATCTAGTCAAGGTTCAAATTTTAGTAATCCAACACTGGTACAGATTTAAAAAAACTATGACATATTTAGATTTCAGACTGCGGTTTGAACTGTAAAAGAGTCAAAGTAATGGAATTTCGCCATTTCGATGAAATTCGCCATATTATCTGCCTGTGCTGCCTGTGCGAAGTGGAAATTAAATAGATTTGATTGCTTTTCAGTTGATCGAGGAACTCACTTGCATAATTCGCACTTGTAGTGTTTCTCCAGAAGCATTCTCACTCCGTACCACTTGAGGATGCATTTTCTGTGCATCCTGCTCATCTGACCTTTGCAGCAGCAACCCAACTCCACCAGGACGTCGTCGGCATGATTTTCTTCGTCAAAATCGCAGATCCTGTCACACAAAATGAATTGTAAGTCGAGTCCTTCAAATGGCAAGGCTGAAGGTGTAGAAGTTATGAATATCTCTGAGCGTGAGAATAAAGGTTCCGAATTTTACACTTGGGAATCCACCCTTCACATATACATAATTATAAATTAACTCATTCAATTAATAGTCCTCTTTTGGAGCACCAAAAATTGCGAATTTGAACTTTTGGAGTCCTGACATAAAAATTATTAAAGGTTTCGTACCTGCAGATTTGAGGCTCTGGAATGGTTACAGTGTTGTGATCCGAGTTCTCCACAGACCCGATCCGCTTGACATAACTGTAAACATGCTCAACATGTCCACTTGTAAGTGAAAGTGAATTAAAAGTAGATGCGTATCCCAATTAATTCATTAGTTGCAGACTGATGCAACATTACGAAACATTAACTTACCCTTCCGATGGATTCACCATTCCACCTAGATATTCAACTCAACTGAGATATTTCATCGCAGGACTTAATCGCACTATCCCTCTATCCACCTCGCTAGCTCTTACATACCTGAGTTTCGTTTTCGGATTCACTATAATTATTCACTTGACTTTGCAGATTCGTCGTAACTCTTTTTTAAATAGAGAGAATTAGTTTCTACAAATAGAGCACTATTCCAGGAACCTCAAATTAAGCTTTAATTAAATGCAGATTCCAGCTAGTATACAGAGCTCTTCGCTCTTGAAAGCTGGCGCTCTGAAACATGCCATTTTAATTAACGAACATGATCATAATCTGTAATACTAGGGGCTGCCCTGGGAATCAAATTAACGACGATTTTACTGAATGTACCCTGGCCGATGTGGGATCGGAACCATGAACACATCGTCTTCGGCCCGGGTACCGGTGGAAGTAGCGATGATGTTTTTCATTTGTAGATTCATCTCCATGTCCTCAACGTCACAATTTTGTCGAAGGGTCGGCAACCAATTCAACCCCAGGTAGCACTGTTTCAGAAGAATAGCTAGGACACTGCTGCAATTATGGAAAAAAGAGAGATTTGTGGCCGGTCAGGAATTGGGTGTGCAGTCTAGCACTCTAGCTATGACTTTGTTAAGATTTCGAGTGTTAACTTTACAATTGCGGTTAACTACGTCAACCCTGCTAGCATGAATTTAATATATATGGAATTATGTATTTCCGCGCGCAGAAAGCTTGCAACAGTATGCATGCACATGTTCTAATGCTTCTAGTACCCTCTTATTGATCAATTTACATTCGGGAAGCAACGAATCCATCGATATTTTAGACTCACAGCACGTTGTTACCCTAGCTCTAACAATCGTGTAATGAACTTAATTGCTCACGAAGAACTTGCTTGTATGAAATTGAAATGTCTCGTTCCAGCAGTACTCAACTAATCTCTCTATATATCAGTTGTACAGTGAGGTCGACGGCGAGGTAATCAAGACTTACCAATGTATAGTGTCAGCCTCAATTCTCTCCCGCAGTGCGTCGACCAGGAACGTACAGCTCGAACTTTGAATTGACACAAGAGAAGCTAGTGAATCACAATGCCTTGTGAGGATGCTTTTATAGGACGGATCGAGAGAAACACGAGACTCTCTACAGAGTAGCATAAGAGAGCCTCGGTAGCAAGCCATATAACTTAGCCCGGACGAGGTCGAATTTCCGGACGTGAAGGTCTGATTCGGCACTCAGCACTTAGGTGTCGAATTTGAATTTCCACGTCCGATTCTGAGGGGGTCCATGTCACCTCACACCATTCACAAGATGACACGTGTCACTTTAAAATAAAAATGCCTTCATTCGATTTATATCAAATCTGACCTTCAGGTACGGTACGGTATATATGAGCCTCGGTAGTAAGCTAGGCGCTAGTAATTAAGCTGGCGTCGAATTATTTTCCTCGTCTTTTAACTATGGGTACATGTCCAACAAGTACGAATTTCCCATTTTCCCATTTATTTTGGACAGTCAGGCAGTGTCTTTGCTAGAGAGATGAGGTTGTTTGCACATATATACATGGACAAAACATGCAAATATATGAATGAAATTTAATCATTCGTTCAGAAGTGTGCACATTTAGTCTCAAAAGATTAGGAACGTACCCCAAATCGTAAAGAACCCATTCCAAGACTCTGATCATTCAGAAACTAAATATCCTAAATAAATACTACTCACTCGGAGTAGTAGTTTTTATTGTTCAATGAATGAAACTCATATGAATGCAGAAGTTTCAATTGCTAAATGACGGAAATCAATGCACTTGGGACCAGCTCAGTCGTACTTGTCGCTGTCGCCACAAAATTGTAGACACTACTGCCGACCTACTCACTGCAGGACTCCCGGCCAAAGGACCTACTAGTAGATGATAGAATAGCCTTGTAGAGGACTAGATGTTATTGAGGAAGACCGTGTAAATGGAAAACTAGAAAAATAGTTGGGGGCGTATCCCCTACGAAAATTCAAGCGCAAGCTTAAAAATTTGCACCTGATCAATATCTAGATGATCTCATTCGTACTAGGAACACTGATGGTCAAACTAAAACCTCGAAACCTGTAATAGGATCAGTCGAAACCATGCTGTTGAGCTGTTCATATCTTGACAGTAGACCGAGATTTGACAAGTTTCTGCCGGCATGCCATTAATGTGGTCCCAATACTGATGGCGGCGTGGCGCAACACAATGAACACATGTAACGGCGGATCTTGGTCCGAAACGAGCGTCTCTGCTGCTGAATCGGAGCAGGAACTAGAAGCCCAGAACCTGGAGAACCTGGAGCAGGAGTAGACGGAGAAACTGGAGTCGCTGGAGGAACTAGAAGCCCTGAACCTGGAGAATCTCGAGCAGGAGTAGACGGAGAAACTGGTGTCGCTGGAGGTGCATCTGGTGGAGCAGCTACTGGTACAAGCGAAGCATGAGCGGAGCCATTGGGGACATCTGGTAACTCGTTTACGTTCACGTCGTTGTCGTCGTCTTCCTGTACCATTGACGGGAGCATTCGCAGCATCAGAGCAATTCGATACTACAACTAGATCTTTTCTGATAAAGTTCAAACGACTGGAAACACAGCAAAGTTTTCAGCCCATTAAGCTAATAGCAAAGCAAGCTCGACTGTTTCAGGAACTAAATGCAGACAGCATCGATCGATCTTGAAGAGATATATTATATATTTGTAGGGAGGTCACTCCATTCATGTACTCTCGATCACTAGAAGAAAAGGTGACTTTAAATGGTATCTCTATAATGACACCGTTTATCATTTTTGGAATGTGAAGTTCATCTCTCCAAACCCTAAGTGAACAACCACCCAGTGTTATTGAATAATTGACACTTCCAAAATGATTAGTGGTATCATTCTTATTAAGGGTACGGTGTCATCGTATGCCCTTTTCTTCTGTAGCAACCAGAATCAAAGGGAGGCCTTAAGATGATTAGTGTGACCAAAGAGAGACCCAGACCTCCTATATTTTCCAATATTGTTTTACAGTACTTTCTAAAAGTTCACTCGTGAGACAGTCTAATATTTACTGAAATCATTGTGCAAGTAATTAGAAGTATCTTGCTCATAAGTTAATAAACATCAGAGAAAGCTAATGAACTTGCTTTGTTTTGTATACATGTTCGATGATATTAGCGAGGAAGAAGAGATTGTGTTCTCTTTTGCGCTTTGTTATTCAGAACTTTTCACTCTAATGGCGTACCTTTTGCATAACAGGTCAACGAGTAAATGGACACAATAAGTTTAAGCCATTAGGTGTAGGTGCAATGAAGTTGGAAGTAAATAAAGAATATAGTTGTTTCTATTTGACCCGAAACTAAGTGATCTAGCCAAATACGGGGATGACTTGTGGATAGGGGTGAAAGGCCAACCAAACTTAGAGATAGCTGATTTTCTGCGAAATCTATTGAGGTAGAGCGTAGAATGTTTATGGCCTGAGGTAGAGCACTCACTGGGCTAGGGTGGCCCAAAGCTTGATCCAAGACCTTGACGTGAAAAACACAAGAACTAATTGGGTGAGAAACTCAAAAAGAAGCTAAGAGAGCCCTTACCTCAACGACTGGATCCATCCGACCTAATCCACCGCGGGCATTGTGAGCGCGGACCAGCGGTGGTCCTAGAGCCTCGATGAGGATTTCCCTACCGCCGGTGTGATCGGCCAATGCTCTCAGCACAGTCTTCTTGACCGACTCATTCAACCGAGTCCTTGCAACCCAGTAATCAATTCCAAGTATGTGTTAAAATTCCAGTTAACCAAATCATCGTATTCGTTAAAATTATACCAAAATTACAAGAAATTGGGACTTTTCCGGACGGGATAATTCTGGATATGTAGATCTCTACATCAATCCTAGATTTTGTTTCATAAGCCTGGCCAGTACAAATAGAAAAGTTTTTTCAATTTATCATTAGGTATATTTTCAAGTGTTTTTTTACTATACAGAGCGGTATGTAAGCAGAATTGAGTGATGTAATATGGGAGAAAACACTTACTGGCATACTTCGCATGTCGTGTCTTTTTCAAGCATAATTCTCGGTCCGAACCACTTGAGCAGGCACTTAATGCACATCCTGCTCATGCTTCCTCTACACTGGCATCCAAGCTCTACCAGAGCGTCCAGCGAGCTGACTGTATCTGTATTCTCGTCATCAGGGCCGCAGCTGTTTCTGTAACAGGTCATCGTGAAACCAATTTAAGCCTTTCAGACAATCAGGTCATGAAATCCACTAACCACTTCCCAATGGATTCATAGGCTACCAGGCTTATCACTTGCTTCATTCAACTATCGTCAATTTAGCTAATTTGGAGCGATTTCGGTGTCACTGATTGTGAATTTGTGATATACGTCTTCATAATGCTCTGTAAAAATACTCGAAAACTAAGGTATAGATTTACGGTTATAAACCCTAAAATAGTGGAATACGTACCGCCAAATGAATCTAACCAAGTTGACGTAAAACCGCTGAATAAAATAAATGTAAGACCGCTAAGATCAGACTGGAGGGTCCGAAATGGATGCGAATTGGAGCTGGGAGCGGCCCAGAATTCGTCGGATCCGTGATTAACAACTTGAACACAAATCGACGATGGAGGTTACATGATTATAAAATGCAGAGGCTTAATTTCAAACCTGCAGATATGAGTCACATTACTGACATCTTCCGCTTCTTCCCTGAACATTCTTAACATTTTCACATGCAGTCAGTATTTAACATCGAATTTGTACTCTTGTCCAATTTTTTAATTATGGCACTCTGAAATGTGCTGCAACCTTTCAATAAAAACATGAGATTTGTACCTGATACGTTCCAAAGCACCAAGATGCAGTGCACCGAAACCGTTGTCCTCCACCGACCTGCACGTTTAATAATGCAGCAAGCTTATTAATGCACAAAACTCTTACTCTTCTTGTGTCTGAGAACGGAAATGAAATCCTTGACTCCAGAACGGAAATGAAATTCACTAGATAAAAGTACCCAGGCATGGGAATCGGTGGAAGAACGAGCTCTTCTTCATCACTGGGACCATCTCGGTGAGTGCCGACGACGTTCGAATTCATTTCGAACTCCAGAGACAGATGAACAATTGCCAGGTCTTCTTCACTACTCTTGTCGGAGTGATCAGCAAGGTCGTTGAAAATGGGATCAGCAAAGTCATCAGTCGAGGCTCCTGCGATGTCAATAGCGGTGTTTTTCATTTCGAGCTCCACAGAAGGAACAACAAGGTCTTCTTCACTACTCATGTCGGTGTGATCCGCAAGGTCGTTGAAAATGGGATCAGCAAGGCCATTACTGAAGGCACCAACATTGTCAGTACCGGCGTTTTCCACTTCTTGCTGCACAAGCTGAAGCCAAACAGAAGGACCGGTACCAGCAGGGTCGGTAGCCATGTTCTGAAATAACATCCAGGTATATCATGTCATCACTTTGGTCAGTTCGAGCTTTAATCTGATCGAGATTCATGCATGGAGTTACTGATGAGTACCCGAACCCGATCTACTAACTGTTAAAAGCAAGCGTTGTTAGTCAACTTCTGAACCTGCTTTTAGAGTCCACGGTAGATCTTAAAAGTAGTAGATTCGATTATTAAGCTAGAAAGAGCGACGAATATTATCACGAACTTAGTATATTCAAGCCCAAGTTCAGCGAATTCAAGACGCGAGTCTGCATGACTGTCGACAACCAAAGAAGCTGAAAAAGATGATCGTTGATATGATGCAGGCAGTGGGACAAAAAGATAGCTTTGTAATACATAGCTAGTACAGAATTGCAAAACTTAGGTCTTCGGAACGAGAAATTCATGTAAAACTTAAACTCTCACGTCTTTTATTGCGCTTCTGCGCTCTGAAACCATCGAAGGAGAGTTACGACTAAAAAAGGGAATATCTGAGTAATCTCGTCAACGTGTAGAAGCGCACAACACAAGGTAATTCCTTGAGTCGAAAAGCAAATGGCAAACTTGACAGAGCAGCACATCAAAGGCCAGGCTTGGGCAGGTTAACTGCAGCGATCGAAAAAGAAAAGCTCCCTGCTAGCTTAATTTCACCGACCGCAAGCTTGTCGAAATGACCGATCAAAGCTACACCGATGAACCAAATTTTACCTACTTCTTAGAAAAGAAGCAACTTGCGGAATGCACAGGACCCAGAAACTCACAGAGAATTGTTAGCAGAGAAATGTTAGCAGCATGCCTGCAGAAATTGGCTTGGCTTGGAACTGAAGTTCTTTGCATTTGGTATCAGAAACCAAAAAAGCTTGGGCAAACTAAAAGCCGAAAAAATGAAGAATTGAGAGCATGAAAAAGAACTTGGCACAGGGATTTCCGTACCTCCAGACGTTCGTTCTCTCAGCTCCAGCAGTCGGCAACTAACAACGATGCAACTGCAACACCGACAGTCCACAGCAGCACTGGAGCGCCTGCAAATGAGTCCGAGGAACAGCAGCTTGAGGGAAGAAATACGCAAAGAGGGCAGACAGCAAATGTCATGGGACCATGACTCGTGAGGGCCTACTTTAGTAGCTTGGTCGTTAATATGGTTCGTCTCGAGGGTAAGATCAATTGAGCATTCCGGAGAATGGTTCCTGTCTAAGTCTAATACTCTAGTCATGCAAGGTGAGGAAAACTTGTTTTCTTCACTTTAAATGCAGATGTTTTGGAATTTGTGAAGTCAAAACTTTTGAAAAAAATTTCACATATTCACACTAGTCTTTCATGCTAATCTAGTGAAAGATCTTATGGTTAGATACGCAAGAGAAATGATTTTCAAAGTTTTTTGCTTTTTGCAATAGAAATGGTACTATGGTAGTTTTGAGTATTCTTTTGATGAAACCACAATCCTTGAGAATTTGAGAAGTTAAATTATGTAAGTTTTTGATGGATCTTATTGGTATTTGGTAGTTCAAAGTTCAAACTCTTAGGTGATTGCAAGAAAGTGAAGAAACACCTATACTATTTGTTGCACTTTGCAACAATACTCATGATTTTTTCTAGTGTACTTAAAAATTTTAAAAGTAACTTTTTAAAAAATTTAAAAATATGCCCTAGGTATGCACCTTTAAGATGAACTGATGAAGGTAATCACTAAAGAAAATTTATTAAAAAAAATCTTTAAATAGGAGTAGTTAAAAAGTGCCAAATCTCAAGAAACTGAAGAAAGTAGATATAGTATTTCAATATTTTAATTAATAAAAAATTGAAAATTTTTAAAATAAATAAAAAAAAAATTGTTCAATTGCAATGACTATATAGTTTATAGTAATTATCATTCAAACATAAAATAATAATAATTTTCTATATGTTTCAAAATACAAATAGAAAGAGACTATATAACTTCATAGACTTCTACACAGCATTTAGTTAGTTATTTTTGAAAATTCTTTAATCACTAACTATAATAGCTAAAAATATACTATAAGGCCAACTCTTTTATATTGGGTCATTGCAAGAAAGACCGACTGATTTATGTAGCGTTTTCTACAGTATGTTAAAATTTTCGGGAGTACTGTAAAATTAGAAAAAAAAAAATTTTAATATGAAAAATATGTTTTAGGTATATACCTCTAAGAAGAAGGTACCCTAGGAAGGAAAAGTGTAGAAAAATTCTCTAAGTAGGAG
Source organism: Thuidium tamariscinum (assembly GCA_947034885.2). NCBI lineage: Eukaryota > Viridiplantae > Streptophyta > Bryopsida > Hypnales > Thuidiaceae > Thuidium > Thuidium tamariscinum. Next base: position 43,390,240 of record OX344750.2, on the reverse strand, counting down.
AACTAGAAAAGTGCAAATTTTCATGAAAATAGGTATTTTGACATTTTAATTTGTAAAAAATAGGAAAAAGAATTTTTAAAAGAACTAAAAATTTTCAATTTGGGAGAATTTTATGATGAAAAGATTTCACCAAAAGACTAATCTCAAAACCATCTTAAATGTTCAAAAGTATGCTTGCAAGGGAGGCCTGTTCGCACACATGTAGAGGAAAGAGAATAATGATTTTTGAGATTTCCTTTGGTAGAAACATGCCTACCTAGTATGGAAATAGTCCACAAAAATTTCAGCTTTAGATAATTAATTTTGGATGCTCCCCAGTACTAAAAACCCCTAATCCGCAAAGTGTGACAAATTAGCTTAATTGAAATTTAATTATAAAATGATTTTTGAAGATTTCTGAAAAATAAGGGATTTGATTGTTGTCATATCAGACATCTTTAGTCAAAATTTCAAGTTAATATGGTTCATACTCTAAAAGTTATAATCAATTACAACTCCGTCATTCAAAGTGTGACGCAAAATAGTACCGGTCTTTCTTGCAATCACCCTATTTCAGCTTGGAATTTGTTTCTTTGGGTACTACTAAGTTGTTAAAAAAAAATCCAAAATGACAAGTGTGGTAGGGTCATTGCAAGAAACATCAGTCCTATTTCATGTCACAATGAGAACCACTTTTTTGTTGTCTACTATAACTTTTGGAGATTAAGTCCAATGAACATGAAATTTTTATTGAACATACCTAACTTGAAGTTTATTGTATCCCTTATTTTTTAGAAATTAAAAAAAAAAATTTATATTTAAAAATCATTTTTGTTCAGCGTCATAATTTGTAGTTTACAAAAATCACTACGTTATGAGTGCCCTAATTTAATGATTTATAAACAAAACTTTCATGGTCTATACATATAGGTGTAAAACTTATAAATTTTGAATGAAATCCAAAAATATGTTATTTCATGTCCTCCACATGCATGGTTGTACTATCGGACAGAATATCCCTATTCACGGACAGAATCGGACGAATTTGGGTTGACCGGCTGTAAACTTCAAACGGCTGTGACTTTTGCAAAAAGTTTTCAAATTGGGTAAATAAGATGTTTTTTGGCATCTCCATTTTCTGTAGATGCCAAAAAAACATCTTATTTACCCAATTTGAAAACTTTTTACAAAAGTTACAGCCGTTTGAAGTTCGTAGCCGGTCAACCCTAACTCGTCCAATTCTGTCTGTGAACAAGGATATTCCGTCCGATATGACAATCATGTCCACATGAGTATAAAATTTTTTCTATTGCACACAATTTTTGAACATTGAAGATGGTTCTAAGATTGTTCTTTTGGTAAAATCTCATCAAAATCAACTCTTTAAGAATGTCCAACTTTTAGTTTTTTTAAAAATTTATTTTCCTATTTTTTACAAATTAAAATGTAAAAGTACCAATTTTCATGAGATTTTGCACTTTTCTAGTTCTCCTACTTAGATATTTTTCTTATAATTTTCCTTTCTAGAGAACCTTCTTCTTAAAGATATATACATGAAATTTATTTTTTATTATTTTTTAAATTGTATTTCTAATTTTAAAGCCCTCCCGAAGGAAAAAAAGAGTATTGTAAAAATGCTACGCTTTTGGGGCGGTGTTTCTTGCAATGACCCATCACTTCCAAAAGGTAGGTTCCTTACTCGGCAAACCTATTACCCAGCTCAAACGATCAACTCCATCCTTGACCAACTCCATTATTTGTCATTATTGTGAGAAGCCATGCCATATTGCCATAAGTCCCCATGGTCAATTTCATTGAAATGGCGATATTCCGAGTGTCATTTTGACATATTCCATTTGCCACTTTCACCAATTTCAAGTGCCATTTTGACATATTTTGTGTACCATTTTGACATAGAGGCTTAGAGGTAGAGGAAGAAAATGTGCCATTTTAACGGAATATCATGCCATTTTATTGGAATACCACCATTTTAACAAAATTGACCATCCCTTGAATGCAGAAAGAAGAAACAAGACTTGGGTACTTCCAAATCTCATCTTAACTCTGCTTTATTTAAAGATCCTATGTACATGCTTTCTGCCATAATCGCAGCATCTTCACTCTCAACTTCCACATGCTGGTATTTAGACTCCAGTGCAAGTCAACACATGTCACCGATTCAATTCCTATTTTGAGATCATCAAGTGCTTTCCAATTCCAAAACCATATTACTAGATGATAATAGCACCTATGTCCTATTATGCTCTCGGTTTTCGTTTTGTTTTCCTCAAACTCTCCATAGGTCAAAGTTTACTTATTAAAGATATATTTTATGTACCTGGATTGGCCAAAAACTTACTCTCTATGGCCCAAATTATAAGTACTGGAAACACTATTATCACATTTTCTCGTGATGAATGTGTTATTAAAACTACCTCTCCAACAACCCATCAAACTATGTTCTTCAGAGTTCTAAAAGATGGAAATTTGTTCTCTATAGGCATTGGAATTGATCCTTCTGGTCAAAGTTATTCTGCAACCTCTAAAAGTGACCTTAATACACTCAAATGGCATTATCACCTAGGACATATGAATTTACACTACTTGGAAACCATGTAGACTCATAACCTCGTCATTGGCATGCCCTCCCTTTTGACAATTCAATCATTGTATGTTGCTTGCACCCTTGGGAAGCAACACCACAACACTTTCTCCACTGATTCGGTCACTCAAGCAATTGAACCACTAGCATAGGTTCATACGGACCTATGTGGTCCCATGAAGACTAAATCTATTGGCGGTGCCTTATATTTTCTAATATTTATCAATGATTTCTCACAATATACTCATATCTATTTCTTAAAAACAAAATGAGCAGTACTTTCTTATTTTATCCAATATAAGAGTTTAGTTGAGAATCATACTAGCAAAAAGTTTCTAATTCTCCGTTTTGACAACGGAGGAGAGTTTATCCCTCAAAATTTTAACAAAATTTATACAGATAGTGGCATTCAACACCACTTGATAAATCCGATCCCTCCCAAAATAGTATTTCTAAATGCAAAAATAGAACACTTGTTGAATCTACTAGAAGTATGCTACATGGGCAATTGCAAGCTAGAGTGACCCAACATTTACTATCACAGTCCATTTTCTTGTTGATTTTACTTTCATTTTTTAATATTAAAAAAACATATGGTATAATTTTAATCAAAAGTACTCATTGATATATTATATACTTAATATATTACAACCCTCAATAAGTAAATTAACTAAGTTTTCAATATTTTATATATTATGGACTATTTAGTTTTCACTTAAGGACTGTCACAGTCCATTGATTTTTATGAAATGACTCTTGAATTTATATGAAAACATAAAATATCCTTTCTATATTTGAAGAATATGAAAACTATATTGGTACAAATGGAATTGTTGTGTGATTTAATGCAATTTATGTTTTAATCTTTGAAGAAAGGACTTTTGTGTATCATTATTTCATCGGTAATAGTGTTGATTTTGTGAGTTACATTAGACATACCTAAAATCAACTTTATGCAAATCTATCTTTTCAAAATTATTGTAATAAGTACCTCTAAGGGTGGTCAAACTTTCAATTGAGTGGATTTTCATTATAACCAATTCTACAATTTATTGAAATAAATACAAATTTGATGTTATTTTTGAAGTTTTTTTTAATACAATTATAAAAATAAAATTTCAAGATAAAATTCATTTCTTGCTTTTATAAACTATAAAGAATTTATTGGAAAAAAAATCAAAAGATTTTAAAATCATATGCAAAAGAATGAAATGGACTTGTATAGTTGCACTTTTGCCACATTTGGGACACTCTAGCTTGCAATTGCCCACATATAATTCAATTACATAATATGTATTGGGCTGAAGCAATTTTTACTGCCTGTTATTTGCAGAACTGCTCTTATACTTTCGCTTTGAACAATATTATTCCATTTGAATTATAGAACGATATAAAGCCCAATATCAATCATTTAAGAATTTTTGGTTGCAAATGTTTTTCTCATATTCCTAATGAAAAATGCATGAAGCTTGACATCAAGTCTATCCCATGTATATTTGTGGCCTATGGTGAACCTCTCAGGATTAAAGGCTATCACCTTTACAGTTTACAACCCTGCAACTCAACAAATTTTCTCAAGCAGAGATGTGATATTTGATGAAGATTCTTTACTTTCAAAGCAACCTTCCTCCACTCACGAGTCACGACCCGAGCTCTTTGATCTTCACACCAGATCTTGATTACTTGGTTTTTGACCTAGTTAATCATCATCAGTCTCAGGCCCCAGCTCTTTAGCCTCAATCCAACTTACAACCACCAATTTTGCCCCCTAACTCCCCACCTATAAGTCCAATCACTCCAAGCATTTCCCCATCGCGGCCTTCAACTTCCCCACCACCTACTCCAGCTTCGACTCCATTGACTCAGAGCCCACTTTTATCATCTCATATAGTCATATGAGATCTCACCTCAAGCAAACATTACCATCGCAACTTCCTTCTCGTCGAGCTTCTACTAGATCAAATAAAGGTCAACGGACAACCACAAAGTTCCACAATGAAAGTGCTTATGTGAATGCTTTTCTCACCTATTTATCGGATCCTCTTTCTATAGATGAAGCTTTTTGTGGGCCAGATTCTGTTCAGTGGCGTCTTGCTATGGAAAAGGAGTATGATTCTTTAATCAAGAATAATACCTAGACTTTAGTTGATCGGCCACCCAATCAGTCCATCGTCACTTTCAAATGGCTCTTTTGCCAAAAGTACAAATCTGATGGAAGTATTGATTGCTACAAAGCTCACTTTGTGGCTCATGGATTTTCACAAACAGAAGGTATTGATTATTATGAAACCTTTTATCCAGTTATCAAAATGACTTCCCTCCGTGTTTTTTTAGTTCTTGCCACAATTCACAATTACTACATCCACCAAATGGATGTGACGACGGCTTTCCTTAACGGTGTTCTTAATGAAGAGATCTATATTTCTTAGGCCTCTTGCCTTTATAAATCCCGCCACAACTTCACAAGTTTGTTGTTGCATAAGTCTCTTTATGGCCTTAAGCAAGCACCCCGTATCTGGTATGAATTATTTGACACCTATCTATTAAGTCATGGTTTCTCCAAATGTGTTTTTGACACAAACGTTTACATCAAATCTTCTACCACTAATTTTAATTTATTAAGTCTCTACATTGACGACTTAATACTTATCTCTAGGGATCTTACTTATTTAATTTCCCACAAAACTTTATTTTCTCAGCGTTTTTCAATGATTGATAACCAGAATATTGAATATATCCTTGGCATTCAAATTCAAAGATCTCCTTCTAGTAAAACTCTTATCTTATTGCAAGCTAAATATATTGAAACCATTCTTACAAAATTTAATATGGCCTCCTGCAAACCTATTGCTACTCCTTTCGAAGCAAGTATTTGCTACTCCAAAAATCAAGACACTGATCTTTCTCCAGCTGACGTCCAATATATGACTATAGTTCCGTATTTATAGATACTCAGTTGTCTTCAATATTTGGTAACATGTACTAGATCCAACCTTGCTTATTCGGTCAATCATCTTGCACAGTTCATGTCAACACCAGCACTTGTGTACTTGATCACTCTTAAACGACTCCTGCGCTATCTATGCAAGACTTCCCATTCTAGCCTCCTTTACACTAGCTCTTCTTCAAGTTCTTCTCTTACCTATAAGCTTAAAGGCTGGTACGATGCAGATTGGGCGGGGGATATTGACACACGGCAATTTACGTCTGGATATTTATTTAAACTAAATGGCAATCTGCTATCTTGGCACAGTAAGAAGCAACCGGTTGTGGCCCTTTCCTCAACTGAGGTAGAATATGTTTCTGCAACTACAGCTACCAAAGAATTGGTGTGGCTACAAGCTTTGCTATCAGAGATTGGATATTCCATTCAAATGTCGTGCACAATTTTCAGTGATAATCAATTTGCCATTGCTCTTTCCAAGGATCCACGGTTTCATAAAAGATCCAAGTACATTGAAATTAAGTATCATTTTCTGCGAGAGAAAGTTGAGGCCAACATCTTGCAATTGGAATACATCCCAACTGGTATTATGTGAGCAGACATCCTAACCAAGAGCCTGCCCAAACCAAAACATGATGCATCTGTTGTTGTTAATGGTCTAACTGGATTCTCAACTAAATTCGACACTTGAAGTGAAAGCTGATCGATACAACTGAAGGGCGGGTGTTAAGACATAGTTTTAATTTAGTGACTCAACTTAGCATCGTTACAAGAACTATACAGTCATGACTATAGATCCAGACCTCATGACATTTCATTAGATCATCTCTATAGCTTCATAATAAGTTGTTGTATTATTGTAATATTATTAATATCAATAGAATATATTTTCTCTCTAATTCTACACAATAGCTATGGTTGGATTGGAATTGGATAGGAAGGGCCCTGTATGGGGATGTCCGTCCTACCCACCTGGATTGCAAAACTTCAAATTGTATATTATTTACCAAAAACATTGGTACGGTGTACACAATATATTTAACCTTCAATTCTTTTTTAATTTCTTTATTAAAATGTAATACACATGTAGACCTCACTAAGTCATTCATTTATTTTTTCAATGTTTTGTAGAATTTAGGGCATCAATTATTATTTGGCACTAAACTTTACTACTACCTATACAAAAGTGAAACATTTAAATACGACTTAAAGATTCAAGTGTTTCTTTTTGTTTGGTACTTATTTTGTAAAATGCATGGATAGTTCAAAACACCAAAGTATACATGCTATAAAAAATAAATCAATAATATCTTCTATATTATTTATTATTCTATTAGAGGATGCCATTGAAAACAATCAAAGCACTTTGATGTAATTTAGTGTAGTATACTATATTAATATAGGTTAAATTTAAATATTATATTCATACGACAAAAATGTAATTGAAGTTATTATTGTACATCCTTATACATATATGTTCATTCTAAATTGTAAGCTATGGAAAATATATTGCATATCAAAAATATTAATGCTTAGGAGGTAAGGAATGAGTTTGACTTTCAAATGTAATTACTAATTTTAGTCATGTGCAATAAGAAATCAATTGTGGACCTCATGCATGTACGTTTGTAATTTATTTCTATATGAAAAATGATATTGTAATATTATTCTATTATAACATAAAATTGTCAAACCTATATTTACTAATTTAAAGGATTTTCCAAAATATAGGCTTAGGCATTAGGACTAAGGTTGCATGCCAAATTGAAAGAGTCAATACTATTATACTGCAATTGTATAGGCTATTTTGTTAGATGTTGGATGAGATGGTGTTGTATTAGAAAAAAAGAGAAATGGAAAATAACCCATGATTGTCCCCATAAGCTTCTAAAGTACTACAAAAGCCAAGCATAGATTTTGTGTAGTAGTAACCCTTGAAGGACCATTTGTCCCTTGGACGGACACCTTCAACTTTAAGAAGGTATTGGTAAATGGGTAATCTCAATTTTTGACTTCTTGTCATGATATTTAGAAACTTTTCTTGAAGATAGAAAAATTGATTATTTTTATAGGAATAAATTTTTTCCTCAATTGATAAAAAAGAATACAAGCTATGCCTACAAACAAAAGTTATGCACAAAATTAGGGAGAGCAAGCAACAAAAACAAATTTCAAAATCTTAAATTTATATTTATATTAATATTTATTTCCTTTGCACAATAAATTTTGGTCTATAAGGAAATCTTAGATTCATTTCATTTGAACAAGTGATGTAAAATTTAGGGACAATATCCTTTTTCAAACGTTGTACAAGCAACTTTTTAGAATTAAAAAATTGTGAGATTCATTTGTAAATGCAATTTTGTAGATTTTTTCAATAAAAAAATTGTATATGGTTAGGTTTGCTTGCTAGGAAAATCTCACCATTTATATTAGTGAGTTCTTATTCCTATCTTATAGATATAAATCAATTTAGATTTTTCCATTATGCCAATCCTACTAATTCTACTTAATTATTTTTTGAAACATCAAAAAAAAATTTTGCCTTTAAAATTTTCCTTGTAGAGTCTCACCCATATTCCCCTTTATCAAGATTTAAGGCTCAAAATTTTGTATTGCAAAAAATCTAAGTTAAAAAGGTTCAAAGCAAAATAATATAGTCCTATAGCTTGCATGAAACTTCTTCTATTCTACTCTAAACTCATACATCTTGCAAATAGTTTGGTCAAACCAAGCATTTTGATATATTTTCAGGTGTAAGATCCTACAATTCCTCCAAAAATAACATGGATTTGGTTAAAGTAAATAATGAAATATTATTTAACAAAAAAGATTGCTATCTTAAACCTGATCTATTTTCAATCATGTAAAACTTTGGTGTTTTGAAATATCCATGCATTTTACAAAATAAGTACCAAACAAAAAGAAACACTTGAATCTTTAAGTCATACTTGAATGATTCACTTTTGTATAAGTAGTAGTATATTTTAGTGCCAAATAATAATCGATGCCCTAAATTCTACAAAATATTGGAAAAATTAATGAATGACTTAATAAGGTCTACCTATGTATTACATTTTAATAAAGAAATTAAAAAAGAATTGAAGGTTAAATATATTGTGTACACCATACCAATATTTTTGATAAGGAATATACAATTTGAAGTTTGGGTAGGGTTTAGGATTTAGGATATATATAAATGTGTAGAGAAATAACTTGAATTACCATTTCATGCATTCATACCTCATTCAATACTTCTAGCATTTTATAGCTATCATTTAGCAAATGAAAATAGATCGGTCTTCCTTAGAATCCAATGTTCTTGTACTTGAGGACTTCCAAAATTGTAAAAAAGTGAACACATCGTGACTAAAGAGATAGATGGGCGGAGTGGCGGACACTTTTTCGGATGGGAGGACGATAGGCGGACACGTAGGGCCATAGGTAGATGCACTTTCAAACGAGCAGGCGACATGTGGATGCATTTTCTAACGGGCGGAGGGGCGGACATGCTTTCAATTAAGCTATGAGTTGGGCCATAAGATGGGTCATTAGAAGGGCAAATGAGTGCATGACAATCACTACAATATATGAAAAAAAATCAAAGAAATTAGGAGAAGTCATTGAAAAGAAGTCCAAGTATATCCACGAAGGAGGTTTAAGATGTTAATTCTTCTATTATTGTACTTTTGTATAGTTTATCCTTCTAAGTATATAGATGCATCAAAATCATTGAGAAAATGAAAATAGGTTTTAGGTTTACTTGAAGTAGACCTAAACTTTTCAAATACACCTCAACAAATTTTCTTTTAAAATTTGTTTTGCTTTAAATTCAATGGAAAAAGTAAAAGTGTGTTGAGGTGTGTTGAGGTCTATCTCAACACACCTCAACACTATTATTTTTTCCATTGAATATAGCTCTGAAGGGAGCCCTCGGTACTACTGCAGGCTGAGGTTCCGAATTGTTGCTCACTACACTGCTGCTGAGAGCTCATTGTAAGGTGCAAAAAAAAGTCAGAAGCCAACCCGCAAAAAGAAGGAAAAAATTTGAGTCAAGTTTCTCAAACACACTTGACAAGATAAAGAATTATTTAAATTTGAATTCAATAGAGAAAATAAAAGTGTGTTGAGGTGTATCTCAACACACTTCAATACACTTTTATTTTTTCCATTGAATTTAAAACAAAATAAATTTTGAAAAAATAATGTGTTGAGGTGTATTTGAAAAGCTTAGGTCTACTTCAAGTAAACCTCAAGCACATTTTTATTTTATCATTGATTTTGATGCATCTACGGTTTCTACACACTTACAATGATAAACCATATAAAAGCACAATAAGAAAAGAACTAACACCTTAAATCTCCTTAGTCAACACACTTAGACTTCCTTTTGATTTCTCTTTAATTTTTTTTTATTGCTTTTCATATGTTGAAGTGATTGCCTAATATTTATTCGGTGTTTGCACTTCCAATAATCTATCGACCCGCTTGTGCAAAAGCTTGTTCAAAAGTTGTCTTCAAGGCATCCACCCATCCATCTAAAAGCCATTGAATTGTCCATTCGCTTATCCTCCAACCATCCGACTGTCCATCCACTAATCTAAAGTCATCCAATCACTAGTCCGCCCGTCTGCCCGTCCGCCCATTAGAAAACCATTTGTCCGTACGTCTGACGAGCTGTCCGACAGGCCATTCAAGACTGTGACCGCCGTTTGGTAGCCGCTACGTCCAATGCATCTGGACGTGCGGATTTTGGATGTAATTTTGCTCCAAACGTGACAATTCATCAATCTTGCGGCTAGCCGCTATCAAGCCAGCATTTTCCAAAAAAATTAATTTAATAGATCTTAAAATATGAAAAAAAGATCCAAAAACAAAATTTAATAACAAAGCACCCTCTCAACTACGTGGGATTCCTGCAAAACTGCGTTCCCACAACAGTTTTTGCGTTTTCAGACTGTGGAAATTCACGGGCTCGAAGAGTCCTCAAATCTCCCCCTCTAATGGATTTTCAATTTCTTAGCATTCATTTTTTGGACATTGTATACTATATGCCATTTTTCAAATTGCATAGTCTAAATAGAAAAGTGATATATAAAATTGGTATAGATTTTCAGATATCTAAGATTCATGTAGAGGATCATTGCAAGAAAGACTTGTGGAAAACTGTAGCATTTTTCATAGTACTCACTTTTTTCTTTGGGAGTACTGTATAATTAGTAAATCAATTTTTTTTTAAAATAAAAAATATGTTTGATGTATATACCTTTAAGAAGAAGGAACCCTAGGAAGGAAAAGCATAGAAAAATTCTCTAAGTAGGAGAATTAGAAAAGTGTAAAATTTCATGAAAATTATAATTTTTACTATAGTTTCACATTTTAATTTGTAAAAAATAGGACTAGTAATTTCTTAAAATCTAAAAATTAGCCATTTAATAAGACTTTATGGTGAAAATATTTTACCAAAATAACATTAGAAGAAATCTGAGGCCTCCAAAGGGCCGTTTTTGGGCTGTTTCCCGAAACTGTTCTCTAATTGCTGGCCGCTGTCATGGCGGCATTTACCCCAAAAAAATAAAAATAAAAATAAAATTGGGGGTCCCGAAATATGAAAAAAAGCCCAAAAAAAAATTTCAAATTTTTTTATTTTTATTATGTGGCACTCTCTTGACCACGTCGGATTTCAGTTCACGGGCCAAAAATTGCGTTCCCGCAGTCCGGGAACCCGCAATCTTCTAATGCCCTTAGATTTTTTCTAATGTGATCTGAAAACCATCTTGATTGTTAAAAAATGTGCGCGCAAGAGGGGCCTACTAGCACACATGTAGAGGAAAGAGAATAATGATTATCTTAAATTTACTTTGCTAGAAACATACCTACCTAGTGTAGAAATAGACCTTAGAAATCTTAGCTTCAAATCATTAATTTTTAGTACTTTCCAGTACTAAAAAACCCTAAACCTCAAAGTGTGACAAATTAACTAAATTTAAATTTAAATATAAAACGATTTTTGAATTTTGAAAAAAAGGATTCTAATTACTATCAAGTTAGCTATTTCTAATAAAAATTTCAAGTTCAAAGAGTTAATCCTTCAAAAGTTACAGCATATGACAATTCCTTCTCTCAAAGTGTGAAGCCAAATAGTACAAGTCTTTCTTGCATTCACTCTAGATTTTCAAAATCTATGATTGATTTGGTTTTAGTACTATTTTCAACTCAAAAATTAGAATTTGAAGGTGAATTTTGAAATATTAAGACTTTTATTACATGGCAATCCAAGTTGTTTTGAATGTTTGCGAGCAATTCAAAGTTCAAAAACTAGACATTTTTAAATACAGTTTGAATTGTAAAAAGTATCAACTAATAGAATACTACCATTTTTATGAAATTCGCCATTACTTATATTTGTCATTGAAATCTAACTTTTATTAAATAATTACATGGTTATGTTTAAGTGGCAAAAATTGCAACATTCCTGTAAGTGCACAACTTTGATCCAGAAAATATAGTTGATATAGATTTTCTATTTACAATGTACAACCTCAAATGTACAAAAGTTGTGGAATTCCACATATATTATAAACTGGTGGTTTTTGAAACAACTTTGAAATTGTGCAAATAGTATGGTCAATAAAAATATTTTTGGTAACACTAAAAAATATTCAAAGAGTAAGTGTGCCAAGTGCATATTGATCATTTCATAATATTTGTACATAACTATATTATATAAACAAAACAAACAAAAAATTTGAAGTATTATTTCATTAAATGAAGAATTAACCAACTAATACATTAATATTTAATATTAGTCCAAAAATGAAATATTAATATAAATTGGCTAATTGATTTGTAAAATTTATGCAATGATATAGGATGATTGCAAGAAACACCTATCCTATTTTTTTCCCTTGGCTTTAGATAGGTAGTTTTTTACTCATAACTTTTGCATCATTTGTCCATTTCACATGAAACTTGAAACAAAGGTAGAGATAATATTTTAAGACATTTGGTTATTTTTTGAAATATTTGAAAATTATTTTCTATTTTTTAAGAAGCTCCTAATTGGATGTCTACCTTAGCCATTTAGAGGGCGGGGGGGGGGGGGGGAGATTAGTTCTATATTTGACCCAAAAATGCAAATTTTTAATTCAAAATTGGCATGCAAGGACTTGTTTTAAATTTACAAAAGCTCACAAAGAGATTTTCTAAAAAAAATAAACTATCCAACTTCCACATGTGCTCAAAGTGTACTACCTTTGCATAGATGTAGAGAGCACAATTAATTTTTTCCAAAGATGAAAATGGTTGAGGAAGAGAATTTTTAAGCTAGAAAAAATACATTTTTTGAAAATGATTTTTTAAAGTTTTCTTATTATATTTAAAAATCATACATCAATGATTCAAAGTGTCTATTTTCATTGTATTTTTCATTGTGCTTTTTTTGTACATAACTTTTAGAGTCAAATTTTTTTGGGTTTGAATTTTAAAAGACACAATATTCTCATTGCTCTTCAAATTATACATATTTTATTTTATTTTATTTAAGAAAATATTATTCCAAAAGTCATTGGACTCACCAAAATAGGCCATTTTGAGCCAAAAACAGTAAGTGTGTCTTGCAATAACCTTGCAAGCGATTTTAATCATAAATTGCTAATTTATAAAAGTATTTCCTTCTACATATATGTAATGAGTACTTGTGGTAAAATATTGATAATCAATGAAACAAAAGAATCTATTTTGGAAAGTTTTTTATTTTAATAATGATGCCAAATTACGTAGGATCTCAAAAAAAAAATATATATATATAAACCTAGGTCACTTAGAGTCAATAGAAGTGATTGCAAAAAACATTGGTCCTATTCTTCATCACAATTGGAGTTACATTGTTCTTTTCTATTATAACTTTTGCATTGACAGTCTTAGAAATACAAAGAATTAGTCGTACAAAAGTCATTTTTGTTAAATTTTTACAATGTGAGGTTTAGAAGTTTAACTATGTAAAGAGTGCCGGCCAAATTTAATCATTCAAAGCTAAATTTTTTATGATATATTTGCATAGTAGCATATTCCTACCAAACTAAGATAATCTTGAAACAAATTATTTTATGTCCTCCACATGAGTATAAGCAATAGTCCCATTGTGTGCAATTTGTGAACATTAATGATGGTCCTAAAATTATTTTTTTGGTGAAATCTCATCACCATCAAATCTTTCCAAATGAAAATTTCTTAGCTTTTAGAAAAGATTCTTTTCCTTATTTTTTACAAACTAAAATGTCAATATGCCTATTTTCATGAGATTTTGTACTTTTCTAGTTCACCTACTTAGAGAATTTTCCTAAGCTTTTCCTTCGGAGGGGAGATTTTTCTTTGAAGTTTATACATTAGACATACTTTTTATGTTTTTCCAATTGTTTTTTTAATTATAAATTACGCTTGGAAAAACAAATCCAATGCCATAATGTTACAAAAAAACAAAGAATGTTTCTTTGAATGACTCTTAGAGAAAAAATCAAGACTTTAGAGTTTAAAGGCCCCTTAGAATACTGTCAAAGGACATCAAATCTTATATTTTATCTTATATTTTTTTATTATTTCTTCCTCTATTGCTGCTCATGTTACATTGAAATGTCATATGGTTTTTGTCAGTCTTTGAAGTAGCTCAAAGCCAAGTATTAGAGGCCCAATTCATTATTGAACACCTCAAAATCTTATGCACCTTTTACTTTAACAGAGTTGTCAAAATAATGTCCAAAATTTAGTATAATTACCATCTACCATCAAAACAATTATTTGATGGCAATGTGAAAGACTTGAACTTCATTCTCATTTGGTGAGAATATAGGGTGAAGATGCTGTTTTTAAAATAAAATAAATTGTCTATCATGAATTGTTAAAGGGTATGGAGTGATTTGAAGATGAGAGCTTGACTCCTTATTGTAAAAATGCAAGAATTGTACTCAAATAAAATTTTCCAACTCATTTTAGCATAGTAAAATTTTTCTTTCAAAAAACTTTGAACTAAAAAAAGATATGCATCAAGTTAAGTATTATCTCTAAAAATATGTTTGAGGTTTACAACCTCCTATAAAAAGTTATGAACAAATTTCAAAGAAGGTATTTGAAATGTTAAAAAATTATCCCTTCTAATCCCCCTTTGAAATTTGTCCATAACTTTTTATTAGAGGTTGTAAGCTTCAAACAATTTTTAGAGATAAAACTTAGCATAAATCTCCAACATTTTTTTAGTTCAAAGTTTTGGGAAAAGATACTCTACTATGTTAAAATTAAGTCTAAAATCCTACTTTGAGCACAATTCTTGCATTATGATTTAACTATGAGTAGTTGAATTCCTATCAAATAACCTACTAGTGATCCTAATTCACATATGGGGATGCTATTTTGTAAGCCTGCGAGCATGAGCCTATGAGCCTATGAGCTTGTGAGCCTAAAATTTTTGATGAAATTTTTAATGATTTTTTGGATGTGGACCTATTACCGTGCCTTAAGAGTTTAGGATTGTTATAGCTAGTAATCCCCTTGTGGGATTTGAAATTTGTGACTTTCAAAACTCTTTTTTTCAAAAAAAAAATTCAATTCTTTTTCAATTTTTTTTTCAATTTTTTTTGCAACTCCATCACTCTCCAAAACCCCTCTTCATATTAAGATGGTTTTTTGAGATAGAGGGCTTAGGAGCTCTAAAAACTTTTTTTTTCATTTTTTTTCATTTTTTTTGTTTTTTTTGTGACTATGTCACTAGTTTACTTTTGTTGCAGCTTTTCACCCTTCAAAACCTTCTCTTGGTACTGAGAGAACAATTTGAGGGTGATAAAGTCGGGAAAAAAAAAAAAAAAAACTTTCCCCCCCCCCCCTCCAGACTCCATCACCTTAGAAAACTCCTTGTTGGATTCTAGATTTTGGACCTTAAAAAAAAATTCAGAATTTCAAATTTTTTTTGGAAGGTATTGAAAGGCCCTTTGAAGATTGTAGAGTTTGAAATTTTAAAATATGTTAACCTCACTTCCACGGTCATAAGTCCATAGTCATAGGTCCACAGTTATGGGGCTGAAATTTTATTATAAATAGATTTTTTTTTAAATGATTTTTCTTTTCTTTTCTTTTCTCCTAAAAAATTCAAAGTTTTTTTGGTTAATTCTATGGGCTCACAAAACTTATGCTCATAGGTCTCAAGCTCATGCTTTTAGGCTCACAAACTAGCGTCGTTGATTCACATATTCCACATGGATTGTTTTATTTACTACTATTTCATTTGTATAAGGAATTTTTTCTATCATTTTAGACGCACCAAATCAAATAACTTTTGATTTGAAGCAAGTTGCCAAAATCATAGAAGCTAGTTGAGGACCTTCAACTCTAAATTGATTAATAATTTTAATGGATTTAAGACTAATTAGAAAATAGAACTTTTGTTGCACAATGACAATTATAGCTTGACTACCTTAACAAAAATTAGATGTTGTAAAGTTCCTTAGTGCAATTATACAGGATCAAGAGATGTAGAAATATTTAAAGACTATACTTAAAAACCCACTTAACCCCTAAAGGACCATTGTCCCTTCGGGGGACAAATGCAATTTCGGGCAGGTACCTACGGGCTGAATTTTTGTCCTAATTTTTTGAAACTTTTTTTAGAGATAGAAAAATTGAATATCTTCATGGGGATATTATTTTTTTTTCAATCGGTGCCCGGGAACAAAAGTTATGTCCAAATAAGCTCAAAACAGGGGACGGCGGGCAGTTCGGGCAGCAAAGAAAAATTTTGAATTTTTTTTTTTTGAATTTTTTTTCTTATAGATTATATTTTTGCCTATCTAGGAAGCATTGATTCATTTTATTTGGATTTGTTATGAGAAAGTTATGGACATTCTTGTTTTTCGGGCAATTAGAGCATTTTCTTGAAAAAAATAACTTGTAGGATTCATTTCTGGATGCAATTTTTGCAATATTTCAAAAAAAATAAAATTTCATGGTTTATCTTACTTGCTAAAACAATCTCACCATTAGGATTAGTGCATTTTAATTCCATTTAAAAGATATTAATATTTTAGATTTTCCTTCTATGTCATACCTACTTCTACTTAACATTTTTTTTAAGAATGAAAATTAAGTTTTTTTGAATTTATTTATTTTTTCTTAGATTCTCAACTCAATTTTTCACTATAAATAATTAAAGCTCAAAACTCTTTAGTGCAAAATTTTTAAGTTAAAAATGTTCAAAGTCGAAAAATCCAGTCCCGCAATGTGCTGAAAAACTTGTTTTTCCCACTTTAAATGCAAGTATCTTGCAATCTGTGTGGTCAAAAATTCTGAATTTTTTTCCACACTATCTTAGACTAGTGAGGTATAAGATCCTACGGTTAGATGTGAAAAAAAATTAATTAAAATATTTTTTTACTCTTTGCTTTAAAATTGGCAGTTTTTAGTGTTTTGGGGCAAAAAACAGGGCTTGGTCCTTTAGGGGTTAAATCACCAATCTATTTCTTGTATTATACGAGGCAACCTTCCAAAGGCCTATTTTTTCACTAAGGTAGATGGCTCTAAAAGTGACATTTTAAGGTTGTTGGACCTTTTTGATGGGTTTCAGATGTCCGAAATTTTTATCACTTATTTTTCACTTAAAGAAGAATTGATGTGAAATCTAGAATCCAAGTGGTTTCATATTTTTTGGAGCATTTATGAATTACTTATGAATTTTCAAAGAATTCTCTGATAGATATCTATTTGTGACTTGTAGGCCTTGCAAGAACCACACACATGTGGTCTGATAAAAGATATGACATTACCAAAAACAAGCACTATAGCATGCATAAAGTAATAGAGAAGGTTCCTAAATGTGACCCTTTCTAAAACTTAATTGAAAGCTCGAGTCAATTAATATTTTCAGATTTCTTAATATACTTAAGAAGGTACACTAAAGATGATATTTAGTGTTTAGTGACATTTAGTGTTTTTACCCCCCTACTAGCCGCAACACTAAATCTGAACTGTGAGGACAATTAGTGTTATGTTAAACTTCAATCAGAGTTGTCATATCGGATCGACTGCAAAGTTCAGAGCTCTGTAACTTTTGCAAAACAAATCTGAATCGGACATATGATATGTTTTTTGGCATCTACAATTTTTGTAGATGCCAAAAAACATATCATATGTCCAATTCAGATTTGTTTTGCAAAAGTTACAGAGCTTTGAACTTTGCAGTAAAAAATTGTCCGATATGACAACTCTAACTTCAATGTACCACCTCCACTTTCTCTTCTCTTCCCTTCCCATTAATGTGTTCTAACACTAAATGTAAACCTTTTCAGATTTCAGATTTACTATGGAGTACATTTAGTGTTTGAATTGACATTTAGTGTTTTTACTTTCATAGGATAATTGACTTTTAGTGTATGCCTTCGCATTTAGTGTACAAGACACTAAATATCATCATTAGTGTAGTTGGGCCGTCATTTCTTATTTTGAAAAAATTTAATGAACAACTATTCACTTAGTTACAAATGAACCCATTGTGGATTTGTGGCTATTAAATTAACCATTAAAGAACTATGAACCAAAATTTTTAAAGTTATAACACAATTATTAGTCCATTTCCTCATCAATACATATCCATTTTAGAACCTCTTAGAAGACGGTTTGAGAAGAGGGTCTATCTTAGAGCCACCTACTATAATGCATTGAATAATTGACACCTTAATGAAGGATAGAAGGATACAATTAGAATAAAGTAGCCTTATAGGTTTTCATTCTCAAGAATTTTAGCCTCCAATTCCCAAATCAATATGTCAAATAGATCCAACTTCTAAATTTGATCAATTTTGATAAAATGGAGATATTCGATACACCATTTTCACACCACATGGTTTTAACCATTTGGATCACTACAAATAACACTAGCCATTATGTGAAGCATTTTCTGAAACTGGTTTTGTAAAATACTATAACTTTTAGATGTTGAATCCAATGCAAAAAACAAAAAATGTATTTCTAGATGTTTTGATTGTAATTCTATCCATTATATTTTAGAAATTTTAAAAATCATTTTATATTTGAATGTCAATTTTGTCAATTTGTCACATTCCTAGATTTAGGATTTTTTACCATAAAAAGTGATCTAAAATAACTATTTTTAGCTAAACTTTTGTGGTATATTTGTACAATAGCCAGTAGGTAGACACATTCTAATCATAAGGCATCAAAAACACATTATTCTATGTCCTCCATGTACATGTAAGTAGCAAGGCTTCCCTTAGGTGTGTAATTCCAATTAATAATAATGGTTTTGACACAAATTTTTTCGTCAGATCTCATCACCATCAAGTCTTTAACTCTTTATAGATGAAAAATATTTTTTTTATTGAATTTCATTATTTTTATTTATTATAAATTAAAATCTCAACATATCTCTTTTCTATCCAAACTTCTATGTCCAAGAATATATCACAAAAAATACATTTTTGATGTTTTAATTTGCAAAAAATAGGAAATTTTTTATTCAAAGAAACTAAAAATTGGCCATCCCTGAAATCCTAAAGACATGATGGTGATGAGATTTGACCAAAAAAAATTTACACCAAAACCATTTCTATTGTTTAAAAATATATGCAAAAGGGAGGCCTACTTGCATGCACATGGAGGATTGATATAGAATAATGTATTTTAGATGCCCTTTGATAGGAATGTCTCTACCTACTATAGAGATATACAACAAAAAATTCAGCTAAAAAATAATTAATTTAGACTACTACTTGTAGTCAAAAATCTAAGAATGTGACAAATTAATAAATTAGACTTTTAAATATAAAATGATTTAAAAAAAATTCTAAAATATAAGGGATACAATTACAATCAAGATTTTTTTTCATTGGATTTATTATTCAAAAGTTGTGGAAGATGACAAGAGAGCTATTCTCATTGTGAAGGAAAAATAGTTGGTGTTTCTTGCAATGATCCATCTAAGAATCTAAGATAAATATGGATTTAAATTGTGCAATCTAAACTAAAAAAAATGCCAAAGATGGAGAATGAAAACTAAATTTTGAAGTTTAAAAAAGTCTTACAATTGGAAGTGCTATTTATGTTAGTTGCAATTTTAGTTGAATATATTCATACATTCAAAATTGAAAATTGAAAATAATTATTTACAGATGATTGCAAGAAAGACTAATCATTTTTGCAATGTTTTGTCAAAAACTAGTTTTTCAACACCTTTAGAGTTTAATTAATTTGTAAACCAAGGCTTGGTGAAATATAGACTTCAAAAGAAAATGAGAAAGTTGAAAGGTTTTAGAGGCAACCAATAGGAAAACTTCCAAAAATGAGTGGAATATAGAATCCACTTTACAGCCATGGGCCACTATTAGTGTCTTTTCAATTAGAGTACTTGAATTTTTTAAGAAGGAACTTTTGGAGGGCAATTAATTTTCAAGCAAAGATCCAAAAAAAATTGAAATTGAAAGAAAAATGAGATAATTAAAAGGTTTTATGCAACCACTGGGACTTATAGAAAAGTGTGAAATATAGGTTCAACTTTGCAACTATGGGGTTTGGATCTTCAGGCTCTAATATCTATGTAAAATTTATTGTTGCAAAAGTCCTTGGAATTGAAAAAAAATTGAAACCTTTAGTAGGATGTTATTGGTAGCATATAGAGCGATAGAGTTTCAGTCTCTATTTATCTTTTTCTATATAACTTTTGAAGGGTTCATATTTTGGCTTGAAGTTTTGGAGACATATTACATAATTCATCCTAATAATTTTCCATATTTTAAATGATTATTGAGTTTTTTTCTTGAAAGAGGTCTAAAAAACTTCAAGTCACTTTTGCAATTTTGCAATTTTAACACCATTATGATCAAACATTATAATCTTTCAATTCATAAGTGACATTGTTGAATTTATTTTCCTAAGTAATCTCTAACATGCCTACTTTGAGCATGCACAGTTATGTTTAAAAAACAATTGTGATCAATGAAGCATATTAAAATATTGGCATTTTGTTGAATTTAAAGGAAATTCCTAGAAGTTGAAAAAAACCTTAGGCATTTAGGGGGTAATATGATAAGGCAAAAAAAACACTGCTAAAACTAACAAAGACTAGAGACAAAGAGGCAAAAGGAATAGTCACTCATGTAGTGATGTAGTAGTATGGATTAATTAAACCATTCATAGAAATTTGCACTAATAAAAAAGGTGAAAGGAAATGTACCAAGCAACAAGATTGACCAATAGCTAGCCCCAGTGTCACACTTTATAAGAGTTTTACGACATTATTTTAGGCAAATAAATTATAAGATCCTATGGTTAGATTAAAAAAAAATACTTTTTTTTGTTTTCATAGATGAATGTAGTAAAATTGGCAGTTTTGAGTGTTTGATTTACAGAAAAATGACTATAGGCTTGTAGAGGTTAAGTAACAATTTTGGTTTAACTAACTACAATAAGATCCATTAGAGAAAATTCGGGGCCTTAAGACGGTTGTCAAACTAAGGACTAAGTAAATGCTCAATCCAACAAGTGCAAATGAAAAGTTAATATTTTTCTTTGAATGGTGAATATCAATATTAAATTTTTTTAAATATTAACTTTTTATTTGGAATGTTGTCTACCTTTAGTAAGTTAATAGAAGTCCCATTTTTCTTATGTCTAGCCTTTTATTTCTTCTCAATGTTACAAAACCATCATTACATCAAAGAAAAATGTCATTTAATAAAAGATTAGTGTATGATTGTACATTGCACCATTTTATAAAAAGTAGTATATATTGTGGAAATTTTAGATCAATTGAATAAAAACATCATTATATATTTATATGGACATCAATACAATTTGTCATCTTTGATATTGTTGCATTTAATGTGGTCTACACACAATTTGTACATTATAAAAAAATTACAACTATACATTTAAGTTTCACATGAAAAAATATGATTTTAGGTAGATTTTCTCACTTTCACATTTATTCATGACAATGATGACGATTAGTGGGGTTGATGACAGTTAGTGGGGTAGGAAGCTAAGTAAATGTGTCAGATTCTTGTCGTCAACTTGTATAAATTTTTTCAATAATTATGAAGTTAGCTAGATTTGTCCCCTACAATTATATTTGAATATGGATCTAGAGTAGACTCATTGCATTCACAACAACTTTTCATAGGATTCCAAAATAGACAATTCCAAAACATAATTAAGTACTATCATATTTATTCTCCAACCACATTGCTTCCATGCTTTAGTACACCAATTGAGCAAAAGTAAGATTATAAAACCTCTTTCATCCTCTACGATACAAATCAATTCAACTAGCCATAAAGTAGCCCTCTAATGACCCAACATTTCTCCGATGAATCAATAATAAATTAATGAATTTTATTCTCTCAAGACTAAAACCAACTATACTAAATAATCTATTAGCTATACAAGATCATCCTATTAGTGGGTGTGATATTAACTTACTAAAGTCTCACTATTTTAAATTTGTGCAAGTAACAAATTACTAAATTTGTTTTAGATTTTCCTAAAAAATGGGTAATAATGGCCCTTATTTTGTACGCTGAATAAGATATTTATACATGTCTAGTTTAGATTTCAAATGTAAAGTCAATTCCAAATTAAGCCTGAATTTTTTTTTTGACACAAGCGTGTTGAAGAACACACTACAAGGGAAGAAAGGCTGCTTTCATGCCAGATAAACCACTTGTTACAGCCAGGTATCGAACCCGCAACCTCTCCATTTGGTTTGGGTACCTTTAGGGTCATCTCGGACTGTAAGACTGAACTTTTGATCAACCAGTCAAACTGACCTAGAAATTTTCACTACACCAACTTATCTTACTAAAATATGTAGTAAGAGTTCCAAAATCATGCTAGTTAGTTAGTTTTTATTTATTTTTCAAACAAATGAAACGGCAGAATTCATGCCAGTTTTTGAGAGTTTGCTTGAATGCTTTGATTGCTTCATCCCCATTGGTAAAGTTGTAATAAAACCATTTCTTTTGCACAATTGCACTTAATTGAAAGTTTGAAACTCGTTTCCAGGTTGTGCCAAAATTGAACCAAAAAATAAATTAAAAAAAAAGAAGACTAGGGCAGCTCATATTTAATTCCTAAATAATTCCATGAGGGCTAGTCAATTGAAAAGAATTTTTTTTCTTGCTTCAATTTGAAATTTTCTGAAGTGCAAAAAAACTTTTATGGTAAATTTCATTAAATTGGCATTATTCCAAATGCTTTTTTGAGACCGCACGATTTGAATTGAAAACTAACATTTAGGATTAGTATAGATTTCCAAGTATCTCAGATATATATAGATTTCCAAAATCTAAGACAAATTTAGATTTTAGAGTGGGTGGTCTGAAACACTTTGGATGGGTATAGATTTTAGACATCTACAATACATATAGATTTCAAAAATCTGTAGCAGATTTAGATTTTAGACGGCACGGTCTAAATCGTCAAAAGTGTCAAATCAATGGAATGCTGCCATTTTTAAAAAATTCACCATTTTTATTCATAGACTCCAAACTGAATAATTGGGATCCAAAAGGCTCTTTTAGTTCAAACCTTTTTAGCACTTAAAAGTGTGTGACTAAAGTAAAATTTGAGTGTTAAGTTATCAAATGATAAAAGATTTAATAAGTTCTTTCAAAAATCTTCTAATGAAACAACCAAAAGTTTATTAAAATGGTGGTAGTCCACAAACTTGGCACTTTTATGTTTAGACTAACTGGTTTGAAATCTATAAAAGTCCTAGACTTTAGATCTAAAGGGGAAAATGAATGGAAGAATGGGGTATGGAGTAAGATAGAAGTATCTATAATGGATAATCTAAGCATTTTAGCATGTAAGATGTGAAAAATTCAATGTGAAATTGAGCTCAATGCTTGCAAATATAAAGATGAGGAACAATGATTCAATATTAGAATTCAATGTCCAAAATGATGTCCTAGAAAATAACCACACTTGGTATACATTTGTATACATTTGTAAAAAATAGGAAAAACAATTTTGAACAAAACTAAAAATTAGCCATTTGTGAAGACTTTTAGTTAATGAGGTTTGACTAAAAAAATGAGTTCAAAAACATTTCTAATGTTTTGAAGTGTGTGCTCAAAGGAGACCTGTTTACACTAATGTAGAGATCATAAAATAATGTTTCTTAAAATGCCCTTTGGTAGGACATGTCTACCTACTATAAAAATATACCATAGAAATTTCAACCAAAAATCATTAATTTAAAACCAATCAATAGTATTAAAAAATCCTAATCTTAAAAGTGTGACAAATTAATAAGAAAACCTTTTATATATAAAATGATTTTTCTTTAATTCTAAAAAAGATAGAATATGATTGCAATCAAAACTCTAGAAATTTCTTTTTTAATTTGGACATCGAATTCATCAATCAAAAGTTATAGCATTGGACAAGAATTCTTTTTGCAAAGTGCTACAAAAGTGGTTCGTGTTTCTTGCAATGACCCGATGATTGAATGAGAAGGTACAAACAAATAATCTTTTTCACTACTTATTACATGAATTTTGAGTTGAAGACTAGGTGGTTTTTCACTACTACTATCTAATACTTCTAGTATTTAGGATGATCAAGTGTAGGAATGAAAACTTCACCAATAGGCCTACTGCAATGGAAAGTTAAATAAACACTTGATGGTGTTATGTCTATCACTATGAAATTAGTGAATATATAAAAAGATTATTTGTAGGATAGTTGTATGTTTTTTAGTCTTACCTCTAAGGAAGCAAGACTATCTTCTATCAAAAATACTTAAAATTGTCACTTATGCTCCATTCATCCACAAAAACAAAAAATACATATTACTTAAAGGATATTATACTCCATTAGTTTGAAATTATGAGGTTAAATGTTTTGTCAAATTTGACTATATAGATTGGAATATATAAATTTGACTATTAGTATTCAAAATAGGAGAAAAAGTGTTTTTTTCAAGAACATGCTTAGATTCTTAGATTGCCTCAAGAAAAAAATTATCCACAACTTTTTCATCACTAGTCCAAATAGAATGAGTCAAAGCTTAATACATAGACAAAAATTTAGTGTTTTATAAATAAAAGCTTTAAAATTATTTTGACTTTTAGTGTTTCATTTTGTTGCCCACCAACCTTCTTTTTAGCTTATTGCACTACAATATTTTTTCCTAGAAACCAATTGAAATAGAAAATATATATATTAATTAAGCCCTTGCAAAACCACATGCCCTCAAAAAGTTTTGAATACATTCACTACATATTCGTTCAATAAAAACTTATGAGAGTACCAATAGACCCAAATTGTTCTTCAAAGGGACAAATGGTTCTTTACAGATTGAATCTCTACAATGATATGTTGAATTTTTGATTGTGTAGTGATCACTAGGAAATCAACAATTAATTGCTCTATTGCATTTTTCAACTATTTGACCACTTGTTCATTAAATGAATTATTGGTTTTGAAATGAATTATCTCAAATGTATTTTCAAGTTCAAGTCAAAATGTGATTAGATTTGATTATTCAACAATGTGATTGCAAATTTTGTAATTAGGATTCTTATGGCACCCAATTAATAGCGTATTAATTTTTCACTTGTTTCTTGACAACTTCCACGTTTGGTGTAATCAATTATATCTTAAACATTAGACTTTATAATTTATGCATAGACTATATTAGTCATTTATTTGCATGTATACAACTATACATCATGTAGCCATCAAATTAGATATAGATGACATTTAAAATGATACAACATGCAATAGAAAGAGGAAAAGTCCCAATGGGTATATTGCCTAGTTGGAAGTCAATCACTGCTTCCATGCCCTTTCTATTCTGCGAGTATTAATTCCTATGCTTAATAACGGTAATGCTAGTGACATTTAATGATTTTCACTCATTTCAATCTATAGTTTCAAAAATGTGCATGCATGTGAAAACCAATTATGTAGAACAATACCAATGTAAATAAGATATATCCATATACCTTGTAATGTCATAGCAAATGTCCAAAATTTGTTCTACTCAAAGAATGTCTCACAATCAATATACATGTTGTTAAGTTGGCTCTACAAGTATGGATGTACTAACCGACATGCTTGTTAGGAGCTATAACAGTTGTGATCTCAAAAAAGAATTTTGAGATTCTTCTCATTCATTTATTTTAAGGTAAAGTGGGAATGAAAGGTTTCCTTTTAAAGACCTTAATAAGTATAGAACATCAAAATGCACCAAATGCTTACAAGTGCCACTTAGTGTGTAAGTCCACTCTTAAAATCAATTTGTGCTTTTGAATTCAAATTGTAAAAGACAATCATAAAACACTTCTACACTTCAAGAACTTTACCTCTTTATAACTTTTGTATATGGTATCCAAATCATGTATTCTTTGGTGCAATAAAATCTTTATTTATTTATCACCAAAAATATATATAAAATTTTCACCTCTCTCTAAGTAGAACATGTTTACAATAGAAATATTGAAATTTTAGGTGCCTTTGTTAGCCTACCTAACTCAATCCTAATTGTTAAACAAGAAATTAAAGATTCCTTGTAATTAAGACCTTTTAAAAACTTTCTAGTGCCAAATTGCACTAGAAAAAAGTAGGAAAAAAAACATGGATAAAATTGTCAAATTTGGGATAAAAACAAAGTCATAGACATGATTATGATATATATTAATGTGGTATTTCCTCTCTACTAGTGGATGAGTGCTTTGCATTTTGAATGAATTTAAATGCTTGGATGAAGCATCACTAAAACATTTTATACTACCACCTAGCACTTCAAAAAAAAATCTTGTAAATTCATACATAACTAGCCTTCTAGCTGTCACCTTCCACCGATCACTTCAACTAATAGACTCTTTGTGTAATCTGAACCTAGACGTGAAGTTATAGTAATCAACTAATCTTTGCACAATCTCTAACCGAAGTTTGTAACCAACCTGCAAGTAAGTTCACGAGCTTATTTAGCAATAAAACACCAAACTCATAACTATAGGTACAAGGGATTGAAAAAAAATCCTATATTACTTCACTACTTCTACTTCTTAGGCTCTGATCCTTGTGTACTCTTCAATCCAATTACAAATTGCCGCATGACTTCCATGTGCTTCTCACTTTTCGTCAATCTATGGATCATCTTCCTAGTGTTCCAATTGTCTTCTTCGTAGGAGAAAACTCTTCGTCAGGTACTTTGCAAGTTGCTAACAGAGCAATTGATCTCCAACTATATCGATGTTGCGTTGCATCATTAAAACATTGTACACTGCTACTTTTGGCACTTCATAAAAAATGGAAAAAAAATCCTATAAATTCATACGTGACCAACCTTCCAACTGTCACCTCCGTTGAAGTCACCTCAATTGACAAACTCTTCCTAGGATTTGAACTAAGACATAAAGTTGTTGCACTACAAGAAAATGGGGTCTTTTAAGTAATGTTTTTTAATGTGTCTTTTAAGTAAAATTTTACTAAAAAGATTGTCTTTTCAATAAAATTTTACTTAAAAGACACATTAAAAAACATTACTTAAAAGACATGATGTCTAGGACACTACTTAAAAGACTCCATTCTCTTGTAGTGTTGTAATCAATTAATCTTCAAGTACATGCAATTATAGAGACACTGTCTCTAATCCAAGTTTGCACAACAACCCTTAACTTGCATGCTCTTCATTCGGATGACAAATTGCCGAATGCTACAAGACACATGCTTCTTGCTTTTTGTTAGCTATGGATCATCTTCCTAGCAAGCCAATTGTCTTTCTAATGTGCCAATAGTTATAAATATAAGCTTAACTCGTGTAATAATAAAAGGGACTATTTATATTGAAATATTTTTGTAAAAAATGTACATAATGAATAAATGTATGTATCTACAATTGGTTAAATTTATTTTATTAGACTCAATTATGACAAACTTTGTGACACAAAGTCTTAGACCTCAATATAACCTTTCATTTGCTTAGTAAATATGTTTGAGAATACATCATTTGAAACAATATGGATATATTTTGAAAACATATTATAATTTTTTTTAATATGTCAAACAAATGCCCAATAAGATATTGTTCAACTAACATTCTATATATTTGACATGTTGGTTGACATGGCCCAAAATTCTTACAATAAGACAATCTTACAATTGATATGTAGTCATCTAAATAATATTAAGTGTCTAAATTTTTTCAATTAGTTTCAAATGAGATTAGAAGGATTATATAAGTTGGTGTCTTTTCACAAAAATGAATTTAACAAACTTGTTCATGAAATATAGGATCGACCATCAATGGTCAAAATTATTTGTATGTTTTAAATTTATGTAATTAATTAATGCAAATTGTTTTTTGAGGTTTAATAAATAGATATAACTTTTCAACCTTTTGATGGTTTAAGAGATATAAAAGTATATTCTTAAACCAACCTTCTTCAAACCATCTTCCAAAAGGCTCTAAAATGGATTTGTAATGCTTAAAGAATGGACTATTGATTATGTCACAATAAAAATAGATTAGGTTCATACTTCTCTACTTCTTGGTTTTAAAGCCACAATAGGTCCATTTTGAATCAAATGGACATGTGTCCATTAAGTTTTTTCCAAAATGAGAATTGGTGACTAAACTACTTCTTTATGGATGCAAAAGAAAATCAAAATAATGATTGACTAAATCATCCATTTAAGTTTTAGAAAGGATGCATTTTGGAACCTTCTTCATTACTTCAAGCATGCATCAATTCTTTTTTTTTTAAACCAATATGTATCTTTTTTTAGACTATGCATATGTCAATTTTGTAAGGGCTATAAAATCAAGAATAGGTTCCTATGGCATAATTATTTAAAATTTCATTTCTAGTTCATAAATGCTCTGAAAAAAATATAAAACTACTTGTATGTTAGATTCTGCATCAATTTGCCTTCAAGTGAAAAGTAAAGAAAAATACTTCCATACACCTAAAAAACATCAAAAAGGTTGATTAAGCCTTGAAGCCCAGTTGCTTTATGACCATACTACCTTATAAAATATGATAAAATCAAATATAATTTTGAAATTTCAATTCTATTGAACACTACAAGAGAATGGGGTCTTTTGAGTAGTGTCTTAGAAATCATGTCTTTTAAGTAATGTTTTTTAATGCGTCTTTTAAATAAAATTTTATTGAAAAGATTGCCTTTTTAGTAAGATTTTATGTAAAAGACATATTAAAAGACATGATTTCTAGGACATTACTTAAAAGACCCCATTCTCTTGTAGTGTAACAACTTAATGTCTTGGTTCAAATCAATCTTTTTACTTAATTATCCAAGTTATACAATGTGTAGAACAATTCATAAAACTAGTGTAGCTTGAAATAATACTCTATTCAACCAATCTCCAATCAATCTCTCACAGCAACCTTGGGTCTTGCCATCTTTCCGCACATGGATTGTTAGTATCACCGCAAATAGTACACGCAATTGCAAACTATGAACTAAGCTATAAACAAAACAAAGCAAGTCTACACTCGAGACATGCAACTCTGTCATGGTGATCCAGGTGAGGTGAAGTTGCAAAATTAGAAGCTAGTTCATAGACAATGCTGGAAGAGTGGGAAGAGAAGAACTTGGCTAGGGGAGATGAAGGGGGAGAACTCGGTGGGGCAGAAGGCAAGGTTTGTAATCCATGGCAGCTACCGTGGGTGAATCATGCTTGATTGCCTTTCTTAGAATTGTACGTTCCTTCAATTGATGCAAGGTTTCGATCGATGACTTGAAAGGAATTATAGTTAATAAACTATAGTAACTTTAGTTGGAGTAGACTATAATGTCTGTGTAGAAGTTGTAGTTCATGAAGCTTGTTTTTTTTGACTTCCTGACAGGAGTGAAGGTCAAGGTGTTTAAAGGACCTTCAATGCATTGAGAGTCAAAAGGAGAGTCCAAATTCTCTTTGCATGCAGTTTTTGGACATGTATGAAGTATTGGTAAATTTTTAATCATGGAACAAAGCCAATCCATCCTATCACTAAGTCAAAGCAATTGGACTTAAGTCTATTTGAGTTTATTAAAAAATTGAGGTGAATTCTTTTTTCTATAGGTTTCTTTTATAAAATGGTTTTTATGAGATTCTTTTATGAAATGGTTTTATGAAACAGTTTTATGAAATTCTTTTATGAAATTTTTTTATGAAATTTTTTTAAGAAATGATTTTATGAAATTCTTTTATGAAACGATTTTTTATCACAATTTATAGTTTAACCCCTAAAGGACCAACATGCCTTTTTTTGGCAACATAACTATTTCGGGCAGGTACATGTAACTAGAGATTTCCATGTTTTGGGACCAAATTTTAATACAAGGTGCGGACGAGGAATATCTTTAAAGCCCAACAATTTTCGTGACTTTTGATTGTATGGTTAAAAAGTTATCACATGATATGTTGTTTATTTCTCAACTCAGGCAGTTTGGGCAGATAAAAAAAATCACTTTTTTAGAAAATAAAAATTTAAAATTGGTTTTATAGATTTATATGCATGTGGAAAGCTTTGATTCATTCCATTTGGACTAATGAGTCAAAAGTTATGAAGAGTTTTAGTTTGCGGGTAGTTATATATTTCCTACTCTAAAATAAACTTTGAAGTCCTTTATTTTACTCAATTTTCAATATTTTTGGAAAAAAATAAAAACCTTGGGTGTAGGTTGTTTATTACAACATTTGAACCATTGGGATTGGCAAGTTTCAATTTCACAAATAAATTCTTAACAATTTAGTATTTTGAATCATTATTTACTTCTTTTTACTTACTATTTTTTTTCTATATATTGTCCAATTCCAAATGATTTGAAATTTTTTGAGCATGTAGCTAACTTGCCTTGGAGAATGAATCCAAAGAAGAACTACCATTTTGGACTCTTTTTCATGCAAATGTGAGCTTGTAAAGTGCAGCTGCCCAGATTTTCGCAGTGTTAAAAACAAGATTTTTGTAACTTCAAACACTAATATCTTGTAGTCCACACGGTAAAATTTCTGAAATTTTTTCCTCGTCTTCTCAAACCTAAATACTACAAGATCATATGGTTATATGTGTCCAAAAACAATATTTTCTGAATATTTGGTACTTGTGTTAGAAATGGTAGTTTTAGAGGGTTTTTGGTGAAAACGTAGTCAAAGAACTTTAGGGGTTAAGGTTTGGATGTTAGACTACAAAACTATAGTTTGGTCAGGATTGAAGTAGGTTATCCCACTGTCAAATCATAAGCAAAAAATAGCCATGAACCTATAAAATTGTAGAATAATCTTTTATTGAATAAAAATCTAGAAGTATCTTTTGAATCTATTAAACACATAACCTTTGGGCTATATTTGTTCAAAGAAATTTCAAAATATAAATAAATGTGGTATATAATGAAAATTTCAAAAAATATAGTATTTCATAATTGCATAATGCAAAAATTATTAATGAAAATAATTTGAATCTTTGAAGAAAAACAATGGAAACTGGAAAATGATGCATATACCAAAGTGACTACTTCATAATGTGAATAGCTATAGAATACATAATGGATGGCATGAACTAAATGTTCTTAGATAAATTTTCCATTTAAAATTTGACAAATCATTGTAACCATGTTCACCATTTGTTTATTGTTTATGATCAAACTCCTCATATCCAAGAAATAGTTGGTAAAATTTTATTAAATTTAAGTTCATTGTTTATATCTTGCCTATTGATATTGTATAACAAAATCACATTGTGTGGTTTGAGAAAAATAAATAGAATAACCAACAAATGAAGGATTAATCTTAAAAGACCAAACTCCTAAGAAAAAGGCAAAATGGCAAAAAAATCTTCTATAATCATAAAAGTCTTATTTTTGTGCCAATGCCATATATATATATATACACGTTCAATCCCTATTTAAACTTTATCTCCCTATCCAACTTTGCACTTCGGTTCCAAGCTTTCAAACTCCTTTTGTCCATGAGGTGACTTCTACACCACTCAGACTTGTCATGACAATCCAAGTTGTTCAATCTCTCTCACTACCTAGTCCCTTTCACTCTACGTTGTTCTCTCTCTCACTACTCAGTCCCTCTCACTCCAAGTTGCTCAATCTCTCTCACTACCCAGTCCCTCTCACTACCGAGTCTCTCAATCAAATCTCAAGGAGCCAAAAGCTAGCCAAATCCAAACCCACTCAAGACCCAAAAGCTAGCCAAAAGCTAGCCAAACCCATTCAAAACCTCACCTTAGCTATTGGAACCACAATTCACAATCATAAGACTTGTTTTATTATTACTTTGCCTCACAAGTGGTCCTTCCTCTTCATTGACTGGTCCTTAATCCTGGTTGACTAGTTGCAGAATGAGTAATCCTTGGATATTTGGGCTGTATATCTTTGATAATCAAATCTCTTAACACAAATAAAGAGAAAGACTAAAATCTAAAAGATATCTAAGGAAAAAACTAATTGAACTAATCTAATTTTTTGGCAGGATTTTAGGAATTTTCTCTAAATCTAATCTATGGACCTTGTTAAGAATGTATTATCTTAATACGCTCTCTACTGTAGCTCACTATACTTCAGTATAGTTAATTATAGTTATAAATATAGCTAGGGATAAAATAAGAATCCTTTAGACCAATAGTAGAGGAAGAGAATTGTTGAATAGGTTTTTATTAAGATTAAAAAAACCCGTGTAGTAATTTAAGGTTCGAACACAGGGAAGATTTGTTAATGGATATTATGTTAATCGTTGAGCTGTCACAATTCATACCGAGTAGGATTTCTAATCTACTAATCAATTAATCTTAATTAATTAGCCAATTGAAGCCTATCATAATACAATCCTCACACTTTTCGAATTCGACTACAACAATTATCCTCTCTTTTTCACATTTACTCCATAGCCTTAGTACTGGAGGTAAATAATTTAACATGTCTTCCAATAGAAATTAAATTATAACACACATATATATAGCTTTCACAACAACTTTAATAGTAACCAAGTAACTGACTAACTGACTCAACCAATTGCAATACAATTGGAAAACTATACACATTCAAAGTAACATCTACTTCGATTAACACAACAAAGAAAACACAAAGGTACAATAAGTCATAATAGACTACAAGCTTCATGCAACTGCAGGAGCTCCCAAGACCTATGGAAAAACTCAATTTCAATTGATACAATTTTCCTACTTAAAAGAAGAAGAACAGTTTGAATAGCTATCACCTATTGGTTTAAGTCTTTTCATATCTTTCAATTTGTCCATATCTACCAATTTATTAACAATTGATTCCTACTAATCATTATGGTCTATTTACACTATCTAAAGCCAATCCAATTAAGTAAAGCTCAAAATAGCTAGAAAGTTGTCAATAGGATTTTTGAAAAATAAATATTATTACAAAAATCTATTTATATTCTTTCTCTATAGTATATAAGGAAATACCTCTATTGAATATATAGAACTTTCTTCTTCTATTCTCAACATGTTATCAACATGACCTTTCATAGTCTTTGTTTTCAGCTTTATATATGCAATTATCATTCAATTATTCTTTGTCTTAAAGGAACTACTATTAATATTGAGGTACAAAGACTTCAACCTATTAGTCTTACTGCATAAAAGGAAGTTTGTGGCAATGCTAATTTATCACAAGTAAGAGTTGCAAGAGCTTATTTTATTTGGAGAGCATTTATTACAATATTTTTATTTTTGTTACACAATTCCTCTATTGTAAGTATCTCTACTTTCACCTCTATTTTTTGAAGAATATTGATTTTGTTCTATTGCCTTTTAGCATTCATTTTTTTTAATAGTGAAATATATTGTAATATATTATAATTGAGGTTGTGTAGTTATAGGCTATAGATGAGGAGATGTTGTTCCTTACTAAAAAACAAAACAAAGTCCAATTACATGTAGAGTCTCATACAATAGGATCTATAATTCCTTAACCATATGTTGTTGAAGTTTCTAATGTTAAATACTTGGGTATCCATAATCATAATAAATAATATATACAAACAAAGCATAATATTCTTTTACTAACACCATAGGTGTAGGTTGTTCAACAACCATGCTAAGCATTCATTGGAGGTGATTTTTTGCTACAAACATGGCATGGTGGGCCATCTAATAAATGTTTGTTACATATCATATTATCATTGTATTTTGCAAATTTATTTTAGAAAAATGAAAAGCTTTCAGTACAAGTTCGTGAAGTCCACATTATAGATGTGTCCATGGATTTCTTTGGAGTTGCACAGCCGGAGACATTTATTGGTGAGATGCATTCCTTGACTTTGTAATTATAAATACAATCCATGGGATATATAAATTGTTGATGACAATTCCATTGATAAGTCTTGTGATGTGGTCCTTGACTTTGTAATTACAAATACAATCCATGGAATATATAAATTGTAGATGATAATTCTATTCATAAGTCTTGTAATGTGGTCCTTGACTTTGAAAATACAAACACAATCTTGTGGGATACATAAGTTGCTAAGAATACATCTATAAAAGTTGGTGAATCTTGTGATGGTAGTGATGCATTCCTTGACTCTACAATTACATATATAATCCTATGCGATAAACAATTTTTTGATAAAAACTGGTGAGTCTTGTGATAGCAAATGATGAATTCCTTGACCTTACAACTACATATATAATCCTATGGGATAAACAAGTTTTTGATAAAAACTGGGAAGCCTTGTGATGACATTGATGCATTCCTTTGACTCTACATTTATATATATAATCCAATGGGATAAACAATTTTTTGAAAAAAATTGGTGAGTCCTATGATGGTAATGATGCAATCCTTAACTTTGCAACTACATATATAATCCTATAAGATAAACAATTTTTTTGATGAAAATTAGTGTGTCTTGTAATGCAATCCTTGACTCTCCAACTACTCATACAATTCTGTGAGATAAATGTTTTTTTGAATGAAAATTCTCATTTTTCTTGGAAAACCAAGAATTTAATAACTATGGCTAGATTAAATGTGTTTCGTTTCTAGAAGGGACTAGCAAAGGTGATATTGCCAAAGGGCACCACCATTACATGTATGCATGCAATGTTCTATCCCTCAACACCTCGGAGCTTGATTAGTTATCGGGATGTACACACCAACAATTTCCATTTCTTGACTAAAATTCTAGATATATAGGCGAGAGTCTTTGGTTTTTGTGAAAAATCAATAAAGTAGTAGAAATAGCCTTTGTTGTAGCTAGTAGAAAGTGTCGGATTGCGATTCCATGACCTAGTTTATCCAACTTTGCATTATCTTCTATAGATAACAAGGTTTTTTTTTGGCATAGAAGGTTAAGCCGCTTAAGCTCTACTTCATTTAGAAAAATTATTTCATGTGTTGGTGGTCATAATTTGCAACCTCTAAAGGTTAATGCAATGGCATTTTGTTAAGCATGTGTGCAAGGTAAATTAATAGCCAAACTGTCATCATAGAACCTTTCTCATGAACTATTTATGATGCTTTCAAGGTTAGATGGTGATATTTGTGGTTCAATAAATCCTATGTTTGGACCCATTATAAATAATCTCTTTTCTTGGCTTCTTGGATATAATTGGTATTTGAAGGCAAACGCAATGAAAAAGGAGAGATTATCAAGCTAATCTATATGGTTCTCTTGATATGAATATTTATATGAAAGTTCTATGTGGTGTTGAGACTACTAATCAAATTGTTTCTATTCCAAGCAAAACAATGTGGTGTTAAATTACAACACGTATTATATGGTCTTACACAATCTAGACTCATGTGGTATCGATGATTGCAAATCTATCTCATTGAACATCATTTTATAAATGATTCATTACTTTCATGTCACTTTATCAAGCAAGATAAAATAGCAAATATGAATTTTTAATCATTGTAGTATAGGTTCATGATTTGAACTTTATGGTTACTGTAGATGGATATTTTAATAGTATGGAAACTATTGAAAAATATCTATAGTAGAGTTCGTTCACAGGGAGGAAGGAATCGGCCAATAAATAAACCTAAGGATGACTATTTGTTGTTAATTCCTAGGATTGCACAATAGAAGATGGGGAAAAACACTCAATCCCACTCTTACCATAGACATAACCCATAGTTTTATTAGAATTAAGCCAGATGAGACTTATCCATTGTTTTGGTCTTTATTCCATAGCCCTAGCTTTCTCCAATTCCAGTCAGCAGGTGATCTCCAATTGATTCTTTGGAAGGCTTGACTGCATTATCCATTGCTCATATCTTTTTATATGTGCTCCATTCTTCCAACAAGTATTCCAGATCCAATTGATTCTCCAGATCTCCTTTTTTTTAATTCACCAATTGATCTCTCCAAAATGTCCTCATAGTGACAATTGAGCTCTCGATGATATACAGTAATTCATAACTATAAAAAGTCTCTCTCATACATTGATTCCATTGATCTACTCATTCCAGCCATCTCATCGGATATACACAATTGCAAAACAAAATCTATAGACCTACCCATAGCCAACAACCATATCCACTATGGTTTCAAACACCAACTAGCACATCCACTACAATAGACTCTCACACCATGGCATACATGCATACAATAGAAAAATCAGCAATCTACATGTAACACACAATTGAACTCACTCATTCAAAGTAATAGATTCAGCCCATAGACTCCATCAAACACACACATGCACACACTGCAATTTACAATTGAATTTCCACTTTGTATTCATTTCCGGAAAAATATTACAATTAATTCGCATAGTATTTCACAGCCATCGCGCTCTATAAAAACTATTGACTCATACTCACAGATGCTAACACCGCAACTATAGACTCGCTCCTGCACACACTGATTGTACTAAAACTATTGCTGACACCTACTGCCGGCCTCCACTGCCGCAGGAGCTCTGGCTTCACTCCAGATTGAGTACCATTGTCCTCCTCTGCTCCACTTCACCTAAAAATCAATGGCTAACTACCACAACCGCCAAACAATAGATTCCTTCCCAAGACTCAATAACATTCATCCCTTGCTAAACATTCATTTTTCAACTACTGATGATAAAACATCACGAAGTTAATTCCTATTGGTAAAAGCCAAGCATTAACCTCTCAAGTACTATAGCCCCACTGGAAATTGGAAAAATTACCAAAAATTAGGCACTATGCTTTTTTTCAAATAATTTCTACGACTACAGTTACCAAATTACTTATTTGTGAATTTGAGATGAAATTACTTAACAAAACTACTTTTTGCAAAGGCCTATATATATTCTTCATTTAAAGGATGGTAGTATTTTTCTTTTACAAATCGGCTATATCAAAAAAATCTTCAAAAGATTCAATAAGTTGGATGCCTATTCACTATCTACACCTGTAGTTGGTCATAACAATAAAGATGATGATCCATATTGCCCTTGCGAGCAAGAGAAGGAACCATTAGACAAACAATACCCATATCTTGCTGCGGTCAGAGCACTCTTATACTTGGCTACATCTACAAGGCTTGATATTGCATGTTCAATTAGTATTCTTGCAAGGCATTGCGCTTGTCTTACACTACAACATTAGAATGGCAAATACCGTCTTTGTTATTTGAAAAAAATTGAAGATTCATTTGATTGCGATCAATTGATAAATTTATTTGAACAAATTGTAGATAACCATATGATGATTCTCCAACTATTTTAATTGAAGACAATAGTACTCGTATTGCACAAATTAATGCAAACATGTTTTATGAAAGGTGATCAAACCAAACATATTGATCCAAAATATTTCAGTTATATTCGTGATGTAATAAGAAAGCAAGCACTTGAAATCAAGAAAGTTATATCAACAGATAATCTTGCAGATCTTTTTGCCAAGGCTCTTCTATTATGTACCCATCATTGACTTATTCATGGCATTGGAATGTGGCGACTCACTACTTTTGAACAAAACATCCAATAGGTTTTTATGTGTAAACTTTAACTATCCTTCTATGGATTTTTTCCATTGGATTTTTCTATGAGAGTAGATTGTTGTAGGTGTTGTATTCATTTTCCTTCATCTATGGTTTTGTCCTTGTCTATAATCAAGGTTTTCCCAGATAAGGTATTAATGAAGCAACACCCATATATCTTATGAGATTACAAGTATTAATATAATTGGTATTGTATAGAATTTTATATAAATGTTGTGTTGAGTGAAGAGGAGTGTTAAGAATGTTTTATCTTAATACACTATCCACTGTAGCTCACTATAGTTCAGTATAGTTAATTATAGTTATAAATACAACTAGAGATAAAATAAGAGTCCCTTGGACCAATAGTAGAGGAGGAAAATCTATTTATATTCTCTCTCCATAGTATATAAGGACATAGCTCTATTGAATATATAGAACTTTCTTCTATTCTCAACACTTCGATTATCAATTGTCTACCAATTTTTTATTGGTAATGGAAGTTCTGTTTGCACTCATATGGAGGACATAAAATAATATATTTTCAGATTTCCTTTAGAAAAATATGTGCTTTACTACTATCAATGCAAATAGATCATGAAAGTTTTAGCTATAGATTGTTAAATTTGGAAATTCATAACGTAGTGAAAACCCCTAAACCACACCCTGTGAGACTGTGACAGCTCAACAAAAATGATTTTAAAAAATGAATTTTTTGTTTTCAATTTTTGAAAAATAAAAGATATAATTATCATAAAATTGGGTGATTGCAAGACACTTGACCTGTACTATTTGTTGTGTTTTCATGATTTTTTGGAAGTACTTTAAATTTTATTTTATTTTTTAAAATTTGAAAAATATGACTAATATATATACCTTTAAAAAAAAGGTACCCATGGAAGGAATTGCATAGGAAAACTCTCTAAGTAGGAGAACTAGTGCCAAGTTCAAGAAAATATATACCTTGATATTTTAATCAAGGAAAAATAGAAAAATAAAGTAAATTCACAAAATCAAGTTTGGCCATTTGTAACAACTTTATAAACATGGTCATTCATAAAAAAATCACTAAAATAATACTTTAAGTATTTCAAAGTGCAAGTAGAAGAAGCTTTTTTTTATAGACTTCCACACCATGTATAAAAATAATTTTTAAGAAATTCCTTCTTTGAAAAGCTACAAGTCTACTAGAAGACCATTTAACCACATTTTAGCTCCAAATTTGTTTTTTGGATACTAAATAGTACTAAAAACCTCCACATTGGCTAGCGTGACATTCAATTGGGGTCTATTTTTTAATAGGGTAGTATTTTTGAAAATTATGAAAAAACTAAAGAAGATTTGTGATAATCATGACTACCTTTCCAACAAATCTTAAGTCCATTGGAGCTAAAAGTTATGGCCAAAAAAGAAATCAATATGCAACTTGTGATGCAAAATAGTACAAAAATTTCTTGCAATCACACACTTTATAGCATTCAAAATGTAAGTAGAAAATGGTTCACTTGTAGACTCCTACATCACATAAAAATAACTTTTTTAAAAATTCCTTCCTTTGTTAGCTACAAGTCTATTAGAAGACCATTTCATCCAAATTTTAGCTCGAATTTTTTTTTGGATACTAAATAGTTCTGAAAACCTCCAAATTGGCTAGTGTGACATTCAATTGAAGTCTATTTTTGGATAATAAATTATTTTAAAAAATTATGAAAAAATTAGAGAAGATTTATGATAGTTATGACTACCTTCTCTAGAAATCTTGAGTCAATTGGAGCCAAAATACAAAAGTTATGGCCAAAAAACAAATCAACATGCAACATGTGACACAAAATAGTACAAGTGTTTCTTGCAATCACTTAATTAGACATGCTCAATAAAACTTCATGTTCATTGGATTTTTGCTTCAAAAGTTATAGTTGACAGTAGGAAGGTAATCCATACTATGTGACTATGATGGTTGAATGCAAAAAACACTTGTATTATTTGTTGCATTTTATTTTTACTTATTTAACAAGGCTTTAACTTTTGAATAATGAACTCAATGCTAAAAACAAAAAAACATTTCTAGATATCTTGATTTCAATTGTTATCCTTATTTTTCAGAAATTTTAAGAAATCATTTCGTATTTAAAAATCAATTTTGCTAATTTGTCACAAATTCCACTTTAGGATTTTTTAATACTATTTACAATCCAAAAAAACAAATTTTAAGCTAAGTTTGGAGAAGATGGTCTCCTAGTTGACTTATAGCTATCGTACAAAGGAATTTTAAAAATAGTTAAATTCATGTGAAGTAGAAGTCTGCAAAAAGAGCTTTATCTAGCTTGCTTTTTGAAATGTATAAAACATTATTTTGGAGTATTTTTTGGTTGAATCTCATTACCTAAAAGTCTTCTCAAATGGAAAATTTTTAGATTTGCTTAAATTTATTTTTATAATTTTTTATAAGTAAAATGTCAAAGTTGTACTTTTTCACCACAATTTTGGATATAGAATTAAGAATCCTAGTGAAGAAAACACATACTTCAATGTTTTAATTAATAAAAAATAGGAATTTAAGAAAAAAATAAAAATAAAAATTTGCCATTTGAGAAGACTTTTAGGTGATGAGATTTAACCCCTAAGTGCTCAAGTGACCATTTTATGGTTGTTGCCCAACTTCGGGCAGCATTTTCGGGCAAAAAGAAATCTTTTTTCAAATTTTCTTAAAAAAAAATTCAAAATATTGGATTGTGTTTCAACATTTGCATTCAAAACTAAGATCTATACGGTCAAACAAAAGTTATAGCAAAAAAAAGGAGAAATAGTACAAAGTGTCTAAAATTATTTAGTGTTGAAAAACTTACTATTTGGGGGAAGTAATGATGCTCTAATTAATAAATATTTTTTTATTTTTTAACAAATCAATAAAAACCACAATTTTGACCAATCGAAAAAAATTTCAAATCCTAAAAATAGAAATTGTATTTTTGATGAATTTTTGAAGTTATATCTTCAAAATTCATTTGAAGAGAATCTATAAATATTTTTTAAATTTTGATCATATGGATACTTTCTAATTTTTGTGCTTTACATTATCTTCTTTGATGCTAACTTCAAAAAAGTTGTAAAGCTTATATTTTATAAGACATTTGTATTTTGTCTTAATCCATTGGACTTTTAGAGGTTGAATATTTTTTATTTTTTTATAAATCAATAAAAAACACAACTTTGACCAATCAAAAAAAATTTTAAATCCTAAAAATAGAAATTGTATTTTTGGTGAATTTTTGAAGTTATATCTTCAAAATTCATTTAAAAATAATCTAAAAATATTTTTTTTACTTTGACTGTATGGATACTTTCTATTTTTTGTGCTTTACATTATCTTCTTGGAGACTAACTTCAAAAAATTTGTAATGCTTATATTTTATAACACATTTGTGTTTTGTCCAAGTTCTCTTTGTAGACTTCTACACCACATAAAATTAACTATTTTTAAAAATCCTTTGGACAATAGCTATAAGTCTACTAAGAGACCATCTTCTCCAAATTTTAGCTTAAATTTTGTTTTTTTGGGTTCTAAATAGTACTAAAAATCCCTAGATTGGAATTTGTGAAAATTCATTAGAGGCTGTTCAAAAATAGTAAATTATTTTTGAAAACCCCCCAAAATTAGGAAAGTTATATAATATTTATGAGTACGTTGCCTATAAATTTTGAGTCATTTGGAGCTAGAACACAGAAGTTATGGTAAAAAAATTAGTCATCCTAAATGTGTAAGTGAAAATAGTACAAGTGTTTCTTGCATTCATCCTAACGGAAAATGTGATGGGTGTTTTTTGCAATGACCCATTGATGATAGAAACCAATTATGCTATACCAAATATTAGCTATTTTGTGCTAGTAAAGAAATCACTACATACGATCAAAAATTTCTTTTATCTTTGAGCTTAAAATTTTATATATTTGTATTAAAAACTAGTTTACTATAAATGATTCATTCCCTATACCCCACCTAGTCATAGCAAAACTTTGTAGTTTTTTTAGAGTTAGGCATACTTTGTAATTCTTTTCCTAATTTTCATTGACCTTTCTACATTGCAATTAGTTGACCAGTGTTTGTAGTTACACCTTTTGGAATGAAAAAGTTCACTTTGAAAAACATGTTAGAAGGAATCTTTGCATTGATAGAAGCTACCTTGACCTTCATTGACAATGCGAGCCAATATTATAGGAACAAAGTCTCTTTCAAAATAGCTACTTAAATTTATTTTTATTAACATTAGGAATCAAGGTGAATTGGCCCCCTTGTCCAACTCTTCTAAGTTTAAGTCATATAATAGATGCAAGTAAAAGAAAAGTCTCTTATTTTGTGCGTGATACATTTACCTTGCACACCTATTTTGCTAATTTAGGGCCTCTCATTGCAAATACAAAATTAAAATTTGCAAATTTTGTCATGCATGGAAAATTAAAAAATTTAGCATTTTTGGGAAGGGTCAAGTGAGGGTTTTAGTTCACCTAGACCACTCTAGAACATTGTTGATCAATCTTTTCTCTGAGTTTCTTATACTCCACCACTATCTCTCTAGGCCAAGGAAGCTTGATCCTCGTATATTGTCCTATCAAAAGGTAAATCTAAAAATTGCCCCCTATTTTGTATTATGTAAATTTTGTAGTTCTGCACGTCTTCTAAGTTATTTAGGCCTTTGATTGCAAAGTTGAATTCAGAATTTCATGGACATTTCATTAAAATGGCAGTGTTCCATAAACTTGGCAATTTCAAG
Source organism: Thuidium tamariscinum (assembly GCA_947034885.2). Taxonomy (NCBI): domain Eukaryota; kingdom Viridiplantae; phylum Streptophyta; class Bryopsida; order Hypnales; family Thuidiaceae; genus Thuidium; species Thuidium tamariscinum. The sequence continues at coordinate 43,347,980 of OX344750.2, read as the reverse complement.
TTTAGACCATGTACGTGGTCTAAAATGTATGTTGTTCCTAGATTTCAAGACCTTGAGGTCTGAAATCTATACTTATCCTGAAATATGAATGAAAAATGGCATAGGAATACCACCATTTCAACAAAATATCTGTTATTTGCAAATTTGATCATGTGTGGTAAATAAAAATATCCAGTTTTTTATCCTAGAGGTGAAAAACGGGGCAATAAGGGCAAAACACCCATTCCCATCTATGTATCCAAAACCGTCCAAATGTAGCAGGGGTGCACATTTTTCAAAGAAAAATGTGCACCCCTGCTACATTTGGACGGTTTTGGATACATGGACGGGAATGGGTGTTTTGCCCTTAAGGGACCAATCCTCTCTCCGTTAGGGGCCAATCCTCTCTCCGTGTGACAAAAAGGATTAATGGCCCACAACACTTCCAGTGTTGCTTAGCCATGTCCCTGTGGGGCTGCTCTCAGAGCGTGTGGCCTGCATACTCAGTAAGAGTTGACATTTCGCGCTTCTTCGAAGAAGCTTCCTTCGCAAATGCAGCGCAAGTGCACAGTAGTAATATTAGCGGAACATAGCAACACACACAAATAATTTCCTCCGGAGTGTCTTTCTCTTGTGATTTCCAAACAAAGGAAGCTGACGTCGCGTCAGTTCACTCAGTGGCATGTTCATCGAGTAGCTTCCTAGGACGCACTGACTGCTCGTGAGAAACGGAGGAAAGCAAAACAATTATAATAAGGAAATTCAGGTACTGACAGACTTCAGCTGAAACAGAATGGAAGCTCCGTCTTTTTCAGAAGCGAGTCCCGGCCTCCGTGGCTCCGCCCCGTGACTCCGTCATCTTCAGGAGCCCTGAAACCTCGACGGAGCTGGTTCCCAAGTGCTCATTTTTAGAAACTTCTAGAAAACAAGAAGGAACACGTGCACCCTTTCCAGAGTTCAGACTCTTCAATTCATTAAATCATACCTATTCGGACTCCGCGCACAACTGACTGACGTTCCATGCAGTTGCGAGGCCGGCATTTCCTTATCGGCGTTTTCAAACTGAAGCATTTCCCGCATCCAAGAATGGACGATCAGTCCCTGTTTACCGGTATTTTATAATTGGGAGGGTAAAAAGAGTTGTATGACAGCTATGAAAAGGTAACGGGAACACCAATGGCGAAAGCAGCATTAATTAAGGTAGTGAAGTGTCCTGCGTTTCTGACTTGAGTCGAAGGCCGCCGAGGGAGGCAAAGGCGCAAAGCGAGCATCGGTGGAGACGAGAGGAAGATTGGCGTGGCCAACGCAAAAGGGTTTTCGATTTGCAAAGGTTGAGGGAGACAGGCTGTTGAGCATCATTGAGGACATTCCCCGCGCCTCTCATTTGATCGAGGCAGTTGCACACTTCCACTGTTCCAGTGGCCAAATCCTTCATGCAGGAGATCTCAAACTTGGGTGGTCCACAATCTCAGGAGACTGTGCAGTCATTTGGAAGTTGGTCACTTGGTCACAGGTGAAGTGACTACTTTGAGATGGTTGTTGCGTACGTGTTAAAAAACATGGTTATTGGTTAAATTGAGATGGTTCGTAGTTAGTATGAAATTAGAGTGATCAGTCTGACTTTCAATTCCTTGCTTGCACATATATCATAAATGCTACTATGACAAACTACAACTGATGTTCATTGTTCAATAGTATGTCCTGTGATAAGTGGTTTAGACCATAATAAATATGAACTATTTTGATGGCAAATTTCATAAAAATGGCGGTATTCCTTATGCCATTTTTCAGACCGGTATGGTCTGAACTAAAAATTGACATCTAGGACGGATATAGATTTCAATCATTTAGGACACACGTAGGTTTCCAAAATCTATGACCCATTTAGATTTCAGATTGCATGGTCTGAAACATCTTGGACAGGTGTAGATTTTAAACATCTACAACCCATGTAGATTTTAAAAATCTATGACAATTCTAGATTTCAGACTGCGCGGTCTGAACTATCAAAAGTGTCAAACTAATGGAATACCACCATTTTAATGAAATTCGCCATTTTGGTGTAATGGTCAAGATTTTGTAACTGAATTCATGTAGCACAAACATATTTGCAAGCCTTGCAATTAGGTGATTGTTAATTTTGTCTTTATTGTCAAATATTCATGATATTGGCATGTAGTTTATTTTCAATTTTATTAAACTAGTTTGAACTTTTATAGAATTATAGGACACTGGCAATGGCGGTTAAATTGAAGTGCTTCTATACATATAGTATAAAAATTTATTTCACACCTAATGTTTTTGTCATGCATAGGATAGAAAATATTCAAACTAGTAATATAATGTTCTCCACTTCTTCCTTAATAGTTAATACATAAGTTTAATATAAATGATGTTTAAACTTTTTTTATGCATACAATCATACATTAAAATAATTCCTATAGTTTATAACTCCTATATTGGTATGCATATAAAAAAACTCTAATGGCTATAAATTTTGCCATATTGATGTTATAGGCAAGTTCATTTAATTGATGTGAAAAATTGGTTAAATATTCTATTGGTAAAAAATTGTAGCATTCATCTCTACAAAAGTTCTAGAAGCCAAGAATATTATAGATTTGTCTTACAAACAAAGTTCTTTGAAAAATACCAAAGTTGTAGAATGTAGAGTTTCTCCCATGGTTAAAATTTGGTCAAGAAACTTAAATCTATACTCCCTCTAACCTTAGATCTTTATGCACTATTGCAATCAAGTGTCACAGTTTATTTTATTTTATTCTTATTTGGAAATATATATGGAAATCCATTGCAAAACAAAATGAGAACAGCCAAGCAGCCCAAGTGTCACAATTTCGGCCCTCTCAATTTTGCCAAAATAATGGAGTTTCCGTACAACCAATTAATCTAAACGAGCGAGCAAAGTCTCTAAATTATGCTTCATCACCCTTAAACTGAATTGTTCAGTTTTTAATCGTCACCTTGGAAATGGTGAATTGAACGGATTGATCGGATTTTATTTTTTTGGAACAAATGGACAATTTCCATTGATGAAGGAAACAGTACATCGAATTGATCGAATCCTTTGAATCGTAGAAAAACAACAACTTATTATTCAACTTATTTATCCACCGAATTACAATCTGATTTCCATGCGGATTCCTAGCCTCATATTTTGGTGGTTTAATTAGTCTGCCTTGGGTCCATTTGGAAGCCTAATTATGTAACAAAAAATATACTAGTAAACAACTGCTGCAAACAGTACATAGTATTTTTAATTCCTAAACATAGCGCCGTCTATTGCCACCAGTCTTGGACCCTAAAATCAGGCGGATACTCCCCAAAATTATGTTCCAAACTCCTACTATCACCTATCAAGTCGCATGTTCCTGGACGTAGTCAAGAGAATTAGCGATTTAACAATCTACTATGGAACAATTAGTTTCAGATACGGTTCTTCTTCTTGCTTTATTCCATACTAAGTTACAGTGCTCATTTGTTGATAACAAGTATGATAGGAGCCTTGGCTGCTTTGCAAGTGCAAAATTAGATTATAAGCCTTCAATTCGCAAACCTGATCAGACTAAAACATCCGATAAATTTCAGGTCCAGTTTAATTTAGAATTTAGAACATTTTAATCCAAAAGTCAATCGCTTTGTAAACGTAGAAATTTCTTCGGGTCTTCGAATCAAGGGGATTATATATGGAATATGGAAAGTCGCTAACAAGGTCCTGCCGAAGTACATATGTTGCTTTAACTTCGTCTTCGTGGAAATGGCGGATTTCAGTGACATTGGCACAGTTTCATTTGCCCGCCTGATAGCTCAGATCTACACCTGTTCTAGTGATTAGAGTTCTACTGACAATTACAATTCACGATTTTGGAGGTCTGAAACACGCTGTTCACCGAAATACGAAACCTTTACATGCGTTTCAACAAAGACGGCATCTAGATCTTGACTACTGCGACCAGAAGGGTTAGTCATCCATGCATTTTGGACAGAATCAAGACTGAACTGCATGCTTAAGTTGAGCACTACCATAGTTTATCAGATAATCAGCTACATCAAATGTTAAGAATAGAAAGCGATATGTATCGTGTTACATCGTAGGCGCAATATACTAAGTGTATCGATTACGCAATTAAATCAACTCTAACTTAGCTGAAATCAAGGCGGCAGACTAAGCCTGCTCCGCCATTTTTATCCAGTACAATATAATACCCCATAGCTCATAAAACAAAATAATATTGTAGAACAAGACTAAAGAAAATCTAGTCTACATGGATCCCCTCGACTATGCGCCATGGAGATATCGTTGCACTAAATCAAACTCCCTGCACCACGGACAATGATCTAGATACCACTTGCTGATGCGACGCATCCTGCAGACACCCCTAATCGATCCTGAAACCGCCCCATCGTCTCCCAATCTCTTTACTTGGCGTTATTGTCGGCCTCCCAGGTTTGACCGAACTTCCAACCATTCCCCACGGCATTAGTAGTGGTCACCACGACACCATTGCCGAGAGTAAGCTGAAAAGACATGGCGCCTTTCAATTGATACTGAACAGTCCACAATGCACCCCAGTTGCGGTACATGGGGAGCCATTTCGAGGAGGGGCACTTCACTTTTGCGGCAACTACATCCCCTGCACCTGCGACATTGTGAATGAGGATCATAAAAAACCATTGATTGCCTCCCAGGGTGTACCGGATTCCGCCCTTCCTGCTGCAAGGCACACGCCTGTAGTACACGGGCGCCACGCCGCCTTGTTTTTTAGCAAGGGTCAAGAAAGCGGGCATCGGGAGATCGAAGTGATGTCTGGGAGGGTCGCACCATGTGCCCTCAGAGCCGGGTGGGCACAAGTTGGTGGCGGTGATGATTATGGAGCGTGAGTAGCTGTAGCACCAGTTCTTGGCAGTGCTGGTTTCCTTGATCAACTTACATTTGATCTCGTAGCAAGCCCCGCAACCCGCTCCGCCCTGGAACAGAGGAGTGCTCAGTGCCGCTGTCATGGTCCCGTACCCCAATGCGAAAGTGTTCTGATACGCGCATGCGCCTCCCTGTGTTCCTTGGCCATTCGCGGAGCCGTAGAATGTGATGTGTCCGTCGCTTGACCATGCTGACGGAACTGCTACGGACCACACTGATGGAACTGAACACAGCGCCACCAAGAGAACAGCCACCACGAGCTTCATTCCGACTGAGGTACACATGTCACTGCCACACACACACGCTCATGAAACAAAATCTTCTTGAAAAAACAACGAACTCCGCAGCATGAAAACTCGCAAGATTCAGTGCAGCTGAACTCACCCAACTGAAACCTTGATCGGATCTAGCTACTCTAGCTGTGCTTCGAAGATCGAGCTCTAATCACTTGAGTATCAGAATTTCGCAACTCCGAAACATACCAATCTAACAAATACGAACGTACGGTCCCAAAAAAATCCCGGCGCCCATATGAGCGCAGACAGGCTGCAATCCTCATTCAATTCATACCCCACTATTAACGCCATGCAATGCACTACATTATCCTGCTCTTTCATGAACGACAGAGTCCCCCAAACCCACAACGAATTTCTGACACTGGTTACAGGACTGAACTTCATGAGACGATTCAACTTACACGAAGCAGATGCAGTCAGCGAACGCTGATTTCAGAGGGCCAGGTCAGGATCTGGAGATGGGCTAGCAGCTAGCAGGCTACCGTGAAGTCGACATGGGTTTGATACGACCAAGCTATACGTATAAGCACCACGCAGACACGCAAGAGCATGCACGAGAACGTGTGGAAGGTTCGACGGGAAGCCCAGACGCCAGAATGAGGGATTGTAGAGGGGCCCTGGCGCTTCTATATGCGTGGTCCGGCGCCTGATTACGGGTGGAGCGGTGGAATTGGAGGGAGGTCGACGACTTGATCGAAGCCCTGATTTCCACCAACCCGCGCATCGTCAACGCCCCAGTTATGTGCGAAACTTGCGTCAGGAAAGGGGGGCGAAGCTCCACAGTGAGTCGCGGGTGTCCAAACCGGCAAACTGGCGCCACTGTACCCCACCAGTACGGCCGTGTACCTTTTCGCATGTGTGGAGGGAAAGCACGGTTTAATGGATGGATCGTCCAGTTTGATTGCCTGCAGGCTTGCAGCCCAGACTCCCAGAGCAGGAGTGCCCTGCAGCTGGTCACTGCGTTTGTTGAAGGGCATCATAGATTCATAGTTCCTACTAAATTTCAATTCGACAAGCTACTAGAATTAAGTACAGTTTGCATCACTTCAGACGTTGCTCAATACACTAGAAAAGTAAACTTGGAAGGACACTTAAAGTTGTTAAACATTGTTTCAAGCTTGACTAAACATTACATGCTTTTAGTAACGTTTCCTACTTCTTTGGGAACAAGTGAACTTGAGTTCTCATGTTATTGTACTTGTTCTCTTCTTTGGGAACACTCATTCCCAATAACTTATAGTGTAGTGTTAAACATACCTTGTACTTCTTTAATTGTAGAAATACTCAACATGTATTTTTTTATTAAGAGAGAGCCATGCATCTTATACTTCACGGGAGCCTCATAAAGCACAATGCTTATGGGATATTGCCCTCCACATGGAAACTCATTGGGAACACAATGTGTGGGAGTTCTCTCATTAAATGTTGCTTAAAAAATTGCCTCTTGCCAAACGTTGCTTCAAGCACTGTTTTGTTCCTAATAGCACCACAAGCGTTGCTACAAATGTTGCAAACCCCCCCTTGATTCTAGTAGTGATTTAAGACTGAAGAGCCTCTGAAGGCCAGACTTCCATGTGGCCTGACATGTAAAACATTCTAATAGAACATACCATTTTTTGATTCCAATGCACTCATGGAAGTGTGTAATATTTGAAAATTGCAAAGAATGCTTGCAAAGGAAGAGTCTAAGTAGTTTGCCAACATGATTGTAAGGAGAAGTACTTGAAAAGTTTAGTAAGGGAGCAAATTTTCAACTTTTGAAAAACTAATTTTGACTTTATCTTTGAAATTTTGAGTGAGTTCTAGTTTGATAACAAGACAAAGCTATTCCTAGTTTCTCCTTATTTACATAGAAGTTCAAACACCACCAAAGTTTGCCATTGCAATTTTGATTCTAGAAAATTTGAAATTTGTTTTCAAATTCCAACTATACATGGAAGTCTACCATGATTTCTAAGAGGAGTAAGAGAGTCAACAAGTTGACATTGATTGTTAGGATTGTACAAGTTTTCAAGAACTTATTATGGAAGCTATAGGAAATAGATGAAAGGATGGAGCACATCTAATTATCTAAGTAAGTTTTGTTTGATCATTAGCAATGTGCCTAGTGTAATTACTTGGTATTTCATGATTATTTTGTAAGGTTTTGAATTAATTCACGGTGGGATGAAAAGAAAATAAAGAATGGAATACTTGCAATATGAAGATGTGATGTCTATGTCCATTATATCATCACATATCAAATTTTTGCTCAAAAAATTATAAATCTACATGTATCTACTTTGTTACCATGAACTTTGAAGGGTTAGTATAAGTTTCTAAAATGTATTAGAGAATGATTCAAAATTCATGTATATGAATGGAACTTTTCTTTTTAGTCCTTTATTGTATAGTGACTCAAAATTGTTACATCAAATAGAGCATCCAATTTGTCTACTTGTCAACTTGACAAACATATCAGGGTCATTGCACGAAAGACTTAAAGCCTTTTGTCACACCCTAGTTTTTGATTTTTTTTTTTGGCCATAACTTTTGTGTTTTAGCTCAATGACTTAAAATTTATAGGGAAGCTACTCATAGCTATTATGTATCTAAAATGAATTTTAGAGATTTTTTGAAAATAATTTATTATTTTAAAATAGCCCCGAAAATTTCTCATGGTACTTAATTTAAGGATTTTTAGCACCCCGTTTCTCCAAAAAAACGAATTTTGACCTAAAATTTGGAGAGGATAGTTTCTTAATAGACTTATAGCTACTGTCCAAAGGAATTCTAAAACTATTTATTTTTATGTGTTGTAGAAGTCCACAAAAAGAGCTTCATTCTGCATTTTTTTCCAAAAGTATAAAACATTATTTTGGTGAGTTTTTTGGTCAAATCTCATCACCAAAAAGTTTTTTCAAATTTTGTATTTTTTTGTATTTTACTTTTTTAAATCCTATTTTTTACAAATTAAAATGTCACAAGGTGTATTTTCTTCACCGGAACTTTGGACATAGAATTCTCATAGAATTCCGGTGAAGAAAATACACCTTGTGACATTTTAATTTGTAAAAAATAGGATTTAAAAAAGTAAAATACAAAAAAATACAAAATTTGAAAAAACTTTTTGGTGATGAGATTTGACCAAAAAACTCACCAAAATAATGTTTTATACTTTTGGAAAAAAGTGCAAAATGAAGCTCTTTTTGTAGACTTCTACAACACATAAAAATAAATACTTTTAGAATTCCTTTGGACAGTAGCTATGAGTCTATTAAGAAACCATCCTCTCCAAATTTTAGGTCAAAATTCGTTTTTTTGGAGAAACGGGGTGCTAAATACCCTTAAATCAAGTATTATGAGAAATTTTCGGGGCTATTTAAAAATAATAAATTATTTTTGAAAAATCTTCAAAATTCATTTTAGATACATAATAGCTATGAATAACTTTCCTATAAATTTTGAGTCATTTGGAGCTAAAACACAAAAGTTATGGCCAAAAAAAAAAATCAAAAACTAGGGTGTGACGAAACGCAACAAATAGTACAGGTCTTTCGTGCAATGACCCATCACATATCCAACAACCTTAATCAATTGAATTATCACCCATTTGTTGTAGTAACTTTGAAGGGTGATTGCAAGAAACACCTGCCGATTTTCTTGCGTTTGGCTGATTTTTCGGGAGTACTTTAAAATTAGAAAATTAATTTTAAAAATATTTTTAAAAATATGAATAGTGTATATACCTCTAAGATGAAGGTTTTCACTGAAGGAAATGGATAGAAAAATTCTCTAAGTAGGAGAACTTGAAAAGTGCCAAACTTCCAGAAAATACATATCTTCATGTTTTAATTAGGGAAAAATATTAAAAATATATATTTTCAAAAAATAAAAAGTGTTCATTTGCAACAACTTTATAAATATGGTCATTTACAAAAAAAAACACCAAAATAATATTTTATATGTTTCAAAATACAAGCAGAAGGGAGCTCACTTTGTAGACCTCCACACCACATAAAATTAACTATTTTTAAAAATCCTTCCCTGGAGAGCTAGAAGTCTATTAGAAGACCATCTCATCCAAATTTCATCTTAAAATCATTAAAAAAAGGTACTCCATAGTACTAAAAACCTCTAAATTGCCAAGTGTGACATCCAATTGGGGTCTATTTTTGGATAGTAAATTATTTTTGAAAATTATGAAAAAATTATGGAAGGTTTATGATAGTTATGAGTACCTTCCCTACAAATTTTGAGTCAATCGGAGGCAAAACACAAAAGTTATGGCCAAAAAACAGATCAGCACATGTAGTGTGACACAAAATAGGACAGGTGTTTCTTGCAATCACCCTGAAGTTGTTACATTATTTAGGCCACTTAAATTCTTTACACTATAAATACACCTAGTGACCTTTCCAATCATAATGCCTCAATGAAGCATCCTTCAAGGCTTCAAGTTGTAACAACCTTGAGCCCTATTGCCCTAAAGGTCTCCCTATAATCTTGCTTACAAACTATTATAATTTTCCATTGCTCCTAATAAAATATCACAAACATTGCATATTTTATATAGGCTTCTTGAAAATATTTTGTCTATTTTGTCTATTTTAGAAAATAACTATCTTCTTTACTTTTGGGATTCAAAATGCTAAAGAATTTTAGAGGTTAATAACACCTTTTTGTATTACTAAAATAATTTGAAGCATTAACCTCTAAAGGCCTAAGCCTTGTTTTCTACCAAAAACATTGAAAACTACCATTTTCATAGCAAAGAGTTAAAAAAAATTAAATTTTTTTTTCCACATCTACCCATAGGATGATAGGATCTTACACCTTACTATTATGAAAAAGTGTGGAAAAAATTTCAAAATTTTTGACCACACAAGTTGCAAGATATTTGCATTTAAAGTGGAAAAAACAAGTTTTTCAACAAAATGTGGGACTGGGTTTTTTTACTTTGAAAATTTTTAACTTAAAAATTTTGCACTATAGAGTTTTGAGCTTTAAGTCTTTATAGTGCAAAATTGAGTTGAGAATCTAGAAAAAAAAATTTCAAAAAAATTTAATTTTCATACTTCAAGAAATTGTTAAGTAGAAGTAGGTACGAGATAGAAGGAAAATCTAAAATATTAATATCTTTTAGATGGAATTAAAATGCACTAATCATAATGGTAAAAACCGTGAGATTGTTCTAACAATTAAACTAAACCATGAAGAAAAAAAAAATTCAAAAATTTCAAAAATTTCATTCAGAAATGAATCCTACAAGTTATTTTTTTCAAGAAGATGCTTTAACTGCCCGAAAAACAAGAATGTTCATAACTTTCTCATAACAAATCCAAATGAAATGAATCAAAGCTTTCTAGATAGACAAAAATATAATCTATAAAGAAAAAAATTCAAAAAAAAAATTTAAAGTTTTTTTGCTGCCTGAACTCCCTGCCGTCCCCTATTTTGAGCTTATTTAGGCATAACTTTTGTTCCTTGGCACTGATTGAAAAAAAAATTATATCCTTATAAAGATATTCAATTTTTGATTATTTTTCTATCTCTAAAAAAAGTTTCAAGAAATTAGGACAAAAATTCAGCCCGTAGGTACCTGCCCGAAATTGCATTTGTCCCTCGAAGGGATAATGGTCCTTTAGGAGTTAAAAATATACTAATACTATAATAAAAGATAATTATTTTACTATTGAAATACAATATAATGGGTTGATATTCTATAAACTTGGCACTTTTCTGTTTAGACCATTTTGTGTGAATTATTTGTTGTAGAAAATGAATGGCAAATGCCATTTTAACGTAACCTATACATTAAATTAGCATGATATATTCTTTTATTTTGTTTGTCACATTGAGATCTCCTAGACCATGTGTTTCCTAGTCGTGTGCTTGGTACCATTGGATTGTTGGAAAGCTCTCAACAAGGAGGGGTGCATGGGCTTTGTTTCGCGGCGTTCCAACCTACAATGAGAATGTTATGGATTTTTGAGTTATTTTTGGTTCTAAAAGTTAAAAAATTACTTTTACTTATATTTTGGTTGCAATCTTGGTACTCTCAAAAAGCCCTTGGCAAGGAGGGGTGCACGGACTTTGTTTCGTGGCATTTGAACCTGTGGTGTGAGTTATTGAATTTCAAAAATTTTATGCATTAAAAAATTAGACTATTTTGATTTTGACTCTGACTGTGGCAACTGCACAGGGCACACTAGTATCTGTTAAGTGTGAACGGGGCTATATACTGAAGTAAAGTCTCCCTAAATATGGGATGGTCCGTCCGTCTGGATGTCCAATGAGACACTGCCAATAAAAGATAAAGTAACACAGCACTTGCTGCGCGGAGAAGGAAATCAGTAACTTGAAGATTGATTGAAATTTGCAACTTTGGAAACCAAGTCAGAACACAAATCCCTCCCAGTAACGAGTTTTTTTACTTAATTTGAACCTCAGGTGGCGCTCCAAGCCGGAAACTCTTCCAATCTCTAAATTAGGAATGTCGTATAGCCGCACCTGAAAGTGCTGCACGTGTCCCGTTGACCCTGGAAATCACAAAATCACGCCTGAACCACTCTTCTTTTCAAAGTCCTGGACTAAAAGTGCCTCCTTTAGGGTGTTGGCACTCCAAACTGAGAGTCTCACTGAGAAATCACTCCATTCGCTTGTTGAGATTGGTGTGATCTCTCTGCTAATAAATCTTGGAATTTTCATTTATGAGCTCCTTCATTAGTTCTCATATTCCAATTCACTCCATCGGTTCTATCTCATTGTAAATTAGTTATCGACATGACTCACAGGATGGATATCCTCGTTTAAGTATATATCGCACGAAAATATTAAAAGTTTCCCCCGAGTTGAGGACTTGAGGTTGCACAAGGACGGGGAATTCAGAGAGCGGCTATTAGGGGAGTGATCGAGTGGCATAGATTTTTCCTGTTCACATCACGGTTAACTTGGAATGGCAATCGGGGAACCGGAAGGAGAAAATTTCTCGGTGACAGACTTCCGAATTTCCGGCTTCGCCATGTACACATACCGTCATCTCAACTTTAGAACTTACAAATTAGTTGCTTTCCTAAAAACAGTACCTTTCGATCCAGCATCGAACAGGCATCTCCTTCTGTCAAAAACCAGCTCCGTCCTCAGTTCAATTCCACCAATTCAATTCCACACGGAGTTCCCACTGTTCAGGATGTGACATTATTTTCCTTTGTATGCAAATTAAAGCAATCGATTTACGGTTGTTAGACCTTCGAATGTCAACGACGCCCACATCAGGCTGGATGTCTGGGCGCGATAGATGTCCTGGAAATTCCGAACCACAGAAATCAAACTGAAACGTCAAAATTTGGCCACTTCGAAAGGTTCGATCGACGTGTCCGGTTCATAAGATATGCGCACTTTCAAGATCGTGTCTCATCTTATTCCTCCACTTGACAATCGACAGGTGATCACATAAGTTGTCACATTGTTACGTCCTGCTCGAAGTTGGAAAGCGCGACTCACTTTCATTGATTCTCCAATGCACATCAAGAATGGTAGGGAATAATCTCAACTCGAACACGTCGGTACAAGTCAGGCATTACGAGACAGACCAGCGTTAATTCTTCAGAAGTCGTAGGTCAGGCCGGGGCTCCAGCATGTGTCACTCAAATCCCCACATACAGAACTTACAGTATGGGGGGCACGCCCCCCGATTGCCATCCCAGATTGACAGAGTCTCGGTCACTCTGTTGCTCTAGAAGTCCTCAAATTCGTAGCCTCCGGACGACGAATTCCTCAGATGCACACCAGTTCCAGTTAGTACTGCTGTGAACACTTGAACGTGAGAGAGTTGGCGTTCTGAAACGCCAGAAACACGTTGTAGCGAGTGAGAGTGTATTAATTAAGACCTTTAACAATTTTGATCCGATTATCGGGGTTTCTAGTATTATTCGACCTGCGTGCTGCAGCCCAGCTTAAGATCGATCAAATGCTACCCGACCTCGTGATCAGATCAGACCTAGCCTAGAAGAATTAGAGTGGTCCAGATTCGATCCCGAAGTACCTGGAATGGGGTCTATCCATTGATTTCCTGCAACTTGAATGAAGCCTAGTCTAACTCTGATAACTTCCAAGTTTGATTTGATAATTACGTCTGAAGAGCACTGCACCGCGCGCAAAACCCCAGGCTCCGCCGTGCCGATTTCTCAGCCGCTGATATCTCCCCACGATCACACCCAAGTCCGGAACACCCAAACGCACCAACTCTACGGGCGTCTAGTCCCAGTTGACTACCACTCTCAAAGCCACTTTTCTTGTTACAGGAAGAAGGTACTGCGCAATTGACATGCGGTCTTCGGGTAGCCCCATGAAGCTAGGTGCCTGGTGAATGAACTCGATCCATCAGATCAGAGTATGAATGTCCTGTATGATAGCAATGTTAATTTAGACTAAGTAATGTGGCGCTCTGCATGAGGCTGATCGATATATGTCAGCGAAGCATCTTGGCAAAGAAAGTTGTCTTAGAGCAATAAAGTTGTCAACGTTTGCTTCCTGGCCGGTGAGGTTTACGTTTGGGCGTTCGGGGTTCTGGTTTTCTCTTCGGTGTTGAAATAAAATTCAATGTGTTGCGAAAATACACCAAAAAAGAGTTGTCAACGATTCATGTGCGACTGTGCGAATGCTAACAGTCTAACACTAGAGCCATGTTGACATTCACAGCAGCTTGCTGTGCCAATCAAACTTTTTGTTGTTGTTCTTGCTGGGGAATGCTGGCAGAGTGATTTGCACCATGGATTCCTGCAAGTATTTGAAGGGAAAAAGGGATACAATCATCCATATGCATACGTTCATCCACAAAAATTATCAATTAGTAGTAGCTCCCACCCAAATATTGGTGAATCTATGTTTTGAGAAGGATTTGGCAATTTCATCCATTTTTATATCCATTTTTTTAAAGTGTTAAAGTAGTCAATCTCTTTATGAAGCAAGATTCTTGCAAAAATTGGACAAAAAAATTTGGTAGGTGCCCATGGAGACTTCGATACTTCATAATTCATAATGTAGCAATAAGACATTTATCAACTTTTAAACTCAACTCTTTCTAAGCATTCTATAGAGGAGTACTTTGACCTTCTAATGTGCTTAATATGTACATTAGTTAGTTTGGGATTCCTTTTCAAGTCTACAATGAATGTTGTCTAAAGATCCTTTTTCTTTGTATCCAACTATTCATGATTCGATAGTTAGGTAATTTTACTAAATTAAATTTGAAAGTGTATATACTGTAATTTTACACTTGTTGCCTTGTTGGTAGATATAGATTTAGCAAAACAAATTTTGGTTAAGAGAATATTGATTTTAATATATTTTTAATACTAGTAATAACATAGTAAGACAAAGTATAAATGCACTTTAATAAGTATTTTGAAATTTTGAAATAGATAATTATATAAAAAATTGTTATATGATATTATTGAGGGTGATTGCAAGAAACACTTGTCCTACTTTTTGTCCCCTTGACCTCCAACATGTAGTTTTTTGCTCATAACTTTTGCATCGTTTGCCCTATCAACTTGAAATTTGGAATGAAGGTGCACACAAAAGTTTTATATATTTTCAAATTTTTCAAATCTTTTAAAAATTAGTTTACTATTTTTAAACTGCCCCCGATTGGCTATCTACCTTGGCCATTTTGGGGGGTTTTAGTCCTATTTTTGACCCAAAAATGCAAATTTTGAGCTAAAAATTGGCATGCAAGGACCTCACCTTAAGTTACACAAGACCACGAAGAGATTTTTTGAAAATACTATACTGTTCAACCTCCACATGTTGTCAAAGTGGCTGACTTTGCGCAAGTGTAGAGAATAGAATTAATTTTTTCCAAAGATGAAATTTTTGGAAAAAGAAAGAACTTTACTTGAAGGAAAAAATGGATTTTTCATTTTTATTTTTTGAATTTTTTTACTATTTTTACCAAATTAGTGAAAAAAGAGCTATTTTCATAATATATTCCATTGTCTATAACATTTAGAGAAAAATTTTCTTAGGTCTGAATTTCAAGAGACATAATATTCTCATTTCTCTTCAAATTATCCATATCTTTTTCAATTTAAAAAAAATTTATTTCAAAGGATCATAGGACTCACAGGACTCATTGATTTTGAGCCATTTTGAGCCAAAACCGGTAAGTGTTTCTTGCAACGACCCTTGAGGACATGCATTTTATCCAAACTACATTGATTATACTTATACTCTAATGATTAAAATTGGTTATCAAGTGATTGCAAGAAACATTTGGACATCCAACTTTATATCTCCATACCTTTTTGAAACGGGTGCTTTTTGTTCATAACTTTTGCATTGTTTGTCCATTTGGCTAGAAATTTAGAATAAAAGTATATGTAGTAGTTGCAAATATGGAATAATTCTTTTAAATTTTAAATTAATTAACTATTCTTAATCTAATCCACTTGAATGTCTATGTTGGCTATTTTGAAGGTTTTGAGTCCTATTTTTTACCCAAAAATGCAAATTTGAAAAAACTTTGTAATTACTAAAATCAAAAACTAAGGTATATACAAATCCCTTTTCTACTCTTTTCTACTACTAATAGCTTCTATAGTACTTTTGAGTAATAGAATATTGCATAGTACTAAATCAAAGGTTTAGATCTATAAGGTTATAAACACTATAAATCAACAATTTAGATCTATAGGGTTGCTATTGACATATAATGTTGATAGTATTGTATAATATTGTTAGTTAGTGTTATGGCCAAAAACTACATTGTTGACCCAAAAATGTAAAGTGTTTCTTACAATCACCTTATTACAACTAGCTTTCTTTTACATTTAAAAAAATTAGGGCATACTTTATTTTAGCAATAAAATAAAATGACAATCCTAGTGGATAATGGTGATGTCAACTTGTAAAGAATAATGTCTATTTTCAATTGAAATCTTTCAACCAATTATATATGCACGAGCCACGGGTATATGCAACATTTTTGAACCCTCAAAGAGGCCTTTAGGAATTGACATGCAAAGCTATTTATTTAAGGTTAGAGATGATAGCCTAAGTACATAATATGTGTTGCTACTTTGAGTGAATATTCATCAAGTACCTAAGAATTTGTCAAATAAAAAATTTACTTATAGTACCAAGGACTTGAATGACAAAAAGTATTTAATGTCTTATTGTCCAATAGAATGCATTTCAATGTGCAAACATCATGAGCATGAAGTACCCATGATCTTTGAAAAATAAAAAGGTTCATTAATAGTACTAAAGACTCAAGAGCCATTAGTACTTAATTGCACTAAATTTGTCCTTTTTCATATAAAATAATCTCTCAATGCACTTAAGATTTAAATGACAAGAAATACCTACTTCCTAGTGTCCCATTGTCCAATAAAAGGCATGTACTTATGTAAACATTATGAAGTAAAAAATGGATGAAAATAGGGGAAAAAAATTGTACTATTGTCGTACTGTAAATGCGTACACTATTTAAAATGTATACGTATTTTATATTCAAATTAGATTTTAGAATTCAAGTTCTAAAATCTATATTTAAGTTTGAAGTTCAACACTAAAATGTTGAATTTGAGAGTTTTTATGAAGTTATAAGACCTAGAGTCTTAAGATTCTTCTTTGACTTCAGTTTTTAGTTCTATCTAGTTTGGTTGAGGTTTAAATATCTAATTTTAATTTTATATTCTATTTATATGTTTAAAAAATAAGGTTAGGAGTTAGAAATAGTTATGATCTTCTAGTTTGACTTTTGAGTTTCGTTGGCTTTGGAGTTTGAAGAGTGAACTTGAACTTATGTTTTTGTTCTTTTTCATTGGCCAATAGATGTTTGAATATCCATTTGGGCATCTCCTACTTAATTTAGGGTCATATAGGATTGATAGGCATCTTCTTCCTCCTCAATCCTCATTATTGTATTGTGAGTTTAGGAGAGAATCCGAGTTTTTGTAGGACCATTGTGAGTTGTATATGAAAGATTTTGAAATGAAAATTGTAAAAGTGTTGTATCTTGACATTGAGTTTTCAAATTGTTTTCTCTTACTTGATTTAAAGTTGTGAGCTGAGAATTGTGCTTGTTTGAGTGAAGGAAGGTCTGCTACTTTTTATAAGGGAGGATTGAGACTTTGACAGACCATAGAAGACAGACAGTTTCTTGGTTCGTAATGAAATTTAGAGAAGATTGAGAAAATTTTCTTAGCTTTCTATGAAGGTATCATTCGTCTCATTTGAAGTATTTATGAAAAAATTGTAGATGTGAGAGTAGAGGAGGGTTTGTTGCCCTCATTTTAAACTTTTGTTTAAAAGCCAAAACTTTGAGAGGTTATAACTTTTGTTTGAAGAACTATTTTCAAGTGAAATTTTGAGTGAAGGTAGGAGAGCTTGTTAGCTTTTTGTAGGTCTATCAAACTCTCAATTTGAAAAAGAATAACAAAAGTTATAAGTAGTGAAGCAAAGGAAGGTTTGCCTTCTTATTTCGAAGAGAGTGTAGTTAATTTAGAGTTGTACTCCTCTTTTTTTGAAGATTAAGAAGATTTGAAGAGCATTGAAGATCCAAGTGTGTTGTGGCTTGTGGCTCATTTTCAATTTTTGTTATTCCCAGTCGGTTTTGGAGGTTAGTTGCAAATTCCTTTTTTGTTTTGTAAAACATGTTGCGGGCTATGAAGTCATTTTTATGACAGTTATTAACCTCATTTCTTGTTTGTGGCGACGAAGTGGGATTGATCATTCACATGGTCAATCTTTTATACTGTTCCCACTGTCAAAACAACATGTAACTACATGTTTGAAATAACATCGACATATTCAATGGTTAAATTGCCATATTGTAGGATCCCATATCATTTGTCTCACCTTAGGTTGAGAAAAGATACAAGTATGCTCTCTCTTCTCTTGATTTTCATTAACTTTAAATGAAGTAATTCCTTCATTTTGCCATCAAAAATTCTCTTAACCCCTAAATGCCCAAAGTCCCCTCGGGGGACACTTGGGATTTCGGGCAGGCTCGTGTGACCTGAAATTTTGACATAATTTTTTGAAACCTTTTTTGAAGATAGAAAATCACATCAGCTTTCTAAAAATATAATTTTTTTTTCAATCGGTGCCCGGGAGCAGAAGTTTTGCCATCTTAAGTCAAAAAAGCAGTTCGACGGGCAGAAAAAAAAACACAAAAAAATGAATTTTTTTTTTTTTCAATTTTTTTTCTGAAAGATTATGTTTTTGTATACATTTGAAGCTTTGATTCATCCTATTTGGACTAATAATGAAAAAGTTATGGACAATCTTGTTTTTTGGGCAATTTAAGCATCTTCTTCAAAAAACAACTTATAGAATTCATTTTTGAATGCAATTTTCAATTTTTTTCAATTTTTTTTTTTTGAAAAGGTTAAGTTTGTTTTCAAGAACAATCCCACCGTTGGGATTATGATTTTCTAATTCCATCTAAAGGCTATTAACAATTTAGTATTTTGTTCAACTTTGGACCTACTTCTACTTAACAATTTTTTTATATGTGAAAATCAAGTTTTAACATTCTGAAATTTTTTTCCACAACTCTCAACTCAAATGTTCAAGATAAAAAATTTTAACCTTATGGTGTGTAGTGCAAAAAAAATCCACAAATGGCCATCAAAGTCACCTGAAATTGCAGGCCGCAGTTGAAAAAAACTTTCTTTTTCAACTTCAAATGCTAATATCTTCCAATCCGTACGGTCAAACTTCATGAAATTTTTACCACATGATTTGAGACAAGTGAATTACAAGATCCTACGGTTAGATTCTAAGAAAAAAGTTTTTTTAGGTTTCTTGAGTGATTGCAGCAGAAATGGCAGTTTTCAGTGGTTTCAGAGCCAGAAAATGCCTTGGGAACTTAGGGGTTAATGGTAGATGGTAAGTTTTCTTCAATTCTTATTGAATTCAACAAATTTTCTTGTTCATTTTATTTTATTTTTAAATTTATTTTAAATATTTTTTTGGTTAATTTTGCCTTATAGATAGGGTATATAACAATTGATGTTTCAAAAAATATCTAATTTGACATCTCAAAAAACACAACTTAAATTTTCAAATGACACAAAAATGTGCTAACAAAGTATACTGTATCAACATAATTTGGTATCCACATTAGTATAATTTCAAGGTCCATGTCAACTTAATTGGAGGTTTACATTACTTTTTTCCAAGTCCACGTCACAACCTTAGTCAAAATGGTGTTGGATGAAAAATTGTCCCATATGTCACTACCTGTCTCTAAAAGAGCTTATGTAGTACTTAAGACCCCTCCACATGTAGTCCTTTGCAAAGCTTGCAAGCCCCTATTTTATTTGACGTCAAAAAAAATAAAATTCAGACACATCATTTGAAATTTTGACACCTTTTTTGCCCATCTTCTATAATAGATTGTAGATGACATCAACATTGATCTAGATCTCATCAAAGGTGACATTTTATCTTATTTTTCCAAAAATCCCAAAACATACATGTTTCTTATAGTGTTTTTGTTTCACAAACAATTTATTTTAGGATTTACTGTAGAATCTTCAGTTGAAGAAAATGAGGGAATTTCATTTTAATTCATTGACTCTTAAAAGACCAAGGCCATTTTTTACTAAAAAACACTCAAAACTATCACTTCTACTGCAAAGAGTAAGAAAATTAATAATTATTATATTTTTCCATCGATCTAACTATAGGATTTTACACTTAATTATCATTAAAATGTTTGGAGTAAATTTGAAATTTTCTGACTATATAGATTGCAAGATATGTCTATTTAAGTGAATAAAACAAGTTTTTTAATAAATTATTATAAGACTAGATTTTTTGACTGTGAGCCTTCTTAACTTAAATTTTTTTGTACTACAAAGTTCTGAGATATAAATCTTTATAGAGGGGGATTCAATTGATAGTCTAGGAAAACAACAAGAATTCAAAAAAAATTAATTTTCATTCTTTAGAGAAATTTTAAGTAGAAATAAACCTGAGAAGGTTGATGTAAAATCTAAATTATTAATATATCTTAAATGGAATTAAAATGCACTATTCTCAATGGTGAGATTGTTCCAACAAGAAACTAAATTATATGAAGTTGTAAAAATTGAATTCAAAAATGAATCCTACTAGTTATTTTTTCAAAAAGATGTTTAGATTGTCCAAAAAACAAGATTCATTGTCCATAACTTTTACATAATTCATTCAAATGAAATGAATCAAAACTTTTCATGTAGAGGTGATTGTAAGAAACACTTGTCCTATTTTTTGTCCCCTTGTCCTTGAACAAGTGGTTTTTTGCTCATAACTTTTGCATAGTTTGTTTGTTTGGCATAAAATTTGGAATGAAAGTACACAAAGTAGTTGCAAACATTAGTTAATTTTTTGAAGTTCTTAAAATTAGTTTACTATTTTTAACTTGCCCCCAATTGGATGTCTACCTTGGCCATTTAAGGGGTGCTATTATGTAAGCATATAAGTATGAGTCCATGAGCCTAAAAGATTGTACACCTATGATATAAGTGTGTATATTATAGTAACCTTTTATATTAATAGTACATAGATACTATAAATACCTATATTATATGCATTTATGTTATAAATACCTTCTGTCGTTGTAAGATACCTATTTATATATATGCTTAAGGCTCACATGCTCACACTTTCATGCTTACATATTAACACTATTGTTGGCCATTCTAGGGGTTTTTAGTCCTATTTTTTAATCCAAAAATGAGAATTTGAAGCCACAAATTTGACATCTTGGAGGTCTACTAATATTGCAAGGACTTATAATGAGTTTTTATAAAAATAGCATCTTGTTGGTTGTGCACAAAGGATCAAAGAGTGACCTTCCTTTGTGCAAAGGCTACAAAGAGGGAAGAAATTTCTTATAGGAATTCTTTGGTGCAATGCAAGTACAACCTTCTCTAGCAAAATTGCTTTTTTCATGGAATTTTTTTGAATTTTTTTAAATTCCTAAAAATGAAAAGGTTCACATATCCCTTTTTTGCTATTTTTTGCTCCTAGTGGTTTCTATAGTATTTTATAGTAGTCAATAGTTTGACAATTTAGACTTGCAAGCGCCTTGAATCAATGATTCAAATTTGCAAGCGTATTTGCAATAAAGAGTATTAGTAGCATAGCATAGTCCTATGACCAAAAACTGCAATTTTTAGCCAAAAAACATGAAGTCTTTCTTACAATCATGTATAGACAAAATATAAACTATGTGAATGAAATTTTTTTCATTTAAAATTTAAAATTTTAAAAAAATTGTTTCTTAGTCTCCCTACTTTTGAGCTTATTTGGGCATAAATTTTATTTCTAAGCACTAATTTGGAAAAAAATTTATATTCTCATGAAGGTATTTATTTTTTTCTATCTTCAATAAAAATTTCAAAAAATCATGAAATAAATTGAGAATTTGAGACTATACATCGGGCTATAGGAACATGTCTAAAATCCCATTTGTCCAACAAATGGACAATGGTCCTTTAGGAGTTAACAAAAATCATTACATAAGAGTATAACAACTTACAAGCTTTATAAGCCCAATCTAATGGTATTCTTGACAATTGATATGGGACAATTGATATAAGACAATTGCATATTGACTTTATGAACAACTAGGAAACAACCACAAAATGACTAAAAATGACAACAAATCAACTAAGAAATTAATTTGTATCTATGAAATCCATTGAATTGATTTTCAGTTGCAAAAAATGACTAGAAAAAAACTACAATTCTAAAATGTCCAAAGAGCATAGACTTTTCTATATTAAGAATTGTAATAAATGTTGGATGGAGAACAACTTACATTTATTCTAAAATTTGAACCCTATCACAACTATTCTAATCCTACACTTCATTCTATAACTACTTTGCAACTATAACAATATATCAATGATATATAACAATGTCACAAACAATTAAGTAAGACTTAATGCAAATAAAGAGGGCTACAATTGTAGAATAGATGTATAGGACACCTAGTGGCATTTTAGCTAGTTGTGGTAGACACATTTTTCTTCTAGTGCCTAAATTAGAATCACAATTCTTAATGGTTCTTGGAATGGTTCTAATGATAGTTAAAAACATCAACACCTACCAATTTTCAATAAAGACTAAAGGGGTGATTGCAAGAAACACTTCAAGTTTTTGGACTTAGTACTAGCAGTACTACACTATCCTAATAGTACAACGCATCTGACACGCACCTAGAAATCTCAACCATCGATTTTGGACGCCTGCAGATTTGGGCCATCAGTTTAGTACTATGCAATACTACTTAGTACTATTTTGTACTATAGACTACTACAAAGTACTTCACACGCCAGAAGAAGCAAAAAATAGCAAAAAAAAGGGTATGTGGACATTTTTATTCTTAATAATTCAAAAAAAAATCAAAAAATTATTTAAAAAAATTCATTTTTCAAAACAAAATTGTGCACACATTGCAACAAAAATTTCTCTAAATTTTTTCCCTCTTTGTAGTGTTTGTACAAAGGAAGGTCACTTTGACCCCATGTGGACAGTAGACATTTTACTATTTTCATAAAAACTCATTGTCAATCCTTGAAATGTTAGTAGACCTTCAACTTGTCCAATTTGTGGCTTCAAATTTGGATTTTTGAGTCAAAAATAGGACTAAAGACCCCCAAATTGGCTAAGATAGACAGTCAATTGGAAGCAATTTAAAAATAGTAAACTAATTTTTTTTAAATTGAAAAAATTACACAACATATAGAACTTTTGTATGCACCTTAATTCCAAATTTCAAGTTGATAGGGAAAAAGATGAAAAAGTTATGAACAAAAAATTACCTAGTAGAGATTAAGGGGACAAAAAAAAGGATAAGTGTTTCTTGCAATTACCTAAAAATTGGAGGAAGATTATTTTCAAAACCTAGTAATCAATCAAGGATTTGAACTAAATTAGGAAACAAGAATTCTACCTAACCATTCATTCATAACCACCAACTATTGGTTCTAAAATCCAAACAATAAATCAATCTATTGACAATGTCCATTGTATTATCCATAGAATTGTTTCTTTTGGAATGATCTCTCATTTGTTGGATTTCTTTTCCAAGATAGTCTCCAAAGAGCATTCTTTTAAGTATTTGAATTTGAAAAAGAATCAATAAAAACACAAGAAATTCCAAATCAAAAAATTCTCTTGGCAATAGAAAGAGAATTAAATGAATTATGTCCAAAAAATGAATTAGAAAAAAAAACACAATTTGTTGGTTTGATAATCAACAATCTATTAAAGAAGGAGAACAACCAATAAATGGTTGCTTGGGCATTAACCCTTAAAGCCCTAAGCTACATTTTTTTGGCAACATAAGTTTTTTAGGTAGCTCACTACTAATGGAGTTTTTGTGTTTCTTCTTTGAAATTTTTACACAAGATGTGCCCAAGGAGTAGCTTTAAGGCCCAACAATTTTTGTAACTTTTGACTTTGTGGTTAAAAAGTTATGGCATAATATGTTGTTTTCTTTACTTTGACGGCAACCCGAGCAACTGAAAAAACTTCTTAAAATTTTCATTTTTTTCAAAAGTGAAATTTCAAATTGATTCTTTAGATTTTTACATTAGAGAAATTTTGAACTCTCCAAAGGGCCTCTAGAATGGCCTCAATTGGGGTCCTCAATTGGATTTAAATGCGTACTTGTCAAATAAAGGACAACTTTTTTCCCCTATTTCCACCCATTTTGACATCATGATGTTTATAAAGGTACATGTTTTTTTATTGGATAATGGGACATTAGGTACTTCTTGTCATTCAAATTTTAAATACATTGAGGGATTATTTTATTTGGAGAAGGACAAATTTGGTGCAATTAAGTACTAATGGCTCATGTGTTTTTAGTACAATGAGTGAGACTTTTTTTTTTAATAAGATCATTGGTACTTCATGCTTATGATGTTTGCACCATGAAATACCTCTTATTGGACAATGGAACAATAGGTACTTTTTGTCATTCAAGTCCTTGGTACAATAAGTGAATTCTTTATTTAACAAATTCATAAGTACTTGATGAATATTCACACAAGGTAGCGACACATATTGTGTACTAAGGCTATCATCTTTAGCCTTCAATAAATAGCTTTGCATGTCAATTCCTAACGGCCCTCTAGAGAGCTCAAAATTTCTCTAATGACAGACATGGAAAGCTTTGTTTCATTCCATTTGGATTAAGGAATCAAAAGTTATGAGGAATTTTAGTTTGTGGATAGGTATAGAATCTTTGAAAACCACACCTACCTGCAAACTAAAATTCCTCATAACTTTTCTTTTCCTAAGTCATCTCAGATTCTAGTTTGAATTTGTTCGGTTATATTTTAAAAAAATTAATATATATAGTTCATCAAAATGTTGGTTTTTTATTCAACTTGAAGAAAATTCTTAGAAGTTTAGAAAAGACCTTGGGGCATTTAGGGGTTGATGAAATTTGCCATAATATTGCTAGGCATTTTAATAAAAGTCACCATCAATACTAATTGATTGTGTATAATTTTTAGAAATAATGTTTTTTTAGGCTTGAATTTTCACTCACATATGTTTTTGAATGCAACTTTACAATAAAAATTGTATTTTACTTCACTTAAAAAAATTTATTCCAAAAGTCATAATACTCTCATACTAAAGCCATTTTGAATCACAATCGGTAAGTATTTCTTGCAACAACCCAAAAAATAAAAACATTAGGTGTAGATTCTTCAACACAACATTAGAACCATTGTCATTTTTCAAATCTATAATTAAATTGTTAACAACTTAGTAATTTGAATCATTATCTATTTTTTTCTACTTACTATTTTTTTTCTATATGTTGTACAATTCTGAGTGATTTGAAATTTTTCAAGCATCTTGTCAACTTGCTTCAAAGAATGAATCCAAAGAATTACCACCATTTTGATACAAATAAGACCTTATCAAGTGTAGTTGCTTCTTTTTTGCAAGTCTACAAAAATGAATTTTTGTCAGTTTCAACATTGATATCTTGAAATCTATACAATGGATATTTCCAAAAAAAATTCAACATCTTCTTGAACTATCATACTACAAGATCCTATATATGGTTATATATGTTCAAGAATGTTTTTTTTAGAATTTTTTCTTTATTCTTGGAATGGCAATTTTGGAGCATTTTTAGTGAAAATATAAACAAAATTTTTTAGGGTTTCAAAAATAAATATTAACAAAGATTTTGACCTTGCTTTGAGGATAAGTTCTTAAAAGCAGTTTTAGGCCTCTAAACATCTTGGTTCTTTCCAAGTTAAATTTGTAAGGTTGCAAGAGCAATCATAGAACTTTGACAAGTTCCAATAGACACTTCATTTATGTTAGTCTTTTACTCTATAGTGATTCTTTTTCTTGGATAAGATCTAAGAAAGTAAGAATTATGACATCCAATCTAAAGTTTAGGGTGAATTCACCCCTTGTTTGGACCTCTTGTGTTGTTCCAAGAATATTATAGTGTAAGTCAAAAAAACTTCTTTTTGCTTGATTATTTTACTTTTTACATCTATTGAAGGTGATTGCAAGAAACTCTTGTACTATTTTGTGTCACATAGTGTATGTTGATCTATTTTTTGGCCATAATTTATGTGTTTTGGCTTCACATGACTCAAGATTTGTAGAAAAGGTATTTATAACTATAATATACTTTCCTTGATTTTTTCATAATTTTCAAAAATAGTTTACTACCCAAAAATAGACCCCAATTGAATGTTGCAATTCCCAATTTGGAGGTTTTTAGTACTATTTAGTACCCAAAAAACAAATTTTGAGTTGAAATTTGGATGAGATGGTCTTCTAGTAGACTTGTAGCTAATGGTTGAGGAAATTTCAAAAATAATTAATTTTGTGGGGTGTAGAAGTCTACAAAGTGAACTTCTAATTATATGCTTGTATTTTAAAACATATAAAATATTATTTTGGTGAATGACTATTTCCATAAAATTGTTACAAATGGCCAATTTTTATTTTGTGTATTTATTTATTTTAAATATTTTTTCGGTTTTCCCTAATTAAAACATCAAAGTATGTATTTTCTTGAGGTCTAGCTTTTTTCAAGTTTTCCTATTTAGAGAATTTTTCTATGTAATTCCTTCCCTAGTTCTTTGATTACCTTCATCTTAAAGGTATATACATTAGTCATATTTTTTTAAATGCATTAAAAATAATTTTCTAATTTTAAAGTACTCATAAGAAAATCATGAAAATACTACAAATAATACAAGTGTTTCTTGCAATCACCCTTGAGCAAATTTAGGGCCTCCAATTGTAAATATGAATTCAAAATTTTCAAGTATTGTTGTGTGTGGAAGGTTAAAATTTCATGATTTTTTTTAGAGACCAAGTGAGGGGGTGACTTCACCCTTGCCCAATCTAAAGATGCTATTATGCCACCATTATGACATCACAAATGCTACAATGTTACAACTACAATGAGCATTCAATGGTACATGTCTTTATAATAAATAATGTAGACTAGATTTAAAAACCAATTTGATGTAGTACTAATTACATCAATTCAAATCTATACCTTAAGACCTTGGGTATACACTCTTGTATTATATGCAAGGGTCATTGGCATTAAAACGACTTAGAGGATGGCTTTTATTAAAATTATATCAAATTAAAAAGACCAAAAAGTTAGGTGAAGGCCTAACTTAAGAGAAAACTATATGTTGAAAATGTTGCATTACATACATTTTAGAAAAAAACTCACAATATATATGAAGAAATAGAAACACCTATACAAATGTGATTGCAAGAAACACTTATACTATTTGTTGTATTTTTTTTACTTCTTTAACAAGGCTCTTATTTTTATAATTATAAACTTAATGCAAAAAACAAAAAATTTGTTTCAAAATATCTTGATTGCAATTGATAGTAGCTTGATACCCTTGTTTTTCAAAAAATTTAAAAATTCATTTCATATTTAAAAGTCAAATTTTTAATATATCACAAATTCCAATTTAGAGGTTTTTAGTACTATATTGAAGTTTGAACCTAAAAAAATGAATTTTAAGGTAAAATTTGGAGAAGATGGTTTCTTAATATACTTATAGCTATTGACGAAAGGAATTCTAAAAATGGCCAATTTTCAGATTTTTTTAATTTTATTTTTCTTATTTTTTACAAATTAAAATGTCAAAGTTGTGCTTACTTCACTAGAATTTTGGACATAGAATTATGGTGAAGAAAATAGATACTTCAATGTTTAAATTAATAAAAAAAATTAAAACTAAAAAAATTTAAAAAAAATTCCATTTCAGAAGACTTTTTAGTGATGAGATTTGAACAAAAAATCAACCAAAATAATGTTTTATACATTTCAAAAAGCAAGTAGAACAAAGGTCTTTTTGTGGACTTCTACACCACATAAAATTATCTATTTTTAAAATTCCTTTGTTCAATAACTGTAAGTATATTAAAAAAATCATCTTCTCCAAATTTCACTTTAAAATTTGTTTTTTTGGGTTCAAAATAGTACTAAAACCCCCTAAATTGAAATTTGTGACAAGACATCGGGGGCTGATTAAAAATAGTAAAATATTTTTGAAAAATATTCAAAAAATAAAAAAGATATATAATAGTTATGGATACATCTCCTATAAATTTTGAGTCATTTGAAGCTAGAATACAAAAGTTATAGTGAAAAAACTAGTCACCAAAAACTTGTAAGCGAAAATAGTACAGGGTGAATGCAAGAAACACTTGTACTATTGGTTGCGTTTGGCTGATTTTTTCAGGAGCACCTTAAAATTAGAAAAATAATTTTTGAAAAATTTTAAAAATATGACTAATGTAAAGACCTTTAAGATGAAGAAAACCACCGAAGGAAATTTGTTAAAAAAATCTCCAAGTAAGAGAACTTGAAAAGTGCCAAACCTCAAGAAAATACATACTTTGATAATTTAATTAGTAAAAAATAGAAAAAAAAAAATTTAAAAAGAAAAAATTGGCCATTTTCAAAAACTTTATAGAGATGGTTATTAATCCAAAAAATCACCTAAATCACTTTTTACATGTTTCCAAAAGAATGTAGAAGGAGGCTCACTTTGTGGACTTGTACACCATGTAAAAATAACTTTTTTTGAAATCCCTTCGGGTGAAAGCTACAAGTCTACTAGAAGACCATTAAATCCAAATTTGAGCTCAAAATCATTAAAAAAAGGTATTCAATAGTACTAAAAACCTCCAAAATGGCATTTGTGACATTCAGCCACTAGTACTATTTAAATAGTAAATCATTTATGAAAAAATTACTTAAGGTGTATGATAGTCATCAATACCTTCCCTAGAAATTTCGAGTCATTTCAAGTTAAAATGAAAAATTTATGGCCAAAAAATAGATCGGCACATGCTGTGTGATACAAAATAGTACAAGTGTTTCTTGCATTCACCCACATAATTTTAAAAAATTCATATAAGAAGTTCACCCTAATTAAAATTAAATTTTCATTAAAAAGCCTCCAAAGTTGGGTAGCTTGGCCTATGATATATGTTTTAAAATTTTAATTAGGTTTTTTAATGCTATTATTGTCCTTAAAGAATATTCATTTCTTGTATATAATTAGATTGTTAGATTCTTTGTTGAAAGGGCTACAAGAATTTCCTACATTAAAGTAAATTATATACTATGCAAATAGATTAAAATGCATTAAAAGTGATTATAATCAAGGCCTATAATATAGGAGTTGCGTACCTAAGCTTAAAATAGGTTGTTTGTTTCTTTGTCACGTTGAGATTTCCCAGACTACGTGTCCTTTGGTTATGTTCTTAGCAAGGAGGGGTGTAGGGGCTTGTTTTTGTAGCATTTGAACTTATGGTGAGAAAGTTTTTGAATTTCAAAGTTTTAATGGATTACAAAATAAGGAAATTAATTTTACATTAACCCCTAAGCCCTAAACTGTGTTTTTTGGCAACATAGCGATTTCGGGCAGCTCACTACGAATGGAGTTTTTTATTTTTTTTATTTGAAATTCTCACACAACATGTGTCCGAGGAGTATCTTCAAGGCTCAATAATTTTCATAACTTTCGACCATACGATTAAAAAGTTATGGCATGATATGTTGTTTTGTTTGAACTTCGGATAGCCTAAGCAGCAGAAAAAACTTCTTTAAAAATTACTTATTTTAAAAATAAAAGTTTGAATTTGGTTTATTAGATTTTTATCTATGTGTAATTCTTTAATTCATTCCATTTCGATAAATGAGTCAAAAGTTATGAGGAATTTTAGTTTGTGGTAGTTTGTGGGTAGTTATAGAATCTTTACTCTACAAAAAGTTTGAAATTCTGTATTTAATTCAATTTTTAATATTTGTGAAAAAAAATTAAAAGACTAGGTGAAGATTGTTTATTACAATATTTTAACCATTGGGATTGTCATTTTTCATTTTTATAAATAAATTGTTCACAATTTAGTATTTTCAAGCATTTTCTATTTTTTTCTACTAACCATTTTTTTCCTATATGTTATACAATTCCAGATGAGTTGAAATTTTTTGAGCATATAGCCAACTTGCATAGTAACATGAATTCAAAAAGTAACTATCATTTTGAGTATTTTTTCATACAAATGTGACCTTGTGAAGAGCAATTGCCCAAATTTTTGCAGGGTTAAAAAAAGGATTTTTGCTAGTTCAAATGTTAATATCTTGCAATCTACATGGTGGAAATTTCTGAAATTTTTTCCACATCTTTTCAAACCACCTAACTAAAAGATTGTATGGTTAAATATGTCAAGAAATGTTTTTTTTCAAAAAAATTGCACTTCTATTAAAAATCACAGTTTTGGAGTGATTTTGGTGGAAACATAGTCAAAAACATTTAGGGATTAAATTTGAATGTGGAAACAATCAAGGTGATGTGGCCCCTCGCTTGCTCATCCACTCTAAGTAATTCCAAGGTTGCAAGTAAAACAAAAATCCCCCTATTTTGTGCTTGACTAAATTACCTTGCACACTCTCCATGGCTAATTTGAGACCTCTTATCGCAGTTATGAATTCAGAACTTGCAAATTTGATCATATGTGGCATATAAAAAATTTCAGCGTTTTCCGAGTGGCCGAGCGAGGGTCAGTTCACCCCGGCCGTGGCACAACGGCACAGGGCACACTAACTTAGTCCGAATTGAAAAAAAGGAGTAGAAATTATGCCACCCTGACAGTCAGTTGGATGTTGCTTGCAACTGAGCCGGATGTAGCTGCCGAATATAGTACTGTTAAACTGAATACGAAGAACTTGGTTCCAGAAAGCAACTCCGAATGGAATGAAACTACTGATAATAGTACCTCCGCAGCGCATTTCGCCATTCATTTTCAAAAACTTATGGTTATAATTATAAACTTATAATAGTATGACTGAAATTACTGATGCTCGAAATGTAAAAGATTCACTTCGCAATTGTATGATCGAGGGCAGGAGCAAGACGGTTCGGTTTCCACGGGCAAGCCCGCCCTCGCGCGCGCACCTACTTGCTCGGCGGGCACAGATTGAAGCCAAACAAACGCCGTTAGGTCGTGATTTCCGCAAATTGGCCCCCACGTTGACAATTGGCCCTATTGGTGCGGCCCCCGTTTCTCTCCGACTCGTCCGGACTGGCGCTAAGCTCAAGTTAAATTTTGTGGGATGTTTGCTATAAGCCCCGTCGCAGCTCTCCGATCTCCTGGCCAGCAGATCCCAGTGCCGTGCAGTTGGACTGTTGGAGGAGCATCAACTTCTCATGAGAGCGACCAAGGTAGCGCGTCTCTAACCCCAAGCGGTTCAGTGAGCTCGCATCTGGTGCTTGTAAGTGGAATTTGTCGATTCCTGATCTCGCAGTTTCTGCAGATTCGTGCTCAATTGAAACTTGAAGAAGTTGTGTGCTTCGGGTTGTGAATCAGAGGATTTTTGGGTCTAGGTAAGGAGTCTAGAGAGGTTGCAGCTCTGAGCCTTTTCAAAGATTCCAGTTCTAGAGAACCAAGACAGTACTAGTAATTGATCCATCTAGCTAGTTGTGCCTGAAAGTTGTCGATTCCAGATGATTATGGCAGTGCATATAATTCTTGAATCTTCATGAGCTGCAGCTAGATGAGCGTCTCCAATTGCCTGTAGTGGGTCCTGGATCTTGGTTCATCAGAGTCTGTATGAAAACTTCAAGTGACTTCGGGTTTGCACGTCGAATCTAGATTTCAGTTCTAAATGGTGCCCGTAGTTGATTCAGTAGTGCTGAGATCCGACTAGGACTGCGCGCGTTTGTTGTCCTTCACGAATCCCGGATTATCTCAGGGTTTAGAAACTTCAATTTTTGTGGGAGGTATCCAGCATACTGAACCACAATTCAATTGCATTTGCGTTTGCAGTGAGACTTCGCGATGGAGGTTACATCCGGAATGAAGATCGCTTTCGCCGTACTCTTGGTGGCCCTCTGTGTGCCATCAGCGTTTTCAGAGCCTGTCCCATCACCGTGGTCTGACGACGGCCACATCACATTTTATGGCTCACCCAACGGTCAAGGAACACAGGGAGGCGCATGCGCGTATCAGAACACTTTCGCATTGGGGTACGGGACCATGACTGCGGCTCTGAGCACTCCTTTGTTCCAGGGCGGAGCGGCCTGCGGGGCTTGCTACGAGATCAAATGCAAATTCATCCAGGAAACCAGCGTAGCCAAGAATTGGTGCTATAGTTACTCGCGTTCCATAATCATCACTGCCACTAACTTGTGCCCACCCGGCTCGGAAGGCACATGGTGCGACCCTCCCAGACGTCACTTCGATCTCCCAATGCCCGCTTTCTTGACCCTTGCGAAACAGCAAGGCGGCGTGGCGCCCGTGTACTACAGACGTGTGCCTTGCGTCAGGAAGGGCGGGGTCCGGTTCACCCTGGGCGGCAATCCCTGGTTCTTCATGATCCTTTTCCACAACGTCGGCGGCGCTGGGGACGTGATTTCTGCAAAGGTGAAGTGCGCCACCTCGGCATGGATCCCCATGTTCCGTAACTGGGGTTCATTGTGGACTGTTCAGTATCAATTGAAAGGTGCCTTGTCCTTTCAGCTTACTCTTGGCAATGGTGCCGTGTTCACCACTAATGACGGCGTTGGGGCTGGATGGAAGTTCGGTCAGACTTGGGAATGCTCCGGAAATGCGAGGAGTTACTGAGCTCACTGAGAGTTACAACAGCTCGATGGAGAGCTGGATCGGTGATGTGCCTGCTTTCGGGTAGGCCGCGCTGGGAGAGTGTACGGTAGGGGAAGGAGTTTTTCATTGGGCGCACAGTCGAGGGGAATGATTGATTCGGTTCTTAGATTGCATTGATTGGGACGGAGCCAGTCTTTTTCACTGGTTGGAATTTCTCGTTCTGCTTTAATACATGGAGGTATTTGCATTGGATGATTGTAGATGGCTGAGCAGCGCAAATTGTCTGCCGCCTGTCCGCTCTATTGCATGTCTAGTTGCGTAGTTGCCGAATTGTACGTACTGTACTTCTACGTCTCAGCATCTTGCAATACAGCTGTACTTCTTATCAACACCATCGCCAGTCGCATTTTCTTCCTGACTTCCTCGGAGTAGTTCAGTAGTTCAGTGGTTGTGGAATTGGTTGATTGAATGCTCAATGTTTCTCTGCCTGGTTCAAGTTGTCTATATTGATTTAAGAGTAGGATTTGCAGGATGTTGAGACGTTTTGTTAGTAGTACTGAAGAGCTCTGGGTGCAGTGTCTGCAGACATGTTTTGTGGATTTTGGAACCCCTGTATCTCCATATTTATTGAAATGGTGTAGCCTGCTTCAAGAACTGTCACTCTTCCAGACGGTCGTCTGCATCTAAAACTACTGTAAGACAGTATGATCAGAGTGATCTTTTCTGAAATACACTTCTTTAAGTAAAACTAAAATTGTGACTTACGTGCTGTTTTACGCGTCAACTACGATTCGTTGATGTGGAAAACAGCACGTAAATGAGTTAAGATGTACATGCTGAGCACTACGAGGTCAGTATGGTGGATCGTGACTGGAATTGTTCACTGCCAGTGTGCACACCTTCGGTTTCCTGACTTTCCTCTCCAATGTTACTGTGGTCCAATGCACCGTGTTTACAATCACTTCCGCGTTGAGGTCAAGTCCTGAAAGACCCTTGGATCCGACATTTCTGATAAGGTCACTAGGTTAGAGCATCCACACTCTTCCTCTTCAAACTTGGCACTCTCAAATTTCCTATACTAATTTTGAAGAGCCCTCAATTTCCTTGCTCTCACCCTTGCTCACCAAGTAAGACCCATAAATAGTTAGTCCCATGATTTCAACTAAGTTATTTTGAGAGGCTATTCCTCGTTAGGAGTGAGTGTCAAGTAGGACCTTTCATCCACATTTGAGGAGTGCCATACCTCTAGCACGTACAGTTGTAGGTTCTCTCATATCCCGAGGTCGGTCTGGTTCGATCCTACTCAGTGGGCACGGAATGATCAAGTATCCATTCAATAGAATAACGAAATTTTTACAGATCAGCACATTATTTTCTAGAACTTTGTAAGTCCTAGTTTGTAAGTCCTAGTCCGTGTAATAAAATGTCACAATTTTGCTGCTTTGAAACAGGCCATTTCGAATGACTGTCCTTTCCCCCGCACAACCACCCTGGCTGCTACTTCTACCGGAACAAATTGGCAGCAAATGGTCGGTGCTCTGTTCTGATGATTCAAATTTCAAATGTGCGGCTGCTTAGCCCGTAGACGTTGAGAAAGGTCATTTAGGGTCTGAGTAAAACTTTAATTTTTTATTTCAAGTGCTTTCGAAATAAACTACAACTAGTACGGTAGTCAATAGTTCTCTAGCTTCATGATCAACTGAATCAGGCCACCGACGTTAGTTTTTGGTGACCTGTTTTAAATCAATGGAAAAATTCGATCATGTGCTCTAGTGGATACTAGAAACTTGTAGTTGGGGCTTGATTTTGGTATGAACTATAATGCCTTCTTCTGTATTGATATCGAAGTGGAGAAAATGACCCTCGAAAATGACGTTTTAGGGTAATAAATTTTGGTTGAGTACCCGCGTTTCCGAGTGCCAAAAACTGTGTACAAACTGGCTGGGTCTGAGGTTTCAGAAATGTATCTGATAATGTGAAAATTTTAGTTGGGAACTTTGCCAAAATTACATTTACGGTTACTAGCATTCAATTTCAAAATATTGAGATTGGATCAGCCAGCCCTTTTTTCTTGGCACCATGGAGCCAAAAAGCACCATTGGAAATTATGTGCGAAAAAACCTCAAGAAAAATATTGATAACAGAATTTAAAATAGCCCAAAACCTGTAATTTGACGTTTTTCCATACGCTTAAAAAACAAACCCTACCTGCCTCTGCCGTGATGCTGCCCAACGCTGAAGCGCCTATTTACATCTTCACCCCCGCCGTCCTCTCATCTGGATTGCTCCAGCGACCTGAGAATTCGTCGCCAAAGTTGAACCACGCACTGAAGACCATATTGCAAAATTGTGTACCACTAATCGCCTCATGGTGATTGAACCGTTGCGTAGTATGCTGTGAGTTGTGCCTTGAGTTCATTTCTCCTTTTGTCATCGCTATGGAGACTGGAGTTTGAGTTGCCGAATGACGATGGACCCATCGCAGGTTCATCACTTGAGGCATCGTCCTGGCTACTTCTTTATCACCTCGGAAGTTGAGTTGCCAATGCGCATTTCTTTCCACTACGCCTGGTCGTTACCAGCCTTTTTTTTTCGGCACTTTGTGGCCAGATTGCACCATTTCAAAATAAATGTATTTTTTTCACCAGATAAAAATAATCTTTTTTCGCCATAAATTTTCTAATTCTCTTTAAAATATGGATGAAGTTGCCAAATTTGGATGAAGAAGTGTATGCATATGACGGAAAAGTGTTTTTAAGTTCAAAAGATGGATGAATGTAAAAAAACAATACTTCACCAAATTTAAAGTGATCATTAGAGGAAATCTGAGGCCTCCAAAGGGTCGTTTCGGGGCTGTTCCCCGAAACTGTTCCCTAACTGTTGGCCGCTGTCAGGGCGGCAGTTATCCAAAAAATAAAAAATAAAAAATAAAAAATAAAAAATTGATGGGGTCCTAAAATATGAAAAAAAGCCCAAAAAAAAATTCAAAAAAAAAAATTTATTACGTGGCACTCTCTCAACCATGTCGGATTTTAGTTCCCGCGGCAGAAACTGCGTTCCCGCAGTCCAGGAACCCGCAATCTTCTAATGCCCTCAAATTTCCTCTAATGCAACTTGGCACTTTCTCAAAAAGTAAAAAAAAGGGTTGATTGTTACTCACCTACAAGCATTGGTGGAGTTTATTGGAGTAGGATCAAATTGGTTTCTAGGTTGTTTTTTTGCATACATTAGAAAAATTTTGAACCCTCAAAGAGGCTTTTAAGAATTGACATGCAAAGCTATTTATTGAAGACTAGAGTTGATAGCCTAAGTACACAATATGTGTTGCTTGTGTGAATCTCATCAAGTATTTTTGAATTTGTCAATGTAAAAAGGGCAATTGCATGAAACACTTGTACTATTTTCCGTCACACGTCTCATGGTGATCTGTTTTTTGACCATAACTCTTGCATTTTTGCTCCAAATGACTCAAGATTTCTAGAGAAGGTACTCATAACTATCATACAACTTACGTGAATTTTCAATAATTTAAAAAAATATTTTGATATAAAAATAGTACTAGTGATTGAATGTCACATATGACAATTTGGAGGTTTTTAGTACTATGGAATACCTTTTTTTAATGATTTTGAGATGAAATTTGGATGAGATGGTCTTCTAATAGACTTCTAGCTTTCTACAAAAGGATTTTCAAAAATAGTTAAATTTATGTCATGTGGAGGTCTACAAAGAAAGCTTCATTCTGCTTGTATTTTGAAACATATAAAATATTATTTTGGTAGGTTCTTTGGTGAATGATCATCTCCATAAAGTTGTTGCAAATGGCCACTTTTTATTTTTGTATTTTCTTATTTTTACTATTTTTCCCTAATTGAAACATGAAGGTATGTATTTTCTTGAGGTTTGGCACTTTTCCAGTTCTCCTACTTAGAAAATTTTCCTATACAATTCCTTTTGTAGGTACCTTTGTCTTAAAGGTGTATACATAAGTCATTTTTTTTTATTTTAAATTTTAATTATTTTTCTAATTAAATAGTACTCCAGAAAAGGGTGAATGCAAGAAAGACTTGTACTATTTGGCGTCACACTTTGAGTGAGAGTTGTCATGAGCTTTAACTTTTGAAGCATTAACTCTTTGAACTTGAAATTTTTATTTAAGATGACTGACTTGATAGTTATCAAAACCCTTATTTTTCAGAATTTTTCAAAAATCATTTTATATTTAAATTCTAATTTCTCTAATTTGTCACACTTTGCGATTTAGGGGTTTTTAGTACTGGGGAGTACTTTAAATTAATAATTTAGAGCTGAGATTTCTAGGGTCTATTCCTACACTAAGTAGGCATGTTTCCACCGAAGTAAATTTAAAAAATCATTATTCTCTTTCCTCTACATGTGTGCTAACAGGCCTCCCTTGCGCGCACATTTTTGAACAATCAAGATAGTTTTCGGATCATTATTTTGGTGAAATACCTTTACCATAAAGTCTTCCCAAATGCCCAATTTTTAGTTTTAAGAAAAATTACTTTCCCTATTTTTTACAAATTAAAATGTGAAAATATAGTGAAAGTTACAATTTTCACGAAATTCAGCACTTTTCTAGTTCTCCTACTTAGAGAATTTTTCTATGCTTTTCCTTCATAGGGTATCTTCTTCTTAAAGGTATATACATCAAACATATTTTTCACTTTTTTTTAAAATTGATTTACTATTTATACAGTACTCCCAAAGAAAAAAGTGAGTACTATGCAAAACGCTACGCTTTGCCGCAGGTCTTTCTTGCAATGACCCAAAAAGTCAGGAGTACTGTTGCAAAACGCAACAAATAGTATAGGTGTTTTGTGCAATCACCCAAAACTTCACTTTTAGTACCAAGGACTTGAATGACAAAAAGTACCTATTGTTCTATTGTTCAATAAAAGGCATTTCATGGTGCAAACATCATGAGTATGAAGTACCAATGATCTTATTAAAAAAAAAGTCTCATTTATAGTACTAAAAACACATGCGCCATTAGTACTTAATTGCACCAAATTTGTCCTTCTCCAAATAAAATAATCCCTCAATGTACTTAAAATTTGAATGACAAGAAATACCTAATGTCCCAATATCCAATAAAAAAGCATGTAACTTTATAAACATTATGATGTCAAAATGGATGGAAATAGGGGAAAAAAATTGTCCTTTCTTTGATAAGTATGCATTTAAATCCAATTGAGGACTCCAATTGACGACATTTTAGAGGCCTGTTTGAAGGTTCAAAATTTCTCTAATGCTTGAAGAAGTGTGATAGTGATGATATAAAATGTTATAGTGGTGCTTCAAATTGCAACATTCAACTACTTATTGGATGTATAGTATGGTTTTTATCTATAATTAAGTGATTTCATCTAATATTTTTTTTAATTTCAAAGTTTTTTTTGGCAATTTCATCCAAGTTTTTGGCATTTTTTGTAATGTTTTTTAGCCAGATTATTTTTCCTGGTGCAATCTGGCACCAGAAAGAAAGAAAAAAAAAAAAAAAAAAAAAAAAGCCCTGATTGGTTTAGGAATCTTCGTCTTTATTTGACTACGAAGAGCGAGTTTAGTGCTGTTGGATTTAGGGTTTCGAACTTACATCGTGGCAGTCCGCGGAGTACGCAACCCAGGTGCAGTTCATCTAGATCGCTTTGCAGCAAGCTTCTCCGAAGCCGTCTATGGTGAATTCGGACTCTGCTGGGTAACTACACCCCGTCTATATCATGATTTTGCTCTCATGTTTTGCTTGGACGATGCTTCAAGAGCGACATGGTTATCTTGACGTGGGGGTGTGGCGGCATGTTAGAGACCTTTTTGTGTGAGTACTTGGTTTTCTCTGAGGATGCAGATGGTTTGAGAATGAGGACACAATTCAACGGACCTTCTATAGCATTTGCATGCAAAATCTCATTGAGTTTGTATATTGAAGTTTCTCTTAGCAAAGTCCGCTCTTGCAAGAATGAATGCCATGTCCTCTGTAGTCTCTGAACCAATGCTCCTGGTTGAATGTTCAGCAACCCTGACTTGTCGTTGTTTTCTAATATTCCATTATCAGACACTCCAATGCAGAGTTCATTTCAGTTGCATCATGATCGTCAATTACCTCATAATAACTGAAGCCTGAGTAACCGTCTTCCATGTGGCCCTTCTTTAGCAAAATTGTTACCTTTTGTGGAATATGATGAATTCTGGAAATAACATTGATTCAGCTCCAATTGGTTGTACCAGTCTTTCTTTGTGCAATGATGAGACCTATCGTATTTGAAGATCTCACATGAATACCAGCTTAAAACTGATGTATCAGATAATTTACGATGAGGAAATTAAAGTGTGAACTGTTTAAAAGGGTTTGTGGTATAGCAAGGAATTGAAGTGTCAGCAAGTTTGAAACTCAAAAATTTCACTTGCTGTTCAGAAGTTGGATTGTTACTATAAAGCAAACTCTGATGTAAAGCATTGAGTATAAGTTACACATGAGTATTTGCGCTTCCGGTTTCATTTCCGATTCATTGCAGGGTATTTGAGTTTCTGAATTCATTTCGGATTCATTTCTGTGTATTTGCGCTTCCAAATTTCAAGTTGTTGGGTGTGATAAGTGCGTCGAAGTGTCGAAGAAGTGCATTCAGCTCCAATTTCTGATTCTCAAATCAATAAGTAATTTTTTCATGGTTCAATACTCTGACCCCAGTTCTCTGTTGTCCAGTACTTATTACCAAATTCGTCGTGGATATAAGTTAATGATGCATATGACCTTTCGGTAGGAGAGGAGCATCGATATGGGCTAAGTTGTGCTTATTCTTCAGCGTACTGAAGTCTTAGATCCTAATGAAAGTTACTAATCACTACATTAATGTCACATAAGACATTGATTGTGACTCAAACTTTCACATATTGAAAAAACTCATAATGGGGTCATTTCTTAGGTGA
Source organism: Thuidium tamariscinum (assembly GCA_947034885.2). Lineage (NCBI taxonomy): Eukaryota > Viridiplantae > Streptophyta > Bryopsida > Hypnales > Thuidiaceae > Thuidium > Thuidium tamariscinum. Next base: position 43,308,692 of record OX344750.2, on the reverse strand, counting down.
TAGGCTACTATTGATCATCTAACTGCAATGGGTTGTTTTATCTTATATAACATCTTTTTTAAATTATTACTAATACCAAAACTTAATTTTGTAATTTAATAATTTTAGTCCATATGCCATATTTAACTAAATCTAGACTATTCAATCAAATTTGGACTATGAAAAATCTATGACATCCTTAGATTTCCATCGGGAGATCTCCTGATGTCATAGATTTTGCATAGTCCAGATTTGATTGAATAGTCTAAATTTAGTTAAATATGGCATCCATAATTGTGTGAATTTGGATTTACATAGGGATTGACATTGATAGAAATTAGGATAACATGCTAAGTTTAGAGCATTCAATGACAAAAGTTTGCATTTTTATTGCAAAAGAAAAATTTTCAATTGTTTTTTTGTAAGTTTTTAGAGGCTATTTACACCAAATACTAGTGAGAGATGATATTCAAATACAAGAGACTAAACAAGGTTGTATTGTTTTAGGGATACCAATAGAAATGATGGTCTTTGGGTACCAATAATGGTGTTAAGATAGAACCACCCATTCTAAATCAAGTATTCGTAGCAAACTTATAGAGGGCACCAGCTTCTTCAAACCAAAAGGAATACTCAAACTTGGAATGTATTTTTCCTCTTGAGAATGTATATTTTTTCCATTCCAAAGTTGGGATGCATAAGGTCATGACTCATGACACATGTCCCAAAATGTCCCAAATTGCATCAGAAGTAATGAATTAGAAAGTAGGAAGTACTAACATTAGAGGAGATTTGAGGGCCTTGGAAGAGTACAAGTTTCCAGATTACAAGAACATAAAAATTGCCGCAGGAATCTAACGTGGTTGAGAGAGTGCCACATCATTAAATTTTTTTTGAAATTTTTTTTTGGGACTTTTTTTTGCATTTCAAAACTTTTTTTTTCTTTTTTTGAAATTTTTTGTGATAATTGTTGGCTTGATAGCAGCTAGTAATTGGAAACAGTTTTGAAAACTAATTTGAAACAAGCTTCTTTTGCCCTCAAATCCCTTCTAATGGTAGAAAAGTGGTTTGGTTATGAGCCGAATTGGAAGACTTTAAACATTTATTATTGTTTCTAAATACTTTATAGATTCCGAAATTCAAGAAAATTTCAATTTTGGCAATAAAATTATAAAAAATTCTTTAGTTCCAATATTTTTTATCTCTCTATATGTGAAAAATGTTCTACTACTTCACGTTGCTCTTTATCTATTCTAAAATCACTTAAGTAATCAAGTATGGATGGTTTTGCTTTAGAACATAGTGCCAAAGTACCATATTAGCACTACTCATTGGTTACCAAATACCTTTTTTTCTACTAGAGGAAACTATAAATTTTTATAGAATTTTCAAGTTTGGTGAAATGTTAGGTTTGATTTTGAATCTTTGTTCAAGTGTGCAATTAAGGAGTTTGTGAAGTACCTGGATGTTGAGAGTTAGTTGTAATTTGCAAACATATTGTTTTTAATCCCTAAATGCCCAAGGTCTTTTTTGAGCTTCTTCGAATTTGTTCTACATTAAAGAAAAAGATTTGATAAGCATTGATAAAATTTATCAATTTTTTTTTAATATGACCATAGAAATTCAAACTAGACATATTAGAGATCATTTGAAAAAAACAAATACAACAAACTCATTTATGAATTCAAAGATTACAATGTTTAAACAATGAAAGTAATTTAATCCCTAGATGATTATTGTCCCTTAGGGGGACATATTGGATTGTGGGTAGGTAGTCAAGTATCTATGGTCTTAATTTTTATCTTGATTTTTTCAAATTTTATTTGAAGATAGAAAAAATAATAAGCTTTGTGGGAATACTTTTTTTTTTTCCCAATTGGTGCTAAGGATCAAGAAGAATGCCCAAATTAGTTGAAAACACAAAAGATTAGGCAATGAAAAAAATTTCATAATTTTGAATTTTTTTTTCAAATAATTTTTTCTCATAGATTATACTTCTTGTCTACATGGAAAGTTTTGATTCATTTCATTTGAATAAGTTATGTAAAAGTTATGGACAATCTTATTATTCAGGCAATCTAAGCATCTCTTCAAAAAACTTGTAGGATTTATTTTTGAATGTAACTCTTAAAATTTTAAAAAAGATCATACCATTGAAATTAGTGTCTTTTAATTCCACCTTGGAGATATCAATAATTTAGATTTTTCCTCTATCTTGTACCTAACAATTTTCTTAAGAATGAAAATTAAGTTTTTTTAATTAAGTTTTTTTCCTAAATTTTCAATTTTAATTTCCACCATAATAATTTAAAGCTCAAAATTTTGTAGTGCAAAAATTTTAAGTTAAGAAAGTTTAAAGTCAAATAATCTAATCCTACAATGTACCAAAAAACTTGTTTTTGTTACCTAAATACAAATATTTTGCAATTTTTGCAAGAAAAGTTCTTAAAATTTATTTGACACATTTTCTTACTAGGTAGGTGTAAGCCTCTATGATTAGATATCCAAAAATAATTATTTTCAAATTTTTTACTCTTTGCAATAGATTTGTTAGTTTAGGGTAGTTTTTGGAAGAAAAAAAAGCCTTGGTCTTTTACATTTTAAGGTCTATCAATCTTCAAGATTCCATTATGTCAAATGTCAAAAATTGTTCACCAAAATCAAGATTTGCAATGGATAACATTGTAAAAATCTTGAATTGAAAAATTATATTCAATCATTTTGAAAATTAATTTTGATGGTAAAATTAGACTTCAAAATTTTTATAAAGATATAAATTAACAAATGTAATAGAAATATTAAGTTTTATTTAACTTCAAAGGATTGTTACACCCAAATTTGGTGCTTCAAGTATTTAGAGGTTAAAGATCAATCGACTAAAGGTAGTCTATATTTCCAAAATTATAAAAATTTCTTATAAGTTGCAATTTAGAATAATAATTCAATGATGACTCTCATGTAACAATTATAATGTATGATCCATAGATCATATTTATAACATAGAGAGATCAATTACTATACTAAAGAATATTTTTTTAATAAAAATTGAAGTAGAAAACAAATATTATTTTTGAATTCAATGATAGATTGAATATTGTAGCAATTTAAAAATGACTTGTTTATTTTACACCGTTTTTTACTAACAATCATTGTACTACAATCTTTTGGAAAAGGATTCAAAAATAATTAATATAACACTTAAAATAACATATCACCAAAATTTGAAACCTAAGAAAATGTAGGATAAAAACTATTCACAAAATAAAGTGAAAAATTTTGAAAAAAATATACACTTTGATATTCAAATTTTTAGAAAATAATAAAAAAATTGAAAAAAATTGACCATTTGAGAAAATTTCATTGTAATGAGATTCCACTAAAACAATGAGGTTGAAACCATCTTCAATATTTAAAAGTGTGCATGTTAGGGAGCCCTTTCGCATAGAGCCACAAATATAGAAAACATAAAATAATATAATTTTAGATGCCCCTTGGTAGGAACAACCTCACCTACTTATTTGAATATTAGTTATAGATTATATCTTTATATTACTCAAAAATGGTAGATTTACTAAGATTCCCCCAACTATTCTTTGTCAACACTCATTAGACATGTACAGTGGGGTATCAATCAAAATGTCATTTTGGAATTCGCAGTGAGAAAAATTTCAGTACTACCAACTTTGAAAGCCTCCCGAGAGCTCAAAATTGGTATTTTACCACGAAATTGTTACCACAGCATCATCTTTAAGTTAATTATATGTGTGCCAAATTTCAAGGCCAAAAGATTCACCAAAAAAAAGTTATTAAAAATCTCCCAACATGGGTAGTGGTGAGAAACTTTTCACTACTTTCAACTTTGACACCTTCCTAAGGATTGAGTTTTTTTTCTTTTGCCAAGAAATTTTTGTCACAAGACAATCTCTATGTTTTCAATATGTATAAAAAATTTCAAGGTAAAAAAATGTTTTTTTAAGAAGATATTTGAAATCTCCCAAGAGGTGTAGTTTTGAGAAAATTTTCACAATTGCCAACTTTGACACCCTTCCAAGGGCTGAAAAATTTGGTTTCTTATCATGAATTTTTTTTTGTGAAGTCATCTCTATGTTGATAATATGTGCTACAAATTTCAAGTTCGAATGAATTACCAAAAAAAAGATATACAGAATCTCCCAACATGTGTAGTTGAGAGGAGGAGTTTTTGAGCCCTTAGTATAGTGTTATTTTGTGGAGCAAAGTTTGACATGAATGTAAGAACTCAACCTTACAACTACACATATTGAGAGATTTTGAATATCTTTTTTTGGGTAAGTGTTTTGAACTTGAAATTTAGAACATATATTATGAATATAAAGTTGATCTTATTCAAAAAATTTCATGTTAAATAGATAAATTTTCAGCCCTTGGGAGGGTGTCAAAGTCGGCAATAGTGAAAATTTTCTCACAACTACACATGTTAAGAGATTTTGTATATCTTTTTTTGATAATTCATTCGAACTTGAAATTTGTATCACATATTATCAACATAGAGATGACTTCACAAAAAAAAATTCATGATAAGAAACCAAATTTTTCAGCCCTTGGGAGGGTGTCAAAGTTGGCAATTGTGAAAATTTTCTCAAAACTACACCTCTTGGGAGATTTCAAATATCTTCTTAAAAAAACATTTTTTTACCTTGAAATTTTTTATACATATTGAAAACATAGAGATTATCTTGTGACAAAAATTTCATGGCAAAAGAAAAAAAACTCAATCCTTAGGAAGGTGTCAAAGTTGAAAGTAGTGAAAAGTTTCTCACCACTACCCATGTTGGGAGATTTTTAATAACTTTTTTTTGGTGAATCTTTTGGCCTTGAAATTTGGCCCACATATAATTAACTTAAAGATAATGCTGTGGTAACAATTTCGTGGTAAAATACCAATTTTTGAGCTCTCGGGAGGCTTTCAAAGTTGGTAGTACTGAAATTTTTCTCGCTGCGAATTCCAAAACGACATTTTGATTGGTACCCCACTGTACACAGTCGTGTTATTATGTGAGCGTGGAGCAGGGATTCTGTGAGCACAGAGCTTAAAAATTTGAAGAAGCATTATAAAACTTAATTTTATTCATTAAAATTGATTCCATCTTAAAATTTGAATCAAAATTTTTTAATTCTAATAAATTTTAGTACCTATTTTTATAGACCTATTACTGTGGACCTATTACCGTGGTTATGTTGAAATTGGATGAAGATTCTAATTTTCAATCTTACTTAAAAGTATACATTACAAAAATGAAGAACTCAATTGATATGAAAAATAAATAAAGATGGAATTAAGTTAATATAGAGTATTGGTTGATTATTATCCTATAATAATGTAGATCTTTTTGAGGCCTAGAGAAAAGTACTAATGATTTTTATTGATGTATTATTATTATAGTTGTTTAGATTTTAGAAAGAAAATTTGTTGATAAAAATCTTTGCTACACTAAATTTTATTTTGGTTGATCATGTCTTGTAGCATTATAGCTCTTCTCAAGGCCAATAAGAGGGCATCAATTATTCCCTCTTCATTTTTAAGTCAATGGACTTGTTTAAATTTCGGAAAAAAAATTGTTTGTATGATTTCATTATAAATGAAAAGAATTTAGTTGCACCAAATTTCATTTTGTTTATGAGTATTTTATAGTAGAGTAGGTCTTCTCAAAGGCCAATGTAGGCACCTACAATTTTGTCTTAATATATCAATAATGGAACTTGTTAAGATTTAAAAATATATATTTCATTAATAGGGATTACTTTTGTAAAGAATGAACTTTGTTACACAAGATTACTGATTAATTGATTCATTATCCTCTTGTTCATCCAATGAAGGGATTCATTTCTTCTTTCTTGATCCAATGGTTGTTTATTTATCATCTTGAAACAATATTTGTCAAGTTTTGCTAAATTTTTGTGAACACTTTCCTTGGTCTTGCTTCTTAGTACCCCTCAGTGCCGAGAGGAGTCCCACAACTCTGATAAAATTATTATCGCAAAAAAAAAAAAAAAAGTTTTTTTTTTTTTTCTTGCGCCGAGTGACTCTCCTCGGCGCTGAGGGGAGTCCTACAATTGCAGGAGAAAAAAGAATTTTTTTTAATCAAAGTTATGGGACTCCCCTTGGTGCCAAGGGGTATCAAGAAGCAAGGCTAAGGAGAGTGTTCACAAAAATCTAAATTTTTGAAATAACCTCATTTTATTTCAAAAAAATTATAATTAGTCACTAATTTTTTTCTTCATAAAATCTAGCAAAGTACAATAAACGGTAAAACAAAGTTATTCAAGGGACCACGGTAATAGGTTCACAATAATAGTTCCATGGTAATAGGCACTAAAATTTACCAAAGTTAATCAAATTTGGCCAAAAGTTTTAGATGGAATCTTCAAAAAATTGTGTAGGCTCGCAGGCTCACAGGCTCACAAGTTCACGCTCACAGGCTCACAAAATAGCAACCCTGTGTCCAAATACACTACTTGTTAATCCATAGATTGAGCATATTCTTATAAGGAAATCCAAAATATATCACAATGTGAAAAATCCAATTCCATTTACTAAAAATGCATTCAAACAACTCCCGCAAAAATTAGGATGGAAAATTTTTATTTTTCATATAATAAGCTTCCAAAGAATAGAGAATATCTTCTCAAGAGTTTCAAGGTCAATTTTGAAACACCTTAGTAACCAAAAGATTTTTGATGAATAACTCTGAAAAAATTGTAGAAACAAAGAATTCACTTATTCATCTACAAATCTAATCATTTTTGACTAACAACTTTGGTTATAAGATTTGACCTACAATGATTAAATTAACCCCTAACCATCTAACTAACCATACACAATCAATCCAAAAACTCCTTTCACTATTTTAAAACTTTTTATGAATAGTATTGAAAGTTAACTTTTGAAATCTTTTATTTTTCAATGGAAAATAAAGAAGCTCTTTAAACATTTATATAGTTAGATTTTGAAAAGAAACAATTCACTTCTCTAGGGATAACTATAAGCCATAATCTTTTTTCATAAGAAAAACACACTTTAAAAATTTTAGTCACTTAGGAGTTACAAGACCTTATCTGTGCCATTTTGTTGTCACTTTCTATTATTAGTGTACATTTCAAATTTTGAAATGTATTCTACTAATATATCTAGTAGTACAACTATGGGGGCTTTCTGAATTGTGTCCAAGTAGGATGCTACATACCTTGATACTTTAGAGCTCTAATGCCCAAAATTTGGTTGATGCATAAAAAGTTTGCAAAGACTCCCTTAACCATTGAAATCTCATTCATCCCAACCAATGCGTAAGCTTTATTTTTAAAACTTTTTGTGTGATGAAATTGAGGTAAATAATATATTACTAGGGTGGCCCGTGCCGTTGCCACAGTCTAAATTTTTTAATGTATAGAAACTTCAAAATTCAATAACTTTCATGCCGTAGGTTGGAACACCATAAATCAAAGCCCGTGCACCCCTCCTCGCCGAGGGCTTTCCGACGGTACCAAACACGCACATGGGGGACTCACGGTCCGGGAGATCTCAACGTAACAAACATCCAAACAAACAAACAAACAAACAACGTATCTTCATAGGGGGATATTTGTAAAGATATAAGCAAAAATATGCAAAATTAAAAGCAGGGTTAAGGTGCTAAGGAGTTAAATTTGGATGACTGGAATCCCAAACTGAATGCGTGGACCGCTTTCAGTTTTGAAAAAGAATGTCAGCTCTCCATCCATTGGACCTGGAAACCCACAATTCTCAGGTGACCCGGGCCTCCGATGGGAATTGTCACCCTCCCCTGAACCGTGACCCCAACACGGTGGCCCACGCATCGGGCCCCAGTCATTTCCTGTCCAACGAACTTCCAGCAGATAACGCCTTCCACCCAATCCACACATTCGCCATCGCCCCTTCTCCTGTTCATTTAGTACGAGCCTCTGACCTTCCCCTTGCTCATCGTCCCCACAAGCACCACTCGCCCTCTCCTCCCCGGTCGAATTTCTCCAATCACAGCCGTCGTAGCAGGGCAGCAAGCAGTAATCGAGCACCAGCTATGGCGTGCACCATGTCAACGGGTCTGGCGATGTCGTCGCTGGCGTCGTCCAAGAGCGCGATCACGGGGACCTCTGTCACTGCGTCTCGTGTCGTTGCAACCCCTGTCGCAGCCAGGAGCTTCCTCGTGAAGGCGTCCAAGGGGGAAGACACCAACAGCAGTGAGGCCGTGAGCCGTCGCATGGCACTCGCATTGGTCGCAGGGGCTGTCGCGGCTGGGTCGCGGATTGCGCCAGCCAATGCTGCTTATGGCGAGAGTGGTGAGTTGGAAATTGGGTTTCGCGCGGGTGCCGTGTTGGGTTTTGTGGAATTTGGAGGCTATGGCAATCGTTGGAATGCAGTGTAGGAGCTTAGCTTTGATTGGTTTCGTTTGCTGTTGGGTTTTGGAGATTGATGCTGGGTTTGATGGATTTGGTGCATTTTGTTGTTGGCAGCCAATGTGTTCGGTAGTCTTAAGCCACAGACCGGATTTACCCCCTTCGCTGGCAAGGGCTTTTCCTTGGACATCCCATCCAAGTGGAACCCCAGCAAGGAGAAGGAATTCCCCGGCACTGTCTTGAGATACGAGGACAACTTCGACTCCACTACCAACATGTTCGTGTCCATCACCCCCGCTGGCAAGAGCTCCATTACTGACTACGGACCGCCTGAGAAGTTCTTGGAGGAGGTAGGTCTTCCATGATTCATCCCTAGAAGAGCTTGAGAACCAGTTTCTAAACATAAAGCATCGCTTGACAATTTGAAGTGAACGATATGTATTGTAAAGCGCAGCTTATTAATGGTTGAATGTGAAGTGACCAAAAGAAATTATCGAGCTCTGTGAGCTTAGGACTGTTTGACTGTAAAGTGAAGGTATGTATTGTGAAGCAAATCTTTAAAATGTGAAGTGTGTAGTGTATGTAGTATTATTAGTCCGCGGTATGTGTTATGTAACTCACCTCACGAATGTTTGACTTTGAAGTAGACTGTAAGTACTGCTCAACGAGTGGAAGGCAGAGCTTCAGACTGTTCGAATGTGAATTGCACGTTATGTATTGAACGGCACAGCCTACAAAAGTTTCAATGTGAAGTGCTTTGTATATACTGTGAACCAAGTGAATGTGAAATGTGATGTGAAGCACATTTTTAGAGCCTCTGAAATTTGGATTGCTTAGATTGTACTATGAACCAAGCTAAGGATGTTCGGAATTGAATTGCGCATGTATTGTAAAGTTCAGCTTTAGAATGTGAAGTGAATGATGTTTGCGTGAACTGACTGATGCGCGATTCTACCATCCAGGTCTCATACCTGCTCGGAAAGCAGAGCTACACAGGATTGACACAGTCTGAGGGCGGCTTCGCGAACAACGCCGTGGCGACCGCATCCGTGTTGGATGCCGGCGTGGCGACCGTGAATGGTAAGCCCTACTACAAGCTGAGCGTGCTCACCCGCACCGCAGATGGAGATGAAGGAGGCAAGCACCAGCTCATCGTTGCCACCGTGAAGGATGGTCAGTTGTACTTGTTGAAGGCGCAAGCTGGAGACAAGAGATGGTTCAAGGGGGCGAAGAGGTTTGTGGAGGGAATCTGGAACTCCTTCAACGTGGCTTAGATTGTACTCTAGCATGATTCATCAAATGTCAATATACTCTTTTCATCACATTCGTCTCTAGAGCATTCCTTGGGACTTGGGGACCTATTTGCCGATTAATATCCTCATTTGCATCTTGGCTGATGAGTATGAAGCCATTATTTTCGAATTTTGGGCTTGTTTTTATACCAGCAATTGGTCGAACTCTCATGACGAGGGTGTTCAGCAAGGTTGCTAAAATCCATTCCTCTTGTGCCTCTGCATGTACCTTGTTCAGTGATATTCCCAGTGCAAGGTGTGGATTCTATGACTAAGTCGGGTTTGAGTCCCCACAATTTTGCCCTTTGTGATTATAAGTTGCAACACGCGAATGGAGACTGACGCACGTGTAATTGATAGCTGCTTTTGAATCTATCGCTAATCTAGTCATGGGAGAAAAGTTTTACTGCTTTTATATCCAATTATCATCTGAGATATTTAAAATGATGCCCAGTGGTGGACATCAGTGTTGGGGAAACTTTTTGGAGTTCCCAGTTCATTTCCTCACTCCACACGGATGGACCGGGTTTTTTTCAATGTTTACCGGTTCCATCTTACCAACTTCAAAATCTACCAGTTTATTTCCTTCAATACCATTTTCTGACCTGCCAGTTTCCTTCAAACTTGAGTTGACACCGGCTAGATTGCTAGGATCCTTTGATGTAAAAACATTATCAATTTCAAATTGAAATTACAAATCGATATTGTATCCTTGGTAGGAACTGAATATGACGGCATGGCCCTACATTATATGAAGACCAAGAACCATTTCAACTCATCGAAGATGAGTTGGGTATGGTTTTGAAAAGTTTTGTATAAATTAAATTAAAAGAATTTAAGAATTAATTTTTCACCTTTTCTAAGAGGATTCTCTAGTTGACCTTGTAAAATACCACTCATAGTTGATTAATATGTGACCACTTATCCCGCAAAACATGACATCCATTATGTACTGATCTGAACCTCAAATTGTAACCTTGCTAAGAGGAATTTTGGGCCTCCAAAAGAATATTTACAGGCCGTTCCCTAAAATTGTTTCCCATTGTTGTAGACAAATCCTTACTGGTTTGAATTTTTTAATTTTTAATTTTTTTAAAAAAATTTCCAAGAATTTCAGATGGTATTAGAAAACAAACACCATGAAATAAAACTGAAATTTAAAAATAAAAGTATTTAAAAAGTATTTAAATTAATTAATTAGTATTTTTTGACATGGCAGTCACTTGACCATGTCAAGCTACTAATGTGGCAGTGTTCCCAATGTTTGGGAACTTGTAGTCTTCCCAAACAATCAAAAATCCTCTTATGACATCTACAACTGGTATAATGGTTGTAACAAGACCAAAATCTACTCTAAGCAAGCCTAATGGATGCCTTCCTTCTACACTAAATAGTGAAGTTAGGTTGCTCCTCACTAATTTCTCAATATTTCACATTGTATAAATATTTATTATTGTACAAGAATGTACTACTTTTGAATTGGTTATTGGTGTAGTTAGAACTCATGAACCTCCATATAAACAAATGAAAGCATTGTAAAAATATTTGTTGACTTTGATAGCTTATAGAGTCTTTCTTGCAATAAGTCAACCTAAATGTATAGGCAACCTGATTTCACTATTTAGTGTAATCATTTGGGAATCTTTATCCCACCTCTATTAGATATTAGCCTCTATTTTTTGTCCCGTGGTAGCTAAATAACTATTTAACATAGTAACTAAATGCCATCAAGTGTAGAAAGGAGTTGGTTAAAATATTTAGTGTTTTCATCCATACACTAATCAACTTAAGACCTACCCAAATTTCCTTTAGTCTATAATCATGTAAGGTAGGTACACCCAAAAGTGCCATGTTCCTAAAAGCGCCATCTATAGTGTGCATACATTTCCAAAATCAGTCATGTTCACATACTGTAGATGGCGCTTTCAGAAACACACTTTGATTGTTAATAACTTTTGCATATAGTATCCAAATCCTACGTTCTTTGATGCGTTGGAATGTGCTTTCACTTGCCAACAAGACTATAAAAATCTGAACAGCCTAATCACAGTAACTAGGTGCAGTATGAATAAGTGGCGCTTTTAGGTGTACCCACCTTAGTCAAACCCAATGTTCTATGCTTCATATGCTCAGTTTTGCCAATACGTTTGAGTAAGTATTATTTTATTATACAAATTTTTAATTAGAGTATGGAGTGAGCAAACCCTCAAAAAATCATATTTTACGACTGAAGGAGCTATAAATTGCATGAGTACAGTAAAAAATCGTCTTTTATGATCCATGGGTAAAGCATCAGCTGCTTTTATAGAAGTATTCAACAATATCTCAAATGAGGGAATTCCCAACAATCTGGTAACATACTCAAAAAAGCTCTCAAAAACGATTTGGTTGACGGAAATTGCATCAAGCACCTGCAAGGAAACACTTGACAGAGGTCTGTACAATTCTTGTCCACTATCGGTGGCAAAACAATGTATGAATGATGATCTTCTACTCCTTGCAACAGCTTCCGCTCTATCGAAGCCTCCATATATCCAAGGTCAATTCCATCATCCTGCGTGATTCCAGATTTTGAGCCACGAAAGGCGTTTCAAATTACAAGAACTCTCAGGAGAGATTTCAAACCACCTTCATTCTCAGAGCACAAGTCTGGAATGAACTCTTGACTGACACACCTGAGTATGGAGCCACACTCGATCTCGTAATCTTCGAGGACCTGTATCATAAAATTCATCCACCTTCTCCCCATCCCGGAAGAAGCGGAATGTTGCGAGAGTAACACACATCTCGGGTAGTTTCATAGCACATATCCACATCGGCATAAACAAACATCGGTGATTTGTAGTCAATGCTCAAGTTGCAAAATGTGGGCAGCATTTGTCGACATGCATACCACCTGCACCCCAAGTACTGAAACCAATTCAATCAACAAAGATTCTAATCAGCATTTGTCTTCGTTTTAACAACTCCTCAAGGACCAAGGATTCATGGTGTCATGGATCAATTGATCATATACTGTGAGAATATAATTCAGATGGACCCAAAGTTCATATCACCGGAACAATCAAAAACTAAAGAAAATTGAACAAAAGAAAGTCCTCATGTGACCTTAGAAAAACACTTGAGCATCTTGGTTATGTACGGTTTACTGGAGCCTTCTGGGGTGATACACGAGCTGAAAGATGGTGAGAAAGGCGACCTGGCACCTTTATAGAATCAAGAGCTTCTACCATGAAAGATAAGAATCACTACTCTAGTCCCAAGACCAATGTGAAAGAAGAATCTGTTGTACCAGTTCTGCTAAGTAGATAGCGCTCAGCGACGACATCTTGTCAAAACCTTCAATAACTTTTTTATTACTTTGCAATTATTTCTGATTAAATTGATGTGGAAGATGTACAAATTTATAAAGTTCTTGGACATCGATACACTGCATTTCCAAGAGGGAAAAAAAGAGTCTCACCGTGGGGCACTATAAGTGACTACAGCCTGCGAAACTAAACACAAACAGACGTCCGTAATGCAAATGCAGAATACACATCTCCATCGACAACGAAGAATCTCATATGCATATTCTCCAAATTAGCAGAAGAAAAGTTTGAAGAATCAAACGACTCCGATAGATTGGAAAAGCTGAAAAGAATGCCCTGAAACCCTAAATTTGAAAATGAAGGCAATAGGACGAGTGCACTCACAGGATTTTTGGAGTTTCTCGCTCGTTATATCAGAGTCAGAAGCTCCTTTTCGTTGTAAGCACAGACCAGATTCCCATGGAAGTTCCCGGGCGAAGAGTCGTCCAAGCTCATGGAGGACGACGATCCGTTAAAACGCTTAATCCCACCCCATTTACTACTGCACGTGCAATTTCATAGTTGCGCTGCTCTCTTCGTACTTCCAATTGTTGCAAGCTCCTCTGAAAATTGGAAGCACGAAGAAAGCGCAACCATAAAACTGCATATGCAGCAGTAAATCGAGCTGCGGTCCTCGCTCTCACATTCTCCTTGGAATAAGTCTGAACATATTGAGATTGCTAATCACAATGGTAATAGGCTTCTCTATTTTATTCTGCAAAGAACTTCCTAGAGCTTCATTGCCAATAAAAGAAAACCACGAGATATGGAAATTCCACCATCAAGGAGCGCCATGTGAAGAAAGAACATGTCAAGGAGTTGCAGTCTTGCAGAGGATAGTTCTAAGACTTGGGTGGAATTTGGGAACACCGGGTCAATAGCAAAGTAAGGTAGAACCACCTATTCTCGACCACGGACCCATACCCAACTTGTAGGATGTGGCTATTTCCAAGCAAGGCTAGAAGAGATTTTCAATCAAATCTTGGAATGTATTTTTTCCCCATTTTCAAAGTTGGGACTAATAAGATCATGACACATGTCCCAAAGTATCATTATAAAGTGTGTAGGAAATACCAAGTAGAAAAATAGTCTCAACTATGATCTGAATTGGAAAACTTTAGACATTGGCTATGGATTCAAAGCACTTTTTGGCTTCCAAAAATCATAGTAACTTCAGATTTGGGAATAAAATCATGAAAATTTTGCAATCCCTATATTCTCTATCTTTCCTATATAAGAAAAATTTGCATAGCCTCATAGTCCTCATGATCTGTTCCCAAATTGTTTAAGTGATCAGTTATAGGTGGTTCTACCTTATACCATTTTTTACAACGAGAAGTGAAAAATAATAGTTGCTCACATAACAACTTGCAAGCTGAGAATTTGTCAATTCACCAAGCAACAATGTTCAATTTATTTTCAACCAGAAAAGGTAAATCACTCCCTCCAACCTTAAAGTAGAACTAGGCAAGAATGCTTGTCTAAATTTGAAAGGTATTGTTATATTTCACTATTGAATTTGTTGCCTTAACTTACAATGGTTGGCAAAAGTCTCCGGAGAAGATACCTTGCTCTAAAAAATGAACTAGTAATTCTATAGAAGTTGTTATAAAATTACAAAAACTTTAATATGAGATCATATACATAATTGTGACAAACATGTAGTACAACATTCATGGCAAATTTTGTTAAAATGGCAATATTTTATATGCCATTTTTGAATTGCACAATTTGAACTGGAAATTGACATCTAGGACTAGTATAGATTTTCAAACATCTAAGACTCATATAGATTTAGAAAATCTATGACAAATTCATATTTTGTACTACGCGATGTGAAATATCTTGTACAAGTATAGATTTACGACATCTATGATACATATAGATTTCAAAAATCTATAACAAATTTAGATTTCAAACTACACGGTTTGAAACCTCTTGTACAAGTATAGATTTCTAGACATCTTGGATACATATAGATTTCAAAAATCTATGATAGATTTAGATTTCAGGTTGTATGGTTTGAAGTGTAAAAACTGTCAAAGTAATGGAATTTTGCCATTTTAATGAAATTTTCTATATTCATAAGCAAAAGCATCAATCAAAAAATTTATTGAAAATGAAATACATTACATAGGAGTACGATTCTTTATACGAAAGTGAAGTCATTGTTTATTTACTATGAAAATAAAACCATGAACTAAAAAATGAGTTGATGATTTGCAAGTACAAATATAAAGCACTCATAATCACTACCACTATGTGTAGTCACCTTTTTCTTGATAAATTATATCAATTAATCATTACAAGAAACACTCAATACTTTGGTTGTATTTTAATTTTAGAGCACTATGGCTTTTTAAGTATGATTCTTTAGAATGCCAAAACCCAAATTTTTTTTCTAGATATCTTGACGAAAATTGTACCACTTATTTTTCATAAATTAAAAAAAATTATTTTATATTTAAAAGTCAATTTTGTTAATTTGTCACTTTTTGACATAGAAGGTTTTTTTATACTATTGAGTGGTTTAAGTTAGTAATTTTCACATGAAGTTCTATGGTATATTTTCCTAGTAGGTAGACATATTTCTACCTAACTACCTATAGGCATCTAAAAATACTTTATTTGATATCCTCCACATTTGTGAAAATAGGCCTTCCTTGCATGTGCATTTCTAGACATTAGAAATGGTTTTGACCACATTTTTTTTGTCAATTCTCATCACCAAAAAGTCTTCCCAAAGACCCAATGGCCAATTTTTATTTTTGTTCAAAATTGTTTTTTTAATTTTCCCCAAATTAAAATGTTGAAGCATGTATTTCCTCAAACAAAACTCTATGCCCAAGAAAATGTCCTAAAAACATTAGTGAAAATATGGATTCTCTCTAGGGCTGCTAAAAAGTGTCAGAGGGGATCCATCAATAACATTTAATTTTGCTTGACAATTTTTTTCCCCTATTGTCGTTCATGTTAGTTTTGCAGTTGTCAGAGCATTTCATCTCAAAAAAAATGAAAAAATATTCAAGTTGCAGTTTTCAACTTCCAGATGGACCGCGAAAGTCAGAGATTGTCATCTCTCCCTAACAAATCTGGAATTAAAAAAGGAGAGAAAAAAGAGAGATGCTCACAATATTCACACAAGCTAAAAGGCATCTCTATTGGCAATTTCATCCTTTCTATAGCTCAGTAGAGTTCCAATAATAGACTGGCATATCAAACCTTGACGGCCCTTTAGAGAGTCCATATTTTCTCTAATGAATACATGCTTCAATATTTTAATTTGTGGAAAATTAAGAAAACAATCTTCAACAAAAATAAAAATTGGCCATTTGGGAAGACTTTTTGGTGATGAGATTTGACCAAATAAATGAAGTCAAAACCATTTCTAATCTGTAGAATTGCACATGCAAGGAACTAAAGGAAGGCCTATTTGTACAAATGTAGAAGATATAAAATAATGAATTCTAAAATGCCCTTAGGTAGTTAGGTAGGAATGTCTACCTACTAGGGAATTATACCATAGAAATTTCACCTTAACATCATTAATGTAAATTGCTCAATAGTATTAAAAACCCCTCTACGTCAAAATGTCACAAATTAACAAAATTGGCTTTTAAATAATTATAAAATATATATTTTTAATTTATGAAAAATAAGTGATATAATTTTAGTCAAGATATCTAGAACAATAGATTTTTTTGGTTTTGGCATTGGATTCATACTTCAAAAGTTATAGCACTCCAAAATCAAAATGCAACCAAACTATGAGACAAGTGTTTCTTGCAATTACCCTACTTGATTATTTTTTACAAATTAAAACATCAAAACACTTGCATTCTTATTTTATTTTTTGTCAAAAAGCCACCTGTACAAGGGTCATTACAAGAAACACCCATTGATTTTGTTGCATTTTGCAATAGTATTCATGACTTTTTCAGGAGTACTATAAAATTAGAAAACTAATTTTAAAAAAATTAAAAAGATATGAATCATATATATACTTCTAAAATGATGGTTTTCACTAAAGTAAATTGATAGAAGAATTCTCTAAGTAGGAGAACTTGAAAAGTGCCACATCTCAAGAAAATAGGTACTTTGATTCAAAAATTAGGAAAAAATAGTAAAAATAAGTATTTTCAAAAAATAAAAAGTGACCATTTTCAACAACTTTATGGAGATGGTCATTCACCAAAAACCCCACCAAAATCATATTTTATATGTTTCAAAATACAAGTAGAAAGAAGGACATTTTGTAGACCTCCACACCACATAAAATTAACTATTTTTGAAAATCCTTCTTTGGAAAGCTAGAAGTCTAATAAAAGACCATGTCATCCAAATTTCATCTCAAAATCATTTAAAAAAGGTATTCCATAGTACTAAAAACCCCTAAACTACAAAGTGTGATGTTCAATTGGGGTCTATTTTTGGATAGTAAAATATTTTTGAAAATTATGAAAAAATCAAGGAAGGTGTATAATAGTTATGAGTAACTTCCCTATAAATCTTGAGTCATTTGGAGCCAAAACACAAAAGTTATGGCCAAAAAATATATCAGCATGCAATGTGTGACACAAAATAGTATAGGTGTTTCTTGCAATGATCCACAAAGTTTTAAGAAAGAAGTGCTAACCACTAAAACTTCAAACCAATTCACATTGGATTCCTTCCATTAATTCCATACTATCACATTTGTAAGTCAACCTCCTGAAGCAATAGGAAATGTGATTATGGAAAAGGTGGGGTTCTTTATTGAACTGAATCCTCATGTTTTGTTGTTTATTCCAAGACTAAGCAAATAGAGAGCCAAGGCTGTCATTAGAGAAATTTTGAACCCTCAAAGAGGCCCTTAGAAAGTGACATGCAAAGCTATTTATTGAAGGCTAGAGATGATAGCCTTAGTACACAATGTGTCGCTACCTTGTATGAATATTCATCAAGTACTTTTGAATTTGTTAAATAAAGAATTCATTTATTGTACCAAGGACTTGAATGACAAAAATTACCTATTGTTCTATTGTCCAATAAGAGGTATTTCATGGTGCAAACATCATGAGCATGAAGTACCAATGATCTTATTAAAAAAGAAGTCTCACTCATTGTACTAAAAATACATGAGCCATTAGTACTTAATTGCACCAAATTTGTCTTCCAAATAAAATAATCCCTCAATGTACTTAAAATTTGAATGACAAGAAGTACCTAATGTCCCATTATCCAATAAAAAAACATGTACCTTTATAAACATCATGATGTCAAAATGGGTGGAAATAGGGGAAAAGAATTGTCCTTTCTTTGACAAGTACACATTTAAATCCAATTGAGGACCCCAATTGAAGCCATTTTAGAGGCCTCTTTGAGGGTTCAAAATTTTTGGGTGATTGCAAGAAAGACCAGTACTATTTTGCATCACACTTTGAATGTCGGAGTTGTTATTGATTATAACTTTTAAAGTATGAACCATATTAACTTGAAATTTTGACTAAAGATTTTTGATATGACAATAATCAAATTCTTTATTTTTCAAAAAAATTCAAAAATCATTTTATAATTAAATTTCAATTCAGCTAATTTGTCACACTTTGCGGTTTAGGGTTTTTTAGTATTGGGGAGCATCCAAAATTAATGATCTAAAGATAAAATTTCTGTGGCCTATTTCCATACTAGATAGGCATGTTTCTACCAAAGGAAATCTCAAAAATCATTATTCTCTTTCCTCTACATGTGCATGAACAGGCCTCCCTTGCGCGCATACTTTTGAACATTTAAGATGGTTTTGAGATCATTCTTTTGGTGAAATCTCTTCATCATAAAGTTCTCCCAAATTGCCAATTTTTAGTTTTTTTTAAAATTCTTTTTCCTATTTTTTACAAATTAAAATGTCAAAGTACCTATTTTCATGAAAATTTGCACTTTTCTAGTTCTCCTACTTAGAGAATTTTTCTACACTTTTCCTTCCTAGGGTACCTTATTCTTAGAGATATATACATAAAACATATTTTTTACATTTTAAAAAAATTGTTTTTCTAATTATATAGTACTCCCAAAAATTTCAGCAGTATTGTGGAAAACGCTACATAAATCGGTCGGTCTTTCTTGCAATGACCCTTCTCTAATGGTAATTCAAGTAGTTTTATCCATGTTTTGAATTTTTGATGGTATGAGGGTGGTTTTTTTTAAAAATTTGATGAAGTGATGGCAAATTTTGTTAAAATGGTAGTATTCCTTATGCCAATTTTCAGATTCTATAGTTTGAATTGAAAAGTTGACATCTATGATAGGTATAGATTTCAAACATTTAGGATACATGTAGATTTTCAAAATCTATGATAGATTTTGATTTCAGACAACACGGTTTGAAACATCTTAGACAAATATAGATTTTAGACATCTACATGTATAGATTTCAAGAATCTATGGATGTTTTAGATTTCAAATTGTATAGTTTGAATTGTCAAAAATGTCAAACTAATGGAATACCGCCATTTTAATGAAACTTGCCATAGTGCCAATGTGGCAATATTAAATGCTGCAATGGTGATCAAATTTCAACAGTCATTGACATATTGGATACGTAATAACACATTAGCACATATCACATATCCATAATTATGTTTTCATCTACAATTTGGCAATTTCATCCAAGATTTTACTACTTGGTTTTGGACCCATTAATTCGGTGCAAATTGACAACAAATTGCGAGAAAAAAAACCAGTGATTGATGGTATACTACCAGTCTAGCACAGCCAGAGTGCAATTATGAAGCATTGAACCATTGGTTATATCAATGTCAGCCTTGTATTCTACTTATCCCTTCACAATTTACTCCACAAGGTCCCACACAAACAAAGATTAAGTTATTCCAGTGTCCGTCCTTCCAGCTAAGTAGCTCTGGATCTCTAGCATCAGTTTGAACGCCAGTTCAGTTTCCATACCCCAACCGTTGCCACTCCGTCGGAAGAGCTGACTTTCCATCTCGCCAAGTGAGGAGATTGAAACTTGAGAAGAACCAGGAGACGCTATAGCCCGCGGCCCGTGGACGTCAACCCAATTTGTCCCCTGCAGTTTCAAACCACGCCATCGCTGGGTAGTAGGTAATAAGTTAGGTTGGGAGGGTGAAGATCGTGGAAATTCGATCTTCCCCAGAGACGGAGACGACGCGATTGCATGAATCTCGCTGATTACCATGCTATTTCTCGACGTGATAATTGGCGTTCAAAAAAAGGGCCCGCGCCTTAATTTGCTCCGGTCCAGGCGGATCCTGGCGCTCGAGTGGATTGCATCATTCAGCGCCATTGAGGAGAACTCGCAATTACTGCTACTATATAGCTCACAGTACTCGCTGTTGTGCTTCACCGTACGCCACAAGGACTGAGGAAAGCAGGCGGCGTTGTCGTTTTGGGTCTCCGGGGCTTGTGATCGAGAGCGGCGCACTTGGTTGTTGCTCACATTGTTCGATCGAGCTCCGCATCCGCCTCTTGTAAGTGCGCTCAAACGTCTCTGATCGATCTTGTTACCTGGGGTTTGGTCGCAAAGCTAGTTTCACTACAACACTCCAATGGTTTGAATCTGTGCGTGTTACATGCATTGGTAGTGTCATAAGCTTGCGAGATCAGGTTACAGTAATGTGGTTTCGAGTGAAACAATAATGAGATCGGCATGAGATTTTGCACTGGCTCCGTGATTTTGGGTATCCAGAGATGGACTCTTGCATTGCTGGGTGCTGGATCAGAAGAGGTTGTGATCTGGAGGGCTAGTACTGGAACTCGATATCGTTCGAACAGGACCTACATTACTGCTTTCTGGAGATACGCCACAGGTGGTCTAAAGTTTCAAAGGCCTTTCAAAATGACGCGATCGATGCCCATGCAGTTTGTATATGGGATACGGTGTCATACTCTAGCTAGAGCATCGAACTTGAAACGACTGAAGACAACTAGGTGCAGCATGTACCTCCTTAGCACGTACTAGACTGATAAGAGTGATACCTAGCACATAGTCGTTAAAATGGCGGATACCAGGGAAATGGAGCCATGAACTTGTTCTCTTGGAATATCTTTGACACTCTGAAGCACGAATATGAACTTGTTCTCTTGGGATATCTTTAATACTCTTTGAACTATTGATGTTTCAATGTGCGTGTGGATGAAAAGAATTGTACTGTGTTCGCGGGAAGATTGCGTTGGTGGTACTCAGGCTGACAATGCCCACAAGATTTGGTAACCGCAGGATTCTAGATAATTATTTATTAAACTCTAATTTCCTTTGTTTGTCTTTTAAGCTGAATCCTCACCCGTGGAAGTGGCTGATTTATGTGAAATGGTGCAGTCACGCGTGGTTACTTTAATATTACCTCAGATCTAATCATACGTACCAGTCCTAGTTTCTTGAGTTCTTGACGCATGAACATCTCATGTTTGAAGCTATCAAACTCGCCCATAATTAACGAACTTGACCGTCTCTGTTTCAGGGAAGAGCATGAAGCCGATTGGCGCTATGTCGGGCCTGAAGGTGGTCCTCTTGCTCGCGGTGACCTTGGTAGCCACTGCTGTGCTACCAGTGCACGGAGCGCCTCCCCGGGGATGGGGTTACGCACACATCACGTTCTACGGGTCCCCCAACGGCCAAGGAACGCAGGCAGGCGCCTGCGGGTACCAGAACACGTTCGCGCTGGGGTATGGTGCCATGACCGCGGCGCTGAGCACTCCTCTGTTCAACGGAGGCAGGGCTTGCGGCGCTTGTTTCCAGATCCAATGTATGAAAATTAGGGAAACCCGAACCGCGAAGAACTGGTGCTGGAATTACGCTCGAACCATCACCATCACGGCCACCAATCTCTGTCCTCCCGGCTCCGAAGGCACGTGGTGTGACCCTCCAAGGCATCACTTCGATCTGTCTTACCCGGCTTTCTCCATTCTTGCGAAGCGCCAAGGAGGCGTCGCCCCAGTTTACTACCGAAGGTACGGAATCCCCTGCAAAAGTTTACACCAGACATGCTTCCAGAGTTTTTCGGTCTTGGTTGCAATATAAGCTTAATTCAGCTAGTGTTGTGGCAGAGACCGTTTGGATCACATCCCAAATCTCATTCACTTCTCTAGATCTGATTGCCAAATTGTCATTGAAGTCCTCAAGTTCCGATTTTCTTGAAGGTGTTTGCACAACAGACCCTTTTGGGAAGTTGACGGTGTGAGAAGTGACCCGGCAGTTCTAACTGTACTTTACTATCGGTTGTTTATCACTCAGTTGGTAAGGTTATGTTACTTAAATAAGAAAGTTGCTTAGGGGATTTGGCGAAGTTTTGGTCAATTGTACCGAAGTGTGATTTAGATCGGTTTATAAAACAAGTACTGGATGTGAAAATGTGAGACTGACGCTGTAATGAAAATCTCTACTGGTATACAGAACGAAGTGTGCGAAGCGAGGCGGAATCCGGTTCACGCTGGGAGGCAACCCGTGGTTCCTCATGATCCTCATTCACAACGTGGGCGGCGCTGGTGACGTGAAGGCTGTGAAGATCAAGTGCCCGTACACGGGATGGATCCCCATGTACCGTAACTGGGGTGCCCTATGGACCGTCCGCGTCAAAATGCACGGCGCCCTGTCGTTTCAGATCACCGGCGGTGACGGGCGCACGCTCCTCACACGCAACGCCGTCGGCACGTGGTGGAGGTTCGGCCAAACTTGGGAAGGTTCTAACTTCAGGTAGCCAGTGATCGATTTCAAATCCTATGCGCACGTTCGATCTCCAGGCAGTGTTCCATGCGATGATCAATATCGATTCTTTCAGCGTTGTTGCGATCCGTGGTGAGCTCGCGGGACTGTAGGCCGCACGGGAAGTGGCAGATCTAGGTGTAGGGTAACTTGATAGTCTGGCATTGGAATTCTTTTTCGTATTTGAGGTATTGGTCGATGGGATCCTTAATCTTTGTAAGGATCTAGTCAGCTGGTTCACTAAAGATTTTTGTACCATAGTTGGCTGAGCAGTGCTGATTGTCTGCCGCCTCCGATGCTTTCAGAGCATTGGATCAATGATGCGTTTAACTGCCAACTGTAGTGTGCTTCAGAAGCTGCAAATAAAACAGAGTGACTACATTCACCTTCTCGTTCTCATCTTTCCTTCGGTGTCCCTCAGAATTATCGATCTAATGTCGTTATCGTTTATTAAGTGGTCTGTCTCAAATTGAAGCAGCAAAACTGGGACATCGAAGCTCTGAACGTTGGGACTGGTATCTAGACAGGAGGTGTTAGATGAGCATCTGGAAAATTATCAATACTTTCAAATGTCGCCATATCAAAGAATATGAATCTCAGGGGTGTTGTTCTGAACTGCACCGCCATTCGCTCTCCCGGGTAAGGAATATCAACATCACATTGTACTGTGCTGCCCATGGGTAGAAATCAGGGTAGACATCTCTCAGATTTAAGACAGTTCTCTCTTAAATAGTAACCATGGACATGTTTGATTAAGTGGCTTGTCTCAAAGCACCGAGGTTGTGCCCTGAGCTCAAGAACGAGGACCCTTACAGAGCGAAGTACCGAATGAGCATCTGGAACATTGCCACCTCAACGAGATTGACATCCGATTCGTAAGTTTGAAACTATGAAGAATTCATTTTATATCCCTTGTACGTACTTCACGGCCTTGGTCTAAAACTGAACACTTCGCAATATCCCCCACCATAGCAAAATTGACGTACATAATGATGGTACCAGCCTGAATTGAAACCTGCGGGTATTTTTCAAAGGGACCCCCAGAACTGAGCCGCTGACCACCTACACGACCATTTCAGAAGCAACGTGAAAACATATTCCCAACCTGACCGTCAGTAACGTGATAGAGACTATTGAGAGCATATGGCATGGAATTGACTGCCTTGCATCTCAACGCACATTTTCAACTGAGGATACATAGATGACGAATTGTGTCAAAATGGCGGTATTCCATATGCCACTTTTCAGACGGCATGGTCTGAACTGAAAACTGACATCTAGGACTGGTATAAGTTTTCAGACATCTAGGATATATATAGATTTAAAAAAATCTATGGTAGATTCAGATTTCAGACTGCACGGTTTGAAAAATCTTGAATAGATATTGGTTTTAGATATGTATGATGCATGCAGATTTCTAAAATGTATGCCAGATCTAGATTTCAGACCGCGGTAATCGTCAGAGAATCACGAGCCCCAACCTGGGCCTTGTAATCAACTGAATGGAGCTGAGTTGCAGCGCCAAGCTGCCATCTGAATAAACTGGCTGCACAGCCATTGCGAGATACGTAGCTCGGATTCACTTGCTCTGTGACTCCTAGATCCATCTGATCAATTCTCGTAAGTAATTAACCCCTAAATGCCCCAGGCACCTAAAAGTGGTGTCGAAGAAACTTTGAAGTCAAATAAAACCTTACCAAATTTTTATTTTTAGTAGTTTATATTTTTGGAAGATTCTTTTTGAAGTCTAGTTTTAGCATCAATAATCTAATTTTGAAAATGAATGATTATGATTTTTTTATTCAAGATTTAGTGCAAGGGTACCCATTGCAATCTTGACATTTTGTAGTGTTAAGGGCTCTTGGAAATGAGCCTCAAATACACTACATCTTAGAGAAAAAATCACATTAAAAATTCATTTGAAAAAATTGTAAAGTAGATTTTGAGAAGCCATAAATTGATTGGGGCTTAGGCTTGTTAGGCCCTTCAACCTCATAGTTTTTTGGTGACCAACTTTTTAGATTTGACATGCAAAAAGAAAACTAAAAAAATTTCATAGTTTTTACACTCTTGTGATCAAACATTGTAATCTTTCAATCTATAAGTGATATTGCTATGTTTTCTTTTCCTATGTCATCTCTAATATGTCTACTTTGAATTTGTACAGTTATAATTTTAAAAAAAATTGATTCAACTTATCGAAATGTTGGATTTTGTTCAATTTAGAGCAAATTCCAAAACAAGCCTTGGGCATTCAGGGGTTAAGTTGGATTTCTGGTCTACGGGCCTAAAGAAGGTGTTCACACCATATGTATACAGGACTCGCTTGAGAGGTTGAAGATGATGGACTCCCTACTCTACTTCAGTGGCAGGGATGGCACTTGTCCCAAAAGATCAAAGTACTAGTTTTTGAGGTTATATTGGGTGATTGCAAGAAAGACCGGTACTATTTTGCATCACACTTTGAATGACGGAGTTGTTATTGATTATAACTTTTAAAGTATGATCCATATTAACTTGAAATTTTGACTAAAGATGTCTGCCATGACAACAATTAAATTCCTTATTTTTCAGAAATTTTCAAAAATCATTTTATAATTAAATTTCAATTAATCTAATTTGTCACACTTTGCGGTTTAGGGGTTTTTAGTACTGGGGAGCATCCAAAATTAATGATCTAAAGCTGAAATTTTTGTGGCCTATTCCTATACTAGGTAGGCATGTTTCTATCAAAGGAAATCTTAAAAATCATTATTCTCTTTCCTCTACATGTGCGCAAACAGGCCTCCCTTGCGCGCATACTTTTGAACATTTAAGATGGTTTTGAGATCATTCTTTTGGTGAAATCTCTTTATCATAAATTTCTCCCCAATTGCCAATTTTTAGTTCTTTTTAAAATTCTTTTTCCTATTTTTTACAAATTAAAATGTCAAAGTACCTATTTTCATGAAAATTTGCACTTTTCTAGTTCTTCTACTTAGAGAATTTTTCTACACTTTTCCTTCCTAGGGTACCTTTTTCTTAGAGGTATATACCTAAAACATTTTTTTTTAATTTTTAAAAAATTGTTTTTCTAATTATATAGTACTCTCGAAAATTTCAGCAGTATTGTGGAAAACGCTACATAAATCTGTCGGTCTTTCTTGCAATGACCCTATTGCATAACAATTCTAATGTGTATAGAGTGGCGTTGACTACTGAATTCAAATTGCCGTACAAATGAGTTCCGTTGTCTAATGTAGCAGGCTTTAGATGACCTGCCAATCATGGAAAGCTAAACTCCGTGTTAATTATCCGTCTGACAATAGGAACGAACTCAATTTCCATTGGATGGTGCTCGCATAGGGTTGATCTAAAAGTGTTAAGCACTATTCATCCGGTTTTTGTGGACTAAATTCTATTTTCAATTTTGGCCAATTGGTATATTTGATGTTATATCCGTAGTTTTGCCAATAGGTAGTATAGTTGCAGGGCTTATACAGGATTTATATGCTATATTTGCCAATAGAGTATGGATTTGTGATTCAAAGGGGCAGTTTTTCCAATTGTTAGTTTTGGCCGGTTGGCTGGCTGGTGGTTATTTAGTTTGTTTTTTCAATTGTTGAATTTAGTTGACCTCGAGAGAAAGTAGGCACTCCTTCCCAATTGAGGAAGTAAAAATAATTATGGTGTTTTGTGTTTTCAATTGTGATAAATAGAGTGAGATTGTTTGCAAATTGTATGTGTGTATGATCAATTGGGAGTTGTGTGGCTGTGTGATGAATTATATGTGTTTATATTGAGTAATGGACTAATTGGGAATTAAACTGAATGATCAGAAATACCAATTGGAATTGAATTTAATCATTGAGTGTAGTCTTACCGATTGGAATTAATTGGAATCACTATGATATCAACCATTGATTGGAAATTAAAAGAAGTCTGTGATTGTGTGTACAATTGAAGGAGTAAAAATGGTGTAATTGAACAATTGTAATGAACTGAAATTAATTGAGAGATTGAATAATTTTAACAATTGGAATAGAATTAAAAATGTTTGTAATTGAATAAGTCAGAGAATGAGTGTTAAGGCAAAACCAATTGTGAGATAATGAACATTTGTGAATGTTGAACCAATTGAGAATATTGTAAAGTGTGAGTAGCGGAATTAATTTTATAAGAATTGTATATTTGAATACTAATTGGAAATAATGAGAGAATTTGTATTACCATGTAAAATCTAGAGAAACCAATTGGAAGTATAATTTGTAAAATTAAAATAATTAAGTAAAAGACCAATAGGAATTAAATTGGAGAATCAAAAAATTGTTTTGAGTGATTATTGTAAGGATAGTTGATTGGTAATGAAAAGACTGTACTTGTGAAGCCAGAGACCAATTGGAGAGATGTTATGAGTTGCTAAGAGCACTATGAAGCAAGCCGTTGGAAGATGGAGCAAAAGCTAGAAGCAAATTGGAAAAACTTTTGTGGATCTATTGGTTAGCATTTCTAGGGCAAATAAAAATTTTGCAAATGAGTTTATCAATTTTTAAACTGTACCCTCAAGGAAATTTTAGTATTGATGAAGAACAGCAAGAAGGCTCACTCAATGTATCATCAATCATACAAAAATATCAATGCATCTTTCATTGCATGTGGTATTAAACTAGAGTTTGTTGTCGGCATTAAAAACTCACCCAAAGAAAACCATGTAGGAAAAACTTTGGGCTGAGAAAAGCTTGACTAATATGCAAGAAAAAATTTCTAATGAAACTAAAATCCCTTGTCTACTTTGAAGAAACTAGGACAGTACCCAAACTCTTTAGAATCTCCATGGCTGCAGTATTGGAATCTAATACACCATTGATAATAAAGTTGATAATCTCACAATTGTTGTTCTCTTTGAACGTGTGCCCTGATTTCCTTCATTAGGTGATATGATCTTCATGTTCTCGTTACCAACCAATGCTGGAAGAATCTCCACTTTAGATTTAGAGACCACCACCTCGGAATCCTTGAAATCACCAACAATATCCTACACATAAGGAACATCAATTATATTTCCAACTTGCTCTGCATCATGTACTTATGGTCAATTTCGTTAAAATGGCGATAGTCCATTAAAATGGCATGACATTCCATTAAAATGGCATGATATTCCGTTAAAATGGCACAACATTCCGTTAAAATGGCACATTTTTTTCTTCTACCACTATGCCTCTATGTCAAAATGGTACACAAAATATGTCAAAATGACACTTGAAATTTTTCAAAGTGGCACATGGAATATGGAAAAGTGGCACTGGAATATAGAAAAATGGCACTGGAATATGGAAAAATGGCACTCGGAATACCGCCATTTTAACGAAATTGACCATACTTACAAAAAGTAAGATATGGTGTTAGATTTCTAAAGATCTTACCTATCAACAAGCAATTATTATATAGTAGAAGTAGTAACATAGTATTTGTTCTTAACATTTAGCATACTCAACCGACTTTGGTCACTACTTTGCACTTGACCTCATCAACGTATATATCATTGAACGAAGTTCCTTATCCAGATATCACGCGTTGCAGCACTTTATTTGAGAGATCAGATTCCTCCCTACTATATTTTCCATAGGATTTAGGATCCCTATGGCCAGTTATACACATTCCCTTCTCTCTTGGCACACATGCCTCCTCCATGTAGGTAATTCCAGTAGTTCTTCCACTCTTGTTTGTAATTTTTTTAAATTTCAATGTAGGGACAACTTTTGCCAATGTTCATGTAATATCACTAAGGGTATTTCTACCCACAGGACCACGACTGAACCACACTAGATCAGAAGGTTTTACCCTAGCTTTAGGAATCAAAAACATAGGATGTACAAGGTTTACAGGGTCAAATGGGGGCCAATGTGCAACAAGAATCTTGTATGTATTAATCACATCAGCGTTGTAGCAATTGATAGGTTTTCGCAATCTATCTGAATTGCAATGCTGCACATCGATTTTCCAATTTTTACACAATCCAGGCAAGAATTTGAAGATATAAAAATGAAAAACACTCACTATAGTGATTGCATTTCTTAATAAGTAACCTAAGTGATTTTAATAAGAAAATCAACAAAGTGTGAACAATTACAATACTTCATCGATTGAATGCCTTTTCAATTTTTAAAGACTCACAATTCGTTTTCTGTAATTGCATATTGGCAACATCCAACGGAATTGTAAGTTACGAATTTGATAACAATTGACTAAAAGAATCCACAAGTTGCAAAATCAATAATCTAGGATTGTCATCAATCAATAATCTAAGATTGCCAACTATTACTCATCAGTCAATAATTATCAAGAAGAAATAAATCAAAGTTTAAGCAACACATTAAATTACAGCAAATTAACATTAAATGAAGCATACCTTTTAAGTACTCATCTCCATAGTGATCATTGCAGAATTCAAACAAGTTGCTCTCACAATCACGTAACTCCCTTCCACTTCTAACAAAAAAGTTGCGTATGCAAAAGTACACAAAATGGCGGTTCAAGCTAGACGAGTGCTTCACAGAAGCCTCATCGGAATCTAGCATTTGTTTCTCCTCCATTCGAGACAAGATATCACTCTTGAGTGTTTCCTTACCTAGTCTTGCATATACAACTCAGATCACAACTTCATCTACGGCTAAATGGGTTAATTTCACATGGTGGAATCGAGGATCAGTCAAAATATTGAACGGCGGTGTTGGCTTCCAAGATGTCTGTACATAGCGCTCTTCCTAACGAGCTCGAATGATTCTGCCAATTGCTCGGAGTATGCTAGCATTCCTACAAACAAAGCAATCATATAGCAGCTACATTAATATAACAAATACAATTAGTTTAAAGAAATTGCATGGTATGTAGATCGGTAAAGTATACATCATGTTGTTTACTAGTTGTCAGACCTCCTGAGGGCTTAATCACAATCTAAGACTATTTTGCAATAATCAAAATAATCAAAGAGTGTAATTGTAAGATCAAAGAGACACCACTTACGTGCCAGGAAGATATAAATTCCCATTACGCTTGGCCACTTGTAACATAAAAAACTGTAGCACATCAACCAATAGTACAACATCGTCTACTTCTGACAAATCTTCAATGCTTAACTTGGTGGAATAACCTTTGAATTTTTGGAAGTCATCAAAGACCTTACGAGCCCAACTCTTAGACTATGAACTACGTTCACTAGAAGAAAATCGGGGCTTTTGCAACTGCGGTTAGCAACTGGTTTTGTAGTTGCATAATACATTTGCAACTGGGTGATAATTTAGAGCCCGCAGTTGTAGTGGATAAGTCACATTAGTTGCAATGTAGTTGTAAAATCGAAAAGATTGTTTTTCATTAGATAGCCTACATGGAACTTCATTGATGAAGTCTTCTAACGTGGAACTTGCTTTTGTGCAACTTGCTTGCAACTTGTGTACAATTGCTTTGCAACTAGTTTTTGATTGCTTTACAACTAGTTTACAACTAGTTTGTAACTTGTAGATTTATAGATTTTTTTATCTTAATGATTGTAGATTTCAGAAATTAAATTTCAATTATCTGCAGATTTTAAAATTTTAGATCTAGCTTTTTTTAGATTATCAAATTCAAATATTGATATTAAATAGATTTCACAAGTTTACAAAACTTTAAATTTCAAAAGTTTTAAAATTTCTTATACTTTAAATATTTGTAGATTTCTATACATTGTAGAAGTCTACAAATTGTAGAAATTTGCAAGTTGTAGAAATCTACAAGTTGTAAAAATCTACAAAGTGTAGAAATATTACAATTGTAATATTAAACTTTATTACTTAAAGATGGTATAACTTACAGCTCTTATCCATCCAATCTAATGGTACTCTTGACAATTGAGATGATGGTCAATTTCGTTAAAATGGCGGTATTCCGAGTGCCATTTTGCCATATTCCATGTGCCACTTTGACAAATTTCAAGTGTCATTTTGACAAATTTCAAGTGTCATTTTGACATTTTTGTGTACCATTTTGACATAGAGGCATAGTGGTAGAAGAAAAAAATGTGCCATTTTAACGAAATGTTGTGCCATTTTAACGGAATATCATGCCAATTTAATGGAATGTCATGCCATTTTAATGGACTATTGCCATTTTAACGAAATTGACCATGATGGGACAATTGATATAAAACTTGATTTAATTATTTTCTAGTTGTATTCTAGTTGCAAAGTAGTTGCATTCTAGTTGAATTGTAGTCAAACTTAGATTATTCCCAACTGTAGTTTGACACACTCAACTCTACAAAACCTAAAGCGGTCCATGTCGACAAGTGTGATGAATTTTGGATGTAGAATACATCACAAAAATTCTTTTGTTAGATTTTTGTAATCCAAACTTCAACTTGCAACTACTTTGCAACTACATGCAACTCAAAACTTCAATCTACAACTATTTTGCGACTACTTTGCAACTATAGTAGTGTAAACATTAAATTTGGTGCAAATACAGAGGGTTGTAGTTGCAAGGAAGTTGTATAGGACACATAGTTGCATATCAGTCGATTGCGGCGGACATGATTTTCTTCTAGTGGTTGACAGCCTCCCTTCATCACATTCTCAAGCTCTGTCTCATCGACATCACAAAAAACTATTTATTGTCAACACATGATCATCACCAACATCAGTAATGCAATCATCCACAACGTGATCAACATCGAATGGTTTGTTGGAGTCCTCAGGTATAATATATGGACTTGTATCAACAATGTCGCCAAATGCTGCAAGAATCTTGTCATCATCTACGGAATATGCAATGATAAAATCAAGACTTATATACACATGATCAAATGAGGTCTCATCACGGTTTACAAGAATCGATTTGGTGAGCATAGTTGTGTACTCTCCATTATCATCATCCGCTGTAGAACTAACAACGTCAGATCGAGAAACCTGAGTATCGATGCATGAAACCTCTCCATCAGATTGAAGAAGTCGAGTAGCGATGCATGAAACCTGAGCATTAGACTAAGAGATTTTAGTAGCAATGTATAAAACCTAAGCATCGGACTGAAAGATTTTAATATCGATGCATGAAACTTGAGTATTAGACTGAAAGACTTTAGCATCGATGCATGAAACCTCAGCATACATCATCAACAGTATAGAGTGCAATCACATTGGTGCATGCACAGTCAGTTTGATCAGAACCATTGAGGTTCAAAAGTGGCACCGCACTCACTTCAGATTTCGGAGAGATAATCCCTAACTCACTGACTCGCAAGAATGGACGCAAATCGAACGGGTTGGGAGAAACAAAAGGCCAATCAATACAATGAACCTCAGGACTAGGACTTTGACGCCTCTTACAAGCACTACCAATCTCCATGACAATGCAACAAGGGTGAGAGTCTAATCCGTATTGGCAGTTGCAACTGTCAATCCTATTTGTTGATCAATCCAATCATTGCACAACGATGAAGCTGCATTCCATAAACAAACAATCAAAAAATGTACAAGTAAAGAAGACCAGACTCAAAGGTACGTCGCATTAAATACACAATGCAAGAAAAAGTTAAGAAATTACCAGCAGTCAAAAGTTAGCTTATGTAAAACCAAATATGAAGTATGATGCCATTGGAACACCGTTGATAACAGTGAGAGTGCCATTAGTATCAAAATCATTAAACATTAACAAGTGCACAAGTCTAATAAAAATTATCCTACTTGCAAAGAGTGCTCACAATGTCACAAACAATGAAAAACAACACGTAATCCAATAGCAAACAAGAAAAGAGATCAATACGACAAGGTGATCACCGAAAATATTCGATCAAATGCGAAAGAACGATCACTATAAACAATCTGTAAAAAAACGATCAATAATAAGGACGAGTCAACAACACCACGCAATCAACGCAATGAGAGTAATCATTGCGACAAGGGCGATCAACACAACAGCATCAATGACGGCAATCAGAGAGGAGCATGAAACAAGTGAGAGACTCACAGAACATTAAAAGGAAAAGCGTAGGTAGAATGTTCCAAAAGGCCCGCCCTAATTTCAATAAGTGCGGGTAAGGTCGCCAAATTCAGGCAAGGTCGGCTGCCCACGTACTTAACGCAGCGGGAGGCCTCTCCCCGAAGGCCTCCCACGATGTGAGGGCCTCGGCCTTCAGTCTCGGGCTCCACCCTTGCCTTCAAGCCAAGGCCCTCACATCGCAGGAGGCCTTCGGGAGGAGGCCTCCCACTGTATTGAAAGCTAGTACATCAATCTTCCTATTGCTTCCAGTTGGTACCTCAGGCTTATATTCATTATATGGCAAATTTTGTTAAAATGGCGGTATTCCAAATGCCATTTTCAGACCACTCAGTCTTCAATTGAAAACTAACATTTAGGATTGGTATAGATTTTCAAACATTTCAAATGTATATAGATTTCTAAAATCTAGGACAAATTTAGATTTAAAAGTACATGGTCTAAAACATCTTGGACAGGTATAGATTTTAGACATCTCATAAGAGGATTTTCAACTTGTATAGAAGATTGCGAGTTCCCGGATTGTAGGAACTCACCGAAAGCTGCCACAAAGGTGATCTGATGTGGCCAAGAGATTGCCACATCAAATATTAATATTTAATTAATATATAAATATTTTTTTCGATTTTTTTTAATAATTTTTTTTAAAAATTTAAAAATAATATTAAAATAATATTTATTTATTTATAGTTATTATTTAATCTGACAAGTTCACAGATGGGAACAAGGATGAAACGGTCTCTCAGAGCCCTAGAAAATTCTCTTATGACAACTCTTGTAGATCTCAGAAATCTATGGCAGATTTAGATTTCAGACCACGCGATCGAAATTGTCAAAAGTGTCAAACTAATGGAACGCTACCATTTTAACGAAATTTGCCATTTATTACATTCTTTGGCATATTTCCTATCCTATTGCCAAACATTCGTCAAAAGGAGCTACTCCAAAAAAGCTAAAATGGGGTCAGATTTGTATTTTTTGCATTTGCTAAATTGGATTCAAGTCATTTAACTCTGTCATTATTTGAAACCAAAGAAAATCTTGCAGTGTATTTCATCAACACGCTTGTGTAAAAAAAATCGGTATTGTAACATCGACATTAATCTCAATAACATTAAATTGGCACTATGCACCCTCAAGCAAGCAAACAATGAATGGTTTAGGAAGCTAACAAATAGGGGATGGGGATGGAAATCTTAAATGATTAGCAATGCATAAGATTGTGGATGAAATTAAGATTGTTTGGCTTGACAAATCAACAATGCAACAAATACGATGTGAAATAGACCCTTAACTATTTGATAAGATCAATTTTTAAGGTTAACTTTCAAATAAGAGTATTTTCTATTTCTAACCTTGACATTTAATAATAGTTTCATTTTATTGAAGTGTGTCAATGTAATAAACACTTATTATATTTGAAAATTTAGGTCATAATTAAAGCAAGATTTCAAAATGTTTTTGATGTTAGTATAAAGCCTTATTAGACAAAATACTTGACAAATATCATATACAAGTATACAACATATAAAATGAAAATGCAACATGAGACAAGCAACTTGACATCAAAACTCACAAATGTATTCAATAGAACAACCTTCAATGAAATGCAATTAGAATATGAATTGCCATATGAATTGGCACAATAAGCTAATGTAAATAATGTCCAAATGTAAAAAAAATATACATAGAATATCCCCAATTTTATGGATTTTGATGTTTCCATGAGCCCTTGAGAGGGCCATTTTGGGTCTGTTTCTAAAGTAGTTTTCGAAATTGCAAGTCATTGTCAGGCTAGCAATTATCAACAAAATAAAAATAAATAGATAAACAAATGGGTCCTAAAATGTGAAGAATTAAAAAAAAAATTCAAACAAAAAATTTAATGATGTGGCATGGTCTTGGCTACATCAGATTCCTATGATTCTAGATTTCCATAGCAAACTACGCATTCCTATGACAGTTTCTATGTTTCCACAATCTGCCCAGTGATTGCAAAAAACACTTGTACTATTTGTTGCGTTTCGTCACACCCTTGTTTTTGATTTATTTTAGCCATAACTTTTGTGTTTTAACTCTAAATGACTCAAAATTTATAGGAAAGCTACTCATAGCTATTATGTATCTATAATGAATTTTGGAGATTTTTAAAAATTAATTTATTATTTTAAAATAGCCCCAAAAATTTCTCATAGCACTTGATTTAGGGGTTTTTAGTACCATTTATCTCAAAAAAACGAATTTTGACCTAAAATTTGGAGAAGATGGTCTCTTAGAAGACTTATAGCTACTGTTCAAAGTAGTTCTAAAAATACTTATTTTTGTGTATTATAGAAGTCCACAAAGAGAGCTTCATTCTGCATTTTTTTCCAAAGGTATAAAACATTATTTTGGTGAGTTTTTTGGTCAAATATCATCACCAAAAAGTTTTTTCAAATATTGTACTTTTATATATTTTCAAAAAAAATTCTTTTTTTTACAAATTAAAATGCCACAAGTTGTAATTTCTTCACCGGAATTCTATGAGAATTCTATGTCCGAAGTTTCAGTGAAGAAATTACAACTTGTGACATTTTCATTTGTAAAAAAAAGAATTTTTTCTTAAAGTAAATAAAAATACAACATTTGAAAAAACTTTTTGGTAATGAGATTTGACCAAAAAACTCACCAAAATAATGTTTTATACCTTTGGAAAAAAATGCAAAATGAAGTTCTATTTGTGGACTTCTTTAACACATAAAAATAAGTATTTTTAGAATTACTTTGGACAGTAGCTATAAGTCTTCTAAGAGACCATCTTCTCCAAATTTTAGGTCAAAATTCTTTTTTTTGGAGATAAATGGTGGTAAAAATCCCTAAATCAAGTGTTGTGAGAAATTTTTGGGGCTATTTAAAAATAATAAATTAATTTTTTAAAATCTCCAAAATTCATTATAGATATATAATAGCTATGAGTAGCTTCCCTGTAAATTTTGAGTCATTTGGTACTAAAACACAAAAGTTATGGCCAAAAATAAAATCAAAAACAGAGTGTGACAAAAGGCTTGAAGTGTTTCTTGCAATCACCCTAGGAACCCCGCGGTTTTCTGAAGGCCTCAAATTTCATCTAATGTTTCTTAGTAAGATTTAGATGACAATACTGAATACTAGAAATAAGAATCAAGGAATATAACTTTGGCATTAATTTATAACATTAATTATAACTTAGTATTGTTAGTAACCCATAAGTATCCAAGTATTCTAAGAAGACTTAGGATTGGGATTTCAAGTAGGTTTGTATGACCTTAGATTTTGATCCGATTTTCTAAAATATTTTTTAAAAATAAAAAATCATACTAACTTTCTAGGAATATAAATTTGATTTTAATTTGTATTTGAAAAGAACATTGTCACATCGGACAGATTAGGGTCATCAACTCGTCAAAGCAATCAGATGTCTCAAATAGACATTCCATTTGACTATCATATCCTAGGTCTTGAAAGTTTGCTTAGGGTGAATGCAAGAAAGACTTGTACTATTTGGCGTCATACTTTGAGTGACGGAGTTGTCATGTGCTATAACTTTTGAATTATTAATTCTTTGAACTTGAAAATTTTATTGGAGATGGCTAACTTGATATTTATCAAAACCTTTATTTTTTGAAAAAATTTAAAAATAGTTTTATATTTGAATTTGAATTTAGCTAATTTGTCACTCTTTGCAGTGTAGGGTTTTTAGTACTAACGAGTATTCAAAATTAATGATTCAGAGTTGAGATTTCTAGGGTCTATTTCTACACTAGGGAGGCATGTTTCTACCAAAGGAAATTTGAAAAATCATTATTCTCTTTCCTCTACATGTGTGCTAACAGGCCTCCCTTGTATGCACATTTTTGAACAATCAAGATGGTTTTGAGATCATTATTTTGGTGAAATATCTTCACCATAGAGTCTTTCCAAATGGAAAATTTTTAGTTTAAAAAAAATTACTTTCCCTATTTTTTACAAATTAAAATGTGAAACTATAGTGAAAGTTACAATTTTCATGAAATTTTGCACTTTTCAACTTCTCCTTCGTAGAGAAATTTTCTATGCTTTTCCTTCTTAGAGTACCTTCTTCTTAAGGTATATACATCAAACATATTTTTCACTTTTATAAAAATTGATTTATTAATTATACAGTATTTTCAAAGAATGAGTATTGTGCATAACACTAAACTTTTTGGCAGGTCTTTCCTGCAATGATCCCTTAGATTAAAAAAATGACTATGATTTACTTTCATTGCGTAATATGTTATTCCACGTTGGAACCAAGGCGCATACACAAGGCTGAGGACAAGTAGTGTGTGTAATTGTCTATGACCACAATTGTGTGGGGCTGTGGGTGCAAACGTAAATGTAGTGTGCCAAGGTGTGAGCCCCCAATTTGTCACTTAAGACTCATTAACTTTTTTTCTTCAATTTCCTACAAAATTAAATAGAGAAAAACATACAAAAAGCCTTAAAAAGAGTGTAGAACCAAAATAGGCATATTACTTGTCAATATGGTATTTTGACTAGATTCATATTTTGTACATAATTTCAATCCAAACCCACTCTTAGATAGGTTAGAAACCTGGAATTAGGATGAAAATTAAGATAATAGAATAATTAGCCTTGTATGTGACTAGGGTTGGCTAATTGGTCCATGAGAACCCTAGTGAGGTTCAAGATAAGGTTCCATCTAGAGATTTCGATTTCTTCATAGCATCGACAAAATAGAGGAAATCCCAATTATTAGTATGCATGTATTATTCATGCAAGATAAGCCAATAGAGGAAATCTTGTCACCAAATGTGGAAGTTCAAGGATGGAATAGCATGAGAGACTAGTTAACAAGATCAATCCCCCAAGATTCACCTTAAAGAGAAAAATACTTCAAATTCTTGAGATCAATCAAAGGGACCGGAATTTTATCCTTTTCACTAAAGGTGTAGGACAATAAAGTGAGCTTATACTTATTTTGTGAGATTCCATGAAAGTTACACAAAACGTCTCAAAAAAATTTGATAGTCAGAGAATGTATTTCGGACAATCAAGCAAAGAAACCTTCAATGAAAAATTCTTAGAAAATTCCTAAGGTTGGTAAAATCTCATCAAAAATTAGAATAAGTTGTTTTAAGCTAATAAAACACCTCAACCAATTTTGATACATTCCAATAGTCAAAGGTACCTAACCTAATGAGATTCTCCGACAACTAATGCATTCAAAAGTTGTGGTGGGGTTGATCAACTTACCAAGAGCATTTGAAGATAGAATGAGGTCAATGATAAGTCTTTTTTTATCCCCTCTTCCACCATGTAATTAAGAGTCTAGTGAAGTTGTTTTTTGCAAAAAAATTGAATTCCAAAAGTTGAATTTTTATCCATTTCGGTTTTTAACGTACACTACATTCTATAGAGAATTTGGATATAGAAAAAGTATTAGAAATTTAGTAAACTAAAAATGTCCTTCTAGATCCAATGACATAATTCGTCTGTAATCCGGAGTCAATTTTCCAAAAGTTAGCAATTTGATGATTTGGTCTAATATATGATGAAGAAATGCAATTATTAGGGCTTGTAGTTAGAATTTGAATAAGAACCTTTTATTTCATTGGAAATTCATTGGAAACCAATGGATTTGAATGAAGATCAAAAGGACAAATGTAAGACCAAATCAATAGGTGTAAGAACAAAGTTAAGAAGAGTAAGTTCTACAATCTAAAGGTGTAATACCCAAGTCAATAGGTGTAGGTCTTTAATTTGAATTCAAGTATAAATCCCTTGGTTGATTGAGAACCTATTCAAAGCCCTTGAACTTGAATTAGATATAAAGGACAATTGTAAGAACTAAATCAAAAGGGTAAATCCTAGGGTCTAGGAATATAAGACCTAAGTCAGTAGGTGTAAATTTTAGTTTAAATTTTAGTTTAGATGAAAATCTATAGATTTGGACAAATTCCATAGATTTAAATGGGAGCAATGTTTACCCAAGTCTCATGGTGAAATCTAGTTTTTTTAGGTAGAAAAAGGGAAGATGAGTGCCTTGGCCAAGTTTATAAAGGTGCTCATTTTTCCTCTCAAATTGTCTATCTTCTTATCCATACTTCTGTATGTTGGACCATTAGATCCAATTAATGTTAGAACTCTTGATAGTATAGGCCAAGAAACCTTTCATGGCAATTTTGGAGCTTATTGTAGCCTTTGATTCATATCCTTTCAACTCTTGGAGATTTTAGAGCCTTCCTTGTATGCGTATTGGTGAGACTTGTGGTGTTTAGGAGGCTTTGTGAGGCTTGTGGAGGTGTGTACCAGCCCTTTTTTTTTGCTTTTTGAGAAAGTGCCAACATGGCGATCATTTAAAATTTGGTGAAGCATTGTATTTCTACATTCATCCAACTTTTGCACTAAAAAATACTTTATAGTTATATTCATACACTTTATCATCTAAATTTGGCGATTTCATCCACGGTTTTCATAAAAATGGTAAATTTCTGGCGAAAAAAAGTTACTTTTTTTGATACTTTTCTGGCGAAATTTTTTTTTTTTTTTGAAATGGTGCTTTTCGGCACCATATCGCCAGAAATAAAAGGGCTGGTGTGTACTAACTTAATGGAGCTAATTGGAGTGTTGTATCTTGTGTTGTAGAGAGTCCTCACCAATTTAATTGGTATTGGTTAGTTACTTTGTGAAATTGCTTTGAGTGGAATCTTCTTGTGATGTGATTTACGAATGAACTTAGGTTGTCTTACAAACTTTTACTAATCATTGAATAACCTTCCATATGACTTGGTGATGCTGCTTTAGAAGGCCTCTAGCTTATGAGTTTTAAGTGTCTACTAATCCAAAGGTTTGTGCTAATCAAAGCGTGTAGATTATGTCTTCATTGTCCTTAATTTACTCCCCCTCTTCTAACCTTGTTGTATTTTGGAAAGAATTTTAATAAATCCCATTGGGATAGTAAAGCTTTGACCCCCCTAGGGGTAAAAAAGTCTTAGTTGAGTGTCAAAAATAGGGCCCGCAATTAGGGTTGCTAGCAGGTGAGCGGGGGAGCAGGAGCCTGTGAGCCTGTGAGCGGGAAATTTATTTTGAAAAAAATTTGAGTTGAGCACCTATGATCGTGGACTTTAGGGTAACAAAAATTAGAGTTTAGTACCTATACTCGTGGACTTAGGGTTTAGGCGATGAAGAAGATATGATGTCTATTTCAAAGATGTGACTACAGAAGTCACTTTTTGTTTTCTTCTTCATTTTCTGTTTGCATACACCTATGATCATGGACATTATATACAGAAGAGTAGGGATATAAAATCTAAATGTGAGAATCAAAGCACTTAGGTTTATATTATCGATTAGCTTCAATTTAGAATATTAGATCTTTTTTATATAGAGATAAATTAAGGAATGTGAAGGCAAAATGAAAACAGCAAAGAACAAATTCATGGATACCCAAACCTTGAAATCACAAAAGGCATTGGAAATACTCTAATTTGATGCAACTCATTCACTAAATAAGTCAATCTAGGTGTTGTTGAAAGAAGATTGATTTTGAGATGTATAATGAAGAGAAAGAATTGGGTGGTCAATACGTAAGGGTTTGTCGGATCCGACGAAATTGTAAGTGTTGCCTTCTTGTCTCAGAATTTATTTATTTGCTTATTCTTGGTGTAGGTTTTCGAAGAACTAGCAAGAGCCATTACCTTAGATGTTTTCAAAATAAAAATCAAATGAATAGAAAGAGAAATTCAAGACCTCCAGAAGTAGCCATAAAACACACAAATCCAATCCAAATAAAATCCAATACACAATAGTAAGATTCAAGAGATTAGTCAATCTCAAGAATCTAAGTGGCTGTGGACTCAGTCACTGAATCTGACCCTGTAGAGGACTCTGAGGACTCCCGTCCCTCAGATGCAGAAGCATCTATAAACTGTAAGACATTGAGGGCGTAAGTGTCTTTGCGTCGCTTTGATTTGGAACAACCAAAATTTGCAAAGGCACTTGCCATCTGCTCAACATAGGGTGGTAGCTCGAAAGGC
This sequence comes from Thuidium tamariscinum, assembly GCA_947034885.2. Taxonomy (NCBI): domain Eukaryota; kingdom Viridiplantae; phylum Streptophyta; class Bryopsida; order Hypnales; family Thuidiaceae; genus Thuidium; species Thuidium tamariscinum. Next base: position 43,267,918 of record OX344750.2, on the reverse strand, counting down.
TTCTCTGGACTAACGACAAGCCTTTGATTTTGGTCCATGACCTCTCTCAAGATCAATCCACAACCTCTGCAAAAATTGAAGACATTATATTAGTCTTTGCAAATGTGATATGAAGAAAAATAATAAAGAATGAAAGAAGTTTCCACTTACTTACTGGATTTTCCCTTGCGAACAAACTTGCGAGGCACAATAGGCGCATCTTGCACATCCACTGTCAAGTCCACTGTTGTCTCGGGGGTTGGAGCCACTGGCATTGAGGGTGATGGCTTCTTCATGGGCTTCAAAATGACATTGAAAACATCTTTGTCCCCCTCAAAAGCTAGAATGTTGCGTCCAGTTCCTCTACAAGCCAAAATGCAAGCACCTAGGGCATTCATGTAAAAAAAATGTGTTAGAGAGGTGACAAAATTATTACAATGATATAGAAGTGTGAAATATTAAAATTGAAGACAAACCTGTGGATGCCGTGCAGTCCACAATGACATCGCCTTCATTGCTTGTGGCTTCAAGGAGGAGGGTGAAGAACCTTGGATCTTTTTCACGTGGGCCTCTCCATGGCTTCTTCCCATTCATGGAGATGTCATCTGCATGCATGTAATTCATCAGTATGTCATCATTCTCGACATCCACCCCAGCCTTCTTCATCATCTCAGTACGCTTGAAAGCAAATTTGGATTCGCCTTTTGCTTTGAGGTCCTTGACAAGGAGAGTGACTCCAAACTTCTGTGTCTGCAACAAATATGACACAAGAACATTAGAGATCAATAAATAGAATTTAAAAAAAAAATAGGTGACAAAAACTGAAGCATCTGTACTGAAATTACCGTCTTTGTGGTGTCCGTTGGCGAGGTGAGATGCATGCGATTCATGCCTAGCCAGTCTTTCTTCTTCTTGAAGTCAAATGCTTCACAAACTCCTGCTAGATCTTCCCTGGATGCAATGCTGAAGGAGTGAAACACAATGATGCATCCATCATCGTGCAGATGCTCTACTGCAAATGTGCATGCGGATTGCAAAGCATTAGCTTCTAAATCCGCATTCCAATTTGGCACCTCCTTCGACGTAAGAGAAATGCCTGGCACAGGCAAGTTCTCTGGACAGTCAATGAAGATGACATCAACACCAGCCCTTGCATTTGCGACACCTTCAAACATGCGAGTTTTGCCCACTGCCATCTGCAAAAGCATATTTCAATACAATTTCAATATATTAGTATTGCATACTTTTCTATCATTCAAAGCACATTCATAATATTTAGTACAACATTAGGAATTTTAGGGTCACTTCGATAAAAGTCTGAGCTGAAAAAGAAATTACATTTGTCAAAATGTTCAACCATTTCTAGAGAAAACAAAACCATATGAAAGTAGGTAATGTTAAGTAGGGAAATACAGGACAAAATATCTGTTTAGGTGATTCCGTCGGATCCGACGGAATTGTAAATTCTGCCTTGTTGTCATACTAATTTTTTCAAATTCAGAAATTCTTCAATACAAAATATAATTGTGGAGCAGAGACAAATTTTCCTTCAATGTTTCATTATAGCAACTTTGGTGCTTAGCATTCATATCACTGACAATAAGCAAAATAAATTTGAGCAAAGATGTGTGAAGAGATCACCTGAACCAAGTACTTCAAGACATCATCGTAGGCACCCTGTCTTTTGTCCTCCATATCCATGGCGATGTCCTCAATGCAAATATTAAGGATCAAATCCTCAGTCTGTTGCACATCATCGTCGGAAAGGACCATGGCTTGTGTCACACGTGAAATGACATCTTCAGTGAGCTGTGAGATGGTGACTTTCCTTGGTACTCCGCCTTGTGTTTGATCCACAGTGGAGGAAGCTAAGACTTGCCCTTTCTCTACCACATTCTTCTTTCCCTTGGCCTTAGTCTTCTCTTCCTTCTCCTTCTCGGCTTCTTTCTCCGCCTTCTCGGCCTCCTTCTCCGCCTTCTTTGCTGATTTCTCTGCCTGCTTTTTCTCCTTGGCCTCTACAATGAGTTGATTCTTCACTTCTTTCTTTCGGTCCAGTGCATCCCTCTTGTTGATGGCCTTCTTCCTGGCATCATCATCCATGCCGATGAACTCGTCAACATCCTCCAAATCTATCACCCCCTTGCCCTCCAATGATGCCCTAAGCTGAACCTCCGAATTATGGGTGAACTCCAGTGTGCAGTCCAAGTACCAACCCGCGCCAGAGAGATGAGCAGTAGTGTAGGTGCGCAATTGATGTGGGCTGAACATGCATGAACTCGAGTTGCGGTCGAGGAAGCGTGGAAGGAATTGAGGGAGGTCTAGTTTTGCAATGGCCCCCTTCGCTTCAAGCTCTAACTTGAAGTACCTGTAATTCAATCATAATGTGTTATATGGAGCATTGTTCAACTTAAAAATGAAAGAATAAGAGCAAAATATATCATAGAAGTTGTAGATTACAATCCTTTCAAGGGTGAAAAATTCCAAGTAGTAAAGAAAATGACATACCGATAAAGGACTCTGCGCACCACAGCGTTAGAGCCTTCGTGAGATGAAAAAGTTTGGCCCCTCTTGAAGTACTTCGAGCCCTTGAAGTAATTCATGAAGCCATGTTCCCAAATCTTCTGCCTCCATCCTTCAATGTACTCTGGTAGCCGCTCTGGTTCTGGTTTGACGTTGTAGTCGATGGAAAGGTTGTCTTCCTTTACAATTTTGTCGAAGAACTCCACTGCAGCATCTTCTATCTGAAAAATGGGATATAGTCAAAAAGTTCAATTGTATTACCAAATATTTTAATGAAAATAACTTATTATTCAATAAAAAAATTATATTGTGCAAACATCTACAATAAAAAGTACCTACAATTATATTAAAGAAAATACATTCTCACTAAGTAGAGTGTGTCTTTGCTAACTACTCCTTCAAATTCAATGAAGGACCCCAACTGATTCCTTTTAAAAGGCATCACAGAGGGTCTGGAATTCCGCTAATATCAAAAGAAATCTTGAAAAGATATTAAACACTTACCCCAGCGTACCAAGTGCACTTCACCAGAAATTGAGGAAGTAAGAGTTCGGAGACAGGTTTTGGTGGCAACTTCCTTGATTCGCGGTTTGGGGTAGAAGAGTTCCACCATTGAAGTATCTTTGTCTTGTGCTTTGCAGTCATCTTACAGGTGGCGACCAACTGGAGCTTCTCCAAAGTCATTTCAGGCACCTCGTAGTTGCCCCAATGCTTTTCCACCTACAAGAAGACAACAGTTAGTTTTTCAATATGGATTTGAACTTTTTTTTAAACAAATAAAGTGACATTGGAGGCTAATTATTGAATTGTACCTCTTTAAGGAAGTCCACTCCATTTGCTGGGTTGGCCACCGCCAGCAATTTGAACATCTTCACCATAGCTGCCTTTGTTCGTTCTCTTGCCCCCAATCTCATTGCCTCGGCTGCCAGTAGTGGTACACTTCCAGTCTCTTGTGTGGCCTCCATGTACCTTCTTACTGCTGCATCTGCAGCTTGTGAAATTTCTTGCTGCACAAGAAACCCAAATAGATGTGAAGTCAATATGGACAATGATGATTTTTTAAAATAAAAATATTTTTATCAAAAACAAGTTGAAGGAGCTTACCCGGAAGATGAAAGATGTGAAGACCTCGGGTTGAATTGAATACCATTTCTTAGTGACCTTGTGCTCAAGGCACCTCTTCCTCTCTGCAGGCCTAAGTAAAGCTGCAAACTTTGCTATGGGTAGCATTCCGTACTTCTGAATTTGGTACAAGGTGTGTACCAAATTCGTCTTCACGTGGGAGTCTTCTACAGACCTGAGAACCATTCAATGCAACATAAGCCGAAGATTTGAACTACCTCCAAGAAAGTACATTATTCAAATTGAATATTTTTTTGAAAAAAAAAAACAATCAGAAAGAAGGAACTTACTTGTTTACGTCATGCATGACTTGCATGACAAGTTCATTCCGACCTTTCGTGTCTAACATGATAGAATCGACACTGCAGTGCTCCTTCGAGTGCTTAGAGATGTAGTTCATCCACGCAATTCGTCTGTGGTTCCCATCGCAAATGAAGATCTTCAAGTTCTTCAAGAACTGAAGCTCTGGCTTGGACTCGAACTTTTGTTTGAAGACTTCATTCTTCTCCTTCCAAATGGGGTCCCAACTATCCATCTCATGTTGGGTGAACTCTTCAGTGTTCCCATCTTCGTTTGTAGCTGACACATAGAATACCGCAGCGCCATCTCGGTACCCTCCACCTGCAAACTCTTGCTCTAGCTGCAGGATATCAGATGCCAATGCGGGTTTGACCATTGGCATTGCCACAAGCCTGCACAATGGTATGTGCATTCTAAATACCTCCTCGGGCTTCATCCGAAGTTGTGCCAAGAGCTTCACAACATCACCTTTTTGAATGTGCCGGAGTTCTTCCTCTGACATCATCTTCTCCTCCTCACGGTCTTGAATGACAATCTCCATGTCCTCCTCTCCTTCATCTCCATCTCCTTCTCCTTGTTCGATCTCTGGCTGCCTTTGGTTTTGAGAAGATGGCGTTTCAAATATTGTTTCTGCTTCTGTGGTTTTGGCGGGGGAGATGTCCATCTAGAAGAACAAAGTTCAGGTTTAATAAGTGGAAGGTTTACAGTAGACAAAAAAAATATGAATTGCTTGACCAAAGTGATGGACCAATGAATAGAAAAATAGTTTACTTCATTTGGAATATAGTACTTGCAATTGGATAGTCAAATACATCTACAAAAATGATGTAGTTTGAATAAAGATAAAGCCTGGCCTGGTATATAGTGTTTTTGAGGACAAAAATCCACCTAGTCTATGATTTGAACATCCTCATCCTCATCCTCATCAGAGCTGAGGATGATGATTTCATCTGACTGAAACAGGTCCATATTTGACACCTCACTCTCCCCTGTGTACAAATCAAAAAACTCTACACTGCTGGAGTTGGAGGGCTCATATCAGAGGGATACTCCTCCTCCTCACTGAAAGATGAGAACCACGGGCCATTGCTCCTAGTCCCACTAAGCACACTTGATTGAAATGCGTCAACGGCATATTCCGCAGCATCCATGACGTCATCAAAACTCACCAAATTTTGGTTTGCATCACTTTGGTCAAGTGAAATGGACACCCCTGGCTGTGGCCACATCTGGGACTTGGATGGTCCTCCAACGTCCTTATCAGGGACACTCTGGTTTACAGGACTCTCCTCCTCAAGAATCAAAACCTTCTGGCGTTTGCTCCGCCCTTGGCCACCCTGGACACAAAAGGATAAAATTTTATATTCGTTTGCAAAGTCATGATTCTAAGTACTTGTAACAACTCCGAAATTTAAATGCTCTAAATCAATTTCAATTCACAAAGAAATTTCTAGATCATATAAATCATGCCTTTAGGATCTTTGATAGATAAATTATTTATCAAGAAAGACACTACTTCAAAAAAAAATTTCACATGAAATAGATTCAACCTGTTGCTTCAAATCATCATTGTCCTTTCCAATGCTTCCAGTTCTTGCAGCAGGCTGGAAAAAAAATCACAATGTGAGTACAAGAAAATTTAAAAATTTAAAATTTAAAAAAAAGATGAAAATAATTGGGTACTACGAGGTGTTTGAAAAATTCAAGTCGGATCCGACTTGATTTTCCCAAACACCTCGTAGTACCCCTCAAATAGCCCATTTTCTTTGAAATATCCACAAATTCAAAAGAAGACCAAATATGATCAAGAAAATTTACTGTCTTGCATCTAAATAGCATGTTTTCAGAGGGATATATAAAAAAAATCAAGATTCTATGGAGACAAAGAGGTACAAATTCAAATTGTCAGAGATTCAGTAGGAAAAAAGAGGGATTTAAGGAATCTTTCCCCGTATCAATCTCAAAATTAAAAATTAGCTTTTACTTTAGAAAACTGGTCCCTGGGCAGCTTCAAGAGTTCACAGGAGACTCACTCTTAGATATCTCAAGTGCCAAAGAAGATAATATCAAACTAAAAGATAACAAAGACTGATGAAAGTAAGTACACTGAAAATCTTCAATGCAACGAATTGAATCAAGACCAGTTGATGAAGTCAGTGCCAAACAAGGAGAACACGTCGCCAAAAAACCAAAACTGGACTGCTCGGAGGTACGGCAGAGGCCTGCGGCAGTCTTCACCGCAGAAGTTCGATGACAGCTTTCGGTGAAAATTCAAGAAAATTTCAGAGCCCCGTGGGTACCACGAGGCCCGCGGGAAAACCAAGTCAGATCTGACTTGGTTTTCCCGCGGGCCTCGTGGTACCCACGGGGCTCACATTTTTTTTAATCAACCTGAATCGAAAATGTCAAACATGACTGCATAAAACCAAAACTGAATGCGGCCATTGTGACAGAGGTCAGCGCAGGCAGTCTTCACCGCAGAAGCTCCAGGACATGATTCGGTGAAAATTCAAGAAAATATCAGAGCCTCGTGGTACCCACGGGGCTCACTTTTTTTTTCAGCTTTATCTACTTCCTGATCAAAAACTAGTTGATGTCACTGTAGCTTCAGATTAAGTCTTCGCTCGACGTGACTACAAGCTCAGGGTCGGTGGCCTCAGCGAAAGGGATTCAGCGTGAAATCTAAACTCGAATGGAGACGTTGAGAAGAGAAATCTGAAAACAAGATTCAGAACCGGCCTTCGCGGAAGTCTAGCGACAGTCTGGTTCGGGCGAATCACGAGTGCTCTCTCGTGGAGACAGAGCGGGAAGCAGGCTCTGTTCAAGCTGTTCGACGCACCTGCAACACGGCCTCAGATGCACGTGCTAGAAGGAACATGACTGCGAATCCAAGCGAGTCCACGGCAGCGAGTTCATGGCGGCACTGAACTAGACTCAGAGTTCTATCGGTCGTCTTCCAATCCCAAAAGCAGCTCCAGTTGACATTTCCGGAATCCCTCACGTACACTCATATGTTGTTGCCTTTGGCATCGTGAATCCACTCAGAAACTGAACTACAGGACGCTGAAGACAGGCCGACTAGCATCACAGCTGTTCACAGCACTCATGAGAAACAATCAATTGAAATCGAGAAGTAGCAGGTACCTCTGGTTGAGAACCCTGTTCGTCTTGAGTCCCCGAAGTTTTCCCTCGGCTCCGTGTCATCCTCGGCATCTGCATCAACCTTCCAGTGAGTTCACGAGAAAGAATTCAGGATTGTGAGAAGCCTGAAGGTCGCGGCTCAAGATAAGAGTTACAAGGATGGGTTCATGAATTTGAGGCTTGGCGCGCGGGGTCCCTCGACCTCTGACTCACTCGCCAGCGAATCCAGGAGCGATAGGAGTTGCCTGGATCGAAATTCTCCACGGCTTCCTCGATTTTTGGACTCCATCTGTGTTGGCAGCCTGGAGCAGACTTGCATGCACAAGAATTGAGGCGGCCCATGAATGCAAAAGTTTCCAAGTTGGCGCCGATCCATGAATCATGGAATTCTAAGTTTGCATTGACTTTGGAGATTCGATTTGTAACTGTTGTGTTACGTGTCCTCTGTCTTACTCGGTGACTTTTCATTTCAGTATCTCTGGAGCCGCTGAGGACTGACAAATCCAGCCAAAGCCGGATATAACGACAAGACTGACACGAGCTATTGAAGGTGGGATACCCGGCAATACCCAAGACTGACGCAGCTCGCCCAAGACTGATCGATACCCGGCAATACCCAGGACTGACGCAAGTCGCCCAAGACTGATCGATACCCGGCAATACCCAGGACTGACCCATGTCGCCATGGACTGATCGATACCCGGCAATACCCTAGGACTGACCCATGTTGCCAAAGACCGATTGATACCCGGCAATACCCAAGGATTCACACTAAAACCCGAAGAAGTATTGATACCCGGCAATACTTAGTGGACAATAGTTAGTGTACATTCAACTAAAGACGAAAAATTAAACCAAAGTTTTGAAAGTTTTTTTCATGAATTTTGAAGGTCTATATTGTCAAGGTCACGACACGTGTCCAAAAGTGTCATGAAGTAATAGGGAAGTATTGACTAGGAAAGTAGTATTGACTATGATCAAAATTAAAAGACTCTCAATGTTGGGATATGGATTCAAAGCATTTATGGGCTTTGAAAAATCAAAGAAATTTCACTTTTTGGACTAAGAAGTATACAAATTTGCAATTCCCATCTTTCCTATCTTGCTATATGGAAAAAGTTTTCATAGGCTCATATTCTTTACAATCTGTTCTTCAGTTGCTTAAGCGATCAGATATAGGTGGTTCTACCTTACCTAAACTTCTTTCCTAACACAAAGCATCAAACAGAATTTATAGATCATATGGATTACAATTTCTTAGTTATATTTCTACTCTCATCCTGCCACTCTATGCAGTATCCCTGTGTTGCTCTATAAGTTTTGTCGTTTCTACGTACTTTCAAAAATTGCATCCCCTACTATAGCACTAAACAACAAAATTCTCAATGACCATTTTGTTGAATCTCACTGACTTGCTATACACTGAATTCATTCAGTGTTGTTCTAATTCTAACTACATCAAATGAAAATCAACAAAAATATGCGTGTAATGGCACTTACAGTAGACGTTTCCTGGGACTCTATGCCTTCGTCTTCGACAGGTGTCTCCATTAGGTACTCCTGCATAGGATCTACATTTTCGCCTTCAACACTCATCGATTGGTCGCCCCCTTCTATCTCAAGACTAAGAGACTTCTGTGACCCACTTGGTTCAGCACGACCTCGCTTTGACAGTGTCTTCTTTGCACGAGTCATCCTGGCTCTCCTCAACGCTTTCCTCGAAGAATAGAAGAAAGAGCAATGTTTCCTATGACTCTTCCTTTGCTCTAAAAGGACAGAATGTACAGTAGAATTTCCTACAATCATGAGCACATCAAAGAAACACCTAATTCTACTCTACACACAGATGAGAGTTTCACTCGAAGGATAACCATGAAATGAATCCAGCTCTTTCAAGAATCACCTATGTACTCCTCTTCCTAAACACCGTCTTTGCTCTTCACGATTTCGCGCGTGTCATATGACATAACTATTTCGGCGCCGGCACTTCCAAAATTTGAAAATTCCACTGCCCGAGGCAATTGGACAAGACAGCGCCGGCACTTCTAGAATTCGAAAATTCCACTGCCCGAGGCAACTTGACGAGACAGCGCCGGCGCTTCCAAAATTCGAAAATTGCATTGCCCGAGGTTACTTGACGAGACCACGCAGCCAATGTCAGTCAAAGTACAGATTTGTGTATGCTATGAAATCTGTTGAAGCCGTTCCAAAGAAGTCGACATTGTAATAATTATATACTACCCCACAAATCTACTGACAACATATCTAAGATTGGAAACTTCTATAAGTTTTAAAATTAATCATTTATTGAGACTCTAATTAGTAACCCAACACTCGAAAACCGTCAGAATGGTAATTTGGGACTCTACTGTATATTTCGTATTAGCTAATGATAATGTGACGGTTATTTTTGAAATGATTGCTTAGCTCCAGAGCCCCTCTACTGTACACACTATCAATGCTAAATTCTAATCCATATTGTCGTTGCCACTTTCATTTACAAGTAATGAATGCACCCTTGAGAACCCTATATGAATCCACATGTTTTGTTTTTTACTAAGCCCTCAATTCATTTGTACCTACATTTCTATCTTATAATTGATTGTGAACAACATGGCCAGCATTCGTGTAGATGGTCATGAAGTTCCTTTAGTGTTTCCTTTAGACCTAGAAGGTCATGCTACTGTATTTAGCCACTTGCTTCATGTTCGATTCAAGTTTGTAGAGTCTTCTATCTATGTTGAAGAAGAGCGCCATTCTGAGTCTGGTGAATTACTTCAGTCAATCCCGCTTCTAAAATGTCTCTCTAATGAAGGGCACTATTGGTCTCTAGGTCTCGGAAACTATAGGGCTTATGGTCTCCCATTATCTATGTTAGATTTGTCCACTGAGATAGCAAGTCGCCAATCTGATAATTCTACGGTGAATAGACCTTCAGTGAACGGACCTCAAAATGCTAATCCTACTACTCCTATAGGATGCTTTCCAGCATTTGTACAGAATGAATTGTCTGTTGAAGGAAAGGTGGAGTTGTTAGGTACTGTTGTAGAGCTGTCCAGTGAGTCTGAAGGCCAATCCCCTTCCTTGACTCTAGAGATGGACCCTTTTTTGGTCAAAAAAGAGTCCAATGATATGAAACTTACGAACTCTGTACAGAACACCTCCACTAGTATTTCTAAGCAACATACCTTCTCACATGAAGTTTGTCATCCTATTGTGAGCAATGTAACAAGTATAATGAAATGCTTGAAGGGACTTTCTGGTCTTCAACGTTCAAGAAATGAATTGTCAGCATTAGATATGAATGCCGTCAAGCACCACCAAGTGGAGTTTCTACCACCCGATTACAACGGAGATGCCATCTTTGAACTACCGCCGTGTCGGGCCTCTTCATCTTCATCTGCGGCTAAGAACTTGGAGGGAATGGACAAGCGGTACGACGGACATGGTTGGTGCAAGCTAGTGACAACGAACATCAACAACTCGGACAATTTGAAGTTCCGTAAGTCCTTCTGCGCTGGCCATCTTATTTGTGAAAACCCTAGCTGCGAGTACTTGTCAAGGACTTTTAGGAAGAATGAAACAGAGTGGAGTGGTTCCACAGTATTTCCATTTGTAGTAGGAGTCGTTCCACCCAAAGATTGCAAGCTAGTTTGTAAAGTCTGCAAAACAGTTCCTACATGTCTCAGTACCTGTGATGCTAGAATTTACTATTGCTACAGTGATAATCCAAATATGACTAGGGCTGCTATTCACCTAGGAAATCACTCTCACCCAGTAGCAAAAGGCATGTATAGAGATTCTGCAAAGGAAATTACTGAACTCATAGCAGAGCAAGTTGCTAAAACTCCTTCAGCCACGAACTCCGCCATAGCCTTATCTGCTAGCAAAGACTTCCTTACGAACCACCTTTTTCACCACGGAGATGGAGAAGAAGATATTGAAGGGAGAAGAAATGGAAGAGGTCATGGATCGCTTTCAGTTTCTAAGTAGTCCTAGTATACGGAATATCACCTCCTCTTTCCGCTCAAACAACCAAGGAGGGGTCATTGACAATATTATGACTATGAAGAAGGAATCGAAGTTCGAGTTCATATACGATAGTGTCTTCCCAGGCCAAGGCAAAGAGAAGGTTTATGTATTCAAAATGCTCACTAAAGGGCCTGGAAGTGGAGTGGACTTGGTAAGGCGCATGCAACCTGAAGGTGATCTACAGAATGCGTGGATGATGTTCGACCACGTGAAGCGCGTGAAGGACTGGACCACCATGGCATGCCACGTGTACGACTCTCAGTACAAGAAGGTAATGACTATTGCAGTGTGTGACATGCAATCAGAAGATACAGAGATTCAAGTACAGTTCTGGAGGTCACTGAATGCTATAATGGAGAAATATGGAGTGGCAAAGCCAAATTTTAAAGGATTTATGGCAGATAGCGCAATGGCCAATTGGAATGCAGTTCGTATTGTATATGGTAGTGGCTCTGCAGATGACATTATGAAGAATCGTGAGAGAACGTGTTTACTACACTGGAGTAATTCTCTTCAGAAGCACACACAGAAGCACATAAAGCAAGCATTACAACAACAACACATTGCACTTTGTAAGCAATACAAAGAATCCAAGACTTTGGATGAAGCGGAGGTGTGCTATCTTGCAATTCGGTCATGGTGGATATCATCTGGAGCTACAACAGAAGACTCACTACATCACTTGGAGCATTGGTTGGCATTTTGGCATTTTCGTTATTTACAATGGGGAGGCTTCATGACAATGGTATGTAGATCTTATTTTGGTTAAAAGATTATATTTTGTATTCTAATTTAGTTAGAAATCTAAACCCATTTAAATTGTATAGAGAAAATAATTTTTTATTATTTTAAATATTTTTCTAGTTAAAAATTAGCCTACAAATAATTTCAAATTTTAAAAAATAATTTTGAATACAAATTTGAAAGTTTTGTTAGAGGAAGCAGTGTGGGAAATGAATGAATTATCCGTTGGATTCAATGGGTATAAGTATACCTTTTATGAACCTTGTGGTAAAGCATATATAGAGATACAAATTTTTGGTAAGTTTTAATGATTTAGTATTATTAATGCACTAGAGAGTGATATTGTATTTTGAATCCGTCGGATCCGACGAATTCCTAAACCTCTTTAATTTTGAAGAAATATATTGTTTCCTAATACAAATATTGGATGCCGTTGATAAACTAGTTGATGGTACAATGTTTCAAATTTTTTGGGCCAAGTGACAATTTTGGATATTCCAAATATACCCACCACTATTTGTTTCTTATTTTCAATTGTACTTCTCTAAACTTTAACGCCATACGCAAATTCTAAGAAGTACAGGGAGCAATTTCAAATATAATTGGTGTAATAATAGTGAACTCTATTCTTATTCATATCTGCCTATGGTTGGATTTCAGGGGCTTACTTTAGAGGAGATGACAGACATGCCTTTTTGTAATCTATCGGAAACGGTCCATAATAAGTGGCTACAAATGTCGGGCAAAAAAGGAAACAATCTATTTGATGCCACTTGTGATGACAGTATTCGAGCTTGGATGCAAATGACAAACTATCGAGCATACCTTAAAGGAAATGCATGTGGGTCAGGACCATCAAAGGGAGAATTGAGGTTGAGGGCAGCTAGGCGTAGTGGGTGTCCAAAAAAAATTGCAGAGGCGTTGAATACATTGCCAGAAGCACATGGAGTGGGAACTCGAGTACCTCATCTAGAAGGAGAAGAAATTTTTGGAAGCACAAAGAGGAGGCTTGATGTACCTATTGGTGATGCTGGAGATTCACATAGACCTGACAAAGTCAACTTTTCACAACCTCGGGTCCGAACAAGGTCTACACAAGTTGCAGAACATTCAATCATGAAAGGCATTGGAAATCAAAATGAAGTCAATACCTCCAACTATGTGACGGTAGCATTTGAAAGCGATTGTGACACATCCAAGTGGCACATTGCAAGGATCAGCCACAAATCAAATGCAAGATGCTGGGCTCAACAACGGATGTCAAACATCAAGTGTACCTCAAGGATTGCCAAGGGTGGAAAAGGAACCCCTGCTCCTACTTATCGTGGTAGAAAAGAAGAGTATGGAACTAAGCGCCCGGTGGTCGTGGATTTTTGGTTTTGTTGGGATGACATTGAACGATGTGTGAAAGGTACAAAGAGGAAGTGGGTAATTGATAAGCCAGAGCTGCCTGAAGTTTGGCCTATTCTAATGGGGACCAATTTGAATCGTGAAGAAACTTTACTGTTACAACATGCAGGCTTCCGTCTTCAAGAACGGCCTATATTGTCGCCACATGAACTTTTTGCCATGTCTAAGATTTTTGAGCCTATCTTCTTCACCCAACCATGTCCACCAAATGCAGATGTGCACCCTACAGTGAGGAACAACCGAACAATCAAAAGACTTGCAAATCCTCCAACCGTAGAGCAACGCAACAAATGGGAAAGTGCTTCAAATATTATAGGGGAAATTTTGGGAGTAACCCTTGTACCTCTTCCTGGACTTGGTGCAATAGTGGTCTTGCAGACTGGAGCGGAGTCTAACAAGAATATATATCGAGTTACTGTGGGCACATTCCCTACATGCACATGCCCTGACTTTGTCAATATGATGGTATCTGCTGTGGGAGGCTGAGCACAATACGTGAATTGTAAGCACTTGTATTATTTGTATAGGTATTTCTGCAAGATGGATATTCATGATGACAAATTCATTCATGCACCTAGTTATAGCTTTAATGAGTTGAAGCTACTCCTAGTTCGGGCAGGGATCATCATTATTTCAAAGTAGATATGATTAGTTTCTTGGAGTGTAGTACATTCATGTTGCATTCTTTACATGTGCTACAAATGAAACTATGAAGTGATGGAGCCCAATTATGAATATTGACCGTCTTTGGAATACATTTATATTATTCGAATTTCTTTTTCTATCCATTTTTTACAGTTGCCCATTTTCATTCCATCCAATCGAAAAATTCCTAAACCCTAGAACAAGGTACATTAGTCTTTTGTATTTGAAGTGTTTGCCCTGTTTTTTATTGACCCCTAAACCCTAAATCCCTAAACTTAAATGTATAGATGATATTCTTAATGGTCCCAAAATATGAGATTTCACGAAAATCCACGGTTATAGGAGACACGGTCATGGGTAGCAAAATTTACTATAAATAGTAATTATTTGTTGAATTTTGGAACAAAAACTGATTGAAAAAAAATTCTAGTCTAAATTTCTAAAAAAAAGGCTACTTCATGCTCACCACTCACAACTTTCCCACTCGCAGCTCACAAGCTCACCGCTCCACGCTCAAACGCTAGCGTCGTTGGGCCCGCAATGAAGCTTTGAATCTCCTAGGGATAAGGTCTTAGTTGAGTGTCAAATAGGAGGCTCTATTGAATACCGACCCATTGATTCTCTAAGGTACTTGTGCCTAAAGTTTAGTTTCCAAAACACAATGATTGGATCAAGTATGTCCGGCGTCCACAACAGTTTATTTAGCGTTGTATGGTTTAGTCCAAATTGTTCTCTCATAGATCTCCAATTTTGGCGAGCTTTGGTGGCTCTCTTACATTGGTGCGTTTATATCGTTCATATATTCTACCATTGGCTTGGGACTCAGTATCTACAAATCTACATGTGAATGACAATTCTAAAAATGTGACTTTTTTTCTTTGAGTGTCTTGAGCACACACACTTAAAATGACTATAACCTAGTTTCAGGTGTACTATAGTCAATCACAGCATGATATTCCAAGATGTTTCAAAGAAGGTCATAATATAATGATCATGCGAGTATGGGTATTTTTTCTTTTGCTTCTTGTTGGGTATTTTTGAAACTTGGTCCTATGAACTCATAGAATAATTTACTAAGATCTTCTGAAAACTACAAATGCATACTAAAAGATGTCGAAGCTTTGCTAAAAAAAGATTTCGAACCAGGACAAATTTGGGCTAGTTGGTTCTTTAGGGATTTAACAATTTCAAGGTAGAGTTTTTTGGTTCTAAAATTCTGTAGGGGATTTTGTATATTGGTTTAACTTTCTTTTTGTCACATTAATTTTTATTTTAATGCAAGGAATTTTGACTTATAGAGGGACGGGTAGGACACAATTATGGGGGCCTAGATGGTATGCCAATTTGTTATGACACAACAAACGGTTGCTCATTCTAATCAACACTACAAAAGACGTGGAATATATTCACTACTCTTAGCAACATGGCTTTTGCGTACTCCTTCTCCTTGATCCTCATTGAAATTCAAGTAGGCCATATTCAAAACACTTATTACAAGTACTATCACTTTGCAAGAGGGCTAAGGAGATATATTTGATATAAATAGTTCTACTTCAAGAGCATGTTTCTCCTACATTATGTTGAGAATCGTTAAAACCTTACGTTGGGGTATGCATTGAATCAACCTTGTTTTTTCTTATTGTGTCTTCTACAAAGCAAATCTTCTTGTCTTATTGATGAGCAAACAAAATAAGATCACCTTTCATCTTACTTGTCTCGTGATATTAACCACTTCTAACATGGTCCCTAGATTGGAGATGGGTGACCTATGATGTTATTTAAAGAATGTTATGTTGGTTTCAAAATCAATTCATCATCATAGCTTTTGATTTTTTTTGTTTCATTTGCCCATTGGATCCAACGTCTTTTGATCCACAGGATACCTTCAAAAGCCCACCTTCTGAAGCCTCCCAAATGAAGAAGTCTGCACGCATTTCCATCACAACGACCACGTTCTTTTACATGATGGTGACTATTTGTGGCTACATTGCATTTGGTGATGGCACACCAAGGAACTTGCTCATTGGATTCAACACTCTTTATTGGCTTGTGGATTTTGCAAAAACATGCATCGTGATTCATCTAATTAGTACCTACCAGGTAACTAGACACACTATCTGCATTGTGCTTATTTCCTTTCATACTCCAATCAAGAAGCATTTCAAATTACTCTGGACGAGTGTGCGCTTGTGCTCTTAAAATGATTTTTTCTTTTGAGAGCGATAAATAATGCCTTTCAAATTAGGATTTTGAATGTTTTGAAGTAGTATAAAGAATTTTAGTTTTATGAGCAGGAATTATTGTTTTACCTAGGTATCCATTGATTGCACTAGTCATGATACTCTGAATATGTTCAAATTGAATTGATATGACTCTCTTTTAAATCTGGTGCAAGTTTACAAACAGACGGTATATGGTTTTGTTGAGCTATGGTGTTTCAAGACATGGCCCAACAGTGCGCTCTTCAAGATGGAGTACAATTTCAGACTCCCAGGAAAGTGTACATTCAAACTGAGCGTGTTTTGCTCAGGGTTGCATCTGTCACGTCACGTCTGGATGGACGGTGTCAGAATCCAACCCCAACTTCCATTAGGATTCAAAAAAAAAATTCTTTTTTGGATGGTTGAGTTGCTGTCCGTGGATGACCTAGACGGTCCGTCGACGGTGGACGACCCGACCGTCGACAACCATCGAGGTCAAATTTTTTTTTTTTGCCTCGACAGTCTAGCCATCCACTGTCAACAAACTGTCCGTAATTTCAACAAACCGTCTAGATCAACGACAGACAAGACGTTGATAGCCTTTTAGTCCCAAAAAAGAATTTTAAAAAAATTTCGCAACGTCAGCATCCCATCGCGATCTGACTATGTTAGGACGTGTCAGGACGGACGCCGACGGACATCCTAACAAGAAAATCCAATGTCACGTCAGGATAGACAACCCTGGTTCCGCTTGATTTGACAAACTCTATATGTGATCGTCACCACCATCATCTCCATCGTCATTCCCTTCTTCAACTTGGTGATGGGCATTCTAGTGGCCATCAATTTCTGGCCTTTGATAGTCTTCTTCCCAATCCAGATGTACATGCGTCAAATCCATGTGAAGAAATGGGGCCGGAAGTATATCCTCTTCTAGCTGTTTAGTTTCATCACCCTTATCATTTCCATTGTTGCCTTGATTGGAGGTGTGGCGGGGATCATCGAAGCGCTCAAGGATGTCACCCTTTTCAAGGCTACTTGAATTCCGTCCTCAACTTGATTTCAATGATACATTGACCGAAGGATTTGGTTTTACTAGCATACTTAAGGTGGCTTTCATAAAAAGAACTACATGCAGTCAGAATGTTTCAAAGGTTCAGAATGTTCAGTTGATGGCACATTTATCACATTTGGTGGTATACAAACTTGTTGGGAAGTAGGGTCGTTGAGGCAAGGTGCTCATCAAGCTAATTTTAGATTGCTAAGTGACGCTTCATGTCAAATAGAATTCAATAGGCAACAGGTGAATCATTTCTGTATACTAAGTCTTTTGCCAACATGGGAAGAGTTCTGGCGTTCCTAACAATGTAGTCTTACGTAACTTATTGTCAATTAGTTGTCATTGTTGTGAAGAAGTACATCAATTGTAGGAGTCTGCAAGTTTGTCTATTATCTCTATTTTCCTTGTCTTATTTATCATCATTATTAGGATACATTCGCACCAGTAGTTACAACAGAATATGTAAAGAGATAACAGAATCGAGGTTGAGGTTCGGCAAAGAATTTTGTCAGAGTTCAACACAAGTCGACCTATAAGAAGGGTCCACGTTATGGGCAGTGAATACTACTTCAGTCCCCACTCTTCGGTTTGTTTTTTTAAATTCATTTTTTTGAGATTGTAGCCGGCCACTTTGCAAATCTTTCAAGAAAGGAAAGATTGAGGCTCCAATAAGGTAGGAGGCTCGAACTTTGACAGGGCATTTTGAACCAAACATGACTCAAAGGTATATTTTGGTTTTTGCAATATACCAAAATGTACAAAATGCGTACATTCTAGGAGGTGGTCACTTTTAGAGCTCTAGGCAATTCAATTTCAAAATTTCCTAACTAATTCTACAAAACTCCAAAAAATATGAAACAACTTGGGTTGGATGTCATTTCCTCTTGTCTTTCAAAGAAAATTTATTGAAAAATATTTCAAGATATTTTCCCTCTCCAAAATTCAATTTCAGTGCTTACTTGGTCGCTTTATGGACCTCCTACCTTAGTTGATCATTGAGGCTATTTTGGAGCACATTATACATAGAATGAGGTCGTAAAAAATTTTCCCGTATACAAAGACTTTACAATTTTTAGAATTTAATTCCTAAAATTGAAATTGTTGTGTAGTTTGAGTGCCCAAAAGTACTCTTGAACAACAATTGATGCCCATAGTCTTTTTATTCTAATCATTCTAGAAATACTCATCCCACTTACTACTTCCTAATTTTGTGCTTACTATTTTGAGACATGTGTCACCAAAATTTGGTGTTTGAAAAACTTTGAAGTTAAATAAAACCTAACCTAATTACTACATTTAAAAAGTTATTTTTGAAGTCAAGTTTCAATGTTAGAAATCTCATTTGGAAATGAATGATAGTGATTTTCTAATCAAGATTTTGTGCAAGGGTACCCATTGCAATCTTGACTTTTTATTGTGTTGAGAGCTCTTGAAAATGAGCTTCAAATACAATAGATCTTGGAGGAAAAATCACTTTCAAAATTCATTTATAGAAATTGTAGAGTATGTTTTCAAAAGCCATAAATTGATTGGAATTATGCACGCTAGGCTTTTTGACCTCAACTTGCAAAAATAAGATAGAAAGACTTCACATCTTTTTTGTAGTCTAAACACCCTCATGGTCAAACTTTATAAAAACTTCTAATCCACAAGTGAAATTGTTGTCTTTTATTTTTGTCTGCACTCTCTAACATGTCTACTTTGAATTTGTGCAATCACAATTCTAAAGAAACAACTTGTCAAAATGTTGGCATTTTGTTCAATTTAGAGCAAATTCCAAAATACTCAAAACAAGCCTTGGGCATTTAGGAGTTAAGCCCTAAACATACAAAGCCTTGGATTGAATTTTAAAGATTTAAGACAACTTTCTATGATATCAATTTTTATTGTGATTTTCATAAATGGTTCAGAATGTGAGGAAATAAATTAACCTTTTCAAAATACAATTTTGATTCATATCAATGTTTAAGGCAAAAATAATGTCCTCCTAAATAAAATATTTTAGAATCTCCATATTTCCCATCTTTGTATGTGGAAAAAATTTCTACTACCTCATCCTACGTACAATCTCAAGGATCAGCTTGTAGAGCCTCAGTCCTTCTTTTCTTAAAAGAATTCCAAAGTAGCTGGCTACAATCTCCAGAAAAATAAAATTTTTAAAAAAAACCCACCAAAGTGCAGGGATTGAAGTAGTATTCATTGCCTATGACGTGGACCCTTCTTGCAAGCCGACCTCTATTGAACTCTGATAGAATTCTTTGCCAAACCTCAACCTCGGCTATATTACCTCTTTACATATTCTGTTGTAACTACTAGTGCGAATGTACCCTTACATTTGTATACAACTTCTACTAGTGATAGTAAGAATAGATAGTGAGTTTAGAAAGAAGAAAGCAGTCAGTTCCTTTTGATTTGGTAAGAGAACATGGAACTATCCAAGGATTAATCTCCAAAATTAGGATATATGTAGTAAAAAATTAAAATAGAAAGTGGTAGGATAAGTATTGCCACCAGCCTTTTTTCAGCACCGTGTGGCCAGATTGCACCATTTCAAAATAAATTTCTTTTTTCGCCAGATAAAAGTAATCTTTTTTTACCAGAAATTTTCTAGTTTTCTTTAAAATATGGATGAAGTTGCCAAATTTGGATGAAAAAGTGTATGCATATGACGGAAAAGTGTTTTTAAGTCCAAAAGATGGATGAATGTAAAATACAATGCTTCACCAAATTTGAAGTAATCGCCATCTTGGCACTTTCTCAAAAAGTAAAAAAAATGGGCTAATTGCCACCCTTATCTTGGTCTCCAAAGTAGAAATTGTACTATAGAACCCCCTAGGGAAACGGATTGTAACAGGTGAGTGTAAGGCCAACTACCAGATCAATGGTATACAAAAGAAATCAAAGGGGGTAGAAGGATTCCCCAACATTAGGCCTTACTCAATGTATGTGGGTGGAAGTTTATATGCCATAGTTCAAGACATTCAACCACAAAGCCACCTACAATGGCCTAAGAAGAATTAGGCGGATGAACTCAAACCACCGTCATCAAGGAAGTACGTATGTAAAACCCTCCATTAAATCTCCACCTTTTCTTTTTGAGACCAAAATTATGATAACAAATTAAATTAGCTAAGATTTAACAAATTATTTTAGAATTAGAAAATCAAATTTAATTAGAAAATTTAATTAGATTAGATTTGACAAATTACTCTGAGATTAGCAAGTCAAATTCAATTAGCAAATTCAATTAATTTAGGTCCAATAAATTAATCTAAAGTTAATAAGTTAAACTCAATTAATAAATTGAATTAGCTTACAATTGGCAAATTGAAAAAAAGAGTATGATTAGCAATCTAATTAGCAACCTCAATAAGGATGGGCAAGTTAAATTTGAATTAGCAAATCAAGTAAAATTAGCAAAGTCAAAGGAGGGTTAGCCTGATAACTAGGCAAGTGAATTTGGAGCTACTAATTCAATCAAATAAAGGACAAAAGAAAGAATAGAATTCAAAGTAGAGTAAGCATAAAAAAACCTAAGATAGATAGAAAAGATTCATTGCGTAAAAGGCACAATAGATTGACACCTTAACACCTACAAGACTTAGGATTGCATAGAATCCACTTGTATTCACTTTATTGCAAGGATGAAAATCAAGTGCCTATATGAAGCACAAGCATCTTCTATCCAAGCATGAACATTATCAACAAGACACAAACATAGGGTACCTAGCTATGGATATTTTTATTTGTATGGAAATGTCTTTTCTTTGTACACAAACTCATTTGAGCAAGAATATATTCAATTTGGGAGTAGAATCAATCAAGGAGGAAAGTCTTCTCACTAAGCATAGATGTTAAGCTTAGGCATGGACGCTAAGGTATCAACGTAGGAGTGCGGATGTTTGGTCAAGGCACATATGTCAAGCTAGAACATGGATGTACAAGTGTGGACCCAAGGCACGAATGATAGAGGAGTAATAAGCTCCGCAAGACTTTCAAATGGACTTGGCTATGAGATTCTTCTTCTTCATAGAAAAGACACAATTAAATGATGCCAACTCCTTTTTGCAGAGCAAACTAGATTTTCAAATACATAATGATTAAATGGCTACTTTAAGAACTCCACCTACTAAGTACAATTTGCACAAGAGTTGAAGCCTTGAGGGCAAAATGCATTCTCTCTTTTGTAGCCTAAATTCTGATGTGATATTTCCTTACAAGCCCTTTGTAGCTTCATTCTTGAATTGAACAATGGAAACTTCAATTTCATTTGTATTTTTTTTTAAACTACAAACCCTCTAGGAGTTTAGAGAAGAAACTTTGATTAATAAACTTTCTCCTTGATTGCAACTAAAGATTATTTCTTCTTCAACCCTTGTCCAATGCCTTGTTGAAATAAAAATGTAAAGACTAATGAAGAGGCCCTTCAATTATTTAATATTCTTTTGCTTTTGGAACAAAAAATTATTTCTTCAACAACCCTTGACCATTTCTTTATTGAAAAAAAATGTAAAGACTAGTGGCTATGGAGGCCCTTCAATGATTGAAGGGAATATGCTGAGGGGATAAATTTCCCCATGTGTAGAAATAAATTTGAAAAGGAATATTGATTTTTCCAAATGTTGTTTCTTAAAATAAATTTACCGTAAAATTTTTAGGTGAAGATTTTGTTTGTTCCATACTAGTCATATAAGTCATCCCATTTTCAACTAAGGGCTAGTTGTCAAATCAAGAGTGCTTCACTACTACAATAGAAAATTGTAGCACCAAGCAAGAGTCTTGTTTTCAATTAAAACTAATGTACCATGTGCTGTTGCCACAATCAAAATCAAATAGAAGTAATTTTCTAAATTTTTAATGTACAAAAATTTTGAAATTTAATAACTCTTACACCATAGGTCCAAATGCCACAAAACAAAGTCCTTGCATCCAGCACCTTTCCTCGCCAAGGGCTTTCCAATGGTACCAACTACCAAGATCACGACCAAAATCAATGTAAAAGTAATTTTTTATTTTTTTAGAACCAAAAATACTCAAAATTTCATAACTTCTCCACCATAGGGCGAAATGGCACAAAACAAAGCCCGTGCATCCTTCCTCACTGAGAGCTTCCCAACAATACCAAACACGCAATCATTGGACACACGGGTTGGGAGATTTTAACATGATAAACAAAACAAAACAAAACAAACTACCTATCTTAAGGTATGTTTGTATTATAAGTAATTGGAAATACACCACCCTACATTGCCATAATGAAAGAGAGGATCAAAAATGGATTGACTTCCATTAAAAAATGCTAAGCGTGAGCATAAATCAAGAACTACCTCCAAGGTTATAAAGAGGTAGTTACTAACTACTACTACTGTATGTATAGGTCTGTTTTGGCAGGTTCTTGTCAAAATATTTTAAATTTTTGTAATTCGACAATTTAGCAGACTTATAGAATTTTTAAAATTTTTGCCACTTTAAGAGGATATTCCTAATTTTGGATTGATTCTTTACATTCATACGTAAATGTGTTCCTTTTTCTAATTTTTTTCAAGAACATTTTTTTCAAATTTTTAGAAATAGTTGTAAATAATTTTCTAAATTTCAATATCTTCTGAATTTTTCAAGGCTATTTACAAACTTGACCTACACGTACGATATGCCAATATGAAATCTTCCTAGTATGCTTATAATGCTATAAGGTATCAAACCCTGTTTACTCTATAATCCAAAAGCAACCTTATTTGTGCCACTCTATATGAATAGAATACATTTGAAAGTTTCAAATGTACACCTCTAATACATAATGGCCATGAAGTAATACAAACAATTATATACTACAAATAGAGTCTCCTACCTTAATTAGCACTTGAACCATCTCTAATTCCACTATCTTGGGAAGTTTTTGGAAAATGGTTTTATTCTATGAAATTCCAAAAAGGTTCAATGTAGTGAAGTATACTATTCACTTATAAGGTAAGAAAATTCCTCAAACTTTGAGCCCTCTAGTGTTGTAGTTAGATTCATTTCAACGAGGTGGTTTTGACTAAAATTTTAGAGGCCCTTATTTGAAAGTGCTATATATTGCTTTTTTTATGTTATTGTTTTGTTTTATTTTCTATTTTGTGCCATTTTGTCCAAGGGTTATGACCTAATAAAGAAAGACTTTTCAATGCAACAAATAAGTGGACTTGGAGAACGAGACTTCTCAATATTTTGGCCCCCTCTTCTTTGATATAAACCAAATCTACGAAATGTATATTTATAATCAACACTATTCAAAATGAAAACACCTATATTTCAACCAAAAATCTTTTTTTGTACCCCTTTTTTTATTTTCATAGGTATTCATATGCAGGATTCATATGGTGTTCATATGCGAAAATGGATTACAAATTTGCAATCCTCATTCAAATGTAAATAAGATTTAATGCAAATAATTTATGCTTAATAAGAGTTTTTAGACCTAGTTGTAAGTAGTGAATATTATTTGTGTGCATACCTTCATTACACTACTTAAAGGGGATACAAATGATCTAAGAAGATTGTAACTTGCCATGTGGAAGTTGTTTACTAAGCTATGTATTTGCAACATGCCATAACATTGTATAAGAGCATCCACAATTTTACTTGCCAAACTTTGCAAGCTCGAAATTTCCATCTAATTTTGAAGAACCTTCAATTTCCTTTGATTCCTCACCCTTGATCACCAAATACAACCTATAAAAAGTCAAGCAACCATTCATCAAATTGAGTAAAGGTTAAAACAATTAAATGTAGGACATACAGTGATTTCATTCCTTCTAAGGCATTTAGGATTGAGTCTCAAGAAATCATTGTGGAAGGCCCATAGGAATTTTCATCCACATTTGAAAAAAGTGAAACCACTAGCATAGAAGGGTGGTTGTGTTCTAACCAAACATTGGCCCTCTCTGTATTGAAAAGATATTATGCTTTGCTAGATGCCTTAGAGGGATGCATTATCCTCAATAAGAGAATTTCGTTTAGTGTGGGAATCCCCTTCTTCAAGGATGCAAAAAGGCCTCCTACCTCATTGGTAAACAATATTATGATAATGGCAGACCCTTAGGGATATCCACTGTATGTGCAATTACAGAGTGCTTTTGTAGGCTGCATTAGAAATTCCCCATTATTGTATTTCAATATTTTTATGAAATATTATTATGAAATATTAAGAGACTCAGTATGCATCCTACTTTCTTGGAAAAGTGAAAGTAGTTTTGAAGTCGCCTCCATTCAATGAACCAATCCGAAATTTCAAGAGGAGCTTCCGATTCCGCTCTATTACATTGTGCTTCTGCTCCCCGGTCACTCTTGCGCTTCCTCTCTTCCTCGTTGTCGATCCCCTTTGCAGCTGACTTGTCGTGATTTTACGCAAGTTTTGGACGCCATTGACGAACATTTGGTAAACATTTGGCGAATTTTTGATCCAATTGTAGAGTAGAAACCATGGCCGGCTTGTTGAGTTTGTCCGGGAAGACGGCGATCGTCACGGGCGGATCTCAAGGCATCGGTCGCGACATTGCCATTCTCTTGGGGAAGCAGGGCGCGAACGTGGTTGTGAATTACGCCAGCAACGAGGCGAAAGCGAAGGAAGTCGTCGCAATAATCGAAGGATCGAAAGCGAAGGCGATTGCTGTGAAAGCGGACGTGAGCAAGGGAGCCGACGTGAAAGCTCTTTTCGATCAATCCGAGGCCGCATTCGGACCACCTCACATTGTGGTGAACAGCGCAGGCACAATTATCCAGCACAATCCGAGCGTCGTCAACACGACCGAAGAGGAATGGGACAAAGTATACGCTATCAACACGAAAGGCACGTTTCTTGTTTCGAAAGAAGCTGCGTCTCGGATTCCGCCTGCGAGTGGCGGAAGGATTCTCAACATTACTACGTCAGTTGTGGGTTTGTTGCTGCCGAACTACGCCGCGTATGCTTCAAGTAAAGCCGCAGTGGAGACGTTTACCCTAATCTTGGCGAAGGAGCTTCGGGGGAAGCAGATTACGGCGAACACCATCGCCCCGGGTCCTGTGGCGACGCAATTTTTCTTCAAGGGGAAGACGGAGGCGGAGATCGAAGGCTTCAAGAAGCAGACACCACTGGAGAGATTGGGAGAGCCTGAAGACATTGCTAATATTGTTCTGTTTGTGGTGAGCAATGAGGGGGGTTGGATCAATGCGCAGGTGATTCGTGCTAACGGCGGTATTATCTCTGCTCGTTAACTTGCTCCAGCACTCTTCAGTACTGTATAGAAACAAGGTACTGTCTTCAATTCCATCCTTCACTCTTTGTTCTGACCTCCAGAATATCATTCTGGAATGTCTTGTTCTTTTTCTACACTATTGCTGACTATAGCTGTCTTGTCAAGCTTTGACTTAGTCGTTAGTTTGGGATCTAGAGAGCTCGATTAAAGAGGGTATGGTATATTTTGTAATTGAATCTGTTAGGACAGTTATTTGCACATGACTTCTTCGTTATATAATTTGTTAATGAGACTGAGAGTCTTTGGTTTGGAATTGGAATGGTAGTATAGAAGGGATTCATTGTATGTCTTTCTGAGCTTCAATTGTCAACTTGATTGAATTTGACTTGATGTTTATGGCTAACACTTGTTCAGTCGTTGCAAGCCTGCTGCAGATGAGATTAATTGCTGGGTTGGTCATCTGCTGAAGTGGCATCGATATATCATCTGTGATGCACCTGGAGCGCAGACAGTGGTGTCAAGGAGCCGCCGCTAGGAAGTGCAGGAGTCGAACAGCTGAAGCGCAACTGATTTGAGATCTGCGTGTGTATATTCTGGATCGTTCTTGTATATGTAAAGCTCAAGCATTTCATTGTCCTATTGAAAAACGGATGATTTTTAATTCGCTTGTGTAACTTGGCATTGAGTTGAAATTCAACTCATACTACTTGTTTTCTGTATTTATACAGGGCATTGGAGTCATCCTAAAAGTGATGAAAGTCATCATATCTTTGGTCTTTAGTTTCCTTTTTAGGTTTACTCAACATGTTTGTTTTTGGAATGGCAAATCATGGTTGTATGCAATCTAATAATATGGGGATTGTTTTCTTTCTAAACAAAGGTTTAGGCCCTATTCTTGCAAAAACAAGGGATCAAATGCAAATGAACTCAAATGTTGCAAAAATGCTATTGATCCCTTCTTTTTGGAATAGGGGGGCCTTTATTAGCTCTTAACCTTCCACCTGGAAGGACAAGTTGGTTATCTTGAAAACCATTTTGTTTGATTTTGAACATATTGTTTTCTTAAAAGACCACGAATTGTAGGTGAAAGTATTGTGCAAGATCTTTCTTTTTCACACAAATTTCAAAGGATGAACATACAATATGTACTTTTCTCTTGCATAAAAGGATTCTTTGTCATCCATCCAACACTTAGAGTGTTGGATGTCGTCCTTCTAAAGGCTCTTCAATCTCAACAACTCTTCTTGTCATCTTGTTTCTAGTTCGAAGCCTTAGCTCTTAGTTTGCAATCAGTTTTTTTTTCCATTTCTTGTGAAGTGCCAAAGTGGCAATATTTCATTTTATTATGGAGCTCCAAATCTCAACATTCATCCATATATTGTATAGAAAATATCATATTAGCACATAATATATATCTATCATTCTATTTTCATCCATTATTTGGTAATTTCATCTACTATTTAAAAAAAATTGAAGTTTATTGGCGATTTCATCCAAAATTTCATTGTTTTTTTCTTATAGGCTTGGTGCTAGGCCAAAAACTTTGGTGTAATTTTGCACCAAATCACCAGGAAATAAAACCTTGTTTGCAATCTATTTTCTATACTTCTGTCCTTTGAAATACATTTTGTCCTTGGATTAATTGTTGTCTTACATCTCTTTGAGAATCTTGCTTCAAATCTATTTTATTTTATTCCATCCCTAACAACTTTATAGTATAGTAGAGAAGTACACTCATTAATAATTGTAGGAAAATGGAGCAATATGATTGGAGCAAATTTTATTTTTAACTAGAGTGGATTTATACTATGGCTAAGACTTGTCTCATAAAGAACTTCAAGTATAGATGAAAAAATGATATGGTTGCTTATGTTGTAGCATTTTTAGTAAGGAGAGTTTGGTGGAGGTCAAGTTTTTTGGGTGGTCTCAACTCCTTAAATAAAAACTAGACCTCTAGTCAACACTAACTTCATTAAAATATAATTTTTTATTATAGATTTAAAGTGCTATTACTTTTTCATCTAACGTCAAAATATTATAAAAATTGTTAAAAAATTGTTCTCTCTCTTTTAGTTTGTGGAAGCCATTTTAGTTCATGGGTTCAATTTTAGTCCTTCAAACTACAATTAATTTGATGGTTGCAACTTTAGAAGCTTGTATCTCCTTCATCCAATGCTAGTTTTTAATCAAATTTGTTGGATTGGGTTTGCCTTGAAGTCTAATTATTGTAGTGAAAATTTTCATTTCAATCAAAGTTGTTTTTGAATGTTTAAGAGACATTTGAAGTTTAAAATACGGACATTACTATTAGTATAATGAATATTAGAACCCCATGTATTTAAATTATATCTTGAAATTCAATACATATTGGATTAATTTGAAAATTTACCACTCAAACAAGACAAATAGACAAGTTCTTTCAAACAAATTTTATTGAATTTGGACACATTATCAAAAGTCACAGCTTCTCAAAGTTCCTTGTGGTCCCCATTAGGGGAAAATTGAACCCTTAAAGAAGCTTTGAGTTTTCTTACTAATTTTAATACAAATAAAATGAGTATGAGAGTGCCCACATCATCATTACTACTTCCATATAGGATTGCATGTATCTACTTGGCTTGTAGATATTTGCGGGAGGTGTGTGCTCTATCTTTCATGATTGAATTATAATGAGATTTGGGAGATTTGGGAGATGGATTAGAGAATGATGACAATTTTTGAATTTATCATGCAATTCTTGGCATAATTAGTGAGATAAAAAGGCTCTTTTGTCCCCAATAGTTATGAGACTATGGTGATGGATCGGATAATAATGATAAATTTTTGAATTCATCATGCAATTCTTGGCCGAATTAGTAAATTGAAAAAGACTCTTCCCACCTAGTCTCTCTTACATTACAAAGTGGCCTCTTTGGGGGGTCAATTCTCCCCTAATGAAATGTACAAAATATGTCCTGTAGTTAGGTTTTTGGAATCCTTATTCCAAAATACTCCCGAGTTCGAACGCTAGGGAATGATCTATGTAAGGCTAGTGTAGTGTTCAAATGTCGTTATGTATTAGAGTTTAGTAAGTAGAATGTAAATTCACTCTTATTCCCACTACAAACCCCAAGGAACACTCATCCGTCCATTACAAGATGAAAAAGACTCAACATGCACGTCTCTGTCCTATCTAGTGTTCTAGGGCTTGTGACAATAGTTCTGGGACAATAGTTCAATGTGGACTAACTTGTGTATGGATGCAATGCAGGACTTAGACTTTAGTACAGCCCACTATAGTACTTTGAAAATAGTACAAATATATGTATTCAATATTTCCAAACAAATTGGAATTAAGGGTTTGGAAAGGCTTACAATAAGTCACCCCAAGGCTCTAGGACAATATGGCCAATATCAAGGGTTAGCAACTACCTACAATACACCAAATCCAAACTTACAACATGTATATGCAATTTTCAATACAGCACTCTAATAACATGATGCAAAACAAATAATAAGAGTCTAAATCTAATTCCCAAATTAGGGTCTACGGCCCTTTGGGCCATTCGAAAAAAAAATTGTCCTTTTATTTTAATTGGTTTTTGTCCGTCGCTATCCTATGGCCGTGCGATACCCTGATTGATACCCGGTTGATACCCTGGGACTATAGCCGCAATAACCGCGCCCAAACGAGTCTCAACCCGCCGCCGATCAAATTCCCGACCGCAACCCCGACCTACCTGCGCCCGACTTCGTCTGCTCGTCACCTCGATTGTTTGCGCCGCGGCTGCATTCGTCGGCCTTCGACGACAAATTTTTGTTTGATTTCTTTACACAATTTCACCCAATTTCTTACACTTTTGTAATCGCACCAAGTTTTGGATTACAAACTATAGCTTGACACTTCCGATTCCAGTTTAATTACAAATTTTGGACAACCTTGCCATTCCGAATCTCTAATTCAATTTACAGCCCGCAGGTTGCCAAATTAACAATTTTCACACCGAATTCAACCCAATTTCACACCTTTAGTGCTCTGAATCAATCACGCACAAGAATTCACACTACGGTACACGAAATCGAATTCGAATTTCAATTTGGACCCGATTTGGCACCACAGGTTCAACTTCCTTCTGACGCCTTTCTTCACCAACTGCCTTCGTTGATTGGCATTGTGGCCGCCAAGCTGATTGCTGCGCCTCTGAATTTGCTGCCGAATCCGATCTCTCGTTTGCTCATCGTCGCTTCATCGACTGGTCCAGGGAAAATTCGGCAAATCGTGAAAATTCAGGCCCTCCGTTATCATTCCTCGAGGCTGCCCAGACACACATAGCACTCCGCACCTCACTCAGCTTTTGATTCCCTTCGATTCGCCGATCGGCTTCATCGCATTGCTCTGATTTTCTCCCGATCCACCGACCAGCTCGCACCTTTCCACTCACAGTTCTGCGGCTCAACGCCGATTCAATCCGTGTTTCACAAATGTCCCATTCAGCACTCACAATTCCCTCAGAATCCAAGGAAATTACAACACAGTGCACACACAAATTCAAAGTTGTTGCACTCAAATTAATAAATTCAATTTTATTACATGCGCAAGGATTACGGCACCAGGAGAAATTTTACAATCGGCACTTGTTTGGAAGAGAGAAGAGAATTGGAGAGAGAGAGAGGGGTTAAAAGCAGGAGGAGGGGGTGATCGGAAGCGGGATGACAACTCAGGCACCCCTTCCAATCACACCCGCAACTTCATCTTTCTCCTTGTCTTCTTTTCCTTATCTCTTTCTTTTTCTTTATCTTTTCCAATTACTAATTTCTTCCCCTAATTACTACTTACTTAACCCATTTCACACTTATATGGTAAAATATAGTTCTATTTCCACTATATACTAGAAATAGAATGAGATATATATATAAAGTTTACAAAAAAAATGAAAAAGTAGCTCTAAAGATAAAAAGTTAGACTACATGTCTGTAGGGATTATTAGGAGTTACAATTTCTACTATATATAGCCAACCAAAACTCTCCTCTTGTTGAAGTTGGCTAATGGACTTCAATTTGTAAGGATGTCTTAAAAGACTTCAATTTCTTGTTGGTATTTACATGCTACAATTGGTCAAGATTTCTTAAGGCATTATTTTATTGTCTCTCAATCTTGTTGAATATTCCACTGGTTGCCTCAAATAACCATGTTTTGACCAATACTTCTTAACCAACTAGTGCACTTCTCCACCATACAGTAAAGTGACCTTGAACCATGTGTTTGCAACATGCATAACAATACATAACTAAGAAATGGTCCCCCATGCTAAAAAGGTTTTATATTTGGCTAGATGCTTGTGAGAGACTTATCAATTTATTTCAAGGATTGTGGTTGGATGAAGACTTATTTAAGACAATTTTGTTCATTGTAGGAATTGCATCTTTTTAAGGATGCAAAAGAAACCCTTGCCTCATTGATAAACAATAATACAAAGGTAGATCCTATGGATAATTATCCAATGTATGTGCAATTATGGGGAGTGTTTCCAAGAGCAAGAGGGCTTCACTTTGTAAACTCTACATTATTGAATTCAAATATTTAATCCTTGAATGCCCAAGGCCCATTTTGAGCTTCTTGGAATTTGTTCTAAATTGAACAAAATGCCAACATTTTGATAAGTTGTATCATATTCTTTTGAATTGTAATTGTACAAATTCAAACTAGAGATGTTAGAGATAGCATAATAAAAGAAAAATTCACTTATAGAGTGAAAGAGTATAATGTCTCACCATCAAGGTGTTAACACTACAAAAGTCATGAAAAATCTTTCTATCTTCTTTTTGCAAGTCAAATCTGAAAATTTGGTGACCAAAAAAAATACAAGGTGAAAGGGCCTAACATGCATAACCCCAATCAATTTATGGCTTCCCAAAATCTACCCTATAATTTTTGTAAATGACTTTTGAATATCATTTTTTCTCCAAGATCTAGTGTATTTGAGGCTCATTTTCAAGAGCTCTCAACACTACAAAAAGTCAATATTGCAATGGATATCCTTGCACACAATCTTATAATAAATTTAAAAAATAGCTATCATTCATTTCCAAATTGTATTTTTGATATTGAAACTAGACTTTAAAAAAACTTTCCAAAAAAATAAACCACTAAAAATAGCAACTTAGTTAGGTTTCATTTAACTTCAACGTTTTGCAATCACCAAATTTTGGTGCTTCAGGCATTTAGGGGTTAAAAAGGCAATTTTCGATATGTACAATATCCCACATTTATGGCATGAAAAAGGAAAAATATCCTAGAACTAAAAAGTAGTAACTATAATAAGAGGCTTGCAAACATTGGTAGGATGTTAAATTGTACCATCAAAGGTGGGCTCAATAGGTGAATTTACCTCAAGGGAAAATGCAAAAATTTATTATTTTTTGCAAAGTTTTCTTCATACAATTTCTCAATTCATATTTGCAATCAAAGACCTAAAATTATAGAGGAAGGATTTAAAACATGCCTTAGACACAACCCCAAATATGGTGTTTTTTTTTTACTTTTAGGGTACATTTGCACCTACTATTAGTAAAAACTTTAATGCATTTACAAGGGGTGTGGTTACACAGAATGTCCCTATTGAGCCTCTTTCAGGGGCAACAATGGGATGTGGACAAATCAAGGGGCTGCTCCGCAACCATCTAAGGTTCCATCAATCTACTTCTAGTTTCGGCTTAAGTTAGATTTTTCCAACAAAGGAGATGAGAATCCTATAGAATACAAGATTTTTAATAAGAAAATTGAAGCAATGATGTGGGTTTTGTGCCACATGTTCACTTGAGCCTCATAGCCAATCTTGTGTTGAAATGGGAGAGGAGAGAAACTCTTTATACTAGTGGAGTAGTGGTTGGTGAAACAAACCATGTGGGATATGTGATTTAGGAGAAAAAAGAGTTCCTCCATTCATGGTTGTGGAAATGCAGGAATGGTGACAAAAGTCAAATTTCAAACCTCATTTAAACATAGTAAAGTATATATTTTCTTAAACTTCAAACTATGAAAAGTTGGGAAATCAAGTACACTTACCTCCAAAAAATCCGTTTGAGATTTCAATACTCCACCTAAAAGTTATGGACATAAGAGGATTTTTGGGCCCCCAGAAGACCGTTTCAGGGGTGTTCCCTGAAATTGTTCCCACTGCTGCAGACTAGTCCCCCTGCTGGTCTGAATTTTTGAATTTTTAAAAAAAAAAATTAAAATTTTTTTCCAAAAAACTTCAGAATGTACTAAAGAGCAAAAAAATGATTTAAAAAAATATTTTTAAAATATTTAATAATTAATTAAAATTAATCGAAAATTAGTATTTTCTGACGTGGCAGTCGCTCGACCACATCAGCATCGTGTTCCCAGAGTTCCCAGTGCGTTCCCAGCATCTGGGAACTCGCAGTCTTGTATAGGAGCTAAAAATCCTCTTATGCTCCCATCGTGTATTGCAAGCACTTGATGATAGATTAATGATGATAAAAGAAACTTGTCGATATCCAAAATTCCAATTACTTGAAGATACAAAAGGAGACTACTTCCTCTCTCAAGCTAATTAGATTAAATTTGAATATTGTATTATGATGTAAGTACTTATTTATTTACTAGGTTTGTAATAGGAGTCTATTGTATACACAATAACCCTTTTTGTTTAGTAGGACGTCAAAGCATGTCGAAGCTCTTATCTCATAGAGGGTATCTTACAAGAAATGGAATTTCTTATGAGAAGGTCTGAAATATGTATTAATTACAAATTTAATTGTCTATTAATGACATGATGTTAAAACAATTTAACTTTTGTTGTACATTTAATCATATGGTAAACATAGTAAAATATTCCATCGTTATTTCAAATAACATTAGACTAATTTTTAGTTGTAAAAACATCTTTGAAAAAGTACAATAATGCACAAAATGTTGAAACAACAATGAAACAAGGGAGAAGCAAAATTTGAGGTGTAACTATGAATGGCTTCATTTTCTATAAACAAAATTGAGAAGTGTTGAACATGGTACAATGTTAGTGGTGGAGTATTATCAATTTAGACCACACCTACATGTGCTATTAATAATACATAATATTGTACAATTTTTTTGAAATTCTTATTTCGTTTGATGTTCAAATTCATTATTAGAAAATATTCATATCAAGCTTCTAATATCTTTAGTGATTAATATTTGCCAAATCAATTAAAAAACACATAACTTTCAAGTACTTGAAAAGTACAATTTTTATTTCATTGCTTGATTGAAAGTTTGTTGTAATTGACAAAATTTATGCATTACACATACACATATTTTATATATATATATATATATATACACACACATATAATTTACAATGGAGAGTTGAGAATAAAAACATTACTACTTAGATTCTCATAAAGTAACTACTCGTGTATATAATTGAGTATGCAATTGCACATTGTTTGTATAAAGAAACTACCAAACTCTTGCAGGATTTTAGTAGAAGTCAGTAGAGTATTCTAAAATCTCCAAAAATGTATTTTTTTACACAACATATGAATAAATTATGAATTTTCACAATGCTAAAAAATTAGTGTTCCTACAACAACATTATACAAATTAGATAGGAATTTGTAAAGACTATCACTTCAAGAAAAGGATCACAATTGGGTTCATTTACTCAAATAGAATATTCTACACCTCTTAGATTGTACAATTTTCAACACTTTTTAATTTTTTTCGTAAAAAAATGAAGTTGCTAATGGTTAAGTGGACATGCAAGAATTGTGCTTGAAGTTGAATTTTAGACTTCATTCGGGCATTGTATAATTTAGCTTCTTTAAAAAAGAAAATAAAACTAAAAGAAGTGAGAAAAGCAAGCTAACATTTATCTCTAAAAATCCATTTGAGATTTTGAAGCCTCATGTAAGAGTTCTTGATAAATTCTAGAGGTGTGTGTATGTGGAAAGGACATTTTTTGTGGACATTTTTGAATACCTCCTCTAAAATTTGTCTATAACTTTTAGGTGGAGTATTGAAATCTCAAACAGATTTTTTGGAGGTAAAAGTGTACTTGATTCCCCAACTTTTCATAGTTTGAAGTTCTAAGAAAAAAATACTTTACTATGTTTAAATGAGGTTTGAAATTTGACTTTTGTCACAATTCCTGCATTTCCACAACCATGAATGGAGGAACTCTTTTTTTTCCTAAATCACATATCCTACATGGTTTGTTTCACCAACCACTACTCCACTAAGGTAGAAGGCTCTTAAATGGAGCGGGTTCTAAAATGGTGCCTTATCTTAAATGTATAGTAGTTGTACATGTTGCAGTGTACATTGTAGCTAGGGCACCATTTTACAACCCTATGCCCTTTCAACTTCAAAATTTGATAACTAATTTTAAAAAGCTGAGAAAAATATGAAACGACTTGGGTTAGATGTCAATTCTACTTGTTTTTCAAAGAAAATTTATTGAAAAATATTTCTAGAGGTTTTACCTCCCTGAAATTCTGTTTCATCCCTTAGATGGTCCATTATAGGACCTCTTACCTTAGTATGAAGAGTTTCTCTCCTCTCCCACTTCAACATAGGATTGGTTGTGAGGCTCAAGTGAACATATGGCACAAAA
Organism: Thuidium tamariscinum; assembly: GCA_947034885.2. Classification (NCBI taxonomy): domain Eukaryota; kingdom Viridiplantae; phylum Streptophyta; class Bryopsida; order Hypnales; family Thuidiaceae; genus Thuidium; species Thuidium tamariscinum. The sequence goes on along the minus strand of OX344750.2, from coordinate 43,232,951 downwards.
CCCTCATCATTGCTTCAATTTTCTTATTGAAAATCTTGTGTTCTATAGGATTCTCATCTACTTTGTTGGAAAAATCTAACTTAAACCGAAACTAGAAGGAGATTGGTGGGTCCTTAGATGACTGTGGAGCAGCCCCTTGATCTGCCAACATCCCATCCCTGCCCCCGAATGAGGTTCAATAGGGACATTCTGTCTAACAACACCCCCTGTAAATGCACTTAAATCTTTACTTACAGCAGGTGCGAACGTACCCTTATCCGGAGAACCAAAAATTTATCCACCTTCGATTTATTGTCCAGTCAAGCATTGAACCATTTCGAAATTTCAAGAGGAGCTTCCGATTCCGCTGCATTATATGGCGCTGCGGCTCCATAATCTCTTCCACATTTCGTCTCTTCCCCATAGCCGATCCCATTTGCAGCTGACTAGTCGTGATTTTGAGCAAGTTCGGGACGCAACTGACGAACATTTGGCCAATTTTTGACCTGCTCGTAGTTTAGAATTCGAAACCATGGCCGGTTTGTTGAGTTTGTCCGGGAAGACGGCGATCGTCACGGGCGGATCTCAAGGCATCGGTCGGGACATTGCCATTCTCTTGGGGAAGCAAGGCGCGAACGTGGTTGTGAATTACTCCAGCAACGAGGCGAAAGCGAAGGAAGTCGTCGCAATAATCGAAGGATCGAAAGCGAAGGCGATTGCTGTGAAAGCGGACGTGAGCAAGGGAGCCGACGTGAAAGCTCTTTTCGATCAATCCGAGGCCGCATTCGGACCACCTCACATCGTGGTGAACAGCGCAGGCACAATTATCAGCCACCTCCCCAGCGTCGTCAACACGACCGAAGAGGAATGGGACAAAGTATACGCTATCAACACGAAAGGCACGTTTCTTGTTTCGAAAGAAGCTGCGTCTCGGATTCCACCTTCGAGTGGTGGAAGGATTGTCAACATAACTACGTCAGTTGTGGGTTTGTTGCTGCCGAACTACGCCGCGTATGCTTCAAGTAAAGCCGCGGTGGAGACGTTAACCCTAATCTTGGCGAAGGAGCTTCGGGGGAAGCAGATTACTGCGAACTGCGTCTCCCCGGGTCCTGTGGCCACGCAATTTTTCTTCAAGGGGAAGACGGAGGAGCAGATCGAATGGATGAAGAAGCAGCCGCCGCTGGAGAGATTGGGAGAGCCTGAAGATATTGCTAATGTTGTTCTGTTTGTGGTGAGCAGTGAGGGGGGTTGGATTAACGGGCAGGTCATTCGTGCTAACGGCGGCATTGTCTCTGCTCGTTAACTTGCTCCAGCACTCTTTCAGTACTGTATAGAAACAAGGTACTGTCTTCAATTCCATCCTTCACTCTTTGTTATGACCTCTAGAATATGATTCTGGAATGTCTTGTTCTTTTTCTACACTATTGCTGACTATAGCTGTCTTGTCAAGCTTTGACTTAGTCGTTAGTTTGGGATCTAGAGAGCTCGATTAAAGAGGGCATGGTGTATTTTGTAATTGAATTTGTTAGGACAGTTATTTGCACATGACTTCTACGACATATAATTTGATAATGAGAGTCTTTGGTTTGGAATAGGAATGATTGTATGCAAGGGATTCACTGTATGTCTTTCTAAGCTTCAATTTTTAACTGGATTGAATTTGACTAGATGTTTATGGCTAACACTTGTTCAGTCGTTGCAAGCCTGCTGCAGATGAGATTAATTGCTGGGTTGGTCATCTGCTGAATGGCATCGCTTTCATCTGTGATGCACCGAGAGCGCAGACACTGGTGTCAAGGAGCCGCCGCTAGGAAGTGCAGGAGTCGAACATCTGAAGCGCAACTGATTTGAGATCTGCGTGTAAATATTCTGTTGATCCTGGATCGTTCTTGTATATGTAAAGCTCAGGCATTTCATTGTCCTATTGAAAAATGGATGATTTTTAATTCGCTTGTGTAACTTGGCATTGAGTCGAAATCCAAGTCATACCACTTGTTTTCTGTTTTTTTACACGGTATTGGAGTCATCCTAAACTGAGTGATGAAAGTTGTCATATCTTTGGTCCTTGGTTTCCCTCTCATTTTAGATTAGTTTGTCATTTTAGGTTTACTCAACATGGTTGTTTTTGGAATGACAAGTCATGGTTGTGTGCAATCTAATATTATGGGGATTGTTTTCTTTCTAGACGAAGGTTTAGGCCGTGCCGTTGCAAAAACGATTGATCCAACACAAATAAACTGAAATGTTGCAAAAAAGCTATTGATTCATCCTTTTGGGAATAGTGGGTCTTTTGCCAACTCTTAACCTTCCACCTGGGAGGACAACTTGGTTATCTAGGAAATCGTTTTGTTTGATTTTGTATAGATTTTCTTGAATGAGCACTAATTGGAGGTGAAACTATTGTACAAAGACCTCTCTTTTTTCATACAAAATTCCTTGGATGAACATACAATCTACACTTTTGTCTTATATTAAAGGATTCTTTATCATCCATCCAACAACAATCTGCACTTTTGTTTGATATAAAACGATTCTTTGTCATCCATCAAACACGTAGTGTTTTGTGATGTCCTTCTAAAGCTCATTGCTAAAAGACATTACAGTGGATACATCCAAAATTGTCCAAATAAGGAATTTTTCTAGTATTAGTGAGTGAAAATCATGAATATTCAAAAAAAAAAATTAAAATTTTCGGAATCAGTATGTAATTTCTATAAATTTCCAAAGTATTGGCTCCCTAGACCATTGGAACCGTCCTATAGGTGTACCTTTAACTGAACACCTGCTGAAATCAGCTGTCAGTGAATGAAAACTATACATGTGTCTTACAACTGTGTCAGCAAATTAGAATTAAACATTTGTCGAATGCTTTAATGAATGCTTATGGACAGATTTAGTGGTACTCTAGGATCTAGGAATAGGTACAGGGATGGAAATGGGTGTTTCTCCCTTAGATGATTTTTGTCCAATGGGACTTTTAAGAAGCCTCCATCTATAAAGTGGACATTTTTAACTTCCATCCTATTTTTTTATCCTTGGAAAAGGTCGATGTGTGCCATTACAGAGTACTACAAGTCCCCTCATCGATGTCCTGCGTATTTTAACAACAAAAGAAGATTCTAATAAGCACGTCACACTCACACGCACGAGCTTAGTTAGGTCTTCATGGTCCAATTTGGAAATTCTGTCCACAGGTGGTGGTGAGAGTTGTTGGTTTCAATTTAACGAGTTCATGACGGGATCTCGAGCCCTTTTGTCAGTTTTCTGAAGGGCAGTTTGCAACGACCTTTCTTCGGCACTTCCCAGCCTGAGGACAAAGGAATGAGAATTTGGCTGAGGCTACAGAGAAGGCACTCATCCCAAACTGCCCAAAACTCTCATTGTCAAATTTAGTGCCTTCAGCAGGCTACAAAATTCTCATTGTCAATGCCAAAATTCTCATTGCCCCCAAGCTACAGTAAGCTTCTTCTTTTGAGGTGGCTTGCAGGACAGGGACTCCGATCCAACTTTGCAATAATAAATTGCAGAGCGACTGCCAAAATCGGTGAAGAGCGAGTCCATGTGTTTCTTCCTTTTTTTTCTGTCTTCGTAGTCGAAGCTTTGCTGTACTGTACTCTTACCCTTCAAGAGAGTGGTTGTGTGAAGCCGTAGCAGCAAGCATAGACAGAAAAGTCGACACAAAACCCTAAAACCCTAAAACCTTAAACCTAAACCCTAAAAAAAATGATTTTTTAATGCCTCGTCCACCACTGATTCCTTCATGATGGTGTTGGTTAGAGGTAGGCAGGATACTTAGTGAGTCACATGCGGTATGTATACACCAAATGCAGCAGTTTGGCAAGTAGATTACATCACGGTGTGTATAACATTGTTAAAGTAGACCAACCTATTACTACCCTGATTTGCAATCTGACTATCTTGGGGTAAATTCCAAGAGGGACACATATTTTTTAGAGGTGTGCATGTTTCACAAATCAAACCCAAGTGGATTTATAATTTTTTGATCAAAATTGTAAATTTTACAAATTTTTGAAGTGTACAGCCCTTAATTACAAAAGTGTCCAAGACTAGAGTCATGAACATCCAAATAATCACCCATAACCACCTTCTTATCTTCCTATAAGCATCTAGATATTCACCAATTTACTATTGTCATGTTACCCTAAATGACATAAAAGCACTGATTTTGTCAGATTTCTATACAGATTGGTTCATTTTTGGACAGATTTGGATGGTGGCATAGGTGGAAATAGGGCCAAATATAGGGTGATGGAAATGGGTTGCAAACAGAATTAGGTTGGTTTATCTTAAATATTAACCAATGTAGGGGGGCCTTTTTGCTTCCTGCAAGAGCCCCAAGCACTACAACTTCTAAAGTCATTGTATCCATGAGCCAATTACATTGGTCTAATAGGAGTTCACAACACTTGATTGGCTGCAAGGCTACTAGCTTATAATCCCTTCAACCAATCATTTCATTTCAATTATATATAATTGAGTTTTTTTCCGAGATCCCAAAGGAGATTATCCCTTTTTTGTCAAGAAAGGAATCCCCTTGGTTAACAATGTTATGGTGTGTCATTGAGAATTATTATATATCTTTTGAGCCTTTGAAACTCACAATTGTGACAATAAAAACCTTCCATTGTCTGAGTTGGCTATTCTACACAGAGGCAACTAAAATATTAGGATGGACAAGAAGAAGTTTGGGTGGAAGGTTCTAAGAATGAACGGCTTCTTTGTTGAAGTAAACAAAATAATCAGAGAAGTAATGTATTCATTAGAGTTAATTGTAAAGTATATGCAATGGAGGACTTCGAGCTGGAGTTTGGAAAAAACACAAGACAAAATTCCTTAGAACACCAAAGTTGAGGTCCAATGGAGTGTTTGATGTCGTTTTTTTTTTCTACTATTCTCAGTTATACCTCCCTCTGACACCCCTATTTCAAATTAGGGTTTCTTTACGATTAAGGTAGAAGCACCTAAAATAGACACTTACTTTGGATCAAGATATCCAATAGGTGCGTAGGGAGAAAGATTGCATGCCTTCATTAGGAAATGGTTCACAAAATCAAAAAAATCAGGTTAATATTTTTTTGAGCTTGTATGAATATAATATGAATTTTTGAAAACAATTGTGTAGTTGCACCTACTATGGGCACTAGACTAACACCAAAATAGGCATGGAAACACCCAAAGGTGACACTCTAATTTTGAATCCCATACATGTAATTGGCCATTCTTTGGAAGAATGACAACTTCTTGGGATGTTTGTAAATGACTACAATTCAATTTGGGTATTCCTACCTTAGCACTATTAATTTCTAATGTTGAACTGGAAGAGGAGACTTCGTTGAGTACTTATTAGTGTGCCCTGTGTCGTTGCCGCAGTCAAAACTAAAGAAAAAGTAATTTCCTATTTTTTTAAACCATTAAAACTTTGAAATTCAATAACTTTTTTACTGGAAGTTGGAATGCCACGAAACTAAGCCCATGCACCCCTCCTTGCTAAGAGCTTTTTGATGGTACCAAGCACGCAACCAAGGGATGCACAAGCTAGAAGATCTCAACGTGACAAACAAAACAAACAAATAAAGCAAACTACTTGTCTTAAGGTATAGATAGATTTCTAACAAATCATCCATACCTCAAGTACTCTCAGCAGTTTAACACCATCAACCATTGAGTCACTGTAAAGTTGGTATTACTGTGACTATGGACAAGCATGGATGCAATAGAACTAGATCTAAGTACCCAAGGATGAAGGAGATAGTAATGGTCAATTAGTCACATAGTGGAGGAATATTTCATCAAAAATAAAAATAAAACATTTAGGAGTCAATCCACTAATGTTCACAATTAACTCATTAAGGACCAGGTCAATGATTGCAAATGAATATTTGGCTGGAAATGATATATTTTCATCAATAGATGAAGTAACTACTAATGAAAACTTGTCATTTTCAGCCAAAGTCATCAACTAATCATCAACCTGGTCCTTAATGGGTTAACAAACATTTCATTGAAGTCATGGTATTCTTCAAATTTGGCACTTTCAGATTTAGACCATGGGGTTTGAAATCTATATTTGTTCTAGAAAATGAATGGAAAATGGTGTACAAATACTACTATTTTAATGAAATAATTACCCCTCTGCTATTGTTTTTCTTCCAAGAATATATTTTATCAATTCCATCTCCAATTACATTTCCAATAGTTGCACATTTCTTTCATTTAAAGAATATTGACTTGAAATTCTTTGGCCATCTACACAAGTTGCTACATTCCTTCTCCATTTGTCAAGGAACTCTTGTTTCCAAACACTAGTCATGTTATTCCACACATTTCTATACATATTATTCCATTCATTATTCCTTAAATAATTTTTAATCTCTTTTAGATTATTTGAAGTTCTTTCAAAGGCTTGGTCACTGAATTTCATTATGAGGTGCAATCCATTAAATGCATACAAGTTGATTGGGATTGAAAATATTTGAGACTACTTTTGTGGAAATGTATCATCTTCCACTTTATATACTTTTGTAGCTTTTTGTTGTTTTGTATTGTGAGCCTACTAATTGTGTTAGATTGTTTGAAGTTGTCTCATAGATGTAGTCAAATACATTATAAAGTGGTGCAACCATTGAATATGTACAATTTTGATAGGAATATAATTTTTTTCCCTTGGTGATTACTTCTTTGGAAATGTATTGGCGTTATCTTCTATAAAAGACATTGGATTGTTACTATTTTGCAATGTATCTTTCACATCCATAAATAGTTGTTGATTTGAGAAGAAAATGTTTTATTAGACAATAGCTATTTTATTTATGGAATATAGATTTGTCCATAATTATTTAAATATCAATTTCATGTAGAAGTTGTCGACTAAAGGCTACTAACTTTACACTATGGTGGAGAAGTGCATTGGTTAAGAATTGCAGGGAAATAGAGCAATATGATTAAAGCAAATTTCATTTTTAACTAGACTGGGTTTAGACTATAGCCAAGACTTGTCCTATAAAGAACTTCAAGTACGGATGAAAAAATGACAGGACTCTTTATGTTGCAACATTTTTTGTAAGGAAAGTTTTGTAGTAGTCAAGTTTTTTCAGTAGTCTCAACCTCCCAATTAAAAAATTGTTGCCCTATAGTGAACTCCAACTTCATTAAAATATAGTTTCTTGTTATAGATTTGAAGTACTATAACTATTTCATCCAATGTCCAAATTTAATAAAACTTGTTGAAAAATTTGTATTCTCTCTTCTACTTTGTAGAAACCATTTAAGTTCAAGCGGGTTCAATTTTAGTCCATTAAACTACAATTTGATGGTTGCAACTTTGGAAGCTTGTATCTCCATCATCCAATGCAAGTTTTCATTTAAATTTGTTGGATTGGGTTTGTATTGAAATCTAGTTATTGTGGTGAAAATTTTCATTCCAATCTAAGTTGTTTTGAATGTTTGAGAAACATTTCAAGTTTAGAATGTAGTTATGATTAGTATAATGAACATTGGACCTCCATGAATTTATATGATTTCCCAAAATTGAATACATGTTGATTTGAAAATTTACCACACAAATTAGACAAATAGACACATTGTTTTGAACAGGTTTTATTGAATTTAGGCACATTATGCAAAAGTTACACTTTCTCAAAGTTCAATATAGCCCCAAATGTACAAAATATGTCAGTAGAGATCATTAACCCCTAAATGACCTTAGAATTTCTTGAGCTTCTAAGAATTTGCTCTAAATTAAACTAAAAGCAAACATTTTAACAAGTTGTATCATTTTTTTTGAATTGTAACCGTACAAAATCAATCTAGACATGTTAAAGATCACATTAAAAAAGAAAACACAACAATATCTCTTGTGGATTGAAAGATTATAGTGTTTGATCATGAGGGTGTTAAAATTGTGAAAGTGATTTGAAGTCTTTCAATCCTCTTTTTACATGTCAAATCTAGAAAGTTGGGCACCAAAAAAATATGAGGTTAAAGGGCCTAATGTACATAATCCCAATCAATTTATAACTTCTCAAAATATACTCTACAATTTTTTTAAATGAATTTCTAATGTGATTTTTTCTTAAAGATCTAGTGTATTTGAGGCTCATTCCCAAGAGCCCTCAACACTACAAAAAGTCAAGATTGCAATGGACACCCATGCACAAAATCTTGAATAAAAAAATCATAATCAATCATATTCAAAATCAGATTTTTGAAGCTTAAACTAGACTTCAAAAAGATTTTTTCAAAAATATAAACTACTAAAAAAAAGTAATTTCATAAGGTTTTATTTAACTCCAAAAATTATTCAAGGACACATTCTGTCCTCGAGGTCATTTTGGGGTTAAGGGTTACAACTTCTACTATATATTACCAACCAAAACTCTCCTCTTGTTGAAATTGCCATTGGTAAGCTTCAATTTGTAAAGATGTCCAAAAAACTTCAATCTCTTGTTGGTATTTACATGCCTTCAAGTAGTCAAGACTTCTTAAGGCATTCTTTTACTGTCTTTCAATCTTGTTATACATCCCACTAGTTGCCTCAAATAACCATGTTTTGGCCAAAACTTCTTGACCACCTAATGCACTTCTCTACCATAATGTAAAGTTATCCTAAACCATGTGTTTGCAACATGCACAACATTATATAACCAAGAAATGGTCCCTCTATGCTAAGAAGGTTTTATGTTTGGCTAGATGTTTATGAGAGACTTACCAATTTAATTCAAGGATTGGGGTTGGATGAAGACCCATATGGGTACAATTTTGATCATTGTAGGGGTTACATCTTTTCAAGGATTCAAAAGAGAGCCCTGCCTCATTAGTAAACAATAGTATGAAGGCAAACCCTATGGATACTTATCCAATGTAAGGTAGGTACACCCGAAAGTGCCACATTCCTAAAAGCGCCATTTACAATGCGCATAAATTTCCAAAATCAGTCATGTTCACAAATTGTAGATGTCACTGTTAATAACTTTTGCATACGATATGCAAATCGTGCGTTCTTTGGTGTGTTAGAATATGCTTTCACTTGCCAACAAAACTGCATGAAAATCTGAACAAGATAATAACAATAACTAGCCATAGTATGAATAAGTGGCGCTTTTGGGAGTACCCACCTTATGTGCAATTAAGGTAGAAGGCTCTTAAATGGAGCAGGTTCTAAAATGGTGCCCTATCTTAAATGTACAGTACTTGTACATGTTTCTTTCTCATAGCCTTCAGCAATGTACTGACAGTGTACATTTTAGCTAGGGCACCATTTTAAAGCCCTATGCCCTTTCAACTTCAAAATTTGATAACTAATTCCATAAATCTCAGAAAAATATGAAACGACTTGGGTTAGATGTCAATTCTACTTGCCTTTCAAGGAAAATTTACTGGAAATATTTCTAGAAGTTTTGCCTCCCTGAAATTCTGTTTCAGTCCTTAGATGGTCCATTATAGGACCTCTTACCTTACGGAGTGCGTTTCCCAGTGCCAGAGGCTTCGCATTAAGGGTAGTCACACCTTCTTCAGCAAGCAGATTTCGCAAGCGAAGTGAGAAGAAATAGGAGCCAATCCGACGGAGCTGTGGGTGAAGGAGGTGTGACACCCCGTTTTGGACCCCGGGGGAGAAAATTCAAAAGCTAGCTCATCGATTTACCTGTAGAGAAAGACGGAGTCAATAAGCTTGCGCCACCGCAGCAGCGGAGCTGCACAGGGGTGCAACACGGGGTGAAACAAGCACCGGGAAGTTACAGAGCTTCACTCGCGAAGGCTTCGCCGCCCCAAAATCCACCTCCGGAGCAGAAGATTCGACCTCGCGAAGGCTTCGCAGGATTTCTTAAAACGGCATTCAGCAAGCCAGCAGAAGCAGACACGTCACCAATTTTCGCATTTCAGGTCGCGAGTGAAGAAGGTGTGACTACCCTTATTGTAAACTCCGCATTATTCGATTCAAATATCTAATAACGCAATTTTCGATATGTACAGTATCCCACTTTCGTGGCATGAGGAAGGAGAAATATCCTAAACTAGAAAAGTAAGTATAAGAAGTCGACCCCAAGCAATGAACCTGATTCCGAAATTTCAAGAGGAACTTCCGATTCCGCTGCATTATATGGCGCTAGCTGCAGCTCCACGATCAGTCCCGCATTTCGTCTCTACCCCATTGTCGATCCCATTTGCAGCTGCCTAAATCGTGATTTTGAGCAGGTTCGGGATGCAACTGACGAACATTTGGCGAATTCTTGAACTGATTGTATTGTAGAATTCGAAACCATGGCCGGCTTGTTGAGTTTGTCCGGGAAGACGGCGATCGTCACGGGCGGGTCTCAAGGCATCGGTCGCGACATTGCCATTCTCTTGGGGAAGCAAGGCGCGAACGTGGTTGTGAATTACTCCAGCAACGAGGCGAAAGCGAAGGAAGTCGTCGCAATAATCGAAGGATCGAAAGCGAAGGCGATTGCTGTGAAAGCGGACGTGAGCAAGGGAGCCGACGTGAAATCTGTTTTTGATCAATCGGAGGCCGCATTCGGACCACCTCACATTGTGGTGAACAGCGCAGGCACGACGCTCAGCCACAATCCGAGCGTCGTCAACACGACCGAAGAGGAATGGGACAGAATATACGCTATCAACACGAAAGGCACGTTTCTTGTTTCGAAGGAAGCGGCGTCTCGGATTCCGCCTGCGAGTGGCGGAAGGATCGTCAACATTTCTACGACAGTTGTGGGCTTGTTGCTACCGAACTACGCCGCGTATACTTCAAGTAAAGCCGCGGTGGAGACGTTTACCCTAATCTTGGCGAAGGAGCTTCGGGGGAAGCAGATTACGGCGAACGCCATCGCCCCGGGTCCTGTGGCCACGAGTTTATTCTTCAACGGGAAGACGGAGGCGCAGATCGAAAGCTTCAAGAAGCAGCCACCGCTGGAGAGATTGGGAGAGCCTGAAGACATTGCTAATATTGTTCTGTTTGTGGTGAGCAGTGAGGGGGGTTGGATCAATGCGCAGGTGATTCGTGCTAACGGCGGCATTTCCTCTGCTCGTTAACTTGCTCCAGCACTCTTCAGTACTGTATAGAATCAAGGTACTGTCTCCAATTCCATCCTTCACTCTTTTTCTGACCTCCAGAATATCATTCTGGAATGTCTTATTCTTTTTCTCTGACTATAGCACTCTTGCAACCCACTCAACCTTCGACTTAGTCGTTAGTTTGGGATCTGGGCAGTTTGATTGAAGAGGGCTTGTTTCAAGGGATTGTCTTGCATTCACTGAGCTTTGCTAACCCATTTAATTTGACTAAAAGTTAATGGCTAACTCTTGTTCAGTTGTTACCATCCTGCTGCAGATGAGATTATCTGGAGATGAGATTACTTGCTGGGTTGATCATCTGCCTTATCGATATTTCATCTCTGATGCACCGAGAGCACAGACACTCTCACAGAGATTGGTGTCAAGGAGCCGCTAGGAAGTGCAGGAATGGAGCTGCTGAGTCGTTCTTGTATGTATGTGAAGCTCAAATCTTGTTCATTTTTCCTTCTTGAGATGTGCTTCAGCTGACTCTGTCGTCTTCAGAAACAGCAGTGTCTGCGTTCTCGACCCTTAATTAGTCCTGTGAGGTCGGAGAACCAGTTCGTTTTCACATCGAAAAATGGATGATTTTTCCATCTGTGGGAGTCAACCCATTCGTGATAGGGCCCCTATTTTGGCAGTATAGATTATTCTCTTTCTGTGCAAGGAGAGATGAGTTAATTATGAATTATGGCACACATATGGTGCATTATGATTGGTTTTAGCACTATTGATTTTTCAAAATGACTCTTGTTGGAAATAGGACAATCTATATTACATGTATGGGTTGAATGGAATCTTTTCCTAGAAACTTTATTGTAAATTTTGTTTTGGAAAATAAAGTTGTGAAAGTTTTGGGTTTCTTCTCAAATCTATTGCCATATATAGGAAGATTTTTCTACTCAACATCATTGTGTTCAAGATATGTTCAATTGGTTAAGTAGTCAGAAATGAATTTGTCAATAATGAAAAACTTTATTTTTTATTTTTAGAGATTGTGGTGAAAAAAATTTGGACAATCTATTGAAATTAAAATTTGTGGGATCATTATTTTGTTGTAATTTTATTTAAAACTACTCACAATCCAAATAAATGTTCTATATATAACCTTTATAAACTAATGAGTTGGATTTAAAAAGATTGTGGTGAAAAAAGTTATTTTGGTTGCTAAATACAAATAATAATGATTTTTATTAATTCTATATTATAACAAATATTGTCAAAATTATTTAAAACACATACAAGAACAAGGCACATTGCGACCTTCATATCTTTTATGATTGTAATGGAGATTTGAAGTCTTTGACTTATTAATAATCTTCAAATTTCATTCAAATTCAAAATATCTACATTTTTTACTATATATATAATTTTTTTAACGCATATGTATGTCAACTTTTAATATACCAATGGGAATAAGTCTTAAATGGTGCATCACAATATGCAATAATATATCCAAGTCATCAAGGCTCAAAAAAGAAGCCTAAGTGATTTTTGGAGTGATTATGAATCGAACCTCAACACTTGAGTCTGTGGGGCCATTAGCTTTGGGATTCATTTACTTTCAATCCATAGTTGCTTTTTGCTTTGAATTTTTTGTGGATTGTAGTGCACAAAGGATACTACAACATCCATATTCGTTCACTTGCATTTATCTAGTTAGATTCAACACATGGTGCACAGAGTGAAACAAAACCCATCATAGATTCAATTTTTGGAGTCAATGTATAAAATTAGAAAATTATTTTTCATTTTATTTTCACACTCCAGTAATGATGATTATAGGTACACATACCCTACTTTTGAGTCCTACTTCACTTGTGTGAAAAGGATGACTTTACAATTACAACTCTTCGTAACATGCCTATCCCTTCAAAAAAGGATACTATCTAATTCAAGGATTTAGGATTTTGTATGCAATTTATTAAATATTGTCCATTATTCCACTCAATCAAATTAGTTATCGGACATAGATAGCCAATCCATTTCCGATCACCCCCCATTCCAATCAGCCCTTTTTTTTTGGGCGATATGGTGCCAGATGGCACCATTCCAAAATAAGTTTCTACTTTTTGCTAGATAAAAGTAATCTTTTTTCACCAGAATTTTTTCATTCATATTCGAAATATAGATGATATTGCCAAATTTGGATGAAAAAGTCTATGGATATGACTGAAAAGTGTTTTTTTGTCAAAAAGATGGATGGATGGAGATGTACAATGCTTCACCAAATTTTAAGTTGTCACCATCTTGGCACTTTCTCAAAAACCAAAAAAAAAGGACTGACTCCAATCTATAGGCTCCTTCCTTTCCGTGAAGTTGTGGTGCAACCCCCATAACAATTGTGGCACATTAAGATTGGTTGTAAGGCTCTCATAAATGTAATAAGCCCTTGGTCAATTTTACAACCAGCCTATGGTCAGAAATAGTAGGGTCTATATCATCATTATAGGTCAAGAAGAATCTTCTACTAAAAAATTCACAGTAATTCCACTTTGTGTAATAAAATTCTAGAAAAATATGCTATCCTTCCAAACTCTATTTCTTTACATGAGAATTTTTGCAATAAAAAGAATTGCACTGTAACTATGCATAATTGCTTAAGTGATTGGAAATAGGTCGGCTACCTTATGGCATCTTTTCAGGTTATGTAACATCAGACATACTAAAACACATTAAAAATTTACAAAATGTCCCTGAATGCAGACGATAGTAACAGTACAGTACACGGAGGAATAGCGGCTCGAAGCAGTGGACATAACCATATACCGACCTGCCCCATTCATATTCAGCCTCGTATTAAGTACAATTACCTGGACTAGTTAGGAGAAACAGCCTTGGCTTTATCGGGCTTACTGATACTCCAATAAACTATGACCTATGTACCCATCACGAGTAGTAAAGAGAACTTGTATGCCAATCATTCCGTATGAGACTTAAGTACCTCAGATTCTGCGGAGTACCTAGTAACTGACCATGTAGTACACAATGAAGCTATACCACTTAAAGGCTGACAAGGAAAAGACATCTGTGTCGGACTCCACAGATTTTAACATCTCGACAAGGCCGTAGAGATCCTATTAGCTCTGATAGGGATAGACCGGTATAGTGTACACTAGGGATGTGATCATTGCACATTTCAAGAACAGTCCTTCTCAAGCAATGCTTCATGTGGAGGGAGACCAGGGTAGTAATTTTCACTCCCAACCACAACCATGAACTAGAATATAAGAATGTTGGACTAGCTCGATCTATGATACAAGGTGAGGAACTCTCATGAGAGAAACTGATCCGACAGGCACACCTGCCTTGCAAGGCGACCAAACCTACCAACGGATGCAAAAATGTTGCAGCAGAGGAAGCACCTTCACGATCCTGGATGTAGCAGCCTCCAGCTAGATTACAAGTGTGATTTCTTCACTCGGTTTTCAGCCTTGAAGAAACTCACATTCATGAAGCCTTGTAAGGATCTCCTCATAGCTGGGGCGAGACTCTGGAACTTCCTCCCAGCAATCTAGAAAATGGAACACCGCAGAGCAAAAGTCAGATCCCACATTATCAAGAAACGTGTACCTCAACTCACGTTATAGGTTTAATTTAAAAGTTCAACTTACCAGCAATGAGTTTCCCGATGAGACCGTCGGGTATCTCCAAACGAGCCTGATTATGAGCCACGGCATTCACTACCTGTGTCGATCAAGAACCAGACAAGACTATGTTCAGTTTCAGTAGGTCATACTAATCAGGGCGTTTCTGGAGTGATCAAGTTTCTACAGAGCAGACGCAGGAAGCTGAAGCAGTCGCTACCAATAAGTGCTCAAAAGAGAATGGGAGATCCAACTAGCAAAGAATACTGAATAGATTGCCACTGCCAGCTGACACAAGCAGCTCAATTGAAGGGGCTAACTTACTTCCAATGGCTTGACCCCTTCCCAGGGCCGTCTCAAGGTAGAGAGTTCCCACATTATAACCCCTAAGCTGAAGACATCGCACTTATCCGTGACCGGCTCATTTCGCAAAAGCTCTGGTGCTGTCCACTCGGGGGTTCCTACTGCAGTGTCATCGCAGTAGGTGGAGCCTGTGCGGATTCGGGACAAACCAAAGTCGCAAATCTTAACACACCAATGCTTGTCCACCAAGCAATTGGCACTCTTCAGATCGCGATGAATAATTTTCATCCGTTGCACACACATCATTCCCCTGAAACCACCAGAATCATATCCAGGTCCAAATCTCAAAATTCAACACTAAAATCAAACATACATTACAACTCATAATTAGACCAAAAAGTTCTTGCCAACTCAAGACCCCTTCCAGTGGGTTTCATGGTAGCTCGGGAACACTATTTCTGGCGAAAACATGTAATCAAAATCAAAGATGCGTACAGTAAGGGATCTGTGACTCGGCAACCACGCCAACTTTTAAATAAACCGCTAACTTCTACTGCTTAACGCCAGTTAAGAGGCAACACCTGCAGATATCACGAAGCATCTTCAAACGACGACGCCAGCTTAGTCTTTTCCCTTGCTCGCTTGAGTGAATCAAACGGTAAAGCGAGCCCGTATGCATATACTCGGTCACCATAGAAAGATGCGGTGGCTTCGTGCAAGCTCCTAGAAACAGTATCACTGCAAAATATACGTTTCCAATGAGGACTGAAAAAGAAATTTGAAGGCCACTTCAATCTGCCCCAAACACCACCATCGGAGTAGAGAATTTCACTTTCAAGGAGCTAGCAAAATCTTTAAAGTCATACGTCAAATCACATGTGGTGGGCCATACCATTTGGATGCCTCAATCGGCTGCAAGAAAACACACCAAGAATTATTGCTCAGTCAACACGATCACCATGATCACTGCCACTAAGCAACATGAAGACAAAAACGGAAACGAACGACAATATCCTAAAACCAGGCTGCAAGACATATGTTTCTTGACGTAACACCAACCTCAATAGAGAAATCTCGTTGCAGAAGTCTTGCATATTCTCAACAGTAAGATCTTGTTCAAGCATCAACTTAATAGCTACTTCTGTGCCTCTCCAGATCCCACGAAATACTTCTCCAAATGACCCTGCACGATTCACATCAAGCACCTCAGAAGAATAACTGACGCCAAACACCATGTATTCACTTAATACCAACCAAAATCTGGTTACAGAAGAAATGGCGGATTTGAAAAGACAGCGACAATTCAAGAAAAGACAGCTCAGCCAAATAATTTAACGCATCACCCTCCAACAAAGATTGCAACTAGAACGAGATCAAAGGCTAGAAATACTAACCAATTCCAACACGAACACCAATTCGAAGCTCTGAGAATTCAATATCCCATTCGGAAAAAGGCATCAGAGGCTGGGTTGGTAGAGAAGGCGACTGCATCGACAGAGCCCAGGAAGTTACTGCACTATTCGTGTCTGATGCTACACCAGATGATCCTCTTGAAATAAATTCGTCGCTGCTTTTAGTGGCCAATTTGGAAGTCTGAGCATCAGATCCATGACTGCCAGTCACACTGAAGTCGTGATTGCTCGAACCAGAAACTCCTTCACCATGTCCCTGATTACCATCGGCATCTATACTGGAGTCTTGAGACCTTCCAGAAGCCTGAAGAAAGGACAGGACTGATTAGCCCTTCTCAATATCAAAAGAGGAACATGAGAATGCAAACCTTAACGCAGCTGATAAACAAGAAAAACGTGAACCAAGTCTAATACAACACAACTTATACACAACATTTTCAAGAACGTGAAGTAGGAAGCAACTTTGGCACGATTAAGAGTATAAGAGCTGCATACCACTTTACTTCCTTGGCTGGAATTTAAAATGTGACCATCAGCCGCAGATGCATCAGACTCCTGTCCTTTTGTTCGAAACCTCTCTTTCTTGAGAGCTTCATTCATAGCTCTTACTGCCCTGAGAATGCAGAGGCATAGCCATAAAATCAGTCATTACGCTTTTCTCTAAAACTATATGAACCACGCATCAAACAGCCATAGAAAAGAAGTTGGGTACAGAAGTCCCTAAAATGCCAGCTAGAAAAATATTTGCCAAATTGAATTGATCCGAGTCCATAATCGGACGACCAGTTTAGGGACATGCCTCACAGGATCTACATATGGAATCAAGGTAAAGATGCCACCTGACAACCTCGTCGCTGATCTCAGGAGCAACTGTCCGTTTCCTGGCCCTTCGCATTTCCGCATGTGGACTGTTATTCAGCCTGCAAGTAAGGATTTCTATGATAAGACGAGATTTCAAATCAACCAACGATCACAGCGTTTGCACGCAAAGATCATTTCATGGAAAAGGCTCGTAAATTGTAAAGGTCCCTCCTTTCTACCATAATCTATGAACGAGCATCAGCCCAGGATGGCCAGCGTTCAATGTAAATAGGATGATTCTCAATCTTCATATTCAACAGCGCCTGAGCCAAGAACCTGCAAAATGCTAGGCAACATATTCATACAAAACCAAACAAAGAAGATGCAGAGGTGCTCAAGGTACCAACTTTGACAATGAGGAATCTCCCACATACTGAAGGAAGTCCATACCCCTTGCCTCGTGCCTTATATCAACAGACAAAGCCCTTTCCCGCCTGCAACAAGTATCATACTCTGTCAAGGAAATTACGGAATTGTCTATTCTAGTCATAGACAGTACACACCAGAAAATGCAAGCATGAGTCCATTGATGTGAGCCACCCTGACCACAATACAATACAAATCCTGCATCTGAGGGACGTCCTACATGAATTGTTTGTAAGACAAAGATCTTTCAATCTCTCCTGCTCTGGTACTCAATGAACAGGCTAACCTCCTCCTGACCATAGAAGAGGTATCATCAACCATGCTGGGATGCTGCGGCGACCCATCTGGACTGCACGTCAAAATATCTTCCTATAAGACCAGGATTTTAATTCCCCGATGCCCAATATAGAAAGGTTCAAATAAAAGGGCGTCGAGATGCCTTCCAAATTTGGGCTTGCTATTGAATTAAAGGATAAGCATACGTCCTCCATTAGTTCCAGACCCCACAGCAGCTCAGTAAACACACAAATTTACACGAACTTAATCAAGGTATCCGTATTGTTGGACATGCCTAACAGGTGCTATCTTAGTTGAATAATAGTAATCAGAAACACGACGAGAAATAAAAAATGAAGCCAGTCTCCTAAATTCTATGATTCAAATACAAATTCCCACACTTTTAGATCAAGTATTAGAGTAAAATATTCGATACGTTATGAAAACCCACAGATCGACTACCGATATTGTCATAAATTTCCACCACTCTGTACTTCATTGATGTGTGAGGTTTTGGATGAGGCAAGAACATCTCATAGTCTGAAAAAACTGCCAGACTAGACGTACCTTGAAGTATTTCCTGTATGTAGCCGACTTCCACTAAGCATCGAGTGTGCACGGGGTCTGAATACGGGATATTCAGGACTACTGAAAGGAAATCCCCAACCACAAATCAGATATACAAGTAGAACGATTTAAAAAATATCCCACAAACTCAGCTACACCAGTAATCAAAAGATACAAGAACAACTCCCTAGCACATTGTGCAATTCAACTCGCTTATTGGATCAGAGCTTAACCGGATCAATCTCAAACTTTTGAAGAAATGAGTACCAACAAAACTGCCAAATCAGATGCTTCAGGTAAGAATTATAGGCTCTATCAAGTCATGCACCCGAACATTGAGTAAACTTATGGCTCATTCAGGGTCAAAGCAGTATACATAGAAGAGATTAAGAGATAGACCCCTAACCTGGGAACACTTCCATCTTCTGATCCAACTCGCTGTGATTGTCGCAAGCGAGTTTGCAAATGCTCAGGACTGCATGGTAAAGTAAATATAAGCCATTAATGTTAACTTTCGATACATGGAAACTATACATTCAATGAAGTAGGAACACTTGAGATATGCATACAAAGTTAGAAGTTCACAGAAGCTAAACAAATATAATTAAAACAGCAGACCTGGAAGGAAAACTTCGAAAACCATCCATGCCCGGCTTTCTTTGCTCCTGCTGATCTTCCGCAGCATGCTCAGGACTTGTAAAACCAAAGAACAGAAAGTAAAACCATCAACAAACGTCAGGGAATTTGCTGATTCTGTTAACTTTCCCAAACAGAATCAAGAATCATCACAGGGCGCTTCCTCAGCACTTTCATTCTGATTTGATCCCGAGCAAATTTCAGCAATTTTAAATTACGACAATTAGCCTGCTTAGAATGTGATGTGGTACGATAAGAATACCCGACACTGTAATCCACACTATTTCATACATACATTTTGACATGCACGATAAAGGCACCCCTACATCTTAACGCAGCGTTCAAGAAAATAAAGAAACTAACCTGGTGCCAGCATTTTGCTCCTCAAGAGCTCGTCGTCGATTGCGTCGACGAGGATTGGCTAGATCTGGCTCACTCTGAGACGGACTACAATTACACTTTCAAACTTGTGTAAGTCCAGCACAAGAATCATAGGTATTTCGATGAAATGCTGACAATCATACATCAATCACTAAAATAATGATTTGCTACACAAACTTTGCAGCCGACTCATTGCGATAAAATATGTTATCTTGCTCAAAAAAGTATATCCCCTGGTGCAAAATGCATGGACAAATTTTAGATGGCCCAATAATAATACAATTACGCATTGACACTCTATACCCTTATCAAGGACAGCACACAAGATCGTTCAACTTGATCAAGTAAGAATCAACCATGGCTAAATCCAAGTTCCTTCTACACTAAGTTAATGAAGTGTGAAAATTCCTGACAAATCATCTCCGAAGCGCATGTAGGTGACAATTGCGCTTGAGCTTCTAATAACCTAGACACACCTTAATTTGCCAGAGGCTCCAAGAGCTGGATTAAAACCCAGTGCCGCAACAGCGGTGAGACCTCTTCTCGGATATGGTGGACGAGCGAATTCCGTATCCTGCTCCAGGCTGAATGAAACAAAAAGTTAATAGCATATTATTAAAAATTCATGTTGTGCAGGTAATACGTACTAAAAGAAAAGAATCTAAGCACAAACAAAATGTATAACGGGCTCAATAGACACTTTTGATAATGGAAACTAACATTTCAGGATCCGACTTGTCAGGAACGCCGTACAATGGGCTATTTGGCTCCAAAGGAGAGTCGCAAGAATCATAATCGGCAGAATCACTGTCTCCTGCCCCTGCTATGTGATACATGACTAATGCTTTCCGCGAGAATGGACGTAAATAGCCCGGATGTCGCATCACATCCACCAAAAGCTCCATTCCATTTACAGTAACCATATTAGACAGGTGCTTGTTTGGATTTGCACAAATCAAAGAACTACTCGGTACAGCCTCCAGCTGCAAACCCTGTAATCACGTCAACAACATACAAACTTAAGCAGTTCAGAACACAGGGAACACAGGAAGCTATCTAAAAGTGGCTAGATATGGTGTTTCAACAACTAGAAATTTCTGGTAGAAAAGAAGATAATTTCTAGGAAATACCATCAGAAGGCGACTTTGAAGTCCAACAGAGTCTCCAAGAAATTTGAAGAGAATAGCCCGCGGACGGCATAAGCCTTGTTTCACTTCTCCCAACAGCCGCACAATGCCTCCGTCTCCTGTGCCATTATAATCATCGCCTGTAGACTTCGTGGAACCCGCCTCAAAGAGCGGTCCGCCATAAAAGTCAGCAACCTGGCGACGTACCCACGAGTTGTTATCATCAGCTCCTAGTCCTCTCATGCCCTCACTCGACAGAAATCAAGATACACAAATTCATCCAGGAGTAAATTGGACAGCCTTAGAATGCAGGACTTTCTTTTTGTTTGCTAATTGACCTGAATCAAACCAACCACATTCATGATAAGACGTGTTGACGCTTGAAAATGATATGGAACGATGTTAATTAACAAACGTTATAAAGTTGCAAAGAACCGTACCAATTCTGCAATTTTCTTGATCATGAGAGGAATATTAATCCCTATGCCTTTCACCATTACACGAGCCAAATCCTGCAGCTTTACTAGAGTTGTGTCCTTGTTTGTGTCAACAAGTAACACGTCCAATCCAAGGGACATCGGTCCCAGTAGGTGCAGGTCATTCAGGGTTGGTATGGTTCGGAAGCGTGCCTTCATGCTTCGGCTCTGAAAGATTCATCCCAATTTTTTTTAAATTCAAAAAGCATGAAGCTGGTGCACCACCAAAACAACCACAATGACATCGACGCAGCAAATTTCCCAGTTAGATAGCCCCGGCAAGTAAACGAGAGAAGTGAACTATCTTTCATCTGTGTAAAAATCGTTAGACGGGAGCAAATGAGCAATCCTTGCAGACTGCTTCTTGACTACACCATCAGAAGACTGCCAAGCTTGACATCAGCCTGCTCATTGCCCACTACATTCTATCGTAAATAAACCTATGATCAACAGCTATGACCTATCATTCCTTTGATGCTCTACAAGTCAATGATGTCCAGTTGGAGAATTCTAGTGATCACGGAATCAAAAGTTCATGGAAACTCTTAACTTCAAATAAACTAGTTTGTAAAAATAAATGCACTACCGTGCAAAAATGACAACAATCACCATTTTAAGGTTGATTAGCAAACATCAAAAATAGATTGAAATAAAGTCGAACTTACAGGTATGACAGAGTAGAACCCATTGGGCAGCCTTGAATCCAGAACTTTAAATTCCCATAAAGTTTGAGATGCATCCCGAGATGAAAGGCCTCCAAGAGCAGGACTACTCCGAGACTTGGTTAAGGTAGGGGACCTTTCAGTAGACCCAAGTCCCACTCCCTTCATTTTCTTCACCAACTGCGCCTGCCATTCGGAATAGACCCCAGGTGCCCCTTCTCCATCTTGCCCTTCTTCGGAGGACTCGGCTGGTTCCTCCTGCTGGCATGGTAAGAGACACCAAAACCAACTCAACAAGACCTCAAATCAACAGAGAAAGGCTGAATTCCCATAATCGAACAAAATGGCTACGCAAGCAAGTCATATTTTTCAAACCATAATTCAAGTATTGCTAACCAAATTTCAATGGGAGTCAAGCATTGCGATTAAAACACCAATCGGCTACAACACCAAATGAAGAGTTAAGATCCTTAGCCACCGATTGAAGCGAGTGACATCAATCACAAGCCCAAATTTCCGGATACAAAAAATGCTTCAGCGAAAAGACATCTCGACTCACGAACATAGGTGAAGAAACTCACTTTGTCCGCGTTCGCCAAAGCTGCTCTTACCCATCCTGCATTGATCAGCAAAGACCAGTACGTTGATTAATTCAACAATGCACATGCCTGGACTTAATTTTAACACAATTCTGTGAGCGGATATCTATCACAAATATAATCAAAGACTCAACCACTTAGGAGGGGAAAAAATACATATATATCAGCATAATGCAAATTCTGAACTCCAAATAATATCAGATTTAATCAGCTTCTGCATGCTCAACCCTACGTCAAGATACGAACAGATAAAACACTACTAAACTAGTAGTGTAGCTGATTGATCGCTTCTTAAATTTATCAAAATGGAAGAAATGAAACCAGAAAACGCGACCGATACATATGATGTGCGCTGTCAAAAGGACACGCATAAGCAGCAAGATTGAAGAGCGAGTAGATCATATCTCCGTTCTTACAGCTGTGGGAGCAGAGTAGGCGGCAGCTCACCAATGAGAATAGGATAGCAAACCAAGATCGCATATAGTTAACCCTAGAGCCTAAATGCGTACTCTCAGTGACGACCTAGAGTATCAAAAATTAATAAAATACCCCGGAGATGATAGCAGTGTTTCCTGCGCCTCACCTAAATTCGAACGACCACGACAAAAGCGGACACATTCCAAACATGAAATACCTGTCTCTACCGAACAGCTGCTGTTGTAATGCAGGCCTGTCTCAAGGCGAGCCTTGATCCTAGAAGAAGCTTGGACATAAATAGAAAATCCTTAGATAGCCTAAATATTGCCAAACCAGAAAACGCGAACAATACATGATGAATAATGACAAGTAGACACGTGTAATCGGGAAGATTGAAGAACGCGTAGACAATATCTCCATAATTACGTACTGACGCAGAGGTGACCAGCACGAATAGGATTGCAAACCAAGATCGAGTACAGGTAACCCTAGAGCCGAAATGCGCACTCCCAGTGCCTTAAACCACGCCCTAGAGTATCAAAAATTAACACCATCACTCGAACACGACAACACTATTTCAAAAAATGCGAAGAACCGCATCCAAAGAGGACACATTACATGCATATGATACCTGTCTCTTCCGCACAGCTGCTGTTGTAATGCTGGCCAGTCTCAAGGCGAGCCTTGATCCTAGAAAGAAACTCGGACATGAAGAGAAAATCGATAGGTGGCCTAGGAACTCCCAAACTGCGGCGTCAAACCATTCCCAACGCCGCCTCAACAGCCGCAACGTTCCCCGAGCGACGCCAACATTGAACTCCACAAACAAGTGGCGATGAGGCTTAGTTTAAAAAGACGCACGAAGAAGAAGAAATCGCAACACGTCCACACCTCCTGTTATGCACAATCCTCTTCATTCGCAACATCATCTTTCCGCGCAACAGGCTTCTCTTCTCCTCCCTCAAACCTCCGCCCTGCCTGTTGTGATGACGTCGCCCTGAGGCCATTCTCAACCTCCTCGACCGTTGTGGTCTCCGCAGGAGACCATCCAACCCCTCGCCCTGCCACTACTAGTGCAGGATTTCCACAACTAAGACGAAGAAGAAGGAGACGACGATGACGAAGAAGAAGAAGATGGAGCAGCGCAATAACTCAAGCATCGAGAGCACATCGCCACCACCATCGCCGTCGCTTCGTTCGTCTCGCTCGCTTCTCTGTGTTGGTCGCTCCTGCCATCGTTGCCGATGCTCCCCTGTCCATGGATTGATAACCGGAGAGAAGAGGAGAGATTGAGGTTGTGTAATAATTGAATGGAGACAGGTATGTGCCGTATGCGTGTTCGTACGTGGGCGGGTCCGGGCACCACCGGCTTGGTGGGAATCATAGCTGGCGTCTGATGGAACTCGCATTCATTTTTCACGGGTGAGCGCGACTGAGGCCTTGGGGGGCCCACCTTCTGGTCTTGGTGCGGAGGGCAGGACATCAATGGTTTTGTTAGAATTTTATCATTTTTTTTCTCTTGACATGTTTATGATTTTAAGGAGGATCTTATCCACTTCATCTTGAGAATAGAATATAGAGAATAAAATATGGAGATTAGAATTCGGTCAAAAACCAAAATTGTTGAAATATATTTTTTTGAAGATGGCTCTTATTATTGAATTGTAAAAGGTTTTATTGGAGCTTCTTAGCAATCAAAAGGGAAATCTAAATTCCTTAAGAATGTATTTTGGGACATCATATGAATGAATTATGAATGGGAACTTTGATGTTGTCTACACTACCACTAAATTGTAAATAAGGACTTTGATGGTGTCTACATTGTCAACGTCTTGATGACCAATTGAAGGTTTTAGATTTTGAAGTTGTTGTCATTTTCTATGCTCCTTCTATCGTCTAATTAGATTCAAGTTTCACCTTTTTCCATGAGATTATCAAGAGAAATGTAAATCAAGTTGTTTTGTAATTTTAAACACTTGGGTTTACAAATCCTATAGATTGCCTTAAAAAGATCTTCATTTTCATTGATTGATTGTAAAAAGAAGCAGTAATACTATTAGTAATGAAAGTGACTATTCTAGATCAAAATGTAGATGAAAGGACATATTAACATGTTCCAAGAAGAATGGAATCTTTATATGTGACACTTTTGTCATGTAATTTCAAATTTTCAAAGTAATCATTGCTTCATGTATATTGTTTCCGTTTTGTTGTTTCAAAATTCCAAAGTGGTCATAGCCTCAACAATGATGCTTTACTAATGCCATCTCAAAATTTTATAGCTTTATGTTGTTTATGTAGCTCATGTATACATTAATAAAAAAATTAGGTAAGCTAATTTTGATCTAAAAGTCACCATTAAGCCATCATTAAAATTTATAAAAAGAATATATTAAAAGTATTCAAAATTGATCATCTCTTGAATAGAAGTTGTATTATTTAGGAGACTTTATAGATGTTGGTTCTAAGAACAAGACACACACCTCTTTCATTGAGCTTATTCCAATTTTATCTCTAAAAGTCCTTCAATCCCCTCAACAGATTCTTGATATTTTGGCTAGACTTGTGTGAACTCAACTTTTAACACGATTTTTTGAATTTTTTGTTTATAATAGAAAATCACACTAGCATTCTAAATTTTGTTTCTTAAATTTCAATTAGTGATTGAGAGCAAAACCTATGCATGTAAAGCTTTTATTCATTCCATTTAGATTAGGGAGTGAGAAAGTTATTGAACTTTTTGTTTTCTAGACAATCATTGCATCATCATAACAAAATAACTTATAGGAATCAATTGTGAACTCAATTTTCACAATTTTTCAAAAAAAAATCCCTCATAATGAACTTACTTGCTAAAAAAACTCTCATCATTAGAATTAGTGTATTTCAATTCTATCTTAGGACTATCAACAATTTATTTTTCCTTCTATTTCCTACCTACTTCAATTTAACAATTTTTTAAGAGATGAAACTTAAGTGATTATTTTCTGAATTTTTTTTCTTTGAATCAATTATTCAATATAAAAAATTAATAATGCAAAGATTAATATAATAAGATTCAAAACCAAAAAAATCCAATCAAACAAAGGTGTAAAAAACTTGTTTCTTTTACTTTAAACACAAGTATTTTGTAGTCTATACAATTAAAGTTTTTGGAATTTCTTCTACATCTAAATAAAATTTTAGTGCAATATTTTATGGTTAGATATGGAAAAAAAAAAAAAATTTAAACCTTCTTTTTCTTTGCAATAGGAATGGGAATTTTGAAAGTTTCTGGATGAAAGAGGCCTTGGGACATTGGAGTAAAATATGTTTGCACTCCATGTTAGGCATAATGTTAGCAAAGTATATCTATTCCAAAGGTGTATCTAATTCATTTACAAAGCTATGTAATAACTCCATTCTTAATAAGAAATGAAAACTTATTTTATGTTGTAATGATTTGAAAAAATCTTCAATTTTTGAAATTTTTAAGTAAGCATAATATATTTACATTTCAAGAATGTTGTTAGATATGATAGGCCTAACAAAAATAACTATAAAAATAGAAATTATGATAAAAAAAAATTATTTATTTAATTCATAAGGTTCAACACCCTCCTTAAAACCATCGCTATTACTAAATGAGGTATGTTTATTTTTATTGTTGACATCTAGGTCTATTGAATTAGAAGCTTTAAGTTTCACTTTCATAATTACAATTAAACTTTATATGAAAACTTGTCTTAAAATAGAAATTATTGTCTTCAATAATGGAATTGAATATATTTGCAATGAATGTTTGTAGAAATATACCTTAAACTCAATCTTAAATTTTTTAAAGGTTTTGAGTCTAAAAAATAAAAGATGAAAACATTCTTCTTAAAGGTTGTAAATCTAAAATAAACAAAAGATAAAAAGAAAGAAATGAACATTGATTTAAATCCTAGAAGGTAGAAAAACATTTCAATTAAAGGCAATTAATATATAAATTCTATAATACTAGGCAATTTATCATCTTTGAAATCTTTCATAGACAAAAGTTCTTGTATCATGTCTACTTAAAATTTTGAATTTTGTACTTAAGTAGGTTACCCTACATAATTTAAATGATCCCTACAACCATAAGGTATTTAAAAACCCAAGGATCGAGGCATGTTTTGGACATAAATTGCCAATAACTACCATTTTCTGAAATAGTGAGAAAAAAAAAGAAAAAAGAATTTTTTTGAAATTCAACCATACATAGTTATAGAAGTATCCTACATGAAAGAGTTGAAGTTTTGAAATAAACTTTAACAACATTGATTGGAAGATTATAGGATTCTATGTTAGAAAATTTTCAACCCATGGCCAAAAAGGTTAGATTCTACGTAATTCCTCCTATAGTGAGATTTTGCATTGGAGAAGAATTTTTTTGACAATAGCATCCTATGTAATGTTAGTTACAAACCCATCAAATTTTGAATGAAAAAAGAAGCTTTTTGCACATGTTGTCAAAAGTTGCCCACCTTCACTCTAAAAGTTTGGGCCAAATAAATTTTGATCCAAGTACTTAATTGGAAAAAGAGTTTTATTCTTGACAAGGTTGTAGATGTCCACACCTTCTTTGAAAATTTTAGAAACATTTATTGGCCAATTAGTTATCAAGGTCAAATTTGTTGCCAATGCAAATTTTATACATTGCAAAGATGAAGGAGATTAATGTAATGCCAACTTTATATTCAATATAATTGCATCATTGCTACTAAAATAATAGTGGAGGTAATCACTTGTTTCTGTGAAAATGAGGTTGTAACAAACATGTACATTTTACACTGCAAGATTTGTGTATGTACAAGATGCAAGGTCAAGCCTAAGTGGATTTTTAACAATGTATAGCACTAACAATTTTTAGAATCATGGATGAACCTAGGTCCAAGAAATTGATACAAAAGGACCATGATTGTAATGTTCTTTGTAATTCAAAAAAAGTGTACACAAGTCATTGGCTATAATTTTGCTTCTTTTATTATACAACAAATGTTATAGAGTTCACTTTTATCATTGCAACCTTTCTTGTTTACACTCAAGAATGTTAGGTGGATAAAATGTTGACCACATTGTATGCCAAAAGGGCCTATAGCAAGGAAGTTGAATCCCATGAGGTAGGAGGAAGTGACCCTATTCCAACAATGCTTGCCCCATTTCATCCCATTGTTGCCCTTGTGAAGGTTGCTCATAATCTTCTATGTCTACCAATTCCAAGTTTGATACACTGAAATTGGTTCTACAATGTGGCCAAGAATGATGGCAAGTCGTAGGAAGTGCGCCTAATGCAATGTCTAAACCCATAATCACTGCATAGGCTGCAAGGTTGTATTTGGGAAATTGTGATTTCTATTTTGTTGAGCTTCAAAATGACTTTAGACTCCTTCATCTATTATAGTGGATTTTCTTGCCACTATTCCTAGTAGAGTCCAACTGGGTCGTTCCAAGAAACACTTACCATTTTTGGCTCAAAATGGCCTATTTCAATGAATCTTGTGACTTCTAGAATACTTTTTTTTAAATAAAATAAAATATGGATAATTTGAAGAGCAATGAGAATATTGTAACTCTTAAAATTTAGACCTAAGAAAATTTAACTCTAACAGTTATGCATAAAAAAAGCGCAATGGAAAATATAATGAAAATAGACACTTTGATGTTTGAATTTTTTTTAAATAGTAAAAAAATCCATAAAAATCCAAAATAAAAAAATGATTTTTCTTAACTTCAAGATGCTTCTCTTTAACCATTTTCATATTTGAGAAAAATAAATTGTGTTATGTACACATATGCAAAGGCAGTCCTTTTTGAGCACATGTGGAAGTTGGACAATTTAATATTTTTACAGAATTTCTTTTTGGTCTCGTGACAATTAAATAAAAGTCCTTTCTTGCCAATTTTGAGCTTAAAATTTGCATTTTGGGGTCAAAAATAGGACTAAAACCCCCTAAAATGGCCAAGATAGACATCCAATTGGAGGTTGTTTAAAAATAATAAAATAATTTTAAGAAATTTCAAAAAAATTATATTACAGTGGAAACACCCAAAAACGTTCGAATAAGGAATTCAGCATGGTTGGAGGCATCTTCTTCTAAAACTGATATTTTTGTAGTATTAGTGAGAGAAAATAATGAATATTCAAAAAAAATTAATATTTTCGGAATCAGTATGTAATTTCTACAAATTTTCAAAGTGTTGGCTCCCTAAACCACTAGAACCATCCTATAGGTGTACCCTAAACTGAACTCTGCTGAAATCAGTTGTCAGTGAATGAAAATTATACATGTGTCTTACAACTGCGTCAGCAAATTAGAGTTAAACATTTGTCACACACTTTAATGAACGCTTATGGACAGATTTAGTGACACTCTATGGACTTGGAATAGATACAGGGACGGAAATGGGTGTTTCTCCCTTATGCCTAAAATTTTTATGTGTACCTTCTTTTCAAGTTTTGTATAAAATACACAAACGATGCAAAATTTATGAGTAAAAAACCACCTATCCAAGGCCAAGGGGACAAAAAATAGGACAAGTGTTTCTTGCAATCATCCAACTACATTTCAACTCCACCTATCTCTATATGAAAAGAGGGTTCCCTTTGTAGTAATCATTGAGGGTCTAAATTGGTAACTAGTTTGACATCCCAATAGCCAATGACCTCCATGAACATCCACCTTGGAAATTAATGCAATGCTTCTAGGTGGGTCATAGCTAATGCACTTGAATTAATGCTAAGTTAAGCGGTTGCTTGAAGCCATAGGAGTATGAAACCATTTCTCTATCCAACAATTGTGTTGCTTCTCATCTCCATTGATTGAAATGGCATGTTGTAGAGTTTGATTTATATGTAAAGACACTTCCAAGGGTTGCAATATTTTTTTGTATTAATCAATTCTTGGAGGTGCACCTAAAACTTCTTCATTCTTGTGCATGCATCCTTGTCATGTCACATGGCTATCACTCAATTTGCCTTCTAATACATATGTTCTTGTGGTGTTGTGACATAAACAAAGTTGGTGGTTGCAAATAGTTAGGATATACAAAGGAAGGGTGTGTAGGATGGAATTGGTAATTATTGTGAAGGGCGCATAGGCTATATAGTGACATCTTCATAGAAATAATTGTTATCTTTGTAGTTGAATCACAAAGATTGTCTATACTTTTGGGATTGGTACATCGTCAGATGTTAGGTAGAAGATTTAGAAACATTTGGTTTAGAAACATTTGGTTCTAAGTTGAGTTTGTATCCATTATATTGATGCCAATTTTGATCCATGGACATTAAACACTCCAGGGTAGATTGTAACTAGAGTCTTTTACATAATCCCATTTTGAACTAAACCATTGTATGTACCAAATTCTCAATGTATCCTTGAGGTTTGATGCACATTTTGGAACCATTTAGTAACTTACATGGCTACATGTCTACATGTGCAAATGGACTAAACTTTAATCTAATCTTTAAGACAACCAACCACCTCCCTTGGTCAAAGTTTGCCCTCACCATTCCAATTAGTAGAACACCACATTACAAGTTGTTTCATTGCATCTGCACATATTTATCCAAAGAGTACAACAAAATGGGTGTTTTATGATTGTAATATATAATTGTAGAAGGTTACAAAATTCTAAAATATGACTCACATAAGAGATTATTGTAGATAGTACATGAGATGATTGGGTCTCATCATTTCCAACTAATCTCTTCAAAAATCAATTATTTTTATAATGAAGTATTCTCAACATATAGTAGGCCATATTTAGCCAAAAGTGTAGGCAATGTGTTGATTGACTTGTGGGGCTTGATTTTTTTTACCTGCCCTAGTAAAAGAAAAATAATAGGTATGGCATTTAAATCTATGTAGTCCTCAATGTAGTCATATTTTTAATTGATGTAGATAATGATTGTTGTTAGTCATGTTATTGGCTAACCTGGTAATATATTTGAAATGTTCTATAAATTGATATGGCATAAGACCTAGTGCAATTATGTTTTTTGTTCATAAGGAATATAATTGTCGTGACTTATATTTTTGGTTGATGTAGCAAGATAAGTGAAATGTATATTGTAATTTTTATGGCTAAGGATAATCATATATTTGAAAATATTAAGTCACTTTTTTGTACAATTGTGAGCATTATGTGAGTACAATAGGTCAAATTTTGGTTGAAATGTATATATTGCCAACTATGATTCAAGCAAAGGGTATTCCAAATGACTTAGTCTAGTCAAATTTTTGTGTGTATGTTTTGTGATTGGAGTCAATGATATCTAAAATAGCTTTAGTCCTAAACAACAATCACATTTTCTATACATTCAAAACAAACATGATGTATTGTAGTCATATGTTAAGATGGTTTAGCGACTTGTTTAGCAACCCATTTAGCAACTAAACCAAAGACTCCATGTAGCCAAAAGGGAATACACACAATTGTAGATTTGTACAAGAGACAATTACATTCAAAAGAAAAATTACAAAGGGGAATGTGACTGATTTCATTAACACTTACTAGTCATAACATAAAACATATTACATTGAGTCATTGTATTATGTGAATGATTATATACGCATGCCTATAGGGCCTATATTCCTTACAATAATGTTGAAGGGTTGGCTCTATTGTGTTGTAAATGGCCTCCAACAACTTCGTTCCACCTTCTAGTCCTTGCATGTACAATCAAGGAGGTCAATTTCAATGAGTAAAGAATAAGGCTCAACCTTCAAAGGTTTCAATAATACAAAACATCTAGTACAAATTTAGAATAATAAAAAACCAAAACAATTATATGTTTGGAATTTTAAAAAAACAAGAAGAAAAAATAACAGTAGTGATGGAGGGAAGAAAAGACAAAAGGGTTATATATGTGTGTGTGTGTGTGTGTGTGTCTATGAGTGTGTCTGTGAAAGAAACTTGACAAAGCCTTGGATGCCAAAAAGAAGATGAGAAATGGAAGGTCAACTTGGATAACTTTGTTGGCCTCTCCCAATAACATAAACAATTACTTGATGTTAGGCATAGCAACAAGTCAACTAGTTACCATATGCCAAAAAGTCTTAATTGTGCTTTAAACTATAGCCTAAGCTACCACATTTAGCAAACCAAACTTGCTCAAGTGATAGTCAACTTCGCTTACACATTACCTAGTTTTGGCATTAGGTTACAAGATACAACCTATATAATGAGTTTGTTTGTCAAAAAGACAACCTTCATTCATTTCACTAGAAGAAAATGAGGTTTTTGCAACAACAAAGAATAACTAGGTTTTGTGTTGCATGAGATATTTGCAACTAGTAATAATTCGGAAGCCCCGAGTGCTTTGGACAAGTGGCTTGTCAAGTTGTAGTCGCTAAGCAAGATGGGGTCATTCTTCATCTACACTAGTAGAAACCCCCGTTTAATGTGACAAGGCCAATTTTTCTTGACGGATTTTGCTAGGCATCAAAAGTAACAACCCATATTTTTATGTCAATATTGATGTTGTGTTGAACGTTTTTGTTGACATAAAAACATGGGTTGTTACTTTTGATGCCTAGCAAAATCCGTCAAGAAAAATTAGGCCTTGTCACTTTAAACGGGGGTTTCTACTAGTGCTAGTAGCTTACTTGGAACTTTATTGATGAGCTTTTTTGACTTGATTATTGATGTAGTATTTGCTATTACATCTAAATTGATGAATTCAATGATTTGTTGGCAACTCATCAATCACTTGTTTGTAACTCATTTGCGACTTGTTTGCAATTTACTTGTGACTTCTTTGGAACTTATTTATAACTTGTCCATGACTTATTTGTGACTTATTTAGGACTTATTTGCAATTTATGCACAACTTCATTGCAACCTATTTGTGACATTATTGTATCTTATTTATAGAAATATAAAAAATATAAAAGTCTTAAAATTCCATTAAGATAATTCATTACATAAGCCTAAAACAACTTATAAACCTTATATAAACAACTAGGAAGCAACTAAAATGCAACTAGGAAAAAACTGGGATGCAACTAAAAAAAGACTAGCAAACAATTAAAGTGCCTTTAAGATGCGACTAAGAAATGACTATTTGTCATTTTAAACTTGTAACCACATCCTAATTGTATCCTAATTGTTCTTTGCAACTACATATTGACACAATGGATTCCATACAATACAAACTATTTGACAATGGCAGTAGTGATGGAAGGAACAAGAGACAAAAGAATTGCAAGTGCTAAGATTGAGGTAATAAGTTGAAATAAGAAACTATATGTATATGTATATGTATATATATATATATATATATATATATATATATATATATATATATATATACACACACACATATATTTGTGTTTATGTGTGTCTGTGAAAGAGACTTGACAAAGTCTTGGATGCCAAAAAGAAGATGAAAAATGGAAGGTCAACTTGGATAACTTTGTTGGCCTCTCCCAATAACATAAACAATTACTTGATGTTAGACATAGTAACAAGTCAACTAGTTGCTATATGCCAAAAAGCCTTAATTGTGCTTTAAACTATGGCCTAAGCTACGACATTTAGCAAACCAAACTTACTCAAGTGACATTCAACTTTGCTTACACATTACCTAGTTTTGGCATTAGGTTACAAGATACAACCTATATAATGAGTTTGTTTGTCAAAATGACAACCTTCATTCATTTTACTAGAAGAAAATGACACTTTTTGCAACAACAAAAAATATTTGGTTTTTGGATTGCATTGCAAATTTGCAACTAGTGATAATTTGGAAGGCCCTACTTGCTTTGGACAAGTCACATATCAAATTGTAGTTGCAAAACAAAATAGGATCATTTTGCATCTAGCACTTTACTTGGAATTTTATTGATGAGCTTCTTTGACTTGGTTGTTGATGTGATGTTTGTCATTACATCAATGAGTTCAATGACTTGTTGGCAACTTATTTGTAATTTATGATTGTGAAACTTTGTTGCAACCTATTTGCAACTTTATTGCAACTTTATTATAACTTTATTGTAATTTATTTGTAAGTTATGGATTTATAGATTTTGCAATTTGAATTTGAATGATTTGTAGATTTTAAAATGATTTGGATTTTAAATATTTTAGATTATATAGACTATACAAATCTACAAAATATAGAGATCTATAGAATGTAGAATTATATAAAATGTGAAAGTATTAAAATTCTATTAAGATGATTTGTTACATAAGACTAAAACAACTTACAAGTCTTGTATGCTTAACTTAATGGTAATTTGGGCAATTGATACAAGACAGTGAGAAAATTATTTCAAAAACAATTAGAAAACAACCAATATGCAACTAGGAAACAACTAGGACGCAACTAGGAAATGATTAAGATGCAACCAAGAAATGATTAGGATGTAATTGAGAAAAACTAGAAAATGACTAGAATGCAATCAGAATGGGACTAAGATGCAACTAAGATGTGATTAAGAAACAACTATTTGTCATTTTACACTTGTAGCCACATCCTAATTGTTTCTTGATTGTTTTTTGCAACTATATATTGATACAATGGATTCTACAAATCACAAACTTATCCACATTGGTAGTTGTGATCAATAATGAATGGTAAATAACTCACATTTGTTCTAAATTTGAACTTTGTTCTTGGAAGGAACACTCCCATTTTGTTTAATGTTTATGTGCAATCAAATGAAGGGGTATTATAATTACCTTGCACCTAAAATTTAGAATTTTTTTGAAGTAAAATAGCATCACTAGAATGGAAAAACAAATTTATAAAGAATGAAAGGTAGAAAAAAATACTCACATAAGAGGTTTTTCGGGGGTGTTGGGAGACTGTTTCAGCCTCGTTCCCCATTTCTGTGAACCAGCCTTGTTGATCACAATAAAAAAATATTTTAAAAAAAAATGAAAAAAATGAAAAAATAATAATTTAAAAAAAAAATATATATATATATATATATATATATATATATATATTTAATTTAATAAAATATTATTATCTGATGTGGCAGTCTCTGTGCCACATCAGGTCACTGTAGATCAGTTGTTGATCAATTGTTGCAGCAAGTTCCCACAGTCCGGGAACTCACAGTCTCTCAACTATGGAAGAAAACCTCTTATGAAATTTGGATTTCTTTTTGTACAGTAGCATTGCCAAAAAACAAAACAAGAATAATAAATGCAATAGCTAGGGCTTGCTACTATAGAAGGATCCTAATTAATTTGCTAAATCCCAAGTACTATGTTCTTCTAACTTGCCAGAAGGAGCCCAAATGACTATATTTTACTAATATTTTGACTATTCTCCTATATTGGTCATGGATGAATGCTTGTTGATGAAGTTCAAACTTGAGGTTGACACTTTCTTATTTCATTCTCAATGCCTAAATTCTATACCCTAGGATATACACATAAATTTTGAATGTGAAACCCTATACATATATAAACTATCAACTCAAAATTTTGTATTTATAAGTAATATAGTATACAACCAACTATAGTAAATTTCAATTTAAAATAAAAGATAGAATATCTCAAATTATCATACTTTTGAAATTCAGGTAAATATAGGCCTATACAAATTCTAAGAATTTACCTATATAGCTGTCTGTGAGTCACTCAAATTTTTGATTTTTTGCAAATTGCCTTGTGTAGTGAGAATAGAGGCAATTTGTTAGGTCAAGTTTACACTTAGAAGGAATTAGAGGCTAATTGTCATTCAGATTCTAAAGGACATAGTATTCAAAGATATAAAGCAAGGCAAATTGACTTGGCGGTTTTCCCATGAACGGTTGATTTTCAGCGTAGTCATATACTCAGTCAATTTGCCATTTTCACTTGTACAGCACTCTTGATTTTTATAGCTAGACTATTTGTCGTGTTCTATGTACCACTGAATTTCTTCAATTCAATAAAATATCTACTTATCTAATCGTCTTGCTAGCTGAGTACCTGCGATGGGGCCAGCTTCTATGGAAAATTGATTGATTGAAAGTATTACTTGTGTGTTTTTGTGGGTCCAGGGATTGAACTTTGTCTTTGTGTGTGTGTATGAGTTAAGCAAATTTGACAAAGAGCAAATTGCCTCTAAACTCAGTTGAAGAAATTCTTTTAATTGTGACTTGATTCAGTGTGTGTGTGTGTGGGTAAGAGTTAAGCAAATTTGACAAAGAGCAAATTGCCTCTGAACTCTACTTTAAATTTTTACTTGTGCAAGAAAGAGTTAAGCAAATTTGACAAAGAGCAAATTACCTCTGAACTCTACTTTAAATTTTTACTTGTGCAAGAAAGAGTTAAGCAAATTTGACAATGAGCAAATTGCCTCTGAACTCTACTTTAAATACTTACCTGTGCATTACTTAAGATCAGTGATTGAATATAATTACTTTTGTAAGCCTAGAACAATTTGCTGTGTATATACCTACTGTGTCGTGCGTGTGTGTGATTTACTATGTGATGATGTGTGAATTATCAAGTCAAATCGTCTTTGTGGTTTGTCTATTTGCCTAAGTTGCATTCAGTTTTTAAATATTGAGAATTATTAAAATTCATAATGCAGCGAATTGTCATTGTATCCTATGTATGAGCAATTTGCCATTGAACTGAACAAATTGACTATGTATGGTAATTGTCATGTATGGGATGCATGTGATGTAAGTCAAATTGTCTATGTGTGATGGAGAAACTGTACTAGACCAATCAAGCGTACCTCTAGTCGAATTGTCTTAGAGTCTAATTGCAAAATCAAATTGTCAGAATTATTGGAAACTTGAGAGAGATCTTTTAGCAATTTGCCTGAGTGAATCAATAGCATTAGCCAATTGTCCAGCGTGAGTTGGTATGGTTGGTGAAGAAGCTGTGGCAAATTGATGAAGTCAAATCGATGCTGAATTAAGAAATGGAGAAATTTTGGCAAATTGCCAAAATACAAATGGGAACCTGAAAAGATAAAACCAAAGCAACTTGGCCGAAATTACAAATCGACATCAAGCGTCAACCAGGGAGTTTTACCTAATTGATATTAAAAGTTTTATCTTATGTCTAATTGCATTTGTTATAATAACAAATTGTCATAAATTTGAAGATGAATAAATGAATAATTAAATCATAAATTGTGACAAATTGCTATTGTGCATTGAAATTTTATAATAAAAATACTTGTGAAATTGTTGTGAGTTTTGATTATAGAAAAATTCTATAATTAAAATTAAATTAAATTGCATTGATAAATTGCATTATCATAATTGTGAAAAATGTCAAACTTATAGAAAATACAATTTGATAAATATGAAGATGGAATTAAATTAGAGTCTAATTGCTGAAATTGATAAAACAAATTAAATTACTCCTCAAAAGGAATTAATTTGATAACAATTATTTAAAAAGATTAAATTCTTGGTAAATCCAATTGAAGAGAAACCATGGTCTTAGGTCCATAGGAAGTTACTATGACGAATTGCCTTAAGACAAATTGCCTTGGTGTTGATGATGAAGAAAAATGACAAATGGCTTTAAAGTGTGATGGTGGAATAATATGACAAATTGCCTTGTGATTTAGAAAATCACCAATAAATTATTTTGGTTAATATATTGAGGATCAAATTGCCATTGATATTATAAATTGTTCTAAGGTAAACTTAAATTAACCAATTGACTTGAACATGTGCAGTGGCATGGAAATGAAGACAATTGCATATACACTCATGCCTTGCATTTAATTAGGGACAAATTGCCTTAGGACTGGGACTGGTTTGATACTCATCTAAATTTGTGATTAGGCTAGTTAAATAGTGACGGAAGACAAATTGCCTAGTAAAAGAATTTCATGGTAATTAAGGAATTGGCCAAAGAAGAATATTATATATATATATATTATATAACTTGTTGCAATGATTAAGTTAGATAGTGCATGTAGGTGACAAATTGCTACATACCCTTGACAATTTGCTATTCCCTTTTAGAATACTAGTCCAGGACTGGGACAACACTTATGCGTCCATAGCATTATTAATGGACTGATCACAAAATTATTTCTTGGGAATAAGAGTGAAACCCCAAATTGTCCATTCAAATGTCTTTATATGTGAAAATTAGCAGTATATTTCAATCCATTCTGAATTACATGTGACTTTAGTCATAATACGTTAGACTATTTGACCATTCCCTAGATTTGAACCCCTATACTATAGTCCTAGGTTTTGTGTGATTTAGCCAAAATCTAGACTACATTGTCATATTATAAGAGCTTCAACGCATCTGATCTTCAAATATTCTAAGTAGTACTCCCCTCAAGATTCTATTACAACTCTCATAATCCTATGTACACAACATTCTATGACTGATTTGCAACTAAAATAATTTTTATACTTTATTATATGACTACTTTACAACTAAAACAATGTACTTTTAATTTCAAACAATGACAAAAAATAGTGACAATCAATTTGGTGTAAATAGAGACGTCTAAAGTCGTAGGACAATTGTATAGGATACTTAATTGCATTTTAGTTGGTTGTGGCAAACATGTTTTACTACTAGTGTTTACTCTTGTCAACGGGGATGACTACCTTTACAAAGTGTGCAATGTTGTTAACCCCTCATCTCTAGAAGTCCAATTGTGCTAAAAAAAATACTTACTTTTCAAGCTGCATAAGTCTATATGCAACTAAGCTATGAAGATCTTCACCATACAATCTTGTAGTGTGCATGTTGTAGATGATGTGGTTAAAATTTGAAGTCATTTGATTGCATATATGGAGAGATTATAATGTTTTAGTATTGAAAAAAGATGCTGAAATTTTTTTGGAAACACATTTGGAGGTCAAATTTGATTTCTAAACCTTCTTAATGTAAAAACTTTGAACCAGAAAGTGCTTTGAAATGAACATATACACACATTGGTGGAAAAAAATTTCATTGAATTGATTCATTGTGTTTGCAAAATGACTTTGAATGTCAAAAAAGTAACAAAAAAGATTGCAAAAAACACATCTATGATTGAACCTCCTACTAAAATACTTCTTAGTCACTTATAAATTCTTGAATTGATGAAATTTCAGCCACACAAACTAGATTAGAATGTGCAACTTTTCCAAAAAAAATTATTAGAAACTAACAGTGTATGAGGAAAAAACAAGCCGCCGAAGTTCACTATAATCCAAAAATGTTAAGTTTTTGAACTTTGAATTGCTCCCAAGCATTCAAAACAACTTGGATTGCCTTGAAAATTTGGTCACAATAATTAGACTTGTAGAGGAATGTAACCAACAAATTTTATTTTTAAAACAAACATTGTATGAAGGAGATACAAGCCTTCAAAGTTGCAACCATCAACTGTAATACTGAACTCAAGTTGAACCTGTGAACTTCGATTGGCTCACACATCATCAGTATATATTGGATTGATTTGAAAATTTTACCACACAAACTAGACTAGTATGCACAACTTTTCCGACAATTTTTCTTGAATTTGGACATCAGAGCAAAAGTTATAGCAATTTGAATTAGATTGCTAGGTTGTGAGGATACTTTTTGTCCCCTGCAGCGATGAAGGGTTAATCAACCCATACCATTTTCCCTTGGAGATTGGGATAATTCTTCCCTAGATCTTTGGAATTGAATTTAGTTTAATCTCTAACATAAAGTGATTGACTAGTTAGGAGTTGCAACACTAATATCATTGACTGAGTGGGAAGTTGCAAGACTAAAGTAGACCAACCTATCTCCATCATCTATCTATTTCCACCAACTGACTTTAGAGCCATCTTCACCATACAAATCAATCATCCAAGTTCATGTATTTTTCTAACAATTTTAGTACATTAATTTGAACTTAGGTAACATGTCAACCCTTGATTGGTGAACACTTGAGTACTAAGAGGTACATGGAGTGGTGGTTATAGGTTGGTTTTAGGATGTTTACACACAACTCCAATTGGGAACAATTTGTAAATGGTTCAGGGTAGCTTACTTCAAAAATTCATAGAAATTAGATTTTCAGTTAGAAAATTGTAATTCCGCTTGGATTTGATTCATGAACCAAATACACCTATTGCGTTAGGGTGCATTGGCCTCCTCGCTTGGCCCCTCCAAGTGATTCAAGGGGTGTTAGTAAAACAAAAGCCCCCTATTTTTTGCTTAACTAATTTACCTTCTACACACTTCCTGGCTAATACTTGGGGCCTCCAATTGCAAGTATGAATTCAAAATTTGCAAATTTTATCATGTGTAGAAAAATAAAAAATTTCAATGTTTTTCCCAGTGACTATGTGAGGGTTGGGGTGAACTATGGTCCCCTCGCTCGTCCAGTCCAAGTAATTTCGGGGGGCAAGTAAAGCAAAAAGCCCCCTATTTTGTGCTTATCTAATTTACCCTCAACATTCATCCTTGCTAATTGGGGGCCTCTGATTGCAAATATGAATTCAAAATTTGCAAAAAAGATTATTTGCAAGAAATAGAAAATTCTAGCGTTTTCCCAAGTGGCCGAGCAAGGGGGGCAAGTTCACCCCAGCCTCTTCTAGGGGAGCAAAAGAGACCCCCTGGCATTGGTCAATACGAAGTTATTGTGTCCTATGTGGAGTGGCAGGTGGGTTTGTGTTTCTCCAATCCCCCTATGAAGATATGCGGTTTGTTTGTTTGTTTGGATGTTTGGATGTTTGTTTGTTTATTTGTTACGTTGAGATCTCCCAGACCGTGAGTCCCCCGGGTGCATGTTTGGTACCGTCGGAAAGCCCTCGACGAGGAGGGGTGCATAGGCTTTGATTCATGGTATTCCAACCTACGGCATGAAAGTTATTGAATTTTGAAGTTTCTATACATTAAAAAAATTAGACCGTGGCAACGGTACGGGCCACCTTAGTTGCAATGAAATTCTGTATCATTTGTATTCCAAAAAATATATATATTGTTGTGTGGTTGTCAAGGGAGCCGCCCAAAACGTAAGATGACAACCCCAAAACGTAAGATGTTGTCAACTTTTGGCCTTGATTGGTAGCAGTCGTAACAGTCAAGTTCCGTTTTCCACCAGTGCCCAATTGCCCATCCATCTCGCCAGTTCATTTATGAACTTACTGCGAAGTCATGATTCCTCAGCAAATGAACAAGGAAAGCCTGACACTGACTCATGCATTTGAGCACGGCGGCCTTAATTAAGTCGGGTGTGCTCTCCACTCGGTTCTGAGGATGGCATGATTCCAAGTTCAGTTTGAGTCTAGACGTGTGTTTTGGCTGAGGTGGTAAGTTTAGCGTTGCCGGCAGCTTGTTGATCGATTCGGTTTGGTGAGTTCGGAACAAATCTCTCCCTCTTTCTCTTTTTGTCTTTGTGTGTGCCTCTGGCTTGGGTACCGGAGTGGAGTAATGAGATTTTTGGTTTTGTTTCAATTCTTAGGGTTCAAGAATGGTTTATCCTTTCGAGTTTGGGGGGATTCGTAATCTCTTGGGCCCATTCTAGATATAGTAGCATTTGAAGATGGTTCTTGGCTGTAGCTTTGCTTTGTCCCCCAAGTATTACAAGTAGAGTTTGATTCTAGACTCTTCTAGAGTGGGGTCGCGTTTTCTTCTGGACATCGGAGGGTGTCCGTTTAAGAGTTAAGAATGAAAGGTTTCATTAGCCGGGACAAGAGAGAAGGTTTTCATGAATGAGAGTGCTGGGTTTTTGCGTTTGTTTTCACCAATGAGAGAGAACTACACCTTGTGCGTACCCACTGAACGCAACCAGTTCTGGTTGGAGAGAGAAGAGCAGAGCCTGGATGGAGTTTCACCAAACCCGAGGTTTATGCATTTCGTTTTATTCTCTTCATTTGGGGTGGGGCGGGTGACTCAAAATGCCCGTCTTCAAAATTCTCTTCACCTACGCTTTTAACTGTCACCGTAAAGGCTAGTCTTCACGTAGAGGTGAAAGTCTTGTTTGAGAATCGCCTCGTGGTGTAGAAGGTCAGTCTTGCTCTCTGACACCCCTATTTTAAGTAAGTAAGCGCGCCAATTTGGGCCACCATTCTTGTTATTTGTGCTGTCGGCCAACTCCTGTGCCCCTCATTTCACAATTTGAAACATGCTCTCCTTGTTTGTACCGCTACTATAAATAGATAGAATGTCTCACCTTCAATTCATCCCTCCATAATTCCAACACTTCTTGCAACTGACAATCCCATGACACGATTTCCAACTCCAAATTTCCGCACCCGCTTTGTTTCCATGCCAGGATTTCTCCCTTCCCAGGACGTCACGGCGCAGCCTGACGATGTTGCTAGCCGGCGTGGTGGCGCTTGTCCTGGCGCTCATCGCCACGGCGTTCTACGCCAAAGTCTGCAATGAATCGCCCATCGACGCCGTGGCGCTTTCCTTCAGTGGCCCCCGGCCCAAGCTGGAGGGCGTGTTCGCTCCCAACCAGCTGCTCCAGAGCGCCGAGAAGCTGGGCGTGGGGTTGCTGCGCGCGGAGGATTTCGTCCTCGACCCGACGGGCCAGTTTTTCTACGTCTCCAATGCCGATGGGTGGGTGAAGAAACTGGGAGTGAAGGATGGAGAGGTGGAGGATTGGAAGTTCGCGGGGGAAAGGCCGCTGGGACTGGCGGTGGGGAGAGACGGGGAGGTGATCGTGGCTGCAGGCGACCGCGGCTTGCTCAAGGTGGGTCTGCGGCCCTGCTTTCCTTGAAAGACCATTGGAATTGAAAGTAAATTTTTCCTTAAAAGACCAATGGAATTGGCATCTAACCCAAGTTTTAAATCTTTTGAGCTTTGTGGAATTAATTATGAATTTTTGAGGTTGAAATGCAAGTGATCATTGAAAGCATCCATCTCTAGAAATGATGCTTTCATCTGTAGAAATGATCACTGTTTTGTACATTGTTGGTGCAATGATAAAGAAAAATGTTTAAATAGTGTACATTTGTGGACCTTCTATGTTAGTAGATACTTTAAGAAGATGAATAGTTTCAAGAAAACCATAGGAACAAAGAATTCACCTATTCATCCTAGAATATGATAGAATATGATTGTCTAGCTTTGACTATCTAGGTGATAGGGGCACGTTGCTTCTTCCTAGGGTTCATTCAAATGATTGCATTCCACACTAATATCCCAACCTTGCACTGAATTTAGAGTTGTGTGGATTTAGAAGACACATTTCTATGGTAGTATAGAATTTCACTCATTTGAAATGATCAAAACAAGTGTATGGGTTTGTGCACCATTTAAATTCTTGCATGAAGCAAATTAACTTGTATGTACAAATGAACTATTTATCATAGGCTCATCAATTTAGTCCTTTAAAGGAAGGTGTTTTTTAAACCGTCAAGGTTTGAGTTTTTTTTAACAAATCTAGATGCCCTATGGTATAAGACTTGCCTTTGGGGTTGTTTTCATTAAATGAAGGATAATTATATTTGAAATTTTGACAATGGTTATTATGTTGTCCTCCTTTTCATCAAATTGGTCACAA
Organism: Thuidium tamariscinum; assembly: GCA_947034885.2. NCBI lineage: Eukaryota > Viridiplantae > Streptophyta > Bryopsida > Hypnales > Thuidiaceae > Thuidium > Thuidium tamariscinum. The sequence goes on along the minus strand of OX344750.2, from coordinate 43,189,810 downwards.
GGAAGCTTGTGTTTTGAAGATTCAAGCATTGTTTTAGATACATGGAAAAAATTGTTTGGACAAAACATCACCCTAAAGGAATTTGAATGAATTGTCGCATCAATGGTTGATTTATGAATCAAAGAGTGTTGGACTAATTTCAAGCAAGAGCACAATATGATTCTTCATAGTCTAGAGTAATATTTCCTTTCAATTTTGAATTCACTTTCTTTGCCACACTAGTTTTGACCCTTATGAAATTAAAATAGTCTTTTCACCTAAAAAGAAGTTATCAGGAGAGAGTTTGATGGAACAATGGTTTCATCATTCAATGAAAGTTGCAATGTGGAACCTCCCCTTAAGCTTAGAAACTTACCGTTACAGCCCACTTGCGAGGTAAATAGATTACAACAATCCAAAACGGAGTGCACTATTTTTGAACTTCAATATGCCTACAATGTTTAGGTGTTTGAATGGCAAGGTTCTAAAATCTCTTGAAATCAGTGGCTCAGTGGGAATCAGAGGCCCCAGTTCTCATTTGTAAATCTCTTTCCTAGTTCGAGATTGCGAAATGCAGTCTCCCATTCCCCTTCACCTGCCAAAAAACAGAACTAGCTCACTTTCTCATGGTTGATATATTTTACCTACCTAGTATTTGATGTGTGTGGCTATAACATTCTTCAGAAGCCAACAATCCAAATCCGTCATTCTAACTTATCGATTGTTTTTAGGTGAAGTTAGCATTCTGGAATTGCTATCTTGCCTTTAAAAACATAGCAAAGAAATGTATGGAAGTACGGGAGCGCTCAATATTCAGAATTAGCGCACAATTCAAGATCAGAGAAATTCACGTTAAGAAAGTAAACCAATTTTGGACGAGGCATGATAGAATGCGATGCATAAGTTTTTAGTTTTCAAAGTAAAGGGTGCAAGCTTACAAGGACTAAAGACGATCCACTGCGTCTGAACTCACTCGGCTTGCAGGTCACCGAGGAGGGTGTGGAGGTTCTTGCCACCGAGGTGGACGGCATCAAGATCCTCTTCGCCGATGGAGTAGCTGTTGCCAAGGACGGACTGATCTACGTCACAGACGCCAGCACGAAGTTTAAGCTGGAGGCCTATAATAATGCGTTCTTGGAAGGCCGGCCCAACGGACGCATCTTAGTCTACAACCCTGTGGACAAATCAATTGAAGTGTTACTCAAGGACTTGTACTTCCCCAACGGCATCGCTCTTTCCAAAAACGAGGAGTTTCTCATCTTTTCAGAGACCACAATAGCCAGGTTAAGCAAGTACTATCTCAAGGGCGAGAAGAAGGGCACCACGGAGATCATCAACGACGAGCTTCCAGGATTCCCTGACAATGTTCACTACAACTACGAGAAGGGCATTCTCTACGTCGGCATTGTTACACAGCGGGATGCTTCAGTGGAGCTATTGTGGAAACTGCCTTTCGTGAAGAAGGTGCTCACCTTGTTCCCATCGCTTCTAGCCATTTTGGATAAGTCACAGAAGATTGCCAGGGTGTTGGCTGTCGACGAGGATGGCAAACCGCTCAAGATGTATCAGGATCCTACAGGAAAAGTTGTAGGTTTTGTTACAACGGCACTTGAGGTAGATGGGTACCTCTACGTTGGTGGACTGAGAGATGACTTTATTGCCCGTGTCCCAGTGTAACTCACCAGTCATAACAGTCAAGAGCCAAGTTCTGACCTTTTCGCCTATGTTAAATTTCCACTATGTGTTGAAGAAGGAATTTTCCAACGCCGGGTTCTACGGTTCAATGTGTATTCAAAATTTAATAAAGCTTCTGAATGGTGAAAGTTCAGAGGCAGAGCCCTCAATTTTCTGATGCAAAAGGGATCGTTCCAAGTCTACTAAAGAGTGTTATTAATCTAGTTAATCTTTAATGAACCTCCAAAAAGAGAGATTTACCTCCACTGTCTCCTTTTGATGTATACATTACTTCTGATCTTCAGGCTTCCTCCAATACTTCGAGAATGAGCTCTCCCAGTCGTACGTTTGAGTGCAGTCGCATAGTCATCTGTCCAGATCGACTTTAACTTCAAACCACCGGTTAGCACACATACAATACCTGTGAAAGAGTTCACAAAAGAAAATAGGAGACAGTAGCTTAACTTGCTGAAAATGAATCATTGTATTGCAGCAATGTCAACAAATACCACTTCGACACCTCACTACAAGCCGTCGATTATAGAAGTTCTCTTAACCTAGCTACAAACTAACTCTGCCTCCAAAATCTTCTAAAATCTTACACTCCTAAACAAATTTTCTTATCTAACACGAACTTAACTGGTAGCTACAAAATATCCTTACAAATTACGCTTGCAAAAGAATAGGGCCAATCCAATTGCTGAACATGTCACTCAATGCCAACTGCACCTCCCCGGTACCATGTTCACAGCTGATCAACCCTGCCAGCAGCGGGAAGAACCGCACCAAGTACTGCTCAAATGATGCATCCTTCAGACCACTAACAGCCTGGAGTGTTGCAACTACTAGAGGGGCACGCGACACTAACTCTCGCCTCCTCGCGGATCCAAGAGGAACCACCCACCGTGGCTTCTGAATGGATTCATCTGTGGACGTAGAGATTGAGATGTACAACCGTAAAACTTCTTCACAAAGCTCAACCAGTCTTGTTTCCACCTCCACATCCTTGGCTAAGCTGGGTTTATCCATAGGCAAGTGCTGCAACATGGCAAGATAAGCTTGATATGCTTCACTCTCTAGACGTAGCAATGGTGGATCTGGCATTAGTCGGAGCTCTTGAAGTTGCTGACGAAGCACGTGGTCACCGTTCACCGTGTGTGCATGGACTGCTACTGTGTGCAGAGTGTCTAGTAACTGCATTGTGTTAGAAGCAGAAAGCTGTGCTCCATGAGAGTTGTACATCTCTGTCATTGCCTGGTGAGACAAATCCAACGAAATAAGAACAAGTCCCATGAACTGACGTCTTTGAATACTAAACTACATATGGTGCAGAGTAGCTACTAAAGGAAACTCGTGCCCTGTCAAAAACGTGGTATATTCAGCACAAGACATTCATGGAAACTAAGGCACTGTGCCCTGCAGCAGACCAATATCTACATATACATTTAGGTTAGAGGTAATTTGATGTACCTCATACTGTATTCCTAATGGTTCTGAGAGAAGAGAGCAAACCTGCACAAGAAGTAGTTGTACAGCAGTGCGGCATTTCACATCTTGGATGAGATTGTGCAATGCCAACGTAGGCTCATGCCCATCTTGACTTTCAGCGCGAGATGAGATAGAATTTCTGGAAATGATATTAGCTTGCTCTTCTTGTGCCACCAACACAAGATGGGCAAGATCAGGAAGTGTTTCTAATGCAGCTTCATGCAAACCTTTGAGAACTTCTTCCCATTTCTCGTCAGAGAATAACATCCCAGCATTGCTCATCAATCGCACGAAAGCTGCCACACCGATAGCTGCTAGACTTTGATGGGGCCGTTTGATGAATCCAGTCAGTAATGACAAAACCCTGCCCAGTAAAGGATTAACTACAGGATAGAACTTGACAAATAAGTCCACCACAAGCTGTAGGGCCAACGTACAAGTCTCGTATAGCCACGCATCCATCTCCAGTTCTGCTTGTTCCTTTTCTGTTTCACCGTTATGAGCTGCATCAGTAGCACGGCGAACATAGTCGAATATCGGAAACAGCACTGAATCAAACACTTTCTCCCATAAACCAGCTGAAAATTTATCTCCGTGAAAGCGAAGAGTATCGAACAAAACTTCAAGAGCACTTTTTCGTATATCAGGGCGAGGATCAAAAGTAAGCTCCGACAATCCTGTAACAAATGACAAGTCCATTAGATCACCTGAGTGATAAAAGGGGAAAAGAAGAAAGAAGAAGAAACTAGCACCATGAAGCCCTGCTTTGTCCACTGCATCATATAGCTCTTGACCAATCCTTGACATACCAATTCAGAAGAGCACAAAAGACAAAAGACTTGTAATAACGAGCGCTCCAGATTGGAATATCACATGAAATCACTCACGTAACCTTTCACTCACCTAACAATGGCTATTGGATCATATACATGGAAATGCAAGAGTATAAAAAATAAAACGTGAAAGCAAGTCACATTCCAACTCACCAGCAAGAAGTGGAAACCAAAAGTACAGATGGTCATCTTTGTCGGTGAAGGTGGGAGATTCTTTTTCTTCAGGGGACATTAGAGACCTTCCACTCTTGCTTCGTGCAGCAGCACCAAGTTCACCCTCGGCAAGCTTTAGGGCACAGAAGCGAAGAAAAGCAATAGCATTCAAGCTAACGTCTTTGTTGAATCGGCTGTTGGTGAATGCTATGAGACAATTAACGCAATCTGTGAAGGTGGTGGTCTCCGTTTCCGTAATGTAAGGGAAGTACTCACGTACAATCTTTTCTATTGTCTCAAATGCAAGCAGAACAATAGACTTGTGCTCGTCTGTAGCTGCTGTAGTAAAAACCTGCACGCATGCCAAAGTTGCTCTAAACATAAACAGAAGGGAGACGTGCCAGACATTATTATCTACAAAAGACTGCTAACATACACGTTAATTTAGCAAAAAACGCAAATATACTTCTAGAAGTCCTTCACCAAACGACCAGCTTTATCCATAGCGTTCACGTATAAATATGTCTACTAAATAGCTCCAGAATGTTAGCTTTACAAAAACAAATTAAATTCAGCACGACAATTAATAAGCAATAGATTCCAGTACCTTACATCCCCTCCGAAAGATATGCCAAGCTGCCCAAGAGCATGCTTAGTGTATAAATCTGAGGCAGTTCACATGAAGAAAAATATACAAGATAATGACGAGAAAGAAGAACCGGAAACCGTACCATAAACATGATTTTCCAGCCGGATTTGACATTCCCTACACGCGCAAAGACCATTTGAGAAACACATCGGATTATCAGCTCTCGAATTTCAACAGAGCTGCTCTTGCGCATAACAATGACAAATGGTTTCATGAACTCATTCTGAAAGTTGAAATTTGCAAGCTCGTCACGGTCTAGAAACTTCATGGCAAGCTGCCGCAGCGAATCCATAGCGTACATTGCAACAGAAAGGTTGTCTGAACAACCGACCGTCACAAAGTAGTCCGCAAGTACACTCCACATCTTCGACCAGACCAACCTGATACGAGTCATATTAAAATGCCTGCATACCAACAGTGTTAGATGAGTGTGCGCAGTCCTTGTAATGATCGTAAACACAAACTAATTAACTTTATATTTGCAGAAATACAACTATCTAAGAATGTTAAAACGCAAATATGTTTCATTGTATAATTACATCAAGAATCATTGATAATGAGAGAAACCATTGCTTAGTCACTCTTGAGTAATGGCAGAACACATGACACTCGCATATGATAGACAATTCAATTTAACTGGAATTTCGTAAGAAAAACGCAAAAAATCACAAAAATAAACCCACTGACGAAAATCAGAAACTATGGAAGTATAAACATATAAGATAGATCACTTACGATATCTCCACAATTTTGGTCAAGCTGAATACTCGAGGGTCACTTGGCGATCTCAACTCTTCCATGGATACTTTGCATAACGCTTTGACAAAGTCCACAATGGCTTCACTATTCAGCCTCTGACTGCGGGTAAAGATCTTATTCACCTCAAAACTGCCAATCTGCTCTAACATGTTCAAGTTGGAAACAAGATTGTTCATTTGCTCGGTAGTGACAACTCCAGCAGATCCCCCCCCTACGCCGGCACTATCGTAAGACCCTCTTCGCGCTGCAGCAGCCGCATACTGCAACTTCCCTTGTGTTTTTCTTCTTAGAACAGGCAAAATTGGGCCCTTGACAGACTGCCGTCGATCTAATTCATTCTGAGGGGCTGCAAAGAAGGTAGCATCGGGTGGCGCACCCTCACCAATAAGGTGAAGATGTTCAAAGCGTGAGACACAAGTCAGAATGTGCTCCCAAGCATCCTGCAAGTAGTTTCCATCTTCGTCTGCAATGGAGATAATTGCCTGCAATGCCACAGAGGCCATTAGAGAATCTTTGAAACTACTCGTGGAGCCAAAGTGTTGATGAAAAGGGCATAACTTCACAAGTTCCTAGGAGGTCAAGCACCACTATAAACATTTCTATTCACAGAAAAGTTTGAAATGATGGGAAACCCCCAGAAAAGCGCCAATACCTTGATAGCATCAATATTCTTTTGCTTGATGTCTGCAGCAGAATGAAGTGATGTAAATTTAGCGAGAGATGTAAGGAATGCGTCACGCTGTGTGCGCATGCACAAGACGGCAGTGATGTGAACAGCATGACGAAAACCCTCGAGGCATTGAAAAGTAACCACCTCATCTTCACTTTTGTCAAGCGGCACACTGAACGCCACCAGCATGGGAGCCCATGTAACATCAACCATGGGCCTCAACAATTCTACATCAGATGCTGCATAATAAACCGACCTGTATCACAAAATCATGCAAATTAATAGCAAGATCACGAATTGTAAGTAACTTCTCCATAACAAGCAATGTAACTGGTTTATTATATATCTTAGGGACATTTTCATAGGAACCATCACTTCTTACTCCATTTCAACTTCTGGTTGCAACGAAGGCACGACTGTAATGTAACAAGGCAAGAACACGTCAAGTTTCTCTACCAGCCCGCCCTACTTACATTATTTACGAGAATCAGTGTCATACGACCATAAAGTGTTACAATGTTTAACTCCAGGTGACACTATTAGTATAGCGTCTTGTTCTTCCAATCAAAGACATTATTGGTAAATTTATACGGTAGTGGACATCCAGTGAAACTGATCTCTGTTTTCTATCTAGTTTACCATTCCCAAGGCAGAAATCTTACTCAGATTTGCCAGCCTTGGCCTTGAACTGCTCCTGCATATGACGAATGACATCATCACTTGTTTCCATGATCTTAGAATCTTCGCGAGGCTTCCGCACAACAATGTTGAGGATGGCATCTAGTCCTAGAATTCTATTTAAATTACCAGGCTGTTGCTTGCTCGGTGCCACGGCATCAGCCTTCATTTTAATTTCATTCGACACTATGCGATCATATAAAGCACTCATGAAGTCCTCTGGGATATCCCGACCATCATCAATCCCACGGTTGTTACGAATGAACTCTGCCTTGGACATCTGAGAAGCACAGACAAGATGAAGCGTTAACTGCAAAAAAATCCTTACATAGAGAAAGTATCCATGGATACAGAAGCACATGGCACAGGCCAAGCATAGCGGCACTGTACAGAAATCAACCAGAAGCTCAGACAACCATGATATATCGTTACAACGTAAGAGCAAAATTAAGAGCAAAAACATTCACATACATGCAATGTGAAACTATCTAACAAAAAACTGACCTTAGTTTTGACCATAGGGTTGTGGGCATCAGTGTTGAGCAAGATCAAAGAGTAAGCAAGAACGTATGCTGTGTCTGCACTGCTAAACGCCCGGGGATTGCACTTGGTAAATCTCTCAGCGAATTTTTCCATGATCCTATCGATTTTCTGAGCCTCGCCAGGTAGTCTGAAGCCCGATAAAAACGCTCGAATCGATTCATCAAATTCCATGCCTTGGAAATTATAAGAGTCCACATAAGCGTGCATCACTTTGAGAGCGAAGTCTTCATTTTCTCCAAGATAATCTCCAATCATGGCTTTGTCCAAGCCAGTTCCGTTCCGGAGAAATTTAGTCACTTCCTCAGGAGTGTCTCCTACTTTCTTGGCATTAATGAGAAACTCAATGCCCTTGCGAGGCTTCTTATTGAACAACGCAATACCTTCCTGCAAATCAAAATCCTCGTAAGAAACGACTCTAGTAATAAACTTACGTTAACGAGCATGTATCTATGCGCAGTTTGATTGTTCAGTGTGATCAATACCTGAACCTCTAGCTTATAGGCACGCCGTTGCTCAAACGTGGCTGCTTCTGATGTCTCCTCAGCAGGACGACTTTCAGAGGTACTGCTAACATCATCATTCTTCTCATCAATCTTCTCAATGCTCTCATCCCCTGTTTCAGATGAAAGAGCTGGTGCAAGTGCAGACGCAGTGTCACCTGCTTCACTTGTATTTTCATCACCATCATTAGACTTAATATATGGAGAAGAATCTGTAAGCCGTAATTGACGATTCAACCAATTACCCATCGACCGCAGTACACCAACCAAGCACTTGATAGCTGCTAGCTTCAGAGCCGCATCCTGATCAGGTTTCAAGCTGGTCTCTGCACCATTAGGTACACCCTGCGCGGTCTTCAGTAAACCATTGACCATCCTGCATAACCTTTCACGTTAATGATCAATCAACATGTTGATTGGTAGCTTTTCAACTATAATCTCAACTTCCTCATAAATAGAAACACACGAAGACAGACATAGATAGATAATAAGAGGAAGAGACAAAAAGTCATTAGCGGGTGTGAACAGAAAGAAAATGAACTTGCCTTTCGAAAATGTTAGACGAGTCAACGTCACAATCATAATTGACAAAAATGTCCACAAGGATTTGTGGATCAATGCAAAGCTTTTCCAAAAACCGAAGGACAATAGTCTTCTGAGAATAGTTCGGGTGTGCAACATTTTCCAGCACTCGAAGCACAATCATAGGGAAGAAAACCCCGATTTCCGCCTTAAGACCAGCCCTAAATCTTGAAACCAGGCTCATAAAAATGGAACAAGAGAGCTGGAACACATTCATCATCGACGATGCACTATTTTTCAGCAACGAAAGACATAGGTATTGTTTGATGGCACCCAAAAACCTGCAACAACCGATCAAAATTCTCCAATAAATAACGATGAATGTCCAAGTCCATCACGAATGAAAAGGCACTCAGAACAGCAGAGAATGCAAGAGTCCCAGAAAGTAATTTTCCTCGAGCAAGACACTGATTGTGGCTAACTTTGAGGAACACAGACTCGCTTCTCATGAATCTAATGAGGAGTCAGAACTGCGCTGCGTCACCAGACACTCATGACAAATTGCAAGTTCATCATCTTGAACTTTCCTGTTGTATCACCTTGTCAAAAGACAGTTGGAGTCGTATTCAGAGACATTTCACATTACGCTGAAATTATTTCTGAAGTTTAAAAATCGACCTGAACTTTCAATTAAGGTATACGTTAAGGTCTGTACCTGTCACTGGTTCGGAAGACTGTTCCAGCATTTTCCAACATAATTTTAAGCAGCTCCAAAGCTACAATCTTCCCACGAACAGCAAAGGGATCTGCGAGGCCTTCTTGAGGAGCATTCTTCATAGAGAGCTTGCAAAGTGCCCTAAATACCAAAAAGGCATCCCGACGTAGCTTGTTGTTAATCTGAACATCTGCATCCCCGTCTTTATCCCCCATCTCTGAATCAGCCAATTCACCGCCCTTTCTATTTTGATCAAGCGCATTCTTATACATATTGAGCTCCCAGTACTTGGCATCCAACATGTCCTTGTCAGTCGATTCTAATATATCATGAGCGTTGCTGCTATCTGCGGTTGTGGCTGTGTCAAATGCCCCATCATACCTCATGGATTTCATGGTCTTCAAGGCCGGAGCTGGACTTATCACGCCTTCAATGTCCTGGACAACTTTGGTAATAAAACCTTGGACAAACTGTGTTACATTTGTATCCGTGTTAGACCGCTCAGCTGGCTCCATAAGATCTGCTACAACAATTGGTTGCACCATCACAGTAGAAGAATCTGCTTCCATACGCTGGAACACGATCACTAACATTTGGGTAAGGGATGCTTTTGCCGTGGTTTGATTGACCGGAGACTTGCTCCCCAAGTATATGTTATAGCAAGTACGGACTGCCTTCAGCAAACTATCACCATGCACTCGCAATGAGGTGGAAGTCACAGCGGACAATAAGGTTTTCATAACAAGTAATTCAATGCCATCCTCTGCCATATCGTAACACTTGCACACTCCTTCCATAACCTGCGCATGCCATGCTGCTTTATTGTCTCAAAATTCTACAGTCTCTAAATTTGCATGTAAACTAGATAGAAGTGGACGGCATAATACATACAGCGACTGCAAGAGGATTTCCATTCCGCACAATGCCACGAATTGTTATACACAGCTGAACCCGTAGTAAAGCAGATCCTCTGGAACGAAGATTTGGTCCCCCCAAAAGAGTGATTGGCATGTACGCGGCACTATAAGGAGGGTTATTCTTATAAGAAGTCACAAATTTGGTTCCGAACCCCAACATTGCATCAACTCGCATGATAATGTGTGAGCTCAACGTACAGAAAAACGGAAAAGAACAACTGTACCTCCAATAAAAGCTTGTTATCAGGGGTAAGGGTATCCATATCCCCGCGCAAATGCCCGTGCGCAATTAGCTTTTGAAGACAATCCAGAGCAGGCTCCACAATCCTGGGATATGCAGTTTCGCAAGCTCCGATCAGAGGTTGCAGGATCAACTCCGCATTAGCAGCACTATAACACAACCCGTTATCTTCATACAATGGACTCTCAAACGCACTGGCAGCAGCTTCTAGGTCATTCGCAGCCAGCTTATCAATCGCAGCTTTCGCCTCCTGCGTCAGCTTGCTGTGCTTGCGCCATGAGGAATTCTTAATCACCTTCTCCAATGCTGGCGACACTACTCTCTCCAGCTTCGAGTGCGCCTTCCCTGCTGGCATTTCCGTCGCCATTGCTGGCTGATTCGGACTCTTCCTCTCCCCTTTCTCCTAGTCTCGGTCTATCAATCAGATCACATCAACAAACCTTCACCAAAAACGATCTAAACCACGAAACCTGTCACCATTATACAAGAGCACACAAAACCAAGCCGATCTTCATAAAAAGAACGCCGTTTCCTACGATTCTCCCCTCAAAAAAATCGCACGTTCAGAAAGGTGTGGACCAAAATAGCCACTCCGAGAGTACGCAATCGACGGAGCTTGCAATCGGTCCTAGGGTTAGAGAGCGATGCGCATCGAGCTCCCTTGGTCCGGCTGGATCTGAAAACCACCAAGAGCTCATGGAACTTTCGTCGTGCCTCACTGGAACAATCAGAACTCAACGATTGCTTCCGTCCATGCCTCCGATAACTTCCGTCCACTATCAATTAGCCAATAAACTGTCACTTTTTAACCCCTAAACGCCTCAATCCTTTTTTGAATTTTTGCACATTTTTGCTTATAGCTTTGTACAGATATATCAATTATCAGAATTGAATGAATTTGGTCATTAAAGAAGGTTGTCTTTTCCAGATTCAAGTATTACATTTGATAAATGAGAAGTTAGTTGGATGAAACAGTGCCTTGAAGCCCTTTGTCCATCGTCCAGAATATGGACGTCGGAGCGCTTCAGGGTTAAGAATAACCCCTAAAGAACCAAGCTGTGGTTTTTGGCAACATAGTGATCTGGGGTAGCTCACTTGTGAATGGAGTTTTTCGCTTCTTTGAAATTTTCACACATCATTTATTAAGGAGTAGCTTTAAGATTCAAAAAATTTCATAATTTTTGAATACATGATTAAAAAATTATTGCTTGATATGTGATTTTCTTAGATCTTTAGGCAACCTAGGCAGCTCAAAAAACTTCATTAAAAATCACTTTTTAAAAAATGAAATGAAAAGTTTTAGTTTGTGGGTAGGTATGGAGTCTCAAAAAATAGAGTTAAATCACATTAATTTGAATACTAAGATTTTTCTTGCAAGCATACTAAACCTTGTGGAAATTTTCTTTGTTGAAAATTGTAAAAATTGATTTAAAAAACAAATCAAATATGTTAATTTTTCAAGATGTTTCTATGATTGTTTGCAAAATAAGAAACTCCATAACTAGCACATGACTAATCCAAATGGAATGAATTCAAGCTTTCCATGTACTAGACGAAAAAAACAATCTATAAGAAACAAATTTTTAAAATTTGAATTTCAAGTTTTTGAGGGCCTTGTTTGTTGCTTGACAACCTAAACTTTGAACTTAGAGAGCTATAACTTCTACTCTTAGTGACCAATTCAAATAAAATTGATATTCCCCAAAAGCTAATGTGTTTTTCTATCTTCAAAGAAAATTTTGATAAATTGTGCCAAAAATTGAAAGTATGAGAATTTACCTTCATGTAAGTAATTTATATGTAATTATTTGTATGTATGAATACATGTATATATATTTTTTTAATTTATTTATTTATATTGTTTTTTGAAAATCAAACATCAAATTAAGTGTCAATTGTTTTGGTATTTTTCACCATGATTTTTTTATGCATAATTTTTAGAGATAAATTTATTTAGATTTTGAATTTTTGGAAACACGTTATTTTCAATGCTTTAGAAATTATCCAAATTTGTTTTCACTTCTAGATTTTTTTTTCCAAAACTCATCATACTTACTAAAATAGACCTTTTTGAGTGAAAAATGTCAAGTATCTCTAGCAATGATCCTTTATCTTGGTTTTATGTCAACAAACAATCAATAAATAAATTACAATAGATGAACATGTTTGAAATTTAATAGAACAATTGGGCTAAGAAATTATGTCAAAAATTCAAAAAAATGTTACATGTTGATATTGTCTCAAAAACTAGACAACCATCTATATATACACAAAATTTAATCCCTAAATGAGGTTGCCTTTATTTATACAAGGACTATACAAAGAAGATCTAAAAATACAAATGGTGTTTATCATTGCATAATATGTCATATAGGGCTAATTTTTTTGATAGCCTTACAAGAATTGTTGGAGAGTATGCTATGAAATTTGCATAATTTTTAACTAAGTGGAAAATTGTGAAAGATTTTCTTGTATATAGCCTTGCAATGAAATAATATAATTAACAATAGACCATATATATTGTGTTTCCCACATGCATTAGGAGGAGATATATAGAAAGTAGTGATTATTTCTTGAATTTAAAAAACAGGTGCTATATGTTTATAATAGAACTTTGAAAAATTACCTATTTTATGGATATTAAAAAAATTGTATACATATATTCCAACTATAGAAAGTAGAAGTGCATTTGGCTGTACTATATTATGCTAAATTAGGTGCATACAATCAAACATAATTGCACTTTACAATAAATTTTGTATATTACAAGGTATATAATTGAAATGTATGTAAATTAATTAGTGACCTCTTCATGTTTACAACATATAGAAATCAAAGCAAATTTCTTTTCTCTAGTGAAGCAAATTTAGATGAAAATTTGTTTTTAAAATTTTTGTTGAATATCAATATTGAAAGACATGCTCCATATACAATTAGGATGTAGTTTGATACATGCCTCTAGTACTAATTCATGCACTTACTACAAGATCATAAGATCAATTCAAATGTCTCACCAACTTTATGATCTAACTTAAAAAAAAAAAAGCATACAAACTACAATGGCATCTATTCTCTAAATTAGGCTATTTATATGATTTGTTTGTTTTGTTTGTTATGTTGAAATTTCTAAGACTATTAGCCCCCTAGTTACATTTTTGGTACTATCAAAAAGCGTTTGATTAAAGAGAAGTGCATACGCTTTGTTTTGTAGCATTTTGACCTATAATGTGAAAGATATTGAATTTCAAATTAGAGAATTAGAAAACTACTTTCACTTTGACAATCACAAAGGTGTAGGACACATTAGTACATTGTTGATCTATCCAAACCTTAACCCTTAAAGGACTAGCTTGCTAAATTTGGCAACATAGTGATTTTGGGCAAGTACGTGTGATTGGAGATTTCTATATTTTGAGCCCAAATTTTAATAGAAGGTGGGAACAAAGAATGCCTTTAATGGGAACAAAAAAACAAAAAATTTGAAAATACAAGTCAAAAGTTCTGGCTTAACATGTTACTTTTTTTTGTAACTAGGCATTTTGGGCAAATTAGAAAAAATCACTATTTCTAGAAACAAAAACTTGAAATTATTTTTTTCATTTATGTATGTATGGAAAGCTTTGAATCATTCCATTTTGATCAATAAATCAAAAGTTATGAGGTTTCTTTTGGTTCATTAGATGAAATTTGAGGCCTCCGAAGCGCCATTTAGAGTTTGTTCCCGAAATTGTTCCCGATATCACTGGTTGTTGTCAAACTAGCATTTACCAAAAAAATAAAAACAAAAATTGGAGGTTCTGAAATGTGAAAAAAAATCCATAAAAATCATTTAAAAATAAATAAATTTGATGATGTAGCAATCTTTCGACCATGTATTCCTATAATTTTGCTTTCCCATAGTAGTTTTTGTATTCCCACAGTTTGAGAACTTACAATCTTCCGTCAAATTTCATCTAATGGTCGGCAACCATGGATTCTCTACTCTAAAATAAACTTAGAAGTCCTTCATTGTACTCAATTTTCAATATTTTTTGAAAAAAATAAAATCATAGGATGTAGATTGTTTATTACAACATTGCAGTCATTGGGATTGGCATTTTTCAATTTCATAAATAAAATCTTAACAATTTTGTATTTTGAATCATTTGCTACTTCTTGTTACTTACTCTTTTTTCCCTATATGTTGTACAATTTGAAACAATTTGAAATTTTTTAGGCAAGTACCCTTCTTGGCCTCAACAATGAATACAAGAGGCACAACTATTTTGGACCATTTTTTATACGATTTTCACCTTTTGAAGTGCATTTGCCTTGTTTTCGGCACAGTCAACAAAAAAGACTTTTAAATATTCAAATGCAAATATCTTTCAATCTACATGGTGAAAAATTCTCAAAATTTTTGTACATGTTTACAAACCAATTTACTACAAGATCTTATAACTACAAATCTCCGAAATTTAAAAAAAAATCAATATTTGTACTAAAAATGGCAATTTTTTATTGTTTTTCGAATAAACGTAGTCAAAAAACTGAAGGGGTTCATTTAGGCTACTTGTTTTATTTGTTACAACAAGATCTTTCAAACCGTGCATCCCCAAATCACATTTTTTAAATAATCACAATGTCCTATGCAAAGAGGGGCTGCACAAGTTTTGTTTTTGTGGTACTCCAACCTATAGTGTGAAAGTCATTGATTTTTAAGATACTTTTAAAAATGATTTAAAATTAAAAATAGAAAATTCCATTTACTTTTATTATGATTGTAGCAGTGACATGGGACACACTAAAATGATCTAAATAGTAGCACACATTTTAATAGATTAGTGTATCGTAGCATATAACTAATAAATATTGTGAAATTTGCAAATCTTCTACAACTGGGAATGCAAAATTCCTGGGACCATCTGGCGCACTACGAAATTTCTAACATCTGCCTAGTTTGCACGAAGTTCTAAATGATTTCACGTTTTCCAATCTCTACTGGATCCATAGATAGGGGCTTGATGAGTTTAGGTACTCCATGGCTAAGGTTAGCCATATCCCAGCGTCAACCTCAAGAATCACAGTCGGCACCCGTGTAGTGGTGACTAAACTGTCTCTGCACGTAATCACATGTTGCCATGTACACTAATCCCGTTGAAGAGCATGAAGTCATGAACTCGATCCCACGAGTAACGAGCACTTGACTCACGTACAGCACCGAAAACGAGACTCAACACACTCTGTATTTCAGAAGAAGGCGAATGAAAACTTTGGAGAACCTACAAGAGAAAATCAAAGTGCTTGGGGTATCAACTGGACGAGAGCTGTATTCACGTAGTACTCAAAAATTGATACTTACGAAGCATTGCTTGCTGTAAAACCATTTACTTCCATTACCACAACATCAAATATTCCGGAAATTGTTGTCAACTTGAATCTAACAGTAACCTACTGTAAAATTAAAACGCACACTCCAATGCAGTATTTGCACCACTGGCAGTTGTCAATGAGAACCAAGTGGATCAGTGAAAACCTGAAACAACCGACTAAAACCTGTCTGGTAGCGACAGCAAATGCAATATGTGGCGACAAGTATTCGAAGGCTTGGGCAGTAAAAATGCCCATCAGACATTTACGTACTTAGAGGCAGATATCCCAAAGCATCCGTCCTCGAAACCAAGGAAAGGACAGGGATCCTAAAGAAGATCCTTTCCATAAAATGTTCAGCTACCCTGAATGCCGAGTCAAGGACAAGAATCGACCATCCGCACAAGCAACACACCCACCAAGATATCTTCTAAGGTAAGAAGAGAACAGAAAATCGCCTTAAGTACAGTACATCTTTTTATATATAAGTGAAACGAATAAACAATGTCCAAAATGAGACCACATCGGATACCACGGTCAATGCTATTAGGGCTCTCCATAACTACGAACCCGCCCTACTTTTAAAATGTCTATCTATGAAATGGCTCATTCCACATTTAAAAGGGACGACTAACTTAGCAACTTAACACAGTCCCCAACTCGACCACATTAGTCAAGATTCCCGACCACAGATTCGCAATGCCATAGGCAAGAAACATTCAGTCCCACCAACTAAGTGTGACGAGAAACAAAAGCATTCCGATCTTCAAGCGTAGTTCAACCGGAAGATGTCGTTGTACACATAAAAGCTTCCCTGAGGAGTAGGAAGCAGGTGGAACATCTGCAAGAAACATCCTAAGCCTGTTAAATACTTTGCCAAGTTATTCCACGAAGCTAAAGAAGCATCTGAATCACATATTCAGCCCAAATAGAGACATCTCTCAATCCACAGATTGCACAGCCTAACCTACATCACTTCGAAATGCAACGTCCCCCTGAAGGAGTCATTTCAAAGTAAACTCCAGAAAGCTTACGAAACAACCCGGCTATGAGAAAATTGAACGTAAGAAAGATCGAATTCATGAATGTCTAAGCTGCACCGGAGTTATGAGCCAAACAGCCAATCATAAGATCTTCCCCTTCAACAGAAATGCCAACCCATACGCGACAGTGTCTAAGACCAGACCAACGCAGAAATCAACAACGCAAACAGCAGCAGCAGCGCACGCTTCCATCAGACATTTGCCAAGAAAACCCCGCTGCCTCACTCTCCATCCAACGAAACTACCTCAAATCTTGATCCAAGCAGATTCCAAAGAAATCACAAAAATACACGCACCTGACTGAACTTCAGCGCGTGCTCCTCGCCGGGAAGCTGCAAGTTGCCGCTCACGAACACAACCATGCCGCCCGCGGGGCCCGAAGGCTGACAGTCCGTCGTGGAGATGTTGTGCTTGCACTGCTGAAACCCGAGCGCGTTCAGCCTGTTGCTGATGGCCTGCGCGCCCTGGATCTTCTCCCCCTCAAACGTTAGCATGGAGCCCTCCTGGTAGAGACCGATGAGCGCCTGCCGGTTGGTGTCGAACGTGCTATAGTAGTGCTCCACAAACGCCTTGCTCAACGCATCGGGGTCCATATCGTACAAACTGGCGCTCGCTCAATTGCTGATCTCTGCTACACAGGCTGCGAGGGCCTTAATTTATAGCGAGCGTGAGGGCGGGCGCGTGGGATTTACGCACAACGATCACACAACGCGAGGCAGAGCTCCGGTAGAGTGGAGATGGAGTGAGTCTGCGTAAAACGGAGTTAGGGTTTGTAGTCCTAAGATTCAAATGTCCCCATCCTCGAACGCATTCACACCGACAAGTATCTGAATCAGTCTGGAGCTTCCAGGTCAGTATTGAATGGATGAATGAACTTTATAATGTATTGACCGCCGTGGGCTGTTCTTTTTTGGGACCACGTGAATCATTTGCTTAAAAGAAAATCCAAGAACACTCATTGGAGGTCAAATTATTGTCTAAGATCTCCCCTTTTTCAACACAAAATTTCAAGGATGAATATTTGCACTTCTATTTTATATAGTAGAATTCGTTATCACCCATCAAACACTTTTAGGTTGCAGCATCATTAAAGGGTTTAATGTTTTTGGAATGTTTTTTACTTCAAAAAGACTATCAGTCAATTGTTATAAATCTAAAATTTGCAACAAAACATCATGGAGAAGGACTTGCAAAACTCTAGTCAGTACATCTAAAATGGTCTCTTGTGGCACAATTTTTGAATTAAAAAAATCAATCTAGTTGATGCTTAATAGTGTGACTCTCATCATGTGATAGACTTCAGAAGATGATAATGTTTGCTTATTACAACTTTCCACTTGTATAGTAATCCTTTATTATATTGGAAAATTGATTGCTAGAAATATTGCACAACATTAGTTTAGGGTGTGCAACTAAAATGTGCAATACACTGAAACATACAATAATATACTAAACTAAAATGTGAAACACATCATTATATCCAAACAAAATTAATGCATACTAAAGTTGTAAACAATGAAATGAGAATTAAGGATTTAAAAAGTTTGTTATACTTGGTGCAAGCTAGGTTATATCAAAGTGTGATTATATAAGGTTGAAAACAATATTGCACTTGAAAATTATCTCCAAAGGCACTCTTGTTGAGAGATTCCAATAACAATATACTACATACAACAATATTCTTACAAGAATTACAAAGAAAACAAAGAAAGGAGTATGAATTTTGTGCTTAGAAAGATAGCTTTAAGTATGCATGAAAATTATAGTTTTGTAGATTGTTGATTAAATGTACTAGGTAACATGTTAGTTCGAAACAACAAATTATTTTTGTAGATAAACAACTTAAGCTCTAACAAAAAAAAGCTCGAGAAAAAGAAGTTGCTACAACCACTTGTATAGTGAATGCCTACAATGTACACAAAAACTAGCAATTCCATGTTTTGTATGCACACAATGCTAAATGAACACTTTTTTTGTACATATGACAAAATTATTTCATTATGCAAAAGAAAGCTTTTGGATTTCTATTGGAACCATATACGGAAGTAAGAGACCTATATTAGAACCCAAAAGAATATAAATGAGGTAGAACCACCCATAACCAGTAGTTTAGATATGTTTGGTGTAGTGCAAGGCAAAGCAAATATTTCCAGAGTTCTAATGATAGAAATGATGGGGATTGCAAAAACTTTGGTAATTTTATGGCATGAATTGAAATGAATGTGAATTTTGAAAGGCAAAAGTTGGGCTTCATCTACAACTAACATCTAGAGTCATCCAATTCTAATCATCTAAGAATTACTTTCCGACTCATTGCTTCATACTTTCTTTCCCACTTATGTGTCATTAAGTTACTGGTCCAAACCTTGAAAAAGTACAAAACATGCATCCTAAGGACAAAATGGAAAGTTTGTTCCATTCTTAGTTGGAAATATGGTACCCTATTGATTAGTTATGGGGTGGTGATAAAAAAAATGGATGGTTCTACCTTAGTTTCTTGAAGGGGCCACAATGCACTAGGAGGGATTGGAGGCCTCTACATGGCCATTTTAGGGTATGTTCTCGAAACAGTGCAGGAAACTAATGGCTGCAACTACCCAATTTTTTTTTTTAAAAACAAACAAATTTTGGGTCCTGAAATCTGAAAAAAAAAGTCCAAAATTTATTTATTTATTTGGTTGACCTAGCATGGTCTTAGCCATGTTGAATTCCTGCGTTTTGGGGTTCCTATGACAGTTTCGGCATTCCCAGACTATAGGAATCCACAATCTTGTAGAAGCCTCAAATCCCTCCTAATGTTATGTAGAGCTATTGATGTTTTTGTTGTGATTGCCTTTAATGTATCTATTTTCCAAAAATAAATTGACTAAAAAATATGTGTAATAAAATTTTGTGTTTTTTGCAAAAATAATTTTGTGGATTCAATAATTGTATTTATGCATAATGATCAAACAATCTACAATAGGCTTTCTATTTTATGTATTTAAAAATTGTAGCTATACTTTTTGATGGTGAATTGCAATGTATGAGGAAAATTGCTAGTTAGTTCATTGCTAACTAATTTTTTTGCACAAATAATTGGTTGCCAGAGTGTGAAAATGGAAGCTCCTAAAATAAACAAAAAACTTGGCATGACTAGCAACCAACTAGTATAGGGTGATTGCAAGAAATACTTGTCCTTTTTTTTGTCCCCTTGACCTCCAACAGGTACTTTTTTGCTCATAAATTTTGCATCTTTTCTTCGTTTGTCTTGAAATTTGGATTGAAGGTGCACACAAAAGTTTTAGATGTTGAGTAATTTTTTCAGAATTTTAAAAATTAGTTTACTATTTTTAAACTGGCCCCGATTGGGTGTCTACCTTGGCCATTTTGGAGGGTTTTAGTCCTATTTTTTACTCAAAAATCCAAATTTGAAGCCACAAATTGGACGAGTTGGAGGTCTACTAACATTACAAGGGGTGATGATGAGTTTTTATGAAAATAGTAATATGTCAATTGTGCACATGGGGTCAAAGTGACCTTCCTTTACACAAAAGCCATGAAGAGGGAAAAAATTTCCTAGAAGAATTTTTTGTTGCAATGTAAGCACAATTTTGTTTAGAATAATGGATTTTTTAAAAGAATTTTATGAATTTTATGAATTTTTTTTTAATTACTAAAAATGAAAAGATCCATAGACCCCTTTTCTGCTATTTTCTGCTCACAGCGGCCTGAGTAGTACTTTGTAGTACTTTATAGTACTGCATAGTACTACATAGTACTAAATCGACGGCCCAGATTTGGAGGCGCCTGAAATCAACGGCTGACATTGACAGGCATAGTGTAGACGTGCAGTACTGGTAGGATCGCACAGGGGTGCCAGTCCTACACCAAAAAATTGCGTTTTTGAGACAAAAACGTGAAGTATTTCTTGCAATGACCCTATACAAAAATAAAATGTAGCAATATATAGCCACTAACTTCATGAAATTGAAATCAAATTATTGACTTTCCATTTCAAATTCAAAACTACTATCCAAATTGTTGGAGTGGATCTATATTTAGACAAGGCGGGTATTGCTTTAGGGTTGTTTGTAGTAGCTAGCCCTTAGTCCATCATTTGTATCTACTTGACCTATTGAAGTTTAATTGGAGTTTAGTTCAAAAACTAGCATATCTATGAAAGAAGAGGATTGTAACCTTCATAAATTTGAAGTTGAAAGAAAGTAATTGGTGACAATTTGACACTAGAAGAAATGAACAAGGAGATTTTGATAAGGATAGGATACAACTCATGCCCTTACAACCCTTCCCTCATCTTTCTAATGTAAATATACTACCACAAACCAAATGGGAATCAATCCATTACAAGCCAAATTATATTGGTTGTATACATTCTAGTTCTCAAATGAGGACTACTAGAATAATGTGGCTTGTGATGACCATTGACTCCCATTTGGCCTACCACATGTTGAGTTACCTTACAAAGAGAAGGCAAATTAATGGAGAACTCCAAAAACTTCATGTATACTAATGAATCATATATATGTACAAATTGACATAAAAGTAGTACAATTGGCTCTAAATGAAAAAGGACCAATAAGGGATGCTTTACACCTAGAGGTCGATTGGACAATTTTTAGCCTTTTGTCCAATCACAAGATATCTGGCCCAGCTTCTATGTATAAAATATCCCTAAGTTATCATAGTAGCAACATCATGGTAGATTTTCTATTGAAATTGTATGTCACAGCTACATTACAATGACAACCTCCATGGGCATCAATATTAAGGTCGAGGCACCAATAATTGACCATTTAAACTATTTTAGAGCAAATTGTGTGCAATATGAGGTGGTGGAAATTTCAATGAGTCTCAAGATCTAAAAAGTACTCTTGACCCATAGCCAAATGAATGTTTAGAGTCTTCCAAATTTGATCATTCAAGTATTACTTTTATACTCACTACTTCCTACTTTCTTGCTTGCTATTTTAGGACATGTGTCATAACCGTATTGATTTCAACCTTGAAAGAACAAAAAAACAATCTAGCTTGAGTTCAAACCTAAGGTTGGAAATAAGGTAGAACCACCTATAACTAATGTAGAACCACCTATAACTAATGTAGACCCATTGCCAATCTCTAAACTCTTCTAATTCTAATCAATCAAAAAAACTACTTTTCCACTTAGTACTTCCAACTTTTTTGCACACTACTTTGAGACATGTGTCATGAACTTTTAGTCTCAATTTTGAAAAGGAAAACAAACAAACATTCTAGCCTTGGTTAAAAATAAGATAAACCACCCCATTACAGACCAAATGGGAGCAGAACCATTGCGGATCAAATTGTACCGGTGGTGTACATTTAAGAACTTGAATGTACACCACCACTACAATCTGACCCGCAATGGGTCTGCTCCCATTCATTCTGTAATGGGGTGGTTTACCTTACATCAATCTACATGTGACTATGGGATGTTGATTGATTATGGGCAGTTCTACCTTAGTGCACTTTGGTAGAATACTAGGTTGGATACTTGGCATGGTTGACAATTGGTGCCTCAATTTTACGCAAACTTGTGCTGGACTGTTAAATTCAATGGTCAGCTTCATCAAAAGTGTACTTTCGAAATGCATGGCTGCCTGACCCAGTCTCCGACATGCTGCATTTCAAAGCAACCCTATCAGTGTTGGATATGATGCTTTTGTTGGCCAGCCAGTGCAAACCAAGTTGACT
The DNA here is from genome assembly GCA_947034885.2 of Thuidium tamariscinum. NCBI lineage: Eukaryota > Viridiplantae > Streptophyta > Bryopsida > Hypnales > Thuidiaceae > Thuidium > Thuidium tamariscinum. The sequence goes on along the minus strand of OX344750.2, from coordinate 43,167,379 downwards.
TCAGTCCAGTTTGGTTAAGGTAGGAGGTCCATAAACTGACCATCTAAGGCTGGAACTGAATCTTGGGGAGGTGAAACATCTTGAAATATTTTTCAATGAATTTTCCTTGAAAGACAGCTAGAATAGGCATCTAACTCAAGTCGTTTCATATTTTTTGGAGCTTTATGAAATTAGTTATGAATTTTGGAAGTCAACTTGACATAGGATTCTAAAACCGCCCACCCCTCAAATGTACACTGTTTGTACATTACTTTAAAATTCAAAAAGCATCATGTACATTTGGGAGGGTGAGTGGTTTTCAAGCTTGAGCCGTTTTCAAGCCTCCTACCTTAAACCCCCAAATGCCCAAGGCACCAAAATCTGGTGTTTGTAAAATTTTGAAAACCTAACAATTTCAGTAGTTTGTATTCCTTGAGAATTCTTTTTAAAGTCTATTTTAAGCATTAAAAATCCAATCTTGAAAATGATTGACTATGATTTTTCTATTCAAGATTTTGAATTGTGCGAGGGCATTCATTACAATCTTGGCTTTCTTTAGTGTTGAGGGCTCTTGGAAATGAGCCTCAATGTCAGGACCCTTGTCACAATCTTGGATGGATAAATGCATTGACACACAAAAGAATGGATGATTGTATTATGACTTTTGTTGGATGAATGCATTGATGGATGATCATAAACTAATTCATGATGAAATGTACACTAGTGGATAAGTAGAGATTGTTGGGAGATAGATGTTTTCAAACAATGGACTTATGTATTGGAGTTAGACAACTCCAATTGGATGATAGAGACATTGAAGTACCTAAAGATAGATATCTGTAAATGATGTATGTATGTAGTAGAGTTAGACCAGTTCACTTAGATGACTAGTGCATTGGATAAAACACAAGTGTGTAGGAACTTGGAGTTAGATAACTCCAAATAGAAGATGATGATTTGGATAAGATATGAGTTGATAGGATATAATTGAAGAAGGTAACTAAGACTTTATCTTAGTGGATGATTTTAGATAGAACCAAAGATAGAAAAATAAAGATAGAAAAATGGTCCTAGTCTATTTTAAAGATTGATAGCCTTTATTGATAGTTTCCATTATAAGATAGAGCTTAGAAGTGAGGAGATAGTCTTTTTTTGGAGATTGATCTCTCTCTATGGTTGGGTGGTTTGAGCTTTTGTGAAACAATTTGTCTATTAAGTATATTTTATGTTTGCATTTGGAGTCCATTGTGATTTCAGTTTATAAACTATAGGAGGTTGTAACACTCAAATACATTAAATCCTGAAGAAAAATTTATATTAGAAATTCATTTAAAAAATTGTAGAGTAGATTTTGAGAAGCCATAAATTGATTGGGGTTATGCATGTTAGGCCCTTTCTTCTCATATTGTTTTGGTCACCAACTTGTTAGATTTGACTTGTGGAAAGAAGATTGAAAGACTTCAATTCACTTTTGCAATTTTAACACCCTCGTGATCAAGCATTGTAATCTTTCAATCCATGAGTAATATTGTTGTGTTTCTTTTCCTAAATAATCTCTAACATGTCTAGTTTGAATGTATATAGTTACATATAAAAATTTGATAAAGCTAATCATAAAGTTGACTTTTTGTTCACTTTAGACCAAATTCCTAAAGTTCAAAAAAGGCCTTAAGCATTTAGGGGTTAAACTTACCAAAAAGCAAGACATTAGATCTTTTGGGCTCTTTGGGGTAATAGTGAAAAAATCCCCCTATTTTGTGTAATGTCTAAGCTATGTTTAAGATCTCTCTCTTCCAATTTAGGATTTTCTAATTGCAAATATGAATTCAGAATTCACCATAAAAATTATTTGCAAAAAATAAAAAATTCTTGCATTTTTCCCTAAGGTAAATCTACCTTATTGGATCTATTTTGAATGGAGGATTTAGCACCCTACATTTTAGAGGCACCTAACCATTTGTGCGGCTTTCAAGAAACCACTTAAATAAAATTTGTCCATTACTTTGAAGTGGTTAATTTTGTACTACAAAACATCTTCTAACTAACTAACTTAGGTCTTTAATTTCAAATATGAATTTGATTATATATAATAAATAAGAAATTATTATGTATTCTTAAAGATACACCATTGTACACACTCAAGTTAGTGGGCTCTTAAATGGACTTTGAAGAGTTGATTGCCTTTGCAGTATGCAAACTCTGTACAATAATTTTGAGTGTATTTTTAGAAGAATAAAAAATTGTTGGCATTTAAACAAAGTTGTTTTATATTTTTTGGACCTTCATGAAATTAGTTACAAATTCTGGACATAGGACGATTTCTGGCCCCCAAGAAGACTGTTTCAAGGGTGTTTCTAGAAGCTATTCCCACTGCTGCAGACTAACCCCCTACTGGTCTGAATTTTTGAATTTTGAAAAATTAAAATTAAAATTTTTTTCCAAAAAATTTCAGAATGTTTAAAAAAAGAAAGAAAAATATTTTAAGAAAAATATTTTTTTCAAGAAAATATTTTTAAAGTATTAAATAATTAATTAATTAGTATTTTTTGACGTGGCAGTCGCTCGACCACATCAAAACTACGTTCCTAGCGTTTGGGAATTTGTAGTCTTGTAAACCAACTAAAAATCCTCTTATGAAGTTGAAACTAATACTCTCAAAATGTGACCACCTTCGAAAACGTATACTATTAATACATTGAAGAAAGTAAAATGTACATTTATGTCAATGGTCACTTTTAGAGCACGGTTACTTTTAGAGTAGACTACTTTAACTACCTTTAAGTTAAGGTAGATTAGCCCATCTCTACTATCTACCTATTTTTGCCATTCTATTTTGGGCCCTATTTTTAAGACAAAATTCATCTAAATTTTATTTATTTTTCTAATAAAATCAATGCATTAATTTCAAATCGAGTAACTTACTTGTCCTTGATTGGCAGATACTTAAATGTTAGTAGACACATTGCAAGGTGGTTATCAATTGTAAATAGGGCATTTATGACTACAGTCTATAAGTGGATTTATAATTTTAGGGTAGACCACTTTAAAAACTTACAAGAATTGCAATTTTCATTGAAAGATTATATTCTACTTGGATTTAATTTATAAAACAAGAGCACACCTCTTAAAAATATGTATCTCACTTAGAGTTGGACCCAAGATTGCAAATCAGAATGGTATAGTAGAAGGACCCATAATCGATAAAATAAACACATCTAGACCCGATTTAGAGTAATGCAAGGCTAAACAAATATTTTTTGAGGTGCATAGACAAAAATGATACGGATTGCTAAAATTTCAGTAATTTTATTTCTTGAATTGAAAACAAAAGTTGGACTTGATCCATAACCAACACTTAGAGTCATTTAATACTAAAGATTCGAGAACTACTTTCCTATTCATTGCTTCTTACTTTCTTGATTACTTATGAGTCATTAATTCATTAATCTAGACCTTGAAAAGGAAACAAATTATAATCCGTTTCAACCTTGGTTGGAAATATGGTACCCTAGGTCCCTCTATTAGATAATAGGCCTATCTATTATAGTTGTACCCAGTTCAGCACAGAAAATCTCTGTTCAGTTTCCAGTTCATCCAGTTGCGAATACCACTCATCCTCGGCCATGTGTCAAAATCTCACGAAGTGACACCTCATCCATCCCGTTCAAAGTTCCATCCACGTGGTAGTATAATATCCAGATGAGTTCGCTCTAGTCGGTGTGAATGTGTCCACAGATCATTCTCAATGAACGGGAGCTCTTAGTCGAGTCTAGAAACCCTAACTCCAGTTTTCCGCAGTCTCACTTTGTCCTTCTCTTGCCACTCTGCCTCGCGTTGCGTGATCGTTGTGCGTGAATTCCACGCGCCCGCCCTCACGCTATTACTTTAGACCGGCGCAGACTTTTCGGCAGACATCAGCAATCGAACGAGCGCCAGTTTGTATGAAATGGACCCCGATGCGTTGAGCAAGGCGTTTGTGGATCACTACTACAGCACGTTCGACACCAACCGGCAGGCGCTCATCGGTCTCTACCAGGAGGGCTCCATGCTCACGTTCGAGGGCGAGAAGATCCAGGGTGCGCAGGCCATCAGCAACAAGCTGAACGCGCTCGGGTTTAATCAGTGCAAGCACAACGTCTCCACGACGGACTGCCAGCCTTCGGGCCCCGCGGGCGGCATGGTTGTGTTCGTGAGCGGTAACCTGCAGCTTCCCGGCGAGGAGCACATGCTGAAGTTCAGTCAGGTGCGTGTATTTTTGTGATTTCTTTGGAATCTGCCTGGATCAAGATTTGAGGTAGTTTCGTTGGATGGAGAGTGAGGCAGCGGGGTTTTCTTGGCAAATATCTGATGGAAGCGCTGTTGTTTTCTGCGTCGATCTGGTCATATCAACCGTTTGGCATTTCTGTTTTAAGGAGAAGATCGTGTAATTGGTTGTTTGGCTCATAACTCCGGTGCAGCTTAGACATTAACGAATTTGACCTTTCTTACATTCAATATTCTCATAGCCGGGTTGTTTTGTGAGCTTCTTGGAGTTCACTTTGAAATGACTTTTTCTGGGGAAATCGTTTTTCGAAGTGGTGGTGATTCTATGGAGGGTTTTGATGATTCAAGTGCTTCTTTAGCTTCTTGGAATAACTTGGAAAAGAATTTAACAGGCTTAGGATGTTTCTTGCAGATGTTCCACCTGCTCCCTACGCCTCAGGGAAGCTTTTATGTGTACAACGACATTTTCCGATTGAACTACGCTTGAAGATGTGTAATGCTGTGGAAGCAAGGGCTCCTCTCATATTTGTTTGCGGGAGGACTGAGCACTTTTATGAGCACTTTGGTGTTTGAGGATTTTGTTTCTGATGTGGAGGTAGTGCTCATGGTGTTGTGCGGAAAATGTTGTCATCATTGTTTAGTTGGTGACTATGTTAGGGTGCCAAGCTAGAGGTTCCTGGATATGTAAAATGAACCATGTCAAGGCAGCCGTTTAGCGGCAGGTGGTGTTAATGGTGTTAATGGTTCGTTCTATGCTAGTGTCGTGGAGTTCCGTGACTGCAATGACAACGATGTGGTGTTCCATGAGATTTATTTCTCACATTTTAAAATTTTTTTGTACTGTACTGTACTGTACATGAGTCACATGGATGTGCTTTTAACTGCTGTTTCATTGTCACTATGGAAGACTGTATTGTAGTCTTTATAGTGATCCTTTTTTTCCTTCCTCGATTGTAGAAAGGAGTACATGTTTCAACTTTCAAGAAGTTTTTGTCGATTGAGAACTTTTCAGACTTTGGTTATTGATTCTGACCCGCAATTCATTGCGACTTGCCATTTTTGGAATTTCAGCCCTGAAGGATGCAGGGGTTTTGAAAGAGGAAAAGTCCAAAACTACCAAGTTTTGATGCATGGTTGGAGATCCAAAATTAATCTTTTATTTTTTTAAATTCCAACGAGATAAGAGTATATCAAACAAGGCAATGTGTGTAAAAAACTAAGTTCATTGACATGGGGATTGGGAGATTATATTATTTGATGTAAATTTTTTTTTTTCATTCTTCCTAAATGTGGTTTGTAGATTTTAAGTTTCAAGTCTTAGTAGTTGATTGTCTATATACTACATAGAATGAAGGTTTCTACTATTTACAATTATATGATGTTAGATTTGTGAGTACAAAATTCTATATGGAATGGAGATATGTGAGTTTATTCTAAATCAATTTGCTATGAAATGGTACTAAGTGAATTGACTATACAATAGTCATTTGTTGATGATGTCTTGTATGATTTTTGATGAATAGTAAGAGAGAAACATCTAAAATACATGGGAAAAAATTTAAGATCTTTTGATTTTGTAGATTGTAACATAATAGCTTTGTCTTATAGTTTAAAAAACATTATTTTCTTAGGTTTGCTCATATATAGCTAATGAAGTTTCATCCCTCACGGAATGTAATTTGGGAACTAAAAATTATTTTTTTAGATATATTTATATACCATAATTTATTAGATTATGTAAATGCTAAATTTCAAAAGTCAGTTAGGGTTTTAGCAAATGATGTTGGTTAGATTTCCATATTGTTTGAGTTGTTGAAGAAATTTAGGACAATTTAACTTTTGATTTAGGTATTTCATAAAAACAATTATATTCTCTATAAGTAAATACATATTTATACCTTGTACAAAAATTTCTTAAACATTTAACCAAAATTGACTTCATTAAAACCTACCTAGATTTTCAATTGTTCATTCTACAAATAATTTGTTTTTTAGGGATTAAAATTTGTATATAAATTTTAAGGTGAGTTCATATTATATTGACAAATAGGATTTTACAATGGTTTTTTTGAAGGCATTTAATGTGCCAAATTCTCATAAATTGGTCAATGAAAATATTTACAATAATGTGATTTTTTTTTATGACCAATTTATTGTTGCTAAAGTAAATAATATGTTTATATAAACAAATAGGCAAATATTGACAAAAAATTCAATAAATAACTAAGTTTCCATTGCTCTCTACATTGCCAATGATGCATGACTTAAGGTTTTGAGACTTTGCCTTTAGCTCAAGAGACTTTGGTAACAATAACTTTTACAAAGATGTATGAACTTTGAAAATATGTTCATTAGAATGGCTTTGAGGAATGGCTTGAATGTCTCTTTGTTGATGAAGTTTCACCAAGTGTTTCATTATGGGGACTACATAAACTAACATCTTGTTTGGGATGTAAAATGCAATGTCTATGGAATACACTATCGATTGAAAATACTAAATTTACACTAGGGCTATACAATCCATTTAGTATAATTTTGCGTTGATAATGTTTATTTTGAATTTGAATTCAATTAATGAAATGAAGTTTTTCAAGTTTGGTTTCTATTTCAATTTTAAGAGTAAGGAAATTTCTAAGAGCAAATCTACAAATTTTTACTAAATGCCAATTTTTTTTAAATAGTAGGTCCATTACACATTTCCTCTTGAAGACCCATTAGCAAAATTGAATGCATGACGACTAGAAAACAAGAGCTATTAGATTGCCAAGAAAAAAGTTAGATTTCATGTAGTAATGCCTATTTACAATCTCAAAAAAATTAAAATGATTTGCAATTAATTTTCTACATTATCTTCTTTGCTACAAAATTCATACCACTTTGCATTCAAAACCAAGAAGCAATACCAAAAGAATCATGCATCTTGCATTTTGTTCTTCAAATACAAGAATTTTGTTCAAAATGCTAAAATACTCAAAAAGGAAGAATTGATCTATAACATCATTAAATCTTGCAAAACTGTTTAACATTGTTGAGTTCTTGAAGTAGAGAGATTTTTGCCTTCTATATCTTCTAAAAACAAAATCAAAAAGACAAACCTGAGTCCTTCAAAAGTTGGAGCAATAGAAGATACAATGATGGTGAATAAGTACTACAAATGAAATCCTTGATGAAATCAAAATTGGAAAACTTTGATGGCAATGAAGAGTGTGTACAAAGATGTGAGCCTATGAACCCACATATTAGCCTTGAATTTACAATGAAAACCCCACATTTAAGGTGATGAATTCAATTTTTTCAAACAAATTTTGGATGATGTCCGAGATGATGTCCAATGCAACAACTTGAGAACAACTCCACATTTTTGCGTAAATATGTACTTGCAACCATTTGAAGGTATTTATAACATATGTATCTATAATATAAAAAGATTCTACAATATAGATATCTATAACACAGGAACCTATGTTGATTTTTTTCCATCTACCCTATCTATGATGTGGCAACAAAAAAGTAACATAGCATGCCTACTCAATACACTTTTGTATTGTTTGAAAAATTTTAGATTTCTTTTTGACTTCAACCCTCAAAGGTCAACTTAGACATTAAATTAAATGTCTCTAGGAACATTTCTTAAGACATCAATTGGTACATACTCTATTTATAGGATAGGGTCATCAAATTTTTTATAATGAACTCTAATGACCATCCATGTTGAAACAAAGGATATGGGATAATTTAAGGATGGAAGTTCAACCAATAGACATTTGGATGTTTTTATGAACTTTCACTTTGAACACAATTCCTACTTTATATATTCTATATGGAATGTTTTACTTTCTACTCCAACACTTGTATGAAGAGATTCTCTCTTTATCTACAATATACTATTAGGGGGGATTTGAGGCCTCTAGAAGAGTGTGAGTTCCCAAACTGTGGGAATGTAGAAACTATTGCAAGAATGCTGAAATGTAGGAATCCAACATGGTTGAGATTGTGCCACACCGTTAATTTTTTTATTTTAAATTTGGATTTTTTATCACATTTCAAGATCCAAATTTATTTTTAATAATTCTTTTTTGGTAATTGTTGGCGTGAACAACAACCAACAGTTCTTGGAACAATTTTGTGAACAAACCTGAAACGGCCCTCCACAAGCCTTAGATCTACCCAAATGATCCATTGCTTTTTTTTTTGCAAAACTTGCTATATAGATGCCCTTCCCCTAAATCTTGTACATTTGGTCAATGTTGTACTATAAACTATTGTGATTTTCACTAATTTATCTATAATCAAAAATAGATTTGCTTAGTGATATAGCAATCTTTGTTTATTGGACATTTGAAAAATCATGAGCACCTCTTCATCCATATCAAATAAAACATCAACATCAATAATAACATCTATTTGTTTTTACGATAACAATAGTGTGCTAGTAGTCTTTGCAACATCTACAAAAATCTATCTTTTTAGGCCATCTACCCTTTAATGTTTCAATGTCACATTGGACATTACATGTTTTTTGTCTAACATACCAAAAAACATGTTTTTATAAATTGTATACTCAAAACAAAGAAGAGGGGCTTCAAAAATCTATCTTTTCAGGCCATCTACCCTTTAATGTTTCAATGTTACATTGGACATTACATGTTTTTTGTCTAACATACCAAAAAACATGTTTTTATAAATTGTATACGCAAAACAAAGAAGAGGGGCTTCAATGATTGCCTTCCTTGTATAAACGTCCAAATTTGATTCTATGTAATCCTAGTTCTTTTATTCTTCTAAGCCATGTGATGAAATGGAAGATAGATAGGTAATATACATGCTATAAAATGAAATAATCACCATATAACCAAATAATTCAAGTGTTTATTTAGTTGATTTTAGATATAGGGTTTAGGAATAAACAAATTCTCATAAATCAAAACACACTCTTTCTTGTCAAAATCTTGTATCAATTTTTGGAATATTGGTTGATGATATATTCCATTGGAGAGATTGTTAGATTTTTTTAGGGTCATGTTGACCTTGAAAACTTTGAGAGGTAAAGTGCCCTCCTTTTCAAGAAACTAGAGAAATGTCCAAGTTGGACATTTCTATTGGTGGACTTGCTTGAATGCATCTTCATTGAATTGTGTTGGATATTCTTTTCTAGTAATGTTTTTGACATTCTTCTCGAAGAAAATGGAAAATCTAGCTATGAAGTATATTTTGTCAAATTATTATTTTTTTCTTCATTAAAATTATTCCTAAATGAAAATTTTCTTTTTGAATTTGAATCCAACCAATGAAATGAATTTTATCAAATTTAGTTTTTGCTTTAAATTTTGAAAATTTATAGCAATTTGAAGTTTGTGCATACAACTAGATGATCACATGTTGAAAAATAAAAAAATAAAAAAATTTGAAAATAGTTGCTAAATGAAGTTTGAAAAATGGTGATAGGCTTGTCTTTTGAGGGATATAAGTTTGTTGACATGGAAATTTTTGCAACCTTGATGTTGGAATTTGGAGGTTTATGTTGACCAATTTGTTGGCATTAGACCCTATATGTATCAACACAATCCCCTATGCAAAATAGACCCTACATTTTACTTTTGTTTTTAAAGTCCAATGGTTGCCTCAAAAAAATTTCAATTCTTTAAGTTGAAATTAATTCCAATCCAAATTTTTCTAGACTTTATTTAAAAAATAATTCGAACCTCAAAGATTTCTTGTGATTCTAAAAAAAACACTTATTTACTTCAATAGTATCAAATTCATCATCAAGAAATTGTTTGAGCCCCATTGGTTCCCATTGACCAAGGTACATCCAATTTTCCTGATAGGGCGTTTTTTTAAGGGGTCAAGGGTTTAGCATAAGATTATAAGGCTTAAGGGTTAACTAGAAATTAGATGTTATATTGTGGCGTGCCAATTTTACCGTGTACGACTGCCGATGCTCTTACCAGCACCGCAAATGCAGCACCGTAGCCGGCGGAAGGTGTCTCCTGGGAGAAGTTTCGCAGAAAGTTCCGGGATCCTTCGACACGGCAATCCACAGACGCCGACGCTGCGCTGGTCTTTATTTCTGGCCTCCACCGTGTTTCCCATTCCCCGTCGATTTTGCTGCTATTGCTTCTTCTCTCTTCCCCAATTCCCGCATCTTCTGCACCAGCGCCAGCACCAGCAGCGCTCACGTTTCTGCGCGTTGCATCGAGACTCTTTTGTACCACGATCATCGGATGTGAGGTTTGGATGCTGTGATCCATCGAGCGCGTGTGCAGGTATGTGATTGGGAACACAGAATAGAGCTTTGTACTCGTGTTTTGGGGGTTTTGAAAACAAAATCTGGAGGGCTGGTGACGCTGAAATGCTTGGTTGTGTGTAATAGGAATATCTAACATCAAATATCCTAATTTGTGGAATCCAATCTGTGGACTTCTGGAATATGTTGGGTTTGATCTTTTGTTGGAGACTTCGGTTTTCGTTTGGGGATATCTCGCTTCCAGGCATATGTAGGTTTTAGGGTTCGGATGGTGTGATCCATCGAGCTCGTGTGCAGTTGTGTGATTGGGGGCTCGGTTTAGAGCTTTCTACTCACGTGTTTTTGGGGTTTTGCTATCTAATTCTCGAGGCTTAGCGACTCTGGAAGGCTTGAATGCGTATAATCTGAATATGTACGGTCAAATTTCGTAATTTTTGGACTCCAATTTGGGAACTTCTGGATTATGTTGGGTTTGATCTTTTGGAATCCAGTCTATGGAATCAGAAATTGCGTAGTTTTGATGTGTTTCCAGAAGGTTTCAAGACGTTGTGGTCGGTTTTTAGATATTTCGCTTGCGGTCTAAGCAATCCTAGGTTCTAGGGTTGAGAGCGCTTAGTTGGTGATGTTATTCCCTGGTGTTGACAGAAGTGAGTTTTGGTGCAGTTTGGTGCAGTTTGGTGGCCATTCTCATTCGTTGTAGCATTGTGATTGCTGGACATCACCATGAGTGATATCTTCGATGGCTATGAGAGGCAGTACTGCGAGCTTTCGGCTAACCTCTCTCGCAAGTGCACTTCCGTCCCTGCGCTCCATGGCGGTATGGAAGTCGGATCCTTGGTTCTGATGTTTTTATTCCTTGCTCATGGTTTCGTGTGTATGTGCATGAGAATGTGTGTGAATTGACGTGGGTTTTTTTGTGTTCTGTTTTCTGTCTGTAGAGGAGAAGAAGCACAAGCTTACTGAACTGAAGACCGGGCTCGATGAAGCAGATTCATTGGTATTGGTCTTTGGCTTTCTGCTTGTAGTAGGAATAGTTGGTTTCAATTTCTTGATTGCCCTTGTGCCATGACTATTTTTTAGGGATTGAAGAAATCGGTGGCAGTTTCAAGAACCATCTGGTCTAAACATTTTGAGGCTGTAGTTTCAGCTTTTGCTGTTCTGCACCAAGTGCAATTATTGTGGGCTACACTAGATTTACAACATGTTTTTTTTATCTCGATGTAAATTTTTTAATCTTAACAAGCTTTTCAATGTACCAATTGCCAAATTGTACATGACCTTATACTTCCCCATTTCGCTTAAATTTTTTTGCTTCTAATTCAAACTTATAGCAGACAGCGAAGAACTTTCTGGAGTTTGGTTGTTCCACAGTAATTGCACTAGTGGGTGTAACTTTTGAGTCCTTGTTTGCCGAGGGAAATTGTGGATGTGGTAGTTGGTGTTGGGATAGGAAATTGCAGCATGCTGTAAAGGCTTGGACTAACCAGCTTCGATGTGTAGATCCGTCGCATGGATCTGGAGGCTAGGAGCCTACCCCCGACTCAGAAAGCCATGTTACTTGCCAAATTGAGAGAATACAAATCTGATTTGACGAACTTGAAACGAGATGTCAAGAAGTCGGCCTCAACGGATGCTGCTTCTGCTAGGGATGACCTTTTGGAGTCTGGGATGGGCGATTATGTGAACGTAATCAAACTTGTGACCTTTGCTTCTTGGTTCTTTTATTGTGAGCCGTTACCTGTAATTTGTCTCATGGTCGTGATCATATGTCGTTTGCCAATTCCTAAGCAGTTTTCTTTATGACAGAAGACCATGCAACCTCGTGCTTTGACAGTAACTAAGTTTCAACTTTAGGCAGGATACGGTGCATTTCTTCCAGAGTTTATACGTTTTCTTATTACATGTTCGGTGCTAGAGACTTGCATTTATGTACCTTCTCATCTGTGCAGCCGACCCACGACCAGAGGGGCCGATTGTTGATGTCCACGGAGCGGTTGAATCAATCTGGCGAGAGAATTAAGGAGAGCAAGCGGACTCTCTTGGAAACCGAGGAGCTAGGCGTGTCCATTCTGCAAGACCTTGCGTCACAGAGACAAACCCTTCTTCACGCTCATGACACTGTACGTTTACTTCACCCTCGAATCTTTGTTTTGGAGTTTAGGAACACTTTTCGTTTTTATAATGCTTATAGAGATTGATAGATTGATAGATAGGTTAACCAATCACTACTGTTATTTGCCCTACTATCGAGGGACAACCAAACTATTTGCCGGTCAGACTTCTCTTTTTACTCCAGAATGGCAAACTGGCCTACTAGTTAGGTCATTTTACTGGAGCAGGTGCATTCAGGCATTTGATTCAGGCATCAGAATGCCCTACGAAGACTTGATGAGCAATTAACTATGAGTTGATGAATATAGCTTGAGAACGAAGCAGTGATTCTTGGCATGAGTGACCCTTTTCAGGCACTTCTAGAGAATGGGCATACGGTAGATAGAATCAGATTGTAGAGACGCGGACTTGCAGTAATGGATTCTGATTACTCGCCTGCGTTGTGCTTGCAGCTACATAGCGTGGATGATAACGTTGGGAAGAGTCGGCGGGTTCTGAACTCAATGACTCGACGTATGTCACGGAACAAATGGATAATGGGAAGCATAATTGGAGTGCTCATCCTGGCCATTGTATTGGTGATTTACGTGAAAGTTACTGGTTGAAAGTCGTGTTTAGTAGTTGTTGCGAAAGTCTCTCATCTTGTGTGACGATAGAGACAGAAACTGCGTGGTAAACCAGTTAGTACTTTGATCTCCCCTCCATGTATATAGTTTCAGACGAGATGGAACATCTTTAATTCTGGCAGGTTGGCTGCAAATGTGGTGCTATTGAATTCTGATTGTAGAAGATTTCACCTTCTTAGGGAACTGAATATACTGAAACACTCTGGCTTTATGCTGCGGAGTTTAGGTAAATTCGGATTCCTGGTTGGATTACAGATAATAGAATCTGATTTTCTCAATTGATATTACAAGCTGCTATTTGACAGGTTTGTGGAAGTTTTCTGGAACTGAGTTCCGGTTTAGGAAGAACGAGTACTGGGATAGGAACTTTGTCGCTGGTGAGAAGTGACTGGATCACAGGAGCCGCGTCTGTGGGCACACAGGGCCGGTGAATGCGTTGCATTTTGCGACAGCCACTGTCATTTCGAGAGACACGGCCTTTGTCTCATCTTTCATCTTGGTAATGTTTGCGAATCAGACTTGGGGTGATTTCGATCTCTGAGAAATCGTCTTTGCAGCTCCTGGTAAGAACGTTTTCCCGTGGGTTCCAGCAGGTTTGAGTGGGTAAACATTATCAAGATGAATTTTTTTATTATTATTGGGTGGATTCCAAAGCTTTAAAGTAAGAGTTATTTGGATACCGTATGAATGAATTATGAATTGTTGAAGTTTGCAGTACGTGGGTCCAATCTCAAGCATAGGTCAAGTATGCTCTGAACCAGTCTTCAGCAAAGATTTGGCTTGTGGAAGTTGTCGAATGGGCTTCATGCACATGTAGAGTACATGTATTCTAAACTTGACGTGTGGAAGTTGTCGAGTGGGCTACGTGCACATGTTCACAACTTGGTATGTCCAACCAGATTATTTTCCGAATATGAAAGGAATGTGCAATTACAGAGTATGTCATCATAGAGGGTTGAGTGTAAATGTACTCTGTATCTTCCGAAAGCATCTGTGATAGTAAAAGAGCCAAGAAGTCTCTGAAACCTTGTACTGGACTTGCACCTTACACGGGTGACTTTTCAACCCTCTCATGGATTTTTCCTACCTTACCGGCTGGTGCAAAAACTCTCGGGTGATTGTACTACTTTCCGCTGCGCTGCACTCCATAAATTAAGGTATTTCCGCACTTTTGGTGTTGGGAGTAGTGTTGGGAAAAGTGATAGTCCAAATATGTTTCCAAATTCAGAGATTTTCGCAGCACAGGTAGATCGGGCTATGCTTCGATCAGAAATTTTCCTTTAGGTCGAGAATCCTATCTGTTTTGTTGATCCCCTTCAAAGAACTTTGCAATGTGAGGTCAGAAGCAGGGTGAATTGTTTGGCGGATAACAGAGTTATCGATATCACTCATTGACATTATACAATGGCAACAGCACCCAAGCTGCGAACCTCGCCTCTGCACGCGCGCGGCACCTGGACAATTGCAATTACTGTACAGATGTTGTGAAGTACAGAGATCCAACCTCCAGGACACCCACTAAGTTACACAAAAGAATTCACGTGCTTCGTGCTTCGTGCACTTCCAATTGTCGGCACTTTCAATGGAGAAATGTCCTCCATGGTTTCTCGAAATATCCTCTCAGTATTGGTACACTAGCTACCTGGCCAGACGACCGTCACGGCTGTTGTTGGAGTCGCCGTCGCCCGCATGCCACAAGAAATGGGCGTAACTGCCTGCGCTGTAGGAGCTCTCGGGGTCAGCCGCCAACGCCGCCTTGTACACCCGCTCCGCTGCAAGGCGATCCCCTCGCCCCAGCCACAAAAAACTCGCAAATCGATCCAAAATCGTGGAATCGCGTGGGTCTGCGTCCACTGCTCGGTGGAAATACTCCTCCGCCCTGCCATGTCCACAAGAATCCAGATCAAACTCTCAACGAGGAAATCATACAAAATGATATCTGCTGGGCCAAGGGATCATAAATTTTGTACGACTAATCCAGGTATAACAATCGGCAGAATCCGTATTGATTGGTCCACCCTCTAAACTGGCATGGAACGGTATGCCATAATTACTGCTCAAGAATATTACTCTGTGAAAAATGAAATTCGAATTGTTATTCGAGGATGAATGAATTAGTCCTTGTGAAACTCTATTACAGCAAGTTTTGAGTGAAACTGAGGATGACACAAGCTGTGTACCTGTTGTGATCCCGGCGGACGACGAAGAGGAATTGGGCGTAGTTCGCTAGCAGTACTGAACTGCACGGGTCTTTCGCAATGGCGAGCTGGTAGTCCAGATCCGTGCGATCAAAGCATCCGTAGTCATCATTCTCCAAATGGGGCGCCGCCAACCTCCGCGTCTCAATCTCTTGCGCCAGCTGCACTTGCTCCTTCATGGCCCCTGTCAGCCAGGAGTCCTCATCAAATCCTTCCGCCACCATAAAACCTGGAAACCGGAAGTTCCCTCCAGCGCCAGCACTCGGCACAGGCTCCGAATGCCGATCTCCCAAATCTTCTTTCACAAGTTCCGCATTCGCTAATTGCGGATTGGAACCGTGATTAGTAAGAAACTGGGAAATTGCAGGTGGTGTATCCACAACCGTGGCGATGGCGAGATTCTCCCCCATCGAGAACACCGTGAAATTCGCCAGCAGAATCATGACTGACAGCATGAGCTTGGGCGTGCACGCGAACACGCGCTGGAATAGCCACACGAACGACGAGTGCATCTCCTTGTGCACCAGATGCAGGACCTCCTGCACGTCCCAGGTCTCCGCGAACATGACCTGGCGAATTTGGAGCGCGTGGCTCTGCACGGCTTTGATCATATACACCATGGAGGAGAAGGCCCGTTTGATGGCGCACCCCGCTGATGGTTCCCCTTTTCGTCGTCTCAGCTTTTGGATGGAGGACGGGAGCTGCACCCCGCCTCTTGGGATTTCGCAAAGCTCAGGAGGGCTGGTGGTGGGCGTAGGGGACTCGTCGCCGTGGTCTGCAGTGGCGCGAGGAAGCTCACAGGCGGAGTTCAGTGAGCTGCCTTCGAAAAAAGAGGCGGCGGAAGTGGAGGAAGCGCGGGAGAGTGAGTGGGGAGAAGCTTCAAGAGCCATGTTCATCCGGGCGAAAAACTCGTCGTTGATGAGCTCCGGAGGTGGGGCGCTGCGAAAGGCTTCCCTGGAGTCCTTTGACCCCGATTGCTTCTGTGCATCATCTGGGGGCAAAACACGCACACTGTTTACAAGTGTTTTTGCAATGGTTTGTACAATACAATCGTGTATTGCGGCTTTCACCCCACCAGTTTGAAAAAGTCATTTCCTGGTGCACTAATCAAGAATCAACTACCGCGGTTTGTTTCGCAAATTCAGACACGCCAGTAGATATTGCTTGCCCAATAGAACATCGACATCTACACAAGTGTGCCATTCCATGGTACATTAGTTAATAAATATTCCCAGTTCGTTTCTGAAATTCAACAAAACCACACAAGACTACCGAGGTTGCATCCACTGCGCACCAGTTGGATTTCGTATAACAGGGCCATCAGGCAACCCCGCGGCGTCGAAGAAACTCGCCCTACAAGCGACCGAATCCACCAAACCAATCCTCTTCCGGGCGCCTCTGTCCTTCAACCCCGTCCGCTTCCCCCGCGCACCCGCATCCCGCACCAGAAACGGCAGAGTGGACACGGCGCTGGAGCCCAAGAATCGAGAGCTCCATAATGTCTGCACCCCCATCGCACCACCACCACCACCACCGCAATCCCGAACTTAATTGTCACCGCTAGATTGAATTTCCGTTCGAAATCCAATCTAGGTTTCGCAAGGGTCACTTAAACCACAAACTCCCACAGAGCTGCAAATCCTTCGCCATCGCTCACAGCTTCAATTCGAGGCCCCCCACACCCACTATACTGGCTAGCAATTACCCCAAGCTCCCAATGTTGACCGCCGAGACTGCAGATTCACCGCCTTGCTTCGAAATTCCTCCCGATCCTTACCACCACCGATTGAGACTGCGAGCGAATTCACCCAACCCACATCAAATCCTCCCCAAATTCTTCGAAATTCTACCAAATTCTTCCCACATCAACCTCAGTCACACCACCGAAGAAGGAAAAATCAGATTCCCGCTTTGGGGATAGGATTGTCAGAAGAGCTTGAGTGTCGAGTGAGGAGGACTCATCAGCGCTGCCTGAGTGAGGAAGAGGCTCGATGATGGGTTCCATGAGAGATCGGCGGCTGCGGTTGGAATGATCGGAGGGTTGTCCAGGTTTGGAAAATATCTAGAAACGATGGGGACCAGTGAGGGAGGATCTGGTGATAAGGCCGCGGAGTTCGAAGGGAAAAGGGAGATTCCGGAAAAATCTTACGGGGCTTTCTGTGATGGGGGCATCTGGTTGGGCGTTGGCCAATTAGTGTGGGGAAGGAAAAGGAGAAGCCCGGTGGGAGGATATTTTCAGGGTGGGATCTTTCCGTGTTTTGATATTTATGATTTTGTGTTTCTGAAGACCAATGATCTGGGAGGTCACCAGCAGCTCGTGTAAAAATCAGTGGAGTGAAATCAGTAAATTATTAGGGGGTGTCACGGCACTTCCAAAGTCCTTAGAATTCGGTGAGAAAGAGTACGTGGTGCACCGGGAGCGAAAGGCAGACGTGAAATTCTCAAAGAAAACGGAGTGCCGTTTCTTCTCCTCCGCAGGTCTTAACCCCTAAATGTCTAAGGCACCCAAATGTGGTGTCGAAGAAACTTTGAAGTTAAATAAAACTTTTCCAAAATTCTATTTTTAGTAGTTTCTATTTTTGGAAGATTCTTTTTGAAGCCTAGTTTCAGCATCAATCATCCGATTTTGAAAACGAATGATTATGATTTTTCTATTCAAGATTTAATGCAAGGGTACCCATTGCAATCTTGACATTTTGTAGTATTAAGGACTCTTGCAAATGAGCCTCAAATACACTAGATCTAAGAGAAAAAATCACACTAAAAATTCATTTAAAAAAATTGTAAAGTAAATTTTGAGAAGCCATAAATTGATTGGGGTTATGCTTGTTAGGCCCTTCAACCTCATATTTTTTGGGTGTCCAAATTTTTAGATTTGACATGCAAAAAGAGAACTCACAAATTTTCATAGTTATTACACCCTCATGATCAAACATTATAATCTTTCAATCCATAAGTGATATTGTTATATTTTCTTTTCCTACATCATGTCTAACATGTCTAATTTGAATTTGTAGAGTTACAATTAAAAAAAAATTGATTCAACTTATCAAAATGTCGGATTTTTGTTCACTTTAGAACAAATTCCAAAAAGCTCAAAACAGACCTTGGGCATTTAGGGATTAACCCATAAACTAGGCTGGGGTGAATAGACCCCCTCACCTGGATTAACCACTTGGAAAAACATTGGAGTTTTTGTTTTTTCAAATTCAAATTTTTATTTTTTCAAATTCTGAAATTACATTTGGAATTAGAGGCCCAAATTAGTTGGGATGGGTATCGAAAGTAAATTAGATAAGTACAAAATAGGGGACTTTTTGCTTTAGTTGCACCCCTGAAATTACTTGGAGTAGCCGAGTGGCCAAGCGAGGGGGCCAATTCATCCTGACCGTAAATGGCCTAGTACGCAAAGGCCATTTTCTAGTCGATGAATAAGAAAGAATCTTTCTGTGTAGGATAGAATTGTAATTATTCATCCTCAAAATTAAGGGTGGAAAGGGAAGATATTCTAGAATACTTTGCCTTCCAACCAATGCTTTTGAATTTTTTTGAATCAACGATTCCCACGGTATCAAAATTTCTAATTTTTAGGGCCATTGACTTGTCCTTTAGGGATTAATTTCAAGTAATTTGGACGACACTATCGTATATTTAGGTCAGTTTTGGTAGGTTGTGCCAAAATATTATACTTTTTCCAATTTGACAATTCAACACATAGATAGGAATTTTTCTTTTGGCACTTCTTGAGGATACTCCTAATTTTGGATTGATTCTTTCTCTAGATGCACAAATGAGTTCCTTTTTCAAATTTTTAGAAATAGTTGTAAATATTTTTTTGAATTTCAACATCTTTGAAATTTTCTTCAGTTATTTTTGAAAGTGACCTATATGTGTAGCAAGATGTGTAGTAGTGTCCCTTTGCCAAACCTATTAGATTAAAAGTAAAAGTAATTTTCTAATTTTTTAATTATTAAAGACTTTGAAATTCCATAATTTTTCCATTATGAGTTAGAATGCTAGGAAACCAAGTTTGTACTGTACATCCTTCCTTGCCAAGGGCTTGCTCATAGTACAAAAGACACAACCTAAGGATGAATAATTTGGGAGATCTTAATGTAACAAAACAAACAAACATGTTCCTATCATATAATATGTTATGTATTGTTGTTACACCCAAAACAAAAGTGAAGTAATTTTTCAATTTTCCAATGTATGAAAACTCGAAAATTTAATAACTTTCTCAATGTGCATTACAATGCCACAAAACATAATCTGTGCACCTTCCTCACTTGAAGCTTTCCAACAATATCAAGAATACAACTTAGAGATGCACAGGCCAGGAGATCTCAACTTGACAAACAAACAAACAACTTGTCTTAAGGTATAAATAACTAAACACAAAATGAGGAGTAAATGAAATGAACCACTTATAGAAAAGAAACAACAAATTTTCATCCTTTTTCCATCAAGAACAAGCGGATTTAATTGCCCTACATAAGCTCTCGGAATAGTTGAGTAGCTTGAGGCTATTATAGGCAATTAAAATTGATTTTTATATTCAAAATTCAAAATAATTAAAAACATTCAACATCTATTTCACTATGACTATGACCCAAAAAGAGGTGTCACAATCATGTCTCCCCCCTCCCTGTCCCTTCTTCCAACACAAAAAAAAGACAACTGTTGATTAATTTTGGAAAAAAAAACAAGAACCCCCTTTCCTTGCAATTGATCAAAATACAATATGTATATACAAATATATAAATAAAAATATAGATATGTATAGTGGGTCCCAATCAAAATGGCGTTTTTGAAATCGCAATGAAGGAAATTTTAGTGCAGCCAACTTTGAGAGCCTCCCAAGAGCTCAAAGATAGATATTTTATCACAAAATGTTTACAACAACATCACCTTTATGTTAATAACACGTGTACTAAATTTCAAGGCCAGAAGATTCATCATAAAAAAAATGATTCAAAATCTACCAACATGGGTAGTGATGAGAAATATTTCACTACTTTCAACTTTGACACCCTCCCAAGGATTGAGTTTTTTTTTTGCCATGAAATTTTTGTCATAAAACAACCTCTATGTTTTTGATATGTATAAAATATTTCAAGGTAAAGAAATTAATTTAAAAAGAGATATTTGAAATCTCCCAATAGGTGTGTTGTTTTGAGAAAATTTCCACAATTTCCAACTTTGACACCCTTCCAAGGGCTAAAAAATTGGTTTCTTACAATGAATTTGTTTTTTTGAAGTCATCTCTATGTTGATAACATGTGTGCCAAATTTCAAGTTCAAATGAATTACCAAAAAAGAGATATACAAAATCTCCCAACATGTGTAGTTGTGAGGAGGAATTTTTGAGCCCTTAGTATAGTGTTATTTTGTGGAGCAAAGTTTGACACATATGTAAAAACTCAACCTCACAAGTACACATGTTGAGAGATTTTGAATATCTCTTTTTGGGTAGGTCCTCTGGACTTGAAATTTGGAATATATATTATCAACATAGACGCAATCTTATTCAACAAATTTCATGTTAAATAGAAAAAATTTCAGCCCTCGGGAAGGTGTCAATGTTGGCAATAATGAAAATTCTCTCACAATTATACATGTTGGGAGATTTTGTATACCTCTTTTTTGGTAATTCATTTGAACTTGAAATTTGGCACACATGTTATCAACATAGAGATGACTTCAAAAAAACAAATTCATTGTAAGAAACCAATTTTTTAGCCCTTGGAAGGGTGTCAAAGTTGGAAATTGTGGAAATTTTCTCAAAACAACACACCTATTGGGAGATTTCAAATATCTCTTTTTAAATTAATTTCTTTACCTTGAAATATTTTATACATATCAAAAACATAGAGGTTGTTTCATGACAAAAATTTCATGGCAAAAAAAAAACTCAATCCTTGGGAGGGTGTCAAAGTTGAAAGTAGTGAAATATTTCTCATCACTACCCATGTTGGTAGATTTTGAATCATTTTTTTATGATGAATCTTCTGGCCTTGAAATTTTGTACACGTGTTATTAATATAAAGGTGATGTTGTGGTAAACATTTTGTGATAAAATATTTATTTTTGAGCTCTCGAGAAGCTCTCAAAGTTGGCTGCACTAAAATTTCCTTCATTGCGATTTCAAAAACGCCATTTTGATTGGGACCCCACTATATATAATAATTTGCCCCATCTAGTCTTATCTCATCTTTTAGAGGAAGAATGTGTATATGAAGGGAAGACAAAAAGGTAGGGGAGAGTTGGACAAATAGAAAGGCCAAAAGGCAAAGGACAAAGGAAAAAAAAAAGATGGATGAAGTGGCGAGTAGAACTTGTAGATATCAAATTAGAATTTAGCTAATCAACTTTTGCACTAAGGGTTCAAGAAGGATTTACAAACAACTCTTTAGAATCCTAAAACTTCATTTTTCAACTACTTAGATTATTTCCTAATTAAATTTTTCATACAAAATAAATTCTTAATAGTAAAGTTATCATTGTTCTTTTTACTTTGGAAAAGATTAGTTCTCCAACCCATATCATTATTCAACAATGAATAAGGTTTGTCTTTGGTTTAGTCCTTAAAAAATACATACAAGAATATATAGTGAACTTGTCACTAACACTTGTGCCTAATTTCCTTGGTTCTATCCCATTTGGGCAATAACTATGGCATTGACTCTTACATGGTCTATAGTTTGTAAATCCAAGTTTTCAAATCCTATCTACAATTGCATTTACACTAAGGAATGCGATTAGGATTTGACCAAAGGATTGACAAATCAAACTCTTCTTCCATATCTAATTGGTTGGATTGAGGGGTCTCATATTTTCTTATTTATACTTAATTTACTTAATTTTCAATTTTCAATTTCCCTTGTGCATCATTGATTGAATGTATTCTTTGTTTAATTTTCCTAGAATCAACTATCAATAAACAAATATTGTTGTTTAATTAAAACAAAGCCTTGTGATTACACCATTCTTGTTTTCTTGTTGATATGAAATATACCAAATCATCATATCAACTACTATTAGTCTTGTAGTCTTGTATCTAACTTGGCCTTAGAGCCCTAAAATCCCAAAGAGCAAGTTTTGCTTCACTAGTCCACTCATTTGTTGAACTTTTTTGAGCATTTCTTGCTCCTATACTAACACCACACTTATGAAACCCAAATTAGAAACCCCACGCTCCAAGGCAATTCCTGCGTTTTACCTTCTCCAAGTTAGAACACGGCCCGAACAAAGCTACAAGCAGTGCTTTGGAAATTTCGAAATTCAGAAATGCTGCCATCATTCAAGTCCACAACGACCATTTGAGGGAAGCAATATTCAAGTTACGGTAGTAGAACACGGTCATGCCAGTTGCATTTCATGAACGTGTTCAGGTGTGACAGAATAATGTAAAGCTAGGTTGAGACTGGCAATGCGTCGTCCGGCACAAAGGAGACTTGACCTGAATTAGTAGCTCCAGATAAAGAATACGAACGAAATACTTGCATAAATAATCAGAATCTTTGCTTGTGCTGAAACGATGCACGTAGTATTAGCTCTCTTCCAAGCATCGAGGACAGCGACAGACAAAAGCATAGTCTGCAAGTCCAGCCCTCCTCTCTTCCAAAGAGGCATCCTCGTCAATATATGAGATTGTCACCTGAAATAATGATGCACCACCGAGCACACATATAAGCTCCTTGCAGCCTTAGAATGAAAGTGCAGTGCACTAGTTTAATCTCATGATAACATTCTTGAACGGAGCTGCAAACGACTGTTAGTTAAAGGAAGCATCACAATATCTAAGATTCTACAATTTTCTGATATCGTTTTTGGGCAGAGATTCTCACACCTAGAGTTCAATGAAGGTATTTGTACCCTAATAGACAAGTGGAGTTTCTGCCGAAAACAGGGCAGCAAAGTGAAAAGGGTGAGTCACCATCATTGCTCTCGAATGCTAGACATACCTCTTCGCCGTTTCTTATAGGTCTTGTAGCAAGTAGCACGGCGTGTCCATCTCGATCCTGTGTACATCAAAATATGGATCAATGATCATTGTCTCGGCGAGAAGGCTTTCACATAACTATTATGAGCTTGTAATCTGCATTATTCGTAAATAGAAAAAAATATACTGCAATGAACCGAAAGTAGTAATAGTGGTTCTTCACCTCATCTCTCTTGAACGCCTTGGCATTTGGCCGGCAAGAGTGATTCATGCAGCTTTGCAATGAATAAAAGCCTGACCCTGTAAGACAGATAAGTTGATAATCATTACATTTTTGCTGAGTACATTACGTTACAGATACCCGCGGCTAACTCAGACCAGATATTGGTAACAAAGACTTCAGTAAACTTAAGACTGTTTCATGAACTTTTAGACAGCATAAGCAAGGCAAACTTCCTCAAGGTCTGTATGTTTCAAGTGATCATATGGAGTCTTCCCTGCTCGAATATTTCTACTCAAAATGAAAAGAAAAGAAAACAGAATATAAAATACGTCATGTTCAAGGCGCAAAATAGTGGACTAGAGGAGGAAAGAGAACACACCCTGACAATAGGCGGCATAGTCATCACCTAAAGCATCCAAGAACGGCTTTGTATAAACTTCCGCCTCCGCCTGCAGGTCATCAACGTCGATCAATTATCCGGCTTCAATACGTGAATGCAATCCAAGGAAACCCAAGAGTGACCTCATACGATTATCATACCCCAAAACCAACACCAGGCCTAAAACCAGTGCCATGTACCAGTCATACATTTAGAGGTCTTAAATGTTTGGGAGTCATACATCGTGTTGCATTTTAGTACGGTACTGGTTTCCGGTGAGACTTCCTTAGATTGCTACCACAAGAATAACACAATGAAAGAGAAACATACATAAAAAAATAAAAAATTATAAGCATATATAACAACAAAAGAAAAGAAAAACAGCAAGAAGAGACGACCTTGGCAGCTGAAGGAAGGTCGTCGATGTACAGAAAATAGTCTTCAACAGGTGACGCCACGACAATCTCCCTGAAAGAAAAAAGGGTAGGCTCTTTACAAGCACAATAAACTAACAAGCTCACTTTCAGAAGTCGAAAGCAAAACTTCTGCACGCATCATGCATGATCCACAACGATACGATGTGGGGTAGAGAACCCTTTCCCATGGAGACCTTTAGCAGTGGGTAGGCAATGAATAAACAATAAATAAGTTGCGTGACTAACAAGTACATATTCAGAATCTCGTGGATATGACAATATTCAATAGCTGAAGAGTCAAAGCCTACCCATGATTTTTCACTACCTACAAGCAAAACTTTGAAACCTCATATGCTATCCAAATAATACCTATCCTAGTGCATTGAGATTCTTTCAAAAATAGAGAGGACCGCATCAAAAATTTCCATTCTAATAAGATAAACCACTTAAATCAGCTGAAAGCCACGGTAATGGGTTGCTATCGTTTGAGCAAAATTAACGGCAAGTGACTTGAGCATAATGGTAGAAGGAAAAGCGACTTACAAATTGTTCAACTCGAACATGCCAATTATATATCCGTACACCTCTAAAGAGAATACTAAAAACGTACACAAGTTAAGGAAGAGCCAGTTCAAAGAAGACGTTTAGTACACAATCCGATACAAACAGCATGCAGTTTAAAGCCCGTCTTAAAATAATAATATAATTTCTGATCGCTATTAAGGTGAAGTAAGAGATTATGACCGCCGCAACATCTACAAAAATTTAGTGATGTCTTCCTGTTTAGGTTCCTCGCAACGGAATCATAAAAGAGGATACAAGGTGCATAGCTATCCTCATAAATCGCGCTTTTCAGTAAAGATAATGACTGCAACAGCAACATTGCCATTCTGTTAATCGATACTCGCATCTTGAAAATTCACATTAGCTCAAGTGTTCTCTGATATGAAAGACGAACGAATGGAAACACTTCATTTTCGTGATTTGGTAACATCACAACAATGTGATCAGACTCGATGACCTGGAAGCGTGCAACTCTATGAGGTATGCGGTGGATTATCTCCCACATACAGCGGCCCAAGTGAATACCTGGGCTGCAATTTCCTTCATCTGTTCCCGAAACTGTCGCTCATCAACTGGATTCACATCAGACGGCAAAGCTACAGTTTCCCACCACCTGCATATGAAAAATAAACCAAATTTTAGATCCTTAAACCCTCATATACTGTAGCATGAGCAACTCAGAACCCTAAGTGCCCAAATGTCCATGTAGCCGCTTCCATGTCTATATGAGTTGAAATGTGGAGTTAATTTAGGAAGCTTAAGGGTAGCAAAATGTGCCAATAGTGAAGGAGAAACCAAACCCTATAATTTGAACAATAGACATATGTTCGGAAAGTTACCATGATTGACCACTGGCTTCCAAAGTGGATTTTCTATTTAAGCATGAGCACTTGGGGTGGGGGTGGTGGGGTGTAACTATTAAGTTTCTGAAATTTTAAGAAACGTAAGTCGCCATCAAATTCCTTACTACAATCACAAATTTAGCCACGCTTACAGGAGTTTGAAGCCCATGGCAAAAGGCTCCCAAGCCCTTAGCAAAGTTGACTCGTGCTTGCCTCTGATGGTACTCTCAAGTTTCCGGGCTCTCAACAGGGTTCCAGCAATGACCTGATAAAGAAACTGACGTGAGAAGTGAACCCTGCAAGCTATAAAATTTGAAAAGGTAATATTCACAAAAACATACAGTATAATTAGTCTTTTCGCGGGACACTGCACCAACACGAAAAAAAGGTTATTTCCTTGATAAAAATATTTCTATGATGGGCACATGTACCTGAGCGGCTATGTGAAAGACGTCATTTGTTTCTGTTATCCATCCCGACCCAAGAGCCACAATTATTTGCCGAGACTTGCTCCATTAACGGCATAAGAAGGAAATCCTAGATTAGGAATATCCTCAGACTAATATATATCTGAGTGCATTGCTGTGAAGTTACAGGAAGTACTAAAAAAGAAACCACGCCAATAAGAGACAATTATTTTCCATTTGCCCTGATAGACGTACAAATCATAATCAAGAAGTACTAGAACACGGCTTAAAGCTGAATTTCTACGAGCTTTTCACACTATTTCAAGGTGCAAGATATACAAAATAAGGCATACCATCCGCAAACTCCTTGAAGCTGACCAAAGCATCAGTGTTCTTGCAATGTGAAGAAGGACCGGTGCAAAGTAAGCTGTGGTGCGCCGCCCAAGCTGCATCTGCACACATATCGCTAGTATACAACAATCTAACATCAATTATCAAAACAAAACAAAATTAGGTCATAGGATTTCCATAAATCTCACAACTACAGACTCTCCTTCATCATTAAACCCCAAGCATTTCATGTTATCTGTGACAGATCCATACAAAATTGGTTTGAAAAAAGAATAGCAACCTGCAATAAACATCATCTAGGCAACCACCCTTGCACGTCACAACATGAGGTAACGGAAATTGATTGCTGTAAGGAAGCACAAGGGTCCCGCTAGCAAGAGCAGTTCTTGCATCTGATGGAAGCGCTTTCTTCTTCTTAGAGTCTCCACTGCATCCGCAATGCTCGTCATTCTCATCCATGTCTTCTCCAACTTCATCTCGCTCTTCGTTGTCCATGGAAGTCGCTGGTTCTTCATCGCTATCCATAACATCGTCACTTGCATTATCATCTGTGGCAGGCAAAGTCGACATTTACTGCCCAACATGTGCTTTTCTAGCTTGGCTTCCAATTGCTCAAATGCTCCTGTAGTTGATTTTAAGAGGTTTCATCCTAAATCTCTTAAGAGGTTTCGTGGAGAGTCATAAAGATTTCTAAAGAGCAGATGTGAAAGCAACGAATTGCTATGAATGAAAAGCAAGAAATTGAGAGTTGAGAGTTCTGCAAAACCTTCTGATAAACTTCCATCGTCTTGAAGTAGGCGCCGTGCCAACTGCAGCTCAATGGAGCCGACATACCGGAAGCAATGACTGCACACCATAGCCTCTCTCTGCTCCCAATTGAGCTTTTAGTGTCAGTGCTTGTGTTTGGACTCAGATTCAAAATACTAGCCAAATTGTTAGAAGTGAAAAAAATCATGCGCACTTTCTTCTGCTTATTATCCCATTCCACCTATACCAACATCAATATTGCATCCATTGTGGTTCTAACATGGTAATTAATTAAGCTAGAGGGCCTAGACGACTGTCCACCCTCTTCCCCAAATTTCTTCATAATATTTTTGTGCAAAAATAGCTTGATAAATATATAAGCTTGATGAGCAGTTTTAAAAAGTCATGTCCAGTAGAAAATTTTCGACGGACTAAATTACGTACCTTATTGCGGGAGTGTTGAGCGCCTACAAGCGGCGCTTCTCGCAGTACTAACTCCTCAGAACTAAAATCTCTATCCGCGAAAACACCTGCAATCGGATCGACACCCAAACGAACCCAAGCAGTAACACTTCCGATCATTCACATCTAAAAAATAAACTGACAAATTGAGCTAAGTTGTTGGAATCTCCATTCATAAACCTTAAACCCTAAACCCTAAAAAACTTGAAAAAACTTGCAATCCTCCTCACACTAGCTTTCTTCGTAAAGAAGCATAAAACATTCCAAAATATCAGTCCATACAGAAACCTGCAATAAAATCGTCTCACAAGCAAAATTGCAACTTCTCGAATCACAGATAATTCCCACGCAGTTGCAAAACCCGTAATCTATGCATGTAAGCGGTAGCTAGACTTCAATCAACACAGAAATTCATACCCTTCCCCATATCGCCATCGATACCGCGTACTTGCAGACCAGGTCCCCATCCCACCCTCGAAATCTCGGCATAATACTTCTGGAAACCAGGTTACAATATATCAGTACAAAACCTCTCTCCACTCAACAACCATGGCATTATCAAACACATCGAGTGTACCTCCATTTCGCAAACTATGAATATCCTCTCATTTCCAGAAATAATAGGACAAAATTTACAAATTACTGAAACCTCAGAAAAGAATCAAACTCGGTAGCTGCCACCACCATGGAACTCTAGGAATCCAAATTGAGGATCAGAACGAAATGTCCTATCCTCTGGAGGAAAATTAGGTCAAATCAAACCTCCATTTCTTGAGGTGCAGGGCGATTCAGCAGTTGCTTTAAAATTGCATCAGCAGCGCCGTCTCCTTCAACCTCCATCGCGTTTCTGCAAATCTTGGAGCTCGAAAAATTTGCAGCAAACACAAGTGTCAGATGCGTTCAGCAAATGCAGCTTCCTTCTCCGTTTTGCAAATGCGCTCTACTTCGGTGAGCTCAACAGAGCTTGCGTTGTAGTAGACTAGTACTCTACTCCCAAGACTCTTTAATTGCACAATGTGCCCAATACACTCAAACACGCTAAAACTCTCTAATTGCACCTCTGAAATCGCATCGGAGTCCCTGTGTTCTCAATCCTTTCTATTCTCTAATTGCACACCAATGGAAGAACTGCACACTGAATCTTCTCTGATTGCAATGCCTCAAGGCACATGTCTAAAATTTGTTATCAAATTTTCAGATTTTTTTATACAAATTTCAAATTGCCACTAATTTTGGAAGAATACGCAAAGAAAATTCATATCAAATACAAATTGTGTTCAAAAAATCATAAATTCTTACAATAGAAGTATATTCTAATGTAGGACATCATCATTAAAAAAATTCCTATATTGTTACATATTTAAAAGTGTAGTTATAGATGCTTAACCCTTGAACGACGCTACAGACGTTTGGCGTCCACTGAATGACAAAGAATCTTTCCTTCCAAGACAAAAATACAACTTTTCATCCTCGATATTGGGAGAGGTTAGGCAAGATCTTGTACAATACTTTGACTTCCAATGCATATATTTGGCTTTTTCAAAGTAGGTGATGTCACATGGTATCAAAATGCATGGTTTGTGCAGCCACCAATCTGTCCTTCAAGGATTAACTTCAAACTTCAATAGAATGCTTGTTTTAAGAAGTTCTTCAAAATTTTCAAGTATAGAAGAAACTCCACTTCAAAAACTAAATTCAATTAGATTTTTCTAAAAGAAAAATAGATCATTTTGAATATAAAAATCAAAATGATGAAATACGCTAGATAATATATCATTCTTTTAATGAGCTATCCCTATATAAAATCTAAAAGTAACTAAAATGTCTATCTTGAACTTTACTCAATTATGTAGGGGAGCATCATTTAAGTTGTCCACCAAAAACAAAATAAAAATCATTCACTCTTCAATATGCACAAACCTAATTTGTCTTTTCCAAAGGACTCAGAACATCTTGTAAATCCTAACCTCTTTGGTTATAATTCTCCACTTACATATTGACATTCTCAAGCTACACACCATAAATGATAATGTCCAGTCCATTAGAGTCAATCCTCTCTAATTGCAATCCTATACTAACATTTAAGCCTCTCCAACTTTAAACATTCAAATTGTCAATTTTGTATATATTCTAAAAACATCTTGTATTTTGTACATGTTATGTTGTAGGTACATACAAAAATGCATTCACTAATAAATTTTGATTCTTCAAAATAATGCAAATAAAGAGATTTTCAATATAATATAATACTAAACATTGTATTAGAATTGTTATTTTCCATACATGGTAGATCAACTACTATAATTTTTACTTTAAGAATTTACTTCCACCCTTAAAAGTATGCAAGCTATAACAATCACACCCAACTTGTACATTCATCTATCACATTCCTACTCAAGGCTGTTTCTTTGAAAAATAAGAGAGTTGTTTCTTCACTTCTTAAGGTAAAGAAACAACACTTATGGGAAATTTCTCCAGGAATTTTCTTAAATGGTTGGTTGAGTGTGAGTTGTAGAGCTCCCATCAAGCTTAAAAGATCAAGAATTCTTCAAGAATTGCTTTCAATAGCAAAAAGTAGGGTTACGCTTCCTTCAGGCAAAAACACTTGCAATTAGCTATTCTTTTTCTCTGTTGATTTCTCAAACTTCAAAGAAATAGGTTTCTTAGAAGAAGTCTAACTACCCCTAATAGGTGTACAAATAATTTAGAAAATCATATGTTTCCAAAAGTTAGAAAGAAAGTAGACAAACTTAATTGGAAACTAGGGAAATTCTTTTCCCAAAATCAAACCACTACAAGTGAAATGAGACTTCACATATGAGATCAATCCTTTCTATTTCAGCACCATTATGGTCAATTTCGTTAAAATGGTGATACTTCAATAAAATGGCATGACATTCCGTTAAAATGGCACATTTTCTTCCTCTACCACTAAGCTTCTATGTCAAAATGGCACATGGAATATGTCAAAATGGCACTCGGAATACCGCCATTTAAACAAAATTGACCATCATTGAGGCCAAATTGCACCATTTCAAAATAGATGTCTTTTTTTTATGAATAAAAGTAATCTTGTTTCACCAGAAATTTTCTAGTTCAATTTAAAATACGGATGAAGTTGCCTCATTTGGATGACAAAGTAAATGAATATGATGGAAAAATGTTATTGAAGTCCAAAAGACAAATGAATTAAGAAATATGATGCTTCACCAAATTTGAAGTGATCACCATCTTGGCACCTTCTCCAAAAGTTAAAAAAAAGGGTTGGATGAGACTCAAATGGATGAGATGGATGAGATTCAACCGGAAGAGACTCGCTGGGATGAGACTGAAGAGACTCGACTGGAGACGTTCAGTAAATCTCAGGTCAGCCCTCCCTGACGTCAGTACCGCTTAGATTTCTAGGTCATGACAAGGCCGAAGACGAAAGAAGAGTGGGCAAAGACGATGACATGGCAATGCTAGGGATAAGCTCCAAACCCTAAAACGCTTGAGCGGTAGGGGAAAGGACCTGGTGCCTCTTTGCTCGCTCCCTTTCACCCCCGCTTCTCCTCGTCTTCCTCATTTCGCTTTCCATCGCCCAACCTCGTTTCGAACACAGACTATTTCCTCTTTCTCTGTCGCTCTGTGTGGTGTTTTGGTTCCTTGTTCGATTGCGTTCTTCCTCCCGTCTTCGCTGCTGTTCCGCGTGCCTCGCGTCAGCCTCTTTCATGGGAGTGAGCTTGTTCCTGGGTCGCCATTCTTGGATTGGAGTCGCCCGGCCGCCGCTGCGATGGTGATGTGAGCTTTAGGTTCGACCGACTCCTGAGGGGATTTTGGTGGTGGGGACGTTTTTCCACGGGGCGCGGATCGGGCATCCGAGGCGCGAGCAGCCATGGCGACGAAGAATTTCTTCGACTTGCTGGGGGACGACGAGAACGAGGACCCGGCGCAGGTGGTGGTGCGCGCGAATTCGCTCGCCGCCGCGGACGCGAAGCCGGCTTCTGGCGCCGCCAACGCGGCGACGAAGAAGCCGGCCGCGGCGGCCGCCAAGCTGCCGTCCAAGCCCGCCCCGCCATCGGAGGCTGGTACGTGTGTGTGTGTGTGTGGGATTGGCCGAGGAGGGTCGTGGCATTGGCTGGTCGGGGTCCCTCGGGGCGTGTCGCCATTGGCGTGGGAGTGTGTGGGTTGCGCGTCGGGGAGCTGGGTCGTGGCGAGTGGGGAGTGAGCGAGCGAGATTGTGCGCGTGGATTGCATGTCGGGTCGAGTTTTTGGCATGCGCGGAATCGTGGCATTGGGCGTCGCGTGTCGTGTGCGATTGGTGTCGGCGTGGGAGTGCGTTCTGACTGTTTTTTTTGTTCGTTGTGTTCGTTCAGTGCGAGATGGTCCGCGGGGCCAGTATGATGGCTCTCGGGGCGGCCGCGGTGGTGGTCGCGGAGGACGTGGCGGTCGCGGTGACCGGGAAGGAGGTGGCCCCCGTGAGGGAGGAGGTTATAGAGAACGCGGCAGCTACAACAACGACCGCAATGTCGGCAGCACTCGCGACGCGGACGGTTTCGTGGGAGGTCGCGTTTCGCATGGCGACAAGCCCGTGCGTATCGAGAACGGCGAAGGTCGTTCCTACGAGGGCGGTCGCAACAGAGGAGGTCGCGGTCGCGGATACGGCGAGGGTGACGAGCGCCCGCGCAGGCGCGAGTTTGACCGTCACAGCGGGAACCCTAGGGGGTGAGTTGCGGTCCCCATTTTGCGTGGTTTGGATTTGGTGCGTGCGTTTGATTTTCCGTGGGTTGTGGATTTTCTCTGGCGTGCTGCAAGGTCGTTCGTCTTTTCTGTTTGTGTTTTTCGGTGAGTGGAGTCCATTTGGTGCGCATAATCCTTGTGCTGAATGTCCGAGCTCTTTTGCAGCAGGGCCTTGCATGAATGCGTGGCTGTGAATCGTATTTGAATTCCATTCTCTTACCTAGCGTCTTTCAGATATGAGACCGAAAAGAGAGCTGGTTCTGGCCGCGCTAACTGGGGAACGGACGTCGACCCAGCACTGATCCAGTAAGCCACACGGGGGGACCGACTCTGGAGTTCTGTGCTGTGATGGCTTCGGCTTTTTTCTGTGTGGAGTTGGCGGTCTTGTGCCTGCTGACCGTGTGTTCTTGGATTTTCAGGGAAACTGTAGAGGGCGTCAAGGAAGAGGAGAAGCCCGCCGTGGAAGGAGCCGCGGTCGACGAGAAGAAGCCCGAGCCCGAGCCGTCCGCGGAGGTGGCGGTGGAGGAAGGCGCAGCGGAGAAGAAGGAAGAGGACGAGGAGGACAATGTGAGGGCTCGTTTATTTCGTGTTCGACCGTCTTATGCGGGAGTTTGGACGGCAGTGTCGAGTCTGCGTTCTGGATGATGAGGTGTCGCTTGTGAATGTGTGCAGGAGATGACTCTGGAGGAGTACGAGAAGGTATTGGAGGAGAAGCGCAAGAGCCTGGAAGCCGCCAAGGCCGCCGAGAGGAAGGTCGAGGTGGACAAGTCCTTCTCGAAGATGCAACTGGTGGACAACAAGAAGCGGGACGAGGACATCTTCATCAAGCTGGTGCGTGAACGAGGGATTTTGTTTGTATCTGAGGTTTTTTGTGTTTCTTGATGCGGGGTGCACGTTTCGTGGTTCGAGGCCTGGATTGTGGAGTCGCCGTTAATATGTGTGTTGTTTGCAGGGTCAGGACAAGGAGAAGGTGAAGAGGGAGGCCGCCGAAAGAGAGGAGAAGTCCCGCAAGGTAACGCTTGCGGGGTGCATTGTTTCGGGTTGTTTCCGAGGTTGCTCGATTTCGTGGGTCTCTTTTCGTTTTTTGCGTGCGTGAAGTGCAGTGCAGTGCGTCAGTTAGTGTGTGTGCTGAACTTGTTGCTGTTTGTGGTTGAGCAGCCCGTGAGCATCAACGAGTTCCTGAAGCCAGCCGAGGGTGAGAAGTACTACGGTCCTCCTTCGAACCGCGGTCGCGGAGGTCGCGGTGGTCGCGGCGACCGTCGTGAGGGTGGCGATCGCCGCGAAGGTGGTGGTCGCGGGGACCGTGAGTCGAGCCGCGGCGGTTTTGGCGGCGGTCGGTTCGGCGGCCGCGGCGGCGCTGGGGGAGGTGCATCGGCGCCGAAGATCGAGGACCAAGCGCAGTTCCCAACTTTGGGAGGCAAGTGAGCGAAGCTGTCCGACGGTGTGGGGGGAGGCAGCTGAGGATTTATGTGCAGGGAGGTGCCTGCAGTAATGACAAGCTGCCTGGGTTTGTTTAGGAAGTGTTTTGTCGATGTAACAAAGTGTAGTGTGGCAGGGTCCAGGAAGCTGCTGATAGATCACTTTAATCCTCTGTTTCTTATTTTTCTGCTTTTCTGCCAATCTGCCAGAGCCTCCCGGGTGTGGCCGAGGTGGATTTGCCAATCTTTAATGAGAAACTCCTTTTTAATGGTTAATTGTTAAGATGTGGTGTGGTCGGGGGGAGTGGCAATGGGGGCGACGTGATGGTTTTGAGTCCCCGGCGGGTGGGGTGGGGTTATGTAATGTAACGTTAGTGTAGGATGGGAGGGTGAACGTGACGTGCGCTTGTTAGGTCTGCTACTCCGTGTGGGGGATGGATGGATCGACCCCCATTTTCATTTGGAGGGTCAAGTGACGATCTTGGATCCTGGTGTTTCGATGAGATCGAATTGACTTGATGGATCTGACCTGGACGTCAGTGTTCGTTTTTGCTATGTCGGTATGGACCGAAATGCCCTCGTAGCAATCGAGAATCGATCCTGGACGTTTGTTGAGAGTTTGATGAGAAGCAGGGACGATGGTTTCGGTTCCGCTTGACTGTGATCCGTGTGGTCGATCTGCTTGGATGTGGTGACGGTGGCGGTGTAAGGGACGGTTCTTGCTGAGGGCTTCTTGCTGTCGTAAGTTCGTGGGTTCTGAGAGCGGTTTTATAGCTTCGGAAGGCATATTCTTTCCCTTTTCCGGAGGCATCGAGTTCATTGCACAATGGAAAGCTAGCGAGGTGCGAATCGCGGCGCGGGGAGGGTGAATACCCATCATGATAGAGGTGGATTGCTGTCGCAGATCCTGCTGATGAGTATGGGATGCAGGAAAGTGCAGCGGGGTCTGGTATTGCTCGGCAGCTTCCTGGTGAGTAACGTTTGGTATCGGGAAAGTAGATGCACGTGTCGGGATGTTCCGAAACGGCCTGGAATATTTGGTTACATGATGCTCTAGAAAAGTACTGGATTCCGATCCCCCCTTGACATTTCGTGAGGTCTGTGCACCACGTGAAACGTAGAGATTTCAGGTGGTGTTTGTGGGTGCACAGACCTTTGAATTCGTGCTGTCGGTCATGGCCATCTGGAGAATGGCACCGACACCAGCTGAATGGGTACAGGGGGGTATCGCAATCTTAAATTCATTTGGAGGGAGTGTCCAGTGCTTCCCGAAATACGAAAGGAATGCAAGTTCCAACAGTTTGAAGAATTTGGAGCCACACCATTGGAGATAGTGGCAGATTGGGAAGGGGTCTGACGCCCTCCCCTTTCCCCTTCTGTCGCAGGCTTTGCTTTCGTTAGAATTTCGTTAACATGTTTGAAATGCTTGTTGTCTGAAGTCTTTGGAGATCTGGATAGAATGTCTTCACGTGTTCACTTCAACAGCATTGCAAGCTGCAAGGAGGGTGCAACAATGGGGATGCAAAAGGAAAGCCCAGATGATCAGTTACGTCTTTCAGGAGTGCTTACATCACCTTGGGAATCATGTAAACCCTAGAAGGATGCGGGGGTCCCTGTGGAAATCATCCCTTCTGAAACCGTGGGAATCATTGGCATTAGAAAAAGAAAAAGAAATCATTTGAAGTCAAAGTATTGTAGAAGATCTTTACTTTCCACCCCTAATTTCGAGGATGAATAGTTGCATTTCTGTCCTATACAAGAGAATGCCTTGTCATTCATTTGACACTAAAAGTCCATAATGTCTTTCCTAGGGTAATCGGTAAGTTGTTTTGGATGTCTTTGAATATGTTTTCAGAATGCCATAGGAGGTGTATACAACCTTGTTTAAGATTGATTTAAGTCTTTTGATTACGGTGTGTACTTCTTAATTGTATTGGACATGTTGCTAATTTCATAAATATTGTGAGGCTTCAGGCTCTTCAATTTTGAACTTTGCATACACATATATTGTAATGGAAGTACCTTGCTTGTTTTGCATTATTAAACAATGACCTTCATTTGCAAAAGGACACGGAACAAGATAAATTAATTAATATAGGTTTTGGTTAGTTTAGTAGGAAATAACCTTCACAACTAGTCATGAAACCTTGAGAAACCAAATTGCACATTCAGAGTGCGATGCTTCAAAAGGACACCCATAAAATGATTTCAATCTCAAATTTCATGAGAATCATCACAAGAATTAAGCGGGAGTGAAAACAAAGCAATGCTTCAACCTACTCATGTCATTACATTCAACACAAGAATTGAGGGGTGAAAACAAAGTGGTGCTTCATCCTACTCATATTGTGGTCCTCAAATGCAGTACAACAACTATAAGTGCAGGAAACCAATGTACTCGATCATTGGCAATGCATATACAAGAGAAACATGTATACACAACGATCAAGTGGTGCTCGTATTGTCTAATGAAGACAAACTCCGACATAATTGTAAAGCTTTGATTCTAGGGTTATCACAATTTCTGGGTAACAATAATATATTCTCAATATGCTTTCTTTAGAAGATTTTATTTTATTTTACATTTAAAGCTTTGATCTATACTGTTTGAACTATTACTAAGAAAATAATAGAGGATAAGGTTTTGTGAGAGGTTTGAACTTAGTGGACAAAAAAATAACAATTAGTACTCAATTCTGAATGTAATTTTCACAACTTTTGAAGAGTAATGTTGGAAAAGTTTTTATTTACCTAATTTCATTTTCATTTTGGTTCTATAAAGAGGAAGATATGAGCAAATACATTCTAATGAAAAGAAAGTTTTTGATTTTGAATTTAGCATAGCAGGACTGAAATTGGAAGTATAAAGATGAAAATAAAAACAATGTTATGAATCAGACAAACAATAGTACAAAATCTTTTAAATGATCACAATTATTTAATAATACTAAGAGTTTGAATTTTTTTGCATTTTATGGACTATGATATGAAGGTTTTCAATGGACTAGATTGAGATTTTTACATACATTTTCTCAAGGTTACTTTGTACCTTAGAAAGTCCTAGGTTGCACAAATCTTTCATCTTGTACTAAATCCAATTGACATTTGTTGGAATAATTTTCTTTATGACTTTATTTTCTTCTTCTAATTTCGTGGAGCACTTCTTTGACGGAATCATTGGAATTACACTCACATGAGGTCATAAAAGTCGAGAGTTGACCCATGCTCTTTGTCCAAAATCCATATTGACAAAATAAAGATCAAAAGATCTTTCCAAGTCTTTCCCATTGTCCTTGAGAAGTTCTTGGTGAAAAAAGTCATTGTTTATACCATAAACCATTTTCAAAAAATCTGCCCGTGTAATCCAACATTACGGATTCTTCATCCAACTTTGTTTCTTCATCCAAGTCCAATTTCTTGCTTGTGATTTACATTTGGTTGTGTCCCTTATTGATAGACATTTTGCAATATAAAACGCCTCTTTATTGGGCTCCGCCATCCCCATTGGTTCTTTCTATCGTAAAATGCCTTCCTTTTATGGCAATGCCTTATACATGAAGTTCGTAAACTATAGGATTAGATGTTTTTTCAAGGATTAGAAGGGCGTTTTGCAAAATGCTTTAGGCTTCCTCCCAATAATCGGAACAATCACAATAAATAATAATAATAATAATAAAATAAAAATTTAAAAAAAATTTCTATAAGGTTGTCTTCATTAGAAAATACGAGCACCACTTGATCGTTGTGTATACATGTTTGTCTCTTGTGTATGCATTGCCAATGATTGAGTACATTGGTTTCCTGCACTTACAATTGTTGTACTGCATTTGAGGACCACAATATGAGTAGGATGAAGCGCCACTTTGTTTTCACCCCTCAATTCTTGTGTTGAATCTAATGACATGAATAGGTTGAAGCATTGCTTTGTTTTCACTCCCCCTCAATTCTTGTGTTGAATCTAATGAAATTTGGGATTGAAATCATTTTATGGGTGTATTTTTGAAGCTGAATGTGCAATTTGGTTTTTCAAGGTTTTATGACTAGTTGTGAAGGTTATTTCCTACTAAACTAACCAAAACCTATATTGATTAATTTATCTTGTTCCGTGTCCTTTTGCAAATGAAGGTCATTGTTTAATAATGCAAAACAAGCAAGGTACTTCCATTACAATATATGTGTATGCAAAGTTCAAAATTGAAGAGCCTGAAGCCTCACAATATTTATGAAATTAGCAACATGTCCAATACAATTAAGAAGTACACACCATAATCAAAAGACTTAAATCAATCTTAAACAAGGTTGTATACACCTCCTATGGCATTCTGTAAACATATTCAAAGACATCCAAAACAACTTACGGATTATCCTAGGAAAGACACTATGGACCAGTGATTCCAAAACTAGCTATAGGGTCATTGCAAGAAACGGCGTTCAAAAAGCGTAGCGTTTCAATAGTACTCCCCCTTTTTCTTTAGGAGTACTATTTAATTAGAAAAACAATTTTTAAAAAATATGAAAAATATGTACAATGTACACACCTTAAAGAAGAAGGTACCCTATGGAGGA
Organism: Thuidium tamariscinum; assembly: GCA_947034885.2. Taxonomy (NCBI): domain Eukaryota; kingdom Viridiplantae; phylum Streptophyta; class Bryopsida; order Hypnales; family Thuidiaceae; genus Thuidium; species Thuidium tamariscinum. Next base: position 43,128,915 of record OX344750.2, on the reverse strand, counting down.
AAACGTTAGGAAAATTCTCTAAGTAAGAGAACTAGAAAAGTGGAAAATCTCATGAAAGTGGACATAATTACATTTTAATTTGTAAAAAATAGGAAAAGCTCTTTTTCTCAAATCTAAAAATTGGCCATTTGAGAAGAGTTGATGGTGATGAGATTTCACCAAAAAAATAATCTTAGTACTATTGTCAATGGTCAAGAATTGCGTGCAATTGGAGTGTTGTTTACATGCATGTGGAGGACATAAAATAATATATTTTTAGATTCTCTTTGGTAGGAATATACTTTGCTACTACGCAAATGAACCATGAAAATTTCAACTTTAGATCATTAAATTTGGGTACTCCTAACGTAGTAAAAACCCCTAAACCTTAGTTTGTGACGAATTAACAAAAATTAATTTTAAATATAAAATGATTTTTTTTAATTTCTGAAAAATAAGGGATGTAAAAACCATCAAGTTAGAGAGGTCCAATAATTATTTCATATTCTCGAATATTTTTATTCAAAAGTTATAGCAGAAAAGAATGACGTCACTCCCATTGTGACGGAGAATAGGACCACCGTTTCTTGCAATGACCCTATATTGCGCCAGATTTCTACCTTCCAGGGACATGTGCAAAATGTACATTGTCAAAATGTCTTCTGGAAATAGATTTTGAGCAAAATCTTCGGGATCACTGCCCAGAATGTTGCAGATTCAGATATTCATCCACTGGACGAATAGTGCACAACTGCAAATTCCTTTTCATCCGGGAGCCGTGGCACATCGGTGACCGTCGATGAGTTCGCCCGGCGGCTGGATCGTAGGGCTGTTGTTTGTGAGCTTAGGGTTTTCATTTGTAGTGTTTGGGGAGGGGGGTTAGGATCTTCCCCCTCCATTTGCAATCACAGTTTCGCATTAAGTCCTGCCTTCGAGTACTTGCTTCATATTTACTATTCCTGCTTTCGTGGTGCCATCGCATCCCTTCTTTTTTGTCCTCCACCTTCGGGATCCGTGCCTTGGATTCTCGTCATCATCCTGGTTTTCAAAAAAATTGTTTCCCGCATTACCTGCATTCTTGAATTTCAATGCTACAGCGCCAATTTGAGAATTAGGTGCACTTGGTGCACTGCATCGCTATGCCACTTCCAAATATCTGTGGAATTTGAGAGATTTGGAGGACTCAAGGTTGCAAACCTTGACAATCTCCTGATTCTTGCATTCACTATACTTTTTGAATTAGAATTGGAGGCGGTGACAGAAGTCACAGAACGGATCCTTGGAGCTTTTGGCAATCGACATTGCACATTTAAGCGATGGTGGTTTCACTTTCCGCCACTCTTTGAGTTTCAGCTTCTCTTTGCATTTTGTGTTCATGCCTTGTTTGTTTCTTAAGTGTTGGATCTGCTTTCCAATTTGCCATTGTTGTTGAGGAGTGAGGATCGACACGCGCTTGTGGAGTTCTGGTGTACTGGTGTGCTATTGTACTTCGATTTCCATTTCCTTGATCTGCTTCCGATTTTGTGTGGTTTTGCTCTGCTGTGCATTTGTTGGCATGGGGTGTGTGGGCGTAGGACTACAGGATTTGGTGTCGATCTCATGGTGCCTCCACTCAAATTACCAGAGATCTTTCGAGTGAGAACCTTCAACTCTAGCCGAAATACCAGCGGGATTGGCAAGTACATGACTCCGAGCCTCACCCATGTGTCTCAAACGTAGTTGGAGGAGGCCGCGCTGCATCCTCCCACTTACGATTGCCCACCTTCAGAATTGACAATGCAATCTCCAATTGCTGTCAACACAATCGAGGGCGACATGAACTTGGCAGCAGCGAAGAGATCGAAATCGGTGGCAACAACGGGTCGCAAGAAGGCAAAGATTGGTTCCAGTACTGTCACACGCCGATGGCAAGAAGTATGGGCTTGTAAGTTTGCCTGGGTTGAAGGCGAGTTCAATTCTGAAGGCGATGTCGTTGGAGTAGTCTGCCGCAGTTGCACGAGTATTATTGGGAGGCGCAAAGTCATGGTGCCGAAACTGGACAACTTGGAAAAACATGAGGGCAAGCGGACCTGCAAAGAAGATGGCGTTCCTGAGTCCCACTTGAAGAAGGGCGACGTCTTCATGAAGCGTGACTGTAGGCACACGCAACTGTGCAAGCTTTGGGCCGGCCAAAAGCAGGCAAGCATTGTCGTTGAGCAACTCCTTAGAGGTTTGGAAGGTGATGTCAAGAAAAAGGGAGTTCAATTCTCAACCTTATTTCATATTCTTGTACATGGCCGTCTAATGTGTGACTACAAACGTCAACAACAGTTGCTTCAGCAGCTGAAGGTAAAACATCTCCCCCGCAAACACTGGTCTGAGAGTACGGGATGGGAGATGAGTGAGCACTTGCATGCATCAGTTCTGGCTTCTCTTCAGGTTGTTCAGTCTGCGAACATTATATCGATTAGCGTTGATGATGTTACTACCGAAGACAACACCTCTTGGTTGGGCGTCCATGTGTATGCTATGGATAGTTGGGAGAGGCTACCGCACCTTTTGCACCTATCGTATATTGTAGAGAGCGGTACTACGGACTACTTAACTGACGTCATTATGCATGCTCTGATTGGGGAGGGCGGTTTGCCTCGTAAGGAGATCGCTTCGAAATTGGTTTGTTTCGGCGCTGACGGGGTCAGCACGTTTCAGGGATTGAAAACTAGAGTTACAACCCAGATTCATGAGAAATGGGTGCCATATCTTATCGGTGCTAGTTATGTGTCTCATCGCTTGAATCTCGTTGTTGAGACTATGTCCAAATTCCCGATGGTATCTCGGTTAGAGAACCTGTTTCAGTCCGTTTACTCCTATTTCTGCTGAAGCAACAAGTACCATGCTGAGTTGCAGAGGTTGGCTGATCTCATGGAAACTAAAGGAAACACGATGGTAAGAAACGTGGAAACTCGTTGGATTTCAATGAAAAGTCCTGCTACTCGAATTTTGTCTGAATATCGGGCCCTCTTAGTGAAGATGGGGGCCAATATGACTGCCGTTCCTGGACACAAACCAACTGTTGGAGCTGCTGATAACTTTGACATGTTGGCTGACATTGAGTTGCTTCTCTCATTGGCTGTGTTCATTCCTTGATCAAGCTTTCTCAGGCTCGTGATATTTTCATTTGTGACTTCATGTCGGCATTGAAGTTATGCCAAGCAGAACTTGCCAGAATGTTCCTCAACGGCAACACATCGTATAACAAGGTCGATATTCAGTGCTATAGTGATCTAGTATCTCTGTCCTGTGCCAATATCCCCATGCAGTGGCGTCCTCTTTCTGGAGACAGTGGTATTTGCCACCTACTGTTTGAAATCGAACACTTGCATATATATGCGAGATGCTATGACAAAGAAACAGGTAACCACCTGTTTGTCACCCAAGAGCAATTCCATCAACTACAGGACAACATAGAGTGGCAGTTTTCAGGTGAAGTTCTGCACTTCCCTTTCTTTGCTTTTTCTTTGTTTTTTGAATTTCAGTTGTGGTTCACCATCTGTCTTCATGTCTTTTTTTTTGTATGTGCCTTGCATTACTTAATACATGATTACTTAGTACATGATTTGTAGACTTATCTTTGGCCATGTGTGCCTTAGTATTGCAGTAGGATCGAATGGAGTGTCACTGTGGAACAGTGATCCAACAACGGCAGTTTTGACGTCATTTTGTGAATACTTGGGTTTTTTGTTGGTTACAAATGCCATGTTTGAATTTGCTGGGGAGTCGTATTTCGAGTTCTTAGTTCGTTTTGGTTGATGGCGTGGGTTTGCAAAGTTTGATAGGAGGCTGTTCTTTGAAGTCCGATCTGTAGTTGTTTGTCTGGTTCGGTAGGAAGAAGTGGATAAGCTGCTGCTAGTCTTCTGATGTATGGTGGTTTTACAGTTGGGTGAATGCAAGAAACACTTGTACTATTTTCTGTCACACGGCATGTGCTGATCTATTTTTTGGCCATAACTTTTGCATTTTAACTTGAAATGATTCGAAATTTCTAGAAAAGGTACTGATGACTATCATACACTTTGCGTAATTTTTTCATAATTTTCAAAAATTAATTACTATTTAAATAGTACTAGTGATTGAATGTCACAAATGCCATTTTGGAGGTTTTTAGTACTATTGAGTACCTTTCTTTAATGATTTTGAGCTCAAATTTGGATGAAGTGGTCTTCTAGTAGACTTCTAGCTTTAATGCAAAGGGATTTCAAAAAAAGTTATTTTTACATGGTGTACAAGTCCACAAAGTGAGCCTCTTTCTACATTTTTTTGGAAACATGTAAAAAGTGATTTTGGTGATTTTTTTGATTAATAACCATCTCTATAAAGTTTTTGCAAATGGCCAATTTTTATTCTATTTTTTACTAATAAAAACATCAAAGTATGTATTTTCTTGAGGTTTGGCACTTTTCAAGTTCTCCTACTTAGAGATTTTTTTAACAAATTTCCTTCGGTAGTTTTCTTCATCTTAAAGGTTTTTTCATTAGTCTTATTTTTTAAACTTTTTAAAAATTATTTTTTTAATTTTAAAGTGCTCCCGAAAAAATCAGCCAAACGCAACAAATAGTACAAGTGTTTCTTGCATTCACCGAGTTCCCCATTTTTTTGATCGTCTTTCAGCTCCTGTGGTGGTTTAATCGGTTCCTATGGTGGATTTGTCAACTCCTGCGGTGGTTCTATAAGCTTCCCATTTTTTTTCCTTCTTGAAGGTGACTTTGTGATGGTTTTATTAGCTGCCCATTTTTTTTTTGGTCTAGCTTTGTGGTAGCTCTGCGGTGTCTGATTCATAGGTTCAGTTTGTGGAGCTGATTCATGGATTCAGTTTGTGGTGTGAGTGGTGTCTGATTCATATGTTCAGTTTCTGAAGCTGATTCATGGGTTCAGTTTGTGGTGGCTGATTCATGGCTTTTTGGTGCCTGATTCATGGGTTCAGTTTCTTATTCCTAATCTCTTCTCTTCTAAATTGTTTGCCAAAAGTGTTGTTGCTCTAAGTGGCTTTGTCATTGTGCAAATTGATAGTCCTTTATGCAAATACATGAACCGCTGATTTTCTAATAGCCCTTGTCTTGACACTACAGAGATTGCTCAATGTTTGTGTGATGAGCTTGATAGGAGGTTCCTGCAACAGGATCTCCTTGACGCTTTCGGGATCATTTACTTGCAGTACTGGCGCCAGGAGGGGGCTAAAGAGAGTTTTGCAAAGCACTTGCTGGTTCTGAAGAACTTCTATTCTGTTGCCAAGGTTCTTGACAAAGGGCAGCCTTTCTCCGATGGTGGCAAACAGTATACTGTCCCGGAGATGCTATCAACGTCCAATCTCGATAACCAAGCACGCCTTTTCAAGGTCACAATGAAGGCTAATTCTGAGGCAACATGTGGACCCCCTTTCGACATTAACCCTGTCCTGAAGCATTGGCGGAAGCTCTCCTAATCACGGCATTTGAGTAAGCTTATATCTGAATATTTCAAACTTGTTGAAATTGGTTGCTGCCTTGTTCTTGGCTCTGTAGAAGATGAGAGATGTTTTTCCACTCTAAAATTCCTTAAATCTTGCCAAAGGAATAGATTAGGGAAGCATTTGTCCCTTGTTGTGCGCATGTTTGGGCAAAGGTACTTTTCACTTTACAATTTTCCCTACAAGGATGCAATTGAGTCTTGGAAAAGTGCTGTGAAGTCTGATCGGCAAGGGGACATTTGAAGTAGCTGTAGCAGACTAGAAGACATGCAACAGTATCCTCCAAGGCTACTTGTTTTTTTTAGTTTTCATGAGGTTAAGCTAGCTCTTCCATTCAAGTTATACTTGACTTCAAGCTTCAACGACCAGTGGTGGTGCCTTGGTTCTTATCGGTGGGCAACAAGTCACTTGGAGCAGCAGTGGTGCAGCTGCTGAGGGAGTTCACTCCAGGAGTTTACTGTGCAACTTGGTGGAGGACAATGGCAGGAACGTGGCGTAAAGGACATCATGTTCTTTTCTTTTACTAACTTTCTAATGTGGTTTGTACGTTTTGTGGTGTGTAGGACATTGATACTGCAAATTGGACAGTCATAGAGGGTTCAATTCCCTAATCAATGCATTAGAATTGTAGCACTTAGTTTAGTTTCAGTATTTATTTCTCTTCATTTAGAAAGAGATAGTAATGTGAATTCACTGCTAGGATCTGTAAATTATATTACTTCCACACAAAGTTGCAAGTCTTATTAAAATTTTGTACACAAAGTTGCAAATTTTTTTACTTCTTGTACACAAAGTTGCATGAATGCAACACTTCGTTAAAGTGCTTAGCAATTGTAAGCATTTACATATATAAAATATAGCATTATGTCTTCCATTTGAGTAGCAATTGTGTCACCAATGGTAGTCTACAAAAAAAAATACATATATACAAATACAAACAAATTGTAAGTCAATTTATTATCCAAATTTTACAAATGAAATTCGGGGTCATGGATAAAGCTCCATACCCACCACGGTCATAGACCTCCAGCAATTCAAGAAAAAAGGGTTCTGGGATTGCTACTATGGACTTTTAGTGTCAAATGAATGACAAGGCATTCTCTTGTATAGGACAGAAATGCAACTATTCATCCTCGAAATTAGGGGTGGAAAGTAAAGATCTTCTACAATACTTTGACTTCAAATGATTTCTTTTTCTTTTTCTAATGCCAATGATTCCCACGGTTTCAGAAGGGATGATTTCCACAGGGACCCCCGCATCCTTCTAGGGTTTACATGATTCCCAAGGTGATGTAAGCACTCCTGAAAGACGTAACTGATCATCTGGGCTTTCCTTTTGCATCCCCATTGTTGCACCCTCCTTGCAGCTTGCAATGCTGTTGAAGTGAACACGTGAAGACATTCTATCCAGATCTCCAAAGACTTCAGACAACAAGCATTTCAAACATGTTAACGAAATTCTAACGAAAGCAAAGCCTGCGACAGAAGGGGAAAGGGGAGGGCGTCAGACCCCTTCCCAATCTGCCACTATCTCCAATGGTGTGGCTCCAAATTCTTCAAACTGTTGGAACTTGCATTCCTTTCGTATTTCGGGAAGCACTGGACACTCCCTCCAAATGAATTTAAGATTGCGATACCCCCCTGTACCCATTCAGCTGGTGTCGGTGCCATTCTCCAGATGGCCATGACCGACAGCACGAATTCAAAGGTCTGTGCACCCACAAACACCACCTGAAATCTCTACGTTTCACGTGGTGCACAGACCTCACGAAATGTCAAGGGGGGATCGGAATCCAGTACTTTTCTAGAGCATCATGTAACCAAATATTCCAGGCCGTTTCGGAACATCCCGACACGTGCATCTACTTTCCCGATACCAAACGTTACTCACCAGGAAGCTGCCGAGCAATACCAGACCCCGCTGCACTTTCCTGCATCCCATACTCATCAGCAGGATCTGCGACAGCAATCCACCTCTATCATGATGGGTATTCACCCTCCCCGCGCCGCGATTCGCACCTCGCTAGCTTTCCATTGTGCAATGAACTCGATGCCTCCGGAAAAGGGAAAGAATATGCCTTCCGAAGCTATAAAACCGCTCTCAGAACCCACGAACTTACGACAGCAAGAAGCCCTCAGCAAGAACCGTCCCTTACACCGCCACCGTCACCACATCCAAGCAGATCGACCACACGGATCACAGTCAAGCGGAACCGAAACCATCGTCCCTGCTTCTCATCAAACTCTCAACAAACGTCCAGGATCGATTCTCGATTGCTACGAGGGCATTTCGGTCCATACCGACATAGCAAAAACGAACACTGACGTCCAGGTCAGATCCATCAAGTCAATTCGATCTCATCGAAACACCAGGATCCAAGATCGTCACTTGACCCTCCAAATGAAAATGGGGGTCGATCCATCCATCCCCCACACGGAGTAGCAGACCTAACAAGCGCACGTCACGTTCACCCTCCCATCCTACACTAACGTTACATTACATAACCCCACCCCACCCGCCGGGGACTCAAAACCATCACGTCGCCCCCATTGCCACTCCCCCCGACCACACCACATCTTAACAATTAACCATTAAAAAGGAGTTTCTCATTAAAGATTGGCAAATCCACCTCGGCCACACCCGGGAGGCTCTGGCAGATTGGCAGAAAAGCAGAAAAATAAGAAACAGAGGATTAAAGTGATCTATCAGCAGCTTCCTGGACCCTGCCACACTACACTTTGTTACATCGACAAAACACTTCCTAAACAAACCCAGGCAGCTTGTCATTACTGCAGGCACCTCCCTGCACATAAATCCTCAGCTGCCTCCCCCCACACCGTCGGACAGCTTCGCTCACTTGCCTCCCAAAGTTGGGAACTGCGCTTGGTCCTCGATCTTCGGCGCCGATGCACCTCCCCCAGCGCCGCCGCGGCCGCCGAACCGACCGCCGCCAAAACCGCCGCGGCTCGACTCACGGTCCCCGCGACCACCACCTTCGCGGCGATCGCCACCCTCACGACGGTCGCCGCGACCACCGCGACCTCCGCGACCGCGGTTCGAAGGAGGACCGTAGTACTTCTCACCCTCGGCTGGCTTCAGGAACTCGTTGATGCTCACGGGCTGCTCAACCACAAACAGCAACAAGTTCAGCACACACACTAACTGACGCACTGCACTGCACTTCACGCACGCAAAAAACGAAAAGAGACCCACGAAATCGAGCAACCTCGGAAACAACCCGAAACAATGCACCCCGCAAGCGTTACCTTGCGGGACTTCTCCTCTCTTTCGGCGGCCTCCCTCTTCACCTTCTCCTTGTCCTGACCCTGCAAACAACACACATATTAACGGCGACTCCACAATCCAGGCCTCGAACCACGAAACGTGCACCCCGCATCAAGAAACACAAAAAACCTCAGATACAAACAAAATCCCTCGTTCACGCACCAGCTTGATGAAGATGTCCTCGTCCCGCTTCTTGTTGTCCACCAGTTGCATCTTCGAGAAGGACTTGTCCACCTCGACCTTCCTCTCGGCGGCCTTGGCGGCTTCCAGGCTCTTGCGCTTCTCCTCCAATACCTTCTCGTACTCCTCCAGAGTCATCTCCTGCACACATTCACAAGCGACACCTCATCATCCAGAACGCAGACTCGACACTGCCGTCCAAACTCCCGCATAAGACGGTCGAACACGAAATAAACGAGCCCTCACATTGTCCTCCTCGTCCTCTTCCTTCTTCTCCGCTGCGCCTTCCTCCACCGCCACCTCCGCGGACGGCTCGGGCTCGGGCTTCTTCTCGTCGACCGCGGCTCCTTCCACGGCGGGCTTCTCCTCTTCCTTGACGCCCTCTACAGTTTCCCTGAAAATCCAAGAACACACGGTCAGCAGGCACAAGACCGCCAACTCCACACAGAAAAAAGCCGAAGCCATCACAGCACAGAACTCCAGAGTCGGTCCCCCCGTGTGGCTTACTGGATCAGTGCTGGGTCGACGTCCGTTCCCCAGTTAGCGCGGCCAGAACCAGCTCTCTTTTCGGTCTCATATCTGAAAGACGCTAGGTAAGAGAATGGAATTCAAATACGATTCACAGCCACGCATTCATGCAAGGCCCTGCTGCAAAAGAGCTCGGACATTCAGCACAAGGATTATGCGCACCAAATGGACTCCACTCACCGAAAAACACAAACAGAAAAGACGAACGACCTTGCAGCACGCCAGAGAAAATCCACAACCCACGGAAAATCAAACGCACGCACCAAATCCAAACCACGCAAAATGGGGACCGCAACTCACCCCCTAGGGTTCCCGCTGTGACGGTCAAACTCGCGCCTGCGCGGGCGCTCGTCACCCTCGCCGTATCCGCGACCGCGACCTCCTCTGTTGCGACCGCCCTCGTAGGAACGACCTTCGCCGTTCTCGATACGCACGGGCTTGTCGCCATGCGAAACGCGACCTCCCACGAAACCGTCCGCGTCGCGAGTGCTGCCGACATTGCGGTCGTTGTTGTAGCTGCCGCGTTCTCTATAACCTCCTCCCTCACGGGGGCCACCTCCTTCCCGGTCACCGCGACCGCCACGTCCTCCGCGACCACCACCGCGGCCGCCCCGAGAGCCATCATACTGGCCCCGCGGACCATCTCGCACTGAACGAACACAACGAACAAAAAAAACAGTCAGAACGCACTCCCACGCCGACACCAATCGCACACGACACGCGACGCCCAATGCCACGATTCCGCGCATGCCAAAAACTCGACCCGACATGCAATCCACGCGCACAATCTCGCTCGCTCACTCCCCACTCGCCACGACCCAGCTCCCCGACGCGCAACCCACACACTCCCACGCCAATGGCGACACGCCCCGAGGGACCCCGACCAGCCAATGCCACGACCCTCCTCGGCCAATCCCACACACACACACACACGTACCAGCCTCCGATGGCGGGGCGGGCTTGGACGGCAGCTTGGCGGCCGCCGCGGCCGGCTTCTTCGTCGCCGCGTTGGCGGCGCCAGAAGCCGGCTTCGCGTCCGCGGCGGCGAGCGAATTCGCGCGCACCACCACCTGCGCCGGGTCCTCGTTCTCGTCGTCCCCCAGCAAGTCGAAGAAATTCTTCGTCGCCATGGCTGCTCGCGCCTCGGATGCCCGATCCGCGCCCCGTGGAAAAACGTCCCCACCACCAAAATCCCCTCAGGAGTCGGTCGAACCTAAAGCTCACATCACCATCGCAGCGGCGGCCGGGCGACTCCAATCCAAGAATGGCGACCCAGGAACAAGCTCACTCCCATGAAAGAGGCTGACGCGAGGCACGCGGAACAGCAGCGAAGACGGGAGGAAGAACGCAATCGAACAAGGAACCAAAACACCACACAGAGCGACAGAGAAAGAGGGTTTGGGGTTGGGCAGGGGTATGAGGGAGGCGAGCACGAGGACGACCAGAGTTGTGTGGGAAGGGCTTTCGAGGGACTCGGCTCTTGCTTGCCACCCCCGATCCTGTCTCCAAGCCTTTTAGGGTTTCCAGCGGACCCGTAGCCTTGCCACGTCAGTCCTTCATCTGCTGCCGCGTCATGCCCTAGAAATATTTGCGCAACTGCCTGGAATTGTAAAATACCATTGACCTGTAAAAAATATTGTCAATCATGTTTGTAAGGGAGAAAACCGTCCCTGTACCTTGTAGTGGACCCTAGACTCATCCAAAGCGGTCCCTAGACTGTAATTAATGTATTTGCCAAATGTTTGACTCTAATTCGCTAACAAATATTGAGGGCACGTGTCAAAATTTGATTGGTTCACTGTTGATTTTAGCAGTGTTCAAATTTGGTGGCATTCATTGAATCATTCTAGTGGTTTAGGGAGCCAATACTTTGGAAAATCATAGAAATTATATATGAGAACTAGAAACTGTTTTTTTTTAGTATTCATGATTTTCACTCCGCTAATATTAGAAAAATATTATTTTTAGCAAAGTTACCTTGAACTATACTGAATTCCTTATTTGGATGGTTTTGGGTGTTTCCACTAGAACACAAGATTCTAGATTCTTTGGAAATGAGCTTTTGAATTTTGTATGAGTAACTTATGAATTTCAAAATCGTTTATAACATGCCTAATCCAAACTTAATTAGTCTCTCGTAAAAAGAAGTTGCATAGCAAGGTTGGTGTTTTTGAATTCAAAGGGAAAGAAATTTCAATGCTACCAATTTTGACACCTTCCCTAGGATTGGAAATTTGGTTTTTAATCATGAATTATTATAATAATACATTCTTTATGTTAATAACATACATGCCTCAAGGCCAAAAGATTTACGCAAAGAAAAACATTCAAAATCTACCAACATGTATAGCTATGAGAAAACTTTTAGTACTGCCAACTTTAACACTCTATGAAGAATTGAAGGAATTTTATTTTTAAATGAAATTTTGCCATGAATGTCACCTATGTTGATAATTTGTGTTCCAAATTGCAAGGCCAAAAGATTCATATTAAGAAAGATATTTGAAATTTACCATCATGAGCTATTGTAAGAGAAGATTTTACTACTACCAACTTTAACATCGTTCTTAGGGATGAAAATTTGGTTTTTTTACCATGAATTTTTTTACAAGATCACCTCTATGTTAATAACATATGTGCAAAATTTCAAATTCAAAAGTTTTTCTTACAAAATGAGATATTTAAAATCTACCAAGATGTATAGATTAAGGAATAATTTATTTAGCTCTTGGAGTATTATTATTTTGTAGGTCAAAGTTTGATATGGACATAAAGAACATTCTCACAACTACACTTATTTGTAGATTTTGAATATCTATTTTGGATAGAATAATGAACTTAAAATTTGGCACACATCTAAGCAACTTAAAGAAGATCTCATGACCAAAGTTTTAGGGTAAATATAAAAAACTTCAAGGGTGTCAAAGTTGGCTATAGTGAAATCATTTTTCACAACTACACATGTTGGTAGATTTCAAGTATCTCATTTTGTAAAAAAGAAACTCTGAACTTGAAATTTTGTACATATGTTATCAACATAGAGGTGATTTTAGAAAAAAAATCATAGCAAGAAACCAATATCTCACACCTTGAAGGGATGTCAAAGTTCATAGTAGTGGAATTGTCTCTTACAATAGCTCATGTTGGTAGATTTCAAATATCTTTCTTTATGTGAATCTTTTGGCATTGAAATTTGGCACACATATTTATCAATGTAGAAATGATTTCAGGGCAAAAATTTCATTGAAAAATATAAATATAATTCCTTCAATCCTCAATAGAGTGTCAAAGTTAGCAACAATGAATTCTTTTCTCATTGCTATACATGTTGGTAGATATTCAGAATATCCTTTTTGTGTAAAACTTTTGGCCTTGAAATTTGGAATGTATATTATTAATATAGAGGATATATTACTTTAAGAAAATTCATGTTAATCCCTAAAGGACCAAAGTGCAATTCTCGACAATATAGTGATTTTAGATAGGTTCCTATGAATGGAATTTTTTTTCCTTTGAAATTTTCACACAACATTTTTGCGGGCTATAGCTTTAACTCCCAACAATTTTCATAACTTTTGACCACATGGTTCAAAAGTTATTGTATAATACCTCATAAGAGGATTTTCAGCTCCCGTACAAGACTGCGAGTTCCCAAACGCTGGGAACGCATTGGGAACTCTGGGAACGCGATGTTGATGTGGTCGAGCGACTGCCAAGTCAGAAAATAATAAATTTTTATTAATTTTAATTAAATATTAAATATTTTTAAAATATTTTTTTAAATCATTTTTTTCTCTTTAATACATTCTGAAGTTTTTTGAAAAAAAAATTTTAATTTTTTTTTTTCAAAATTCAAAAATTCAGACCAGCAAGGTGCTGGTCTGCAGCAGTGGGAACAATTTCGGGGAACACCCCTGAAACGGTCTCCTGGGGGCCCAAAAATCCTCTTATGAGTTTTCATTACTTGACCAGTAGTCCGAGCAAAAAAAAAATTTTAAATTAATTTTTGTTTTAAATAAAAACTTTAAATTGATTGTTTAGATTTGTATTTAAAGAAAAAACTTTGAATCATTTCATTTTGATGAATGAGTCAAAAGTCATGAGGAATTTTAGTTTGGGGTAATCTGTGGCTAGTTATACAATCTCTATACTATCAAAAAAAAGTTTGAAATTCTTTATTTAATTCAATTTTTTAATATTTAAAAATAATTATAATTATAATTATAACATTGAGTGTAGATTGCTTAACACAAAATTACAACCATTGGCATTGACTTTTCTTAAATTTATAAATAAATTGTTAATAATTTAGTATTTTGAATCATTCTCTACTTCTTTCTACTTACTATTTTTTTCCTACATGTTGTACAATTTCAAATTATTTGAAAATTTTCAAGCATGTAGCCAACTTGATTTGAAGAATGAATCCAAAGAATTACAATCATTTTAGACATTATTTCATACAAATGTGGCCTTCTGAAGTGTAGTTGCTTAGATTTTTGCAATGGTATAAAAAATGATTTTTGTCACTTCAAACACTAATATCTTGCAATCTTCACACATTAGAGGAGATTTGAGGGCTCCAAAAGACTATGAATTTTCGAACTATAAGAACATAGAAATTGTTGCAAGAAGAAGATTGAATTCGACTCAAACGAGAGATTGGCACATCATTGGATTTTTTTTGGATTTTTTTCACATTTCAAGATCCTTAATTTATTTTTTTATTTTTTTATTTTGGTAAATATTGGCTTGACAGTGGCCAGTGATTTTGGAAATATTTTTGGAAATAAACTCAAAACGGCCCTCCAAAGGCTTCACATTTCATCTTTTGTAAAAAATTGTTGAAATTTTTTCCACATCTCCTCAAACAAGTGTACTAAAAGATTCTACAATTACATTTTTCCAAAAATGTTTTTTTCTTAAAAATTGGTAGTTGTCTTAGAAATGATAATTTTGGAGCAGTTTTGGTGAAAACATAGTGAAAAATCTTTAGGCATTAGAAACCCAATTTTTAGCCCTTAAGGGGGTGTCAAAGTTGGTAGCATTGAAATTTGTTTCTCTATGAATTCAAAAATACTTTTTTGATTGGTACCCTACTATATCTTATTGGTATGAGTGTATTGGAGTCAATTTTGCAAAGTGTAACATGTATAAAAGCAATTAGTAAATTCTTTCCACATTTTTAAGCCTAACAATTTTTTCATGTAAGAATTGAGCCTAATCTACATGTAAAAAATTACACATGGAGTAGACAAGCTTGACAAAATTGAAAAGATATTTGAACCTAATCTACAATTCAACCTTAGCACTTGTATATTTTTAAGGACATTTTGTAACTATTATTTAGGCTTGATTGTAATTGTAAGGCATCTCTTCACCACGGAGGTGTCTTCTTCATTTAAAAGTAGAGTTGAAAAGTTTTCACTAAACTTACCACTGTTTAATTTCTAATTTGGATAATTTTCAAAAACACAAATGTATTATGTAGTGAGGTCCATTTACACATTCTCTAAGTTCATGCTCTTTTATTTAAAAAGACATTTGTTGGAGGATTTTTTGAAAGAAAATTACTATTTCTTTCGCTTTAAAACAACTTTTGTAGTATTTTAATTACAAAATATATTTGATATATTGTTGACTACTAGACTTGAGATGACCATATGCCTATTATGTGCTAAAATGAACTTTAAGACCTTTTCAACCATAAAAGTCATTGCTTGTTGGCCCCAATGTTTATCAAAATCTAAGTTGCGACCTTAATTAAAGCAAACCAAATCAAAAAATAAAATTGAATAGTATAGATTACAAAAAATTGTGCTATTTTTTAGACATGTATATACTTTTATAGGTAATTTAATAATAATGTGGCATTCATTACTAGAATTGTACAAAACAAACAACAACTATGATTCAAACTTCAATAATTGATAGAATTTTAATTACCTAGAGAAATTGCCCTATGTAAAATCACAAGGTCTTTAGAGGGCATTGTAGTTGGGTGTACTTGTATTTCAAAGGATCTTCTAGATTTTTATTTTAAATCCTAGCTTTATCATTTTTGTAAATTTTATACATTGTTAAGCCTTGCAAAATAGGATTGAAAGAAAAGGGGCATTCTTTTTTTAAAACAAATGCTTTAAAATTTTGATTAATGGATGATGAATTCAAATTCATATGGAACATGAATATACTATTCTATTTTTAACTTGACTCTCAATAAAACAACAAATTTGAATTCAATGCATTATAATAGAATATGTATTGCACTATTAGTAGCAAAACACGTACTGCATTAAATATGGTAGAGTTGTTGTAGGCAACTAAGGTAGAACCAC
This sequence comes from Thuidium tamariscinum, assembly GCA_947034885.2. Taxonomy (NCBI): domain Eukaryota; kingdom Viridiplantae; phylum Streptophyta; class Bryopsida; order Hypnales; family Thuidiaceae; genus Thuidium; species Thuidium tamariscinum. The sequence goes on along the minus strand of OX344750.2, from coordinate 43,113,122 downwards.
CTATAACCAATCAGCCCCCTATAGCCAACCTATTGATGGATGTATTTTCAACCAAGGTTAGAATGTTGTTTTTTCTTGTTTTTAAAGTTGGGACTAAAAGTTCATAATACATGTTCCAAAGTAGTGTGTAAGAAAGTAGAAAGGAGCAAGTAAAACAGTAGTTTTTTGTGTGATCAAAATTAGAAGACTCCACAAATTGGCATTGGATCTAGCACACTTTTTGCCTTCCAAAATTTGTAGTAATTTCAATTCATGTGATAAAATTACCAAAGTTTTTGCAATCCTCATCATTTTTATCTTTGCAGCTTTGAAAATATTTGTTTTGCTTTGCACTAGACTAGATTATGATTAGAATACCTTAAATGATTGGTTACATATACCTTATAAGATGAATTCCTATGAGCTTTTTGATAGCTCCTAAAGAGTCTACTTTGGTTTTTTGAAAACTCAACAATATTGTATTGCTACTATAATATGATATTTCTCTAAGAGATTTTTAGTACTAAAATTAATTATTCTAATCTACATGTACATTTTTGTTTCACATCATTATAGTAAATTTGCAAAAGTTATAATTTTCTTAAAATTTTAATTTCAAAATGAACAACTATAAGTATATTTTAAAAACCTAATTAGTAGTATTTGATTGCATAAATTGATGTCTATTCAAAAACATTAGAACTATTCAATTCCAAATAATGAAGTGGAAGGTATGACAAGTTTATTTGGACAAACAATGAAAGTTGAGTAAATATATAGAAGAATTTTTTGAGCTCAATTTTGAAAACTTACCCAAATAAAATTATAGTAGGTACTTATTGTTTAAAGAAATATTTTTGCTATTGTAATTATTAACTCTCAATTTTTTTGTAAAGTTATTAGTAGGTTAGTTATCTCCTTTCATCTAGTATTACATTTAACTTTATAATTTAAAAATAATGATAAAAATTAGGTTAAATTTTTACTTCAAAATTTAGGAAGGACTTGATTAAATTATCAAAAAGATCCTTTAGTTGGATTTGTTATAGAATAAAAATAGATGAAGATATTAACCTTTGTTTTTAATACAAATATTTTGAAGTTGTTTTGAACCTCAAAACATTGCAATATTTTAGAGGTGAGTTCATATAAAGTTTTTACATGTATTCAATGTTTTGAATTTTGCTTAAGAATTATTACAGAAAAAAAAATCATTGGCATTAATTTGTATAGGCCTAGTGCTAGATGATTTTATTTTTATTTTTTCCTAAACAATGTCAGCAATGGTACAGTCAATAATTTTGCTTCAGATCCCAATTACAGTGCAATTGTTGTGGATTTCCTTGCAAAGTCCTTGTAAGACTATCATATTTTGTAGATTTTCTTTCAACCCTTAAAAGCTCAAGGATTTTTTAAAAACCACAAATGATACATTATATATACATTCTATAATTCACTTAAAGATTGCATCAAAAAAGATTATCTTAAGTATTAAGAGCAAAAATTCATTGTATAGTAGGGTACCAATCAAAATGTCATTTTAGAATTTGTAGTAAAAGAAATTTCAATGCTACCAACTTTGACACCCTCCCAAGGACTAGGAAATTGATTTTTAATTGATTTTCTAGTCCTCAGGAGGGGGTCAGAGGACACATGTTGGTAGATTTCCAATAATTTTTTGTACATTTCTTTTCAACTTGAAATTTGGCAAATATGTTATTAATATTGAGTTCATTTTGTAAGAAAAAGTTCATGGTATAATGATACAATTTTTCAACCCTTGGGAAGGTTTCAAAGTTGGTAGTAATGAAATTGTCTCTTACAATGACACATGTTGATAGATTTCAAATGTTCATAGATCTCCAATGTCTTTTTTTTGTATAAATTTTTTGACTTTGAAATTTGGTACAAATACTATCAACATAGAGATAATTCTATGACAAAAATTTCATCAAATTGTTTTTTTTCAATCCTATATCCTCTACTACACATTACTATGTATGTTGGTAGATTTCAAATGACTTTTTTGTTAAAATTCTTTATCCTTGAAATTTGGCATGTATATTATTAACTTAGAGGTAATCTTTAAAAAAAACTTTCATGATAAAAAAACCAATTTTTCAATCCTCGGTAGGGTGTTAAAGTTGGCAATATAGAAAACAAATTCACTACGAATTCAAAAACAACATTTTGATTGGTATACTATTTTACAATCTTGTCAAAAATATGATTTCTATCTTTAAAAATTGAAAACTTGCATGTCTACTCAAAAAAATTCTTCAATCAATTTCTATGAAAATGCATAAGATTCAATAAACAAAACATCAATTTTTGAATTCTCCATGCAGAAGACTTCATAATATTGAGCAAATGCTTATCATTTTGCAATGTTTTTCTTATAATTTTGTTTGATTGTAGCATTCTTAGTTTTAAAATTCAAAAAAGAAGCAATTTTGCTCATATGAAAAAAAAATTGAAATTTTTTTTTTTTTCTATCCAAAAGTGTTGTCTAGTGCTAGACAACAATGGTAATTAAAGTAGTTGACTAGCCTACAAGTATTAACCCCTAAATGCAAAAACTTTGTTTTTTGGCAACACAATGATTTTGGGCAACTCACTATAGTTAGAGGGTTTTTTTCTCTTTGAAATTTTTAGACAAGGTAGCTTTAAGGCCCAACAATTTTTACAACTTTTGACTTTGTGGTTAAAAAGTTATTGCATGATATGGGATTTTTGTTGCTTGACGAGCACCTTGAGTAGCTCAAAAAAATTATTTAAATTTGAATTATTTAATATTACAAATAGAAATTGATTTTTTAGGTTTACATAGGCATTAGAAGCTTTGAATCATTCCATTTGGATTAATAAGACAAAAGTTATGAGGAATTTTAGTTGGTTTGTAGGTAGGTATCATTTTCACAGACTCTATACCTACCCACAAACTAAAATTCCTCATGACCTTCATCTTATTAATTGAAAAATGGAACAACTCAAAGCTTCCTATGTCTCTATGAATTTAATAAATCAATTTCAATTTGTAATTTAAAATTAAAGAAAATTTAAAGAATTTTTTTGAACTACCTTGGTTGCCCATTAAGCAACAAAAATCACATATCATACAATAACTTTTTAACCACAAAGTCAAAAATTGTCAAAATTGTTGGGCCTTACAGCTACTCTTTAGGCACATTTTGTGTGAAAATTTTATAGAAAAAAAACTTTAGCTGTAATGAGTTGCCCAAAATCACTACATTGCCAAAAAATGCAATTTTGCATTTAGGGATTCCATCCCTTTAAGATAGGCTATTTGTTTTGTTTTGTTTCTTACAATGAGATTTCTTCAACCGTCCATGCTTCCCTAGATGCAATCCTAGCATTGTTGAACAACCCTCAATAAGGATAGGAGCACAAACTTTGATTTGTGGTATTCCAACCAATGGTGAGAAAGATATTAAATTTTGATGTTTTTATGAATTTAAAAGAATTTGAAAATTATTTTTACTTTTATTTTGACCATAAAAATGGCAGATGGGCATACGAGTTGTAACTAAGGATTAATTCTTTTGTGGATTTTTCCTAGATTTCTTATGTAGTTTTTTTAATTTAATAGTGATTTCAGACACCCAAATTTTACTCTGGTAGTCATTTTTGTATTAAGATTTTACCTAATGTTACAAAATACTACATGCCTTCAGCAATTGTATATTAAAGGATTTGTAAAAATAATCATTCAGTGCTATGGATGTGCTATTTCTATTAAATTATCATTATTTTTTCATATTGATTGATGAATTTAATTAATTTGAAAAAGTCACAAGCATGCCAATTCATTTTTGCATAGAACAAGATTTGATATTTACTAACATTGCACCAAAAAGATATCAACAAATGGAATGGTGGATTGAAACGAAAGTCTTTTAGGGCCTACCTTGTATGTATTTGTATGTGAAAACTTCAAAGAGTGTATCATAGGGGTACAATTAACAATCGCACTTTCATGCAAAACAATGAATGAAGAGAAAAACGATAGGAATTTCATAGGTATTGATTCCTTCAAGATTGACTAGTCTTCACCAATGGAAGTGTCCACCAATATTGGTGAAACATAGGCAACTTGTCCTTTTTTGCTTATTGATGCTCAGCAAGACAATTGGAGGAGCTTCTTTCATATGATTTTTCAATTAGTGCGAAGTTTGTCCAATGGTTTTCAATGTTAGTTAGTCCTTAAAGGCCATGGAAGTTCATGTGTTTCAATATATAGATAAAAAAAACTCTTTTGGATGTCGTTGTTAGGCTTGAGGATCAATTTATAGCTCATGAAGAGGGTTAGGACATTAGAGGGGATTTGAGGCCTCCAAAGGGTTGTTTCAGGGTTGTTCCTCGAAACTATTCCCATAACTGCTGGTTGCTGTCAAGCCAGCATTTACCCAAAATAAAAAATAGGGGGGGCCTGAAATATGAAAAAAAGCCCAAAAAAAATTTTAAAAAATTAATATTTAATGATGTGGCACTCTCTCGACCACATAGGATTCTTGTTCATGTGGCAAAAACTACATTCCCGCAGTTTGGGAACCTACAGTCTTCCAATGGCCTCAAAAATCCCCTAATGGGTCAAATTACATTTACCAAAGATCTACATTTTTCTTGTTTGTACACATTATTTTTATGAAATGTTTGAATTTTGGGGTTATACACAATTAGGGATTTTTGTAATTAAACATCACGGATGTGATGTCCATATAAAATCTTTGTCAAAATATGTGATTGTAGTTTCTAATTTAAACTATGACATTGATAAAAAAAATTGTAGTTGAAGAGATACATAACAATGAATATTTCATCATTTAATTTAGAATTTTTATACTTAACATAGAATACTTTGAGATTGCAAAACACATAACTATTGACAAATTAGAAATCAAATTATATTTTAAAAGTATTTAGCATACAATGCATTTGCATATCATTAAATACAAAAAATAGTTTTCTTGAAAAAAATAAAAATTGATTTTTTGTATAAATTAGTCTAAAATTCAATAAACTTGTTTGAATTCAAAATTGAGGATAACAACATGGTTACACTTCATTAAGATAGATAGACATTCTCAATGATGTAATTTTCAATCCTAATTAGCTAGAACAATAAATTAAGAGCTTTTTGAATCATACATGTGGCTTTAGTACATGAAGGCACAATTTTTGACCTAAACAACAAAGAGAGGTTTACATCTCAAAAATCCCAAGACTAATAGGTGAACCACTTCTGTCAATCTCCCAATTTTCAACCTTATAGATGTCATGTTTGACTTTCCATGCACTAAACAAAAGAATATGCATTTATGTGGTCAATTTTTTATGATTGACTTCCAATTTAATACCTAAAAGCAATCATCAATTGTTCATAATGTAATTTTAATATTGGAGATTTTTTTTCTTCACTAGTTTCATGAATGCAAACCTTGTAGTCATTTATGGAATTATGCGCTTCAATGAGTAGTTTTTAGGATATCCTAACTTGCATAATATGAAGAAGTGTTTGCATCATCTTTAGGACATGATTTGGCAATTCCTAATTCATTTTGCAACAATGACTAAGTAAAAAGTTATTTTAGCATGTCGTAAGTCACCTTAGAATTCTATTAATATAATGGCAAATTTATTAAGATACATAGATATTTTCCAATTACTTAGTATTTCTTGAGGATCAACAAATAAAATAGAACAATCAAAGGTCTTTGTTGGTCATTATAGTTTAGTCTTTTAGATTTTAAAAAAAGATTTTTTTTCATTCTACTATTGATGTTGTATTTTGGGGGTTAGTAGATTCTTTGGCTTGATTAACAAGTGAATTTTTTCATGATTATAAGGTTTTTACTTATGCCAAAATTAATGATGACTACTACTACTAACCTTTAGTTATTTCAATGGTATCCCTTTTTACATCAAATGGTAAGAACCATTCAAATAAATTGGTTTAAAAAAATCTTAATATTTTGAAGACTTTTAAACTTTCTTGGTATTGAAGTTTATTACCAAGAAAATGTATGTTTAATATCATTAAACCTTTATTTCTAGAGGCTCAATAAACTCAATGGATGGTTTGCAAGGTCTTTAGATATTCATAAATTGACAAATGCTATTGTCATAGATTTGTCAAATTTTGACATGGTTGATTATTATTAAAGACTTCATTTTTTAATTTGCATTGCTTAATATTTACAATAAAACATATATTTATTATAGCCCAATCAAAGATAGATGGATGGATCACTAAATCCATTCATGTGATTCTTGATATTATTTGCTTAGTAGAACTCTCCTAGAAGAGATGCACTTCAAGTTTGTTTATTCTTGAAATAATTTAGAATTTTTTTGTATTATTGAAAAATTATTTATCCCTTGAAAATAAAATAATGTCATTGGTTATAGGTGAAAGGATTTTAAAAATTTACAATGTTCTAATTAAACATAGAAGAAAATAGTTTTCAACCATAATTTAGAAAAAATTTAGAAATGAATCTAAAGTGGTAGCCTATAGGAAAAACTAAGATTTGCTAAAATTATCTCCTTCTCCATGAATTTTCCCCATTGCATATTTTTTACATAAGACTTTGTACATAATTTAATTTAGACTGAGAACTGCCCTAATAATGAAATTTAGTTTTTGTGATACTAATAAAAAATGTTTCGTACAAAATGTCAACTAAATAAGAATAACAATGAGTTACAAGATGGGATAAATAACAATATATTGTAATTTTAGTGTAGTATTATAGTGATTTTGTAAATCAAATCTAATCCAATGTAGCCCCCTCCAAATTACTATGGCCCCAAAGAAGCCGCACACATCTAATTTGCCATTAGTTGCCCCCCCCCCTTCTCTCAAAAATCATAGGCCGTTGATATTTTTTTTCCAAAAAAATGCTTCTCTTCTTGAAAATTCACAAGTCGTTTATTTTTGTGAGATTTAATCTAAGCCAACCAAATAAGGATATGGATACGAATACTATATGAATACCAGACACATGTATGATACCAAAATATAGACATGAATATTTGATATAGGAATATGAATATTTGATATAAGAGTATGAATATGAATACAAATACTATATGAATAGAAATAGAAATAGAATACGAGAACATGGATACAAATACTTGGTATAGCAATATGGATATGAATATGAATGTGGAAGTGAATATGGATAGATGATATGGATATTGTATGAATACAAATATAGATACAATACTAGAATACATATATGGATACATGGTATAGATATTGTATGAGTACAAATATAGGTACAATACTAGAATACAAACACAGATATTTGGTATGTCCCATATTGATAGCCATGTTAACTTCCTTTAAAAAATGACAAGTAGGGGGGAGGGGAGGAGGGTAAGGAATTAATTTTAATTAATATATTCTTTAAAAATTTGAAGGGGGGGATCTAGGGGAGTTAAAAAAAAATTTAAATTAATTAATTAAAATTATGAATGTACAATGGGGTGAATGCAAGAAACACCTATACTATTTGTTGCGTTTTACAACAGTACTCATGACTTTTTCTGGAGTACTTTAAAATTAGAAAATTAATTTGAAAAAAATTTGAAAAATATGAAAAATGTATAGACCTCTAAGATGAAGGTTTTCACTGAAAAAAATTGATAGAAAAATTCTCTAAGTAGGAGAATTTAAAAAGTGCCAAACCTCAAGAAAATACATACCTTCATGTTTTTATTCGGGAAAAATAGAAAAAATAAGTAAATACAAAAAAATTAAAAGTGGCCATTTGCAAAAACTCTATGGAGACGGTCATCAACCAAAAAAACCACCAAAATAATATTTTATATGTTTCAAAATTCAAGCAGAAAGAAGCTCACTTTGTAGACTTCCACACCACATAAAAATAACTTTTTTCAAAATCCCTCATGTGGAGTGATGTAAAACTACTAGAAGACCATCTCATCCAAATTTCATCTCAAAATCATTAAAAAAAGGTACTCCTTAGTACTAAAAACCTCCAAATTGGCATTTGTGACATTTAATCACTAGTACTATTTTAGTATTAAATTATTTTTGAAAATTATGAAAAAATTATGTAAAGTATATGATAGTTATGAGTACCTTCTCTAGAAATCTTGAGTCATTTCGAGCAAAAATGAAAAATTTGTGGCCAAAAAACAGATCAGCACTTAGGTGGTGACGGGAAATAGTACAAGTGTTTCTTGCATTTACCCAATGACAAAAGTATCACTATGCACTTAGAATTGGGAGTAACTGCCATTTACAATTTTGGTTTGTATTTTTATTTAGATTTGTCTTTTCACTTTAGAAATCACAATATCACTAGGTTAAGTTCACTTACAAAAAACTATGGTTTAAAATGTTATTTTGTTAAATCTATGTCATTTTTTAATACAATTGTCATAGTTTTAGTGCAAATTCATATGTAAGTGATGCACAATGCTTATAGCTCATACATTTTGAATTCCTATTTGTATGGTTTTGAGCTAATCCCTGTAATGCAAGCTTCTACCAATTGCTTTTGGTTGCACAAGTCAAAAAAGGAACAAGCATAAATACTGAGAAATTCTACGACTTGATTGAAATAGACTAAATTTTTTTACCTTCATTTAATTTTCATTTATTTAATGTCAATTTTATACGAAATTAAATAGTGAAAACAAATAAAAAGTGATAGCCTTCCATTGTTTTAAATAATTGCTAGCATGATAAAATGTTTGAAATTACAAGGTCTCAAGTTACATACTTGAAGTAGTTATTTGGAATTTTTTTGTATTGTAAGGAGTCATAAATGCAATGGATCATTTTGAGTTTGGTGTTCCATTGGAATTGCATGTGAATGTTGCTTTGGATTCTAAGCTTATGGTTTCGATATTGTTATGTGATTTAAGGAATTTTTTTGATAAATACTTGAATTACTCATTCTAAAGTGATTGATTCCAATGAGTGTTTTATTAGAAAATGACCTCGTATAATAGAAAATATAATGTTGTAAATTAGACAATGAATTCTTAACAATATAATTTATGAACACACAAAGAATGTCTTAGGTGGCAAGCTTGGTGACTTGTACAACTCAAACACTTGGACACTTGTAACTTGCTTGTTTCTATTTGCTTGAATTTTAGGGTTTGGAAAATACAAACTACACTACCTTTGGCCATTTTTTGTAGAAAATATCTTGACTTACTTCATATTGTTATGATTTTGGTGAATAAATCTTATTTTTTCCCAAATGAAGAATGAACACTAATAGGTGTCTTGGCTTAATGTGTTTATGGTGCAAAAATTATGTATTTAAATGAAATTTGGATAAATTTAAAATTGCATGAACAAATTTATAACGTTTAAAAGAGAGGACATCCGATGGAGGAGATGATGATTTTCAAAAGTTTAGTATAGGAGCTATACAAAATATATCATAAATATCAAAGTATATTGAGAAAGCAATTTTTTTGGCTATTATGTGGTGATGTAAATTGTTTGGTCATTTACTAGTTTGTAATTTTTTGAAAAGGTGCTGGATCAAATAATATAGAATAAAAAAGATTTGAACAACTTGTGAAAACAAGGATATTTTAAATGGATTTAATTCAAGCTATTATTTAGATGGTGTCAAAAGATCCTCATCAACATTTAGATTTCTATCAACAAAGAAGGTGATTATCTAAGGAATTATCTTGTAATTGACCAAGGTGCTAAGTTTGATGTTCATAAAACCTTGAAGTTTAGCAAAAATGTATCAACCTACTATTTTTAGTCCTAGATTTTAAAATGTAGAATTAGTCAAGTTCATTTGTGAGAATAGGTCTTGAGATAGATTAAATTGACAATAGTTACGTACATGTTATTTTCTTTCACTTTATATTTGTCACATGACTATAATTCTAAGTTTTGACATGTAAACAAAAGACTGAAAAGTGACTTAAAAAAACATTCAAATTTCTAACATCTTTATAGTTAAAAATTACATTTTTTCAATCCATATATAATATAGTTGTATTTTATTTTTCCATGTGATTCATTTCACATTTAATATATTAATATGATCAAATGTTTATAGTTCGAGAAATATTGCTACAATCTATCAGAATTTGGCTTTTTGTTGTGTTTAGAGGTGTAGCTAATTGAATAGCTACAACACTCTTTATTCATAATGGTCTTTTGGGCAATATTATGATCATGATCATTCATTTTATTTAGAACATTCTCCAAGAGGCTTAAAAAAGATTGAATGTAGGCATTTATTGAGTTATGTCTTGGCTTCACCCTTCATTGGCTAAGGGGACAAAACGTGTCTTCATAGTTCAACTCAAAGTGGTATAAATTTTACATTCAATGTCAAAATTCAATAAAATTTATTAGAAGAGTTGTGCATACTGGTCTATTTTGCGGGTGAAGTTTTCAAATCAATCTAAGATGTAATGATTTTTTGGTAGCTGATCAAAAGTTTGTAGGTTTAATTTGAGCTCACCAAATTGCATATAATGGTTGCAACTTTTGGGGCTTGCATCTCCTTCATCCAATGTTTATTTTCAACCAAATTTATTGGATTATATTTCCCTTGAAGTCTAGTTATTGTGGTCAAATTTTCATGACAATCCAAGTTGTTCTGAATGTTTGGGAACACTTCAAAGTTCAAAAACTAGACGTTTTTAGATTATGGTGAACTTCAATGGCTTCTTTCTTCCTCATACAATGTCTATTTCTAATAATTTTTGTAAAAAAAATTGTGCATTATAGTCTAGTTTGTGTAGCTATAATTTCATATAAATTGAAGAAGTTATGAGTGATCGAAAAGCATTTTAGTAGAAGGAGGTGTAGTCATAGATGTGTTTTCTGCACCCTCTTCTGCTATTTTTTTGACATTTCAAATTCATCTTGCAGATTGTTCAAGCATTTGAATTTTTTTTCACCAATCTCTTGGTATATTGATTTCAAAGCACTTTCCAATTTAAAGTTTTTTTTGTCATTTGAGTAGGTTTAGAAATCAATTTTTTACCTCCAAATGTGTTTTTAGGAAAATTTTAGCATTTTTTTTCAACACTATAACATTATAATCTTGCAATCTATGAGGCCAAATGACTCCAAATTTGATCCACGTCTTCTACAATGTGCACACTACAAGATTGTATGGTTGAGATTTTCATAGCCTACTAACATATAGACTTATAAGACGTAGAAGACAATGATGCTTTTAGGCTTGTTTGGACCTTAGGTGATGAAGAGTTAAGGATTTCACTTCATATCACAATTCAAGGATTGAGTCTAATACTCAAGAGTAGCAATATCAAGTTACCTTTGAGGTCTAAGGCCAATATTAGAATTCTATATCATTAATCCCTAAAGGATGAGTATCTCTTTGGGGGACAAAATGGATTTTGGGCAAATATCTATAACCTTAGTTTTTGGTGAAATTTTTAGAAATTTTCTCATAAGATAGAAACTTGATTATCTTCATGAGAATATAGTTTTTATTTCAATTAGTGCATGGGAGCAAAATTATTAATACCAAGAATGCAATATTAAACTCAATGGGCAAGATTACATTTACTTGCTAGAACAATCTCACCTTTGGGATTATTGCATTTCAATCCCATCTTGGAGCTATTAACCATTTACTTTTTCATTCAATCTTGGACCTACGTCTACTTAACAATTTTTCAAAGAATGAAATCAAGTCTTTTTAGGAAAAAATTTGATCTTAGAGTGTTGACTTAATTTTTTTAACATAAGAATTTCTTTAATTCAAATTCTATAGTGTACATTTTTCCCCACAAATGGTAGTCAAAGCCATTTGAAATTGTGGACCACAATTCAAACTTTTTTTTTCCAACTTTGACTGCTTCTATCTTCTAATCTATATGGTCAAACTTCATGAAATTTTTACCACATGATCTTAGATAAGTTAAGTCTGAGGTCCTATGGTTAAATTCTAGGATATATATATTTTTTTGTTATCTTCGGTGAACACAACAGAAATGGTAGTATTGAGTGATTTTTGACTGAAAAATGGTCTTGGTCCTATGCGAATTAAAAAAACAATGAAGCACTACATTGTTTCATTGTGGCCTCTCTTTATAAGGTAGGAGGTACATTAAATACCTATTTAAAAGATGATTGTATTTGAGAGAAGTTTCATTCTTTAAAGTATTTTTCAACAGATTGTCATAAAAAGAAAAATGAAATTGGCATCTAGTCCAAGTTGTTTCACATTTTTTTAAACCTCGTGGGTACTTATGAAATTTTGATGTTGAAACAGTGATAAGTAAATGCATTCACCTCCTAAACTGTAAACCTTTTGTACATTGATGGTGCACTTAAGAAAGCAAAATCTACCTCATTGGTAGAGGACAATACACACACAGACGAGAAACAACGCAGAAGGATGAATGATAAAGTTCCGGATAGACTCGATATCATCGACCGAATATCATCGACGGGACATCATTGGTCACGGTCATCGGTTCTTCTCAGCTCAAATTCAAATTTGAATTGGGCGCGCGTCAACCTTCCCTCCGACCGGACCCGGCGAAACCACGGGTCATTCCCCCTCAGCGTTCAAATTTCTTCGCGCGCCCGCCCACCCACCCCGCTGTTGCTTTGGGCCGCCCCCGCTCGGGCTCAGTCTCTATAGACTCCAGCCCTTCTTGCATTGCATCTATCGCCTTCCCTCGCGATCGGTCACTTGCGCCTTCGAGCACAACTTAGTGCCACAGGAACTTGGTTTTGCCGCGTGCCTTCGGAGCCAAGCGTTTCAACGGTTCAAGTTCCCAGCGATTCGGTGGTGTATGGAGCGAGGTGGAGAACCTTGGAGGTCACAGCAGTCTGTAGCGGGCTTTACTTTGAGCTTCGACTCCGAATTTGATTGATGCTGGAATCGTTCTTCAGTGGTTAGAGGTGAGCATCTGTATTTCTTGTGTTGTTGAAGTTGGTTTTGGTGTTTTTGAGCAGTGCTGACATTTGTGGTGGTGTTTATGTTTACTGGCTCTTACATTGAGGTCAACTGTTTTTTGAAGTCTGTCTAACAATCTGAAATCGGGTTTGTGTTTGTGATCATTGTGAATACTGAGATACAACTTACTCGTTGTGTTGAAAGATATAAGGAGCAGGTGTAGTACAGGAATCTCGTCAATCACCTCGATTGCATCCCCATTTCCGGTGAAGATATCTTCACTGGTGCGTTGTTACACAGGTGTTCTTCACACGGTTTCAAGGATTGGTGCATGATGAAGAGGAGTCAAGTCGAGGAGGAAAATTGTGGGCACTGGCAGTATGAAGATCAGTATCCAGAGAGTGGAACCCTAGCACAGAGTTCAATACCAAGAAGTCTTGGCACGACGATTACTCGCAGATTGAGGTTTCTGAGAACATCGAGCAGGGATTTTACCGCGGGAATGACACTGGTAGGAATGGCCAGACGAGTAGAAGAAACTTGCACCACACTTCAGAGAGCACGGACGGAAGCGCCTGCTGCGCTTGTGGCGACCGATAGTCGGACGATGGGCTCGACAGTGGCCGGGACGAATGACAAACCGAGCGAATCCCGCGATAATACTGGAATTGTGGTGGGTACAGCGGAGGATCCTATGTTTGATATCCACGAGGACCAAGTTCCTGGATGCACCCGAAGTGTGGATGAATTAAGCCTCTCAATTACTTCCGATTCATCGCAAGAGCTTGTGTCCGCTGCAGATACAGACGAGCAACAGCGAAATAATGGCGAAGGTGATCATGACAAGGAAAATTTGGATCCCCTCGGTGACACGGGTGTCTTGCCTCATCGCAGCCCGTTGCCTGAATGGTTCCCAAGGATACCGTTGCAAGATATCACTAACGTCGTCGCTGGCGGCCTGGTGAGATGTCTGATAACCTCTGGATTGATAAGATCTACATACTTCGTTGACAGTTTTCTTCTTTATTGAGGACGACACTGTCCGAAAACCCTGAATTGTGTGATGTTTAGGTTTGATTACGTAGTGGAGTAATATCCCACTCAGTTCTCCACATGAACTTTGATAGATATGTTGCACTCATTCCTTCGGCGTGTGTTTCTTGCAGGACGATGAACAGCCACAGCCCAAGAAAAAACGCAACATGAAGATTAGCTCTACTCTAGTGCCAACGTTGTTGTCACTTCGTACCACTCCTGTACAGAGTGCCCCAACCTGTACCCTTCCCAAGTCCATCGGCTGCGCTACCCCCAAGCAAGCGTACAATCTCAGGAAGAATTTTCGATGACCGGATCAGTCACTGCATGCCTTATTTGTCACGTTCAAATGCCAATTGAATAGTCTGATCGTTCAGTATGATGTCAGGAAGCAAATGAGGAATTTACTTCTGGTGAGTTCCTTTAGCGCCTGTTTGACAGTATTTTTCATCACCTGATGATCAACCTCGTGCTTGAGGGTTGGACTCACATCCAGCTTTGGCAATCATGCCTGTCAATACCAATAAAAGTCAAATGCTGTTAGAGTGTAACTGTCTTGTAGATATTGTAGTACTCCGTGGTCAAACTGCTACCTAGTTGTGTCGTCTTAGAAAGACATATACAATGTCTCCTCAGTTTTGTTATTCGGCACACTAGGTTTTTGATGATAGTAGCCACAAATCAATGGCATCATCATACTGCTGTAAGTGCAGGCATACATGTAACCCAAAGGGTCTACGGTATATTAAACTCATTGCGTAATTTTTATTGCGCTGTTCATTACTTCTGTGTCACCTATTTGGATTCTGCACACCAGATCTGGCACTGTCCATTTACCTCTTGCTTGGGCGTGTGGGTCATCTTTGAGGACTGTAAGATTGTCGTAACCTCGTGAGATTGTAATTCATAAGCATAGCTGTTTCAAACTACGGAATTTTGCTGTCCACAGGTTAAAGAGTACACTAGCATCGTGATGGTTATTGTTCTGTCTAATGTATTGCAATGAAATTATGCACGATTGTATGAAGTCTGCATGCATATGAATCAAGAGATCCGAGAATAGCTTCAGCTCAATTCCCATGCTGCTTTAGCTTTAATATCGTTGACGGCAGTGCTCCGCCCTTCAACTTTCCTTCCTCCTGTTCGCAATGATCCCTCTCCAAGACGGCTTTCATATAGACAACCATCCTGATCGCAAGAGAGAACTTTGGAGCCTTGAGTACACTGAGCTCACAATATTTGGAGCCAGATTCGCTCCAAGTTGTCACCCAGTTGACCATGCTACCCGAAAGAGTGAAGACTTGATCTACCAATACTTTTGATGAAAGAGACTGTCCCTGTTGCGAAGAAGCCCAGATTTTGGATACCTCACCTAGCAATAGATTTCAAAGAATGGGTTTCCTAATTCAGACCAGATTCAACCACCACGGGTTAGTCACATCATGCTTTCCAGCTTAAGATATCTGCTGAGAGGTAATCGACCTCGGTGGCTCGGTGGGGAGTCTGGCTAGACCCATAAATACACCCTGTTCTCGGTCTCCCCACTCCGGTACCATCCTCATGTTTTCTGATGTTTTTCTATGACTAAAGGGCTGCTCTTGACTGTTGTCTGTCATCACCAAGACCTGCTGAACTTTGCATTGACAGGTATTTTGCACCAGAAACCTTGTGTCTCGTTGTGGATCACTGTTGCAGATGTATATTGATCACATACAACTGAAAGGCCGGTTCAGACGAGCACTTGGGCAAACTCATTTCGAAGGCCGGGGTGTCATTGTTCACACTTTCTCCAGTCGCTCGTTTGAACCATGCCGAAGTAACTAACTATACAATTGATTTGGAATTTGGGTATGCCAAGTTGCTAAGTACTGTATTATCCATGGATGGTTTTTGATTTAAACTATTTAAAAAAAATTTGTAGATCAGTCATGGAGCAAAAGAGGATGGTGGTGTCAACCAAAAGTGAGGAGGGCATGCGATTCAAGATGTTCTTCATGGCATTGCGATCTGGGTTGGGGATGAAAGTTGTGCCCAAGAGGTACATCAGCGTGGACGTGGGAAAAGGAAAAGAAACGACGAAGCGGCATCTGATCCCTTTCTTGGCCCATGCGGAGTTCTAGAAGCTTCTGGAGGATTCGGTGGCGGAGGTTGGACATTCGTACGCCGGGGCCCTGCGGCTCGTGTGTGAGGAACAAGAGCTCCAGAATGTGTTGCATCACATTGGGCTCACTTTGTGGGCCACAAAACTAGTAACGGGTCACCAGTTGAAACCATCCGTATGGTATTGCATGGGGCACTTGCCAGACAGTCAGAAGAAATGAAAAGGCCATGTATTGATGTAACTAAGGTAGTGTGCTCTAAAAGCGACCTCTATCTAGGAATGACTGACATGTTGTTTGAAATATGTACTACTGTCAATGATGAGTTAGGTAGCCTTAAGTGGTTGCTTGTAGAGCATACTACCTTAGGCTATAACTGAAATTTTCCGAATGTTAAGTATATGATTGAGTGTGGTTCATGTTAATTGAAATGATCTTTACCTTTTTCAGATGGGTCTTCTTGGCCTCATTGAAATGAAAAAGGCATTTGTAGATTCTCTTAGCATGTCCTTTTGAGACATCATATGAATAAAGGACAATTTTTGAAGTGCTACATATAAGGATGCTTAATATCTATTAGAGGCTCTTGTGTTTAGAGAATGAATTTTTTTTTCCAGCTTGATAAGGTGGGAGCACCCAAAACCATCTATATAAGGAATTCAGCATAGTTGGTGGCATCTTTTCCTAAAACTAATATTTTTGTAGTATAAGGGAGTGAAAATCATGAATATTCAAAAAAGAAAATTAGATTTTTCAGATGTTGTATGTATTTTCTATGAATTTTTAAAGTACTAGCTACTTAGACCATTGACATTGTCTAGTAAGTGCACCCAAATTTGAATCCTACAACTAGAAGAAAAATACGTTGCATTCTACAAAATAACATCAAGTAAATTTTATTGAGTTCCCTATTGAAAATGTAGAATTTGTGTTTGAAAAACAAATTTGCATTTTCAACGAAGAACTTAACAAAATCTACTTGATGTTATTTCATATAATGCAATATACTTTTCTTCTAGTGTACGAAATTCAATTGTCAATGAATCACAGTTAAATACATGTCCTTTACATGTAGTAGCCAATAAGAATTAAACAGTTGGAGGGCATATTCACCACTATCTAGAGACACAATTGGGTGACTCTAGGGTTCATTGTTAGGAACAAGTGTTCCAACCTTAGATGTAAAATTACATGACATTTTTGGGTGGAGATAAACCACATGGATGAATCTAATTTGTTTTCATATGATCTTGGATTTTCACTTACCATTGTGGGAATTGTATTGTATAGTGTGAATGCTACTATAGATAGGATTTGGAAACTTGAATTCAAATTCCATATTCGGTGTAAGAGTTGATGCCACAGGTGTAGCAATCCCAAAACAGGCTAAATTTCACTCATTTTCTACTTCATTTTTTTATGCCCTTCGTATAATTTTTTAAAAATCTTCCAAAAATGAACATTTGGCTAAAAACCCTAAACTTGTTCTGAGATCACTGATAGGTTCTGTCCACAGGATAGAGACAATAAATGGTTGAGATCTGGACTTGACTTATATTTAGGAGCCTGCGCACACCTGGTTGGAAAGACTATTTGATGACTTGAGAGAGAGTGAACTATTTCATGTAAGTTTGCCATGCTCTGTACAGTGTTGTACCATGATTGGGGATGATGCCTCGGTATCCATGGCTCCCACTCTCAAACATTGGCTTACGTTTATATCATTCTCTTTGAAGAGCTGAAACACCAGTTTTCATTTTATTTTATTTCAATATGACCCTCAAACTAGTGATTAGTATGCAGAGTAACAGATACCCAAACTCAACACAAAACATACTCTTATGAAGGATGCTCAATAGTACGAGGATGAATAGCCTATAACTTTATCAAGTGGTCATTTCCAAAGAAAACTACAAAATTTGTAATATTGACAAAAGAATGAACCGGGCTTCGCCATTCAGCAAGAATTTGCTCACCTCGATCTGAGCTTGCCTAAAGAGAAAGGCAACTTCGCAAAGAATGACAGAAGTACGCTAGTAAGCTCTGTATCATCTTGTACCATTCTTGGTACAAACACCATATCCATGAAAACACGCCTAGAGAGAGAAAAAAAATTGAAAAAATTGAAAAAGTAAACAAGAATGAAGCCATTTCTACGATGTTACGACAGAACCTTCGTGGAAAGATCTGTTGACACACCTCGACATAGAATCTATCTCCCTTTGCAACGTCTTTATACACAGGAGCCACAGTAATAACATTAATACAAGAAACGGTTCAGTTCAGCATCATAGGAGGTCCAGTTTGCAGCATTCGCTTGAACATGTCCATTCCAAATGATGAATCAGAGGCGCTGCAAAAGGGACAAAAAAGTTATAAGAAACATTTGTGTAAGAAAGCATACAATTGATGTTCAATGGAAAGCATATAGGTCAACTAGGAAACTCAATTGAAATATTAGACAATAAAGTGGTTCCTTGTTGTCCCTCTTTGTACCTGGGAAAAGAGATCTCGAAGGGGAATGAGATAACTAGATCCGGTTGCAGAACTGGAGGAATGTGATCCTTTTTCTCGTTCACAATCAACAAGACTTGGGTGACGACTTCTCGCAGGGCAGCCTCAAGTGCTGCATGCCGTCTTTGTCGTTCATCCGTCGTTGTTTCTGCTCGCGAAAAATCAATATAAACTCAAGTTACTAAGTTTTGTAGAACTCAAAAATGCAGAAAGGGAGTATATAGCGTACAGTAGATTACGTGGAAATCAGGGACTGCTTTAGATTGCTCAGGTTGTAGCAACAAGAAATCCTACACATTGATTGGTGCAAAGACCATTCTGTACAATTTTTACATTATTTTTGATGTTAATTATCCCTCATATTAAACTAGTCCAAGTAATAAGAATGAGCATGAAAGAGGTGGTGCTTAAACGGTTCCTATGGGTCATGCTAAGGTGTCAAGGTTTCAAGGTACTTCTATGATGTAAGGTATTATAGGTGTCATAATTCCAATAGATTGTTTTAAGCTTGTTCTCTCATCCTAGGTGCACACGATGTTAGATAAAATTCTAAGCTGGTTGCTTTGACCTGTACAATCTAAAGTGGCCCTCAGTTACCCCCAGAAAGGCCTGGAATAGGATGCCTGCACAACTCCAAGAAACAATTACATAATTCAAGGATGTAAACAGAGTGCCTGACAGAAATTTACCTCCAGTGTCCCCTGACCTCGAGGATTTTTTGGTCTGAAGAGGTGTAGGGGGGACTACGTGAAGCTGAATACTCCATTGCTCCCAATATAGTCGTTCAACCTTACTGAACCACGCCACATTTTTGCTTCGTGTTTCATAGAATGATAGACATACCTATCACACCAAATCTCGCTTTAAAATTTGGCAAGGAATATTCAAGGTTGGAATGAGAAACAAATAAGCAATACTAGGGAAGGGGACTTCTGAGTGGCAACCTGAGACTTTTTATTTGGATTCTTTTCAACCCATGCCAAGAAATGATCAATTTTCTCCTCCACCTTCTTTTCTATAAGCGCATCTCCACATTGTACCTGGTGACCGAAAATTCACAAAACTTAACACAATGTAGCTTGAATCATAATATCTCCTAATCCATTGGGAAAGAAGTCCACTACTACGACACCCCAAAGACCCAGGATTCATGGTTTACAAAATGACCAATCCCATTGATCACAGCGTGAAAAATGGGGTCAAATGTTATATCACCAGAATCAATGAAGAATATCGTATGTGTCGGTCCAAAAACTTTAAAAATTCAATAAAGTAGAATCCCCATATGACCTACTCAAAACTGCTAAAATCAAAATGAGGACCAATTTGGTTCTTTCGATCCTTTCAAATTTAAGGCTTAGCAATCTCCTAATCTGTTATAGTAAACCTTCTCCAAATCCTCGATGAAAATTTAATCACCTACACCAGTCCAGAAACAGGAATACATAACAATCTCAAGCAATAGAAATGATGAGGTCAAATCATACGTATGTGGTCTCAAGGAAAATCTCCGAATCAACTTCACGAGGTCGAACCAATCCAAGTGCTCGATTGAATAGTATTGTGTGAAGAATGCCTGTCAAGAGAGGAAATCAATCAGCAACAGATACAACAGAAATTCGGTTCTCTAGTCCTCCATTGTAACAGATGTGAGAGCATTCTTTCCAGTACACTAATCCTGAATCAAGTCACAGTACAGACTAAACCCATTAACTTTTTCCCCTAAATCCTAATAGTGGGTTTTTGTCGTGCACTAGATCATTCTACCGTAACTTCCGAGTGCAGGGAACTGATTCATGCAAGAAAAATGATCGTACATCTCAAAACTTCCCGAATCTGATAATGCTCCACTTCCTGCGCGCCAAACACATTTTGGTCAGCAACAGACAACCCTAAATTCGAAGGATTCAGTAAAATAGCTTCAGAATGCTCAAATTTACGACATGAAGTGGGACTTACAAGCTCCTTGAGGTAGAAGACTTCACAATTCATGGTTGGGGGCTGTGAATTGTGCGCTAAATTGCTTCAACACCTAAATTTCACGTACTACTGCGATGATGAAGGCGTTGGAATCTGATGCCCATGAATTTGACATTCGAAATCAAGTAGCAGTCGATTCTCGGAAAGTTGCACAAGATAATTGTAAACCCTAAACCCTATGTAGAATTGCTAGAGAGGATCTGAACCCTCTCGATAACAAAGATTGTAAACTGACTGATTCCGGGTAGAGTTTGTTGTCGACTTTCAGTGTTGTGGCGTGAAACATGAAGGAGAGGTGTATGGAAAGTATAAGTTACTCCAAACCCACAAATTAAGAAATCTATCAGATTCCTACATTTAGAGACATTAAATGTACCAGGTTGTTTTTTTCTGGCGATTTGGTGCAAAATTGCACCAAATTTTTTGGCCTAGCACCAAGCCTATAGGAAAAAAACAGGAAAATTTTGGATGAAATCGCCAAATAATGGATGAAAATAGAATGATAGATATGTATTATGTGTTCATATGATATTTTCTATCCAATATATAGATGAATGTTGAGATTTGGAGCTCCACGATAAAATGAAATATTGACACTTTGACACTTCACAAGAAATGAAAAAAACAAAACCTAAAATGTACATTAGCAGTACATAGTGTCGATTCTAAATCTTAGTTTTGGATGCTCATTTTGTACATACCGTAACCTTTGAATGCTTAACCTAAAGATAGTGAGAATATTTTTCAAACTTTATATGGTATACTCTTTGAATGAATTTAAGGTTTTTCCATAGGTTTTTTCAATGTTACTTTGCACCTTAGAAAGATTAAGGTTGCAAAACTCCTTCATTTATACCCAATCCAATCGAATTTTCATTTTGTTTTAGGAATTTGTTCTAATACCTTTACTTTTTTTACTTCTAATTTTGTGGTGCACTTCCTTTAAAGAACCATTGGAATTACACTTGCATGAGGTCATAGAATTCTAGAATTGGTTTGTATTCTTCATCTTCTACAATGATGCTTCAATACAAGGTAAATCTAAAAAAATTGTTATATATTTATTGTCTTATCCTTTCACTTTTTGGCTTACCTTACCATTGCTTGAAGTTTGAATTGTTGGCATTGGCCCTTGATTTGAGAAGTTGTTGCTTTGCAAGACTGTTCATATCAATTGAATTATTCTTTTATTCTCTAAGGTCATTTTGGTATAATTTAAAGTTCTTTTCAACTCTTCTTCATTGCCCTTGTCAAGTTCTTGGATAAGGAAGTCATTCATACCTGATGAAGTTCTTGGATGAGGAAGTCATTATCTATATTTGATCAAGTTTTTGGATAAGGAAGTCATTATCCATACCTCATAATTAAGTTCTTGGATAAGAAAGTCATTGTCCATACCTCATCAAGTTTATTGATGTTGACTTCAATATTCCTATTGATTCAAAGTACACATTCTAAAGGCTTGTAAGTTGAAATCATAAGCTCATGTGCATTTCAACTTTTGACAATATGTTAAAAAGCTTGTTGAGAGTGCATACAAAATTTCAGCCAAATTCAATCTATCTATCATACTTGCCTCCATAACCCCTAGGTGCCCATTGATTTTCGGAGGACTCGACAGTCACTAGGATCCCGTGGCAAGAAATTGGGCACTGACGGCAGAAAAATAAAAGTAAAGATTTTTCACCGTAGAAAGTGATGGAGGCTTACCAACGCCCCTTCTGCCAAAAATTAACAGGCGCTCCACTGTTTGGATTCAAAATGCATAATTGTCAAAGTTGAGTTGACCAAAAATGTGTGGTAGATTTTTGGGTGCGTCTGCTACTTCGAGAGCAGCCTGTAGTCAAAGGACGCAGCTGCAGACCTTGACTTTCGGAGAGGGGGTCGAGAAGTAAAGCATTTCACCATGTTCCAATTTTCAGATCGCCCTGACCTCCACAGATTCACATTTCAAGAACAATATCTGGAGGTGTATGACACTGCAATACCGGAAAGATTGGCTAAGAGGGGAGCCCACTTACATGCTGGAGCATGCCAACTTAAGCTTAATAGTATACATGCTAGCTAACAAATCCGAACTCCTGCCTTACGGCCTCAACTTCCACAACCACCTGATTGGGGCAGTTGGGTCTCCCTGAACCATAGAAAGTGATAGCCATGACTCCACCCCAATGCACGTGGCCCGCACATACTGTAAAGATTTAGACAGAATTAGAGCAAAAAAGAATTAAAAACAAACATACAAAAATTAACAAAGCCCTACAACATGTTCTACAAAAAATATATCAATACCTTCTACAAAAAGAATCTTCTCAAAAGCATTATGGCCAATTCTCGACCTTTTGTGACTAATGTGACTAAAAGGCATTAGTCACATTAGTCACAAGTACACAAATCCTACAAAATATTTGCCTTCTCTATTCCAAAACCACACAAGACATTTACAATAGAGGCAATGAATACCAAAAAAGCATCCTAGCTCACAAAATTGAAATTGGGATTTTTATTTATTTCTTATTGTGGCAAGGTACTCAAAACATTCAAAAACATCCACAAAAATCTCAAAGTGTCCAATGGTTCTACAAATTGCCAAGTGGGTTGCTTGTCAAGTTTGCAAAGCCTTGGATAATTTTTGGCAGGTTCCGACACACCACTCAAAAGTTGTAGCTCAATTCCCTCCACTGTGACTAATGTGACTAACGCCCAAAAGGGCATTAGTCACATTAGTCACAAGTATACAAATCCTATAGAATTTAAGTATGCTCAAGTTGTAGAAAGACTTATTGATGATTACCTTTTTGAACTTGGTACCTTTGATTTTGTTTAATTTTTTAAGGTCTTGACTTGTAATTCATTAGTTGACCAATTTTTTAGTCATTGTATTTATATGTTGTTTGTATTGGATTCTTAGTGAAAATAGAGAGGGACTATGTTTTGTGTTCAAAGCATAGTAGAAGAGGCATGGAAACCATTTTTTTCATAGTCAAGAGTTTGATCTCAAGTTAGAAGTGGTAGTAGTAATTTGTAAGTATAGAGTCAACATCTAAGTATAGAGTGAATATAATGATTTATCTTTGACTTTATTTACACTTAGAAGTATTACTTTTACATTCATCTTTTTCTTTTGTATCTTCCTTTTATTTTAATAGTTATGCATATATAAAGAAGTTTTCATTTTTATTTTGTATGTTTTTCATTCTAGACTTTTGCACTTGAGTCATTGTACAAAGTTTATATATTTTTTGTTGTTAGTTTATATATTTTCATTCAAAATGGACTCTTCATCTAATCCCCTAATGCTTATATATAATAAACCGTGTGAATATGCCAAAGTTGAGAGGAGGAATCTTTTAGGAGATCATGACAACCTATATGAATTATGTTTTAATGTTGGATTTGTAGGATGCTCTTATTTTCCTCACTGTAAGCGAAAACGTCATCCCGTAATGTATGTTATTATGTGTGAATTTACTCTTAGGAACCATACTTTTAGAAAGTTATTTAATAATGAAGACGCAAGATTATCCAAGAGTACAATTATTCATGAGCGCCACAAAGTATGTAGTAAGTACCTTAGTAGATTTAAAGATGAAGGCAAAAAATGTAAGTTTTGTCCAAATCATATGGTTGTGGATTACAAAATCTATTGTAAGCCCATATTGAATGTATGGGTTTGTAGAGGTTTCATAGTGCAAAATCTAGCAAATTATCATGGAGTTGTCAAGGGTTGCAAAGACTATATTGCTACAAAAAAGGATAATGTACTATTGGGATTAATTATCCAATGTGAAATTGTATGAGCGGTATGAAATCGTATGAAATTTCACATTGGATAATTAATCCCAATAGTACATTATCCTTTTTTGTAGCAATATAGTCTTTGCAACCCTTGACAACTCCATGATAATTTGCTAGATTTTGCACTATGAAACCTCTACAAACCCATACATTCAATATGGGCTTACAATAGATTTTGTAATCCACAACCATATGATTTGGACAAAACTTACATTTTTTGCCTTCATCTTTAAATCTACTAAGGTACTTACTACATACTTTGTGGCGCTCATGAATAATTGTACTCTTGGATAATCTTGCGTCTTCATTATTAAATAACTTTCTAAAAGTATGGTTCCTAAGAGTAAATTCACACATAATAACATACATTACGGGATGACGTTTTCGCTTACAGTGAGGAAAATAAGAGCATCCTACAAATCCAACATTAAAACATAATTCATATAGGTTGTCATGATCTCCTAAAAGATTCCTCCTCTCAACTTTGGCATATTCACACGGTTTA
The DNA here is from genome assembly GCA_947034885.2 of Thuidium tamariscinum. Lineage (NCBI taxonomy): Eukaryota > Viridiplantae > Streptophyta > Bryopsida > Hypnales > Thuidiaceae > Thuidium > Thuidium tamariscinum. The sequence continues at coordinate 43,088,286 of OX344750.2, read as the reverse complement.
TTATATATAAGCATTAGGGGATTAGATGAAGAGTCCATTTTGAATGAAAATATATAAACTAACAACAAAAAATATATAAACTTTGTACAATGACTCAAGTGCAAAAGTCTAGAATGAAAAACATACAAAATAAAAATGAAAACTTCTTTATATATGCATAACTATTAAAATAAAAGGAAGATACAAAAGAAAAAGATGAATGTAAAAGTAATACTTCTAAGTGTAAATAAAGTCAAAGATAAATCATTATATTCACTCTATACTTAGATGTTGACTCTATACTTACAAATTACTACTACCACTTCTAACTTGAGATCAAACTCTTGACTATGAAAAAAATGGTTTCCATGCCTCTTCTACTATGCTTTGAACACAAAACATAGTCCCTCTCTATTTTCACTAAGAATCCAATACAAACAACATATAAATACAATGACTAAAAAATTGGTCAACTAATGAATTACAAGTCAAGACCTTAAAAAATTAAACAAAATCAAAGGTACCAAGTTCAAAAAGGTAATCATCAATAAGTCTTTCTACAACTTGAGCATACTTAAATTCTATAGGATTTGTATACTTGTGACTAATGTGACTAATGCCCTTTTGGGCGTTAGTCACATTAGTCACAGTGGAGGGAATTGAGCTACAACTTTTGAGTGGTGTGTCGGAACCTGCCAAAAATTATCCAAGGCTTTGCAAACTTGACAAGCAACCCACTTGGCAATTTGTAGAACCATTGGACACTTTGAGATTTTTGTGGATGTTTTTGAATGTTTTGAGTACCTTGCCACAATAAGAAATAAATAAAAATCCCAATTTCAATTTTGTGAGCTAGGATGCTTTTTTGGTATTCATTGCCTCTATTGTAAATGTCTTGTGTGGTTTTGGAATAGAGAAGGCAAATATTTTGTAGGATTTGTGTACTCGATATTTCAAACGCTTGGGGCCGGTTTGTCTACTCCGTGTGTTGATGGTAAAGCCTCCATTGGCACGTTCTTCGCTTGATCGGTTTGATGTCAACCACCATTTGGTTCTAATGAAATCATTCACCACTTGAGGTAGGCCATGCTGATGTCGCTCAGGAATTTTTGCAGTCACTCAAAGCGCTCAAAATACTTGTTGCCTGAACAAGTATCTCCAAGAATTTCCATTCGGATTGCTTGGCCAATAATGGTTTGCTGATGGCTCCTACAGTTGAAAGAGGAATCTTTCTTGTAAGCAACTCTTCAAGGTGACTACCTGATCACACCTAGCGTGGTGTCGCAACACTGCCCAAGCTTCCAAGGTTGCCTCGATTTCATGCACTTCTTGTCAAGTGACATGTTCTCTACGCAATGGCAATCTCAGACAGGGAAGCGCCAGCTCTTCTGCCACAATGCACTCCATCTCTTTGTAGTTCCTTTAGTGCCGCTCGTCGTCACTAAAATCTCCGATCGGCCCAAACACTCCCAGAGATGATTGTTGCAGCAGTACAACGATGGTTGTTGTGTTTCTGCCATCTTTGGATCTACCTCCAATCCTTGAACTGCATTCTGCTTCCCTAAGGTGCGGATGCCTCACTTTTAGCCCCACTCCACTATGATGACGACATACATGAAATCCAAATACACGTGTGGCAAGGCGCACAAGTACTCATTCATACTTCATAGAACCCCATTTTAGAACCGTGAAGCAGACATCAAGGTGGGGACTAACATTGTGGGGAAAGACATTCCAAGTCAGTAATGCGGGAAAGGGACTTCGCGGTTTGGAACTGGATGCAGCCAGTGTTGTCGGTGCCTATGCAAACCTTCAATACATTTTTTTACCATTTTTACTATACATCCTGACAAAATAGTGGCCCCCACTTTCACATATCTAATCATAACCATACAACCCCACTCCCAAATATTATCCCATATCCTCCCAACACGACAGTACCAATGTCCTGGCAATACTAACAAGATCTCACCCCCTTTTCCTTAAAATAAAATTTGGAGCGCCCCAAATTTCACCCTTGGAGTGCTTAGGGGTTAACTTTTAAGCATCTTAGGGACCAAAAAGTTCTTAAAGAATTTGGAAATCCAATTTAAAGTGTTGTAACTTTTGCATTTGATGTCCAAATTCAATTAAACTTATTAGGAATTTTGTATTCTCTCTTTAAGGTTGTGTGGTAAACTATTAGAACAACCCAAGATGCATTGATTTTTTGGAAGCCATTCAAAGTTAATGGATTCAATTAAGTTCACAAGACTACATTTGGTGGTTGCAATTTTTGAGCTTGTATCTCCTTCATCCAATGTTTATTTTCAATAAAATTTATTGTTTCCCCCCCCCCCCCTCCCATAATGTCTAGTTATTGTTGTAAAATTTGCATGTCAATCCAAATTGTTTTGAGTGCAATTTGAAGTTCAAAATCCCAATATTTTTGGATTACATTCAACTTCAATGACTTTTTTCTTCTTCATCTAGTGTCTATTTCTAATAATTCTTTTGAAAAAGTTGTGTATACTAGTTTAGTTTGTGTGGCTAAAATTTCATATCAATCCAAGTTAGGAGAGACTAAAAGTCATTTTAGTAGAAGGAAATTCAACCTTAGATGTGTTTAGTTACAACTTCCGGGTGATTGTAAGAAAGACTTTACATTTTTGGCTAAAAAACGTAGTTTTGGCCATAGGACTAGCAATATTGTGCAATACTAGCAGTATAGTGCATTAGCACTACGCCTACAAATCTTAACCGTCTATTTTGGGTGCCTGTGGATCTAGACTGTCAGTCAATACTATGCAGCCCTATAGACTGCTACAAAATACCATTGAGGCTACTAATAGCAGAAAATAGCAGAATAGGGGGTTGTAGATCTTTTCATTTTTAGTAATTCAAAAAATTATTTAAAAAAAATCCATTTTTCTAAACAAGATTGAACTTACATTGCAATAAAAAAATTCCTATAAGAAATTTTTTCCCTCTTCATAGCTTTGGCACAAAGGAAGGTCACTTTGACCCCATGTGTGCAACAAACATGTTGCTATTTTCATAAAATAATCATCATTAATCCTTGTAATGTTAGTAGACCTCCAACTTGTCCAATTAGTGGCTTCAAATTCGGATTTTTGGGTCAAAAGTAGGACTAAACCCCTCCAAATGGTCAAGGTAGACACCCAATTGGAGAAGGTTCAAAATAATAAACTAATTTAAAGAAAATTGAAAAAAAAATCAACATCTAAAACTTTTGTGTGCACCTTCATTCCAAATTTCAAACCTACAAGAAAAAAGATGCAAAAGATATGAGCAAAAAACTACATGTTGGAGGTCAGGGGACAAAAAAAAGGACAAGTATTTCTTGCAATCATCCTTTCTTTACTATTTTTGACATTTCAAAGCCATTTTGTAGATTTAGATGATTCAATTGAATGATATTTTCTTTCATCAATGTGTTTTTTGTTGGTTTTATAACACTTTATCAATGGTTACATTTTTTTTCATTCTAGTAGGTTTTAGACCTTAAATATCATTTCCAATGTGTTGCTAGGAAAACTTTGCCATCCTTTTTCAACATTAAAATATTATAACTTTGTCTTATCCATGTGGCCAAATGACTCCAAATTCAATTCTTGTCATCTTCGACATCTGCACTACAAGATTGTACAGTGGGGTACTTTGAATTCGTAGAGAGAAAAATTTCAGTACTACCAACTTTGAAAGCTTCTTGAAAGCTCAAAAATTGGTATTTGACCACAAATTTTTTACTACAGCATCATCTTTAAGTTAATTATATGTACCACAAATTTCAAAGCAAAAAAATTCACCAAAAAAAAGTTATTCAAAATCTATCAACATGGATAGTGGTCAAAAACATTTCACTACTTTCAACTTTGACACCTTCATAAGGATTGAGTTTTTTTCTTTTTCCATGAAATTTTTGTCATGAAAAAATCTCTATGTTTTTTATATGTATAAGAAATTTCAATGTAAAAAAATGTTTTTTTAAGAAGATATTTGAAATCTCCCAACATGTGTAGTTTTGAGAAAATTTTCACAATTGCCAACTTCGACACCCTCCCAAGGGCTAAAAAATTGGTTTCTTACCATGAATTCTTATTTGTGAAGTCATCTCTATGTTGATAATATGTGCTCTAAATTTCAAATTCAAATGAATTACCAAGAAAAAGATATACAAAATCTCCCAACATGTGTAGTTGTGAGGAGGAGTTTTTGAGCCCTTAGTATAGTTTATTTTGTGGAGCAAAGTTTGACACGAATGTAAAAACTCAACCTCACAACTACATGTTGAGAGACTTTGAATATCTTTTTTTGGGAAAGTGTTTTGAACTTGAAATTTGGAACATGTATTATCAACATGAAGTTGATCTTATTCAAAAAAATTCATATTAAATAGACAAATTTTTAGCCCTTGGGAGGGTGTCAAAGTTGGCAATAGTGAAAATTTTCTCACAACTACACATGTTGGGAGATTTTGTATATCTTTTTTTTGGTAATTTATTTGAATTTTAAATTTGGAGCACATATTATCAACATAGAGATGACTTCACAAATAAGAATTCATAGTAAGAAACCAATTTTTCAGCCCTTGGGAGGGTGTCAAAGTTGGCAGTTGTGAAAATTTTCTCAAAACTACACATGTTGGGAGATTTCAAATATCTTCTTAAAAAAACATTTTTTTACCTTGAATTTTTTTATAAATATTAAAAGCATAGAGATTTTTTCATGACAAAAATTTCATGGAAAAAGAAAAAAAACTCAATCCTTAGGAAGGTGTCAAAATTGAAAGTAGTGAAATGTTTTTGACCACTACCCATGTTGGTAGATTTTGAATAACTTTTTTTTGGTGAATTTTTTGGCCTTGAAATTTGTGATACATATAATTAACTTAAAGATGATGCTGTAGTAAAAATTTTGTGGTAAAATACCAATTTTTGAGCTCTCGGGAGGCTTTCAAAGTTGGTAGTATTGAAATTTTTCTCACTGCAAATTCAAAAACGACATTTTGATTGGTACCCCATTGTACAATTGATATTTCTCTATCTTAGTGACATTTAGACTTGTAACACTTCAAAAGCAATGATGTCTTAACCTCTAAATGCCAAGGGTGCCATTTTGTGGCATCCGGCTAACTTTGATGGGCTACTAGAAGGCCTCAACAATAGTTTTTTCACCCTTTTTTTTCTAGTGACCTTTCATGTTGAGTTACAAAGAGTGTCCAATTGAATTCTAAGTCTAATTGATGTTTTTTTTCAAGTAAGGTAGAAGGCTTAGAAAGTGTTCATTTAAGGAAAAGAAAGCTTCTGTGAACAAATGTGTAACTCCGTTTTTTTTCTTTGATTTTTTGCTTGGAAGAGAAATGGGAAGCCCTTCAATGTTGATTTGAATTAGAATTTTAGCAATCAAAATGAATTAATTGTGATTTTTGGAAGTCATGGGACAATAGGCTGCTATTCTTGTTCATAGGATCCCCCATAAATGGATGCAAACTGGTGTTTAAATGAAGCGTGTTAGTACACAAAGCGATTAATTGGATGCAAAAAAAACTCATGGAATTTGTAAAATTAGTAGCATGAAGTCTTAAATTAAGACCTTTATATTCATAGACTATGCAGTTAGTACACACCTTCCAAACCTTTGCAATTATTAAGTACTTCCTTCAATGCTAGACTTAAAAATCAAGCTTACCAATTGAATTTTTTTTTACAGTTAGAAAATTCAAAATAAATCAAGCATTCAATTTCATGGCCTTGTAAGAATTCAGCACAACATTTCATTTGTTTAAAAAAGAATGGAATGATTAACTGTTAGCTCATCTTCATTTATTTTAATCTCCAACATAAATTCGCCTTGTTGTAATTGTTGTTTAGTCCCAGGTGCTAGTTATTAATGAGTTTCATTTAAGCAAAGATCACACACTCATGTTAGCCCTTCCAATTGCTCATTACTCTAAAACCATGCACATAGAACTTAATTTCATCCCTACTTACAACATGTTCTATTTTCATAACCCTCTCTACGATTTATGACACTTCTATAGCAACGGTTCTGAATGCCTGAACAATTTTTGAGCCTCCTCCTATAGTGGAGAAGTCACTAAAAAAACGGATAACAAAATTTTCCATTTTAGTGTATTTTGAGAAATTGAGTAAATCTGAAATTTCTCCTTGGAAATGACGTTTTTTGAATTTGAGCCCAACTAATGAAATGGAGGTCCTATACTCTACTTTCTTCTCCAATTGAAAATTTTGGAAAAATTTGTAAAAGTGAATATTTTATTGCAGTTTGAACTTTGGCTGTATTTTTAATGACCACTGCAATCTAATTATAGATTTACATGGCAAATGAGTTTACATCATGATGTTTTTCAGTTTAATGTTCACACATGGTGAAATTTTCAGATTTTTTGAGATTATTTTCTACTTGATATGATTTTTTCTTCAGATTTCCTTAGAAAATATCAGAAAACACAATTTTTCTCAAAAAAATCTGAAATTTTTGTGATGTACAGAAGACATGTATTTTCATCTTTGAAAAATAAAAATAAAAAAGTTTCATACTCATCTGATTACAAAATGGCAACAAATTGAGTGACATATAGAGAGGCCTAAAACCAATGGTTATAGGCCTAGCGTTTCAAGGTTAACCCTTGAACGACGCCGTGGACGTTTGGTGTCCGTTGAATGATAAAGAATCTTTCTTTCCAGCATAGAAATGCAACTTTTCATCCTCGGTATTGGGTGTGGAAAGGGAAGATCTTCTACAGTACTTTGACTTCCAATGCATATATTTGGCTTTTTCAAAGTAGGTGATGTCACACGGTATCAAAATACATGGTTTATGCGGCCACCGGTCCGTCCTTCAAGGGTTAAACTCAAAAAGGCCTAAGACATTTAGGGGTAAACACAAAGAATTTCTTTTGAAAAAGTAGATGAATTAGAAATATATGAATGATAAAGTTGCTCTGAATAAATGGATGGATGAAAAGCATCCCAAGGAGGCCGGGATTGAGTGATTCAGTTACTCATCACCTGCCAACGGTAACAGTCGTCCCAGAAAGCCGCGCGGAACCCCGGTACAGTGCCGTGACCGTGTCGTTCCAGCAATGCTCCCATGCCCGTGGATCATCACCCAATACCGTGGAATACGGGAACGGTGGCGTGAAAGCTAGTCCGTCAGATAACCTCCCAAAACTTAAGCCACGCTTCAAAATTCTGCAGCAATCAAGCCTCTTCGTCTCCTTCATTTTCCGCAAACGAGGCATTATTCAGAATTTCATGGCGGTGCTGCGGGGGAATTGCACGATGGGGAGATTGGCGGTGAGGAGAGCGGCAGTGGCAGTGGTCGTGGCAGCGCTGTTCTTGTTGGTAGGGGTGGAAGGGAGCAGTCGGAGGGAAACGGAGGCGTCGCTCTTGATTCAACAGAGAACGGGTTTGCTAGTGCATGAGCAGGAGGCTGCGAAGGATGACTTAAATTTGATCGTGAGCTTGCCAGGCGCCCCGCAGGTGTCATTCGCTATGCGCTCCGGCTACATTACGGTGGACAAGACGGCCGGACGGGCCCTGTTTTTCTGGTTCGTGGAAGCGGAGGTGGAAGATCCTTCCTCGGCGCCTCTGACATTGTGGCTCAATGGAGGTCACAGCCGGAGCCTTGATTTTGAATCAATTCTTGCAAATGGCTGTGGTTTTCGTTCTCATGTTTGTGAATTTTGAGTGGCTGTGAATTGGATCTCTTTCGTTCAATTGGGAATTTCGTGTGCTGAAATCTGATTTTGAGACTAAATACTCGAACCTCTTTGTCTGGCGCTTTATAACGACGTTCTCGAGAGTATCCTGCTCACATGCCATTCTATTATTGACTGTAGCTCACTTTTCTTAGTAAGAAGTTGGGACTCCAGTTAGTACGATTGAAGAGGTTTTAGTTAATTCTTTGGTGCAGAAGTAATTTGAAATTGCATCTCTTCTACAATGCGTTAATTTTTTTGAAATGTGCGACAAATCGCCAGGAAAATAACCCTGCTTCCATCCGTAGGTCCAATCCACTCTATACGTCTTATCATAGAGAACTTTCAATTTGTACGTCGCTTCTCCTTGATAGCTTTTCTACAGTACCATTGGACCCGTGGTGGTGATCTATGACCTGATAATAGACTAAAAAGTAAGAAACACTTGCCTTAATGTCTGGATTGTTAAATATTTTTAATTTCTGGGATTGTTCTTGCTTGCGGTAGTCAGTTTTTGATGCCGAAATTGTGCATGTGGTCCAGGTCCTGGATGCTCTTCTATCGGTGGAGGGATGTTGAGTGAGCTCGGGCCGTTCTATCCGACTCTTGATGGCGTTCATCTGATCAAGAATCCCTATTCATGGAACAAAGGTAGCCAGGGACTGAATTACTTTTAGACTCGCTGCCACTGTCTATGTGATTTCAATGGCTTCGTGATCGAGTGTTATGAAGCTTTTTCAGTTTCATCTTTATTTGGGTTAGCTCTCTTGTCTAATCATGGATATTAGTTTTGCTGAATGAATTATAGGAGATGCGCAATATGCTCTACCAGTTTGTGCACATTGTGGTTGACGTCGGATGTTATCTCGTTGGTTTCTGCGCAGTTTCCAACATGCTATTTATTGAGTCTCCTGCCGGGGTAGGATTTTCTTACTCAAACACGACAAGTGATTACAAAACCGGTGATAACCAGACGGGTATGTTTCTAGTATTCTTTGACTCTTTTATCTTTTTCAATACCTATTCTAATGTTTCTTAAAGAGGTCTGCCAATTATTTCATTTGGATTTGTCTAGATGTGGGTTTAACGTAAATCGGTCATATTTTACCTATCCGAGTTGATACGGCTAAGGCTTTCATGTATTAGTTTTGGCACGTCTTTTCTATTTCTATTAAAGCTCTCTGAGCCTATGTGCTTGTGGCTAAGCAAGGGTGAAGTGATGATCATTAATATCCGTCGAGCTTTTTTTTCTCTTGGTGCCTAATGCTATGTTTTACGTTCCTTGGTGATGTTGCAGCGCAAGATTCTTATGCTTTCCTGCTCGGTTTCTTTGAGCAGTATCCGCAGTACTCATCAAACAAGTTTTATGTCTCAGGCGAAAGCTATGCAGGTAACAAAACTTTGCAGAGAATTTTGATGCAATTGATTTGCAAGGGTGTAGAATATTGTGGCCAAGTAATAGTTGATTTCATTTTGTACACACGTGGGCAATTTTTGATTGCCGTTTGTGGGGTGAAATAGCTTATTTTACAGGACTTTTAATGTAGCCTATTTTATTACGTACATTATGCGCTTGAATGATGGCAGTCTCAAGTACTAGCTCTTAGAATTGGGTCGTCCTGAGTGTCTTTCGCTGAGAGGAAGTTGCTGTGCAGGTCACTACGTTCCCCAGCTGGTGGCTGCTATCTTGGAAGGAAATAAAGTCGCTTCGAACAAGAAGATCAACCTGATTGGAATGGCAGTACGTCTATTGAAATTTGTAGTCTCTTCTTTGTGCCATAGCATCGAGCGCTATCGTAGTTTACCAAGACTATTTTCAACTATAGATCGATTCAAAAATGCTTACTTGTTTAAGAAACTGTAGATTCGGTTGAGAAGTTAAATCTTGCTTGCAGGTTGGCAACGCGTGGACGGATGCAGCTGTCGACAACTTTGGAGCAGTATTTTTTTGGTGGACTCATGCTTTACTTTCTGATAACACATTTCACGGGATAGTGAAAAACGTGAGCGTTCTTTACTCTTTTTTTTCCACCTTCTCTATTGAGTATTGACGTACTTTCGTTGTTTATACTGATACAATTTACCCGACGCTTGCAGTGCAATTTTTCCACACTTGTTGATGTGCTAGTTGATGATTCCCAAATCCACAGTGTTTTGAAAAATGTGAGTGTCGTATCCTTCTCTTTGCTTCCTTTGTGAATTTTCATTCTTCGCTGTCATCGCTGAATCTTGTTGTGGAATGTTGTAGTGCAATTTTTCAGATGTTGGACCACTTCGAAGCTACTCAGTCAATGAGTGTGATAAGTATGTAGATGCTGCAAATAATGAATTGGTGAGTTCCCCTTGTATGCCACGCTTTTTTTTAGTGTAATTTAGATGTGTATCAATTTTCAGCTTATTATTATTACCATTTGTTTCATGTATCATCGTTTGGAATTAAATATGTGTGGAAGCTGGAGCTATCTATGCATTATTTTTTATTATTTTTTGACTGTCGCTGTGATTTGAATTCTCCTTTTCTCATTACTTGGAAGAATCCTCATGAGGGTTTTCGTTGACTGCAGGGTAACATCAACATCTATGAAATATATGCAGATGTCTGTGTATCTGCTCATGCTCAAGCTGAGACTCGTCATTTTGCGAAGCAGGTGATGTTTTTAATGTGAGAATTTGTTGCCTATTTTGAACACTGTCTCTTAGGCCCTTTTATAGAATAGTGTCTTGAACTAACGTAATATTTTGATTGACTGGCAGTTAAGCCGCACTCGACTTGGTGGACTTTCCACTCGACCTTTATTGAAGGACTCTTATGACCCATGTGTTGATGGTGAGGTAACTATTTGTTCTCTTTTGCCTTTATCAGTTATCTGCCTTCATTTCGAACTTGGCAGGAGTTGGAAGAGAATTATATTTTGTAAGTTTTACATTGAATCATATAGCTATATTGTTTTTATAGTGGACTTGCATCGCAGTTTTAAAATTTTCACAATCATGTATTGTGTGTCAGGCGTACTTAAAGAAACTACACAAGTTCTTTTTCTAAGTATGAGTGTGGAGATCGTCTTGCTGTATTGCTCTTATTACGTATGATAATTACACTAGTTCAATGCAATTAATTAGAAACAACTTATGAACCCTTCTATGAGCATAATGAATGTAAGTAAAACACAAGGCCCTATTTTGCTAACCAATTTTGAGATATTGTTCATTTGCTGTGAACAATATGCAGTAGGCTAATGAAATCATCTCATCAGTATGCACTAGAGGTGCATAACAATAGGATTCATAATTGATGATATTTGTTTTACTACTTGGATAATCCTTGCTTAGAATTTCATATCCTGTTTTTGCTTGCCATCTTTAATATGAACCTTGGCTCGTGATATTTGACCCAGAGTGTGTATGTCTCACGAATGGGGATTTATGTGACAGGTGGAGATTTATTTGAATAGACCCGAGGTGCAAAAAGCCCTGCATGCCAATACTACCAACCTTTCTTGGCGGTGGACCGACTGCAGGTTATCTTCAGCCGTTTAGGATTCTCTTTTCATTGTTATAAAGAATTCAGTTAAACAGTTTTACGGAGCTCAATTTGTCTAATTGGGAAGGAAACAGTCAGAGCACAAGAATCATTTTGACAGGATTTTGTTTCCTGTTTCAGTGACGTAGTGGACTACTCGTACGAGGACCTCTTATCAAGTGTTCTTCCCCTTTACCACACTCTATTGGAATCTGGCATCGAAATATTAGTATTCAGGTACTGCATTTCATTCCTTCCTCTACAGAATGGGATCGTCAGTTGCAGGTTTATGAAGTATTGTACTAGAATTTGCTGAGTGACTCTCTGTAACTAGGTGACCTTGCACTCCCCATGTGAACCCATTTTTCAATTTCTGAGTTAGTGTCTTCTCTGTCTACAGTGGTGACATCGATGCTATCGTACCTGTCACTGGCACCCGTACTTGGCTCAACCTGTTGCCATTGAACATCACCAAATCTTGGAGACCATGGACTGTCGACAATCAAGTATGCAGTTCTTTCCTGAGTCTTCTCTGTCTTACTAATTGTTTAACTGTCACAATGAGGCATAAATCACCCAAGCTGGACCTCCTGTTCTAAACATGCCACATCTGCTATTGATCATGAGCCATACCCTTAAGATGAGGTGTTGATTCTCTGTTTTTTCGTCTCTGTGTGCAGGTCGGAGGCTATGTCACCGAATATGACAAGCTCAAATTTACGACGGTTAGAGGCGCTGGCCACATGGTGCCTTACACACAACCTGCCCGTGCTCTACACTTGTTCGAGTCTTTCATTTACAACAAGACCTTTTAGATTATAGTCTATAAATTTATGTAAAGTCCCATGTTGATGATGTAAGATCTGATTAGGTCTTTGCAATCCTCATGCTGTATGTGGTTATGGAGGACTGACTCCATTGTTAGAAAATATTCTAGAGAGAACCAGTTCCTGTTGTATTCAATAAATACTCCGTGGAAGTCGTAAGTTGCATGATGAGGGTGGACGAAGAATGATATTACTAACCCTGGAATTAGTCGACTGTGGGAGCCCTCAGTGCCGAACTTCCTTTCTGTTACTTCAAATAATGCACAGGATCGCTTTGCTAAGGAGCTGAGATATTTGAATTGAATGAATCCATCATGGTAGCAGACGTGCTGCATGCCTCTCGAACATTTACTGTCCAAAGCCTGAGAAGCTGTTTACAACTTATTTGTGTTTTTGTTGTCAGAAACAAAAATAGGTCTGTGGAAGTCATTTTTCTTTTTGTGTAATTTGCACTCGTGGCACAATTAAAATATACGGAGTAATTTTCAGCTTGCATGCCATTTTTTTGTCAGCATGCATAAAAATAGTGTAATACTTCTTAACCTCAACGTGCAAGGGGCGCAAATAGTGCCCGGCTCCTCAAAGTTTTCAGTCAAATTCAAAGTGCTATAACTTTTGCATCCTATGTTCAAATTCAATAAAACTTGTTGGGAAAGTTGCACGGAGCCTTCTAGTTTGTGTGGTAAAATTTTCAGATCAATCCAAAACGTGATGATTTTTTAGCAGCCAATCAAAAAAGTTCCATTTGAGTTCAGAAATTGCATTTTAGGGCTGCAACTTCAAGGGCTTCTTTTCTCTTTCATCAAATGATCATTTTCAATAAAATCTGTTGCTTTTTGTTCCCCTTGAAGTCTAATTTGTGTGGTGAAATTTTCGTGTCTATTCAAGTTGTTTTGAATGTTTGGGAGCAATTTAAAAGTTCAAAATCTTGCTTGTTTCTTCTTCATACAAGGTCCATTTTCAATAAAAACTTGTTGGAAAAGTTGCGCATACTAGTCTAGGTTGTGTAACTAAAGTTTCATGTCAATCCAAGAAGTTATGAGTGATTGAGAAGCATTCTAGTAGAGGGAGGTTCAACCTTAAATGTAGTTTTTGTATTTTTTCTTGCTAATTTTTGACATTTGAAAGCTATTTTGTTGATACAATGAGTCTATTGAGTGAATTTTCTTTCTACCAATATGTTTGTATACTAGTTTTGAATCACTTTGTAGTGTAAAGTTTTTTCATTTGAGTAAATTTAGAAATCAAATTTCACCTCCAAATGTGTTTTTGGGAAAATTTCAGCATCCATTTGGAGCACTAAAACGTTATAATCTTGCAATCTATGCGATCAAATGACTCCACATTTTGTACATGTCATCTACAACATGTCTACTTCAAGATTGTATGATTGAAATTTGTAGAGCTTAGTGACATTTAGATCTATAAGGCTTCAAAAGCTATAATGTTTTTAAAGCTGTTTCTGCTAGGGGCCTTGAGGGGTTAAAGTAGCACCACACATTTTAGACTAGGGAGCCATGGCCAACCTGTAGGGTGCACTATTTCTAACCATGAAGGGCTCTCAAGCTTGGAATGTGTGTTTTTCTCGTTTCCAAGGTTGGGATAAATAAAAATAAGGTAGGCCCACCCATAACCAACTAGCATCCAATAGCCAACTTGTAGATGGACCTATTTCCAACCAAGGTTAGAATGTTTTTTTTTCTCCTTTCAAAGTTGAGACTAAATATTCATGGCACGTGTTCCAAAATAGTGTATAAGAAAGTAGGAAGTAGCTAGTAAAAAAGTAGTTTTTTGAATGATTAGAATTAGAATAGCCCATAGATTGAATGTGGGTCCAACTTACTTTTTGCCTTTCAAAATTCATAACAATTTCAATTCATGTGATAAAATTACCAAAGTTTTTGCAATCTTCATCATTCCTATCATTACACCTTTGAAAATATTTGCTTTGCCTTGCACTATTAATACTAGATCATATCTAAAATACCTTAAATAAGTAGTTATAGTTGGTTTAGAACACTTTTTCACTCCAAGAAATTCACTATCTTGATCATTATTATCTTTCTATATAAAAAAATTTCCATTGCCTCACATTGCTCCTCATTTGTTTTGAAGTCACTTAAGTGATCAAGTATCGGTGGTTCTACCTTTTTGTCAATTTAAATAGTGCAAGTTGTCCTAACATTCATTTATTGTAGATAATTTTGAATGAATATGTTTAACCCTTAAAGGATAGACTTATAACCATTGATTTTAGGCCTAGTTGTTTATCATTGAATTTGTTGCTATTTTGGAATTAGATATGTATGAAAATTTTCTAATTTATTCTTCAAAGATGAAATTACATGTCTTTTCTACTTCACAATAAATCTAGATTTTTTTGACGAAAATTGATTTTTAAGAGAATTTTTGAAGAAAAACTAAAAAAAAATTCATATCAAACAGAAAATTATCTCAAAAACTCTGAAAATTTTACCATGTGTGAACATTACAATGCCAAATATAATTGTATAAACTTAATTTTTGTGTCCTTCTATAATTACAATGCACTAGACATTGAACATACATCCAAATTTCAAATGCAATAACATACAACACAATGAATCTTTACAAATTTTTCATTGGTTGGGTTCAAACTCAAAAAGTATCATTTTTGTGGAGAAATTTCAGATTTATTCAATTTCTCAAAATACACTAATTAAAAATGGCATATTTGCCATCCATTTTTTTTACTTCCTTTTCAACTACCTGAAACAAATATTAGTTAAACTAAAAATTCAATTTGATATTCTTTGTAACTCAATACAAGAGGTCATTAAAAAAATAGTAGAAGAAAAAACTACTTCTAATCTTTTCTTATGAACATAGACTATCATCCAAATACCACCAAATGGCACTGGTAATAGTCTAGGATTAAACAGGGGTAAAGATTTGGATGAAAATGTGATGAGAATGAAATGAAAGACTTTATAATAGATGACATTTAGATAAAATGGTCAATTTTGTTAAAATGGCGGTACTCCAATAAAAAGGTATGAAATTCCATTAAAATGGCACAACATTCCATTAAAATGACACAACATTCTGTTAAAATGGCACATTTTCTTCCTCTACCACTAAGCCTCTATGTCAAAATGGTACACAAAAATGTCAAAATGGCACTTGAGATTTGTCAAAGTGACATATGGAATATGTCAAAATGGCACTCGAAATACCACCATTTTAACGAAATTGACCATTAAACTTTGTAGTGGATGAGGAAGTATGAAAACAATGTAGATTATATTGTTGATTTTATTTGAATTATTCTAAACTCTATTATTATATTTTGGAAGACCATAAATGCCTATTGAAATTAGTATTCTTTGTTGAGTGATTAATTTATCTAACAAAACTAAGAATACCA
Source organism: Thuidium tamariscinum (assembly GCA_947034885.2). NCBI lineage: Eukaryota > Viridiplantae > Streptophyta > Bryopsida > Hypnales > Thuidiaceae > Thuidium > Thuidium tamariscinum. Next base: position 43,072,828 of record OX344750.2, on the reverse strand, counting down.
TACTAATATTCTTCAATATTTTTTTGGTCTATATAATATAGTTTTTTTTGCAAAATAAATCTCAAAAGAATTTGACATTCATTTTTAGAAAATTCACTACAAGGGAGAGGGGTGTTTTAAGTATAGTCCTAGTAATAAGATTTTAAGTGATGACCTTTTTAGGAGATTTTAAGTAAGAAATACGTTTCTTTCTAGTAAAAATTTTACTAAAAAGACAGGTATTTTTTACTTAAAATCTCCTAAAAAGATCATTACTTAAAATCTTATCTCTAGAACTATACTTAAAACATCCCTTTTTTGTAGTGATTTATTTAGCATTGATTATGATAGGTGATAGGAGAGTGTGTCTTGCAAGTTCACATAATTTAGAATTAGTATGAATTAACATTAATTGTATGGTGGGCAATTGAATTAGCTTTTATATTAATATAATTATTTTTTAGAAGCTCTTAGAAATAGAAAAAAATATAGAAAAAAAATAGAAAAAACAAAACACTAGTAACTGAAAACATTTATAAAAGTTAGTCCTAAATTTTTCATCAAAATTATGCACAAAAAAATTTGAATGAAAATCCTACAAGAATAGCAATTTTAATGGTGGTATTTTTTATAAATCATAATAAAATACTATTGTAAAAGAGTAAAATTATCCATTATATTCTTTCTAACATTGATTTAGTGCTAGTACTTTGAACACAAGAGTAAAATAGACATAAATTTTAAAAATCAAGCCCTTTACCAAGTAATGTAATCCCGATAAGAAATTGATAATAGAAATGAAAATAAAAAATAGAAAACGGCCCTTATTTGCCATCGAAATATTAACTTTGATTTGAAAAAAATATTATTGATAAATGAGAGGTTTCAAGAAAAAAATACCACTAAATTATAGTTTTCACCTTTGGCTTTGCTTTAGTCTTTTGAATTGTATAATAACTATATTCAGTCCAAGTATCTTTGAAAATAGTTTGGAAATTGAACTTTCTATCAATATGCACCAAAAACTCATCCTAAATTCTTGAGAACTAGGTGCTATAAATTTACATTCATCAACATGAAATTGAGGGTTGTTTGTAAGCCATACAACAATGACTACTTAGAAGTGTGATTGACAATTCAAAACTCGTATAGACAACACTAATTTGTTTGGACAACTAGTGAATGTGAAAAAATTAGAGTTGTCTAGAAAATTAGTATCATTATAATTTTTTATTTTATTGTTTTAGTGGAAAATTGGTACAAAATAATATTTAGTTATTTCACTTCTACTAATTCAAAATTATAATGTGATTGAATTTGAAAAATTAACTCTGAAATGTCCAAAGCCTTTTTGAGTTCTTAGAAATTTTTCCTAAATTAAACAAAAAGACAACACTTTGATAAATGATAAAAATAATTTTAAAATATAAACAAACAAATTTGAAGTAGACATATTAGGGATCATTTAGGAAAAGAAAGCACAACAATACCACTTATGGATTGAAAAATTATAGTATTTGATTATGAAGGTCTTAAAATTGCAAAAGTGACTTGAAGTCTTTCAATTCTCTTTTTTCATGTTAAATCTAAAAATTTGGTCACCGAAAACATATATGAGGTTAAAGGGCCTGACATGCATAACCCCATAACCCCAATTAATTTATGGCTTCTCAAAATCTACTCTTCAATTTTTAAAAATGTATTTCTAATGTGATTTCTTCAGAATCTAGTGTATTTGAGGCTCATTTTCAAAAGCCCTAAGTACTACAGAAAGTCAAAAATACCCTTGCACAAAATCTTAAATACAAAAATCATACTCAATCATTTTCAAAATGAGATTTTTGGTGCTAAAATTACCTTCAAAGGTAGGCCCAACAAGGTATATTTTGGATTCTCTAGATAAAAATGAAAAAAATCCTCCTATTTTGAGCCATGTTTAGGGTGTGTTCTAGACCCATATGAGCTAATTTGGAGTCTTGGATTGCAAATATGAATTCATTTCTAGGACTCGATCATTGTCCTAATACTAATCACAACTGAATCGTTAGTAGTACTGCTAGTTCAACAATGCATGTCTCACTGAGAATGGAAAAACAAAGTATTGAAGGTGCCAAGGAAAAACGATCTTTGCCCACCATATTACATTTATGGTCAATTTCGTTAAAATGGTGGTATTCCGAGTGCCATTTTGACATATTCCGTATGTCACTTTGACAAATTTCAAGTGCCATTTTGACATATTTTGTGTACCATTTTGACATAGAAGCTTAGAGGTAGAGGAAGAAAATGTGCCATTTTAACAGAATATCATGCCATTTTAATGAAATATCATGCCATTTTATTGGAATATAGGAATACCGACATTTTAACAAAATTGACCATAGTTGCAAATAAATTCACGAGTCGATGGTAAATCTGGCTCTAAAAAGCACCTGAAGCACTGGAAAAATAATGTTGTAGTTGAAGTAAGGAATTATAGTGAAAATGTCTGTAATTAATCATGGTAAGATCATTTAAAATTTATGTCGTCAATCTAGACATTCAAGGTGATTGCAAGAAACACTTGTCCTATTTGTTGCATTTTACTACAGTACTCATGACTTTTTTTGGAATACTTTAAAATTAGAAAATTAATTTGAAAAAAAATTGAAAAATATGAATAATGTATACACCTCTAAGATGAAGGTTTTCACCTAAGGAAATTGATAAAAAAATTCTCTAAGTAGGAGAACTTAAAAAGTGCCAAACCTTAAGAAAATACATATCTTCATGTTTTAATTCGGGAAAATTAGTAAAAATAAGTAAATACAAAAAATAAAAAGTGGCCTTTTGCAATAACTCTATGGAGATGGTCATTCATCAAAAAAATAACTAAAATATTACTTTATATGTTTAAAAATGCAAGGAAGCTCATTTTGTGGACTTCCACACGACATAAAAATAACTTTTTTCAAAATCCCTCATATGGAGAGTTGTAAGTCTATTAGAAGACCATTTCATCCAAATTTCATCTCAAAATCATTAAAAAAAAGGTACTCCTTAGTGACTAAAAATCCCTAAACTGCCAAGTGTGACATTCAATCACTAATACTATTTTGAAATCAAACTATTTTTGAAAATTATGAAAAAATTATAGAATGTGTATGATACCTATAAGTATCTTCCCTATAAATCTTGAGTCATTTGGAGCCAAAACATAGAAATTATGACCAAAAAACAAATCAGCTCACTAGGTGTGACAAAAAATAAGACAAGTGTTTCTTGCAATTGCCCTTCAATCAATTCTTTGTGAAGTCCTCAGACGTTATTTTGGTTTGACCATCTCCATCATGGAGTATTTTAAATTGAAGATGAATTCTTTCATGTTCATGTAACGCTAGTACCATGATCGAGCAGAGCATGCCATGGGTGCATTGCTTGCGTTGCAATGGAAGAAAATGGTGATATAAAAAATAAATTCATTAATTGAATGTCTGGACATAAGTCTCGGTAGTGTTGCTCGGGGAATGTTAGTCTCGGAGGGTGCCTGTGTGAAACAACGGAAGTAAGTTATAGCCAGATTGGCAGGGGTATGAAAAGCAACACCTGCGGCGGCTTCTTTCTTCAATCGTCTGGTGTTGTCGTGGGAGTCACTCGATCAGCTAATGTTATGAACTGGCTGCAGGAAGAAGAAGGCAGCCGATCGACCCCTATCCGGGCTCCAATTTGCATATTCAAGCTCTCGTGGATGCTTCCGTAGTTCCATTCATGAACTTGTACGTACAATTTGCTTGCTGCTGAAGTGCTGATTCGAAATTTCCAGCCACATTTTTGTCTGGGTTTCATTCTCTGCAATCCATGCTTCTTTTTACATTCTAGCTCACTTTGTCAATATTCTATTGTCTCTTGGTTTGAGTTGAAGATCTACGCTTCTTCTTTTGTCTCGACTAGACTTGGATTTCAGTTTACTTCTTTTTTATTTCTCTGACAGAAGTTTAGAATAATTATGCTAAGCTTTCATTTTGTTGGCGTTCTGAAACAATCTTTTGAAGGTTGCTTAATATTTGCATGTGGTGGATCACTTGCTAGCATGAGTATCGTGTTTGCATCATTGCGATCATGGATATGCTCCTTGTCTAGAAACTAGATCAAATATAGCGTCAAATAGACTTTGCTTTCTATAACTCGGCCAGAAAATTTCCATGGAGGGTACTTTCTAGTAGAAAAAGAAAGATTTATTAGCTAGCTAATTTAGTAGATGAGTTGAACCAGGAGCACCACGTAAAAAGCTGCATCTTGAGGCGTTAAATTCGTTCGTCTTTAGCTGTTGGAGTACGTGTGGCATGGGCTGATGCCATGATCCGGGAGGAGGAAGAGAAAGGCAGTCACTAGTCCCAAATCCAGTGTGCGGTCTTCTTTTAATTTCAGGCTCTCTTCAACAGTTTCACGGACTTGTACGTAAAATTTCCTTCCTTTCTTCCTTTGATGAAGCATCTTAGACTTGGTCATTACTCCCCAAAAACTAAGAACCGAGCTACCAATCCGAGCCTGACGCTTCGAAAAGTTGACTTCAGCACAGGCTCTCTATCTGCATTATATTGTCTATGTTTTTGCTACTAGTTGCGTTGAAGACGTGAAGGATTGTTTTACGATTCTTCTGATCTAAAGGTGCAAATTTTTCTTTTCACTTGACGAGCATTCTACATATGCTATTTCAAGAATAACTACAGCATAGAAGATTGCAGTTCCACACTTTCTTTTCTGGTTTCTTTATATTTTGCTGTTGAAGGTATCAATCTCTAAGCATGAGCTAGCATGGTTGATTGTACATACTTGTTAAATAGTTCGATCGTCGTCTAGACAGTTCAATCGTCCAGACATTCCTTCTCTAGTGGTGCTCAATTGTAACTTGCAGTACCGCAGAGCCTGATCGAGTGAGGAAAACCCAAGCAAGAAACCACGACACCAACTCCACCCCCGCAACACCAGGCTCCACAATGAATTCAGCCTCTTGCAGACCAGCTCCCTCAAGATCTCTCTCCACTCCCACCTCCGGCCCTCCGCAGCATCACAAACTCAGCTGCAGTCTCGAGGAGCTTTTCACCGGCTCCCTCCGGGTCCTCCCCCACACGTACACCCGCACCACTCTCCACCCGGACGGCACCACGGCCTGGTCCTCCCACCGTTTCGAAGTCCGCATCCTCCCCGGCTGGACACACGGCACCACCATCACCTTCCACAACCGTGGCAGCCTCCTCCACCCAGGTCGCCCCGCCTCGGGTGTCATCATCTACACTGTCGAAGAGCGACCCCACCCAACTTTTCTTCGAGAAGGGGATGACTTGATTGTGAGGAAGAAGGTCACGTTGGTGGAGGCGCTCACAGGGTGTCGGTTCGTGGTGAAGACGTTGGATGGGAGGAGGCTCAGCGTGGAAGTGGGCTGTGTGATTCCCGCGGGATTTGAGATGGGGATATTGGGAGAAGGGATGCCGGTCGCAGGAGAGGCGGAGAGGAAAGGGAAGCTCAGGGTCCAGTTTGAGGTCGAGTTTCCCAAGGAGCTGAGTGGGGAGCAGAAAGAGGGGATGAAGAGGTTGTTGAGAGGTACTGACGGAGCGGATCGGCCACAAAGACAGGAGAGATCTAGATCATCTAGATAGTATGGAAAAATATACAGGATTCATGTCCTTTTAGTTTGGTGTCCAAATTCTACTCCAAGCTAGCGTTTCCTAGTGTATCGATCATACTGCATGACTGGTGTTAGTATCCTGTTAGACTATCATGAATCACGGGACATGGACTAGGAAATTCTTCAAATTATATTCCATCCATGGACAATTTGGATTCCTCTTGTCGACTATCACTTTGAATTCGTTAATAAAACTGTTAGAATTTCACGGCCTCTTGTGGGCACTTTTTAGGGTGCACCTCAGCTGGATGTGGTGCTTAATCAATTATATCATTGTTTCCTAGTTTTTGGAGCATTCCCTACAAAATTTTACAGAGATTGCTTGTATGTTGGGTTGGCGGCCTCGTTAATACTTAATAGGCCCAAATAAGCAAGCACGGTGAAATTCCAAAGCATGATCGATCTGGACTCAATACTCAATACGGTACGTGTGTCGCGTTTGTCAAAGGAGGTCCTTAATGTTGGAGGATATTGGTCCGCTAGCTATTTTGCAAAAATCTTGGATCGATGCTAACCTGGATTAGCTGCACCACTGCGGGTTCAGAAAATCCCTGCTCGGACTCAAGTTTCTCCTCAATTTCAATATCAACAATCAGATGCGGTTGACTGATAGTCGGAGAATGCACACAACTCAAATCATGGGCAGCTCAATCAGTGTTTGACAATGTTTGGTAACGACTTGAGATTAGGAAGCTGTTGTATTCACGAATTCTAAAATTAATTCTATAGAACGCTTCGAAGTAATCATCTTTGTATATGAATTTCGATACATATAAAACATAATTTTGCATGTTTTAAAATATAACTAGACCATTACTAATTATTTTTTCAAACTTCTGGGAGGGCACTGTACAAAATGTGCTACTAGCAGACTAACCTACAACGTGATTAAGCAAAACTTCATCATAAATAATTAATCAACATTATTTGTTCCCAAAACTGGAGTCATGCATGGGTCAGACTGAACTCAGAGGCTGCCAAATTGTCAAAGATTTATTCCAGATCCAGCCAACACACGATTTTGCAACGCGTACTTCTCTGTAGCCCGAAGTCCCAAACTAAAACCTGTAGATCGATTGACTAAAACTCAATTCCACTAATAGGGAGGTATACATTCCAATACTTCGGCTCCTTACAGATTTCAGGACGACCGCTCCGCAGGAACTTAGATCCATACCTGTCCGATCATCCTAGTTTGTGCATGCCCTGAAGATACATGTCACAATTTCCGGTCCCAGAACCTCGTCAAAGTAACGAAAATTGACGGTACTAGCTGCGTGACTGAAAGCCTTTGCAACGAACATTAACACTCTGGCTCACAGGCGGACTAACCAATCGATTGCAGGAATTTCTGCACATCGTCCTCAGTCTCCTGAACCAACTGGAGACCGGTCAAGTCCTCGAAAACAGTTCGCGAGCTCGAGCCAGTCGCATCCACGAGTAAGGGAAAATCAGAGGTCCCATCCGCAATCTCCACTGTCTTCTTCATTGCGTTCATGGCACGACGGGATGCCCTCCTTGCCGCCTCCTTGTGCAGGAGTTGCTGCCTGATCCCCAAACGATTCTTCCTCCTTAGCTCGTTCTCATTACTGTTCCATAGATTCTGCTCACCAGCTGCTGCATCTCGTTTGGTTTTGGCGATCCGCTCAAGCTCGCGCATCCTCTCCATTTCCAGCCACTTCGCAGATTTGGCAATGATGTCGCGATGCTTCGCCATCAACTCAGCTCGACGCAGCAGGTTTGGGTTCTCCATGGACAGACCCCGAGGTACGTCGACAGTGGCCTTCGTTGATGCAATGAACGAACGCTAGCTGCAACATGAACAATGAATTTTGACTAAACTTACAGAACTTGAAGTTAAGGTCTAGTGCTAGCTGTCAATGACAAGAATTGTTGAAAGAATCAAAGTAATAAATTCCAGCATCACAAAATAATAATCTGGAAAACTTAAGCCAGAAAATGAACTGAAGGTCGAACTGAGTACCTGTTGCAATGGCACCAGAAGCGATCCAGAGCAATTGGACCAGTTGATGCAAAGCCCAAGTCGCAGAAAAATGTTCCAGTCTCTGGTTGGAGCCCTTTTTTATTTGCGTTCCCAACTCGCGAGACCATCCATTGCTCTTCACCCATAACCGGCTGGCGAGAGTAGTCTCGAATACGAGACAACCGAGGTTTTGCTTCTGAGACTGATCGCCATCTCCTTCTTTGTCGACCACCGAGCTGTCACTACTTTCTTCAGAAAAACTTTTGTTTTGGCTTTTCAGACTCATCGCCATCTCCTTCTGGGTCCTCCTATTGAGACTGAGTACCGCTGCTATCCCGACTGCTATGAATATCTAGCATGGAACCTTAATTTGGGGGGAATTCGCTTCTCCTCTTCCGCTAGAAGCTGCTGCTGCTCGTACACACTCGTTCTGTGTCGGTTGGGGTGATGCCGCTCTCAACTCCAAGGCCGTCGGTTGTGTCATGTTGATCATTGTTATTATTTGGTATCCATTGTCAAACTCTTGGATTATCGGCACACATGGTGTTGCAGCGACTTATATACTGTAGCGGTTTAACCGACTTAATCGAGAAGTCTATACGAATCCTAGAATTTGAATCCTGGTATAGATGAGCAGCACCTTTGGGGGCATCCAGAGTTGCTCGAATTGAACGAACTTGACTATCGGTGCCATCAGAACCTGGAGATTTTCCTGCACTCTATAAGGGAATAACATTAGTTTTACGGGAAATTTCGTTACAATGGCGGTAGTCCATACTCCATTTTTCCATTCGTTCCTTCTCTAGCTCTGGTATAGATTTTCAGACCGCACGGCCTGAACGTAGAAGTACCAAGTTTGTGGAATACCGCCATTTTAACGAAGTTTCGGTTAGCTTTCGCGTAGATGGATATCGCAGTTTTTGGCATTTGGAATTGGGCCATTTGAAGGAGCAATTGAAGTAGATTTTGTTGAGAGAGGTCACTAACAGTATCAATCACCTTCATTGCCAAAAGTGAGATCCATATGCAGAGTTGTTGCTTGATATTAATGAGGTCAAGCATGGATTTGAGTCTCAGACAGCCATACTAGAGTACTAAACTAATTTTTCCATTCTAACCGAAACTTGCCATAATGATTTCAATGTGAAATCCCTTCTTTTTGCATTTTTCAGATCGAAGGCACTGTCTCTTCCAATGGCCAAGAAATCGGCATTTTTTCTATCGTGTCAGCGAACCCTTAGCTGCTCTACAAGTGTTATTTGCTCATTTTTTGTGCCTTGTGCACTTGAATGTTTCATTCTCGGTGCTTCAAAATACTTCAGGTGGCGTGGAGAAAACCAATCTCTTGAAACATAGTCAGAATAACGACATTACAATTTAACGCAAGAAATAGAACAATTGAGTGTCTCTTGCAATTGCCTTGGCCACTAGTTACTGGCACTTGGCAGGAAAGGCAGAGGCTTTGGAATGTAATTCAGTTTTAGTCTTTTGGAGCTGTACATACTTCAGTGTCACAATTTTGGTGCTCCAGATCACCCCAATCCAACGAAATTGACGTTAGGACGACGTTCACCAAACATCTCAACATTTGAAGGCAATATTGAAATATATATTTACTTAAAATAAAATGAGTCATGAACGTAAACGCGAAAAAAATATTGAATGATCTGGTTGTTTGACAATCCAGATTCTTTGATGGATATTTTACAGAGTAAATAACCTGAAATGAATCTGTCATTCCGTCTCGAGTAAACGATAATTTACAAGGACTTACTGTACACCCCAGATCGATCAAGTTGCTAACCCAGATGATGCCAGACAGTATCTTCACGAGTTTCCCGAGTTCCACAGGAAACGCCCGCCATGATTCTGGAGAAACATCTTCTTCAGTAGCAAAATTACAATCATAATAACCATACCGCTGTCCTGGGCAGTTCGATCGACTTGCCATGCGCGTGGCAAGTGTCGTGGCTGAATTTGTGGCTATGGATAAATGTAGGGTTTAGGGTTTCAACCTTCGGAACTCAGGTCTGGATTCCCTCCTCTGCCCAATTGAGAGGATCTTCAGGGACGGCTTCGTAGTTGTTTTCGGGACTCTCTTCTGGTTCACTGTCTTTGGGTTTCTCCACCTTGACGAAGCATATGGAAATCAGAGTGATGACTGATCCCACGAGTTCTAACCCAGTCAGTGTTTCGTTCCGAAATAAGTACCTGCCATGAATCCAGTTTCAGTCAAGGGACAAAAATGTTCTCGGCAAACTTCTAACTGTGAGCCAACTCTGCAGAGAAGAAAGATGATATCCAGGTCCAAATTGGGGAAGATGAAAACCTACATGATCGCCACTAATTGCAGCTACACTGGGTTACAAAAATTACTTTTGTTGGGTCATACGATTCTACCAGACTTGAAGCCGGCGCGCATTATTTGGACATTGAATGAATAAGTTATGAATTTTCGAAGTGCTAAATCACTCGGTGAAAGAACACCCAACCCAATGCTTCAAGAATGTCAGGAAACCTAAACTAAGGTGCTGTCAAAGTCACAAGCATGGTTTGAATTAGAGAATTGCCTATGCTTACCCGAACATTGTCGCAAACACTGGTGTAAGTAACGTGAGCGCGCTGAGCTCCGTCAAACTGCCTGCATCATTGCAATCATTGAACAAGACTTTGTTAAGCCGCTCCAACTTTGATGATAAATATTATTCCATCTGAAAATATTCATTTAAAATCTTCTGCACTTGCAAATTCAGCTGAAACCCCAGTTTAGATTCTGCAAAATCAAAGTGACACCACAAGAGATTTTATAGTTTTTTCGATGAGATCATATGGATTATGGAACTTCAATCACGAACAATTTGACAAAGAGAATATAAAAATCAGACACTATTAAAACCAACTGGTGCCTGTCGAACATTTACAAAGAGAGAGCAAGTACCTTTGGTTGCATTATAGAAGAACAAACCAGTGGCGATAGCACTACCAAATACGGAGGTGTAGAAAAGACCGGCCCAATCTGCGAGGCTTAAATCTCCCAGATGCCCACTAACTGCTAAATCTTGCTTCCAAAATGAGAGGGCCATGACTGGGATACCACCCAAAATCATGTGCTGGAACATCATTCAAAGGCAAAGACATTCAAATATGAGAACATTATTGGATAATTACACTGGCACTATGAAAAATTCAATTAGTTTTTATGGTTTTAGCACTAAGAGATCAATATCGAGACCCTTCATTCTGTAAAACTGTGAAACTCAGAACAGTCAGACTATGAGGTCAAAGATTATTTATAACGGGAATTTAAAGTGGTGGGAATATTTCCCAGTACCATATTTCTCATATTTTCATAAAATATCTAAAATGTACTAAGGATATCCTAAACAAAAAATTATATACAATTATATATCTCTACCACAGACTTCCTCTGTGACAGACAGACTCCACCGACATGAAACTCCAGGATATATAAACTACTAACGGAGTTCAAACTGTAAATTTGAACATGTAATTCGATTTAAAACCATAGTTCCTGAAGCGTGATGAAGTCGAACTGCACGCACATCCTCTGTAACAGGAACCAAGAACAAGTTGAAGAATAATTTATTAACAAGAAAAAATGAAAGTCAAATTCTTACCCAGCCAATGGCCATGACAGGGTCGGAGTATTTCGAGACCCAGCGCATCATAACTGTGCCGATAGCCATACACTGTGCTGACAGCAACATCCACCACTCCCCACTATCCCAGATACTCCACTTCTGGCTGGAATTCAAAGGAGGTAAAGCGAAAAAACTCGGGAGCAGAGTGTGCATCAGTTTCTCCAGAGTCTCAACTGGAACCTACAATCACGGAACGAACTAAGAATTATGCACCACAATGATTAAGTTCGTTACAAATGTTTCACAATATAAAGTCGAAAAATGATCTTCAGTACGTATCGTAAACAGAAATAGACACGATTCCAACACCAAAAATTGTGTAATACACGACGCTCTAATTAAACAGTGAAGTGTTAGATTTATGTTTCAAACTAGAAAGTTAAGTTTGTGTTTCAAAATAGAGTGTTTTTTCAGTCTGCGTGTCCTGAAAAGTGATCGACAAAGTAGTGGAATACCGCCCAATTCCACGAAATTGACGTTGATAACTGAGCTAAAATCCGGAGGGGTTTGAGACGCGACTGAAATCTGAGATCTACGCACCAATCCTAGCCATTTCAGAGCTCTGAGGTTTCAGTCAAGCAACTGACAAAAATTATCTGAGCACTGGAACGTCCCATTGTGACGCACAAAATTTTTCGCCAAGACAGCTAACACGAAGATAAGATTCAGAAAACTCAGCTCCCTTGGTTGGAGAATCACAACCCTGCAGGAAATTTCGGGCAGTTGCGCCTTAGTTACCTCTATCAAGACAAGACCGAGAATGCCGAACCCCAACGCTACTATCGACTTGGGTCCCAGAATCTCTCCGTAGAACAGTGCCGCAAGAACCGCCACCGTCAGGGGTTGCGAGTCGATGATCACCTGCTCCGATTCCAACAACATAAATTCGTAAACAAGCTCCCAATTTTAACCCACAGCACGAACTCAAAATCCCGCTCAGAATCCCAGAAAAAAACGAAAATGTGCAGTAAAGAGGACGCACACTGCCAAGGCCAGCAGTCGTCAAGGTCAGCCCTTCAGCCAAGCAACCCTGGAACAGAGACCCGTTGATGATAGCAAATAAGGCGATGGACAACCAAGCTTCCTTGCCAGATGGAAATGGCTTCCCCATCAACCTGCAACTCAAAACCTCTCACATCACTCACGAGTCACGAAATCCAGCGCTTGATTTATCACGCAATTTCAAAATTTTGAGCGAATTAAATCTAACTCGAAATTATAACGTGCATGGGAAAGAGTGGAATCTTCTGACAGGGTTGAGAACTGTGCACTGACATTGCGAAGGCGAGAATCAAAGCCCCAGCAGGAATGAGTCGTGTGGCCGCCACGAACATCACGCCCGTCTTGGGCGTCACGGCTTCCATGACCACCATGTTCGTTCCCCAGAAGAAAAATGGGAGCCCCAGCAACAATGCGTGCCACAGCTTCTCCAACTCCGCCTTGCGTCCTCCCATCTTTGCAAACTCACACACTGCAACAGTCACAATATTCACTGCAAAACAATCACTCCACGTACAACAGTCCCTACACAACAAGCATTCACTCAAACATGCATTTCTCCGTACTATTAGTTCGCAAGTCTCCGTCTCCAGGAGAATTTCTGCAAGTTTGCTCGCTCGTCGCACGCACCCCAGTACCGTAAACTTCACTCCAGAAAGCGCGAAACTGGGTGAAAAGCGGAGCCTGGGAATCCAGAGTCCGAGGGTTCGGGAGGAACAATTGTTGTTTACAGCTCCGAAATGGCAGTTATTCAGATTCTGGGCCTGCTTTCAGCGGAAAGTAAGGACAAGCCTTTGGAATTTTCATTATGAGCCGCAAGTTGGACTGAAATTATTCTTCCTCTCCCCCGCCTGGCTTGTCGACTCCGAATCACCGCGCGCCTCACACACAGCAGCATCTCGCCGGAAGCAAGTTCGTCGTCGGAGCTTGCAAGCCTGTCTAGAGGCAGCGCAGAGCGTTGTCCTCAGGCAAGGAGCCGTCGGTCAGTAATGGGAGCTATCGTCAACAGTGCGAGAAGGAATTTTGAGCCTCTTATTCAGCATAAATGAACAGTTTGCAGCTTGATTTTTTACCCTTGAAGGAAGGACTGGTGCCCGTGCAAATCGGCCAGGGTGAATTGACCCCCTTATTGCCCTGCCGGGGGAAACCCTGGAATTTTTTATTTTTTGCAAATTTTATTTTTTGCAAATTCTGAATTCATATATGGAATCAGAGGCCCTCAATTTGCTAGGAGGTGTGAAGAAAATACGAAATATACGGCACAAAGTAGGGGGCAATTTAGTCAACCTATTGTTGACTGGGGCAATAAGGGTGGGAATCATTGGCTCAAAAAAATCTAAAAGTATTGGTTGGAAGTCAAAGCACTATACAAGATCTTCCCTTTTCACCCCTACTTCCAAAGATAAATAGTTGCATTTTTGTCCTACACAAGGAGATTCTCTCTCGTTCATCGACCAGAAAATGGCCTCTTTGTTGTTTATGGGTTAATTTTGGAAAGATGGACAAGTCACTATGGAACTAAAACCAACCTTTAGGGTACCTTGAGAAGCATGTATTAGATGAGATTTGAGGCCTTTAGAAGATTGCAGGTTTGCAAATTGTGGGAACTTAGAAACTACAGAATTCGGTGTGGTCGAGACCGTGCCATGTCATTAACTCTGGTTTTTGGAAGAAAAAAAAAGGATTTTTTTTGCATTTCAAGATCCAAATTTCTTTTTTTTAATTTATAAATTGTTGGCTAGACAATAGCTAACAATTTTGGGAACTATTTTGAGAACAGACCCGAAACGGCCCTCTCAAGTCTTCAAATGTCATCTAATTCTTAGAGAACCTTGAGAGCTAGCCCTCATTAGAGGTCAACTACTATAGCAAGACTCCCTCCTCTTTCTATACAAAACTATTGTGCCTCGTGCCATTGCCACAAGCAAAATGAAAGTAAAAGTAAATTTTTATAACTTTTTAACTCATAAAACTAAAATAAAAGTTTTTTTGTTTTTTTATTAGAAAAAGTTTGAAATTCAATTACTTTCACATAGTATGTTCAAATGTTATGAAACAAAGTCCATGCACCCCTCCTTACAAAAAGCTTTTCGATGGTGTGAAAAACATTATTTGGGACATGAGGTCGGAGAGATCTTGTTGTAACAAAAAAATTTTAAAAAAATAACCTATTTTAAAGTATTGATGGATTGTCTAGTGTGCCTTGTGCCATTGCCACAATCAAAATTAAAATTAAAAAAATATTTTTTGATTTTTTGATTGTAAATAAAAACTTTGAAATTGAATGTTTTTGATGCACAAAGGAGTGTAAGGGATGTGTAGCAATGTGAAAGGGTGCATTGTTGATATGAATCAAAAAAATCTCTATGTACAGTACAAAGGGCCAAAGGCTTTGTTTCAAGGTATGTGGACATGGGATGCAAAATTTATGGTTTTTCCAAAATAAAAGATAATTTAACCCAATAACGTTAGCAATGTCATTTGGATGACTTTGCACAAGTGTGAAGGGATACTTAAAGTAGTTTTTCATCCATTTTCTTTTTTTCTTGACTTTTCACAAAGGATTAAGAAGAATATTTTGAGAAGTTGTCGCTCCTTGCTCAAAATCTAAAATTTCTTCACAAAAATAATTTTTTGAAATTTGAGCCCAACTAACAAAATGAAGATCATCTATTCTAGTTTCAGCTCCGATTGGAATTTTGGAAAAATTCATAAAATTCAATATTTTATTGCAATTTGAACTTTGGATGTATTTTTGATGTCTTCTATACTCTAATTATAGAATGACATGGGATTTGAGTTTACACCATAATTTTTGTCCTTGTAATTTACACCTATGTTGTAATGTTCAGATTTTTGAAATAATTTTCTATTTGATATGATTTTTCTTCACTTTTTCTAAAAAATTCTCATAAAAATCAATTTTCGTCAAAAAAATCCAAAAAAATTTGTGAAGTGAAAAGACATGTAGTTTCATCTTTGAAAAATAAGTATAAACAAATTCATACATATCTAGTTCAAAAATGACAACAAATTGAGTGACGGCATTGAAGCTTAAAATTAGTAGTTATAGGCCCATCCTTTAAAGGTTAATTCAACTTTTTGATTCATAAAAACCTTTGAAATTCAAGAAATTTTACATTGTTAGGTGGTCTAAACATTACAAAACAAAGTGTGTGCACTCCTCCTTGCCAAGATCTTTCAAGTTGTACTAAAAAGGACTATTGAACGTTGTCTCACCATTTATTAAATTTCAATATATCAAACCAAATAATTAAAACAATAAAATCTGGTAATTAAATATAGTATAAAAAAAAGAAAATGTAATGTGTAGATTCCAAAGATGAATGTATGCACTTACCAAGAAGGATTCTTTGTCATTCATCAATCCACAACAATGTTATAGGATTAATCAAGTATTGCAGCCAAAAAGTGGTCAATGGATGACTTTCAAGATCATTAGGAAAATGAAGAATGCACCTATTGGTCCAAAAATCAAATCGTTTTAGGTTGACTACTTTGGAGATAGGTCTCATCTTTTAGATTCAAGTTTTACAAAATGCCACAAATTTTAGAGATATGATCAAACTCCAAATACTTAACCCTATAATATTGTTATAGAGACTAGATGTCTAACAAATGACAAAATATCCATCCATATAAGATAGAAGTGCAAATGTTCATCTCTAGAATTTTGTGCAAAAAAGAGAGGTCTTATCCAACAACATTACAAAGTTAGACCTCCAATGAATGCTTGTGGTTTTATTTAAGTAGATTCATGATTCACACTATACCAAAAAAGATGATTCATCCTATAGTGGATATATAACTCATCCTTGTAAGGTTAACCCTTCGTCACCAAAGGTGACCAAAAGTGTCCTCATGTAGTATGATAAATCAATTCAATCATTGAAAAACTTGTTGGAAAAGTTGCACATACTAGACTACTTTGTGTAGTAAATTTTTAGATCAATCCAAGATGTACTAATGTTTTGAAAGCCATTTAAAGTTCACAAGTTTAATTTGAATTCATCAAAGTGCATTTTGATTGTTGTAACTTTGGGGGCTTGTATCTTTTTCATCAAATGTTTGTTTTGAATATTAAAAAATTCAATTATGTTGCCCTTAAAGTCTAACTATTGTGGCAAAATTTCCATCTCAATGAGTCAATCCAAGTTGTTTTGAATGTTTGGGAGCAATTCAAAGTTCAAAATCTAAACATTTATGGATTACACAGAACTTTGGCGGCTTATTTCATCTTTATACAATGTCCATTTCCATTTTAAAAAACTTAGAAAAGTTATACATACTAGTCTAGATTGTGTGGTTAAAATTTCTTATCAATCTAAGAACTTATGAGTGACTAAGAAGCATTTTAGTAGCACATAGTTTAACCATAGATGTAATGATGTATTTTTTGCAACTTTTTTTGCTATTTTTTGACATTTCAAAGTCATTATGCAAACACAATGAAACAATTGAATGACACTTTCTCTTGCATTTTCCTCTCCCACTGTAATTGTATAGTAGTTTTGAATCACTTTACAATTAAATTTTTTTCATTTGAGTAGATTTAGAGATCAAATTTCACCTCCAAATGTTGTGCAATATAAAATGAGGTATACAAAATTCATGTTTTGCAATGACAAAATCACATCCAAATTAGTAGAAGCAAAAGTAAAAAAGAACAATCCCCTTGTTCATAGAATAAATACAAATGATTGGCACACTAAACCCCAGTAGCCCTCACATTGAAGCAAGAATAACACACATGTCAAATCATCTCAAATATTGTATGAAAAACAACCATTATTACAACTCTTAACCCCTAAAGGACTTGTTTGCTAAATTTGGCAACATAGCAATTTTGAGCAGATACATGTGAGTAGAGATTTTCATATTTCAAGCCCAAATTCTAATATAAGGTGGGGACAAGGAATATCTTTCATATGTACAAAAAAACCAGGACATTTGGAAATAGGAGTCAAAAGATATAGCCTAATATGTTATTTTTTTTAATAATTGGGCAATTTGGGCAAATTGAAAAAAATCCCCTTTTTTGAAAACAAAAATTTGAAATCACTTTTTTTTATTTATGTATGCATGGAAAGCTTTAAATCATTTCATTTTGATCAATAATCAATAAATAATTTCATTTTGATCAAAAGTTATGAAGGTTTTTTGTTTGTGGGCAGTTAAGGATTCTCTACTTTGAATTATACTTTGAAGTTGTTTATTTTACTCAATTTTCAATATTTTTTGAAAAAAATAAAACTAGAGGATGTAGATTGTTTATTACAACATTCCAACCATTGGAATTGGCAGTTTTTAATTCCACAATTAAATTCTTAACAATTTTGTATTTTGAATCATTTGCTGTTTCTTTTTATTTACTATTTTTTTCCTATATGTTGTCCAATTCTAAACAATTTGAAAATTTTTAGGCATGTATCCTACTTGGCCTCAACAATGAATCCAAAGAGGCACAACTGGTTTGGACCATTTTTAATAGGATTGTCACCATCTGAAGTGCGGTTGCCTTGTTCTCAATAGGGTAAAAAAAATGATTTTAGAGCATTCAAATGCTAATATCTTGCAATCTACATAGTAAAAAACTCTATAATTTTTTTGCACATGTTTTCAAACCAATTTACTACAAGATCCTACAATTATACATCTCAAAAATGTTTTTTAAGAAAAAGTTAATATTGGTACTAGAGATGGCACTATTTGACCATTTTTGGAGTAAACATAGTGAAAGAACTTAAGGGGTTAATAACATATTAAATAATATTGCAATCATACACTCATAATAGTATACAATATTTCACAAGCAAAAACTCTAAGACAACCAAACCATACTCTTATAAGGTAGAACCACCTATAGTCGACCAAATAAGCAATTGGAGATATGATCTAGGATCGTTCAAGGCAAAGTAAAAATTTTCAGAGGTGCATCTACAGAAATGAGGAGGATTGCAAAAACTTATAAATTGCAAAAAGTGCTTCGGACCTATTGCCAATCACTAACTTTAATCTCTCAAAAACTACCTTTTTATTTACAGATTTTTACTTTCTGACTTGCAAAATTGGGACATATGTCAATAACTTACAAGTCCCAATTTTGAAATGGAGAAAGATCCACATACTCATGAACACTATTCTGCTTCATCCGTAGTTTAAGTAGCTTTCAAAATTATCAGGAGAGACAGGGTACATGGGACTTTCCACTCTCAATTTATGCCAACCTCAAACAGGAGATCAGAGTGATTTCTTCTCTCTTCTTCAGAAAAAACTATGATCAGAACCATGCAAGATAATTGCACGATAATCTTGTATGTCAAACTCAGGTATGCGCACCTAAAATCGCCGCTGAAAATGAATGCCTTCTGAACATTTGAGGCGGCGATTTAAGTAACAGATCTCAAACCAAGTTAACCAACAGAATCCGAAATAGCCTCAAGATGAGTGCTCTGATTGAGGCGGAGGATTCTTTTACTACTCCTTGCACATAAAACAAAATTCTGAGTCCTCAACTTTTACAGTAATTTGAGACGCAAGAAGTGAAGAATCTGTGATGCATTCCTTATTATAAGAAATAGCATCCTCCTATGTTTAACTATCAATTATATCAATTGTATCAATCAGGCGACAGTATGTGCAAGAAGTTTAGCGTACTGTACTCACGCACTAAAAAATTTACAATCTGGAACTAGAATCCAAGTTCTCTGTCGTCACTCCGAGATCAAACTTCATCAGAGGTGACATGCTTTACTACAATACATTGCGGCAAGCGGAGCAGAGGCATGGAAGTACACTAGAGAAATTACCAGTTCTCATACGAGATTATGCAGCATTTTCATTCAGCCAACTGTCAAACCGTGTGCATTAAAAGTAGTTAACAGCGCCACGACCCTCCACGCTGATCTTGGATGCCTGCATGCTCTTCTTGGTCGTCTTCAATTGCTGAAGCTTCTTGTTCATCTTCATTCGCTTCTCGTCTTGACGCTGTTGCCGTGCCCTGTTCTGAAATTCGTGTGGGTCGACCTTCGACTCGGGGCGCCGGACAAAGTCCAGAGGAAGAGCTTCCGGTCTCGAAGCGTGTTGCCTGTAGCCGGGATCGCCCCGCTTTAGTTCTACCTCACCTTGAAGCATATCCAGGTCATCTGCCCTGTCGATGTTCGCCCGCTTCAATGGAGCTTTCTTCACGGGCGTTCTCCGTGGCATGGGTCGCTCCTCATCGTAAGATCGTAAATCTTCGTATCTTGTGCTCTTCTGGAAAAGAGGTCTGCTCCACTTGTCCACCAGATCTCTAGCCAGTTTCTTGTTCGCAGGTGTCTCCTCCGGTAGACGAGAAAGAAACATGACCACCTTCCCAAGCCCACTTTTCTTCAGCTGCTCCCGCCGCTCGAATTGCTCCACGTCGATGGGAAGATCCGTGAGCAGCTTCAATAGGGTGGTGCGAATATTCATGTTGGGCAAGGAACCATCGGGCAGAGGCTCCAGCCAATCCTTCAGCGAGGACAACACCCCTCGGTCCAGAAACTCCATCTGCAATTGCCGCTTCTGTAGCACATTCCAAAGCTCCGGCAGCATCTTCAACTTCTCGATTGCGGGCTTGGAGTTCCGATTCAGATCCGCATCCGTTTCTGCTGCCACATCCACCTTCGCCATGAACTGCTCCACAAACATGGCAATCTCCTCCGGCGTGCGCTCCAGCTTCTTCTTCTTCTTCCCCTTCCCGAATAACCTGTCGTCCTCCTCATCTTCCTCCGCCTCCTCGGCCTCTGGGTGGCGCTGATCCCGATCCGATCCCTCCCCATCGCTGTACACCACACGGTCTTCCTCAGGCACCCCTTCGTCGTCAATGAACCGATCGTCCTCTTCCCCAGACTCATCACCGTTTCCCGCCACCGAGTCCCACATCTCCTTCATTTCCTTTTCTCCTTTCCTTCCCCTGCTGCTCCCCTTCCCTCCCTTCTCTCTGTACACATCCTTCACCCTTTCCTCCCCTCGCGGCTTCTTCGCAGTCCGCCTCCTCTCGGGCTCCTCTTCCTCCTCCTCCGACTCCACCTCCACCTCCTGACGCCGTCCCCCTCTGCTCTCCTCCTCGTCCGACTCCTCCACCACCGCCTTCTTCACCAACCGCTTCCGCCCTCTCCCAGCCTTCCGATCCTCCTTCTCCTCGACCTCGGGCTCTGCTTCCACTTGCACTTCCTCCTCAACCTCGACTTCGGGCCGAAACATCCCTTCCTCTTCCTCAGAATCCTCATCAACTGGTCTAGGCGCCCGCGCACTGCCATTGCCTTCCCCGGCGGAATACGCCGAATCCGGTGACCCCTCCCTCGAATCGCCCATTCTCACCAAACCCTAGTGCACCCCTCCCTCGTTCCACTCTTCCGAATCCACCAATTCGAAACGCAACAAACCCAAAACAATTGAAGTTATCGGACGAAAACCCAAGCATACAAGAATAGAGTCGTTCTTCTGTTGTTTACGAGAATGCAGCTGAAACCCCTACCACTGGTGGAAAACACGAATTCTAGTCCTTGAACGAAAACAAACAACGATGCGTCGTCCTTGACACTTGAGGAGGATTTACTGTATCTACAGTCGAAGATTGTGCAAATTCATGGTCCGCCCTCGTCCTGCTCCTGCTCCGCTTCCTTCACTTTTGATTAGCGTCGTTCATCACTCATCACTTCCTTGCAACGAAAACGACCATGTGATGATCTCGGGTGTGACATCATTCGGCTAGCCTCGCTTTCCCCAGAACAAACCCTAATTTCTGGGGTATTTCATCTCCCCAGTGCACATTCTAAACGATGAAACACATTCTAAACTCATTCTAGAGGATCATGAAACGCATTCTAGAGAATCATGAAACTCATTTTAGAGAATCATGAAGCCCATTCTAGAGGATAATGAAAACCCACTTTAAAGGGTCGTGAAACCTACTTTAAAGGATTATGAAATTTATCCTAGAGGATTATGAAAACCATTCTAGACATTGAAAATCATTATACACAAAATAGTAAAATTAGGTTGTCCCTAACTAATTTTTTGACATTCTACAATATACAAATATGTCATTATTACCATAGAAGGAAGCCATAATGTAATAATCATATATGTTATAAAGGTTGGTGCAGTAATTCTTGGTCTAGGTTCAAAGAATCATATGTACTTCTATGTGGACAAACAATGAATCATAAAGTACTTCTTTAAATAAAGCAACCTAATTATTAACCCCTAAAGGTTTTTGACTATGTTTTCACCAAAACCGCTCCAAAAAAGTCATTTTTAGAACAACTACCAAATTTTAGAAAAAAAAAATTTAGAATAATGTAACTATAGGATCTTAGAGTGCACTAGTTTGAGAGCATGTACAAAACATTTCAAAAAATTATGCCATGTAGATTGCAAGATAATAGTGTTTGAAGTTACAAAATTCCCTTTTCTTTTACTATGGAAATCCAGGCAAGTGCACTTCAGAAGGCCACATTTGTATGAAAAAATATTCAAAATGATTGTTACTCTTTGGATTCATTCTTCAATTCAAGTTGGCTACATGCTCGAAAATTTTCAAATCATTTTGAATTGTGCAACATGTACAAAAAAAATAGTAAGTAGAGAGAAGTAGAGAATGATTCAAAACACTAAATTGTTAACAATTTATTTATTGAATTGAAAAATGCTAATCTCAAAGGTTCAAATGTTGTAATAAACAATCTACACCTAATGCTTTTTGTTTTTTTCAAAAATATTGAAAATTGAGTAAAATAAAGGACTTCAAAGTTTATTTTAGAGTAGAGAATCTATAACTACCTGCAAACTAAAATTCTTCATAACTTTTGACTCATTAATCCAAATGGAATCATTCAAAGCTTTCCATATATATATATAACTTTATAAAACCAATTTCAAATTTTGGTTTCCAAAAAAAGTGATTTTTTCTCATGTACCTAAATTGCCCGAGTTGAAAAACAAACAATATATTATGCAATAACTTTTCCAACATGTAGTCAAAAGTCACAAAAATTGTTCGGCTTGAAAGACACTCCTTGTGCACACCTTCTATTAAATTTTGTTTCCAAAATATGGAAATCTCTAGTCACACGTACTTGCCCAAAATCGCTATGTTGTCCCAAAAGCACTTTGGTCCTTTAAGGATTAAAAATTTAAAACAACCTAGTTTCACTATTTTGTGTAGAGGGTCGAACTCCACCATTCTAAAAGATACACTAAAAGAAAATCGGGGTTTTTGCGATTGTAGTTAGCAACTAGTTTTGTAGTTGTATAACACGTTTACAACTAGGTGATAATTAAGAGCCCGCAATTGCAATGAACAAGTCGCACTAGTTGCAATGTAGTTGCAAAATTGAAAAGATTGTTTTTCATTAGATAGCCTATGTGGAACTTCATTGATGAAGTCTTCTAACGTGGAACTTGCTTTTGTGCAACTTGCTTGCAACTAGTTTGCGATTGCTTTGCAACTAGTTTGTAACTTGTAGATTTGTAGATTTATAGATTTTTTTATCTTAATGATTGTAGATTTCAAAAATTGAATCTCAATTATATGTAGATTTTAGAACTTTAGATCTAGCTTTTTTTAGATCATCAAATTCAAATATTAATATTAAATAGATTTCACAAGTTTACAAAACTTTAAATTTCAAAAGTTTTAAAATTTCTTATACTTTAAATATTTGTAGATTTCTATAAATTGTAGAAATCTACAAATTGTAAAAATTTGCAAGTTGTAAAAATCTACAAAGTGTAAAAATATTACAATTGTAATCTTAAATTTTATTACTTAAAGATGGTATAACTTACAACTCGTATCCATTCAATCTAATGGTACTCTTGACAATTGAGATTGGACAATTGATATAAAACTTGATTTAATTATTTTCTAGTTGTATTCTAGTTGCAAAGTAATTGCATCCTAGTTGCAAAGTAGTTGCATTCTAGTTGAATTGTAGTCAAGCTTAGATTATTCCCAACTATAGTTTGACACACTCGACTCTACAAAACCTAAAGTGGTCCATATCGACAAGTGTGATGAATTTTGGATGTAGAATACATCACAAAAATTCTTTTGTTAAATTCTTGGAATGGGTCGTTGCAAGAAACACTTACCGGTTTTGGCTCAAAATGGCTCAAAATCAATGAGTCCTATGAGTCATGTGACCCTTTGAAATAAATTTTTTTTAAATTGAAAAAAATATGTATAATTTCAAGAGCAATGATAATATCATGTCTCTTAAAATTCAGACCTCAGAATTTTTTTCTCTAAATGTTATAGACAATGGAAAATACAATGAAAATAGCTGGTTTTTTTTCACTAATTTGGTAAAAATAGTGGAAAAATTCAAAAAATTCAAATTCAAAAATCAATTTTTTCTCCAAGTAAAGGTCTTTCTTTTCCAACAAATTTCATCTTTGGAAAAAATAAATTCTATTCTCTACACTTGCGCAAAGTCAGCCACTTTGACGACATGTGGAGGTTGAACAATATAGTATTTTCAAAAAATCTTTTAGTGGTCTCCTGTAAATTTAGGTGAGGTCCTTGCATGACAATTTTCAGCTCAAAATTTGTATTTTTGGGTCAAAAATAGGACTAAAACCCCCTCCAAATGGCCAAAGTAGACACCCAATAGGGGGCAGTTTAAAAATAGTAAATTAATTTTGAAAAAATTGAAAAAATTACACAAAATGTAAGACTTTTGTAGGCACCTTCATTTCAAGTTTCAAGTCAAATGAACAAAAGATGCAAAAGTTATGAACAAAAACTACCTCCTAAAGGTCAAGGGGGAAAAAAAAGGACAAGTGTTTCTTGCAATCACCCTAATCCAAAATTCAACCTGCAACTACTTTGCAACTACATGCAACTCGAAACTTCAATCTACAACTACTTTGCAATTACTTTGTGACTAAAGTATTGTAAACATTAAATTTGGTGCAAATACAGAGGGTTGTAGTTGTAGAGAAGTTGCGTAGGACACATAGTTGCATATCAGTTGGTTGCGGCGGACGTGATTTTCTTCTAGTGATAGAATCCATTCTATACTAAATAATGAAACTAAGTTGTCTCTCACATTGTTTTCTCATTGTTTTGCACTAAAGAATATTTATTGTTACTTTACAATACTCTACCAAAAAGAATTTCATCTACTGATGGAAATAAGAAGTGAATAGACGCAATAATATCAAGACTAAAGTTAGAGAGTCACAAGTGCCTTCACTTGAACAAGCAATTAATTATGACTAGGTAACTTTTCTAGATGAAGCAACCTAATTGTTAAAGCAACCTCATTTCACTATTTTGTATGGAGGATGACACCCATTCTAGGAGATGAAACAAAGTGCTTGGACTTGCTTCAAGGTGAGATAACTACATCTAAATACATTCAAATATTAAGCCATTAGAAGAAATCTGAGGGCATTAGAAGACTGTGGTTTCCCGGACTGCGGGAACATAGTTTCTGCCCCATTTCTGCCGTGTGAACTGAAATCCAACGTGGTCGAGAGAGTGCCACATCATTAGTAGTAGTAGTATTATAAATTTTTGGGGCTTTTTTCATATTTCAAGACCCAAAAAAAATTCTTTTTTTGGGAGGGGGAAAATGCTGCCCTGATAGCGGCCAACAGTTAGGGATTAGTTTCGGGAAACAGCCTCAAAACGACCTTTTGGAGGCCTCAGATTTCTTCTAATGAATTGATCATTGTTCATATTTTTGAATCACCTAAATTTTGTAGGATCTTATTTAAGGTTAATAGAATATTTTAGATTTTTTTTTATACAATTCTTAAACATCATATGAATAAATTATGAAATTTGAAAGTCTCCAAAATAGGTATATTTAAAAACACCCTTATGCTTTCATGAAATAGAAGTTACATCTTTGGGTGAAGACTTGTAAGGGGCGATTTTTAAGAAGGTTATAGATAGTGCAATTACTTTAATTGTTGTTTACTTAGTCAAAATATATTTGCATTCATGACAAATGCTTGATTTTTTTTACAAAGAATTTTCTTAGAAACAAGTAATTTTACATTTTAAAAATAATTATTAAAATATTCCTTTCTTGTATATAATAAAAACACAAGTTTCTGAAATGAACTTTTAGTACTAATAAATTTTGCCCATAGTGAAACATTGATAAGAAAATAATTGGTTAGCCTAAGGGTTGCACTTCTAAGTACTCTAGATTCTATGTCTTCAATGACGAATAAAAAGCATCAAAATCATATTTGTTGAAATAAATTTCCATTCATGAATATTGATTCTTGAATCATTCAAATCTAACTATTTTCTACAAGCATTTTGATAAAATTGAAACAAGAGTTTAAATATTGATTCAAAACTTATTTTTAGATTAGATATTTGTAAATTTCAAAAGCTTATCCTTTTAAATTCAAAATTGTAATTTCTAAATTTAATATTTTAAGAAGATTTTTATTGTACTCATTTATTGAAGTTATTTTTGAACTAGTCACAATGTAACTTCCATAGTTTAAAAATATACTTGCACCTTTTGAACCACATAACATTTTCAAAAAATACTTATGAAAATCTATACAATACAAAAATTAGAGAATTCATACAAAAATCTACAATTATTTAGATGGATGGAAATAAAAAGATTCTATGTACTTAAAATTTATTTGCATTCATCCATTGTTTCAAATTTGAATGCATACATGGTCCTTAAGCTAGGGATAACGTAGGATTCGAGTTCACAGGGCAGAAACTACGTTCCTGCAGTCCGGGAACCCGCAGTCTCCTAATGTCCTCAAATTTCTTCTAATGTGGAAAATTTTGAAATTTCTTCTACATTTCAAACAAGCTTACTACAAGATCCTATGGTTACAAGTGTCAAAAATGTTTTTTTCTAAGCTTTTGTATATGTATTAGAAATAGTAGTTTTGGAGCAGTTTTGGTGAAAACATAGTCAAAACCATTTAGAGGTTAATTTTTATATTGTCTAGAGAGTAGTACATGTTGATGCGCTCTAGGATTAACTTAGGGCCAAATGGTTGGAGAAGATGGAGCCTAGGACTGTATAATCCAACTTGAAAGTCCCTCACTTTGTGCCCTCCATTTCTCCTTTATTATTAAGTGAAATTTTTTGGTTTTATGATTTAGAAATGAAACAATATGTCTAATATTTGTCATGGAAAATTTCAAATTCTTTTGTAGAAATTTCAAACCATCAAGAATTTTGGAAGAAAAAATGAAGAAAATTCACATCAAATACAATCATGTTCAAATTATATGAAATTTTCTAAATAGAAATACAATGTAGTATAGAACATTTTGGTATAAATTTTCTTTTTATACAATCCTATATTTAGAAACATGATTTTAGGTTCTCAATTTCAAACTTTACTAAATGTATATTTAAAAATAGAGTTCAAACCATACTTTAAAAGCTTCAATTTGTAAGTTTTGCTCAAAAGCAAAAGAAATTGTTATACATGTCAAAATCAAGTTTTAAGGAAAAAAATTGAAAGTATTGAAATTCTTTAGATGATGTACCATTTTGTTGATACTCAACCCCATATAACTTTTTTTTAAATCTAAAATGTTTTAAATTTAAATCAATAATGTGGAAATAGCATCAATGAAGTTGAAGATATAAAATTATATGAAATCCATCCATTCTTCAATATTTACAAAGCCTTGTTGGCTAGCTAAATGATACAAGACATCCTCACATCCTTCTAGAGTTAACTTTGGAAAAACATTGACGAGCTAAAAGGTTCGATGGACTACTTTGTTATTAAATAATTGGAGTATTTTAGTAACTACCATGGTCATAGGGGGGGGGGGGTCTATCCAAGGTGAATCTTGAAAGGATGCTAGCCTATTATGAACCCTTGAACAACGCCGCGGATGTTTGGTGTCTGCTGAATGACAAAGAATCTTTCCCTCCAGAACAAAAAATGCAACTTTTCATCCTCGGTGTTGGGGTTGGAAAGGGAAGATCTTCTATGGTACTTTGACTTCCAATGCATATATTAGGCTTTTTCAAAGTAGGTGATGTCACACAGTCACGATTTCCGCGGCCACTGGTCCGTCCTTCAAGGATTAAGGTAGTCAAAATGATATGACTTATGAACCAATAGGTGTGAATATTTGTTTCTATAATGTTTTTAGAAGTCATCCATCAGCCATTTTTTTGCCTCAATGTCAATAGAAGGTTAACCTTAGAAGGACACCCAAGGTAATGACTCAATTTTTCAAATTTTCTTTGAACCAATAGGTACATCCTTTATATTTTTTGAAAATCATCCATCAATGATGCTAGCATATGAGCATGAACATGCAAGCATGTGAGCTTCTAATATGTATATAAGTAGATACACTACCACCTTTGAAGAAATTTATAGTAAAAATACCTATAATATAGGTACCTATAATATAAATACACTCTTATTATAGAAGGTTTTCATAGTATAAGCACCTATACTATAGGTGCATCATCTTTGAGGCTCATAAGCTCACACTTCTATGCTCACATACTAGCAACTGTGAGGTTTACATTCAAAGATGATTAGATTTTCTTATTTCATTGTTTTATACAATAATAGTCCAATAGATTACAAATTAGACCAATTTCTTTAAGGATTAAAACATATGGGCCCATGATGTGGAATGATATTCTAAATGACTTTTGTAATTTAAGGGAAATTTTACTGAAGACAAAGCCGGAAATTAATGAAATGCTGGACTTTCAACACACATAAGTGTTCAAGGATCCACGTAATTAATTAATTTTTTTCAAAAATAAAATAAAATTTTTGGGCTTATTTTCATATTTCAGGACCCAAATTTTTTTTTAATTTTTTTAATTTTTAATTTATTTTTCTGTTAAAGTCGGCTTGACAGGGGTCTGCGGCATTGGGAGCCATTTTGGGAACATACCCGAAACGGTCCTATAATGCCCTCAGATTTCATCTAATGCTATGTAGATTGCAAGATATCAACATTTGAATTGACAAAAATAATTTTCTTATCCCTACAAAAATCTAGGTAGCTGCATTTCACAAGGTCATATTTGTATGAAAACAAGTTCAAATTGGTCGTTAAGGTAGAAGGCTCTTAAATGGAGCAGGTTCTAAAATGGTGCCCTACCTTAAATGTACAATATGTGTACATGTTGCTTTTTTATAGCCTTTAGTAGTGTAATGACAGGGTACATTTTAGCTAAGGCACCATTTTTAGAGCCCTATGCCCTTTCAACTTCAAAATTCAAAAACTAATTCCACAAAGCTCAAAAAAATATGAAATGACTTGGGTTAGATGTCAATTCTATTTGTCTTTCAAGAAAAATTTACTGAAAAATATTTCTAGAAGTTTTACCTCCTTGAAATTCTGTTTCAGCCCTTAGATGGTCCATTATAGGACCTCTCACCTTATCCTTTGGATTCATTCTTAAATGCAAGTTGGCTACATCATAAGAGGATTTCTAGCTGCTTTAAGAGACTACGAGTTCTCAAACGCTGGGAACGCATTGGGAACTCTGGGAACGTGGTGCTGATGTGGTCGAGCGACTGCCACGTCAGAAAATATAATTTGTTTATTAATTTTAATTTTAATTAAATATTTTTAAATTATTTTTTTAAATCATTCTTTTGCTCTTTAGTACATTCTAAAGTTTTTTGGAAAAAAAAAATTTAATTTTTTTTTTTCAAAATTCAAAAATTCAGACCAGCAGGGGGCTGGTCTGCAGCAGTGGGAACAATTTCGGGGAACCCCCTTGAAACGGTCTCCTGGGGGCCCAAAAATCCTCTTATGGCTCAAAAAATTTCAAATCATTTGGAATTATACAACACATAGGAAAAAAATAGTAAGTAGAAAAAATTCAAAGAAGTAGAAAATGAGCAAAAATACTAAATTTTAAGCAATTTATTTATGGAATTGAAAAATGCCAATCCCAATGGTTAAAGTGTTTTGATAAACAATCTACATATATTGTTTTTAGTTTTTTCCAAAAATATTAAAATTGAATTAATTAATGGATTTCAACCTTTTTGTAGTGTAGAGATTCTATAACTAGTCACAAACTACCCCAAACTAAATCTCCTTGTAACTTTTGACTCATTCATCAAAATCGAATGATTCAAAGCTTTCTACTTAGGTAAAAATCTAATAAACCAATTTCAAATTTACATTTCTTAAGAAAATAATTTTCAAAGAAGTTTTTTTTGTTGCCCAGTTTACTTGTTGAATAAAGAGAGTGACATATCATGCCATAACTTTTTAACCATGTAGGCAATAGCTATGAAAATTATTGGACCTTGAAGCTACTCCTTGGGCGCATATTGTGTGAAAATTTCAAGAAAATTAAAATAAAATATCTACTTGTAGAGAGCTACCCAAAATTGCTATGTAGCCAAAAAATGCAATTTGGGCATTTAGGGGTTAAAATTCAAATTTCTTTCCCATTACAGCTTGGATGAAAGGCATCCTAATTTATAGAGATACTTTATAAAGTTGTTGTCCTATCCGAGGGTTGGATTTAGTGTATGTTACTCGAACAAATACTTTTCTAGAATCACAAATACGGAAGTTTGTCAAGTAGTTGACTTGCATTGATTCTAGTTCAAACTTAGAATTGCAAAGATGAGGTTATAGAATCAAAGAACATGAAAATTCCCCAAAAAACACCATGTCAAGAGAACCTCATTTCAAAACCATTCCAACAAAATTTACCCAAAAAATGACAATGTTTTGTTTGTAATTGAATTTAAAAGGAAATTAAAAAATTTCCTTTTCAAAATTTCTAGAAAAATATTGATGACAACATTGATGAATCTAACTATATCAATAGAATCTAAAACTCAAACTCTATAGCTTTTATTTGCATCTCAATTCCAAAATATACTTCCAAATACCTCTTTATAATGATTTTTCTGAAATCATCAATTCTGGAGATGAGGCTAGAAGCTTAGGGGTTAATATAAAGCGCAGGTTTGATCCACAGTCCGGGAAGAAATTTTAGCTTAACCGGCTAAAATCCTAGATTTTCTTGCACCAACCGGTTGCTTGGAGAATACTCTCGGCTAGGCCTTAAGAAAATAAAGAATATTCTTTTTTTTCCCTCTAAAATGATCGGTTTTTTTCCTGAAATTTTGAACTTCATTTGGAAATTCTGGATTTCAACCAGCTAACTTGTAACTAAATGCCGGTACTCCCCGTTCATTGGTTTGATCTCTTCAAATAGTGTGCCCCACACTAGATGCATCAGCTACGTCTCTCCCGCAGTTGGATAAGCCCCCTGTTTCTGCTGAACCTCATCGATCCACACCAGCACTCCATTTCCGTCGGGATGCACAGCAGATTTCCAAATTGTGACACCACTCAAGCTGCGGATTAGATTCCTCAGAGTTTCTCACATTCCTCTTTTCCGAGCTGGGTTTGAGCCTCCAGCCGCATTTGCTTGTGAAGCTTTGCAAGCGATGGCCTCTGCGGTCACGGCGTCCATGGCGTCGCTGGCCCTGCAAGGTTCCTCCTTCACGGAGTTTCATGGCTTATCTTCCATCCCATCCTTTCGCCCTTCCGCGCTCTCGTCCACACTCCCTGGTGAGATTGGATTTTAGTTTGAATGAAGTGAAATTGATGTTCAATAAATTTGCGTCGTCGTCGTCATTTGATTTGAATGAATTTAGTTCGATGCCAATATTGGTAGGTCATGCTCCATGGGGCGCCATTGTTCCCTATTCGTAACCTTGACTAGAACCTTGCAGTTGTGGTGCGGAAAGCCTTGACGATTGAAGCGTCCAGGGATCCAACGCGGAGGGAAACTGTGAAAACTCGTCATAGGCGGTTGAGGAAGAAGGTATGTATGATAATGTGAAACTTCTCCTCATCAATTATTTGAAAAAACGGTCAATGACTATTACATTTGTACGCTTCCACCCCTTTTTTCGAGAATTGGAATCACCTGACGTGAGTGATCAAGATTGGCTAGCATTGTGAACGTAAATTTTGAATTTTATTAAGCGATCGTCAACTTCCATATAGCTCCTATTAAGGCAAGATAGCAGGCCATTATACAAGCTTTTCTCAAACCTTTTACGTAATCGGAATGATGGATTTGAACTTTGGGTGCAGCGGGGGGTCTCTGAAGAATGATATAACAATTGGAAGAGCTATGACAATGATTTTCATTCATTATTCTTGATTATATGAGCACATCGCCTTCGAGTGCTAAATAGTCGTGAAAGCACATGGAAGGGTGAATTCATCAATGTCAGTTATACTTCCATTGACCTAAAATGACTGATTTAAGGCACCGAGTGTGAATTCTTTGAGGTCTTTGTAATGAATGTGCTGATCTGGTGATTGCAGCTGAGTGGCACTACTGAGAGACCTCGGTTGGCAGTCTTCCGCTCCAACCAACATCTTTACGTGCAAGTCATTGATGACACAAAGCAGCATACTCTAGCTGCTGCATCTACTCTCTCCAAGGAGATTCGGGAGACTATCGAGGACACAGCAGGCCCAACAATTGTGAGTTTTATTTAGGGTTTAAGGTTGAACCTACGCCTGGATTAACGCTAAGGGACCAAGAAGCCAGATTAAGGCCTCATTTTTTTAAGCAGTTTTTGAGTACATCATATACGGGAACTTTCTTCTACAGTTTTGTTCTTTTATTGACCAACCCATGCAATGTTCATCTTTGATATAGAATGTGGTCCCATCCGAATTACATGTTTCAGAAGCTGATCAACCGAGCTGGTCATTTTAAAACCCATTAATCCTTGGCCCTTTAGAGGTTTGTGCTTGGTTTTTATTTACATCGATTGGTGTGGTGGCTCGTCGGTTGTCTCCATCATATATTTGTCGGAGGCCACGACAGGATCGAAAGTTAGGGTTTGGATTAACATATCGAAATTGACATGTTATTTCGCTTGGTCTGTTCAGGACGCTGCCAAGAAGGTGGGAGAGGCTATTGGAAAGTTATGCGTAGAGAGAGGTATTAGCAAGGTGGCTTTTGATAGGGGAGGCTTCGTTTACCACGGGCGTATCAAGGCGTTGGCAGATGCTGCACGTGAAGCTGGTTTAGAGTTTTAGACATCGTCTAAGTAGGTATGAACGCAAATTTTGATGGTCCTGGTGAGTGGACTATGATTCTGTATCAGATTACTTGTTAGAAATGTAGGAGTTCTTCGAGGAATGCATGGATATTCGTTTGTGAATGCACTTCATACAACTGTCTCAAATTGTTTTCTTTGGTCTGAGGTGCTGTGACACCGCTTTCCCCCAGAATGTCGAGGATGGATCCTGAGGTTCGTTCACCTCGAGTGAGACCTGAACTTCAGGGGTTCACTAAGTGAGGTTAATTTTCACTGCGCGCTTGTTAACCCTAAACTCAAAATAGTGCAGTGGAGGGTGAAACCCTGAAGCGGAGGATCAAACTTTCCCACGGAATGAATCCCACGGACCGATTAAGCACCTGCGGAGGTGAAGACAGCTACAGTGGATTTCCCAGGGAATGAATCTCAGGCTTGACATGGAAGATGAATGGAAACATGCCATGTGCACATTCCTAGGCCATTTCACAGCAAGTGAAGGTGCCGTGACAACCCCTAATTGTGTGTAGTTTTTGACAGTGACGATTCCATCTTCCGTTGCCTGTCTATACGATTATTGCTGAGTTACCAATTGAATTACATTACGTAGATCACACCCCAACAGCTGGTCGTAGAATTGAGCCATCGATCATTCCTTCCAAATTATCCTTAGAAATTCTTTCGCGTTCCAAATTGGACGCCGTAAACTTCGTGACTGAAGCTTCAGAAGGTTCAATCTGCTCGTGAGGTGTTGCATTCATTCTGAAGGCAGGTTTCTTCCTCTTAGATTCGGTCTTAGAAGGGGCTTTGGAACTGGGATTCGGAGCTGGAGACTCCTCAGCTTCCTCTTCGTTTTCTTCGACTACATCCTGACGAGGCTTTGCATTCATGCGCAAGGCCCGATACCTCCTTCTCCTCAGGTTTAGCTTTCCTTTCATCTTCACAAGCCTGGCTGACAGTTGGTGATGTCTCTGAACTTGGAACTACAGAAGAATTGTGTCAAGTTATATGACCTTATGTTTGTCCTTTGCACCTTAGAATGTTCAAGATTCTCGGAAGGTAGACATACAATAACTATGGTGGTGACTTTTTCTCTTCTCTATGTTGTTCTTCCGTGATTTCCTCTTGAGTGCTTGCATGGTCACAGGAGAGGCCTTGCCCTTAAAGTACTTTGTTGATTTTTCTGGTTTTGTGAGACTGAAATACAGCAATTCACCTAAACTCTAGCACACCTGAGTCTTATCGATTCTTTCTTCCGCTTCAGTTTTGAGTAGGACTCTAACTGTGCTCAGCAACACCGAAGAGCTTCTGACATTCACACTTACAAATTAATATGCGCCTCGTGGTGTTCTGTATTCTTGTTGTCTTTTCGACTGCAATAGGGATAGGAAGGTGAATCCAATGTGCCCATGTACTTATGGAGACGGATTTGCTACTGTGTCTTTCTATTAAGTCCATCTCTGGGCAGTTCAAGTAGAAAATTAATGCGATTTTGCAAAACTAGTGTTACAATCCACCTTGTGACTATTCTAGAAAATCTAGCTACGTCACAATTGACAAGGTTTAAGACAAATCAGAGGACTCGCAGAAAATTCACCCCCACAGGTCATTCATCGTACACTTGGTGACCCCCACAGGTCATTCACCCATCTCGAACTGGAGACTGCAGTTACCAGCGAAACTCATCTGATATCTCAACTCTATGTACGTCCTCCATTTTAGAGCTCTAAGGTTATCAGATGGTTGAACTCATCTAAGCAAATAGAAAGTCCTAATTTTGAACACTAAGCCTTTCAAGAGCACGTTTGGGTAATCGCTAGAATGATTCTCCGAAGCAACGAATGCGACTAGGCAACTCACACGCTCCCTCGGCGCAGAGAAAACTACAACAACCGCCGAAAACATGTTCAACAACACAGTGCCATTGAAAACGAAATTATATGAATGGTTGAAAACTTGAACGGAAGTGAAGACCATGAGCTAGGTTTCATGCTAGGAGTTGAGATGGACATTCTTGAGGGCCTCTGAGACTTGCAAATTATTACCATCTCCAGATGGAACTGGAGCTCGCACGACAAACAACTGTTTCGACGCACTCCAGTGCCGCGGCATGGGACGGAAGAGATGCTCACGGCTGGCCGGGCTGGGTGTTTGCTCGGTTGCGCCGAAATGGAACTTGGTGGCGAGGTGGATGTCGTAGTCTTGCATGTACAGTCCACTGATCAGGTCTCGGAAGCAGGTGTCTCGAGCTGTGGAGATGAGAAAGATGGTGCTGGGAGCGGGGTTGTGGAGCGCCCACAAGGCAATGTCCACCATCATCGTCTTCATCGCTGCCGTCTCGGATCCTGGGGCGCCAGATGCACATTTTACGTTACGCTTAACTGATCAGCGCCTGCGATAAACTGACGTCGGTGATTCTGGACGCTCGAAATCGTGACATTCATGACGTGCATAAAGCTCTTACTACAACAAGGAGTGGTGTAGAATCTCTGTATCAAGCACCCTGAAAAGTGCCATCATCTAGGAATTACACCAATTGGAAGATATGGACGCTACTAAAGTCATCGTTGTAGCTGTTACATTGACGAGATTTCTAGAAATTGGGCACTATTTGAGCGTCGTCTATTCCAGAGTGACCTATATTGTAGATAAGGAATTGGGCACTTTGAATGTCACATATTTGGAGCTGTTGAGGCATGTCATGCTAACGAATTCGACCCTCTTCAACAGCACACTGCGGAGTGCCCAATCGTGACATTCTTCAGTGTTAAAAAGTTCTCTAAACTAGATCTGAGATTCCGGAAGTCCTATAAGTGTCTCTCGAATTATTTGCCAATTTCACAGTTAATTATGTGACAAATCTTTCATTCAAAATTACACCCAGTCAGGGTTACGGGAAAACGAAATCTTCTATCCCAGCATTGATTACCGTAGACTCCCTTTTCATTTTCGTAATTCTGTTAAATTCAAAGACTCTGTTCTGAAGTTGTAAGTATGAATTCAAAGATTGAAAGGCGTTAGTAAGAAAAAACAGGCAATTTACGACTGAACTAGAAATTGGGGCACGGATTGTAAAAGGGTTTCATTCCATAATTTCCAAATGTTAGCAATGTAATCAGAATAAATTTTAATGTAGCACAAAACTTATTGGCCAAAGAATTGAAGCTTTAAAAAATGCCGACATAACGAAGAGATCGAAGTGATCCACATTGATCTGAACAAACATCAGGAGTGAAATCTAGCAAACCATGCAAGAGGAGCAATGGAGCATTACCAGGAACTTTGCACGGTAAGATGCGGTGTTGCAAAGTAATGCCGCTCGCGAGGAGCGAGTCCAGCCCCGCTTTCGAACCTAGCCCGCCGTTTCCATACACATTGATGGTCACCCGACTTTCCTCACACGCCAAGTGACACTGAATCTCTTGCAACAAAGAAGCTGGCACGCACGACTCGATTACAGGGCAACTCTCGATGTCCCACCACACCAGAACTTCTTGCCTGCCATTCACAGGCTCTCGACACCGTCTCTGCGGATCTTCCAAGCTCTTCAATGTCTGCAGCTCGGGGCTCCCACCAGTCGACACAGCCATGATGCCAAGTAACCCAATTCCGATTCAACCCCCACTGGCTAGATCGATCAGTTAGTTTATTTCTAGACGATCAAGAGCTCTAGCAGTCACCCTGCAATCGAGTGGTTGCAGGAGGACTCAAGTCGACACAAAGAATTCATATTGGTAACTTGTGCATGCACCGAGCTGCTTAATACGCTTGAGATCTAGCACCAGATGCGACTCTGTCAAGGAGGAAAAATGCGAAACGAAAGCACAGTCAGGGATGCTGAACCCTGAACCCTAAAACCCTAAATTCGCTGCAAGCGAGAAGTATACACTCGTGTGAGACGGAGGAGACTGCGGCTTCTTATTTGTCTTCAAGCTGTGATTTTCGCTTCACAATACTATCCTCTCGGAGTGTGACAGGTGATCCCGTAAGGTTCACAAATCCACAGTTCGGATGAAAGTGGAGGGATATTAATTATTGAGGGTAGCCGCCAGCAATAATGATTCTTTAATTGGCACTTTGGCAGGCCTGATCATGCCAGGTCTGTAAATTCCTGTGCATATTCCATGTTTTGGAGCTAAGGTTAGCACTTTGGCAGGCGGCTCATGCAGCGAGCGACTGGTGGCTCCTGGAGCAGTGGAGCTGGCTTGCTCCGAAGTGATGCGAACTGGATGGTGGTCGGCGCACTAACGTGGCCGGAAGAGGAGGAATGCTTTGATGCGGATTTATATGACAGAGTCGATATCGGTGTGTCAGACCGGTACAGATCGACTTCTTCAGGTCTGGCTTCAGTTCAGGGGAGGAAATGCCACGGACCCTTGAAATCTATTTTTAACAAATTGAGCGACAACCTGTTTCGAAAAAACAAATGGTCGCTTCAGTAACTTCAGTTGTGGGCGTGTTTTCACTTCGATCAATGAATGTCCGGTTCAGTTGATT
This sequence comes from Thuidium tamariscinum, assembly GCA_947034885.2. Classification (NCBI taxonomy): domain Eukaryota; kingdom Viridiplantae; phylum Streptophyta; class Bryopsida; order Hypnales; family Thuidiaceae; genus Thuidium; species Thuidium tamariscinum. The sequence continues at coordinate 43,035,954 of OX344750.2, read as the reverse complement.
GTTACAACTGGCTTGCGGCCTGAAATGGAGTGAACGTACAGTAAATGGATGCAAGTCCTTCGGATGTTTGTAGAGCTTTGTGCTCGACTAGCTCTTGAAGGTGCAGATTCGGTGAAGGACACAAATTTCATAATTCGTACCACCCAGAAGCTCTCCGATTCAACATATCAATGATTTGTCTTCGAACCTCCTTGAATGTAGCAGCCTGCGGCAGGGCTCCGCCCTGCGGCCGGCCGCGGTAGGCTGCGCCTTCCGCTGCGCTTTGGTCTTGGGTGTGTGTCTGCAGTTAGGTCAGTCGGTCCTCTGGTCCGTCTCGTCCTGTCTGTCCTGTCTGTCTCTCTTCCGCCAGGCCACCTGTGGCTGGCGGCCTTGTATTTTTCTTCTGTGCAATGAAATCCCGTTTCATTTGTTTCAAAAAAAAAAACATATCAATGATTTGGGGTACAATCGGTCTACTTAATTGAAGGCTAAGGCTTGTACTTCAGTGTTGCGGCTCCACGCACTCACTGATCGATTTATACTGTTATTAGCTACTGTAGTGATTGACAGTACTTACAACGTACCAATGGCAGGCTGTTTGTGAATGATTAAATTACTGTATAGTAACCTGAAAATTTAATGTATTGTAGCAATGGTCAGATTCAGACCGATTCCACAATCTTGAATGAAATTCCCGTGATGGATTTTCCCAACACGATCAGGAAATGACTGTCTTGAGGTAACTTACAGTCTACAGGGTGCCGGGACAGAATCCGATTGCATCAGAGCATGCTCTGTAAAAGGCCCTGTAACGGCAAATGCAGGGGCGACTCCATGATTGATCCAATGGAAAGCCGGCAATCCCAACGTTCAGTTAAATGGGCTTTTGCACATTACACAATGTACACAACAATGTAACAATGTAACCAAAAGAGGCAACACATCATGTCCTATCCGGTTGTTTCATTCCGTATTTTACTTTCAAAAATTGGGAGCCATTGATTTTTGTTAAAAAAATTCACCCCCTCTTAGTGCCGTTGATCTTGACGGGATATAAATATGGATATGGGATACTATATAATACGGATATGATACTATTATAAATTTGGATACAAATACTAGTATGGATATGGGATACGATCCAATACAAATAGGATATAGATATGAATTTGGACTCAATGAGCTCAAAAGAAGTAGTTATTGCTTAGTCAATTAGTAATGTAGAAAAGAAAAGAATTTGGAGCAAAAAAAAATTAATTTTTTATACAAACAAGGGAATTTTGAATTGATTGGTACACAACCCAATGTTTGAAAAGGTATGACAAGAATGACTATTCCTATACTTAACTAAGCCAACTTGCTAACCCTTCATATTTTGCAAATTTGCTGATTTGGAGAAGGATAATGATAGGCTAGGGAATGAAGAGGGACCTATATCAATTGCATTGGAAGTATTTCTTAGAATTGCCCTTTTATTATATCAATATAGTCATGAATGCTAGATGTTTTTCAGCATTTGGATAGGATTATATAATGGTTATCAATATCAATTGTCATCACAATTTGGATCATAAGAGGATTTTTAGCTAGTTTAGAAGACCGTGAGTTCCTGAACCGTGAAAACTTGCTGAAATCTGCCACATAAGCGATTTGGGGTGAGTTCAAGAAAGACCAGTCCTATTTCACTTCACGATCAAAGTAACAATGTTGTTTTTGGCAATAACTTTTGATGCATGAATCCTATAATTTTGAAATTTTTATTGGAGATGCCTAACTTGATGTTAATCAGATCCCTTATTTTTTGAAATTTTTAAAAATTAATTTTATAATTAATTTTTAATTTAGATCATTTGTCATAGTTAGGAATTTTAGGGTTTTTACTATGTTAGGAGTACCCAAATTTAATGATTTACAGCTCAAAATTTCATGGTCTATTTGCATAGTAGGGAATCATGTATCTACCAAAGGACATTTGAAAATATATTATTTTATGCAGTACAAACAACACTTTCATTGCTCACAATTTTTTAACATTGAAGATGGTTTTTAGATAATTCTTTTGGTGAAATCTAATCATCATCAACTATTCCCTAATGGCCAATTTTTAGTTTCTCAAAAAATTTCTTTTCCTATTTTTTACAAATTAAAATATAAAAGTGCCTATTTTCATGAGATTTTGCACTTTTCTAGTTCACCTATTTAGAAAATTTTCCTGCACTTTTCCTTCATAGGTCTTCTTCTTCTTCTTGAAGAAATATTCATTAAGCATATTTTTCATGTTTTTTAAAAATTGTTTTTCTATTTTTAAAGTACTCCCGAAAAATCAGAAGTACTATGGCCAAAGTGTACAAAAACCTTTTGGTCTTTCTTGAACTCACCCTTTGATGTGTCCAAGAGACTACCACATTAGATAATAATATTTAATTAATATTAAATTATTTTAAAAAATATTTTTTTGAAACTTTGAAACTTTTTTAAGTACTATTTTTTAAAATTATTTTTTAATTATTTTTTAATCTAACCAGCAATAATTAGTTTACAGATTGGAGAATGGGATTGAAAAATCCTCTTATGGATGTTCAAATTTTTATTTTTTTCCCTTCAAAACAAGGTGTTTTCTATAATAGAAAGATGTGGACTCATAAAGGTTTTGAACAATCAAATTCTAAAAATTCATTAGAAAGATTTCTCAATCAATTATTATTTGAAACCATTAAAAAATACACAAAACAATGATTTGTCAAAAATGGAGTTTTGGATTTTATTTGAAAGTGAAATTTGGTGTAGTGATTGAGATGATATAAAACAAATAGATATGATGGCTTAAAAGTGGTTTGCGCGAAGGCAAGACCAAAAGAATAGAAGCACTTATTTATATATATATAATTTTTTAAATACAACTAGGCTGCATGAAAGAGTCCAAGAAAAATAAAATACTATAATGGCACTTTGCAAAGGGTCTTAGTTTAAATTCAAAAGAGATTGTAGCTATGTTAGATTGGTTTATTAGTATTTGAACATTGTAAATTGCAAAATCATTTTAAAATGACAAAATCTATAGTTGTGACACTTTAGTTCATTATAGGCCTACTTCCAAGTCAACATTTTATTCACAAGGAATGCCATGGTCCCTAGCCAAAGTTTGAACTCAACTTTGACTACTATGGCTACTTTTCAATCAATCTGTACTTTGAAAATTCAAGACATTAGGCCTAATGTAAATAACCTCTTAGTTTTGAAAATAAAGTCTAAAATGGCTATATTATAAATCATTGATATCCTTCTAGTTAAATTTGGAGTTGATATCAATTTCATTAAACTGGAGAATTTCCACCAATCCAGAAATTGTAACATAATCTTCACAAAGGTATGATTTCAAGTCACAAATAAGTACAAATATAGATATTGATTTTTGGCGACAAAGCTTGGACTGAGTCCAAAAATAATGGAATATTGCCGATTTAATGAATTTGAAGTTGGTTACAATATCCTGTTTAGCCTTCTATAACTCAAGGAGAGAATGCCATGTCTTCATTTTGTAAAGCTCTATTCTGGCAAGCCTTGGTACTAAGTCCTAGGGCCTTTGGGATTTTTCTTAAGGAGCTTGGCTAGAAAAACTAGGGGCCTCACCCACCTCCAACCCCTCATCTAGAGAGTCTTGGAAGCTCCAACTCACCTCAACTTGCCCCACCGTCTTTCTCACCTAGCATTGACACAACAATTACTCTCTTTTCTTTTGTTGCTTTTTCATCATAAAGTTATAAGAAGTTTTTATATTTCAAATGGACCTCCAATACTAATGTCAATATGAAGTGTAGAAAGAAAAAAATTTAGAATAAGTATAATAAAAATGTACATAAGAAACTTGTAGCCAAAACAATAGTGAAAAAATTAAAAATAGTTCATTATTAATTCCTAAATGTATTTGGCTATGTTTTCATCCAAAACGCTCCAAAATTGCCATTTCTAGTTCAAAACCCAAATTTCATTGAAAAAAGCACTTTTGAACACATATAACTGTAGGATCTTGGTTTGAGAAGATGAAGAAATTTCTTACAAATTTTCATTGTATACATTGCAAAATATTAGTGTTTGAGTTGTCAAAACTCCTATTTTGAGCCCCACAAAAAATGGGCAATTGCACTTCACAAGGTCACATTGGTATGAAAAAAATCCAAAATGGTGGTGACTTTTTTTAATTCATTCTAGAAGGCAAGTTGGCTATATGCATAAAAATTGTCAAATCATTTGGAGTTGTACATCATATAGGAAAAGAATGTTGAATAGAAAGAGGTAGAAAATGGTGCAAAAAACAAAATTGTTAATCATTTATTTGGAATTGAAAAATGTCCAATCCCAATGGTTGAAATGTTGTAGTAAACAATCTACATGCAATGATTTTAATTTTTTTTCAAGAACATTGAAAATTGAAATAAGTTACAAAGGACTTCAAAGTTTATTTTACATTAGAGAATCCATTACTACCTACAAACTAAAATTTCTTCTCACTTTTATATCTTTATTCAAAATGGAATGATTCAAAGTATATGTATAAATCTAGATTAAATATTTTTTATTTTTTATTTTCAAAAAAAGTGTTTTTTGAAGAAATTTCTTGAGTTGCCTAAATTGCTTACTAAGCATTGAAATGTACACATCATTCAATAACTTTTGCACTATGTACTCAAAAGATACAAAAATTGTTGGGCATTAAAGCTACGCCTTTAAAAGATGTCGTGTAAAAATTTCAAAGGAAAAAAATAAAAACTCCATTTGAAGTAAGCTAACCAAAACTGCTATGTTGCACGCTCTAAGTCTTCAATCATAGCTTGATGTATGGTGTATTATGTATAGTGTATTGTATATGATGTTTGGTGTATGTTGTATTTAGATGTGTTTATGTGACTACAAAATGACTATTCTCCATGTAATCGTTATTATACTCGGCTTTATATACACATTACTGCAACATTAAAAATGATAGGAAAATCACTTCTGACATTTTAGAAAAAATGCCTAAATATTAAATCTACATGACTTCAAAATAGCTTTAGAATGACATGCCACGTGTCACACTATCACTATAATGTGACTACATTAGAACTTATAAACAACTACAAAATGACATCCTACATGGTTGTCGACATTAGTTATAGTAAAGGTTTGTTGCGACTAGGCTCTAACTAGGGAATGTCTAGACATGTGGCCATCCACAAATCACAAATGTATTAAAGGTCTATTGTGACTTCCAAATGACTAGCAAATGACTGCCAATATGGATGTCTAATTGGTAGGCTTTGTGAAAGTACTTAGACTTTCTCATTCATTATCTGACTAGAAAGAAAAAAATATCATTGTTAGATTTTTAAAACATATTGATTTTAGCTCACTGAAAATAACTTATAGATGACTTCAAAGGTCACAATCACCTCACAATCCAATTTTTGAGAAATGGCTTCTAGTGGTTGTGAAACAGTCATTTTTTGCAGTGATTTTTATCCCTAATTTCTTATAGAGTAAGATTCATATTATAATACACTGTATATATTATACAATGCTTACAAAGCATTGTAACATTACATATTATTGTTGTCATAGAGGTGGAAAAAGAAGGCATTAGGGGAGATTTGAGGCCTCTGAAGGGCCATTTCAAGACTATTCTCATAACTGTTGATCGTTGTTAGTCCAACAATTACTAAAATAAAAATAAAAAATTTAGATTTTGAAGTGTGGAAAAAAATCCAAAAAAATTTAATGACTTGGCACCTTCTTGACCACATATGACTCTTGCAATTTTGCATTCTTGTGGCAATTTTGCATTCCCAAACTACAGAAACTTGTAATCTCCTAAAGACCTCAAATCTCCCCTAATGTCTTGAAAGAGAAGAAAAGAAGTAAATATTTCCACGTCAACACTAAGAAGAGAGGAAGTCTATGAAATGCAATTGTGAATTCCAAATGAAAGTAATGGTATCTCTTTGGAAGGGAAGAAGTCCCACACAATTAAATGTCTCTGCAAAAGCAATTATATTTGTGTGTACAAAACATAGTGGACATCATCCAAAAACAAAAGTTGACAAATGATTTCTATCCGTACATCCATTGGTCATTTTTTTGGCAATTGAGAATTTAAAACACATCATTTCTACATCTACTATTGCTTTGGCATTTATTAGAGAAGAAACTAAGATACAAACTATAGTTGAAGACTTGGAGCATGCAACATATCAATTTTTTCTTATTCCAAAGGAAGTTGAGTAACTTTCATACTTTCTAAGACTTAATGCATCTAGGAAGTTGAGGACTACTGTTAAGTCTAATAAAGTATGAAAGTAATAAAGTATATATAAGTATGAAAGTATGAAAGTTACTCAACTTCCTTTGGAATAAGAAAAAATTGATATGTTACAAGCTCTAAGTCTTCAACCATAGCTTGTATCTTAGTTTCTTCTCTAACATACACCAAAGCAATAGTAGATGTAGAAATGATGTGTTTCAAATCCTCAACCGCCAAAAAAACAACCAATGGATGTACCGATAGAAACAATTTGAAAACTTATGTATCCGGATGATGTCCACTATTTTTTGTATGCACAAATATAATTGCTTTGGCGGAGACATTTGATTGTGTGGGTCGTTCTCCCTTCCAAAGAAGTACCATTACGTTCATTTGGAATTCACAATCACATTTCATAGACTTCCTCTCTCTTCTTAGTGTCAATATGGAAATATTTCCTTCTTTTTTTGTTTTTCAAGATCTTCTTTTTCCACCTCTATAACAATGATAATATGTAATCCTATGATGCTTTGTAAGCATTGTATAATACACACGGACTACTATAATATGGCTCTTATATCTCATTTAAGTGTATTGTTAACAACATTACAAAAAATGTTGTGAATGGTCTCATCTAATAGTTGTATTTCTATACAACTTGGACAAGATTTAATACAATTCTCAATGTTAGATTGAAAATTGCCTCCTATCCTTTGGTATGTGCTCCATTTGCTTTGTTTAGAAGAAATGGTGCTATGTAGTAAAAAATGCTTACCTCTAGGATTAACATTGGAGTTTGTTGTTTTCAATAGGAACAAATTTTTCTAGTTTCATATCACATATATAGAGGCAAAAAACCAACTCCTTCACTAGATTCTGTAAACTTTATACTATTTTGAAGTTTTTTCCATTGTTTTTGAGTGTGCACAACATCATTGATATCTATAAATCTTCCATGGCTTTTAAGAAGTAGATGGATGGAAACTTCTACTTCACAAATCTCATAGAAGTAGGGTGCCTCTCTTTTTGTAAACAATCAATCATAAGATTCCTACTACCAAACGAAAATTGAACAAATTTTGGAGAAGACTATAAAAACACAATAAAAAGAGGGTCTTGGTGGCTCATCTATAACATACAATAAGTTTGTTGTTGTGAATTTTGATTTCCATCCACCAACCTTTTTGGCTCTTCAAATGTCTTATCCATGTCTTCATCAAAAGTAGAATTGGATTTGAAATTTAACAAATGGAAGTAGGCGTCTTTAAACGTCAAAGAATAAGTGGCTCTTTCACATACAAAAGCTTCATGTAGTATATCTTCTACTCCTACAATGTACTCCAAATTGCCTTCAAAATCATATGGATGGTAATATTCATCCTCATTAAATTCATTATCTTCTTCCATGATTATTACACACCTTCTATAAGTTGTACTTAAAAACATAATGAATGCTAAATAAAAATTAAATACAAACTTATTAAAAAGAATGTTTCATGAAGAGATCAAGGCACCCAACTATTGAGAGTGATCAATTGCCAAAGACAATCTCTTGACCCCAAAGCTCCATCTTATATAATGGTGAATAAAAAAATAAAAGCTATTAGTTTTAAAAATAGAATGGAATTACTTTTCTATATTTATTTTTTTAATTAAATTTTTTTACTAAAGTAAAAGTGCTAATTACATTTTTCTAATTATATATTATCCAAAGTTTCTCTTATTCAATTCTTGATCTTCTACTTAGAGGCATTTAAATTCAAATTTCAACATACTTATAATTGTGTTTATCCAATGCACTAGTCATCCAAGTGGAATTGTCTAAGTCCACTATAGAAATCCAATAATTTCTAGATATCCATCTCTAAGCATTCCAATGTCTGTATCATCCAACTAGAGTTGTGAAATCCCAATACACATATCCGCCATGTAAAAATATCTATTTCCAATAAATCTCTAGTTATTCACTTGTGCACATTTTATCATATAGTAGCTTATGATCATTTGCCAATGCATTCATCCATCAAAGGTAATGACACAATCATCATGTCTTTCATCTATCAATGCATTTATGCATACAAGATTGTGACAAGGATCTTGACATTGATGAAACTCTAAATCATAACTTGGAAGTTCTTGTGGACAATGTTTACATGAAAAATTCAATATTGTAAATACATAACAATGCAATTCACACTTGAAGAAGCCCGTGTTTTTGAATTTTTCTGTGCCAAAGTTGACAGATTTTGCTAGACATCCTATGTAACAATTCAAGTTTTTATGTCAACAATGACATCTAAAGTAACATCTTGATGTTACTTTAGATGTCATTTTTGATATAAAAACATGAGTTGTTATATAGGATGTCTAGCAAAATCCGTCAACTTTGACATACGCCCCTTCTAGTGACACAAAAAAGCAAGGTTTTCTTATAGTGTCATAACAAACATGCATAAACTCTTTAAGAGAATTAGGTCTCTAGAACTTTGAACATAGCACTAGATTTATAAAAAATATATTAAAAGTGTTCAAAAAAAATTCTCTTCCTAACCATTGCATATATACTAGAAAAAGTACAAGTGTTAAAACAAAAATGAAGTGGGAACTAGGGTTTTGACTTCCTCCCTTCATCTTTTCTACAAATGGAAAGTAGAAAGGTTCAAAATAGAGAACTTTATTATCAACAAACCTTTTTGAATGCATTTACCATTGACATTGCATGCCTATATATAATGGGTTATCATTTTTTTTAACATTTGTATTTGTATTCTAAATATGAAATCCTAAACATGAAATACATATTTGTAATTGTAATGAGTCTTTTATAGTTCCAATGCTCATATACAATTCCCGATACGTATACATGTATGATGAAGTGCAATATAAAAAAATTGAATGAGTACTCTCTATATTCTTAAGGGAAATATTTATCTTCATGAACCTACCATTGAATAAAACCATTATTGAACGATGAAACTTTGGAAGGAAAATTAAGAAATTCTTCATAGAACCAATTAAACCCTACATGCACAAACTACGTTTTTTTTTGGCAACATAGCAGTTTTGGTTAGCTTACTACAAACGGAGTTTTTATTTTTTTCCTTTGAAATTTTCATACAACATCTTTCAAAGGTGTAGCTTTAATGCCCAACAATTTTGTATCTTTTTGAGTACATAATGCAAAAGTTATTGAATGATGTATACATTTCAATGCTTAGTGAGTAACTTAGGCAACTCAAGAAATTTCTTCAAAAAACACTTCTTTTGAAAATGAAAATTTTTAAATTGTTTACCTAGATTTCTGTATATGTAGAATACTCTGAATCATTTCATTTGGAATAAAGAGATGAAAGTGAGGAGGAGTTTTAGTTTGTAGGTAGTAATGGATTCTCTAATGTAAAATAAACTTTGAAGTCCTTTGTTACTTATTTCAATTTTCAATGTTCTTGAAAAAAAATTAAAATCATTGCATGTAGATTGTTTATTACAACATTTCGACCATTGGGATTGGACATTTTTCAATTTTGTAAATAAATGATTAACAATCTTGTTTTTTACACCATTTACTACTTCTTTATATTCAACATTTTTTTCCGATATGTTGTACAATTCCAAATAATTTGACAATTTTAGTGCATATAGCCAACTTGCCTTCTAGAATAAATTAAAAAAGCAACCACAATTTTGGATATTTTTTCATACCAATGTGACCTTGTGAAGTACCCATTTTTTGTGGGGCCGAAAAATAGGAGTTTTGACAACTCAAACACTAATATTTTGCAATGTACACAGTGGAAATTTGTAAAAAATTTCTTCATCCTCTCAAACCAACGTACTAGAAGATCCCATGGTTATATGTATTTTTTTTATAAAATTTGAGTTTTGTATTAGAAATGGAAGTCTTGGGATGTTTTGGATGAAAACATAGCCAATTAATACATTTAGGAATTAATAATGAACTATTTTTAATTTTTTCACTATTGTTTTGGCTACAAGTTTCTTATATACATTTTTATTATACTTATTCTAAATTTTTTGCTTTCTACACTTTATATTGACATTAGTATTGGAGGTCCATTTGAAATATAAAAACTCATCATAACTTTGTGATGAAAAAACAACATAGGAGAAAAAAACAATTTCTGGGCCAACACTAGGTGAGAAAGGGTGGGGCAAGTTGAGGCAAGTTGGGGCTTCCTAGACTCTCCGGACAAGGGATTGGGGTAGGCGAGACCCCTAAGGCCCTGGTACTTAGGCTTGCTTTATAAATGTTTGTCTAAAATTTGTCTACAAAATTGTAAATGATTTCATTGGTCCATTTCAAATCTTAGGGTTTCATACTCAAAAGACGCCTAGTTGGCTAAAATTCCATATCATATATAACTTCCACCAATATTATTGAGTAAGTGGAACTTATAGCAGAGAAGTTTGTCACCACCTTAGGAGTTGATGCCGAGGTTGATGCCAAACTTGTTAAAAGGGCTAAACCTTCTACGCCTTGTCCATCTTCAATTCTTCATCGTGGCATTGTCAATTTTTCAAATAAGTATGAGAGTGTTGCAATTACCATCAATAATGAGAGTGCTACAATTGCGAATTGGAACACTACAATTTATATATTGCTACTACGGTGCTTTACTAATGAATTTTCATAGTAAAATTGATGTATAGTCAAACTTTTTTTCTACAATTTTGTCTCTACTTTTGTCTTTTTAAATGGATTATTTGAATATATTTCCAACAATTTTTTATTGAACCTAGATTTATTGATTCAATAATTTGGCTATTTTAAACTTTGTTACTATAATTTATGATTAGGAAATTGTTGAGTTTTTATAAATCACTTAGTTGAGTTTTCCATCTTAGTTCTATCTACTTTCTTTTGATACAAGCTACTTCTAGAAATTTGATCAATCAATCTTGGTTTGGAAGATTATATGGATACTCAAATTCAATTAATAAAGCGTGAGGTTCTTCATTTAAACTAAGGTTTTTCATTAAGTATTTTCAAAATATATATTCAAATTCAATATTCATATTAAAAAATGTGAATCATAGAAGTTTGGTTTTCACTTCAAATGTAGTAAAAATTAAAGAATTAAAGTAATTAAAGAATGACATGAATGTATTAAAGTATAATTTTAGAGGATGTCCGATTCCATGTATGAAACCATTCACTAGATGGGTATAACTAGTGATGACATGGCAACTTCCCTCCACACCAAATCGGACAATGAAGTAGACAAGGCTTATGCCATGATGCTTATAGGCAGTTTATCTTTAATAAGATTTCATTTTTGTATTGGATTTTATTCTAAAGATGTTAATTTAGAGCTTGCTTATACTAAATATACGATTAGTGGTAACTTTGCTTTTTGGTTGGGAAGTATTTTTGTCTTCTTTACTTCCTATTATTCTTTTCGTCAACTTTTTTTTAACTTTTTTGCTTTCACAACCACTGGACAAACAAGTATGAAACGGGCCTTAACGCTGAGGCCCGGCAGGCTCTCTGCAGCACCTCTCCTGCTTTCTTGTCCTTCACATGGGACTCCCTGGACACCCACTACGACGCAATCGTGAAATTTACTTCAAACTTGACTTCAAGGTTACCCATGTACGCAGATTCAATGGCCCCGTTTCAAACAAATTCGATGGACATTGCCGAGCAAGAAAATCCCAATTGCACTGCAATCGCCAAGACACAGAATTCTACTCCATTTTTGGCAACTTTCCAAGGATCAATGATCCTGCCCTCTGTTGTAATTCCACAAAGCTAATGCTGTTCTCGCCAACATGGAAAACCAGGGGCACAGTAGTGGCAGCAGACTTTCTGTAAAGGAAAGCATCAAATACCTGTGCGACTTGATCACAGGATTAGGAGTGGCAGGCATGACTCCGGAGACTCTTCGGTTAGCCAAGTTCAACAAGTTGGAATCACATCAATCCCTGCTGCGCACATTACATGACATTGTCATTCTCTCATTGCCAAACCCTAATAAAACCTCTCCTCAGACGAATCCCGCAATTCTTAAGTCCCAGAAGCAGCAGGGTAAGGAATCGAAGCCGTTGGAGCGTATTTGGGAGGAATTATCAGATGAAGAGGTATTAGGGATTGTGAAATTTCATCTGGCGTTGTGGGGATACCCTCCGCACTCGCCTTTCTTCACGCTGCACGTTGACGCGCATGGCAGCAGCAGGCATTACTTGTTAGCACTCGGGTGGATGATTTCCTATTGTGGGTTGATTGAGAGGGGATTGGAGCGCCGGTTGCAACCCTTGCTGGCTGCTCGAAGTGCCGCACCGTTACCCGATGATTACCCTCTTGACATGGCTGATAGTTCTGAGGCGGTGGTCAGGGCGAGGAATGCCGAGTGGGCTGCACGGGATTTTGTTAGAAGAATGGTCGTTGCGACCGATCGAGTGGAAGAGGAGGACCTGCGAACGGAAATGCGAGTCGACCAGGTCTTGGTGTTGTACGGACAGGTAAGAATTCGGGATAAACAAATTCTTTCGGAGGGTTGTGAGTGTAGAAGACATGGCATTGACCGCACCATGCAAGTCTCAAATGGCTGCGTCAATTGGAAATAGTGATTTATGAATTGAAACTTTCAGCAACTATCAAATTTTCACACAAAAATGGCTCAAGAATTATGTATATATTGTGATTTCTGATGCACGTCGTGATGATAAACCAAAATTTTAATTGGAACAAGGGCCTCTCTTCCTCTGCACATCCACCGCACATGGTTATTCTATATTGGTGGGATATGCAAATTCTTTCAGAGTGTTGCGGGTTTAGTAGATTTTCCATTGATTACACACTCCAAGTTTCAGATCGATGGCTCTGTCAAATCAAAATAGTGTTATATGAATTGAAACTTCTTACAACTACCTAGGATCATGGCGTGCACCAAAAATATGGTTCAAGAATCGTGTACATCTTGTGATTTATGATGCATTTAGTGGCGGGCACCCAAAGTTTTAGTACGACAAAGCCTCCATTTCACAGTAAATCCACCGCAAATTGTGAATCTATTTTGCGTTGAGAGTGAAAGTCGGTCATATAAGATTATATTTTGCGATTCTACAATCAACGATTCCGTGAATAGAGTTTATAAGAAGAGAACCAACTTTCTTACAATGTGAACAAAGAGTCTTGCAATTAGTGTGGATAGGGTGTGGTTCGTGCTGGGAAAAGAAGAAGCATACAGTCAATGGCATGTCAACCCTACATGTGTGACCTTATTCTGTTAGCAAGTTTGAAGATCATGAAGATCAGTTGAGCCAGACCCACAGCAATTCAATTTAGGGTTTAGGGTTTTGTGACATTGCTAGGTGACTGCAAGCCTGAACGCGATCGAGGCACTGCAGCAGAGCAAGGTGAAGAAATTGCACGATTTGGAGCTAGCGCAGCTAGCGGCCGGAGTGAAACTCCCGCACTCCCCTTACGAATTGCAACTGTTACAGCACCGGAAACATATGGACGTGCATTGTGAAGCAATAGCAGCAGCGAAAGCAATTGAAGAGGAGACCGAGTTATGCCGTAAGCACGAAGCTTTGTTTTGGCAGTGGATGGAGAGCGTTGCTCATGAAGAGCTCTCAAGGCCTTCGACCTTACCACAACTCGACCTTACTGGTGTCACAGAAGCAGAGCTTTTACCCGCAATTGAACACCTGAAACACAAATTGGCAACCTGTGAGCAAAGGAATGAGACATCCTCATCTTGTAGAAATAGTCCTACATCAACAGATCCCGACATAATGATATCAGAGTCTTTCAAGCGAAGTGCATCGATAGTGGATGCTTACCCTAGTGAAAAGAGTTTGCTACCCAAGGAGATTGCGGAAGTCTTGTTGAGGCCGCCAGTTTTTGTGTACAGACCTCGAAAGAGACCGGACACTAGGACTATCAAAGCCACACTCAGAAATGAAGAAGGGAATGATCCTCAAACGGCCTTGTTCAAGATGAAGAGGTAAGCTATCACAACCAAGGATTCGTGGGATTTAAAACGACCAATTTGATTGATCATATTGTGAAAAAACAATAATTTGGATCATGGGGTCAAATTATATATCACTAGAAAGAGTGAAGGATATTGCATGCATTGGTAATAAAGCAATTAAAAAAATTGAACGAAAGAAAGTCTTCGCATGATCAACTCTTAACTGTAAAGAAAACACATGAGGTCTAATTTGGTCGTTTTGGTCTAACCATATTCTGGTCACCATAATCGATTCATGTAGATTCCTGCAGACATACTCTGTACGAGTTTCCCTCTTTTGATGGCCTCGTGATTTTGCAACCGAAATCTTTAAAGGGTCTTCTAACTCAATGTGGGCTTTAGCATACTGTAGTGGAACTCACTTTTGCTTATCATGGGATACAGACTCATGGAGGTGGATGAAATGGTGAGAGGGATTCTTGCCAGAACTCGAGCTGAAAACAAGTGAGTTTTCTCTTTGACATTGTCAGTCTGTCACTCGCTTTCTAATGTAACTGAGCTCCTTACCTGTTTGTCAAGGATATGTGTAAATTGTTGAATTTTTGGGTCTGCTTGTATGATTTTCGCCTGAAAGTTCAGGAGTTTGTTACCTGTTGTGAAAGATTGAAGTACAGTACCACATTGGTGAATGCTTCCTCTGACGTCTTTCATTGTTAGGGTTCTTATGTTGCATGCTGGGTGCGATTTTCCAGGGCTGTTATTGTGGATATTATGAAACCTATTGTGGAGGACGAGAGCTATGTGGTCGTTGGTCTCTGAGCTTATTACGAGCCCTTTTGACCTTCTCGAGCCTTAAGAGTACGTGCTCACGTCTTGAACTCTCTTTGTGTGCCTGTGCTTTCTTTCACGGCTGCCATGAAATATTAGCAACAATGATGGATTATCCACATTCCCACGTTTAAGAAGTATGTCAATGCATGTAAATAGGACCAATAAATGCTGAATTACTCTTTTCTTACGCTAAATTTGTTGTGTTTCTGATGCTCGCTTCAGAGTACCTTCTAAGGCAAAAACCGGGGACCTCAACCAGATGCAAGTCGCCAATGATCAGCAAGATCTTCTTCAACAGGAGTTTGAACACTTGTAATGGTTAATTAACTGACTAAACTCTTTAGAGAAGGAATTCGAGAGCTCACGTCAAATTTTCAAGCGAATATATCTGCATCAGGTGAATAAATGGGCACACTGTTACTAACAAATTTCCTTTTTCATGATTCATTCTGCACACATGCGATCGTCTTGTTTTGCTAAAGAGTGCACCTGATGGACAGGGATCTGTGAAGATGATGCATGGATAATTAATGCGAGGGAAGAGTATTTGGAGGAGTGGAGGAAGACTTGTGTCGCTAGAAATATCTACTGATAGGTTTATATAACCTTGAAGCTGTCCCTCTTGGCTCTTCGGATGGACCTGTTAAAATTGGGACGATAAAGCGAAGATTAGCATAGGCCCTGCGCGCAAGGATGACACGCACTAATCGAGAGACGGTCCAAATGTTTCTCATAATGTTTCGTTCATTTCCTAGGCCATTTCTCTCTTTTTTCCCTTCAGGAATCTTCGAAAGCAGTATGAACAATTCAGTCTCGACGTCGTGTACTTGCTAAGATCTTTTAACACATGTTGCAAAGATGCAACCTTTCTGGCTCTCTGGAATTACTAATGGAATAGGAATTTATACAAATACTGCTAGCTTACTGGCGGTATTGTTGAAGACCTTTGTGAATTGCCGATCAGGGCATTAGTTGGAGTGTCTACGTTGAATAGATGTGTGTAAGTCACCGTGAATTCTAGTGTCTGTCGCTCTGGCAGTCGAGAAGTGTTTGCTGTTACTTAATATGCAATGCCATTTTTACTCTATTGTTCAAATTTCCATGCCTGTTTCAACCAGTGGCATACTAGAGTCAAAGTTAACAGTCGTGAAATCAATAGTTTTCCCTTGGGAATGCAAAAATGTTATCATGATTTGTGCCCTACTGTACAACTTATGTTATGGCCTCGGGAGTGAGTGTGATTTGCAGATCATTCCTACCAGGCATGCTCGATCCGGCGAGCCATGGACTTGTCGTCCACTGCTGGACAAATTCCACAACCGAGGTGAGAACCTCTCTGGCAGAATTACACTACCGAGGCTTTGAGCAAGTCTGCCTACAACCGAGACCTGAACGACGACGGCCTTTATAATGAACTCATTTTGCAGGTAAATCCTCTTCACGCAGTTTGTTTGGGCTCACAAGGTTGTTGCTTTGTGCTAGAGACAGTAAGTATAGTTTCTGAGGGAGCATTGAACAGTACTGGGAAGGGGCACGCACTGCGTGTTGCAGGTTTGCAATTTAGTTTTGACGTGGGCACCAATCAGCAACTTGTTCAGGCACAGCAGTCCGCTTGCTCCACAACTGAGGTTCGATGTGAATGGCTCAGGCTAGCTGAATCCCACTACCGAGTCCTGAAGGAACGACGCTGGTTGAATCCCGCCCACAACATCCTTGAATGACTCAGGGCCATTATAACCCATATGCAGGGTGATGCCAGAGATTCTGGGCTTTGAGGTGTTTTAATTCATGTGAGACTATTGAGAATTGGTCGGTGAAGTTCTGGGGATTGAATTGGGTATTCGGATTGAAGCGCAAGAAGCAAGCCACTTCGGAAGCCACGCAGGGATGGGGGTTTACAAGGAAGAGTACGTGGTCGTGCGTAGGGGCTTGAAACCCTGGGATCCCAGTGAGATTACAATCAACTGCCCCGACAAATTGGGCCTTGGTTTCGATCTCACCCGAATTATATTTGAGTTTGGCCTCTGTGTGACTAAAGGAGGTAATGTTGATAAATTTTCTAGTTACTTACGTGGGCACCATGACACCTGGAAGATGAATTCTAGAATAACAGAATGCTAAATTACTTTCAATGTACATACGCTGATGAGTGATGCTTTATATTCATTTTGTTAGAGTGTTAGATGCGATGTATACAGTACTGATTTGGTTAGTTTCATGCCCTCTGGCTGATGTGTTTGTACGCGTTGATTATCTTCAGATTATTTCCATGAATCGATCTTTCTCCGTTCAAGCGATCTACTCTCTACAAATCTGCATACATACTATTCGGCGTCTTGATTTGTTCGTAAGAGCTCAGACAGTTTGATTCTCATTAAGGATTGTGTGTGTGTTGCTCTGATCTACAGATATTTCAACAGATGGTCGCTGGTGTTTTGTAGTGCTTTGGGTGACACCTTTAGCTTGCCTTTCAACGGTGCATTGGCAGCTACTGAAAGAGCGTTTGGAAGACGTCTGCCCGTCTGCATTAGCGCCTTGCTGGTTACCTCCAGTAGCTCCTCCCGTGCCTGAGTCAGAGAGAGTTCTGCTCCTGGGCGTCCGCTCGTCTGGTCGGACGGGCCTCCATGGTATTTTTATATTGCATATTTGTGTCCTCTTGGTATGGAGATAAATATTTTAATTGCTATTTGGAGTCTTCATTTGAATCATAATCGTCATGCAGAGCATTTTTTTTCAGTTTTTTCTTACAAGGCTAGTTAGACTTTCGTCGCTCCTTTCATCCCTTCCAAACAAATGAAGTTGTTCTTTCTAATTATTTTTCATATCCATGATTGGTTCTCCAGATGTTGTGCATAAACTATGGAGGATGGAGTTGACCATACACAAAGCCCAAGTGAATTCCATTCCAAAAGGGAAATCTATTGGCTTGTTTTCTGTGACAGACAACAGGTACGTGCTGTTACAAGCACTCGTAATGTGGATCTCTTGGGTAGGCTGATTACGAAATAGGTTAACCTGGATTTATCAAGCTTCATGTAATTAATTAATGCGAGTTCTTTCTTCAGGAACAAGCTGCCATGGTCGAAGGAGAGGGTAACGGAAGTGAAAAGGAAATGGAGGAGTTTTTTGGAGATGCATATTCATTTTGCGAGATTAGTTCTGCTGGTTCTGAGGACGGGGGATTGGATTGCTTTCCCTTGCCTACTTCAGTGACCAAAGAGATATTCTGGGATTATCCTGCAACTTTTGAACAAGATGATACTCGAAGTGAGAAGGGTTATGAAAGAAACAGAAATCTCTCCAGTCGAGTTGTTGTTACCGTTGATAACAGCACGAGCCCTGCTCATAGCCTGCTTCAAATTTCCTGCAAGAGCCGGAAAGGCTTATTGTATGACTGCCTTCGAATTGTGAAGGACTTAAACCTCAAGGTCAGTGTCATTGGAAGTTTCAGTCATTTAGTTTAGGGTATAGGGTTTTTACTTTGAAAATTGTAGTAGGAATATGTTGCAGTTGAAATCCATTTATGCATAACTGTGTATCGAAGCTCACTGTGTTAGAATCTCAAATGAAGTTTTTCATGTTGAAAGACTTGGTCCTTGTTTTGGTTAATATCTGAATTTTTTGTTCAAAATCATGTTTTTTGTCATGTTTTATTTTATTAGTAGAGATCTTCCAACTGTGGGACTTGTGAAGCACATCAATCACCTTTGAAATAACGGCATGGTTCTTATGTTAATATATATGCAGGTAGCACATGGACGGATTCCCAATGCTCAGTTGGAGAAGAACAACTCTGAGCTCTGTTTGTTTGTGGTGGATTCACATGGTCGGCAGATCTCCGACGCACAAGAGCAGATGGTTTTGGTGCAATGCATGGAAGAAGAAATTGGGAATCCTATTCGGATTAAGGTGGAGACTCGGGGGATTGACACGCAGTTGGTTGTTGCCACTCCTATTGAGAAGGGCGGGAGGGGTCGACCCCTGGTTTTACATGACGTAACCCAAGCTCTGAACATTCTAGACATCAGCGTTTTCAAGGTCCTAAACCCTAAACCCCCAAACCCTCAAAAGCATAAACCTCCACATGCCTGATACATTTCTTGCTGGCATCATAATTATCAATATTGATTTTTGATAACTTTTCTATCCATAGTCTTTTGTTTAAGAACGTGTTGGCTAATTAATTCTATCAAGTTACTTCAATCTTCCTCAGTGAACAGAACAGTGATTCTGTCTTGAACGACAAACATCAACTTCACTTCTTGTTTCTTACCAGTTCCCAGTTCTTGAACCAGGCATATATGACGTTGCATGATTTGTATTCTTATTTCATAGACGTGTCATGGGTGAATTTCATACTGTCTTTTCAAGTGACTGGCATTTTGATTTCCGTCTTTCACGTTCATTACTGGTAGAAAATTATTTTTTGTCTTGCTCATGACGTGCCTGCTGCCGTCCTTGAAACCGGTAGGGAAATGTCTTCCATTTTCTGTTTGAGGTTTTACGGTTTAGGGTTTAGGGTTTGAAATGAGCATGAACTCCAACCCTGTTTGCAGCATGATCATTAAGGCTTGCTAGAATATAATTTAACTGAAATTCTTATTGTGAAATTGCAGGCTGACGTTGGGAGGCATGTATACAATGAGAAACGTTGGGAGATTTACCAGTTCTTGCTTGTGGACGAAGATGAGCCTTCTTTGAAATGCAGTCGGGTGCGCAATTGTATTGTGGATCGAGTTCGGCAGGAACTGTTGGGCTGAATGGAACACGAATCTAGTTCATTTGCACTGGCCTTAACCCTGGAACGTCTGGACTCATTGGAGAACAGGAAAGATGTCTGAAAAGTGGAATCATTTTGAAGAGTGGTGTAGGGATATATTTTCTCTGGATGCAACAAAGAACCGCAGGATATGGAAGTGTAGCTTGTTAATTGTGGGATTGAGTAGTAGAATCAGTGGAAATATTGGAAATCTTGTGCAGATCCAGACGTTTGATCAGAAGAAGAATGGCGTTGACCTTCGCAGGCAGCTACTGACCGTGGAAGTTTCCAAGTCGAGTAGGTCATCCAAGTGCTCCTAAAATTGCAGCCAATTTTGCCATGCACAGAACAAGAAGACAAGAAGGAGATGTGAAAGGAATCTTAATGGCTACTTCTAAGTTGTAAAAATTGTGGGGCTTGCAACACATGTGGCTTTCAAGACAATTGTAGAAACACTCATTTTCAGTGACCTGACCTCATTTTGCTCACAATGCCTGGTGATGAATGTATCAAGAAATGGAAATAGTGCCCATGCAATATAATATAAATTAATTCAGAACAATGCATTGAATTGTCAATTAGCATGTGAAGATGCAACCGCTCATAGCAACGCCGTTTGCAACTTGTCAGCAATAAAGTAAGTTAGGACGTTTCTTTCTTCTTCGCACCGACACATGGCATTTGACTTACTTTATTGCTTCATGTTCTCGTATGAAATTCTCTCCTATCACATGATCATTTTTTTATCACTGCTTTTTTATAATCATCATTACAAACGTTGCCCCAACTCCCCAAGTGTATAAGGTAGGTACTAGGTACACCCAAAAGCACCTTGTTCCTAAAAGTGCCAGCTACAGCGTACATACATTTTCAAAATCAGTCATGTTCACAGACTATAGATGGCAGTGCACATACATTTTCAAAATCAGTCATGTTCACAAACAGACTTTGATCGTTAATAACTTTTGTATACGGTATTCAAATCCTACATTCTTTAGTACGTTGGAACATGCTTTCACTTGCGAACAAGACTACATAAAAATCTGAACTAGCTAATAACAGTAACTAGGCACAGTATGAATAAGTGGTGCTTTTGAATGTACCTACCTTACATGCACTTTTTTTGCATGGGCACACAAGATTTTTACCTCCAACATAACAAATTGCACTAAGGGGCTTTTTTGAGTGTACCTACCTTACATGCACTTTTTTTGCATAGGCACACAAAATTTTTACCTCCAACATAACAAATTGCACTAAGGGAGAAACACCCAATACCAAACATGTACCTTGCATTGGACCCTAGACTCATCCAAAACCATCCCTAGATTGCAATTAATGTGCTTGCCAAATGCTTAACACTAATTTGCTAATGCATATTAACCAAAATCTGATTGGCTCATTGCTACTTTTAGCAACATTCAGATTTGGAAGCATCTATTGAACAATTTCAGTGGTTTAGGGAACCAACACTTTGGAAAATCATAGAAATTACATACAGCATCCAAAAAATCTTACAAATTAAATTGACCAAATATGGCTATACAATACAACTAAGGTAGTTTAACATCCAAAATGGATATAAGTTGACACTCCAACTTCACAAAATTTATAAAGGGAAGTTGCAAGACCTTAAGCAACTATAATTATAGAATGAAAAAGACATCAAAGCTTGTGTCATGCAATTATCAATGTATTTAAGCTCATGCACAAAGTGTGGCAAAGCAAAAGTATTTGATACAAGCACTAATTAAAAACACTATTGAAGCCAAAAACAAAAGATTGTGCTTTTGCATTCTTTATTTTTGTAGGAACATCCAAATTCCTACCTTTTAATTCTAATACAAGTGTGCACGTGATCATGGTGAGCCTCAATCTTCATATGAATAATTTCGTAATTTCTAAAGGATCTATACAAATCTTCTATAAGTGATTTGTATGACATGTCCAAAAAACTTCCTAAAAAAACAAAACTTCAATGCATGGCATACGTGAGAGTTTTATCTATACCCTTGAGAGAAAGTATATACAACCATGTTCTTTATTGTTGAACTCTGAATCCTAATGAGATGTTCAAAAGTTATTCATTTTGGATTTTATGCAATGAACAATTTTTTTCTAACATTAAATTGTAAGTCATTTACATCTTAAATAAAGTTGATAAATTAGTAGAAGTTAGAAGTTTGAAATGGTTTTAGCTAATCTAGGACTAAATTGTAGTTTTCCAAATCCAATTTCAAAAATTCAAACTTTTTATAAGCTTAAGTTGTACAACACAACATGCCTATTCTAAAATAGTAAAAATATTTATAATAGAATATTTTTAACAAAAATTAAAGATATATGAGGTTTTATTTCTAAATCATCTTTCAAGACTTCATCCAACATTTGCTTCTAGCCTATAAGCCTAAGTTAATTTTTAACTTCAAAAATTAATTCTTTATGTTACTTAAATTGAAAAGTTCTTTTTCTTCTTGAAAGTAAATGAATATTGATATTTACAATCTAAAGCTAGCACTCTTAATTATCTACTTTTATTGTATTCTATTTTTAAAATTTTAAAATTTTAAAATTTTAAAAAAATATTATATGTTATTAAAAATTTCTAGAAATTACCCAAGTGATCTTGAATTTAAAGTTGTATTTTATTGAATTCTTAAAGATCTAACTTCAGCTTCTAATTTCTCATATAACTATGGTTTTTATAATAAGATAAACTACAAACTACAAATTTAAAAACATACCTAGAAATCCATTTCTACCACATGCCCATACTCTAATATGTATATTGTAAGTGTATCTTGAGGCTTGCTTTCATTCATTTTCATTGCATTTTTTGTCTCTTCATATATACAATTTAAACAACATTTTTTACAAGAAGGTATATAAATTCTATCTATGATCTAATCCTTCTTTAAGCATATGATCTATTTCTTTATATTTCCCTTCTTGACTTTCTCCAACTTATTTTCTATATATATTTATTTTTCTTCTATTTTTTGGCATATTTTAGAATTGCAACCTTTGACTTCTATTACTAATACCTACTAATTAGTTTATAATTATTTTAGGAATTAGAAGCTGGAGCGGTGGAGCGGCCTGGCGATGGTGGCATGCCGTAGCTGAACGGACAGCGCATGATGCTGCTCGGACGGAGGCTGCAGACAACTCCGCATGCAAGAAACACCACACCGAAAATCCAAGCAGTTGAACTCCAGTTCACTGAAAAATCTTGTGCCATACTCAGATCCGAAATTTCAGGATCTAGGAAGCTCCGCTCCTACATGCGACGAAGTTTGGAACTTGCTTGAACTGAGCGGCTGGGGAGGCAAGGAGTCACAGCAGTTCGTGGACTTCCAGGTGATAGGGATGACGGGCGAGTACAATGAGATCTACAGCTAACTGAAGTTCAATCCTCCAAGCCGAATAGCATCATGCGTCACCCACTGAGAATCAATCGATGCAGCTCACAAAGGTTCCGGGAATTACAGGTTATCAAGCATCCGTTGCATATTTACTTCTAAATTCTTACTGTTTTCTTCTTTTAGTTGTACGTACTAACACTTTGCAAGCACAAGCATGGTCCAAGAGGTTAGAATCTGCAGTCCACCACTCGCAGTTAGATCCCGCATGCAGATGTGATAGTTTTGAATTTGTTTCCCATAAAGCAAATCGACATACCAAAATCAGCACACAAACACGACAAAACAACGCCCTCAAACCACAAACTAGCAAGCCTGCTCTCAAACCAGAACAACATTTACGTATCGGGTTTATAAACCACACCCCTGTGCTTGTAGCGAAACTAGAGCCTGAGAACCTCCGATTCTCTCCCCGCACACACTCTCCTCACACAGCGAAGCACAGCTCATGCTCACAGCTCCAGGATGACTTAGAACACGGCAAAGGCATTGGGACTGACTCGGCTACCAACCTCCTGGCGCACGGCATCATCGTGGTGACTGCTCCGTCCGGCAACACCGAGGCGCAGCACCTACCCGACAGCGCTCCCCGAATCCTGCGCCACCGTCGACGACATCGAACTGCGGATCTTGACAGCGCTCCCCGAATCCTGCGCCACCGCCGACAACATCGAACTGCGGACCTTGAGCGGACACATGCGAATCAGCTCCTTGCTCCGAGGTTACAATTACCCATCTCTATTCAGCATTTACTGCTTGTAGGCCTCTCTATAAGGCCTCTCTCATTTACAGCTTGTAGGCCTCTCTTGTATTTCGCCATTTTGGTCTCAGTTAGGCTCCAAGAGGATCAGTCACCACACAAGACCGGTCAAGCTCCTCCATCGAAACTTACCCAGCTCTTGAAGCGGAACTCGACCAGCTCGCTCGCCCAGCTTCATCGCAGCTCGCCCAGCCCACCACGACTCACCCAGATCACCAAAAATCGCCCAGCTCATCGAAACTCGCCCAGCTCAATCGTGTCATCAAAACTTATCAAGATCACACCGGAATCTGCCTAGCTCCATCGAAACTGTATGAAGACCAAGCCTCAAGACAAGTTGGTGGATTCGAGACGGAGTGTGAAGGACAGTAGGCTGCGCCCAACGCCCAAGGCCCCAGCTCCTTCAAATCGACAGTCATCCCGCAATACAAAGACCACAGGCTCTTCAAGCAAAACACAACACGCCATCCGCCCAAGTGTATCCGCTGTAGAAGAATTTCGAATCCAAAGGCGCCACACCATGTCCACACCTTCGCTTCCAGAATCACGCACGATACAACCTCAGACCAGAGGTATGCCTCTATACCTCTACCTCCTTTATTGTACTCTTTTGTATGTAAATATTTATTTGGACACCTCTTCTTTATACATATATTGTAATCCCACTCAAGCCCGGAAGCCTACTGCTACCGGGAGGGTTCTTACAATATACTTCAAACAAATCGCAATCCATATTAAACCCATTGCAATACATAGAAACTTTCCTTGCAATACATACACTTCACAACACACTCGTTCAAACATAGACCAAACTTTTAAAACTTCAATCTTTTCCCAAATAATGAATCCTCTCTACTCTAAAAAATCTCAAAATATTAAATTTTGTCCAAAACAAAAGCGCATACATACATACCTTAACATTTCTCAAATCATACTAGTTTTGCACTTTTGGCCTAAAAAACGGATCCAATTTTACGCAGGTACATTGTCAGACCCTCTACAAAGCAACAAAGTTCGGAGACATATGGCTTACTCAAATGATATTGAGATGGAAGATGCGGTTGGTTCACAAAAGCGCATGACACCAGAAGCTGAAACATCCACACAGAAAAAGTCAAAAGGCACCATTACAACCATGGCACTACTCAGTGAACCAGTACCTTACGAATTTTGGTATGGGTTTCCCACCATGGAAACCCTTGCCTATGAAGCCAGTATGCCGCCATTCACCAATAAAGCATCAGTAGCAGAGCTCATCACTCAAGGATACAATCCACGAGAAGCAGAAGACCTCACAAAAGCCCGCATGTCATTTCCTCGCGTGCAACAAAAGCTGTGGCCTACATCAAGACCCGACAATATTGCAGGCCAACACTTCAACCTGACTCAAATTCCCTTTGATGTCGAGGTAAACATGCACACCCAACTCGCTCTCGATTATCACATTCTCTTACATTTCGAAAAACCTCTGTCCCCATTGACTCAAAAACAAGCCATGGTAAAGATTTTGGGATGTTTTCAAGAGATGAACATACAGTTAGGGGATAGCATTGCAGACCCCATAGCAATCCTATGTCATGGAGCCAAAAACTCCAAAGTCTGGTCAGGCATGGCTAGAATTCACCTTCAAAACCCAGAAATTGATGGCAAAGCTCTACTCCATGGTACTAGAGTGTTTGCTATCCCGCTAGATGATGACATACTCACAATAGCCAAAGTCTCCAAATCATTTGATCCTATTACCTCTAGTACCCTACTCTCTATCAAGATTAATAGTGAGACCATCCGGAACATGGAACCCCATCACCTTTTCAAACACACACTCGAAGAGAGTTTCCATAGGGGCTTTGAATTTGAACTAACACAGGTTCAAAAACCTACCGCTGAACCTTATGGCTGGCTGACAACAACATCACCGGAGCAATTGGCAAAAATCAAGCAGCAACGAATTGCAGTATTGGGCGAACTTCTACAATCAGTTAATCGAGACTTGAATCAATTGACCCGTGAGGAGGTGAACAAGAGAAATTGCCTAGTACTCATTGTCAAAGGCATCAACCTTACCAAATCCATTGCTGAAGTAACCCAGGGATTCCATGACCACATTGGAATCAAAAATGTCAAATCCATCTTCTTCCCACGGTATAAAGGAGATGCTCATAGTGGTGTAGCCAACATCGAATGTCTCAACGCCGCAGTTTACAAGCAACATGTGAAGAAATCAACACGCCTTCAGCACAAATGGGTGGAGTTTCAGCCCCATCCTAACTCTCTAGATGGAACTGCCAAACCCAATGATGAAACCCTTCAGAAATGGGGTTTTCTGGACATCAACACTGCTCTAGCTGGTACAGTTGAAGCAATGCAGAACACAGCATCATCCTCTGCCCCCAAACAATCTTTACAGAGAGAAGAACTATCAGCGTTGATAGGAGAGGCGGTTTCCAAAGAAAACTTGAAGCTGCGTATGGAATTCAAGTCCGACATGAGTCAAATGAAAGATGAACTGACAATAGAGGCACAAAGTTATGCAGACAAGGTAGATCATGAGCTCAGAGGTAACCTGACAAACCTAGAATCCCTCTTAGCTCAGAGTATGCAGATGATTAAAGGCTTGACTCGCCCAGCCATTAAAGCCCCCGAACCCTCCTCACCGCCAAACTAGTCCAGTTCTACAACGCCATCACCCAAAAATAGAGTGCCATAGACATATACCTTAGTATTATATCATCCATTATTTGCATTACACTATTGTACACTGCCACTTGGTGGCAATATAATATATATATTTTGCTTTTGCTTCTCTTCATTCCATCATGAAACTCCCACCTCTTTTTTGACATCAGATCGCTTACACAACAATTAAATACTTATAAATCACACTTATACACACATAAACACATTATATTTGTTAACAACCATATTCAAATATTTGGTAAAATTTACCAAGACATCCAAGTAAAATTGAAAACCACACATCTTATTCCAAAACACCAAAAATTCCCTTTGTACATTACAATCCTTTTAGGTGGTGATATAGAAACTAACCCAGGACCCATGCCCAATATACTTACCAACCACCCACCTCCACATAAGAAAAGATATAAAATGTATTTTATAACATGTACAATAAAACTACAACCCGAATACCAACATTTAGCAAAACTATTTTCACCTATAATAAATATCACACACCCTCACCACAACGACACTACCATAAATTACCCTTACATATCACAATACATTCATCAAAACCAACACCACCCACCACCAAGACTATTATTTGCACTTATTACTACAATTAGCCCACAATTAGAGACATGTAACCATCTATTAAGACAAATATCAATCCCAGACTGGACCACACTATTGCTAGAAAAAATGGTCCTCTTACAAAATCCACCAGAAAGACATATCACAACACCACACCCATACATTCAATTTAAAAATCTACATCAAGATATCATTGAACCTTCCAACTCCATCCACAAAGAAATATATAATTTCATTAAACAAACACCTGCAACACCAACCTTACAAATTATGCTTAACAAATTTCCATATCTACCTGAGAAACTACTCCTAGAAGCATTAAAATGCAAAGACTCCTTAATAGAATACTCCCACCCCACCCCTCTAACCAATTTACCAAACACAGATCCTACAAATACACAAACTACTAACTCCAATACATACATGACCACATGGAACGCCGCATCGATCAACACAGCCTTACCAAGCCTCCAACAACTAACATCACTCACACCAACCACCCCTGCAATAATAACAATACAAGAAACCAAAATAACTGCAACAAAATCCACAAAATACATTGAAAATTTATTCCCACAATATAAATTAATATTTAATAATACGCATGCATTAACTAGATGTATGCAACAGAGACGACCATATACACCAGGACGTGGCGGACTCCTGACACTAATAAATAAAAAATATGCATACCCAGGAAACATTACCAAAATTCCAACTCCAGCTGCATTTTCACCATATTTACAAATTATAAAAATCAAGAATCACCCTTTACAACCATGGCTACTATTCCACATGTACATGCCATCACACACAGATGATCTACAACTGATACCCAAAATTCAACAATGTATAAGTCAACAAATCTCCCTACATTCACAACACACTTATATTCTATGTGGAGACTTCAATAGAGACATTGCCCTCATTGGTAGACAAAATGAATTTAACATCACTTCGCCACAAACAGAAGACATAGAATGGCGTAGATTTACAGACAGCCAGCAACTCACATATATATCTACTAATAGCCCTTTTTCTAGACAAGGTGGTCAAAACTATACTCAAACCAGTCTAATAGATGGTTATTATATAAATACACCTAATTCTACCTTATACACAGTAACCACAAATCATAACCACAACCTCAATTCAGACCACTCACCAGTTACATTACATATACCACCAAATACATTACTAGCAAGACCTACAACACCAATAATAAATAAACCACCACGAATATTAAACCCTATTCCCCAAGAAAATATAGAAAGTTTTAAAACAAACTTTTTTGAGGAACATGCAATTCAAATAAATGAACTAACCACCATTCTTACTAATGAAAATATAACAGACCACCAATGGCATGAAGCATGTAATTCCATCGACCACCTCACACAAAGTATATCCAATAAAATACTTGAAACTTGCAGCGCACCACCATTACCCCATCTAACAAATCGTACAGCCCAACAAGGTGGCTTTCTACCAAGAAAAATACAAAAAAAATGGAAAGCTCACCTCTCTACTTACCACCTGATTAGGAAGGCAATATACATATCCAAACACACAACAAATTGGACAACCCATCCAATAATAGAAGAAATACGTAACCACAACAACGCCCACATTCCACCACCTGAAATACATGGTACAAACCAACAAGAATGGATTAACACCATAGCAAACCTGGCCAAAAATGCAAACATACAAGCTCGTAAAATAACTACACAATATACTCAAAAATGCATTAAAAAGGCAATCTCAAAATATAGACAACTATATGAAAAAAGTCCCAAAAAAATAAATAAATAAATATTCAAAAACCAAAACACCCCCCCACTAGATTGCATTTTGGATAGACAAAACAACTTATTAACCAACCCTGAAGACATTGCCAATGAAATACACACTCAACAATCAATTAACAATAGCCCTACAGTTCCAACATGCTATTATCTACCAGAACACCCACCACATTGTACATGTGCGGTGAGACAATACCCCTGGCATGACTTAAATGGTTTTGTCATAGACAAACGTGGAACCCCGGATACTCCTTTACATACCTACTTCACTCAAGAAACGTATGGCATATGTTTAAAACACTTATCCAATAATAAAACCTCTGGTCCAGACTCAATTCCAAATATAATCCTTAAAAACATGCCTCAATGTTTTCAAAACCTCCTTTTTCTATTTTTCAAACATTGTTATAAACACAAACAAATCCCATCATCGTGGAAAACTAGTCTGACTATATTACTGTATAAAAAAGGAGATTCTTCACAATTATCAAATCATAGACCAATTGCATTTGCAAACACCATCTACAAATTTTTCACTAGTACTCTCACTTTAACCCTTTCAAACTATGGTGAAAAATACCAAATCTTACATGATAGCCAAGAAGGATTTAGACCAAAACGTAGCACCTCACGACAACTACAACTTCTTATAGCAGCTTTAGAAGATGCACGCTTCACTAATCAAGACATCTACATATTATATATAGACTTCAAAAACGCCTTTGGTTCCATAGACCACGCAAGGCTCTTAGCTATAATGTTAGACCTTGGATACCCAAAAGACGCAGTAGCATTAATCGGAAATATTTACTCAAACTCTACTACTATTTTCACAGGAGAACACTTTGGTAAAACTAAACCAATACAAATACAAAGAGGGACCATTCAAGGTGACACACTCAGTCCATATCTTTTTCTTATCTTTCTTGAACCACTACTTAGATGGCTCCAAATAGGTAATAATGGCTACAACTTTGGTACATCCCAGATAACTGTAAGCTCTTCAGCATATGCAGATGACCTAGCAGCTACATCAAATAATCCCCAATCACTCCAATCTCAACTAAACAAACTAGATAAATATTGTGAATGGGCAAGAATGGATTTAGGAGTACCAAAATGTGCAATCACTGGATGCCCTAATAAATCAAAAACAAAACCAGACACCTTCAAAACTCAAATACTTGCCATGAACATTAGTTATAGAAACCAACAAATACCAGTTTTACACCAACACGAACCCTACTCATACTTAGGAATACAACTAATACCTTCTCTAAAATGGAAACTACAAACTCATATCACCACTAAAAAGGTAACAGATCAATGTGCACAACTTACTAACTGCCCAGCTACAATAAAACAAAAAATCAATATGGTTGACACTGTAATTAGAGCAGGTATAGCCTATAGTTTCTATGCAGTGCCATATTCTCTACCGACAATTAAAAAACTTGATAAAAAGATAATTGGAATTCAGAAAACTATATGTGGATTACCAAAATGCACTGCCAACGTAATAGCACAACTTCCACGTGAATTCTTTGGACTTGAAGCCTTCTCTCTTAAAAATGCATACCTACGTTGCATCAGTGAACAACTTAGAAATGCTCTAAACGATTCAGGAAGACTAGGAATAATATATAGAGGACTCATCCACCATATATTGGCCAAATATGGAGGGGTAGAAAACATTCCAAGAATCAAACAACAAGATTGTGTCAGATCACCTACAACAAGGACCCTCTTTCTTCTAAAGCATGAAGCAAACATCCACCTTATGAGTGTAATAGATAACTTTCAACTACACCCAACAGAACTTGAAAAAGAATGGATGTCACAAACCACCCTTATTCTACCACATATAAATTCCAAACTTTCCTTTAAAATGCTACATAAACTCCTTTTACATAACATATATCAAATTAAACACATTACACTTCCAAATGGTACACATTTAATGTCACCCCAAGACTTCAAAATATACTACAAAACTCCAACCAAAATTGAAAAAACTGCTTTAAATATAGCTGAACAACTTTTCTGTTATCCACAATGTACACCTGAATGTTTACAACCTTGTCCAAGACACCCGCTACCAAGAACCCTAAAAGCACAATACATCTCAGATAACCATAATTTAATCCCCAGGACTTCATACAGCCCTCCACATCCACCACCAGTACAAATACCACAACAAAATCCACCTCTACATATTCAAAACAACCCACTTAGCTTCCCCATATACATTATAATAGATCATCAAATCAAAGAAATCAAAGACAAATACAAAATCCCTAAAAAATTTAATATATATCTGTGCCAATGGACACTTGAAAACAATACCACTTATAGTAAATGGTTACCACAAAGGCATCTTTTCCCATTTAATCACCCAACGGTAATTACACACAACATCAACCTACTAACACAATATTATACAAAACAACAACATAAATACTACAAAAACCTTATCATGATTAACTTTAACCATGAGCAATCTAGAGATACTAGATTTATCCCACCCCCAACAATAATTCCACTTATGCAAATCTCAACTAATGAATGTAATCCAGACAAAGACATAATAACAAACACACCTACCATAATAACACAAAATGAATTAACACATATATACCTTGACACTGGTAACTACCTCATAACTATTCCAACCACTAGATTACAATGGCTATGGAAACAATATCAAACTGCTATTCATAATAGACATGGCTTAACACCACCTACACAATCATGTGAAACCGAGATCACATGGCTATATCAACGTTACAAATATAAGAAATCGAATAAAAACACACTAAGTACGTCGCAACACTCCCTTCCACAAAACATCTTAGATTCCTTAACAACAGCATTTGACATCTCCCATTCATATTTCTCATCACCAATCACCTGCTCCACACTAATCACACAATTTTACTCTCTCTTTGAAAGAGATAAAGTATTTGGATCACTCGGCAAAGCATTCCAATACAAATGGAAAGGCAAAGGTTTTGCACATCCACAAAATGAAGAAACAGCCCAACAAGCACTACATTGGGCAAGACTAGCAGCCAAACATGATCTAAACACCATAACTATATTAGTCATACCGGATATAAACTGGTACCATAACTTCTCCCCATATATTGGACCATTTGAAGATACACACGTTATTGCACATTTTGCTGCGGACACTATTACATATGAAAAACCAACAATTCCAACTGAACTAAACAAACAACCACACACTGAGCCTCTTGCAATCCATATTCTATGCATACATCACCAAAATCACAATATTGGCCCACCCAACCAACTAGACTCCCTCACAAAGATCCTCCAAAATATGCAAATACCACAATATCACACACAAATTGCTGCACCAACACCTAGTAATGTAATAGTAAAAAAGAATTCAAATTGGAAAAAACTCACTTATAAAATCAACTATAATCCAATAAATTTATATACCCCCCCGTTACCAACGTATACATCTATCCCTCAATTAAAGTTTCCACCACAATATAGCTACTACACAGATGGTTCATTTATACCACCACAACAACATGCAGATGGACACTGGATACGCGAAAAAGCAGGATACGGTATATACAACTCTTTCAAAGAAGAAATTCAAATCTCTAAACGGCTTCCTGGTTTACAAACCATTTTTAGAGTTGAGCTCATGGCCATACACAAAACTCTACGCATAATCACTACCCAATATCCACATGAACCTGCCTACATATTCACTGATTGCCTAAACTGTCTATATGTCCTTAATACACAACTAAAACACTCGACTCTACATCGCAACCATGCAGACAAAATTATATTGGAATCTATAGTAGAAATGCTTCAAAACCGTACACAACCTACAACAATTTCTAAAATTAAAGGCCACACTAATATTGTAGGCAATGAACAAGCAGACAAACTTGCAAAACATGGCACAACAAAAGAATACAAATTTGCCTCAAAAAATTATGAATTTGCACATACTACTCCATTTTATTACCAAAAAGATGAATGGCCAGGGCAAGCCCATCGACCTGACAAAGGTCCAGTTAGATGCTTAGGAACATACATCATCAAACATGATCATGATAAAAATCTTGAAATAATGGCACAACGATTCCCTAACATTAGTAAATGGACCCTTAACCCCAATATACATAAGGACCTCTCTAATGAATTTTGGTCAAACCCTGAAATAACTGACTCACAAAAAACAAGTCTACTAAAATTCCGCACCGGCCAATACATGGGGAATGCTAGAAAACAATTATTTTTTGGGATTGAGAGATTTCCATCCATCACATGCTCCATTTGTAACTCTCATGACGTAGACACATGGCTCCATGTACTCTTAAAATGCAAACAACATCATATTCATGCCCTTCGTGTCAAAAGACATAACAAAGCAGTATGGGAATTGAGAAAACTAATCCTATCTACCAAAAATAGTAGATATTATACTCTCATGAATGCAAGATCATTCAATAATAATCCACAAGAAAACACAGTCCCCCCATGGTTGTTACCTTGCTCTTGCCAAAGACAAAGATGTCATTGTAATGCTAGATTTAAACCGGATATCCTCTGGATTAAAGGACTCTCCTACCAAAGCAACCCACCAAATATCCCAGATAATAATCTCACAATACAATTCATTGAATTTACATACTCTAATGACAGATTTGCACAAACAACCATAGATAATAAAATTCAAAAATACCAACCATTAATAAATAGTATTGCGGCCCAAGGATGGAAAATAGATCCACTTATTGTCATTACAGTAGGAGCTAGAGGAACAACACACATTCCTTCAATGAAAATCCTTGAAGCCAAACTTAAAATAACAGAAACTGCTCTAACACACACTTTCAAAACAATCAATACCATAGCCATACAATATGCTGGATCAATCATTCTACATAAAAGAAGAATTGAGAACAACCAACCACTTCCAATAGAATAAGAAACCCAACAATGCACATTATATTGCATAATCACCCAACACTAATAAACTAATAACTAAAATGGAGTTAAATCAATCTAATTAATCTAATCAAATCTAACAAAACAAAATTATAGCTTGGATTCTTTATACTAGTTACTTGTTACTTTAAGTGTCTATTTTCGAAAGGAAAGAGTAGTCTTGCATCAATAGCCCTTGATCCTGTGGACATTGGCTCATTGTCATGACGAACAGACACTTCATTCACGCCGGACTGCTTTTTAACAAGTGGACCGGAGTTTATATATATATATTTAGGAATCAAACAATTGTAATGACATAAGCCTCATAAGTGCTAATTAAGTATATACTTAGGACCTTACAACTTCATTTGATCCACCATGTGTATTGTAATCAACAATCTTTGTTTAATATGTAGTCATACTTCTATAAAAGAATCAAATTAGTCTTCAAACAATGCATAAAGCTTTGGATAGCAACTTCAAACTTCTACTTCTACTCCAAACACTTAAACTATTCAACACAAATTGCACTCCTCGTGTACTTTTACTCTATGGCTTCTCTTGTATGGATTTTCTCACATTCCTTTTTCTCTTCTTTGGATTAGGTTTTTTTTCAAGCAATATATTTTTCTTAAGCTCCAAAAGCTCCAATCTAGTACATCATTAAGGTAGCCAATCCATTTCCAATCACCCCCTGTTTCCAATCTATAGGCTACTTCCTTTCCATAAAGTTGTGGTGCAATTCCCTGAGCAATTGTAGCACATTAGGATTGGTTGTAAGGCTCTCATAAATGCAATCAGTCTATGGTCAAAAATAGTAAGGTCTATATTACCATTCTTGGGGAGATTACTCCTTGTAATTTAAAGTATACACATGAGTTAAGAGGGTATTTGATGTAGGGTTATTTACCTTAATTTTAGTATTTAAGATGATTGTATTTTTATATAAAAAGCTACAGAGGGCATATTTTCAATACCTTATAGTTTTTGTAAATTCATTCTTCTTGGATTTAAAGTGGGGTTGTCATACATTTAAAATTCAAATATCTAATTTTTTCCTACCTCCATTTTTAAAAAAAAAAATTCTTTCCTTCTACTACATACATGTATAGGATATATACAATGAAACTAACAATCGATTCAATTCAAAATCCAAAATCCATTGATGAAGCAATAGTTTTTAACCTCTAAAGACCAATTGTTTATTGAATAGACAACTGAGAATCTAAGTAAATTCCTATGAAATGAATTTTGATTGGATGTTCATAAAATTTTGACACAAGATGTTTTTAAGTAAAATATAATTTTTTTCAATTGAGGATCCAAATCAAAGTTATGCTTGCAAGAAACACCGGTCCTATTCTCCGTCACAATTGGAGGGACATTGTTCTTTTCTACTATAACATTTGAATTAAAATATTTGAGAATATGAAATAATTATTGGAACTCTATAAATTGATGATTTTTACATCCCTTATTTTTCAGAAATTAAAAAAAATTATTTTATATTTAAAATTATTTTTTGTTAATTTGTCACAAACTGAGGTTTAGGGATTTTTACTACGTTAGGAGTACCCAAATTTAATGATCTGAAGTTGAAATTTTCATGGTGCATTTGCATAGTAGGAAAGCATATTTCTATGGAAGGGAATCTAAAAATACATTATTTTATGTCCTCCACATGTGTGCAAACAGCACTCCCATTGCACGCAATTTCTAACCATTGATAATAGAGTTGAGATTATTTTCTTGGTGAAATATCATCACTATCAAATCTTCCCAAATGGCCAATTTTTAGATTCAAGAAAAATAATTTTTCCTATTTTTTACAAATTAAAATGTAAATATGCCCATTTTCATGAGATTTTCCACTTTTCTAGTTCTCCTACTTAGAGAATTTTCCTAAGCTTTTCCCTCATAGGATACCTTCTTCTTTAAGTTTTATACATTAGACATATTTTTCATATTTTTTTAAAATTGATTTTCTAATTAAATAGTACTCCCAAAGAAAACATCGTCCATTTTCAAAACGCTACGGAAAATGGACGGTGTTTCTCGCAACGACCCTCCCCTAAATTTTCTTGGTAGGCTGGGCAATTAAGGCATCTTTGGTACATCTTTTACAAAAATAGTCATCAACTTTTGAAATTTGGCATACATGCAACTTATAAAATATGGCATTCAAGTGTCCTAAGAGAATTTAGGACACATTCTCAATTTCCATTCTAAGAGAAGTCAAACTTTGTTAGCAATATTGGGGCAATTTCAAAAATAACATTTTCTTCTCACTTCAGATTCTATTGTTTTGCAACCTATGAAGTCAAAGTTATTGAAATTCTTCCCACATATTCCAAATTTTTTTTTCTAATTTTATTCAATTTTAATTTCAAATGAAAAGTTTCTTCATTGCACAAAAAAACATCAAAAAATGACTAATGCATATTGTATATGTATATTGCTAATGCATTTAACCTCCTTTAATTGTAGATTGAATTAGAATAAGCTAAATTCCATATTTGCTTCGGAAAATATTCATGAATGAACCTAACATCATATACTCATGAATAGTCACAAAACTTTACTCTAAAAAGGCCTAAAATTCATTGCCTTTGTTTTGTAGGAATAAAAGAGAATTCTCATGTCAAACATTGTAATCTTTCATTCTACATGGACAAATGGGCTAAATGTTTTCCTAGGGATTCCCTTATTTGTTCAATGTATGATTGAATTTTTTTTTAAATTAGACAATGCATCTAAAATTGGCTATTTGGACTTTTTTTCTTCCAAAACATCCTCCGTGCTTTAGAGAATAAGAATAAGTTTAATATTAAATACTTCTTGAATCTCCATTGAAACTATCTTGTAAATTTTTTATTCAATATGATTGTATATAACATATATGGCTTCAAAGATTGAAGTTAAATGGACCATAAATTTTGTTCTCATGTTGTACAATTTTTAGTTTGTTGAATCTCCTAAGGTAAATTTCCTATTCCTAACGATTCTATCACTTATGGTCAAAGTCTTACACTTATATTTAATTTTTGATTATGTATACTATTGGTATCATGGCAAAATTTTAGTGTACTACCCTTCATTGTAGATTCCTTAAGCCTGATTGTGTCCATTTTTGTCATCTATATGAAATTATCTATCTACATCTACACTCATTGTACAATGAAAAATCTGTATAACTTCTATTTGTCAAGGCTAATTTATTAATAGAAATTCCTACTACATAATATTTTTACATAGCCTAATTTATATATAATAGAGTGTATAACATTTCATGGACCCTATAGTAGTCCTACATATTGTACACATTTTTTCCTCTTTGAATTAAATGAACCCTATCTTTTAACTCACATACCCGGGGAGGACACTTCCCGTTTTTTAATAACCTACGTGCGGCGGAATATAGGGTACATTTAAATAATCTTAGGTAAAATTTATAAGAAATTTACATATAAAATAGGGGACATTAAAAGTGGCATGTCCTTTATAAGTAATATAGGGAACCGGAAAATATGGTCCATTAGAATTTAGGTAGATATAAATTAGGGACAAAAGAACAGGATCCTAGGAAAAAAATCTAGTAGGTTCAATTAATATTTATAGTACTAGTCAGATACAGCTCAAGATACATGTACTATAGTGTATCTACAGCTCATCTACAACATATCTTTAAGTCATATCTAACTCCATTGATGTTTGCAACATTAGATGAAATCTGAGGGCATTACAGGGCTGTTTTGGGTCTGTTCCCAAAACGGCTCCCAATGCTACTGTCCGGTGTCAGGCCGATTTTTATTAAAAAATAAAAAAATAAATTTTGGGTCCTGAAATATGAAAATAAGTCAAAAAAAAAATTTTATTACGTGGCAAGGTCTCGACCATGTAGGGTTTGAGTTCACAGGGTAGAAACTGCATTCCTGTAGTCTGGAAACCCGCAGTCTCCTAATGCCCTCAAATTTCATCTAATGTCTGGTTGGGTGCAGGAGTTCGTGCTATGAACGACCTCTCTAAAGTTTGGATAGTACCATGTCATAGAGCTTGATTTTGTTTTTTCACATGTGATGGAGGCCGGCATTAGAACGGTATATTTCTGATGTAATTTTTTTATATGAGGCATATATTTGTGGTCATAGTTCACAGATGAACTTCATGTCTGTGTTTTTAAACACATTCTTGTCCTTAAAATCTCTTCAATACTTTTTCAACCCTAATGTCTTGCTTTTCATGCATGTATTTGTGTTGTATTTGTATTCATGCATTGTTATAACTTGAATCTTTTTTTCTACAAGGTATTTCTTAGTCACTTGTATTCCCATTTTTTTTTGTTAGTTTTTTTCCTTACAAAGAAAATAGCCTCTAATATATTCCTTTGGCCTACATATTATAAGTAATGATAGATATGATAATATGGGTAATTTTTTTGCTTTATGTAATAATAGGAGTCCTTTAAATGCTTTCTAGGAGGTAAATAGCCCCCCAAAAAATACCCCACCGCTGCACGTGGGTCCCCCAAATATACAAGAAGTGTCCCCCCCCGAGCTCACATAGTTTTCTAAAAAACTAAGAATGATCTCCCTGGGTTACCAATATAGGTCAAGAAGAATCTTCCCTCAAAAAATACATAGTAATAATGCTTTGTATAATAAAATTCTAGAAAAATATGCTATCTTTCCAAACTCTATTTTTGTACATGGAAAAAAATTTGCAATAAAAAAAATTGTACTTTAATTATGTGTAATTGCTTAAATGATTGGAAATAGGTTGGCTACTTCAGTTTAAATGCATGAGATTTCATTTTGTATTAATTACTCTAATTAGCTTTTAATTTGTATGAGCCATCACAATTAATCATCATAGTCAGTCAACCTCACAACAAATCCCAATAGTTGGTGAAGGCAAGGTTACTTTTTGTTGTAGATTTTGAAGCTTTGTTCCACCTTGGTGCTCCATATTGTCCATAGGCTTTTAATCTCCTCTAATTTTCTCCTACATTCTTTTAAAAGAATTATTTAATTGTCTCTAGTTGTTAACAACTTAATTTCTTTTGCTTCTCTATTGAGTTCTATGAAAATTTTGAAGGTATTCATTAAAATATAAAGAAGTGTCACTCCAAATTATTTGACATCAATTTTGTATTAGACAAATTATAGAGATAAATATAACATTTTTTTATAGAGAAAATCATGCTTTAAACCCAAAGAATGGTCTTTGGGACCAAAATATAATAGCCCCATTACAGATTGCCTACCTTTTCCTTAGGCTTCATCAAAAGAAAAAAAACTTACCAAAGAAATATGAATATAAGATATGACTAACACAAAAATACAATTGAAGCGAAATTATAACTAACAAATATGATTAGGCACTCTTCAAATATATTTTTCACCCAAATTTTCCTTTACGTGCCACCAAAAGAAAAAAAATGACTACCAAAAAGATGTGATTATAAAATATGACTTAAGCAAATATATGACTTGATACTTTCTCAACATATACTTAGGCTAAATTTACCTTAGGTTGCCTCAAAAGAAAACAAATTACTACCAAGTAAATTTAATTGCAAAATATAACTCATAAAAAATATGACTGAAAATATGATTGAAGTAAAAATATGACTAAGTGCTTTCCAAACATGTTCTCCATTCAAATTTTCCTTGGGCTGCCCAAAACAAAACAAAACAAAATATAATATTTATGAAGATATGACTACAAAATATGATTAGGAAAAATATGACTGTGAAATATGACTCCATGCCCACAAATGTGTTCCCTATCGTTCCCTATGAAGTATTTGGTGTTCCCAATGGGCATATACTATACGTTTTTGAAGTATAAGGTCAAACTATGATTGTGACTAGTCACCAATCATCCTCTGTTATATTTTTGCAATCATAAAACATCCATTTTCTAGTAGTGTCATGATTTTCACTTGCTAATACTAGAAAAATATTATTTTTAGAAAAAATTGCCTCCAACTATGATGAATTCCTTATTCGGACGGTTTTGGATGTTTTTCAATTGTACGTGTATGTTTTTCACACTCACTCAAGTTCCAAAAAAATGGATGGATGAATTCTCTTCATTTTTTGTACGCAGTGAGTAGTCAACTCTGTACATCGTCCAGAAATTGCACTTGGAGGTTAACCACGGTTGCTAGTATGTAAGCGTAGAAGTGTGAGCTTATGAGCCTCAAAGATGATGCACCTATAGTATAGGTGCTTATATTATAAAAACCTTATGTGATAAGAATATATTTATACTATAGGTATCTATATAATAGGTATTTTTACTATAAACACCTTCAAAGGTGATAGTATATCTACTTATATACATATTAGAAGCTCACATGCTCACATGCTCACACACTAGCATCGTTGGGGGGTTAACTTACAAAACTAAAACTCTGGAAAGATAAACTAAATTACTAAACTAATTTTTCATATTTGTTCTAGCACAAAATGTGATCCATAAAACCATCT
Organism: Thuidium tamariscinum; assembly: GCA_947034885.2. NCBI lineage: Eukaryota > Viridiplantae > Streptophyta > Bryopsida > Hypnales > Thuidiaceae > Thuidium > Thuidium tamariscinum. Next base: position 42,995,422 of record OX344750.2, on the reverse strand, counting down.
ACAAATGTTCTTGCAACGACCTTTCATAGGTGAAAAATGTTCTCAAGTTTGCCCATGAAAGCAAAGACTGAAGTTTATCAAATAAAATGGATAATTTCTTGATCATTTTGTGCGTGCTACTGACCCTTGGACTCACTCAGGTCAAGCTAATATTTCTTCCCTATTTCCATTATTTTGGACCAAGTCTTTAGTTTTTGTATTACATATGCTATACAACCCTCATTCTGAAATGATTTTTTAACTTGTAACTTCCTTCGGTTCCCAAGCAGTGTGGTTCACCTCAACTGTCGGTGACTATCAAATTTTAAGTCTCTCTTTTTGAGTTTCTCATAATAAACTAATGAAATGAAATTCATAGAGAGTCTTGTTTTTAAAAATCACATTAAAGGGGGTTTGAGGCCTCCAAAGGGCCATTTTGGGATTGTTCCCCGAAATTGTTCCCATATCTGCTTGCTATCGTCAGGCCAGCATTTACCCAAAAATTTTTAAAAATTTTAAAAATTTGGAACCTGAAATATGAAAAAAAAAGCCAAAAAAATTTTCAAAAAAAATAAAATTTAATGGTGTGGCACTCTCTTAACCACGTAGGATTCCTGTTCACACGGCAAAAACTGCATTCCCGTAGTCTGGGAACCTGCAGTTTCCAATGGCCTCAAAAATCCCCTAATGGTACAAAGAATTTAAGAACAATGGAGCCCACATTTGGCGTCATACTCTTCACTCAGTAGTTTTGAAAAGATAATACACCGGGAGCTTTTATTTGTTCAAATTATCATCTTCTAACTAACATGAGTAATGTTCTTCATGCAATTCACTGAGACAAAGATTTTTCTCGTATAAATCTTTCTTTCTGCAATACAATCAAACAAAATAGTCATTTCAAAATCATGAATCATTTTTCCTTAAATTGGTAAAATTTCACAACTTTCAAGTACACTCTCACACCTTTATAATGACTACCTTAGCTCCTGTCATGTAGTACTTATATTGGAGAGGTGCCATAGTATAGAATCAACAATACAATTGTCACATTGATAAAAGGGGCAATTGACAAATTAGAAGTTTTAAGAAATTCAATGTCATATACTAATATAATGTTAAATTCCATTAGAGGATTTTTTAGCTCTAAAGAAGGCCTCTAAAAGGGGTGGTTGGAAGGGTGCTTTTGTATTTAAATGTTGTCCCTTAGTAAGACTATTCCCCTATATCTACTCTCTAGAAAAGAAAAAATATTGATGTACTTTTGTAGGACAATAGACCATAATAAAACTTTGTCAATTAAAATTTGGGTTTAGGAGATGTGGATGACATAGGTACTATCCAACCATCAACATAATATTGTACAACCATCAACATATCAATATAGTAGATGCACATCCACTTGAGTAATGGACTCTTCTTTGGCAACCATCAATATAATATTATACTATTTCCAAATTTAATATTTGGAAATAATACCTTGTTTTTTTTTCATCTGATGTAATCCTCACTTGTACTTCATACAAGATAGCAAAAAGCAAGTAGATACTTTAGCTATTAGTTTTGCTCCTCATTAAATAGGGATGCATATCAATCTTTGGAGGCCTTCTATTTAGCTCAAAAATCCTTTAATGCATGTCATTCACTAATATGACAATCACTAAGTTGATTGCCACACAACTTCTTCTTATATTCCAGAGGAGATATTAAATGCAATTGCCACACATACTTCTTCTTATATTTCATGAGAGATATTAAATGCAATTGCCACACATATTTCTTCTTATATTCCATGGAGGATATTAACCCCTAAAGTTCTTTGACTATGTTTTCACCAAAACCCCTCCAAAACTGCCATTTCTAACACAAGTATCAAATATTCGGAAAATATTGTTTTTGGACACATATAACCATAGGATCTTGTAGTATTCAGGTTTGAGAAGACGAGGAAAAAATTTCAAAATTTTTTACCGCGTGGATTACAAGATATTAGTGTTTGAAGTTACAAAAATCCTTTTTTTATCACTGTAAAAATATGGGCAGCTGCACTTTACAAGCTCACATTTGCATGAAAAAAGTCCAAAATGGTAGAGCTTCTTTAGATTCATTCTCCAAGGCAAGTTGGCTACATGCTAAAAAAATTTCAAATCATTTGGAATTGGACAACATATAGAAAAAAATAGTAAGTAAATGAAGTAGAGAATGATTCAAAATACTAAATTGTTAAAAAAAAATTGTGAAATTGAAACTTGCCAATCCCAACAGTTCAAATGTTGTAATAAACAACATATACCCAATGTTTTTATTTTTGTACAAAAATATTGAAAATTGAGTAAAATAAAGGACTTCAAAGTTTATTTTAGAGTAGGGAATCTATAACTACCCACAAACTAAAACTCTTCATAACTTTTGACTAATTAGTCCAAATGGAATGATTCAAAGCTTTCCATGTATATATAAATCTATTAAACCAATTTCAAATTTTTATTTTCTAAGAAAGTGATTTTTTCTAATCTGCCCAAACTGCCCGAGTTGAGAAATAAACAACATATCATGCAATAACTTTTTAACCATGCAGTCAAAAGTCATGAAAATTATTGGGCTTTGAAGATATTCCTCGTCCACACCTTCTATTAAAATTTGGTCCCAAAATATGGAAATCTCTAGCCACATGTACCTGCCCGAAATAGTTATGTTGCCAAAAAAGGCATGTTGGTCCTTTAGGGGTTAAGTGCAATATAATTGATATACAATTTGTTTGCTTCTCTATATTATCACATTTGTTTGTCTAACCAGAGTTCACATTAGCAAATGTAATAGTATTGACAATTTCTTGTTACTTTTGGAAAATGATGTGCACTAACAAATACAATATGAAAATAGTTAAATTTTTGAATTTTTTTACTTCCGAACAACAATTAATTGCTTTTTTGCTTCAAGTTCTTTAGGATTGTAGCACACATGAGATATTGCAACATTCATCTTTGTTCATTTGAATTTTGACCACTCATTTTTAACTCATAAACAATGCCAAGGCTATTTATTGGTCAATGGATGAGAGAGTGAGCAGCATCTTGTTGTGTAGGATTGAAGGGCAACTATTCATCCTTGGAATGAGGGGTGGAAAGGGAAGATCTTCTATACTACTTTGGCTTCAAATGGGCACCGTTGAATTTTTTTAAACCAATGATTCCCATGGTTTTGAAGGTGACCCCACATCATGTAAGGGTTAATCGGTACTTATGGAGCACAGAGCCAAAACTATACAAAACATAGAGTCATCATATTAGAAGGCATTGCATTTAATTATGACGACAATGCTGCTCCTTATTGGATGACTCCACATTCTTTCGGATGAACAATTGAAGTTTCATCCGCATTTTGCACGTTTCATCCATTCGCATCCTCCGGTGTTGAGAGTCGCAACTTCCCACGTATCTTCGTTGAACCTCCGCCGATCCCAGCCCTTTCCATCCCAGTCCTTTCCTGGAGGCCGAGAATCCAAGTAACGAACAATACTCAACGGCTTGCTCCCCACTCATCAATCTGTTTGATTCCTATAAGCTTACCCAGTATATTCACTCCGTCACCTCCACTCTTCCGTCTTTCAATAGAACTTTTCAGTTCTGGAAAACTACTGGTCGGCGATGGATATTTATATATATTTTTATAAGAAATTTGGAACTTTGGAAGTGCTTGGAAAGGATTCTGAAATAGGAAACACTTGATTTGCACGAGAAATGAAAGTTCCTCTACAGTACAGACTTCGAATGCCGGCATCTTCCAAGTTATTCTGCGACTGGCAATGCAAGTGTTAATTGAACGCGCTCTGGGTGTGTCATCGGCTTCATAAATTTCTCCAAACTGTCCAAACCTGGATTCAAACTTGGTTCTCGATCGACTGATGTCACCACTGATGCGAATCCTTGGTTTTAGACTTCCGGACAATTGCATTCAGCTTGATTTGCTTCTAGACTATCGATCAGTATCGGTGGTTTGCAGTGAGTTTGTGTCGTTACTCATTCAATTCTAGACCGTAGACTTTCTTTTCAAGCTTCTCGATTGATTGAACTTATCGCAACTGATACGAATTCTTGAGCCTAGACTTTTGGGCAGTTGCATTAATTCTATTTGGCCTCTAGTTTTCGAGTGTCGGCGGTTAACTTTGCAGTTCGAGGCACTCAAATTGTCTAGTTTGTCTTTTTTTGTATTCTGGCAGACTCTGTGCTCCTTTGGTTAATGCGCACGCATCCATGGACAAGGCACGCCCTCAAACGATTCTCATAATTGGCGGCGGCCTCGGCGGCCTCGCCTTCGCCCAGCTCCTCCGCCACTCCCCCTTCGCCTCCACCTACAACGTCCAGATCTTCGAGCGCGACTCCTCCCCCACGCACCGCGGCCAAGGCTACTTAATCGGCATCAACGAAGCCGGCATGTCCCACCTCTCCCCCATCCCCCAAATCTCATCTGTCTTCGACGACATTCCACCCAAATCTTTCGCAGTCGGCTTGGTCGACGAAGATCTGAATGTCATGTTAAAACTGAAGCACGGTCCTGGTCCGGACGGGATCGCCGGTCTCATCAACCGCTGGAAGCTCCGTGCTGCATTATCTGAAGGCTTGGCGGTTCAGTGGGGGAAGCGATTCGTCAAGTATGAGGAATTTGACTCTCACGTGGTGGCGTATTTCGATGACGGGTCGGAAGCGCGCGGGGAGTTGCTGGTGGGAGCGGATGGGGCGAAGTCGAAGGTGAGAGAGCAACGGTGCCCTGTGTTGGGTATAAGGCCATTGCCGATCCTGAACGCGGCGGGAACTGTCGCTGTGACTGAGCGTTTTAAAGAGGAGATGCCGAGGATTTTGGAGTTGGCGGAGGGATCTTATTTGAATCGAGCGTTCGCGAAGGAGGGAAACTCGGTTCTGTGGATGGAGTTTGAGGCGCCTGGTGGGGAGAGGAGGATTCTTTGGAGTTACTCGTTTCCAGCGGCGACGCCGAACCACGAGTTGGCGAAGGATCCCGTGCAACTGAAAGAGGTGAGAAGGGACATAAGGCTGGGGAAAGAGAATGGAGCCCTAATTTATTCAGTTTATGGTGGCTTTGGAGAGTTGCAGGTTTAATATACTGTAAAATTGAGCACCGTATGCTTTAAGATACGGGGCTAATCTCGAGGTATCTAAGACTTGAAGAAGAAGATTGAGAGGCGCAGAGAGAATTCGTATTCCGACTCAAAGGAGCTTGGTTTTGTAAATGGCTACTGTAGGGATTTAGTGAGGGCGGGGACAGTCGTGAGGAGGAGACGGTCTAGAGACGAGGGCTTAAGTCTCGTCCATGCTGAACAAATCAGAATCGAAAACTGGGGTTTCCTTACGGCAATCGCAAAGCCCCAAATCTGAGATTCTGCCCATTGACAATTTTTCTCTCACCAAATTTCTAATCCTCTGACTTGTAGAGTTTAGGAGCATTTGCTATATTGAAAGCACCTTCGTTTTCCATAACTCCCCTATTCGTGTTGTTAATTTGCGAGACCTGAGTTCTGCATTAAGTGGCAATTGTCAAACAAGACTTGAATTCGAAAGCACTGCTAGAGTGCTAGAAATTGGATCTCAGGAGAAAAAAAGGGAAGCTTGAAGTTAAGAAGTCTGGCAACCTGATAACCCCTTTTGCTGTACTGTGGTGAAATTTCAGGCGATAGATTCGCAAGCCACAATCTTCGGAAAAGAGCTGACGAATCTTATACAGAGCACCTCAGCTGACGATTACATCTCCGAGGCAACGCACGCTCTCAGAGCCACGGTGGCCATGGACAAAAACCCATTGGGGCAGACGACGCGCGTGACATTACTAGGCGATGCCGCCCACACCATGACGACGCAGCGCGGCCTCGGCGCCAACACGGCGTTTGCCGATGCGGCGGATCTGATGCGAGCGTTGACACAGGTGGAAGCTCCGTGGCAGGCTCTGGCGGAATACGAGGAGAAAATGATGAAGCGTGGGTTCGGAGCGATCAAGCAGTCCTTGAAAGGCTCCGAGATAATTCACTTAGTGGGCGTGAAAAGTGTGATTCGGAATGTGATGATCCGAGCGCTTGGTTGGGTGCTCTGGGCGAAGCAACTTGTGCTCGGTTGAAATTTGCACAGCAGTAACTTTGAAATATCAAGCAGAGATCTAGCATTACATTGATCAATCCGTGAATCAACACTTGTTACTGTACACAATTTAAGATTTATTGCTGGCACACAGCAATTGTCTGTACATTGTCTCACTTCGTTCTATTCACGTCACAGTTTTCTCTGTCTGCCCTTCGGACAACTTACATGACATTAGGGACACTGTTAGTAGTACGACCGAAAGTACTGCACAGTACCACTGCTATTTCAAGGCCAATTCATTATCATTGTCCTATACGAACGAGAGGAATCTCCTCTTGGTGATCTTCAATCCATGCCTCTTGGATATGGGTATATGTACAGCCCCATATTCGGAGAATAGAGTGTAGAATTAATCACAATTCGAAATATCCTGCTGCTCAATGACCGGGAAGGTCCCTGCCAATGCACTGGGATGGTCACAACAGTACTGATGGAAGTTCAATCCTTGTATTTGGCGCTGTCTGGAACAAGTTTCAGCGCTGTGAGAGCGTCTAGGAGTTGCGACCATCGCTTCTCCGCAGAGCCTGTCAACCCTATCGACATCCGAATGAGACCTGCCGAAATGCCAGCCGAGTCTTGCTCCTCCTTGCTGAGCTCACTGCTAGTGCTGGACCCCGAGCACGACATGAGCGTGTCGTGATATCCAAGGCTGACGGCCATCAATCCGAACTGGGACACGTTTTGCAAGTGCCGCATAAGGTCGTTCGCTCTGTCCGTGGTTTTTAAATCCAGGCAAAGCATTCCCCCAAACCCGTAGCCTTCGTTCAGGAGCTTCTCCATGAGTTTATGTTGGGGATGCTCCTCCAAGCCTGGGTAAATCACGTCCATGCCCAGCCGTTTCAGTCTCCTGGAATAAAACATCGCCCGGTTACAATGCTCCTTCATGCGCAACTCCAAATGGGGAAGTCGCATGGCAAGATTGAATGCCACTTGAGGAGTCATTGTTGGCCCAAGAAGCATGATCGCGCCTTGGTGTAAGCCCATCATCGAGGAGATGAGGTCGGCCGGGCCGCAGACTGCCCCTGCTAAAATGTCGCTGGAGCCACTGATGAATTTCGTCATGCTGTGAACAACCACATCCGCGCCATGACGAACCGGAGATATGATGATCGGTGAGAAGGTGTTGTCTACTACGACCTTCACGCCGTGCTCATGAGCTATGCCTGTAGGAACAAGTGATGAACATATCAAATGAAAAGAAAGGCACAGGATCCTAAAACATTTAAGTTTGGGATCTGATCTGGTCTCCTACAATGACCCCAATTACATTTAAAGCAGAATCAACTACTCATAAACTTGGTTAGACTTAATATTAGCAATTCGTGTAAGCTAAATGACAATGGTCACTGATCTTTGAATGGAAATGGGTTTTTTTATATATGCTCTGCAACCTCCCTATCTGAAATTGAATTAGAACTTTATACAGTAAAAGAATTTGTTCTCAGAAGGTTTGGCTTTCTTATTCAAAGACCTCTCCACTGCTCTACGTATCTCTCAAATATCGCACTCCTCCGTTTGTTCAAATGCTTAAAGTGTCGAAAACTGTATCCTCTAACATAATTCGATACTCTTGAATGCAACAATGGTAGGAAACAACTTCCGAAATGAAAAATTTCCAAATTGAGTCCAGCAAATACATACCTGCCAGGATTGGGATGTTCGCCACATTCAACTGCGGATTTGACACAGATTCGAAATACAACACCTTGGTCGAAGGCTTGATAGCGTTCCTAACAGAACGAAAATCTCCAACATCTACGAAAGAAGTGGTAATGTTGGACGTTCGTGGAAGAAAATGGGCTAAGAAAGCATACGTGCCACCATATAAGCAATTTGAGGCCACTATGTGGTCACCGGAGCTGCAGAGTTGCATTAGCACGCAGGATATCGCTGACATTCCACTGGAGGTGCAGTAAGCGGCTTGCGTTCCCTCCATTGCTGCCATTTGCCTTGACAAGTTCAGCACTGTCGGGTTGTAATGCCTACATGTAATTCCATTTTAGGGTTAGCAAGCACTTAATCATCCTAAATTGAAATTACATGGAAATAAATGATGTCAGTATTTATTACAAGTAGAAATTTAACTCACGCAGTGACGCAGCACTTCGTTTTAAAACTGTAACATCAGAACCAGAAAAAAAAACCTTGCATGACGGGCCGCTCTCATGCTTAAATCACAATCCTTGAAATGTCCATAAATAGCTGCAAGTGAAAGGACAAACACAATGTAAAGATTCAGAGTCGGAAGCATGCACACCTGCTATAGATGTAGAAATCTCGGTCCGGACCAAGCTTCCCCTCAAACAACTTGCTCATGGTCTCTGGTTCCATAACTGTGAAAGTGGTGGAAGCTTCAATAGACATGTTGACACCACCATGTTCACCAAACTCGCGGCGCATAGTCGCCAAACCTTGAACGGGATCCATCCACTTCCTCAGCACCTCGCTGTTTATCTTTACGTCCTCCTCCGCCTCCTCCCGCATGCGTTTCTGCCCAATGATCCCGTTCACTCCCGACTTCGCATCTATGCTGTCCATGACTGCGGAAGTCATAGCGCAACAATGAATTGAAGAAGACGTACAAGCCAGCTATAGATAGAAACTAAGGACTAAGCGACCGTAGTCACGAACTTCTGCTCGACGTGGCCGCTATAGTCATCCCTGTACAACAATAGCAAATGCGTATGGTTCAGTTTCAAAGAGGAAAAGCAAGAAAGTTTAGGATCGAGCTGACAATAAACTTGAGCGGAAATTTGTGCAGGCGTAAACACAACAAAAGCTGCATAAAAGACAGAGAGAAAATCTGAGATTGCATGTTTGTCAGCAATGTAGCCCTTTCGGCAGAAATGAAGCAGGACAAACGTGCAAGGTTCCCAACAATCCTACCCACCAATCCCTTTCATATCGAAAACTCCATATACCACAGTACCCACGTCACACATCATGTCTGTCACTTTCCTACGGCGGTTACGGTATCCCGAGTGGCTGGCGTACAGATTTCAAAGGTGGGTTCGTGCAATCAGGCAAACACAGAAAGCCGGAGAATCTTGTCAAACGATAGATTGTTTTTATTTTGTGCCAAACTGTTCTGTTGATCGCAACCTGGAGCTAAAGTGACAGGCAACGCACAGCAAGATTACAATAAGATCGATCACAACACGGTCACAACACGATCACAACTCGGCCACAACTCGGCCATAACACGATCACAACACGATCACAAAGAGAGAGCAAAAGATGGAGAGTGGAGACCTCCCATGTCTCCACAAAAAACATTCCTGGTGGAATCAAAATCGTACCAAGAATTGATGGTAGAGTTAGTACTTTCAGTGGTCTGGTAACGACCAATAACGACCAGGCTACGGAAAAGAAGAGGGGCAATTCCAAGAAACGAGTCCACGACACAAATGCCTACATCTCTATCCTCAATTTCACCATTACACCCTTCGCACATCCCCGATAGACTCCAACTCGCTCGGAAACCAATTCTAAACTCATGTCTCACAACCTGTCCCCGAAGCCCAAAGAAATCAAATTATACCCGAAACAATGAACGAGAGCTTCCTGAGGACCTTAAACACTCACAAGCCTGCAACCCCGCGCCGCTAGCTCAACAAAATGAAACAATCCTCTCGATCCGCTCGCGCCGCTCCCGACATGCAACCAGCACCGCGAAACCAGCAATATTCTCAAAGAAATTTCACACAACGACCCTCCGATCCCTCAGTCACTCCAATTCCACCACCACCTTCCGCAACAACCAAGACGCCACCTCCAAACGAATAATCAATCACCCGCTCCGATCCAGCTCCAGCAGACACAAAAAAACAGAAAATCAATGAGCAAGAATCAGCAGCTAGTGTAGAGCTCCCACCTTGAATTGCATCCCCTTCCACAAAAACAGAGCGCGTGAGGAACGAAGCGCAATCGGAGATCAACAGATGGTTGGTCACGACGAAGGCGATGGTGTGCATGTAACAGCGAGCCTGAAGCAAACTCTGAGGCAGCAATTCAATGAAGAATTCTACAAAAGAATGTAGCCGCCTTAGTGTCCATATCACCTGGAAATAGACAACATAGTTGTCCCCCCTACAATGAGCTCAAAAGAGGCAGTCACTGCCTCACTTCCAATAACTAGCATGACTGCACCTTCACTTTTCCAAGAGGTTTTTTTATATTAATAAAAAAAACCAACAAATATTTTAAAACCCAATACAGGGCCCTCAGAAAATATTTTTTTTAACACCCCAAATATATATATGGATATGCGTACAACACACGGTACAGCATATGAACACGGTATGTAGATATTGACATATATTTATGTGCAAATATGATAAATGGGTATGGAATGTGGTGTGTAGATGGACAAGGACTTCAAATATGGCATATAGATAAAGCATATTATCACATATTCCATGTCAACTGTTTAATCAAACGTGTATATGGAAATATGTAAGATCCTATTGGTAATGTAAAATGAATATGGAATTTTATCATTCTTTTCAAGGTTGAGTGTAAGGATTGAAAAGTAGACAAAAAAATCTTGGGTATCCACTTGAAAGAGATACCACATCAAGATTCTAATATTAAGACCTCTATGATTACATTTGTCTTTGAAGCTATATAATGGAAAATGAATACAAAATTTTTATTCTCATTTTCTTGTGGGATGGAATGAAAAGTAAATAAAACTATTTTGATTATCCACTCAAAAGAAACATCTGATATAGAGCCTTGAAGGCATGGCAGGGAATCTTGTATTGGATTACTTGAATGTATGCTTCCTTCAAAATTCAATTCCTTTGTGTGTAGGTAGTTATATTTATTTGACTACACTAAGAAATTTGTATAGACAATATTGGAGGTTTACTCTTAGGTTTTTTTATTTTTCACTACAAAAAAGGAATATTTTATTTTAGAGAGGTCCTCAAAAGTATATATGTACCATTAGTGGAAGGGTTTAAGTCCACAAATTTCACTTGATTTGAGATCTAAAAAATTGTACCTATCCATTTGCTTTGAAAATAGTTCCAATAGAAAGAATAAAGTGTTTTCCTCAATGATTTTCACCATTGAAAACTTAAACATGCAAGTGTTGTTTTGAGTCAATATTTATAATTTCTACGCACAAAAATATCTATTTCAATAATTGCTAGGTAGATTGTATAATGAATTTGATAGCTCTTCATTTGAATTTAAGGTTTTCAAGAGTGCATATTAATATATTAATAAAATTTCTAGTTGTTCATATCACCTCCAATCCTAAAAGAAACTCTAATATACAAATTTTTCAAACATTGTGAGGAGGGACAATATATTGAAAATAAGATATGTACATTTGTCTTGTTTTAATTTCACAACTCCTATACAATTTCATACTTAAAACTAGAGAGAAAACTACTAAGCAATCTCTTTAAACATATATATAGTAAGATTTTGAAAAAAATTGCTTCATAAAAAATAATTATATATTCATGCTTCTTTTTTTTAATAGAAAAAACACACTTGAAAGGTTTACTATATATAGGCACTTAAGTATTTTTTGTCATTTGAATGCAAACTACTTCAAGAATTCACAAAAAATTGTAATTTTGATCAAAAAATTATAGTTTTAATTGAGTTAAATTTGTAAAACAAGCACACACCTCTAAAAAAATATACACCCTCTTTAGTTGGTGTTGACGCCAATATATTTAGATTTGACTAGTTTGCATGGAAATAGGTTTGTCTACATCAACCCTTGAGAAGGGATATCCTTAGGGTCTCTTTAATACTTATAATCAATGTTTAGCCTTATAATTCTTCAATGGTGGTTTGATATATAAGTTGTGATACATCTATTATTTCACATACATATTATTACACAATTTGTCACAAATATGGTCACGTTTTCATCCAAAACATTTCATCTTGAATGTTTTTTATTCAATCCATATTCTCCTAAGTCATTAGATGTTTTTTCTGTAGTTTAGAAGACTGCAAGTTCCCAACTGTGGGAACACTGTCGGGAACTGCCACATCTGCAATCTGATGCGGTTGAGAGACTGCCACGTCAGATAATAATATTTAAAAATTTAAAAATGTTCTCTATTTTTTATTTTTTTATTATATTTTATTCTGATTGTTCACAGCATTGGAAACAAGCCTAAAACAGTCTTTTAATCTCCCAAAAAACATCTAATGTCAATCAATGTTACACTACAATAAATTTGTCCTAGTTGTTATTTCTATACTATCATGATTGTTAACCCTGAAGCACTCCGACATCCAATTTCTGAACACTACACAATTTGAAGATTAAATTTCTTTTTCATTACAACTTGGATGAAAGTCGTCCTAATTTATAGAAATACATTATGAATTTGTTCTTTCTATCTAAAGGTTGGATTTGGTATTACTAAAGTAAATATTTTTCTAAAATTACAAATGTGGATGTATGTCAAATGGTTGACCAAGCCAAAATTACATTGAGTCTAATTCAAATTTGGAATTGCAAAAATGAGGTCATGGAATCAAAGAACAAAAAAATTCCAAAAAATAACTATGTCAAGAGGACCTCATTTCAAAACCATTCCAACAAAATTTACTCAAAAAATAAAAATATTTTGCTTGTTATTGAATTTAGAAGGAATTTGGAATTTTCCCTTTCAAAATTTATAGAAAAGTATTAGTAATAGCAATGGTGAATCTAATCATATGGATAGAATCTAAAACTCAAACTCTACAATTTTTATGGTAGAAACACCCAAAAACATCCAAATAAGGAATTCAACATACTATGCTGGTTGTTTTTTCTAAAAATGTATTAGCGAGTGAAAATCATGAATATTCCCCTGAAAATAGATTTTTCAGATGTTGTAAGTAATTTATGTGATTTTCCCAAGTGTTGGCTCCCTAGCTAAACCACTAAAACTATTCAATAGATGCCCCCAAATTTGAAGACTACTAAAATTAGTAGTGAGCCAACTAGATTTGGATATGTGTCCTTAATATGCATTAGCGAATTAGAGTCAAGCATTTGGCAAACTCATTAAGCACAATCTAGGGACAGTTTTGGATGAGTCTAGGATCCAATGCAAGGTACAAATATGGGAGGAGGTCCAGAAACCGACCATCTAAGGGCTGGAACAGAATTTTGGGCAGGTCAAACATCTTGAAATATTTTTCAGAGAATTTTCCTTGAAAGACAGCTTGAATAGGCATCTAACCCAAGTCGTTTCATATTTTTTGGACCTCTCTAGAATTAGTTATCAAATTCTGAAGTTGAAAGGGCATAAGGCTCTAAAATGGTGCCCTAGCTACAATGTACACTGTCAGTACACTGCTGAAGGCTATGAAAATGCAACATGTACAAATACTGTACATTTAAGATAGGGCACCATTTTAGAACCCACTCCATTCAAGAACCTCCTCCTATACGATATCAAGTGTTTCTCCCTTAGAAGTCAACTTTAACCCTTCAATTTGTGGTTTTAGGTATGAAGCAGTAAATTGTTATTTACGTACTGTCAAGATCATTAATTTACTTTGTACTCCTAAAAAGCATGTGATCAACGTTTTTTTTCTAGATCAATTATTACCAAATCCTTTAAAATCCTATACGGCTGTCGGTCAGGTCACGTGTTTGTATTGTATGATGTGGAGTCATTGTTTCTTACAGGACCAGGCCACTTGTGTCTGGTTGTTAGTTAAGCTTATCTTATCATTATTATTGGCATTGAAGTTCTATTCCATTTGATTCAAAAATAAATAAATAAGATAAAAATATTATACGGTTGTTTCATTTGTTTAAAAATATATAAAAATAAAAATAAAAATACTATACTGCTCTTCCAGGGATTATATCAAAGACCTCTGTAGTCTGTGGATTCAGGTCACGGGAAGTTTCCCCCCTTCCCGACTGATGGAGGGGTTCGGGCGCGCCTTCCGTGGCACCGGCTGAGTAGTAAGTAACTACAGTCGTGTAGTGAGTTCTCGCCAGCGTGGCTTGCTGACCTGGCGTCTCGGGGTTCCACGTCGACCTGAGGTGGCCCACGTGGTGGGGAGTCCTGTACCGGGGTGGCTGTGGGGTAGCGGTACCTTCCGTGCGGCCTGACTGGGATCTGACTGGGCAAGCGATGAATTCCAAGTGCCACGTGGGATGAGGGGCCTGTCCGTCGTGGCGGGGACTGCAGTACTGCACCGTGCTTGTGAGGGCCCGGGGCTTTCCAACATGCCTTGCATGATTTTCACTTGTACTGGAGATGTGGAAAGGAAGCAACGTGTAGATTGGAAATAGGTAGGTGATTGGAAATGGGTTGGCTACTTTACTGGCGATGTGGGGACTAATACTAAAAGAGGGTTGACCAGCCTTTGATAGGCAGAGAAAAAAACTCGTGTTGAAATAGGTTGTTCTTTTCTTCCATAAAGGAAGGTAGAAGTATCTATTTCGGACATCTTCACCCCTTTTCATGGCTTTATAGGCTAACCTATTGTAGACAACACTTGGATGCACTACTGAAAATAGATTTTTTATTTGTAATTTCATCTCGCTTCTTTTATTGCTTATGGAGAAGTGCCAAAACTAATTGTAATAGATGAGTCTATGAAACTAAAATGGGTTCTAATAAAAAATTTGTGATTATATTGAATAAAATATTCATTTTTGAAGAAAAAATCAGTTTTTTTTTGCATTGTTCCTCATCCTCAAGTTTGCACACACTAAGGTCAATTTCACAATGAATTTTCCACATCTTATATGTTGAAATGTTTAAGTTATTTGTTATAAGTACTTCTACCTTAAACCTATTTATGATAGGTAGAATGAATGGTCTCATCTATTGCAATTTCCAAAAAAGATTCAAATTTTTTTCTATAAAAAGACAAATGTGAGAAGTAAAAAGAACAATTGAAATTTGATTTTTTGGACTAAATATAAATTTTCAAAGTGTGTTGCTAGATTGGCCCAAAAGAATTTGTAGATTACTCCAAAACCAATAAAAAAAAGTGTTTCATAAGCATTGTCATCTTACCACCTAAAGCAGCTACAACATTTTCTTAACATGGCTATAAGATTTCCTAACATAGCTATGACATGAAGGAACTAAAAAATAATTGTTTATGACAAGTTTACTATTAGAAAGGTGTAATTGTACCATAATAGTCACTAATAACTCCATAACTATCTCTCAATGCATTGATTATTATTGCAAATCAATCCAATGTATTCCTAAAGCCAATTATTAAAAAAAGTGTGTCATGGGTAGATATATTAAGCCTTTTGTGGGGAGAATTTCTATTATGTGAGCTTAGAAGTGTGAGTCCATGAGCCTAAAAGACTATATATTTACAATATAAGTGTCTATATTATATCAACCTTTTATGATAATAGTGCATACATGGTATAAATACCTTTAATTATTGCATGATATCTACTTTTATATATAGAGTCATCATCATCATCATCATCATATATATATATATAGGCTCACATGCTCACATTTTCATAGTCAAATACCAGTATGATTGCTTTTGTGGGTAGTTCCCTAAGAGCATTTTATAGGAGGTTTACCTTGTATAGTGATCAACAATGTTAGTATGCAAACACATGAGTCTTGAGTATATGTATAAAATAGACCTATCTAATTTCATCCATTAACCAATTTTGATCAATGGCCAATTCTATTTCCTATTTTTGTCCCAAATTTCTTCCACAAAAACATAAAAATTTGTCTACAAAATATCTAAATTTATGCATCATATAATAAAATCATCACATCAATGTTAAAATGGGATAATATAACAATGATTTTTTATTGGTGAGTACTTAAGTGGTATATAATAGATAAATAGAGTGGTGAGTGTAGATTATTTATGGGATGTTTATGAGATAACTCCATTCCAAAGGTAGTTTTGTAATTTTATAACAAACAACAAAAATTTACAAAAATTACAATTTTAATCAAGAACTAATGTTCCACTTGAGTTTGATTCATGAAATAAGAACACACCTTTGAAAAAGATGGGCCCCTTTAGAAATTGGCCCTTGATATTTAGATTTCAAATCAAGGTGGTAATAGACTTGTCTACTTCAACCATTGAAGGTCCATATAATATAAATACCTATAATATGGATGACTATGGTATGATTATAATATAGATTATCATATAATTATGGAAGGTTTCTATAATATAGAAACCTATTATGTAGGTCAGTAGTGTACTAAAGTTTATAGAGTTACAATTCTAAACTCATATCATACCAACCTTCTATAGTGACAAACCAAACTAAATATAATAGATTTGAAACTTTTTTGTTCAAACAACTATACCATAAGCATCAATGGACAAAGTTCCAAAGTTGATACATGGTCCAAATTGTAGGATAAAATATATAATAATAGATTACAATGGAAGTTTGAAGAAAAAATTAGTTCCAATTTCAAATCTTCAAAATTCATTTCAAAAGTTAGTTGGGTCTAAAATATAGTTTTGAGAGCTATAATTCGAAATTACTTTATATTTTAAATTTTTTTAATAACTTAAAAAACAATTTGCACCTTAGTGTGGTAGTATACACATCATTTCAGATTTTTGTATGGGTTAAAATTGAAAAAGTTGACATTTTATAGAATTAAAAATATTGACAACTTGGCAAATATGCAAATGATGTTGGTCCTCACAATATTTGAATTTTTTTTTGAATTGACAGCATGGAATTTCATTATTTAGTCATTGTAGAGAGTGTATATATTGCAAAATGAACCATTGTTACAACTTAAAGCTCTTGCTTTTGAAATATTTTTGTATGGAACATTGCATTCAATTTATATAGTAGAGTTGTATGATGAATTTGTAGGTTCCAATTTTTGTACAAGGACTAAAATTCATAATGCATGTAATTGATTCATCTAATCCAAAAAATACTAAGCAATATCATTCAATGTTATTGAATTCAAATTATATTGAGTAATACAAAATATTGGTTTTATTATATTATATTATAATTTAGTACTATATTGTACTTTTGTATGAACATCAAGTATTTAAAAGAGTGTATATTCTATATGACATGAGTTTTTTTTTTCATTTTTTTCCTCTACAAAATTTGAACTATGCAAAGGGTCATTGCAAGAAACATCGATCCTATTTGTTGTCACAATGGAGACTACTTTCTTCTCTTGTAGTATAATTTTTGAATCCAAAAAGATTTGACCTTGAAATGTTTATTGAATATAACTTACTTCATGATGAAGAGGTCCACATTTTTTCCAAATTTTGAAAAAAAAAATTTGTATTTAAAAATCAATTTTGTCCTCTTGTAGTCTTGTCACAAAATGAATGAACAAGGGTTCACTACGTTTGTAGTAATCAAAAAGAATGTTTTTGAGTTGATATTTTGGTAGTGTGTTCCTCCACTTAGTAAACTTATGAATATGGTTTGGAATCAAATTTTTAATTATTTTTGGATGATGTACATACTACATAATATAGTTTAGTGGCACGGACATTTACAAACTCTAAAAATACTTTGGCTCTAATTTTTTTGGATGAAAGTGATCACAAGGAGCTTTGAAAAAATGGCCATAATTATAAATAAATAAAAGTCACTTTTGATTTTTTATAGATTAAAATTGGATCCTTGTATTTTTTGAAGAAAACTGTAGTCCTCTACTCCTAAGTATTGTTGTATGGAGGTAGTAGTGCATAGCACTCCCACATCTGACTTTAATCGCACATTTGTCTACCTGTCAAACTTTAAAAAAAATTTAATGTGTAAGATAATGTCATTCAATGGCAACATTAACTTGTGACTCCAATACATGTGTCAAAAGCACAATACATTGGCAGTTTGTTGATAGTATCTGTAGTACTAATAGTACTATGCGTCAAAAATGTAGTCCCCAGTAAAACACTATAAAAAGTGAATAGTGTTTCTTGAAGCAACCTCAAAAGGCTCTTTGATTTTTGATCATGGCGTAGTTGTGGTGCAAATATAGAAAAAAATTTATTTTAATTTTTTTAAATTGCAAATTTGACATGGCATTAGTCTTGACTTCTCATTTTAAATAAATAAATAATTATTTTTATAATTGCATTGCTATGGTAGTAGTCTTGTTGCCTTCTATAAAGTTCAAATTTTTTCTAATTAAATAATGCTAAGTGATTTAAAATCTTTACAATTGAGGATTTCAATTTCTACAATTTATAAAAGGCAGTAATTTCATCTGTATCAAATAAAAGTAAAATATTTTTCACCCAATTGTGGTGACCAATGCAGACTTAAAAAGTGAAATTTATTGGGATTTTTCATCATGGCCAATGTTTGATTAAACATAGATTAGTCAATTCTATTTTTCTAGTATGTTGGATTTTAGGTGCAAACAACTTCAAGAATCATTAGAGCATAACCCTCCTTTACTCATCCAACTTTATACACTAAAATTTTCCATCTTATCTTGAAACAAACCTCAATTTTTTTGTTGTCCTTAGTTCATTGCAAACATCATTTGTCTTTTTTGGTATCCCTTAGGCTTTGAATAGGTGGTCTTTTTTACTCATAATTGTATATTATGTCTGCATTCTATGAAATTTGAAATAAAGGTATATGTGATAGTTGTAGACATTGAGTAATTTTCAAATCTTTTTTAAAATTAGTTTATTATTTTAAAAATGCCCTCATTTACATGTCTACCTTGGCCATTTTGAGGGGTTCTAGAACTATTTCCAACTCAAAAATCTCTACAAAAGCTTGCGAACCTAGAGTAGAAGTCTTTTTCTCCCCCCAATTTTCACCTTCAAATTGATGTTTTCTAAAAATAATAAATCATCTACTTTTCACATGTGCTTAAAATGCACTCTCGAGTGCACTACCTTTGAGCTAATGGAGAGGATGTAATTTTTTTTCTTAAAGATGCTAATGTTTGAAAAGAAGCATCTTCAAGTTACAAAAAAAATTTAGTTTAAAAAGAATTTAACTATTTTCTAAAAATCAAATTCTAAAGCATGTATTTTTTTGTATTTTCCATTAGTCTTTAAGAGAACATAACTTTAAGAGATAATATTTCTAGTTCAAAATTTTCACTAACATAATGTTAAGAATGATTTACAAACTATTGTATTTTATTTCATTTATATATACCAAAAGTCATAGTAGTATAGTACTCAAGTCATTTTGAGAGGAAAATGTTAAAGGTTTCTTGCAATGATCCCTTTCACCTTTTTGGCTTTTTCCACCAAATATAAATAATAAATAAGTCAAGTTCACAAACCATTCACTAAGTAGAACAAGAACAATGTGATCATGAAGCTCTGTCAGTCTTATATGTATTGAATGGTATTAGTTGTATTGCTAGAAAATACTAAATAAAGAGGAAACTTAACAAAATTATTTACACGAAATAAATAGTGGACTTAACCAAATTTGTGTAGGCACCCCTCCTTGGCTAGGTAGGGGTCCGCTTCCCCTAAAGCAAGCAAATGTATGTCCATGTCATTGTGGTGAAGTGTAAAGAGGACAAAGCCAATAAAAGATATAAAATAACTAAACTTATTAGAATGAACAATTATAAATGATTTTTGAAGACCATACTAGCTAGGCTTTCAAAGTGTCACGAGCTTAATGTGAACCTAGCCCATACTAGTATTCCATCCACATTTGACAAGTGTCAAATCCCTATTAGTGTGTAAAGGTGGCCATGCTCTGATTACCAAGGAATTGAACAGCCTCAAGCATGCCTATTTCATGAATGATTTGAAATATACTCCGTACTCACTACAGTTGAGTAGAGGTAGCACAATTGCACTCAATCCCAAGAATGATTCTCATCATCCACCTCCCATTCCTTGGCTCGATCGGTGAGCTGTCCTCCTTCCGTTCGGCCACACTGCATCGGGCCCCGGAGGTCCGATTATCGGAGCTCCGGGGAGGCTCCATCGGGCATACGGTCGACCGCTGGACCTCCGGCCCGGACCTCCGGCCTCCGATGCGTGCAAAGCGGATTTTCAATCCTGGAGGTGCCGGAGGCTTGCCGGAGGGCACTACGCGACAGAAGCTTCGCTCGCCAGTCTTTCCGCGGCCAATGTTTTTACAGAAGTGAAGTCCACGATACGGTCCGGCCCGGAGGTCCGGCTTGAATGGAGGGTGCCGGAGGGTCCGGCCCGGAGGTCTGGTTTCCTCCGGAAACCGGACCTCCGACTGCCCGATGGAGTCTGGCTCTAACTAGTTCCACCAGTGTTCCAAACCTCTACGGAACTGCAGCCTAGCTCCGTCACTCTGGGATCTAACGAACCCAACGTACCGTACTACACTCGGAACCGCCACTCACAGATCGATTTGGCTTGTCTGGCTAGCTAAGTTGTAGCCGCTTTTTTTTGGCTTTTTTCTCGAAACAAACGAATTCTCTGGCTGAGTTATCTCTTGACTAATTCAAAGAGACAGATCGATTCGATCAGTTGTCTGCATGATGAGTGGTCACAACTGCAGGTCAGGAGTCTAGATCGATCGACACCGCTTTGTGGGTGCCGTTGCAAGTTAAGTTACTAAACACGAGGCGTGACTAGGGTTACTAGCTTATCCAAATGAATCCGGTCCCAATTGGGATCTAAATTCACTCTTAAGAATACTAAAGTAGATCGACAAAAGGGAGACCGAACCTATCATCTTTAGAAGCGTAGGCCTGCAGTTGACAGTACGATCGAGTCTACTTATTAGGCTTTACATAACTTGCAGTGTGCTTTCTCCTATTAGTCTGAGCAGCAGCGCACCTTCAGGTGAAGAAGCCCGTGGGCGATCATGCCTGCAATCCGAAAAGGATGGAGATCGTGGAAAGAGACGCACGAGAACTCAGGTCTGGCCGGTGGAACCGTGGAAGGAACGCTGGCGGCTTGATGAATCGATCGACCAGTCCGTGAGGAGGCGGCGTGAATCCCGAAGTGCGATCGAGGATCGACTGGCGTGCAAGATTTGATGGGTTGTTTCTCTGGGATCAATCATGTGTGTTTTGTTGATTCTGGAGTTTTAGCAAATCACTTCAAGGAGTTCAATTGAAATTCTTGAACTCGTGGAGGATACTTCCCTTGGTGATATAGGTTATTCGTTAGAATATCATGGCAAATGTCATTCAAATGGCCAAAATTCATTACTTTGGCTGTACTTTTAACAGTTTAGCCTGCAAAGATTGCACAATCTAAATGACAAATGGAAAATTTCCATTTTAATAAAATTTGCCATTATGATTCAATTTTGACCAATAGGCAATAGGTGCTTTCTTTCTTTCTTTATGTCCATAGTGTTGTTTTAACATACCTCTTTTGGGAGTGTTCACATGCCTTGAAGTTATGGAGAAGGGTTAACATCATAACTATTGCAACGGCAAGACCTACATTCTAAAATTTTGAAGAAGCCTTACTAAGAACAATTCTATGTGAATTGTACTAGCTAGCAATGTGGGCAAACTTGTTTATGATAACCAGCCATGGGACATCCTCAAGATGTTCCTTCTTTGGCACATTTGGATGGATCAGTGCAATAAGAGATACTCAAAGCTTGCATTGAACCAAGAATATGTACTCTCATCGAATTGTCACCTTCCATACAAGTGTTGCCATCTGGTGATATATTCAACATAAAACACCTAAAGCTTTAGCTGAGCTTGAAAATGCATTTCATTTAGAATGGTCCCCGCTTTTTGTGTTAAAGGCAATGGCAGATGGAATTATATACCATTCCTTAATTGTAACCATTGATTTCCTATTTTTCTTTTAATTGAAGGGGCTCTCATCCCCTCTAAAGCTTCTTGGCTTTTCAATACATCGCTGTTTTAGAGTTGTAATGTTACTGCAATGAAACACTAAGTGTTTGATGAATGACACAAAAAACTTTCTATGTACAAAAGTACTAATCTTCATCCTTGGAATTTTGTGCCAAAAAAACTAAAAAAGGAAGGGTTTGCACAACAATTTAACATTAAAGGGGAGGGTGATTGTAAGAAACACTTCTACTACTTGTTGCATTTCGTCACATCCTAGTTTTTGATTTTTTTCGCCATAACTTTTGTATTTTAGCTCCAAATGATTCAAAATTTATAGGGAAGCTACTCATAGCTATTATGTATCTATAATGAATTTTGAAGATTTAAAAAAATAATTTATTATTTTTAAATAGCCCCAAAAATTTCTAACAGTACTTGATTTAGGGATTTTTAGCATTGTTTCTCTCTAAAAAACCGAATTTTGACCTAAAATTTGGCAAAGATGGTCTCTTAGTAGACTTGTCGCTATTGTCCAAAGGAATTCTAAAAATACTTATTTTTATGTGTTGTAGAAGTTCACAAAAAGAGCTTCATTTTGCATTTTTTTCCCAAAGGTATAAAACATTATTTTTGTGAGTTTTTTGGTCAAATCTCATCACCAAAAAGTTTTTCAAATGTTTTATTTTTATGTATTTTAAAAAAAATCCTTTAAAAAAAAATTAAAATATCACAAGTTGTATTTTCTTCACCCGGGGAGGACACTTCTTGTATATTTGGGGGACCCACGTGCGGCGGTGGGGTATTTTTAGGGGGGCTATCAATTACTTGTAATCATTATTTGGCAACATTAAAAGAGCCCCTATTTTACCATAAAGCGGAAAAATCAACCATATTATCATCCCTATTTTATTTTTAAAACATTTTGCCTTTTTAATGTCCCCTATTTTATATGTAAATTTTTTATAAATTTTATCTAAGATTATTTAAATGTACCCTATATTCCGCCACAAGTAGGTTATTAAAAAAGGGAAGTGTCCTCCCCTAGTTTCTTCATCACAACTTTGGACATAGAATTATCATAGAAATGTGACATTTTAATTTGTAAAAAATAGGATTTTTTAAAAAATATATAAAAATACAACATTTGGAAAACCTTTTTGGTGATGAGATTTGATCAAAAAACTCACCAAAATAATGTTTAATACCTTTGGAAAAAAATTGCAGAATGAAGCTCTCTTTGTAGACTTCTACAATACATAAAAATAAGTATTTTTAGAAAATTTCTTTGGATGATAGCTATAAGTCTATTAAGAAACCATCATTTCCAAATTTTAGGTCAAAATTCCTTTTTTTGGAGATAAATGGTGCTAAAAACCTCTAAATCAAGTATTGTGAGAAAATCTTGGAGCTATTTAAAAATAATAAATTATTTTTGAAAGATTTTCAAAATTTATTGAAGATACATAATAGCTATGAGTAGCTTCCCTGTAAATTTTGAGTCATTTGGAGCCAAAACACAAGAGTTATGGCCAAAAAATAAATAAAAAACTAGGGTGTGACAAAAGGCTTTAAGGGTTTTCTAGCAATCACCCAGGATTTGAGGCCTCCAAGAGATTGTTTTAGGGTAGTTTCCCAATGCTTAAACCAACCACTACTAGTTTCAATTTTTGACTTTTAGAAAAAATTATTAATAAGATTATTTTTCAAAATTTTCAAAAAGTATTAAAAAAATTTTAATTCTTTTTTTTAATCACATTTTCTAACATGGTAGTCTCTTGACCACCATAGACTACTAATGTGGCAAGTTCAAATAGTTTGGGAATTTAATATAACTTGCAATCTTCTAATGCCCTCAAATTCCTTCAAATGATGACCCCTAATGAGTCTTTCACTTTTTTTAAGCATAGATGATTTACACTATATCAAAAAATGATAATTTTCACATTCAATGACTTATTAACCCTTATAGGAATAAAATGAATGTTAGTTAAGTAGGAGCATATGAATGATTTGTACATTCAATTGTTGATGTATGCTACGGAATAAAGAGAAAAATTAGTTGAATAAATTACTTTAAATAGACATTCATCAATAGCACAATTGAAGTGATGGCATTTAAAAATTATACAAATGAATATGATTGTGATTGTATCTATATTGTCAAAATTTGTTTAGAATAATGTTAACAATTGAAAGAAGATTCAAGATTTGTCTTATCTTCTATATTTTGTATACAATACAAATGAATTATGAAATTTTTGATAGAGTTGAATGAAAACATACCTAATGTCTATCCTAAGTTTTCATATTCACAAAATTTTTGTTTTGGAATAAAAATTAGAAGGGACAATTTTATCAACAAAAACAAATTTAAATACTTACTTTAGACCTTTATCACATGACTAGTCAAGAATGTTGTCATGGTATGTTTTTCCACATTTTAAATTGAATTTTACCTTATTCCTTCAAGATTGGAATATGTCGAGCACTTACTTTCAACAACTTTGAAAGGTTTATGTACTAAGAGATTTAGATGAATTTAGATTAATGTTTTTTAACAACATTTGCAATGAATTCTTCAATCAACCTAAGGATATAATGATTTCTTCCATTCAAATTTTACTTCCCATCATATAATCAATTGCATTAGTCATTTTAAAATCTCAATTTCTATGAAGGACTAATCTTATAGCATCTAGAGTAGAAAGACATTCATAACATTTTCTACCAAGAACATTTAACCTATAAGGTGATAGAGAATATTTTGTAGTTACATGACTTTATATGGTATGAATGAATTTTTTTTAATATATTTATGTTTGTATACATGATGACAAGTACACCCAATTCAACAACTTCAAGTCAATGATTATAATAGATAGATGATTTCTAGTCAAATCAAGAATATTAAGAGACTAGTATTAAAAAAAATTCTTCCTATATAAGAATCTTCTATTGAAAAAGATTTTAAGAACCTATCCAATGTTATCTATGAAAGTAATTTGACTTCATTGCAATTTCATATCATCACCAATCTAATTGGAATGAATTCTTATGAGTCCTTAAATGACATTTCAACACTAATAGGGTTAGCAAGAAGAACCATTATCTTACCAAAAAGTTAAAAGAAAAGATGGATAGCATAGAAACTAGCACCAAAAATTGACCAAAAATTGCACAACAAATAGAAGCCAATCTTATTGAGCAAAGAGGAGGTAAATATAATTTGATTGCCAAAAATCCTTGAAGATTCTTCGTAATCTAATCTTTAAGCCTCATTGGGAGATTATGATGGAATATACTATATACTTCATTGGATGTTTATTGAAAAGAGAAAAACCAAAACCAACTAAAAATTGTCCACAACAAGGCAAAGCATTTGGATATGGCTCAATCACTACATGTTCTACTATCAAAGTGTCTAAACTTTTGTTGGGTTTTCACGATTCTCTTGGCATGCATTTTTTGAACACCATAAACTATAGAATTTTGAAGTGCTAGAAATAGGTTTCCCCAAAGCCACCCTATATTCTCATGAGAATAGATAGATGGTGTAAACTTTAGACAAGAAATTGAAGCTTTTAAAAACTGGTCCCAATTAGGTGCAATTGCCTTTAGTTAGATCAATCAAACAATTAAGTTTATTCACAGCCCAAGTTAGAATGTAAAATTCTGGTTGCTATCTGCTCATAATCACATCATAATACTCCCATTCAAATTGCACAATACATATCTGGTATATCTTCGCCTTGTCAGAACTTCACTGCGGTCCCAGAGTTTCATAAACGCTAGACAACAGGTACAAAGTTAACGGGTACAAAGGTAAGCAGAAAACGGGAAATCTGTAAAGAATTTGCAGCAACTAAACGCCCTGCTAGAAAAAGAAAGATGATTCGAAATAAATGATCTCAAGGTCGCTATGAATTTTGCAAAGAAAAAGCCCCAACTCAGGCTATTGCATGTCTTCAATTAAACCCTAATTCCTCACCAAGAATGGACATACCAGAGATTTCAAAGAGTAGCAGAGGATCTATATAGATCTAATTCAAATCTATTCTTTGAACAAGCCCACGTTAGTTCTTCTTACTAAAGATTAGTGCAACAGACTCCCTGCATCCTCACAAAACCAGACAGGCTGAAACTTACAGTTGCCTGGTTTTAGTGAAGCAGTGGCAATTTGTTGATGGTAGCACCATGATGTCCGCCAACATGTAGGCGCACCCCATTGTACCGTCATAGAGTGTCAAGGCTCTCTTCAAATCTACCAAAACCAAACAAACGCTTATCATGCTTGTTATTAATGCACGTAATCTACAACTGATATAACATTTACAATAAGGTAGGGACACCCAAAATTGCAATCCTGAAATATAAAAAAAAAGGGAAAGCATTGATTAAGAGGCTGTAGATTACCAAAGAAATTTGAATCGGTTTGAAGTCATCTCCGATTGAACTTCGAACCTTCATAACTTCTGCGTACTGCGGCATCCAAAAAGATATTCCCTGGTGCATCAGAACCATCTTTCATTTGCTAACAAGTACATGTAAATATTGACATATAAAAATTTGACGAGTCTGATAATAGAAACTAAGCTCACCGCTAAAAAGAGGCGATTTTAGGTGTCCTATTTTACTCATGCCGCCCGTTCACCGGTGCACAAGTGAGTTCAAATATGTTCACTGGCTCTTTGTTGTTAAATCTGTCCTTCTCCAGGGTCAAACCTATTTGTTGGAGAAGTACCCGTTTTCGCAATGAAGTCTAAGTCATGTGCCTTCAAAATGAAAAATAAGAATGTGTACACTGTATCTAATGATTTACAATAAGTCTCAAAATAAAATCACGATAAATTCACAGTGAACTTGTAGTAGGAGTCTTCACCTGAAACTCCGAAACTCAGCGAAGTGTAGATTCCTCTTCGAGATCGTTGGCAAATATTGATCGACTCCTCCTGAGACTCGGGATATACACCAAGGGCGTCAAATGGACTACCCATGAATATGTACACTGCACAGAGGATCACCTACATCGAACCTGAGTTGCAGATGAAGGCGAGGAAGAAGGCATGGGTACCGACTCAAATCGTTCTAACCTTTAGGGTTTGTAACTCTTGGCTCTCAAATCGGTTAAATCCGGCAACACATCCACAACATCAGGCGTGAGCACCACTCTCTGGTGCACTCCCCCTACAAAACTACACTGCTTCGTCGTCGTATTCACCGCTGCCACTTCTTGTGCGAATGTGCACTCGGTCCCAGGTAACGCATCGAACACCACCTCCCCAACCTTGAACTTCACCGCACCACTTTCGTAAACCAAAAGCTTCCCCATCGCCCCTCCTTTCCCCAAATCCTCCAGTCTCGCCGACGACCTGGAGAGTTTCCCCTTCTCCTTCCCACTGGGATTCAACGAGAGTGGCAATCCCTTTGGGAACTGGAAAAAGAACAGCGTATCCTCATCCTTGGGCTCAGTTAGGCCAAGCTCTTCCGCAGCCTCATGCCCGTCCTCATTCTCATCCTGGATCTCGTCCTCTTCCCTAAACTCCTCCTCGTCCAAACGGCGAGTATCAACTCCAACAATAGGCTTTCGCAACGGCAACGTCACAGGATAATACTTCTCCTGGTCAAAAACCTCGAGGGCGTTGCGTTCCCCACTCTTGGGTAGTACGCCAAGAAAGGCCTCCTCGTGCATAAATTCCTGCTTCTCCACTACTCGACTCCCCCTTCCACTAAGACGAACTCCTAGTGGACGCGAAATTTCACCGACATCCCTACCGACACCCCTGTTTTTCACAGTCGTGGAAGGGGAGGCGCCCCCACTAAACCCAAAGGCGACCTTGGACGTGTATTGGTGGGGACGATCGTTCCCGTGGCGCCCATCGCTCTTCTCCCCCTGATGCTGCTGCTGCTGTTGCAAGAGACGCTGAAGCTCCTTGGGAATGGTCGTTCCGAGAGTGGGTTCCTCGAGGGAAAGCTCGCTCTTGAGGGAAGCGGAGGACAGCTTCTTCAAGCGCCGTGTGGGGACCTTGGGCTCGAATTTCGTCTTCTTCACACCGCCGTGAGTGTAGGCCTCGGTGGTAGACGCCGGCGTGGATTGTTGCAGCTTCTTGCCGTTCTCGGCGTCTGCGGGGTCGACCATGGTGCAACTGAAACTCTCTCGCAAGCTCTGCCAAACCCCAAGAAGCGCAAGAATTCTCTCTACCCTGCGAGGAAAAGAACCTAATTTACAGATTCCAGGGAGGATTGCCGTGACAGGATGTGAAGCAGTTCCGGGAGAATATGTTGTCGAGAAAAGATGGCGCGGTGGTGGCGGGATGAGTACCGGTATCCCGCAAAGTGGGAGATGCTTCACGGAGCGAAAGCGGCGGGTTCAGTCACATCAAGCCTGATGATTGGGCTCAGTGTTCCGGGAAAACCCGGCCGCTAGTTCAAAGGTATTAAAATTTGATGAATCTCGCAAAAAATTTATATTATATTAAAAATAAGGACACTTGTTACAAGCTCAAGGCTACATATATATTATAAGCTAGTCCGCTCGAAAAGCAACCCTTTAAGGGCTGTTGTCCTTTTTAATGGGTTTTAGATGCTCAAATTTTTTTCACTTATTTTTCTCTTGAAGAAGAATTGATGAGGAATCGATGAGGAATCTAACCTAAGTGGTTTTATATTTTTTGGAGCATTTATGAATTACTTATGAATTTTCAAAGAATTCTAGGGTAGGTACCTATAGGCCTTACAAAAACCATGCACATGTGGTCTAAAAAAAGATATGGCTTGACTTCAAATAAGCAGTGTTGCATCAAAAAAGTAATACATGAAGTTCCTAAATGCAATCTTATTAAAACTTAAAGGAATCTTACATTATTTTAACATTTGAAAGAAGCTAATTGGGAATCAATTTTCATTCAAAAAAATTAAGTAAACACATCTTGGCTTTGGAATGGACCTTCCTTGGCTCTAATTCCATCCATTGGCAAAGTATGAAGCAACACATGACAAGTCTTAATTATCTACTCACATTATTGGCAATCCATTTTGGAACCATTGGTTGTCCATTACATGACTCCCTACTGGACCATTCAAAGAAGAGGGTCTCTTTTCAAGCCACCTACCATATATGGAATGATACTTGAAGGTAAACAATCACTCTTTTTCATCTTACACACCTTTTAGTTATTTGACTAACTTCTATTATGGAGTATGACTTTTTGTTTGAATAGCTTGTAAACTATTTCCTCTAAATTTCCTATTTTTACACTCCCATTGAATTTGATGTAAGTAGTTTGTTCTTTTTCTTCAAGTTTCATTAGCTTCCTTCTTGAAATGGGTGTAATAATTCTAGTGCTTGATCTTTGTGGGCTTGATGCTCATGGACTAGAAGCTTCATTTAGCCCCCATCGAAGCCCTCTTTTCCCATTACACCAAAATTATATGTACACCATACATGTATGACTTTGGAAACAACCTTTGTTAAAATATCAACCATCATTGATTTTGTTAGGCAATATTTGATTTAAACTTTAGATTTTTCAATATATTCTCTAATAAATGATGAAAAATCTCAATATGCTTTATTTTTGCATGACATTTGGGATTTCCAATGAGTGCAATTGCACTTTGATAATTACAATGTATCATTATTGGTAATATCTGACGCTCATTTATGTCATCAAAAAAATTATTCAACTATAAAGCCTCTTTCACAACTTGAGTGCAACCCAAATATTCTACTTTAGTGCTACTAAGAACTATTGTGATTTGTCTTTTGTTGCTCTATGATATGGTTGTACCATTTATTAGGAAAGTATAGCTAATTGTAGATCTTCAATTATCAATCTTTCTAGCCCAGTCCAAATCAGTATAACTAATTGGTGTAATTAAATGCTTTAAATCTTCTTCACTTAACTTTCCATTGTAAAATTAAGATGCATTAAGAGACATAACTTAAAAGACATGATGCCTAAGACACTACTTAAAAGACCCCATTCTCTTGTAGTGATATTTTTTATTCAATTTGAGTTTTTTCTTTATGAAATTTCTTTCAATTTAAATTCCTAATAGAGATTGAATAGAACCTTCATCTTTCATTTCAGATTCTATACTTAACAATTATATATATATATATATATTTTGGGATTAATTGACTTTTATCATTGCAAATTATTAAATTATCATCAACATAGATTGCAACAATTACAGTGAGTGGTAGCTTTGCGAATATGTATACATTTGAATTAGCTTTAGTTACTCAAAAACCAATATTTATCACGTAGTTCTTTATTCGTTGATACCAATAGTCCAATACCTTGCTGATTGTTTTAGCCCATAAGTTGTTTAGTTAAGTTTACAAACCCAATGTTCATATATTTTTTTAGCAAAATCGAGAGGTTGTATTATACACATGTCTTCTCTTCGAACACCATTCAACATCCATTAAATGTACTTCATATCCTCTTTCTGCTACAATGTCGAGTAAAGCTCAAAGCAAAGTGACTTTCACAACTAGAAAGAGTCTTGTGAAAATCAAGTCTAGACATTTGAGAATAATCCTTAGGTCACTAATCTAGCTTCCCATCTATCAGCTACTCAATCAATTTTTAATTTCAATTTAAAATCTACTTACAACCAATTAGCTTTTTATCTTTTGGTGGTTCAACTAATGACCATGTATCATTTTTATCAAGGAATCATATTCTTATTTTACAACTTCTATCCACTATGATGTATCTTCCCTTTGTAAAGTGTCTTCAAGGGTCTTATGTTCAGTTATTAAGTTTGCAGTTGTTAAAGCTTGAATGTATACTAAGTACTTATTTCCACTCAACTTAAGATTTCTTTAGCTTTTGTATGTAACTTATGAGTTCTTTTATATTTATTTATTGTTACATTTGTACTTTCTTGAGCTTCTTCTATTGAACTAGATGAATTTTTTTTCCATATATTGTAACATCATTTTGCTCATCAATATCATCCAATAAATTGTTAATTAGGTAAGAATTGAATAGGATAAATTCATTAGTTAAGGTCTTATTTGTTAAATTGAGACAAAATGTAGTCTCAATTTTATCATCGACTTGAAGATAAACTGTTATAACTATTCAATTTTGAGACCATTAGGTAATTTGAGACTTTAATATATTAATATATATGAAAACCTTTAATTTTTCAAAGGTTGTAGTCTTGTCTTATCAACAACTTGACAATAAATCACTATAATTGTTTTAGGGTTGAAGTCTCAAAATGTGTAAATTGTCTCATTTTAACAAATAAGGCCTTAGTTTCATTATTGAATTCATTACTTATTTCTTCAATGTTAGTTGAACTAATACCTCAAGTATCAAAATTTTGATCTTCATGAGATAATTGTTCTGGAGTTGTTGGAATAGGTGTACTTGGTTGTGGTGGAAGTGGACTAGGTACTACATGTATTTGATCTCTTTGATTAATTGACATTGTACTTCCTCTAGATATGATATAAAAATCTTTATCCAAAGATATTTCTAGACTGTGTGAATCAAGCAATGGTATTCAATCTTTATCAGTGTTTCCAGAACAGGTTCCCTATTATTCGTCGTATCGAAATTGCTACAATATAGAGGGGGCTTCATTTGCGAGGCTTTAATGTACTGGTTGAACACAGTTTATAAATTGTCAAGTATTTGGTGGAAATTTGAATAAATTTTGATTTTCCAAGTAGAACACAACTTGCAATATGTGGTCAAGTACAATGTATTGTAAAGGCTATTTTGTTGCCTTTGAGTTGCGTGCAATTGTTCATTGGCTGATAATTGTTTATAAAAATGGCAATATGTAATCAATTGTTTCTTTTGTTTTTATGAACTTTTTGCTTCAACTTCGATTGTCTAAATTCACAATATAAACTACTGGTCATATTTGTAGAATTTTGTAGCAGCTCTGGAAAAAACACTAGCATGCATTCAATAAGAACTCAAACACTTCATCAATGAGCAAATTTACAAATAGAGTCACATTCATAAAGAATTTCCTCTAAAACTTCAAACAACACTAATGCAAGTAAGAACACAAGTAACACTAGCAAGGAATTTGAACCCTACTTGATTAAAGATCAAGTCTGCCCTACTGCAGTGGTAGTGATTTGCACAGCAACAAATAAACAACATTCCACATTAGTTAAAACAGAAGTTGCTATGCCTTCAGCCCAACTCCCGCTTAGGTAACTAAAATTTGGCTTATGAATTTATTATTGGATAAAAAGGTTGATGTAAACGTACCTGTTGAATATTAGACCTAGAATATAAAATTTTTAGGTCAAAGAATTGGCTTCAAAGCCTTTTATTTAGGGTAATTGTTAGTGAATTGGATGCACCATTTGGAATAGGTGTTCCAATAATTTGAAGGTTTTATTCCCCGTAAATAAACTTGGATTTCTCCAGGCAAGGT
The DNA here is from genome assembly GCA_947034885.2 of Thuidium tamariscinum. Classification (NCBI taxonomy): domain Eukaryota; kingdom Viridiplantae; phylum Streptophyta; class Bryopsida; order Hypnales; family Thuidiaceae; genus Thuidium; species Thuidium tamariscinum. The sequence goes on along the minus strand of OX344750.2, from coordinate 42,963,144 downwards.
GGTAATTTTTATTTTGGTTTTATAAGTTTTTAATTTTTTAGGGTTTTTTAATAATAAAAGGAAATCAATTCAAAAGAAATTTTTTGCATTAAAGGTTGTAAGAATCGAAGTCCCTTGGTTGTCTGTATGGAGGTACCGATAAAATTTTCTTAGTTTAGGCATGGTAGGCACTAAGAAGTCCTTATTTTTACATGATTTCCAAAAGTGGGCATACTTAAGTATCTCCTTTTTAAGAAGCTAAATCTTTTCAAATCACCTGCCCTACTAGTTGATAGAGTCTGGTTTTAAAACTCTACTGGAAATCACAACCATTTTCTCTTTTGAAAATCAAAACCATGGCTAAGTCCAAGTACTAAGATTTTTCAACCTTCTAAAGCAACACTCTATTTTTGTATTTTATGTTTTTTTATGTTTTTGATTTTTAAATAATCAACAAATAATTGAAAATTAAGCAAATAAAATCAAATAGGAAAATAAATTGAAAGCATTTGAAAGCATAAAAGCAAATAGCAGAGCAAATAATAAGAGAAATAAAAGGAAAGAAATGAATCCTTTAAATATTTAAGTATTTGAAAGGTTCGATGAAAACATATGGAAGCAACCGCCAAGAATTTTGTTAGAGGTCCGTACCCATCACTTGATGATGTTGGTTTTCTTCGATGATATCTTTGCAAGCTGCCACTGGTAGATCTCTCCGGAGCGTTTGTAATACTATAAGGGGAGTTTACAAACACTATTTCTTCATATCGGAACAGTACTGAGTGTTGAGCTTCATGGCGTTGTAAATTCATTACGGATGGGGGAAACTCTCCATTTTCTAAATCATCAAGGCTAGTGCCTACCCATTCACTTTCAAAATTCTCCATGGTTGGCATGTCACGAGGCGCTCTAGGTCTTGGAGGCTGATTAGGGCTATGGTATGGATGGGATTGTTGTCAAAGCTGTCTTTCCCCGATTGAATTTATTACTTCTCATGTTGGATTGGCTGCTAAAGTGAAAGTCAAATTCAAGTGTTGTTGTTGCTCTAGAGGATTTGGAGGTGGACTTGGACATTGAAGTGCACTCATTTGTCTTTGATGTCTTCTATGGGGACAGTTAGCACCCTGATGCATTCTTTCGCAGGAAATGCAAGGAATATCAACCGACAGGAATTTGAAAGCATTTGGTTAAAAGCAAGTTCTGAGCTAAAAGAGCTAATAGTATTTATGTGGCATATAAGAGATCTTCATATTGAAAAAGGAGTGGTAGAGGCATATACGGCATCCCCGGTATGTTACGTTATTCGTTACATCACTTGTTCTTATCAAATGATTGTGAGCCATCATAAAATTTTCTTTGCAAATGACTCATTAATAAAACCATTAAAACCATGTTGGAGGAATGAAGAGACAAATACACAAACAATATCTCGATTTTTATCTAAAAATCAATCTATATTTCAAAAGGCAATCAATGACTTAAAAGAATTTGATAAAGCATTTTATCACAAGATTAAGGATACATGGTTCAATTTTTTACAAACGCGATATTCAAATTTTCCAATGACAATAAGGAAAATTGATTTTATAGATTGAAGGTTTCGAGCATATGTATTACAATACGAAAACTCAAGTTTTCACACATAAAGAATTTGACTTTATGGCCAATTACCCAAATCTCAACATACCACATCATGATCCACGAAATTTCAGATATTTTTCATAAATCATGAGGACATGATTTTTTTCCGGAGGGGGATAACTGTTAACCCATTATGTTGTTCTTTAAAGAAATTATTAAATAGCTTACTTTAGCTTCCTCAAAATAATTATTGATATTTTAGAAATCTCAAGATAATTAGATGAGAGGATAAAGTATGCTAGACTACATGGAACATAAATATTCACATGTATAAAAATATTAAATACAAAAGTTATTAATTCATGAAAATGACAAATTATATTGATTCCTGTATTTTTGAGTACTTTCAAGAATTAACTAAAATTAGAAACACACAAAGGATTAGATATAATAATGCAAAATCTTAAAGTATATACTTCAAACTACAAGATTGACAAATTAATAATAAGGAAAATATCTTAATTCACAAATTATTAATTTTACAAAAGACCATTTCAGCACAGACAAGGAAGACCAAAGTGGCAATACAACTTACTTAGTACATAGAGCTACTCGGCTAATTATAGGAAAGAATTAGTTAGGAAAAGGTAGTTAGGAAAATTATAGGAGGAATAGCCTTAGACCTATTTCCAATGGTAAACGGTTAGGGTTATTTTAATAGTTCCCTATCACCGGGGAAAACTATATAAAGAGGCAAATTTCTCATTCAAAGAACACAAAATGAAAGACAAAAAGATATAAAAGACTTACAACAAAGACAAAGAGCTTAAAGAAAAAACAAGTCAAAAGAAATAAGAGATTCAAGTCCAATTGAATAATTGAAGATGATAATAAAAGATCTTGTTTCACAAAGGCAAGCAAAGACTTGAAAAGCTTAAAGAAATTAACAATCATCATAGACTCCTAGTTCATTACAAATTGGAAATACATAAAATTAGATTGATACAATTCTATTGCATGGAATAAAATTAAATGAAGTAAAAATGTGTGTTTCACCTTGTATCTTGATTTGTTTTTTGGCCATAACTTCTATATTTTGGCTTCAAATGACTCAAGATTTATAGGGGAAGGTATCCATAACTATCATACACGTTTTCTAATTTTTTTGTAATTTTCAAAAATAGTTTACTTTTTGAAAATAGACCCCGATTCAATATCACCCTTGCTAATTTGGAGGTTCTTAATACTATTTAGAATTAAAAAAAACAAATTTTGAGCTAAAATTTGGATGAGATGGTCTTCTAGTAGACTTATAGCTTCAAAAGGAAGGAATTTTAAAAACAGTTATCTTTATGTGGTGTGGAAATCTACAAAGTGATCTTCTTTCTGCTTGCATTTTGAAACATATAATATATTATTCTAATGATTTTTTTGGTGAATGGCCATCTCGATAAAGTTGTTACAAATGGCTAGTTTTGATTTTGTATATTTATTTATTTTTAATATTTTTCCCTAATTAAAACATCAAGGTATGTATTTTCTTGAGACTTAGCACTTTTCTAGTTCTCCTAACTAGAGAATTTTTCTATGCAATTCCTTCCCTAGGTATCTTCATTTTAAAGGTGTATACATTACTCATATTTTTTACATTTTCTAAAAACTAATTTTCTAAATTTAAAGTACTCTAAAAAATCATGAAATTGCAATAAAATCAATAAGTGTTTTTTGCAATCACCCGAGCCCAAAATTTATTTGGCAATTTTGACAATGTGACATACACTTTGCACTCTCAACTAAAATCCTATTCTTTTTCTCAGCAATTCCATTATATTGCCAACTACATAGGGTTAGCTCTCTAATTATTCCATATTTATTACAAAATTCCAACTTTTCTTTAGATACATATTCCCCACAATTATGATTTCTTAATTTTTTTTATCTTCTTTGGTAATTGGTTTTCTACCAATGCTTTACATGTTTTCAACTTATTGAAAATTTGAGCTTTTTCTAAAAGAAAATAAACTATAGTCTTTCTTAGAAAATCATCAATAAATGTAAGAAAGTATTTCATTCTTCCATGTGATAAAGTTTGCATTAGACCACACACATCAAAGTGAATTAATTTCAAAATTTTTGATGATCTTCTATATTGACCAATAGGGAATTTCAAACATTGTTGCTTCCCATAGAGACAATTTGGACAAAATATTAACTTTTGTTGATGTATTCAATCTAAACCTTCAACCATTTGATATTTAGACAATAATTTTAGATGTTGTTTACTCATGTAATCCATCTTGTAATGCCATATATTAATATTAGATTTTATTTGATTACAAAATTTTACTATATCGAATTTTGCTCTTATAGTGAATGCTTGCTTTTGGCTTTGGCAAACAATATCTAGCTTATAGAGATTGTTTTGTCTTTGCCCAAAGCAAATAACTTGATTAAGAGACATATCTCTCATAATGCAATCACTTGTCTTGAATGTAATATCATATCCTCAAATTGTTACTTTCTCTACAAAAATTAAACTAGTATGTAAATGTGATATATGAAGAATGTCATTTATGCATCAGATATGCCCTTTTAATGATTGAACTAAGATAGATCCTTTTCCTATCACATTGAGATATATATTGTTTCTCAAATACACTTTCTCTAGTTAATTTAGTCTTAAGTATGAATTTATGTTTGGAGTTATATGGTGTGAAGCACCTAATTCTACATTCTAGTTATCTTCCTCTTTACTTGAATTCAATAATGCAACAATGAAAAGAGTTGGTGGTTCTTCTCTTGCTATGTTTAATTTGTGACCAATTGGTTTTGGATTTGTACAATTTCTTGCTAAATAACTATATTAATTAGAATTAAAACCCTTTACTTTCTTTATATTTTTATTGTGATTGGAGTTGTTAAAAAGTTATCTATTCCATTAATAAGTGTTTATGCTGTTCTTCTTTTGAAAGTTGAACTTCTTTTTAGTCCAAAAAACACTTGATGAAGATTCATCATTTATAAAACCATCTAACTTTCTTCTTAGTTCTTCTTGCAATGATTTTGACATTGCAATGGATAAAGTAACGTTAGAAGTGTTACTTAACGCATCAACCACATTTTAATAGGAATGCAAACATTTCCAAGAATTATTTCAAGTTGTTCATCCCCTTAAATTATTGCACCAACAACAATCAATTCATCAAGAACTAACTTGAATATATGTATATGTTCACTCATGCTCTTATCATCAACCATGTTTAATTTAATGAACTTTCTTCTCAAATAAATTCTATTTGAGATTTTGCTTACTTGATAAATTGCTTGCAATGCATCCAAGGCCTCTTTAGCCACATCAACTCTAGTAACATGATGAAGACATGAATTCTTCACATTATTAACCAATATCATAAGAACATACAAGTTTCTATCTCCCCAATCAACAATACTCTTTGACCCAATTGTAGGTAAAAGAATTGTATTTTCCATTGTAGGAACTACTACTTTTATTTCACTACCATCCATAATGGACCATAACTTTTCCTCCTGCAGAGTAAAAGTTATTCAAGTTCTCCATGTTGGATAATTTTTCCCATCTAATTTATCAACATGACATAATTTATAGGAAGAGACGAAGACTCATTATCATTTAATTGACAAAAAAATGTTTCTAAACCCTATTATTTCTATAATTTTGAGTGGATAGATGATGGTGCAATAAAATCTTCTTCATCATCAAAGAAATGAGGATTAAGCTCATTGAATTGAGCTAGTACAATTATTAAGCTTTTAGGTACTTGTACAGTCCCATATGTAGTAATTTTTGCTTGCAACTACAACTCGTCCAGCTATTGATTTTCTTCTTTGGATGCTTGCTCAAGTGCTCCACTTGTTCAAGAGGAATCTGGACTACTTGTTGATTATTTGTAATTTATTCTCAACTTGAGTTTTTTCTTCTTTGATAATGAACAAATCATACATATCTTTACTTGAGTAGAGTTTCACTTTGGGTAGTGATGGAAAACACATTGCTCAAGAAGTCAAATTGATACAAGCTCAACCAGACTTTCATACTATATTAAAATTTGATTAAACTTGCAAGAAATTATTATTATTATATATAAAAAGTACAATTGCTACAAGCTCAAGGCTACATATATATCCTATATGGAATGCCACTCAAAGGTGAGTAGTTACCCTCTTTTTGTCTTGCACACTTTTTAGCTATTTGATTAACTTTTGTTTTAGCTTTTTGTTCTTATAGCTTATAAACTACTTCATCTGAATTCCCTATTTTAATAAAAGGTAGCTAAAGAGAAATCCAATTGTTTCTATTTGAAAACATCAACAAAAAATGGCAAAAAAAAAAATGAATTTAGGATAAATTATAGAAGAAACAATGGGACTTTGTACTTAAAAAAAGAATTCAATATGGGATTATTTATAATAATAAAAATAGTTGATAAACCTTGAAAAATATCCTAAACATTGATTGGATTAATACAAAGATTCAATTAAAATCAACAAGCTCAATCTTCTTAGTTTATATTTTGAAACATCGATGATCTAGGAAAACAATATTTGGTACTACATTTTGATAATACATGTTTGATTTGGGATAGCTTTGGCAATGAAGAATAAAGTGCTCCAATGCAAATGCATATTAATAGAATTAAATGCATATATGGTCAATTTCGTTAAAATGGCGGTATTCCGAGTGCCATTTTTCCAAATTCCAGTGCCATTTTGCAATATTCCATGTGCCACTTTGACAAATTTCAAGTGTCATTTTGACATTTTTGTGTACCATTTTGACATAGAGGCATAGTGATAGAAGAAAAAATGTGCCATTTTAACGAAATGTTGTGCCATTTTAACAGAATATCATGCCATTTTAATGGACTATCGCCATTTTAACGAAATTGACCATATATTTACATATTGTGAGTGGAAGAGGAAGGATGAAATGATTTCTTTTACTTATGCTTGTGCCTGGCATGCAATGACCTTTATCATTCACAATTCAATGATTTTGAAGGTAAATGGTGATATTAAATAATAGTTTAATTTACTTTGTGCTACTACTGTGCTTTACTAGCAGGTTCATCACATCAATGCTGAATATTTATTTAAAGTGGAAAAATAATGTTCAATAAGACTAAAATTTAATTTAATTTATGCTATTTAGGCAACCATTTAAAATTGAACAAAATATAGGCATTCATAGAGGTTTAGATGCTTCATTTAATGATTTGAAAGAAGATTAAAGGTTATGTATTTATAAAATACAATTTCTAAATATTAGACAATATAAAGGGATGATTTAAAAAAATAGGCATCATTTAAAAAAATTCTATATTGAAAAACTTGCAATAATACAATATGATTGAGTAAACAAACAATTGTAAATATAAAATGAATTGGCTATACAACTAATGAAGGAGAAATAACCCAATGCTCATTTATTATAATTATACATAATTCTACTTAATCCCTAAAGTAGGTTGTATTAATTTTATAATTTGGATTTTGTATGAAATCCTTAAGAGGAGATGTTAATCATTTTAAACTACATGTGAAGCTTTCCTTTATGTCATTCTAATAAATATAATTGCAAAAACTATAAGTTGTTTTTTAGATTTTAATGTCAAAATGGTCAGCTAAAAATATATATTATAAATTTTATAATTAATGTATTAAATAAAATTTACTTTATTATATAGATTAATACCTACACATTAATATTTAAACCATTTAATTCCAAATTGTAAGATAAAATTATGAGTTCTATTTCAAAGCAATGAAGGTTAGAAAAATCATATGGAGTCATTTTCAAATTCAATTTGAAAATTTTCAAGTAAAAACAAAGACTATAGTATTGTAATTAGGATAATAGTCAACTTGAAAAATTACCCATATAATATATTAGATTCATTCCAAGGAGAATCATAAGTAGGTTTCAATAGCTAGTGGATTTTAATCCTAGCCAGGTTGCACAATTCACAAAGATTTGCATTAAATTACTTCCAACTTGGTTCACTACACACAAATTCATTCAAATACAATCATGCATAATACAAGCATTTTGGAAACATTAAACACAAGACAATTCCACATTCATATACAATAATTAAGAGACAATAATATAAATACACCTTCCAATTATACAACTTAACTCCAATTGCATTAATCACAACAAAATTATAGAATAACCTATTAAGAGGCTAGACCCATGCTCAACTCTCTCAAGAGTGGGTCTAAGAACAAATTGGAGCTCAACACCAAATAGGTAACTAGGGAGATAATAGCTACCATCTACCTACCAACCGAATCAACTAACAAACTCCCAAATTGACCTTACCAACTACCTACTAAGATACTAGCCGTAGAATATAAATCTATTTGGATACAACTTGCATTCTAAAGGAACAATATTAATCTACCCAAATTGCATCAAAATTGATAAATTACACATTCTCACTACAAGGGAAGTGGGCCTTAATCTACAGAAATTTTGATAGAATAGTGTCTGAAATGACAACCATATGTCCAAAATGAGAGTCACAAGTTGTAGAATTTTGCTTTTTGTCAATGCAATCAATATTGCAATGTTTGTCAAATTCTTGTCAATTTCTCAATCAATTTTGACAAACAAAGTTAATGTCTTCTTTGAAATCTAACAAATTTTTATATACAATTTTTATTTTAGATACAAAATGATGTAGCTATCATTTACTAACTCTATAAGAAATTATACCTCATTGCAATCTTTAACCATTTACTATCAACACCTTAACATTATTTGTTTTTAAAGGTGAGAATCTCCCTTTATATATGCAGAGTGGTAGGGGGTCGACCAACCCATATGGGATATATGAACTCTTGAAGTTGTGAGAGCTCATAGTGAAGTTAAAAAATCCAAAATTTTGTATTAAAAAAAATATTTTAAACTTCATTTAAGCATAATAGAATGTCTTTTTTCAAAAACATTTGATCTAAGACTAGTTAGAATATGAATTGGAGTTTCAAATCCAAATTTTTTTTTGACATTTTAAGTTTCCAATAAAAAGTTATGGACAGATTTCAAAAAGGAAGTTTCAAAAAATATAACAAGAACAATCTCAAACAGTTCTTTGAAATTTCATAACTTTTGATTGGAAACTGGAAATGTCAAAAAAAAAATTGGATGCAAAATTAGTTAAATTTTTAAAAAAATATTTTGGTGACTATCTAAGCTTTGATAGTCAAATTGAACATTCTTCAATTAAAGTTGGAAACTCAATCATTCATGTTCTCATCTATAAAACAAATTCCTTGAAGGAGAATCCAAAAAGTTTCTTTATATTTAAAAAATAGATAAACTATTATCGGGACTATTATATTGATTATAAATGTTTTAAATTGTAATTATTACTTTTTATTTTTTTATTTTTTTTAAATAATTTTTTTATGTGTTTGGATATAAGAAAGTTACAGCTTTAAATTCCATCAAGAAACCTGATTCTTATAAAATTTGTGGTTGCCACCTATATTGAGACATTCAATGTCTTTAAAGAATCTAGTGTATTTGTGTGAAAATAATTTAGTTTCAAGTATTTTTGTAATGATTACATAGAGTCAACATTCCTAAACAAATTGAAATTCCTTTTATACCAAGATTATTTTTCCTTATTTGTCCATTAATAATTTGTTAAAAAAGTCAAAATAATTTGTTAATTCATTGCACCAACATACAAAAAGTTGTATATCTTTAAGTGAATTTTCTTTGCATGGATACAATTATCTATAAATGACTAGTTCCATTGCTAAGTAGCAAAACATCATTTCAATTTCTCCAGGTAATTTTTTCTTCAAAACCCAAAACATTCTTGGTAATAATATTGAAATCAAATTACCGATAAAAAAAATTAGGCACATATATAATTAAATGATAAAATTTTGATGATTTTCAATAATTTTTTTTCTACAAGTGTTCTTTCTTAATTTTCAAAAAACATTTGATGAGGAAGTTGAATTATTATGATTTTTAAAATTATAAGTATAAAAATCAAAATATATCAATTATAATTTATATTTCAATAATATATTTTCTATCCCCTAAAGGACAAAGACATTTTTTCTGCAAAAAACACATTCAAAACTACACGGTTGCTAGTATGTGAGCATAGAAGTGTGAACTTATGAGCCTCAAAGATGATACACCTATAGTATAGGTGCTTATACTATAAAAACCTTTTATCATAAGAGTATATTTATATTTTAAGTACCTATATTATAGGTATTTTTACTATAAACACCTTCAAAGGTAGTAGTATATCTACTTATATACATATTAGAAGCTCACACACTAGCATTGTTGTTTAAAGCTGCCATTTCTATAGTAAAGAATAAAAAAATTTGAAAGTTGTTTTTTTGAACATCTAACCATATGATCTTGCACCTAATTGGTATGAAAATGTGTAGAAAAAATATTAGAAATTTTGACAACAAAGATTGAAAATTTGTTTTCATTTGAAGTGATAAAAACAAGTTTTTCAATACATTGTGGGACTAGATTTTTTGAGCTTTAAATGTTTGTACTGAAAAATTTAGTTGAGAGTCTAGGAAAAAATTAAGAGTTTAAAAAAATTATTTTCATTTGTAAAAAAATTATTAAGCAAAAGTAGATATGATAAGAAGAAAAATCTAAATCATTACTCTCTCTAAAATGGAATTAAAATGCACTAATCCCTATGGTGAAATTTTTCTAAAAAAAAACTAAACCATGTAGAATTGAATTTTTTTTCTTCTAAAAATTGTAAAAATTGCATTTAGAAATGAATCCTACAAGTGTTGTTTTCAAAAAGATGCTCAAATTGCCATCCAAACAAGATTGTCCATAACTTTCACACAACTTATCCTACTAAATTGAAACAAATCTTTCCACATAGAAAAAAATATAATCTATAAGAAAAAAATATTTTAAGAAAAAATTGAAATCTTTTTTGGTTCGGCTTGGTCTCCCATGTTTTGATCTTATTTGGACATAACTTTTGATCTTGGGCATCAAATAGGAAAAAAATTATATTTCCATGAAGTTATTCTATTTTTTTATCTCTGAAAAAATATTCAAAAAATTAAGATATAAATTTAGACTATAGGTACTTGCCCCAAATTCCATTTGTCCATGGAATAGACATTTGTCCATTCTTTTAGAAATTAAAGCAAAAATGTAGGTTACTATGAGAAATAATTGTATCTTACAATTTAAATTTAAGAATCAATTCTAGGAAAGCAAAAAAATGTATAATATTCATTTATGTAATTTAAATTGTAATATATGGATCTTGCAATTGTAATGATGCTAATATGTGAGCATGTGAATTTGGAACATATATAAAAGTAGATATCTGGCAACCATTAAAGTGTTTATAACATAAACACCTATGATTTATATATATATAGTTGAACTATAATTATAGATAGTTTTTTTAGTACATGCACCTACATCATAGTTGTATAGTCTTACAAGTTCATAGGCTTACATAGTAACAACTTTCTTTGCAATTTCAATAGTTCGTTGAATTTCAAAAAATGGACTAAAAACAATTTTTTTTTTCCAAATTCATCTTTTCAATTTTAAATCAAGTATGAAAAATTATTTATTTTGAAATTTTAAATCAATTAATCAGAATTGACTAAAGAAAAAAATACTAATATGTTTAGTTTTGGAATTGGAAAATTGTGAGCTTAGAGGTTAACTCTTAAAGTATTGAATTGGTTATTGTTAAGCAAGTTTATATGATTTCAAATTTTTTTGTGCTTCATTTAAAAAAAAAAGAAAATAGTATGTCTTAGCTTTAGAAGAGCATAATTTTTATTCTAAAATGTACCTTGGAGAAAAATTAATGCCTTCTTAAAAACAAAATGGTCAAGCCTAGCCAATAAACAAATAAAAATTGAAATAAAACATTTTAATTTTTACCTTATAGAAAATATTTATGTCACTATGAAAAAATTTAATTCAATCAATTTGGATTGATAAAATGAAAGTTATAAAGAATCTTATTTTGTAGGCAATTTATAAAACTCTAGTCAATGTGAAATAACTTTTTAAGGATTGTTGCAATAAGCTTTATCTTTTTTTTGCCTCAAAATGACCTATTTCATTGGGTACTATAACTTTTGAAATAAAATTTACAAAAATAAAATAAATATATTAAGCATTCAAAGTAATGCATAATTTATAAAGTATAGTTAGCAAAGTATTGAAAGTAGTTCATAAAACTAAAATTTAGGCTGAAAAAAACCCTCTAATAGTTAAGAAAAAAAATTGTAGAAAATGACACATAAATAGATACTTTGGTGTAGCTAGTACTTTGAAGTTCAATATAACCTAACCAAGTTATATTTTTAGTAGTTTATATTTTTGAAAAATTATTCTTGAAATCTGGATATAGCATTGAAAATCTGATTTTGAAAATAATTGATTATGATTTTACTATTGAAGATTTTGTGCAAGGATGTCCATTGCAATCTTGATTTTCCATAAAGTTGAAGTTTCTTGGAAATGAGCTCAAAAGCCTCAAATACATTAGATCTTGGAGAAAAATTACATTAGAGATTCATTTTAAAGAATTTACATTAGATTCAAGAAGCCATAAATTGATTAGGTTATATATGTATTGAGAGCCATCTTCTATGAAGATAGTGACATATACTATGCACAACTTCACATTGTGCATTTGCATTAATTTGTTTGATTTTGATATTAACAACATTGTTTGATTTTAATAACTACCCCTTTCCTAATTTGTAATTTTCACGGGAGCTTTTAGATGCAAACAATATGGGATATACTACTGAATTTGTATACATATCTGTAGCCTTATATATCCATCTATTATATTTCATATTTGTATTTGTATCCATATTTTGTATTCATACTTGTATCCAAAACTGACTTTTGGTTCTTGTATTCTTATCTATATTTTATATTTATATTTATATTTATATTTGTATTTGTATATAGTATTAATCCCTAAAGGTTTTTGACTATATTTTCATCAAAACTATTCCAAAATTGTCATTTCTAGGACAACTATTAAATTAAAAAAAAAAAAAAATTGAAATAATTTGACCATAGGATCTTTTATTGCACTAGTTTGAAAAGATGTAGAAAGAATTCCAAATTTTTTTATTGTGTAGATTGCAAGATATTAGTGTTTGAAGTTACAAAAACTCTCTTATTACCATTGCAAAAATCTAAGCAGTTGTATTTTAGAAGGCCACTTTTGTATGAAAAAATGTTCAAAATGATTGATACTCTTTGGATTCAATTTTCAATTTAAGTTGGCTATATGCTTGAAAATTTTCAAATCATATGGAATTGTGCAACATCTACCAAAAAAATAGTAAGTAGAAAAAGAATAGAGAATGATTCAAAATAATAAATTGTTAACAATTTATTTATTGAATTGAAAAATGCCAATTTCAATGGTTCAAATGTTGTATTAAACAATCTACATCAAATATTTTCATTTTTTTCAAAAATATTGAAAATTGAATAAAATAAAGGACTTCAAAGTTTATTTTAGAGTAGGGAATCCATAACTACCTGCAAACTAAAATTCTTCATAACTTTTTAATTATTAATCCAAATGGACTGAATCAAATATTTTTATCTATATTTAAATCTATAAAATTAATTTTAAATTTTTGTTTCCAAAAGAAGTGATTCATCTTGGTTTGCCCAAACTATTTGAGTTGAGAAACAAACAACATATCATGTGATAACTTTTCAACCATATAGTCAAAAGTCATGAAAATTGTTGGGCTTTAAAGATATTCCTTGTTCACACCTTCTATTAAAGTTTGGCCTCAAAACATGGAAATCTCTAGTCACACATACTTGCCCCAAATCACTATGTTGCCTTAAAAGGCACTTTGGTCCTTTGGAGGTTAAATTAGATCAATGGTGATCAAAAAGAGGGGGGCCCGGGGGGATTTTTTTAATAAAATATCAATAGTTCTAAATTGTTTACAAAACAAGGGGATTTTTAATTGATAAAAAAAATGGTATTGCTGAGTGCCATCTTTTGAGAAGATAGTATGTTAGGCCTTTTAACCTCATATATATTTTTTACAATGACCAAATTTTTAGATTTGACATGCAAAATGAAGATTGTAAAATGGGTGATTGCAAGAAAGACTGGTACTATTTTGCATCACACTTTGAATGACGAAGTTGTTATTGATTATAACTTTTAAAGTATGAACCATATTGACTTGAAATTTTGACTGAAGATGTCTGATATGACAAAAATCAAATTCCTTATTTTTCGGGAATTTTCAAAAATCATTTTATAATTAAATTTCAATTAAGCTAATTTGTCACACTTTGCGGTGTAGGGGTTTTTAGTACTAGGGGAGCATCCAAAATTAATGATCTAAAGCTGAAATTTTTGTGGCCTATTTCCATACTAGGTAGGCATGTTTCTACCAAAGAAAATTTCAAAAATCATTATTTTCTTTCCTCTACATGTGCGCGAATAGGCCTCCCTTGTGCACATACTTTTGAACATTTAAGATGGTTTTGAGATCATTCTTTTGGTGAAATATCTTCATCATAAAGTTCTCCCAAATTGCTAATTTTTAGTCTTTTTAAAACTTCTTTTCCCTATTTTTTACAAATTAAAATGTCAAAATACCTATTTTCATGAAAATTTGTACTTTTCTAGTTCTCCTACTTAGAAAAATTTTCTACACTTTTCCTTCCTAGGGTACCTTCTTCTTAGAGGTATATACATAAAAAATATTTTTTAGATTTTTTAAAAATTATTTTTCTAATTATACAGTACTCTCGAAAATTTCAGCAGTACTGTGGAAAACTCTACATATATCGGTCGGTCTTTCTTGCAATGACCCAAATTTAAAATTACTTTTGCAACTTTAACACCTTCATGATCAAACATTATAATCTTTCAATCTATAAGTCATACTATCGTGTTTTCTTTTCCTATATGTCCTTTAACAAATCTAGTTTGAATTTATACATTTACAGTTAAAAAAAAATTGATACAACTTATCAAAATGTTAGCTATTTGTTCAATTCAAGGACAAATTTCTAGAAGTTCTTAAAAGCTCTTGGGCATTTAGAAGTTAATCCTTAAGCACTTTGACATCCATTTTCCGAACAATGAACGAAGGGCTTGTAGACGTAATGTTGTATAACTTCTCAATCATTCATCCAAAGTGATGTTTGAATCTTATAAACACAACTTTCCTTAATGACCAATTCCATAAAATTTCTAAAACTAATATTTCTGTACAAAGATATAAACAAAAATTTGCCAAAATTCTTTAAAAGATTGAGGCGTCAAGGTAGTCTCGTATTTGAGGCTAATCTCGCCAATGGGGTTTAGGGCGAAGACCAATGGAGGCAAAGAAGGCGAGTTAAGAAGGCAAATAAAAAAGGGTTCCAACCACAGATTGCAACATTATTCTGTGATTTGTGCTTTGAAGGCGCTCCACCAGTGCAACTGATCCAGTCTACAGTTGGAAGCCAACAGGTCGGTGCTTTAATTTCCACCTTCAGTTCATTTTCTGGCTTGAGTTTTACTAGATCTTTGGTAGTGTGGCTACTGATGTTGGAATTGATCAGTACTTTCTGTCAATTAGATTCATTGGCAGCACTAGGAGACCTTCCAGATCTGCAACTCATGCTTGAATTGATTGTTCAAGTTGCAGAGCGGGTTGCAGAGTTGGAGCTAGCTTTGGTTGCATCAACGTTCTAGGGCCACCTCGATCGATCGAGGTCCGTTCATGGAGAACCCAAATGAGAGAAACTTACTGCGTCGGGCTGAGTTGATGGCCAAGCATCGCCACATCATTGCCAAAGTCGCGAGGGAGAAGGAGCTGGAGAGAGAGAAGGAGCTGGAGAAAGAGAGGCAGATGGAGAGGGAGCGCGAGCTTGTGCGCATCGCGAAAGCCAACCGAGCTGCCGCAGTTCGTGAGCATAATCTATTGAACAGTACTAAGAATGAGCGAGCGATGAAGGATCGTTTAGGGATCAGGTATCAACCCCGATTAGCCAAGGTGGTCCGGAGGGCATCCCATGGTGCTGTGGACACGATGAAGAAGACGGTCGAGATCGATTGCGGACGGGACTTGCCATTATCCCTTGCTCATGGCTGCGATGCTGGAGTTGTATGGCTCGCGATCTATCTTCGACGACGTGACCAGTCCCAATTAAGTCAATTGGTTCAGGAGACTAGCTGATCGATGAGGACGACGACGTCGGTACGGGAATTCTTGCAATCGACCAAGTAGTCGATCCCCGGGCGCTGTCAATGACGTACATGCAAAGTGTTAATCTTCGTTAATTGCAGAGGCTTATAGTCAAGCATGCAGCTAGTATAGTCTGTTTAATTTTTTTACTTAGATGAGAACCGAAAATTAATCGAGACATGTATATTCAGGGCATGCACAAACTAGGGTCGGACAGGTATGGATTTTTGTTTCCTGGGCTGGCGTCCTGAAACCTGGAAGGAGCCAAAGTAAATTTATACCACCGATTTAATGGAATTGAGGTTCATATATTCAATCGATGATCTGTTTTCATGTGGGCTGCAGAGAGATATGTGTAGCAAACTCGTGTGAGTGTTGGTTGGTCTAACTGGAATAAATTTTTGACAATTTAGCAGCTCGACGTGACTGCCGAAATATCTCTGTGCTCAGTCTGCTGGGGTTGCCCGTTAAATGATTGTGGTTGTAGCAGATAAAATATTACATCTGATGATCGAGGCTGGAGCTCTTTGCTTAATCACATTGTAGTGCGGAGCCAGACATATTTATAATGATTGTGTGTTGTGTGAAAGTAGTAAAAATGTGTTGTTTACCATGTTATGTGACAAATTGATTGAAATTTTACATAGCAATTCTAAATCTCCACATGCTAACACTTCCTATAGTAGTGTTTTCCATGATTTTACTACATTGATAATCTCCCTGTGACATCGGAACGGCTACTAGATTTCTACTTGAGTTCTGTAATGAGCTTGTGCGCAGTCCGCACCGTTGCGCTACAGGAGAAGCTCGGATCATGAAAACTCACGATGAAAATAATGCGGAGTACGTATTAAGCTTAGTTGTCGATTTCTGAAATTTAATTGGAGTAAGATTCAATGCACACAACTCAAATCATTGGCAGCTCAATCAGGCTTTGACAAGTTTGTTATTAAAGCTTGCTAGAATACGTGTGAAGTTGTCAAGGTTACCGGCCACCCAAGCTTCAAATGTCTGGACTGCCCACGAAATCAAGCACATTGGCTTTGCAGGCTCTAGTACTTGACCTTCTCCGAAATTTAGTTATAAATATGTTGCAGATTTCTGAAGCTATGAAATACTGAAATGTACATGAGAATGAGAACTGAGAAGTATGTAGAAAATCACAAGAAGTAATTATATAACTAACAACATAGCCAATTTCATGAAAATGGCAAAATTTCATTACTTTGACACGTATTATAGTTCAAACCGTGTAGTCTAAAATCTAAATTTATCATAGATTTTTTAACTTATACTTGTTTTGGATGTCTAAAATCTAAATAGATTTTTGAAAGCTATACCTATCTTGGATGTCTAAAATCTATATAGATTTTTGAAATCTATAGTTCTATATCTATCTTGGTTGTCCAAAATCTACACATGTCATCTTATACCTATCTTAGATGTCTAAAATCTATACATGTTTTCTTCTTTTAGATGTCAATTTTCAGTTTAGACTGTGTGGTTTGAAAATGGCATATATATGGTCATATAGAATACAGACATTCTAATAAAATTTCCCACATGTCATCTTATACCTATCTTAGATGTCTAAAATCTATATATGTTTTCTTCTTCTAAATGTCAATTTTCAATTTAGACCATGTAGTTTGAAAAATGGCATATGGTCATATGGAATACCATCATATGGAATGCAAAAATTCTAATAAAATTTCCATTTATGGACTATATATACTCTATAATAATTTTAGGAAGTTGATCAATTGATCATGTTCCAATGTTATTCTATCATAAATTAGTAGTATGCTTTTCATATATAAAAATTCATACCCAAGTATGCAATTCTTGTATATATGGCCTTGATTATAATCATATAATGACTTTTAATGCAATTTAGACCAATCTCAAGGGGTATACTTTGTTTTAATGTAAATTTTTTTAATAGGGTTATAGCCCTTTTATCAAGGAATCCAAAAATGCATTAATATATTATAATGAATTTTTAATTCTATTATTATCCTAAATAAATGGACTGAATTTCATTAAAAAATTCAATTTATGCAAAAAAACACTTAATTTGATTGATTAATTCTCATTCCTTTATGCTTTGAAGAAAAAATTGTCTAAAGTCAATATTTGCAAGCATTGCATTACAAAATAAAGAATGTATTTTATCCTTCATTGAAAAATCATTTCAAATAATACATCTCTAGATGTACTTCATATCAAAAATTGGTACCAAAATGATATAATTGGATATTTAAATGAATTTTTTAAATGCTTTTATGTAGTAGTGACAAATTCTATTTTTTGTACAAAAAATCTCTTAAAAATATTAAAAATACTTCAAATTTGGTGAATTTTTTTCTTATGTACTCTGTAACTCTATAAATTTAGGAACTTGAAAAGCACAAGAGTTCACATAGCTAACAATGTTGAATTCCTTTTTAAATGTTTTTGCAACTCTAAATTTTATTTTTCAAGAGTCAAAAAAGATACAAAATTGTTTCTTGAACACAATTATAAAATTTTAAGATATTCATTTTCTTTGTCAAAAGATATTAAGTCATTCAAAATAGATTCAATTCTTATAGTAATTAATATATTAGATCCAATTCAAAACCTTTTTAACATAAAAGTAGATTTGATTCTATTAAGTTTTATCTATTAATCTTTAATAAAAAAATTGATAATACTGAACTCCATCTAAATTATTTTGAGAAAAAATATTATTATAAATTGAAAGAAAACTAAATTTTTTTGGAAAAAATCCAATTTCAAAATATTATTTGAAGTTTGGCCAAATTATGTTAGTTACTAATGTTTAGTAAAAGGATCATTTGAAGGTTTAGAGGTTCAAAAGGGATTGATAATTTCAACTAGCCAAGGGTGGGGCCAGTTGAAATTGGAAGGGGGCGGTTAGTATTGTAACTATTTTTTCAATCATAGTGAGGTGTTGATTCATCCTCCTTGGTGTTACTGCAAGGCAAATTGCTCTCCAACACAAGGAATGTTGTTTCTTTTTACTATTCTATATAGGAGGGAAAAATTAGGGAGCAAAAGAAAGTTTGATGTACTCTACACTCAATGAAAGCAACCATTTCAGAGTTAATTGCCTTTTCAAAATTACTAAACTCCTTGAAACAATACTTTATAACCTTCTTAAGAACTGAAATGGAATTGGCATCTCTACCAAATGGTTTCATATTATTTGAACCTTTATGGAATTAGTGACAAATTTTTGAAGCTCAAATTCATTGGCACCAAATAAAAGGATCAACAAATTTTTATCTTCTGTTTTAATTTTGGTTTCAAGGTTACATCGCTCAAATGTATATTTGAACATATTATTAATAAAATTGGATCTAAGTGATATGTGGTTTTATTTAAGGTAAACAACCCATCATGGTTAAAACAATCGAAATGATTAGAATTTTTTTAAGAATTACAAGCTGCAATGGAGAGTGTAAATTTTTTCAAATGGTTATTTTTTTTTTCATTTACAACAACTACAACAAAGACCTTGAAGTCAAATTTAGCTACCAAACCAAATTCATCCTTTTATTTAATAAACGTATAAAATTTTGATATTTTAATAGACATATGTTTGCATGTAGGCATATGTTTGCATGTAGACACTCTGCAAAGATCAAAGTTGATTTGGCTCACAAATGATGGGGCTTTCCCATTCTCTTATTATTTCAATAAAGTTCTTACATCAATTTTTTTGAAAGACCCAAATACACTAAGAGAGAACAAATGTTTTTGCAAACTTTAACCAAGTTGTAGACTAACGAACCCTGAATTCATGGGTCCATCACTGTGATCATTAGACAACTTGAGTCCGTTGTGTTACACTGTGAAAAATTCTACTAGAAAAAATCTACAAATACTGTCATATTAGCACAGACAATTGATAGAAGTTCTGTAAAACATTGAAATAGCTAACTTAACATTATGTTTTTCTGAGTGCTTTACTCTTGTTCATGATAGGAGTCGACTTTCATCATGACAGCTTGCTCCCAAATTCATTGCTTCATGGTGCTCTATTTGCGTCATTTTGGCAATTTTGTTGTAAACTATAGAAATTCCCTTCAGGCACCTGCAGATGGCAGAACACATATGTATTCCAGAATATTCTTAAATTATCCCACTCTAGATAAGTTACAACCGAGCACCGTCAACTGCAGTGTCAAGTCCAGTTTAACTGATGTGTCCACTACAGTTCTGGTGTCGATAGTGAGGCATCGTCTCAATATCCAAGGCATCGTCAGTAGCAAGCCTTTGTGATTATCGACGGTGTGTTTCAGTTTTTAGCGTGCATTTTTCTGTACTTGCGGTTTTTTAGCTTCTCTTGCGATTTTTTGAGCTTCTCTTCGGTAGCAAGATGACATCTATCGTAGATACAGGGCCCACAAGAGGGGAGGATTCAAGGTTGGAGATGGCCACCATCTGGGTTTGGGAATATATTCTTAGTCGCACATCAGGTGCCAAGGTCATTGAGACTTTAGCAAATAGTGGGAACATTGGCTTCCCTATGGATGTACAGCGCTTGGGCCAGATGTACATGGTCCGCATGTTGAGCGACATGACGAAAGACCGCAGTAGGAATTTAGACCTACCTTCAGTTGTAAGGTACGTGGACAGTCTTTACAACCTCCTTGTCTCCAGCGATGTTGCCAACGAGCAACAATCCAAATGGGGTCTCGGTTTTTCTCAGTTGACATTAGCCGATGAAGAGATGGGGGAGCCCCTAAGTCGATACTTGAAGGACGAATTGCTAGATTTTCAATTAGCAGTGCCTCATGTGGACCAAGACGGCGTTGCTAGAGAATCATTGACTAGCTTTGTTATGTTTGCTTGGAGTGCGTTTGGGCCCACAGTCCTAGATAAAATGTCTGGAGATGCGACATCTGAGGAAGGAGGAGGATCTCGAGACAAGCCTACGGAAGGCCTCCAGAAGGAGGCAATTGTGAAGTGGGAGGTGGATTTGAAGAAGATGGAGGGAGAACACATCGCACTAGAGGGGTGCTTCAATGAGTAGCAACGTTTCTATGAAAATGCGTTGGCCAAGGTTCGTAGTCAAAGTTCCGGAAATGCTTCGCAGCTCAACGCCAAAGTCTTGATGCACATGAATTCTATTTCGCATGCCACGCCTCCTAATGCAGTCTCCAACTCTCCTGTTCGAAAGCAGCCTACAGCTAACTTTCCTGTTGGGGAGCAGTCCACGGCTTCCCTACCTTTTGCATCATGGTTTAAAATGAAAGCACACTGCGAGGACCTTGAAGTTGACGGCGATACGGTCATTATGAATGTTGTGCCCAAGTCTGTCAATCGGCTCAGACCTGTCAAGTTGGAGTCGAAATTCCCCGTTGCAGGTTTCAAGGTGCCTTTGAAGATGGCGTTGGGTCCAAAGAAGAAGACGAAAGAATTCACAGGCGTGGAAGAGTACATGTTGCAAAAGGTTCTCCTTAAGCACGACAAGGGAAATCTACAGATGATAATTGACAACGCAAACGCATTGAAGGGACGTTCAGTGGATGAAGTGGAGAAGCACCTTCAAACGAGTGATCAGGGTACATCCTTGTACGTCACTTGGAAGTCTTTGCAGGGAAGTGAGTGAGCTCAAGTTTAGGGACTTGTTAGAGTCGTGGGATTTGAGGAGGAGGTCAGGTGATTGTTCGTGAATCCTCCTATGCCTCTTGATCTGGTACGGTGTCCATGATCAATAAAAAATAAAATTTTTGAATTTTTGATTCATTAAATGTTTCCTTCATCTTCGATGCTTTCAATTGTGGCGACAACAATTCTGGAATTTTGTTTGAAATTCAGGACTTCCATTTCCACTTTCTATCAATTCCACTGTTGTACTTGTCACCTGGGACAGACGTTTGTTATGTAGGTTCAGGCTCACATGTCGTGGTGTTGCTTTAGCGTTGTTGGCCTTGATTTGTCAAAGTAGTTTAATTGCAATAGCTAAAAGTATAAGTGGCAAGTATAAGTGGTTTTTATTCTTGAATCAGGGTTTGGGTTGGGGGTTTCAATTTTTCTACATTGTGTGTGGTCTATGCTGTTGTATGGATATAGATTTTGTGGTCGAATGTCCTGTGATTAGATGGAGGACCTTCAAGGTGAAGAAGCACAATATTTTTGGCAATGAATTTGTTCCTTTTCTTTCTTATGTGAGGGTTACATTTCGGGGATCTCGTTATCATGGCTTTTAGCTGTTCAGAGTGGTTTCTTTTACACTAGTGAATATTATTCGAGTAAAATTCATTTTTTGGGTCTTGTCCCCTTGTTTGGAAGGATCCCAATGCTAATATTTGGATATGAATTGTTGAATTTTGAAAGAGTGAGGTCACAATTGCAAGTGCAGATGGCCTTGAAGCATGAGAAACGTCCTTGTGATATATCACATGGAAGCATCTTTGATCATGACAGAATTTAACACCTTAGTGCCCTAGGCTAATAGTCAATCATAGTCGTTGTAACTTTGATATTCTTTTCATATGTAACGTGTGATTCCTTAGTTCTCTAGTCACTGAGCGAAGCAAATAAATTGTGTGTTGTTAAGTTATGCTCGTTGCCATCAACCATCGTGCATGCTGTTTATCTATATGATGATTTTGGTGTTTAATGATTCATATTGTAAAGCTTCTTCACTAGAGAGTGTTATTCTTGTCGTATTGATGATATGGGTGCCATCTATACAGGAAGCTATTTGGTTTCTGATTAACAGGCTTGGGTTTTATTTGAGGCCAGTCAATGAAAGCATGGAAAAATGAGGCAACTTTTCCAGAAGGTCCTTGACCTAGAACCTGGAAACCTTCATGCACTACAAGTTGGTCACTATTATTTTCCTTGACGTAGAACCTGGAAACTTCCATGCATTATAAATTGGTCACTCTTATTTTCCTGATACCATGCAATGAATATTTACAACTAAAAGTGTACATCATCAACACGCCTACTTCTGTAGTAGCTTATTGTCATATACTTAGGCATCTCCTTTTCCAGGCTTGGGCACATGATGAATCATTACTGGGTTCAGACTCAATAACGGGACGTGCTCGCAAGTTGTACCAACAGTGTGTGGAAGTGAATCTAGAGAATATTCACTCTTGGCAAGTAATATCCTTTTTAATGAAGAAAGTCACTCTTTATGCTTGTTTTGTAATTATACATGAATAATTCAAATTTTATTACCGCCTATGTGTTACCAAATTTGATCGTATCATTTGACATTTGACTTAATGTGAGCTTAATGGTTGCTAGATTTAATGCCAATGACAAACATCACTTTTTTCATTATTCGTGCTACACTTGCATGAACCAAACACGAGGAATACATGAACTCATGTATATCTAAAGAAGTTGTCAATCTAACGGGGAGGGTCTTTGCGATATATATGGGCATTATCATTCAAAACAGAAGATTGAGCTACATGGTCTGTGATTGTTGCAAGCTTGGAATGACCAAAAAAAGCCTGGTGGGATGGAAGACTGCCCTGGAGAAAAAACATGGAAAAAGAAGTAATGTAAACAAAAATGTCACTCCATCGTTTTATCCACTGTTGACAGTGCCACAAGAAAAAACCGTTAGTGATTAATTCAGCATCATGTTACAATGCAACTTGGTTATACCTGAATCACACCCAAGGCACACCATTGTCGCAGGACCCAAGGCACACCATCGTTTTAGGGGAATTGGGATTTGTGCTTGCCTGCCCATCAAGTGCATATTTCTTCCCTGTCCCAATTCAATCCACTCACCCCAAGGTTTTCCACGAAAAATGAAATGTTTTATTTGAATTGTAGCACCTAAACCCTACGGAGCGAAGTGAGTAGGGTCTAGGCCTAAAGCGGAGCGCCGTTAGGCGCATAGCTTTAGTAGAAGGCGTGGAGTGCCGTTTAGGGTAAATATGAAGGGGTAACCTCTACTACTAGCTAGGACCTTTTGGGTTTATAGAAAGAAAATATGGAATGATCGACATTACAAGTGGGACCCAAAATGGAAAGAAAAAATCACGGCGTTTTCTTCAAACAATGGGGGGGTTGGTTTAGGATTTAGGGTTTGTAAATGTTTCATTCAATCAATAAATTCCATTTTATGAAAACCTCAAACCATATTGATTTCAACATACCTTTAGACAGTTTTTTAGAAAATTCTAATTTGAAAACTTTTATAATTCAAAATTAACCAAAAAAGGTAATTTTCTTAAGAAACTTGGACATTGTTTTTTCAAGTCAACAAAAACATCCTATTAGGTTATAGAAAAATCAACCATGAAGAAGTAAAAATGAAGTTTCAAATCAATAAGTTTTGGAAAATGTAAGTTTTGGAAAATGTAAGATTATGGAAACTTTGTTTAATTAAACACATTTTGACATAGTAATAACACGCCCTTTCTTAAATATACAAAGTATGGTACAATTTCTTACACATATTGTACAAATTAGTTTTTTCGTAAACTTAAAGACTTTGAAAACGGGAACTCTAAATTCTAGTATAGTTTGGAGGCAATTTCAACATAGTAAAACATGTTTTTTAGAAAAACTTCAAACTAAAAAAAGTTGAGAAATTTAATTTAGTTTGATCTCCTAAAATCCGTTTGTAATTTTGAAATTTCAATAACAAGTTATGGGAAAAATTCAAAGAGTGGTACCAATGAACAATTTTTTTTGAGAGATTTTCAAACACTTTCCCTGCATTTTGTCCATAACTCTTGACTGAAGATACAAAATCATAAAATAATTCTTGGAGGTGAAATCCTATTTGATTTCACAACTTTTTTTAGTTGGAAGTTTTTTCAACAAAGATATTATACCATACTTAAAAATTCCTTCAAAGTCTATTGAAGTAATAAAACACTGAATTGTAAGGGATTAGTTTTATAAAAAAAACTCATGGTACAAAGAATTCAAACTATGGTATTTAACTATTGCCAAAATAGAAAAAGTTACTTACAAAAGAGTTAAATCGAACTCATCAACATATTGACCACATACTCAAAATCTTGTTGTGCAATGGATTCATAAAAGAGAGAATACATGTGTAATAATATTTTATTTCCACTTTTCTTTGGTGAATTTGATTGCTCTATCTTTCTTCAAGAAGTACAAAAGGTAATAAAATAATATTTATCTCTTGAATATTTATTATCTTCATATGCAACTTGGAAAAATATAGTAAACATGGCTTTTTTTTGCCTTTCTAGTAAGTGATTGCACCAAATAAATAATCCGGCTAAAAAACACCCAGAAAAATGCCAAAAAATTCGGATGGAATCACCATGAACTATGAAATTAGAAGAAATATTAGATAAAATCGCCTAACTGTGGACAAAAACAATACTATACATCCAATTAGTAGATGAATGTTGCAATTTGGAACACCACTATAACATTTTATATTGGCACGATGGCACTTTTACAAAAAAGAAAGAAAAAGAGCTAGTGAAAAGTTGTTTTCATTTTGTAAAGTACATCAAGTTTAGCAAAAAGATACAAAAAATTCAAAATATTAAACTCTTATGTGACTATTTTTGCCTAAACTTTTTTGAATTGCATAGTCTTCTTTTATTTAAGAACACAATGTGTGAGATCTCAAGAATTGCCTACAAAATTTGATATGAAAGAAAGCAAAGACTAATTAATAGGCTCTACAATTTCTCAAGCATAGAAAACAGACATGTTGGTACAACAATGTAGACTTCCTATATTACACTATGTATTTGGCGGAACTATGAAAAATCATTTCAAAGTTGGAAAGGCTACAAAAATATGCATCATTTGGATACAATATACAAAAGTTATTAAAAGTCAAAGTTAGTTTCGAAAAGGAATCCATTCAAATAGGTACATAACTAATTTGGAAATGTAAACAATTTGAAGATGGTAATTTAAAGCCAGTTACATTGTTGGATGTGCCAACCTTAGTAATATGCCTCTATAAATTTGAAGTCATTCCAACATTAACCAGCACCCAAAGAAACTACAACTATTTACAACAAATTTTAAACAAATTCAAGGTGTCTATTAGAACACTAAGAGAATGTGACATCCAAGCAAAGGCAAAATCGACTCTTTTTTATCCCCATAATTCTCCCAAACACTCCATACAAATCTAAATCTTTGAAATTCTCAAATTCCATGAGTCGAAAGTTAATTACAATTCCTTAGATCAGCAATTTGCAATTTTCACAAGTTAAAAGGACTTAGAAATAGAAGATGACTATTTCCTCTTGATGATTAGGGTATTTTGAAGGCAATAGTATGAGTAATTTTTTGTTAGGAAATTTTATCTTAATCTTAAAATTAAATCCAACTATAATAAATTTGCCTAATTTATTTAATTAGCAATTGAAACCATTTCAAAAGCTCTTAAGGTTATTGGATAATAGGAAGGCTTTGGGAAATGTTCAAAAAGCCACCTCTTTTATTCCCCAAAGCCAGCTCTTGTTCATATTTTGTCCTACCACTTGGCTTCATGATGAAGAGTGAATTTTGGTTCATTCTTGTAATCTTGTCTATATAAAGGAAAGTTCTAATTTCATTGGTGCTTTTTGGACCTTGATTTCAAGGATGTTAGAGATATTTCAAAATTTGGTATCTTTACCTATTTCCAAGTGTTTTCTTGATTGTTCAAAGTATTTAATATTAATCCAAAGGAGTATTTCTATTGAATCTTAATTAGCAATGCCATTAGAAGGAATACTCTAACTTTCTTGAATTTTATTGGTCAAATTCCACATAACTTCTTACTTGCAAATTTTTACTTTAGATAAATTCATTAGAGGCATGGGATTTAGAGTTGTTTTGGTCTAAAGGGACTATTAGTTATGTTTTAATTTTTATTTAAATCTAAAACTTCAATTGGTTACTTCTTTATTTCCAACCCATTCTTTCATCCTTTTTTTTCAAGGCAAGATACAGTTCCATAATGAAAATTTGCCCAATCATTACAAATCAATTTACTTTTCTTTAGTTTTGAAAAAGAGAAAGGTAGAGGTTTAGGAGCTAATTCATCTTCAAAAAAATAATCTATTTTAGTGACAAAGAATTAGATTTTGAAAAAAAGTAGTTTAGAGCATCAAGGAGAACTATTAATATTTTATTTTAAGATATCCCATAGGAGTGTTATAAAATATTATGATTGCCCTTTAGATTCCTACATTCATCCACATATTGAACAGGAATTGTCACATTAAAACATGTAATTTATTCACATGTCCATACTTTGTTTTCATCCACATTCTAGCATTTTATGTAAGGATTTATTATTATTCCTACTATTTTAAGATTTTTGGCACCAAAATTTCTTGCTTTTGGTTGCCAATTTTAATCCAAATAATCTTTAGGTGTACAATTTGGGACTATAATGCTAAAGGGAAAAAATCCTAATTCCATTTTATAATCTAATCCAACCTTCTAAATCACCTTCAAAATTGGATCAATAATATCAAATTGAGAAAAAATAAAATGTAGAAGTCCTTAGAGTTTATATAGTCTACAACCTAACCAATTCATGGATTCAAGATAATTTGGATTGGACAAGATAATTTCAAAGGTTTATGGATTAATGCCACATGCCATATCATTCAAATTTAGTTAGAAAACTCAAAGCTAGAATTCTAAAAGTTAAATTGACTTTCTAAAGACAATTTAGTTTTTGTTTGATAAAGATTAGATTTGGAAAAGAAAGATTAAATTTCTTCACCGAATAATTTGGTAGACTGGCCTAGACCCCTTAAGTCAGTCAATTTTGGTTTAGGGAGAAATAGTTTGAAAAATGGGTCATTTTCAGGAAGGGAGATTTAATTCTATTTGACAACTTTTTGAAGTGTTCCAATACCTTTGCACCACTTTTGAAATCCTTTATCAAATGCTTTAAGATATACATGCCACTTAGTTTGTAACTTGTGGAATCCAATTTACACTTGTAGTAAGAAATTCACCATAAAGCTTGATTCTGAAGGGAGGGGGACAATATATAGGTAGGATTATTATCTTTTCTTCAAATTCCAAGGGATTTTTTCTCTAGATTTTTGGATTTTATGTGTACTACTTCCATTTTGTTGGAGGTGTTATAAGACATTTAAAATACCAAATGGCTTTTTTATAGGTGTCTAAATTATACATTGTTAGTTTAAATAACATAACAAAATATAAAGCCACATTTTTTTCTTTAAGATTGATGTTTCATATTTTTAATTTATTTGAAGCAATTTAGCATTTATCCTTGACCTCTAAAAGCCTAAGGGGTTCATACAAAATGCAAATGTATTGTCAAATATAAGTTTTATAATTTTTCTATAGTTTATATCAAAGAAGATAGTGTTAAGTACAAAAAGTGAAAAATATCCATATCATTACAATAAAAAATTACTTTTAGATTTTCTTCTAATAAATTTTGAAGGTATAACTTCAACCATTCTCCAAAAACACAATTGCTATGTTTAGCATTTGAATTCTTTTGATTGGTGAAGAGTTGTGGTTTGTATTGATCTGTAAGAATATCCATAAGGTCTAATTATAAAAAACCAAATATTTTTTCCAACACTAGGCGAATTATAGAGACTTGGTATTCTTTTTTTTTCGTAATTTTTGTTTGAATGTAGCAATCTTAGTTTTG
The DNA here is from genome assembly GCA_947034885.2 of Thuidium tamariscinum. Classification (NCBI taxonomy): domain Eukaryota; kingdom Viridiplantae; phylum Streptophyta; class Bryopsida; order Hypnales; family Thuidiaceae; genus Thuidium; species Thuidium tamariscinum. The sequence goes on along the minus strand of OX344750.2, from coordinate 42,934,682 downwards.
AATGTAGATATTGAAAAGTAACTCATTTTTTTGAAAAATGAATTTGAATTTTGGTGAAACCTGAAAATTCTTCTTGAAGTCAAACAATAACCTAAAATGGTTGATTAGAAACATAAGAACCACAGTTCATTTTATATTTAGACTTGGTCCATTATCCACTAAAGAACCAACCTCCTAAATTTGGTAACATAGCAATTTCAAGTGGGTACCCTTTCCCATCTTTTTTTTAAAGAAAGTGCCAAGATGGTAGTTACTTCAAATTTGGTGAAGGGGTATATTTTTACATTCATCTGTCTTTTGGATTTAAAAACACTATCCTATCATTTTCATACACTTTTTCATGCAAATTTGGTGACTTTGTCCATATTATAGGAAATTTTATAGTAAAAAAGGATTACTTTTATTTTGGCAAAAAATAAACATTTATTTTTAAATGGTGCAATCTAGTCTCATAGTGCTGAAAAAAAAGGGTTTGTAGGGTTATGTGATTAGGGATTTCGATATTTTGGGCCTACATTTCAATAGAAGGTTAGGATGAGGAAAATCTTTTGTGTTCTCTTGAAAATTAGGACATTTGAAAATACATGCGAAAAGTTATGGCTTAATATGTTATTTTTTTCCATAACTAGACACTTTAGGGAAATTAAAACAAATCACTTTATTTAGAAACAAAAATTTGTAGTTCATTTTCTTCATTTAGGTATACTTAGAAAGCTTTGAATCACTCCAATTTTAGTAGGTGAGTGAAAAGTTATGATTTTTTTTGGGTTGTAAACAATAATAGAATCTCTATTTTTAAATAAACTTTAAAGTCTTTTATTTTATTCAATTTCCAAATTTTTTTGAAAAAATTAAAACCAAGGGATGATTGGGATGTTGATTGTTTATTTCAACATTGTAGCCATTGAGAGTAACTTAGCTTTGACATTAAATTCAAGGAGGCACAACCAACTTAGGTCATTGTTCGTATGATTTTCACCTAAATCACCTAAATAAAGTATAGCTACTATATTTTCTACAAGGTAAAAACATAAATTTTTTAGCATTCAAATGCAAATAATTTACAAATGAATCTATATGGTAAAAGACTCTAGAACTTTTATTCATATTTAGAAATCAATCAAGTACAAGATCCTATGGTTATAAATCCCACAAAATTTTGAAATTTTTTCTTTTTGGTATTAATACTGGGAATGGTAGCTTCTGACTGTTTTGGGAATTTAACAAGTCAGATTTCTACATTAAAAAGTATATTTAATTCTATTACATATACCTGCATATATACCTGGATTTCAACTACATATCATGACATAAATACCCGGATTTCAATTACATATACTCGGGTGTCAAATACCCGGGAGATTTTGGATGAGTCGACCCGGGTACAACCGGACCTGGTAGCAAGGGACAACACGAGGGTTTCACCCCTCTCTCGCAGCCGGTATTGGAATTTGACATGATGGTTTGGGGTTTGACATGAGGGTTCGGGGTTTGATATGAGGGTTCGGGATTGAGCCTTTGCAGCGAGGCACTTCTTGCAAATCTTGAGCTGCACCACAATCCGAAAGTCTGTGATTGTAGGACTTTCTTGGCTAAGGCGATCGACGTCGTGCTGCTATTGCTAGCAAGTTGTATTTCTTGAAGTTGATCGTGTATTGCTCACTTGCAGATCTTCAGCAGTAGGCTTGCGCAACTCTTGCGTTGTTCCGATTGAGCATCATGGTAATCCTCAACCCCACTCTTTCACCTCCAAATGCATTTCCATTGTTTTCCCGGGATTTTCTTTGCGTTGTAGCTCACTTGGTAGGGCTTTAGGTACTACACGCTTGGTACTGCACACTTAGTACTGCACGCTTCTTTAACATATCTCGGACTCTCTCTCCCCCCTCCCCCCTCCTTTCCTTCGATTCAATAGTTTCTTTAATTTGCTACCACACCGATCTTAAATTTGTTTTTCGAAGGGTAGTGAGATCCTCTGAAGCTGCTGTATAGGAGGTGATTTGACCTAGTTTTGAGTACTCTCGGCATTGGCATTTTCTTAAGTACATCGAGTTCTTTTGTTTGTACTATTCGTCTCTTGTTCCTGTGTTGTCGATCGGAATGCGTGGAACGAGCTGAAATCGAAATTCGAGGTTTGATTGAAGGCATGATGTGAATAATGATGGTAGTAAATTTTTTATATGCCTTGACGATGTGCCTTCGAGCTCTTTTGTCTGCGATGTTTTTTTGTTTTTCTTCCGATTTGTTTAAATTTGGTTATTGAAGGTTGTCGGATCCATATTGAGATCATCTGGAGTTGTTGTGCAGACTGTTCTTTTAGGATGGACAGAATTGAAGGAGACCATCATTGCTCCAACCTGTTTGTAGTGTTTGTGCCGTGGTCAGCTAATTTATTTCGTCATTGCTCTCAAGTTTTGTTTTCCCGTCATTTTGCCGGACCCGTGGCTGAGGGTAAGTAACTCTGCGAAGGACGCCGAAGGATCTTCTCTCCACGTTGTCATGGGCCTCAGCTTCGTGTTCGGATATCTTATAATTTGAAGTTTTCTTATAGATAGAATGCTTTAACGTACCACTTAGTACGTTAAGCCGTGTTTTCATATTTTTGAGGTTAATTTTGTTTTGAAAAAAATCATTTTGAGGAACTGGAGATGACGGCCGATTGAGTGCAAAAGCAGGCGGAGGTGCAGCCGGACCTGGCAACAAGGGACAACAATAGGGTTTTACCCCTCTCCCGCAGCCGGTCTTGGGGTTTGACATTACGGTTGGGGTTGAGCCTTTGTAGTGAGGCGCTCTTTGGGAATCTTGAGCTGCACCACAATCCGATTTGCTACGATTGAAGGACTTTGTTGGCTGAGGCAATCGACGTCGTGCCGCCAGTGCTAGTGAGTCGTATTTCTTGAAGTAGAGACTGAGCCTTTGGGACAGACAGAATTGAAGGAGACCGTCATTGCTATGTGATCTGTTTGCAGTATTTGTGCCGTTGTCAGCTGATTTGTTTCGGGCTTAGGGTCACAAGTTTTGTTTTCCCGTTGTTTTGCTTTGACATACATTTGCTTTATTTCGGGTTCATGAACTATCATGAGAATTTTGGCACATTTTTCTTGTAGGACGGACAGACCGTCATTGCTCCAACCTGTTCGGTGTTTGGTGTTATTTGAATCAGTGCGCAGGTTTTGTTTTTCCGTCGTTTTGCTTGAAATTTCATTGGTTTGATTTTGGATTTATGAACAATCACAGGAGTGTACCGCAAGTCGCCCTCTCCGCCGTGCAAGTCAGAGGCCACTAAGAATTGGCCCAATCCTCTTTTCTTCATCCTCCCAGCGCCCCCGACCATCGCAACTTTTACAAACCCAAATCACATAATATGTCTCGCATTGAACAATGGGCACCTGATTGAACTGTGGCCAGAAAACTTCTCAAAAGCGATCCAGTTGGAGCTCGGTTTAGGGTCTCATTCCGGAGTGAAGCTTTGTTGTTTTTTCGGGCTTTGGAAGACAATTTGAGCAGTTGTGGCTCCGTTTTTGATCAATGCTTGTGATTAGTGAATTTGGAATCGAATTTCCGTTATTTGGTGTCGAAATGGATCCTCTGTTGGTGTTTTGATGAGCTTTTTCTTGAGTGCGGAGCAAGGTGGCAAAGTGAGAGTTGCAGGTTTGGTGTTTGTTGCATACGTTTTGGCGGAGAGTTTCTTCTGAAAAGGTATGCAGCTTATGGATCCTTCAGTGTAGCGGAAGTTTCTTCTGAAAAACGTTTGTTTTGGTATGTGTTTCCAATGTCCCGCATTGTATGCAATGTAGTCCAACTCTATTTCTTGTTTAGGCTTTTGCAGAATCTAGCTACCTAAAGTGATAAAACCCTGGAATACTGATGAGCGTGCGTATACTAAAACATAATCTTTGCCGTTGGGTTTTGTAGGTGTCCCTTTTATTATCATGCAAAGTTCGTGTTTCTAGTGTGGCTTCAGCTCCCAAAGAATTTTGTACCTTTTATTATGGAACACTTCAGCTTTGCTATTATCATCTCCTTGAAGTCTCTGATACGCACTGTTTGCTATTGACTGGAACATTGCCAACAACTTATTTACAGCTTCGTGATAATAAGTCTTGCTTCAAGAATTTCTATTTGTGGTATATGCTACGAATGCATATTTTTGTAGCATAAGGGGTGGTTTTGTCTGGAAGTGCATTTTGATTTTCGCTCACCTGTCTGTTGATATGACCTTTTACTTCATGTCATAGAAAGGAACGTTTTTGTTGGACTGATTCACTTCACACTCCTGATGTTATTGTCCCAATCTTGTGACCTACCCTTCTGTAGGATGACACAGCTAATATTCTGTTGCTATCTTCCAGGGAGCTCGACACTTGGATTGTATTCTCTTGCGCCCGTTGCTTCTGAAGCATCATGTCAGACTTGATCGCATTGTTGACGGCACTCGCAATGAGATGGTGCGGCAATTTACTAACTTGCTGGCTGTTTCTTATTGTTATATAGAATATTCCTCTTATGAAATCTCGAAGGTTTCTGGATGATTGGGTCATTGCAATGGCTGATTTTTTCTTGATATCCTGGCTAGTTGGGGAGCCATCATTTCTCTGATATTTGGACACTAATGATCTAGCCTAATTGCAGAATAAATTTATTGCTAGCCATCAATACGAAGTGGAAGCAGTGCAACGCTTACTCAAGAAGTTCTCCATTGTAGGCAAGTTTATTGAATTCATTCTTGGTCGTAGACATGCAATAGCAGTTCGAAGATAGTCATTTCCATTTTGTATGGTTGGCTTACAAGTTCGATGAATTACATATTGAGTAACTTGAATGAAAACAATGTGGGTGCAGTGTATCAAGCTGCACAGGATGCTTTGCAATTTGCAAGAGCTTTAGAGGGAGGATCAAATCCAGCTGGAAGCAAGTCCAGTCAAGAGAGCATCACCCCACCACCACCGCCAGGGTTGTCTATCTCGACGTGAGGCTGGCTTTTCCCATCAGGATGTCCGTCGACGTCTGTTGGGACGCGTCCCGAAAGGGGCCAAAAACGGGTTGATGAAGTTCGTCAGGTCCGTCTCCGACCCGTCGACTGGACGGACACGTGGCCTTCTAGACGGCTTGGTGGTATCCTGGACGGTCTAATCGTCTCCCGGACAAGATGATCGTCTCCTGGACGGACACTCCGTCTCCTGGACGTTGAGTGAGTGCATTGGACGGCCTAATTGTCCACTGGACAGCATGGGCGTCGACTCACAGTCTCACAGCATTTTCGCAGTGTATAAACACTGATCAACAACAAGTATAAAAATTGAATCCAAATCTGGCACTAGTGTCTTCTTGTTCTTATGCAATGTCTTACATGCGTATTTGGGGTCATATCTGTTTCAGCTTCTAAAACAATTTACATTCTCATTTAAATTTATTTAATGCATTGAAAAATTGACAAAATGCTATGATCTATGCTTGCTTCCATCCAGTACACAAATCCAAAAAAAAGCTGCAGCATTCAAGTAATCAAAGGAAGCAAATCGAGATCACAGATATGTTCAAAAAATTATTTTTATTATTTACACATACAAAATAACCATCAGTATGTAGGATGGTTGTAATGTGAGCTTCTCCTATGCTATTCTATTGTCCTACCTACCTCTTACTTCTAAATCTACTACTTGTCAATAGAGCTCTACGGGTCCACATTGCTTCCACTTGGTCCAGCACCTCCTGCTCCGCTTGTACTAGCACCTTCAACATTGATATTGGTGGATCCTCTACCGTTTGGTCGAGTGCGATGTCCTCGAATTGAGACTTTGAAGTCAGGTTCGAGAATGCCGCGCTGTATACTTTGTTTGAAGAATTCTTACAAAGGCTCCATGCTTTGAAATGAATTTAAGAGAGCCAATGTCGAGTCACTGTAGGCCGTAGATAGGTAATTGTAAACAAGATTCAACTCTGAAGCTTCATTGAATGAGGTGTTAGATGTGGCTTGTATCAATGCATTTTCCGACAATTCATGAGCATACCCTACAACTTCACCTTGGGAATTGAATACTATATCTCCCTCTGGATGTGGACCATCAATATAAACATTCTGCTCCCAATCCCAATAGCCACCGATAAGGGCTACAAACCAATTGCGTCGTACTTTTCCTCCTCCATCCGGATGAATAGCAATGCCACACCAAGTGATTTCTTGATTGGGGGCAAATGGGACATTTACTAGACTTCTTGTGGGAACATAATGTCCATGGTGTGACCACTTCCAATACCAAGTCAAATTGGTCCCCCATATTGCTGCTTTATCTTCCAATGTTCCAGGGTAATTGTCCTCATTGTATTCATAATCACAAGGCATTTTGCTCTCCAACCCAAACATTTGGTACATACGTCTATGAAATGGGGCCTTGCACGTTGGACATCTCTTCTTCACAACGATGTAAGCAATCAAACATTGTGGGTGGTACATGTGTGGACATGTACCCAAACTCCACGCTCCTTCTGGGCCAAATGAACATGTGCAAAGGGCACAAGTCGAGCCATCCTTCACAAAGCTTGGAACATTTGCCCACACTAGTGGATTAAGCTTAGGGTTTTCTCCTTCTACTATCTCTTGTGGTGTGGGCAATGGATACTTGTACCTCTCTGTCTTGTATTGGAACTCCAAGTTCGGATTGTGGTTCCAATCAATGCTACTATTGTCTTCGTTCTCCACTAAATCATTTGTGAACATTTCTTCTATCATGGGCCATGACGTGAGTCCAAAAAAACGATTGTCGCCATCTCCAAATGATGCCGCTATACACCATACCTCACGTTGCATTTGCTCTGACTGCATGAAGGCAAAAGTGCAAACCAACTTCATGTTGCTCACCTCTAGCTCCAAGTCATTCCGTTCTACAACTAATTTGGCGTGCTCCGCTTAGTAGTATTCATGGAGAGAGTTTGGTGACCCATTTCCTTCCATGGCTTTTTGGATTTTGGCCAAGACATATGTCAAATTCTCAACCTCTTGCTCAGCTTTTTCAGCTCGTGCTTGCATAGCTGCAAATGTGGGGAAATCCACACTTGCTTCTCCTTGAACACTACATTCTGTTGGAATTACAACACAAGGTAATGCCTTCAAAGTATTGTTCTCCTCCTCCACAGCCTTCAACTTTGCTTTTGGGGCATTGAGCTCTTGTGCATGCTCCTCACCAACTACGCGAAGCTTCTCATTCGAATCAAAAGCCACTCGACATAGTTCCCTTGGCCATTGTCACGGATTTGCAATCCAAAGAAGGGTTGCAAACTTATTTGAGGGAAAGTATATCTTGCGGCATCATTGAACCGAACTTTGAAGTACAACAAGATGTACCTCATCCAAGTGGCATCGCAACTCATGGCGTAGGCAGTAGTGCTGGAGCTAGTGGAAGAAGTATTGACTATGTTGTATTAGATGATTAGAATACCATATTCATTAAAATGAGAGAATCGAGACCTCTCAAACTAACTATCTTGATCTCGACCTGAATCACCAATTTCCATTAAGATGACAATTTTCACGTCAAATGTGAAAGGTTGTATGTCAATTCAGCTTGAATCGAGCTGAATTGATATAAAACTTTTCAACTTTTGGTCGAATTTGAAAGGTTGTATGTCAATTTAACTTTATTCGAGCTGAATTGACAAAAACCTTTCAAGTTTGGGTTGAATGTATGTCAATTTAGCTTAAATCGAGCTAAATTGATATAAAACTTTTCAGTTTTTGGATGAATTTGAAAGGTTGTATGTCAATTTAGCTCGAATCGAGCTAAATTGACATAAAACCTTTCAACTTTTGGGGTCGAATTTGAAAGGTTGTATGTCAATTTAGCTTGATTCGAACTGAATTGACAAAAACCTTTCAAGTTTGGGTTGAATGTATGTCAATTTAGCTTAAATCGAGCTAAATTGATATAAAACTTTTCAATTTTTGGATGAATTTGAAAGGTTGTATGTCAATTTAGCTCGAATCGAGCTAAATTGATATAAAACCTTTCAACTTTTGGGGTCGAATTTGAAAGGTTGTATGTCAATTTAGCTCGATTCGAGTTGAATTGACAAAAACCTTTCAAGTTTGGGTTGAATGTATGTCAATTCAACTTAAATTGAGCTAAATTGATATAAAACTTTTCAATTTTTGGATGAATTTGAAAGGTTGTATGTCAATTTAATTAGTTCGAATCGAGCTAAATTGACATAAAACCTTTTAACTTTTGGGGTCAAATTTGAAAGGTTGTATGTCAATTTAGCTCGATTCAAGCTAAATTGACATACAACCTTATAGCAAATTGACATAAATTTTTTTAATTTCAAGTTGTATTTCCTTTAAATTACATTTGAAAACTCTCATTTCACTAGAAAACTCTAATTTTAATGAATATGGTGTTGGTTGGGTTTAGGGTTTAGGGATTGTGGTTTGTATTCCTTTTATCAAAGATTATGTTAAGTATTTTAGGAGATTGTCAAAGATTGTAATAACACAAAAATCCTAATGCAATTCACTGTGTGACAATTCAAATCCATTCAAACAAGTTTTGCTCAAAAAAATGATATCGATTCCGACAAGTTTTATCCAAAAAAATGATAATAATTTCCTTAGAAATGAATTAAGATAGAATTTGAAGATTTTCATTTGAAAATAAAAAATAGCAAAATATTGGTAGTGGCACTAGTGCTAGCGAATCTAACCATATAAATGAAGCCTAAACCTCAGAATTCACACTTTCATTTTATGTGTATCAAGTTCAAAATGTTCTTTCAAATAGTAGTTTATAATGGTTTTTCCTAAGTGGTCAATTCTAAAGATGAGTAGGAACATGCAAGGATTAAACATTTTAACCCCATGGTATGCTACCTAAACTTGTTTTTTTACCTTAAATGCATATATTTTGGAATTTGGGCAAATAAGAATTCTAGATTTTTTGAGACCCATTTTCATACTAGTTGGGTGTAAGATCCTATGGTCAATTGTAAGGAAATTTTTTTAACCTTTTGCTATGGAATTAGAACTTCTTACTTTTTGTTTGGTTAAGAAAAGGGCCTTGGTCTGTCGAAAGTAAGGATTCATATTTTTTTTAAACTTTAAATTTTTTCATCCTAAAAATTCAAAACATCAGTTATTATGGGTTGATTCATATGCATTGGAAAACACATGAACCATCAGAAGAAATTCTAGATTTAGAGTGAGCTATGACTTTGCCAAGTCAGCAATGCAATTACACAAAGGAAGAAATTTAAAAAAAAATTTAGTTGGCACTGGGTAGTTTCAACAATAATTCAAAGTAAAGTATGATGATTTTGGACCTTTTCTTGTTAAAAATGGGTCTTGTAAGTAACTTTTTTTATTTTGGCAATAGTTAAATAACCGTAGTTTGAATTCTCTGTACCATGAGCTTTATTTATAAAACTAATCCCTTACAATTCAGTGTTTTATTACTTCAATAGACTTTGAAGGAATTTTTAAGCATGGTACAATATCTTTGCTTAAAACCCTTAAACCAACTAAAAAAAGTTGTGAAATCAAACAAGATTTCACCTCCAAGAATTATTTTATGACTTTGTATCTTCAGTCAGGAGTTATGGACAAAATGCAGGGAGAGTGTTTGAAAATCTCTCAAAAAAAATTGTTCATTGGTACCACTCTTTGAATTTTTCCCATAACTTGTTATTGAAATTTCAAAATTACAAACGGATTTTAGGAGATTAAACTAAATTAAATTTCTCCACTTTTTTTGGTTTGAAGTTTTTCTAAAAAACAGGTTTTACTATGTTGAAATTGCCTCCAAATTATACTAGAATTTAGAGTTCCCATTTTCAAAGTTTTTAAGTTTACGAAAAAACTAATTTGTACAATATGTATAAGAAATTGTACCATACTTTGTATATTCAAGAAAGAGCGTGTTATTACTATGTCAAAATGTGTTTAATCAAACAAAGTTTCCATAATCTTACATTTTCCAAAACTTATTGATTCGAAACTTCATTTTTACTTCTTCATGGTTGATTTTTCTAAACCCTAATAGGATGTTTTTGTTGACTTGAAAAAACAATGTCCAAGTTTCTTACCAAAATTACCTTTTTTGGTTGATTTTGAATTATAAGAGTTTTCAAATTAGAATTTTTTTAAAAACTGTCTAAAGGTATGTTGAAAACAATATGGTTTGAGGTTTTCATGAAATGGAATTTATTGATTGAATTAAACATTTACAAACCCTAAACCCTAAACCAACCCCTAAGAAAACGCCGTGATTTTTTCTTTCCATTTAGGGTTCCACTTGTAATGTCAATCGTTCCATATTTTCTTTCTATAAACCCAAAAGGTCCTAGCTAGTAGTAGAGGTTACCCCTTCATATTTACCCTAAACGGCGCTCCGCGCCTTCTACTAAAGCTATGCACCTAACGGCGCTCCGCTTTAGGCCTAGACCCTACTCACTTTGCTCCATAGGGTTTAGGTGCTACAATTCAAATAAAACATTTCATTTTTCGTGGAAAACCTTGGGATGAGTGGATTGAATTGGGACAGGGAAGAAATATCCACTTGATGGGGAGGCAAGCACAAATCCCAATTCCCCTGAAACGATGGTGTGCTTTGGGTGTGATTCAAGTATAACCAAGTTGCATTGTAACATGATGCTGAACTAATCACTAATGGTTTTTTCTTGTGGCACCCCCAACAGTGGATGAAACGACGGAGTGACATTTTTGTTTACATTACTTCTTTTTCCATGTTTTTTCTCCAAGGCAGTCTTCCATCCCACCAGGCTTTTTTTTGGTCGTTCCAAGCTTGCAACAATCACAGACCATGTAGGTCAATCTTCTGTTTTGAAGGATAATGCCCATCCTCCTATGAAGATACGTTGTTTGTTTGGATGTTTGTTTGTTTGTTTGTTTGTTTGTTACGTTGAATGCTAATATTTTTTAATTTGTAAGATCGAACATCCTAATACTTTTATTACATGATTTGGAAAGAGTGTACTAGAAGGTCCGAAGATGCATGCTAGTGGAGATTTCCATATTTTGAACTCAAATTTTAACAGAATGTATAGACGAGGAATATCTTTCATGTGCACAAATATCATGACATTTAAAAATGTGAGTCAAAAGTCATTGCATTTTAGACGTTTCTTCATAATTATTTGACGAGGTTGTAAAGTACAACCGCCCAGTTCTTTGCAGGGCCCAAAAAAGGATTTTTGCCACTTCAAATTTCAATATCTTGTGATCTAGATGGTGGAAACTTCTAAAATATTTCTCAAATATTTTTAAACTGGAGTACTTCAAGATCCTATAGTTATATGTCAAAAAACGATATTTTCCAAAAATTTGGTACTTGTAGTAGAAATAGCATTTTTGGAGCATTTTTGGTGAGAACATAGTGAAAGAACTTTTTCCTTTAAAGTATTTTCAAATTTTTTTCTTAGATGGACACTACAAAAAAAAGTAGTTTTGAGTGATTATTGATAGAAAATGGTCTTTCGACTATAGGGTTCAAAGTGAATTGTAATGTAGTTTTTCTTTACGTTTAGAAAATTTAAATGTTTAATGATAAAAATCAATAAAAAAATCAATACCTCTCTTGTTCACATTTTTTCATAGATTCTTAACTCGATACTTCTATATGTTATTTATGAGGTTTAGTTGTAGAATACATGCATTTATTCCTTCAATTCTTGAGAGTCAAAACTAAAAATATAGGATAGATTCTTTGATGTGATAAAACGTAAATAAATAAAATTTAGGTAATCTTTAAATTAAAACAAAGGGTAGTACACAAAGGAGTTTAGCCATAGGGTTGCTTGTGATTATCATTCAGGGTCATTTTCACATGTCATAGGGTACAATGATGAAGGCTGGTCGACGTGACTCCTGTAAACATCTCCCTACCGTCTCTACCATATGTTTCTCCCCCCGCCCCCCCCCCCCCATCTTCCACCATTGTATTGTTTGAGTTGCACATACACACAGAGCGTTGGGAGGATCCCGTGAGGTCTCAAGATTCGTGGAATTTTGACAGTGAGTGACTCCAATCCTGGACGTGTGATTGTTTAATCTTGCAATTTGTGGTTTGCACCCTTTTTAGAACCCCATCGTTTAATCTCCTATTCTTTCTTCTTGCAGCTCAAGAAACAGCAGAGGGAGCATTAGGCAGTTCGGGAAACAGCAGTGGAAGCATCGACAGCAGAGGGAGCACTAAGTAACTTGGGAAACAACAGTGGGAGCATCGATAGCAGGGGGAGCACCAAGCAACTCGGGAAACAGCAGTGGGAGCATCGACAGTGATCAAGGGAGAGAAATCAGTGGCTGGCAGCGTAGATCATTGTTGGTGAGTGTCGGTGAATCGAATGGACTCTTGTTTGTAAGTTGATGCTTATGAAGTTTGCATGTGATAGAAACCCATGCTAGTTCTCGATCAATCCATGACGTATGGGAAGCCGAGGCCGTTGGCCAAGTTCGATGTAGCTAGTGCATAGGTGCAGCGACAATGAATCATCATAGACTGGTAGTGATCGTTATTCGGAGAGAGGATGAGGGCGAGTAGGGCTTGTTCAACTTGGAGTGAGTGTAGCAGGGTGACTCTTAGATTCACGCTAAGATTTGAGTGGGTCATTGTTGGTAAGTGTCAGTGGATTAAATGGTGCCCTATTTGTAAGTTCATACTTACAAAGTTCGTGATACAAGTCTATGCTAGTTCTTGGTCAATCCATGGCATTTGGGAAGCCAAGGCCATCGGCCAAGTTGATGTAGCTAGTGCATGGGTGCAGCAACAATGAATCATCGTGGATTAGTAGTGATTGTTAATCGGAGAAAGGGTGAGGGTGGGCAAAGCTTGCTCGAGCTGGGAGTGAGTATGACTGAGCGACTCCTAGATGCACGCTAAAATTTGAGTAGGGCCAAATTAAGAACGAGAGCAAATGAGCTCTGGAATGTAGAGTTTTTTTACAAATGTTTAGATGGCCTGTGAAGGCTTTAGTTTCGAGATCTCGGAGCACAAGGCATGTTGGATGCTCCTTAGGTGTTTGTCTGGTAGTGTTCACTTTATCGATCTCCGAGCTCTTCGATTTGTTTGATTTGCAGCCATGCATGGGAAGGAATACGTGGTAGCTTCTCCAATGAGAGTTTTACCGACAATATTGCCCGAGTGTTGTGAACTTGAATGGGAAAATTAAGTGCCTCATACATAAACTCTTGGAACGTACTATTCATTGCCGTTCTTACTATCCTATCTCCCTCCGCATTATGTTGGCATTGCTGTGTGCTTTGGAGTTCAGACAAGCTCCTAATCCACGATTAGTTGCATAATTATTTCTTCTCCCTAAAAATAGTCAAATGATAGTGGAAGACCAAAGAAATCAAGTCAAATATTAACTTATTAGATGGCTTTCAATGTCAAGACACTTAGTCAGATTCTTGCTTTCAAACTTGCATCATTTGTTTCCACACCCATGATTGCAATATATATTAGTGGTGTTACAAAAACATAAAGCCGAGATAAGTATCATCTCACAGCCTAAATCGAGTTTGTTGGTATATTAAGCAGCATTAGGTCCAACCAAATATGACTTTTGTGCGATATATGTGCATCATTCACTTGGTCTACTGATTTTCTCAAAGACTTATCATTGTTCCTTCTAGTCAGCAATACTTGCCAAGGTCAATGGTATGCATTTCTCACGTAAACCATGTGTTTTATTATTTTGCAGACTTATTCACATATTTTGCCAGACTTGCCTGATCGAGCAACACTTCTTTTCATCTGCAATCATGTTCAAAGGTACCAAATCTTCTCAATGTTGACTTGAAGTCGATGGAGAAGTACTCTCTGTATGCCAACTTGTTCTCTTGGGTTTCATTTGTTGGTGAAGTCCCCTTTGTAAGGGATGACAAGGTCTAAGGTTGAATGGTAGGTGTCTGTCCCACAATATATCATCCTTTGCCGAGATACATACTAACATCAAAGACATGACTTATTTTTGGTCATACAAGTTGGGGCAAGATACACCGGATTTTAAAAGGCAAGGAGGCCTCCAAAAGACACGAGAAGGAGTCCAAGAAGAAGAAAAAACAGGAGAGCACACTACAAAAAAAGAGGGGTATAAATGACTGTAGAGGGATGACTCATAAATGACTAAATGTCCGGTTTGACTAAATAGTGACTAGTACCTCTGTAATTGCACCAACCGAGCTGAATTTACACAGTCCTAGTCATTTTTCAGTCATTTTTCAATTATGAGTGCGACTAGAAGATGAAGACATGATAGACAACGAAATTCATCTACATTTTTTCATTTAGATTGCCATCAATAAGAGCACAAAAGGAAGGAAAAAATCAACATGGATGCTAGAGTCATTAATGAGTATGACATAGTTATTGATTGTAACTTAATTTCACTACTTCGCGACTTGAAAATGACTAAAGGGTTACAAAAAGGCTAAATTTTCATATTTTAAGCCAAGGACGGGCAGGGCAACTTATTGACGTGGATGGAAATTGTTCTAAGACTACTAGAATGTGACTGCGCTTTACTACTATGTGACTCTAAAATGACTGCAAGATCTTTTGTAAGGTCATGTTGTAATTTTTTGCTTTAAAGATGGGCATGATATGAAAAACATTGTAGAGCATAATATGAAAATACATTGTAGAGCTGAAAATAATTTCACACCCCTATTTTATACAAGAAAAATGGTCTAATTTGTTTTTTAATTCAAAAAATAACTCTCTATTGAAAGTTCATTTTTCTTCATTATTGATGCAATGGTCATCTAAATGTATCCTCAAGAAATATTTGAATTTTTAATTGTGCCATTTTAGTTCATTTCTCAATTTATTCTAGAAATCATTTCATACATTATTTGAGTTGGGCATATAGTGTATGGTGTATGGTATTTTTTGGCAATAGAAATCTATAGTCATTATTGGACAAAGCTCAAAATTATAGGTTGAAATTATAATTTATTAAAAAATATATATTTAAAGAGTCTAAAAATGACTTGTTCGTACATGATTTATGATAGATACACTAAGTGAGCTTCCCAATGATGTAATTGTACTTCACTACTATGCAACTTAAGAATTACTACAAAGTCTTTTGTAGGGCTATGCTAAAAAATTTTGCTCTTAAGATGGAAAAGCACTATAAGAAAATGGGTTGATAAATGACTTGTCTACAATGACTACATTGGCAACAATGACTGCAAAATAGTCATTTTGTAGTCATTGTTGCCAATGTAGTCATTGTAGACAAGTCATTTAATTTATCCCCCTATTTTCTTGTAGTAAAGACAATATGCTAACATAGACAGCAATCATTTCAAAATTACTAGGATGCAACTATACTCATCTGATTTATGATTTTTTAACACTCATATCCTAATACCTTTCTTGAGCTAATAACTTTTCTTTTAGTCTTTCCAATAATTCTACTCCTTGTTTATTTTCTTCATTTTCTTTTAAAAAAAATTTTCAATAGAATACTTTTGTCTTTTTTTTGGAAATGATGCATTACAAGTGGCCTTTGTCTTTGTTAGCATTAATAAAATTTCTTCCTTAGGATCTATTTGTATGATTTGTTTAAACTCCTATCTATATGCCATTATGCCAATAATGACTTTTGAAAATTTGTGCCATTGTCAATGAACTACTTTTGAACACTTCATATGCCTTACACTTGAATTACTAAATGTTCCAATAAATATACAGTAAGATATTTAGATGAATTCAATGACATTTGTTAAGTTCCATTTTTTCCTTGTGCAAATACCACCACCACTACTTTAGTTTTACTACAAAATGACTTCATGTAACTACCAAATGACTACTCAATACTTTTGAACTACTACACAACTACTCTACTACTACTTTAGCACCTTGTGTCAATCCTTTTCAAACCTTTTAGCAAATTTTATTTATAACTTTTGATTAGAGGCTTAAAATCTAAAACAAATTTTTGGAGATGAAAGTGAGATTGATTCCCCAACTTTAATTAGTTCAAAGTTTTTTGAAAAAAGTTAGTCTACTATGCCTCAATGAGGTTAAAAATATGACTTGTAATGCAATTCCTGCGTTTTACATATCCCACAAGCTTTGTCTTGCCTACTACTATCCTTCCTCTATAAAAGGCTTGTCATTTCATCTAATCGTATCCACATATTAAGTGGATTTTGAAATGATGTATGGCATATGGTGTATGGTGTATCATTGTGGAACTTTGAATGTATTCATATGTGACTATTGAATAACTACTTTAGAGAAGGAAGACATAACTAAAATATGACTCATCCTAAAGCAAAAATGTCTCAAAAATGACTAAGATGCAACTTCAGAACCCCCTTACTATTAAGTGCCACGTGTCAGAGACCCCCCCTTAAACGTAACTATATCATAACTGGAATATGACTTCATTTTTACTGACATCATTGTCCACGTCAACATCAGTCAGACTATCTGACAACTAAATAATGATTGCCTGACAACTGAACAATGATTGCCTGACAACTGAACAATGACTGACACGTCACCGAAACTTCAACTATGCCATGACTGAGAAATGACTTATAAATTAACCTACGTGGACAGCCACGTAGATGAAATTTTCCCAAAAATGGTCAACTGCCCACCCTTTTCACAAAATTTCAAGTAAAATTTCTTTATCTCTTAGACAGATTCATCTATTAGTCATCCAATTTCCAAATGGATGGTGATAATACACCCGTAGTCATTTAAAGAATGACTTGTCCACGATGACTGCAGTGCCTAAAGTCATTTTTTAGTCATCTTGGTCCGAAATGACTCATTTTCAGTCATTTTTTGCAATCATTTATACCCCTGTTTTTTGTAGTGGCATCCAAGATGCGCATTACCGAATCGGTGGAAGCTCGTCGACGTACATCTACAAGACAAAGAGGGATGATACAGACTACAAGAAGGGGTTTGTCTTGGATGAAGTTCCGAGCGACTATCTCCGACTGGATCACGGAAGGGTGGCCATTCAAGATGAGGATACGGGGGAGATTGCCCTAATGGTACAATTCACCAAATTCAATGACATGGGAGAGCAAGAGTGCGAGGAGTTTGAAGAGTTGGCTAAAGCATTCTTCCGTTTATCTCGACAAAGTGGACCGATCAAGAATAACAGTGCACATCAAGGTGGGGATGGCAAGATGTATGCCATGGGATGGAGAGGCGACTACAACGGGAGGGGGATTGGGAGATACTACCCTTCCGCATCCATGCAAAGGTCCTCGGCATCTCTTACGGATTGGGAGGAGGATCAGACGAAGACAGTGCTCTGGATCGGTGATTTACACCGCAGGCGTTTCAAAGACATGGCATCCACAATCTTCGAAGAGGTGTATCAGACGGCAGCAGCAATAGGGGTTCCAGACATCACTCAAACAGAGTTCACAGATTGGGAGGCGGTGGACAAGGTCTTTACAAGCAACTTGACGTACACCTTGGATAACTTCTCCAACTCAGTGCACACAGATAATGATCATAACATGTACTGCTATGGTATGTGGATTCCAATGTCCGAGGAAACTAGGGAATTGCTCGTTCATGAGGAGGGCGAGGACAACAGTAGATGCATTGGAGGGGAATTTGTGGTGCCCTCTTACAATGCGGTGGTAGATCAGATGGACTTTGACGGCGTAGTAGAGATTATTTGGAGGGGTCGACACGATTTTCATGCCACGATGAGATCAGAGAACATCCTCCACGGATTCACAAGACTTGGGAGCTCTGTCCAAAATCAACAACAGATTGATTTCAAGACTGCAGGGTCTCATCAATCTTGGAGAAAGCTCCATAGTGAGAGGAATTGAGGGGATCATGGATGACATGCGAGGAAAAGGGTGTGTTTAGTAAAGCTTTCATAGGCTGTGTTCTCTTGTTGAAGACTTTCTTAGCCTCCACTATTTTTTTGTTGTTAAAAAACTTTTATTCGGCCTACTATATGATGTTATTCTCAACTTTATATAATAATATATGTATATGTATATATGTACATATCTGTGTGCGTGTGTGTGTATACTAGTGTGTATATTCAATGTCATTCATGCTGTGTTATATGATTTATTTATTTTTGTACAAGTAAAGTATTATATAAATGCTGGGGTCCAGGGTTAATACCATATTCATTAAAATGAGAGAATCGAGACCTCTCAAAATAACTATCTTGATCTCGACTTGAATCACCAATTTGTATTAAGATGAGAGTTTTCACGTCAAATGTGAAAGGTTGTATGTCAATTCAGCTTGAATCGAGCTGAATTGATATAAAACTTTTCAATTTTTGGTCGAATTTGAAAGGTTGTATGTCAATTTAACTTGATTCGAGCTGAATTGACAAAAACCTTTCAAGTTTGGGTTGAATGTATGTCAATTTAGCTTAAATCGAGCTAAATTGATATAAAACTTTTCAGTTTTTGGATGAATTTGAAAGGTTGTATGTCAATTTAGCTCGAATCGAGCTAAATTGACAAAAAACTTTCAAGTTTGGGTTGATTGTATATCAATTCAGCTTAAATCGAGCTAAATTGATATAAAACTTTTCAATTTTTGAATGAATTTGAAAGGTTCCATGTCAATTCACTCGAATCGAGCTAAATTGATATAAAACCTTTCAACTTTTGGGGTCGAATTTCAAAGGTTGTATGTCAATTTAGCTTAATTCGAGTTGAATTGACAAAAACCTTTCAAGTTTGGGTTGAATGTATATCAATTTAACTTAAATCGAGCTAAATTGATATAAAACTTTTCAATTTTTGGATGAATTTGAAAGGTTGTATATCAATTTAGCTCGAATCGACCTAAATTGACATAAAACCTTTCAACTTTTGGGGTCGAATTTGAAAGGTTGTATGTCAATTTAGCTTGAATCGAGCTAAATTGACAAAAACCTTTCAAGTTTGGATTGATTGTATGTCAATTTAGCTTAAATCGAGCTAAATTGATATAAAACTTTTCAGTTTTTGGATGAATTTGAAAGGTTCCATGTCAATTCACTCGAATTGAGCTAAATTGACATAAAACCTTTCAACTTTTGGGGTCGAATTTGAAAGGTTGTATGTCAATTTAGCTCGATTTGAGCTGAATTGACAAAAACCTTTCAAGTTTGGGTTGAATGTATGTCAATTTAGCTTAAATCGAGCTAAATTGACAAAAACCTTTCAAGTTTGGATTGATTGTATGTCAATTCAGCTTAAATCGAGCTAAATTGATATAAAACTTTTCAATTTTTGGATGAATTTGAAAGGTTCCATGTCAATTCACTCGAATCGAGCTAAATTGACATAAAACCTTTCAACTTTTGGGGTCGAATTTGAAAGGTTGTATGTCAATTTAGCTTGATTTGAACTGAATTGACAAAAACCTTTCAAGTTTGGGTTGAATGTATGTCAATTTAGCTTAAATCGAGCTAAATTGATATAAAACTTTTCAATTTTTGGATGAATTTGAAAGGTTGTATGTCAATTTAGCTTGAATCGAGCTAAATTGACATAAAACCTTTCAACTTTTGGGGTCGAATTTGAAAGGTTGTATGTCAATTTAGCTCGATTCGAGTTGAATTGACAAAAACCTTTCAAGTTTGGGTTGAATGTATGTCAATTCAACTTAAATCGAGCTAAATTGATATAAAACTTTTCAATTTTTGGATGAATTTAAAAGGTTGTATGTCAATTTAGCTCGAATTGAGCTAAATTAACATAAAACCTTTTAACTTTTGGGGTCAAATTTGAAAGGTTGTACGTCAATTTAGCTCGATTCAAGTGAAATTGACATACAACCTTTTAGCAAATTGACATAAATTTTTTTAATTTCAAGTTGTATTTCCTTTAAATTACATTGGAAAACTCTCATTTCACTAGAAAACTCTCATTTTAATGAATATGGTGTTTTAGGCATTATATTAGGAAGTGGGTAGTCACGGAGTTTTACTTGGTGCATATCCTCCAATTTTCACAAAGCTATTGTAAGTTCAAAACTGTCATTGCAATAAATGATAAGTTTCTCCCATATTACGTGTCAATGATTTTGGATTTTTCCTGTTACACCTGTCCTCACCCTCAAACATAATACCATAAGGACAAACACTAAGAGCCCTACAAATTTGTAATATTCAAAATTCATGTGAGGGCAAGTTTTTATTTAAAATCTAAAATGATTGAAAATGCGGTTTCGAAATTGTGAATTTCCGGACCGTCGGCCTAAACCGTCTCTAAACTGTCCCTGGTGGTCGTCCGAAAAGGCCGTGCAAGTGGTCTGTCCATCCAGATGGCTCGTTGCTATAGTTCGTCCCAGAGACCGTCCGCGCAACCCGTCGACGGACATCAACCGCGCAGCTGTCTGGGGGATGGCGGACAGACATCGTCCATCTACATCGCGACTCCCGTCATCCGGTCTGTCGACCCTATTGACAGAATCATCCATAATTTGATCCTGACAGACGTTGAGGTTGGATCCTGACGTTCCGTCCGGACGTCGTCCGTCCAAACGTGATGGGTGCAACCCTGACCATCGCCATCACCAGCTGATTCAACCAACGATGAAAACACTGACGATGTTGGATGGATCTATACTAATCATCCACAACAATTGGATCAATAGACTGTTAGATGTCTAGAGAGGTTGAAGTACCGGCTTCTAAATTGTTATTAGCACCTATTAGGTATCACAACATCCTAAGAATAGAGTTCTCTTAAGACTACACACTATGTGTTTAACCAGCTTGCAACGCAGCTAGTGGTAGTGGCCATAGAATTTTGGTGCAAGGGCAGTATCAATGCTTCTTGTTTTGCATCAAGGTGTCAACTAGGATTAGTAGGATTGCTGTTTTCAATGAAAGGAGAGATTTGAGCTGCCTTCTTTTGAAAGCTGAATTGTGTAGGGACTTTGTACCAGAGTTATCATTTTGATTTCAAGGTCAAAGTTTGCATGTTCTGCAATTTCTTCACATAATTCCTCCCGTCTATAATCTTCAATGCTGGGTATGTTCACCTTTGTCAGTCTGAATGTTTTTTATTATTGTTAGTGATGTGGGTACAATTTGGAAAGTGGTTGTTGGGTGGGGCTTTTAGTATTTGTTTAGCTTTGCATTTGTTCTCATGCTACTTTTCAGTTCATCTGTGTGTTGAAATGACAGAATGATGTCTTCATTTTGGTTGTGAGATTATCCCCTATTGGCTGTTGCGTTCAAGTAGGCGAATTGTAAATATCATTATGAATTATGAATTCATTAGATTTTGGGTTTTTCCTCTTTGTGCTAACAACTTTTGTTGATGTGCACAGGGGACAGGGCTGTGTGAACATCCAGCGTCCAGCGTCCGGCCCCCTGCGGACGTCCTGTGACATTTCATTTTTTGTGATTTATTCCACTCGATAAAAACTGAGGCGGACGGCCTTACTGTTCGTTGGACGTCTGCCCTGACCACTGACATTGGAGCTCCCGTCCGCTCGCCCGTCCGCCCCAACTGCCAGTGTCTGACTTGCCGTCTGCCAACCGTCTGCCAGGGTTGTCATATCGGACGGAATAGGGTTGACCGGCTGCGAACTTCAAACGGTTGTAACTTTTGCAAAAAGTCTTCAAATTGGGTAAATAAGATGTTTTTTGGCATCTAAAGAAACTGTAGATGCCAAAAACATCTTATTTACCCAATTTGAAGACTTTTTGCAAAAGTTACAACCGTTTGAAGTTCGCAGCCGGTCAATCCTATTCCGTCCGATATGACAACCCTGCTGTCCGCCATTAAACCACCTGTCCACCAGCCGTCTGCCAGTTGTCCGCCATTAAACTGCTTGTCCGCTAGCCATCCGCTAGTAAAAACCCGTCCGTAAAATTTTTTTATCGAGACGGCGGTTTTACTCCGTGTCCGCTACGTCCGCCAACGTCTGGACGTCTGGATGTCCGATTTTCGGACGCATTTTTGGGAAAAAGCCAACGTCCGCACAGCCCTGACATGGGATCCATGAATAGTAATCATTGGCAAGGTAGCTATGCAAGGCACTACCCATGTTGTTGTGCCTACATTTGAATAGGTACATACATTATTGTCTAGATTTTGATGCTACTTTATTTTGTTTAAGAAGTGATTTGGTTGATTGTTTGTCTGTTCCACCTATATATCAAAAAATATTCTTTTGTTTGAGAAGCCACGAGAAAAGCCATTTGTTTGATTGTTGGAGAATTTTTCCTTAGACTTTAAAATGTTTCAAACTAGTGCGCAACTTGATTGGTCTATTGCTTGCATGTCTAACATTTTCATATCCCGTATGTGTTTGTAGGTGGTGGATAACAATCGGATCTGGGAAATTAAGACAAGACCTATCAACTTCTTACAAGTCTAAAAGGTTTGTTGTTCTTACTATTTATTTTGTAAGAGTTTTGATAATTAATAAGCTTTGATTTAGGATTTATAATTTTTTATGCATTTATATTTAGTTGTGTCATAGGAAAGGAAAGGCTAGGCGGCAAGAAATCCCACCTACACTCTATGGGGTTAGCTAGTAAGATTATTGTTTGTTGAAAAGCTAGGGGAAAGCGCCTTTACACTATGTATTGAAACCGATTACCTCAGCAATGCCTTTCTCTTTCTAGGTTTTTAGGAATTTGTTTTATATGTGTCTTTTAAATTTATTAGTATTGTTGGATAATTATGCACAACTTGATTAGTCCATTGCTTTCATGTCTAATATTTTCATATCCCGTATGTGTTTGTAGGTGGTGAATAACAATTGGATCTAGGAAACTAAGACAAGACCTGGTATAATCAAATTTTTACAAGTCTAAAAGGTTTGTTGTTTTTATTATTTATTTTGTAAAACTTTTGATCATTAATAAGCTTTGATTTAGGGTTTATAACTTTATATGCATTTATATTTAGTTGGGTCATAGGAAAGAGAACTAGAGAAGGCTAGGCGGCAAAAAATCCCACCTACACTGTATGGGTGTAGTTAGGATACTTTTACTTTCTAGTTAAAATTTTGTTTTTTTAGTGTGAAATGGATTAAATGTTTGAAGTTTTGAATAATTAAGTGTGAATGTGGTGATATTTGAAGTTAAAATGTGAAAAGACTTTTTGGCATGAGCGGTTGTGAATTCTTACGAGTTTTTACCAAGAGATTGGAAGGGGTGTGTGGAAAGATCATGATAAATAGTTTTTTTTCCTCTCATTCTTCTCTCTTTTTTTTCTAGTTCTCTTGCATTCATGTCATATGTTCGTGTTTTTTGTTGTATCAATATATAGATTCATTGTTTTTTTTAATTGTTACTCACTTAAGTGATAGTGCTTGTTGCTTAAAGCATGAAATTTAATTTTGTTGATATTTTGCCTTGAGCATTTTAGAAAGAGAATCTCTTTGAGAGAATTTGGGTATATTTTATCTTGTAAGAGAATTTATGTATAAATGCTTAAAGCATGGAGTTGAAATATTAAGAGGAGCAAAATATTAAGTTAGTAATTAACTTCATAATTCTAGTGATTGGAATTATTTCTAAACCAGGGATTGGTTTGGAATTATGTGATCTAGAGATTGGATATTATTTTGAAATTTGATGATTAACCAGTGATTAGTAATCACTTTCAATTTTTGGGATTAGAAATCTTTGTATTACAAATAGACATGTATGTTTGAAATAAAGTTAAGAATTGAAATTGATTTGAGTCGGGACATGAGTTTACAATTCTAGTGATTAGAAATCATTGAACAATTATAAATAATTGATGTACATTCTAAACATTGAATGATTATTTATGTGATTAATAAATGGTATTCCAATTGAAGTTATGAGTACATGTTTGAATGTTTGAATGTGTATCTAAATTCTTTCATCATAATTCATACGTAGTTGTGAAAAATTTAGAAAGCATAATTTAGAATTAATATTACAATTAAAAATAAAATATAAAAAAGAAAGCTCCAAGATATTATGGTGATGCAAATGGAGAAAGCTTAAAGCTAAAGATGGAAGGATACATAAACGAATGAAGACCGGAGCTTTGAAGAGGAAACAATTTGAAATTCTTTAATTAATTCAACAAAGCATACTCTACATCCATCAAGGGAAATTTTTCAATTGCTTTAAGCATTTATGTGTGATTAATGTGTTTGCTTAAAGTAATGTCCTTGGTTGTTTTTAATCCCTAAAAAGGGTATGTGTTTTATCTACTTAAAGTAATTGAGTCATTAGCGTTTAAAGCGACTTACATGTTGAAATCATATTTATGAAAAACAATTAAAGAACTCTCGGTTAAAACGAATTTTCAAAGTTCAAATATGTATTGTGAAATGCAGGTTGCAAATGGATATATGTGTATTATATTTTTGTGAATTCAAAGTATGAGATTTGTGGATGCAAGTTCCCTTAATTCACACCTTTAATTTCTTAATTTATTTTATGATAGGACCAAGACGGACTTAGTGGTTAGAAATTTTTATTTATAATTGGATGGAAAATAGAGAGAGAATTCCTTTTCCAATCCTAAATGAAAGATGAATCATACCTAATACCCTAAAATATTAAGGTTAATGAGATAATTTACCTACAAAGTGACATTAGCTAATTAAAACACTAAGCTAACTTGAGTTTTCTCACAAATGAACCTATTAGGAATTGCTTTGGTTTTGTCTTTAAAATTTGTACTACAGTGGAGTTCGTAAGACTATTGTTTGCTGAAAAGTTGGGGGAAAGCGCCTTTACACTATGTATTGAAACCGATTACCCCAGCAATGCCTTTCTCTTTTTAGGTTTTTAGGAATTTCAATGTCTTTCACTTTCTGGGTCTTTAGGAATTTGTTTTAAATTTATTAGTATTGTTGGATAATTTTTAAAAAATTGATATTATGTTGTGTTGATTGTAGGATGGATAAAAATGCTGACAGAAAGGAGTCTCGGAAGAAAAGAAAGCTCAATAGCGTTGATGGTAGTGAAGAGTCCATAGGTGGGGGATCAATTTGAAGGCATCCCTACATCCCAGTTTTTGAAAGGTTCTGAGGGAAGTAATCCAGGGCTTGAACATTGTGGCTATTGCAAAAAGAATGTGCCAATCAATCCTATGAAGTTAAAGACTCATTACAGTTGTTCAAAACATGTGAACAACTTGACTGTTTACCATCTTATGCCAACTTTAAGTGCCCATGGCATTTTTCAAGTTGATGATGAACATGAGTTATTTTGTTTTCAGCATGGCCCAATTGAATGGAAGGTGAAAGCAATTTTAGCTCACATTAAAAATCATGCAATTTTTGAAAGGGTTGTTAGTTGTGGTGGAAAAGAAGACTTTCAGGGTGGTGTGTTGAAAGTCTTTCGACACAAACTTTGGTTGGTTGATTTAAAATCAACCAACCTTGGTTTAAATCTACAGTTGTCAGGTTTTGACCAAGTACATTGTCCCATTACTTTATGGGAGGATTCCATATCAGATACTTTTTATGCCAACTTCTAGGGTGGTGTTTTTACCATGGATGAATTAGCCACTGTGACTAAAGTGGCATCTCATTTGGAGAAGGTTGGTGATAAGGTGGATCGGTCTGAGAAAAAGGATGGGACAAAGATGAAGGCATTTGGCATGCGGTATGCGATGGGGGATCTTGGATGGTACATTTTTAGACTTTTATTTTAAAAAATATTTTTATGAATGAATTTGTTTGTATTTATTATGAATTTATTGATTTATTTTATGTGCATTTTTTGTTGATATTTCTATTTTTTTGGTATGATTTTTTCTTCAGGTATCATCACAAGAACATTAATATTCAGGCATTAGCACTTCAATTGGCGGATTTCATTTCAGTGCATTTAGAGCGAGTTTACCCAGGTGTTTTTAAACACCTAAGGAAGATTATGACTGTGGAGGGATTTTCTAATGGTAGTGCTTGTCTTGGTGGATCCCCATTCACTTCATTTGTTGTCACTAGGAACTACAATTGCAGGTCACATGTAGACCAAGATGACTACGACTTGGACTTTATTTCATGGCTTGAGGAGGATATTGACAAAGGTATGATCTTAAATTCATTAAATAATTTTGTGAGTTGTTTTCATTTTCATTCTATTGAATTTTTGCATTGAAAATGTTTTTCTTTTGCAGGTCAACCCGTGGTGACTACAAACTCATCCTTGTTTGCATTTCCCGAATTAAAGGTTACTTTTGGTCCAAAGCATGGTGATGTCCTATGCTTTAGGGCAAAGGACCTTTCTCACTGTACTCGATATTTGGGAAATGGCAAACAATTACGGTTGGCTTTCTTTCAGAAAGCCTCATTGTTTCGACATTTGAAAATCATTCAAGATCTTCCAGCAGATGGAGTTGTTGAGGTTTTTTTAGAAAAGAGGGGGAAGAAGAAGTCACTAGAGACCATCATCATGAGGAAGTCTGATTTTGAGTTGAAGAAGGCTACTTACCTGAAGAACTTAGAGGATGGTAGTTTACATCTAGGTGATTTTTAGACCTATTATTTAGGTATGTATATATACATATATTTTTATACACTTATACATACACATGATATTAGCAAGTTTTTCTTTCTTGCGGTATTAACTCTTAAGTAGACAACATCTTAGAGAGGCGTGGAACCTGTATAGAAATGTCTATATTTCAAAATTGCCAATTCTGTTGCTTTCATGTAAGAAAAAAAAAAAATTTCTCAGGAATTTAACCATTGGATCTTATATTTATCTTGTTTGAAATAAAATTGGAAAAAATTTCATGAAGTTTGACCACAATGATTAGAAGATATGAGCACTCACAATTGGTTTGTTTTTTAAAGTTCACAATTTCAAATTGGAAAAATATTGAACTATAGAATTTGAATTCAAAAAAATTGTGTAAAAGAATTGAGTTGAAAATCTAGGATAAAGATTTCATAAAAAAAATACACGATTTCTTTTTGAAAAAAGTTATTAAACAAAAATGAATCCAAAATTGAAAGAAAAATTAAATGGTTAAAACTATAATATGGGATTCAAACCCACTAATCTCAATTGGGGGTTGTTCTAGCAAGTAAATGAAACCTTTTCTATAAGATTGCTTGACGTTTATATAATGCTCATCAACAATGCTTTTACAATGAGTGGTGTATATGCAATTTTTTAATCGTGACCATCTAATTGAGCCTAACAATTAGAGAGTACCACGTGACGTGGGTGCATCTCATTATTCAACAAGGCAGAAAACTTCTTTGTGAAGAGAGTTCCCACCCAAAAATCAATCCGGGGTAAAAGTATTAGTCCTTGTGTCGCACTAATAACTTTTGAAAATCCTTCCTTTGAGGGGCTCATTGTGTTTTCAATCAAAGTGTTACCAATACATGCATTTGAGAATGACAAACTTATGTCTTAGATCTATGTAAATTTTGAGCTTAGACACAGTTACCATTTAGACACTCAAAACCGTTTTCATTTTTTTGTAATGAAATGTGGTTGTTTATATTCAAAAGAAGATTTGGGAATGCATTTGTAAAAGTTATTCAATGATTGATGATTGTTGGATGCAAAAGAAGATTTTCATGAATGGTTCAAAATTTGCAAGAACAAGTGGTTCTTCATTGAACTTAGGTTTTGAGGATTTTTCAAAAAGCATTGTGTAATTGTGGGAGATGGATTATTGAATCCCATTCTTATTTTGAATCATATTATGGTTTGGATAATGTTCAAACTTCACTTTAAAAAGAAACTATTATTTGATTTTCATACCCCAACCATAAAAGGACATGTGTATGACAACTA
This sequence comes from Thuidium tamariscinum, assembly GCA_947034885.2. Taxonomy (NCBI): domain Eukaryota; kingdom Viridiplantae; phylum Streptophyta; class Bryopsida; order Hypnales; family Thuidiaceae; genus Thuidium; species Thuidium tamariscinum. The sequence goes on along the minus strand of OX344750.2, from coordinate 42,906,947 downwards.
ATTTCAAGCCACCTTATCTAGCACTTTGTTAGTTGTTATTTTTCAATTAGATATAAATGAAAGATTTTATATTATTTTGTTTAACAAAGATGTCATCATATGAGTACTATAAGTCATAAAAATTTCAAACTTTGTTGCAAGAATTTGAAATTAGTATGAATTTCTTAGGAAAAAATGGAGATAATTGTCTTGAATTTTAAAAATATTTTAAATATTTTAAATATTTAGCTTATACAATGTTGATTTAAAAGATCTATCCTTCAATCATAGACTAATTAATTCAAAAAATGAAGGATTCTACAACTAAACTCATATTAGAAACAACAAATACTTTAACCTTTTACTAACTATAAGATATTAATATCTTATAGAGTTTCTATATGACCAAAAAAAGGTCTAGATTGACATTAAGTATCAATTACAAATAGTCTAAAGGTGGTGTTCATTGTGGCATCCATGTATTTTTTTTCAATTTCTTTTAGGTAAAGAGTGTTATTCAAAAAATTAATCTTTTTGATGAATCCAACTTTTTTCAACACCATATGTATTTTTGTATGTGATTCTTTTGGGCCTACATGTCTTGTTAATTCTAAAGATTACATTTAGATTTTTGGAATGAATCCTCTAAGTTATTTTTTCAATAAGATGTTTAAATTATTGAAAGAATAAGATCGTTAAAAAAAATTTCAATATTAGCCAAATAAAATGAAAAAATCTTAACATTTTGGATATAAATGTATTATTTTAGAAAAATAAATTTAAATAAATTTTTTTCTTGCTTACAAAGTTTTATTTTAGACTTTTTAATGTATAACTTTTGCCCTAGGCTACCAATTCAAGAAATAAACTTATTCCTAAAAATCTACTTATTTACTCTATTTTGTTTAAAAGTTTTTAAATTTCATAAGAAATTAAAGTTATAAGAACCTACCTATTGTAAAATCCATATTATCTTTTCTATATACATTAAGACTTTGAATTTAAAAGAAAAATTATACATTTGAGTATACTAAGCTATTTGGATTTTCAATTATGAAGTTGAGATCTTAAATTTTAAATACTTATAGTTCTATAATATATTAAGCCAAATGAATTGAGCTTTTTGAACTAATTTCATTTAGTAATTTCTTTTAATCCTTATAGTTGAATCTGAAACAATGTTTTTTTTCTCCCAAAAATCACCTCTTAGACTACAAATGAAAATTTTGGATCAATTTAAAATCCTTAACCCTAAAAAAAACCGGTAAAAACTTTGTAGAATCTTTTAAGCTTATTTTCCTACTAATACTTCAATAAATAATAGAAGGTCTTACATTGGCCATTTGAGATTTCATTTCACTGATATTGAATTCTCAAAAAAGAAATTGAAATATTGACCATATAATTATACATTTGAATGCTTCTTTTTTGTCAAAGATTTTTATTCATGATACATATGTCTATTTTTTTTTTTTTTTTAAATCTATTCTTTAAAGCAAAATCAACAATCTAGGGTTTAGGAATTCAACTATTCTAGAAGGTAATATTGAACACATTTGTGCTATTTATTATCAAATTAATGTTATATGTAGAAGTTGTTTTATGCTATAAACCATTCAAAAATGATTGAATGACCATGAAATTTAGAATCAAGCTTCTTTGTTATAAAAAAATTAATTTGACTTTATTTTTTTTCAAATTTTTTAAAAGTGGTAAAGTAGAAGAGCTTGAATTTAGAACATATATCACATATACAGTTTAGGTGTTTTCTAGTACTATTTAGTTTAAGGTTTTTTTGAAGAATTACATTATGAAGTTTGGTAGGCTATTTCTTCTAATATAAATACATTTGTTTAAGAGATGGATTTCCAAACTGATTTTGGTAATATCAAAGCTAAGAGTACAAATGAATTTTAATTCAATATACTCTCAATTTGAATAATACATACCTAAATTCATTATAAAACCATTTTATTTCTTTACTCTTAGTTGGCTATAATAGCTACTTTTAAAATGAATTTTTAAAAAGCTATTAATAGTTTAAATTTGTCTTTAATCTTAAATTGATCTATAATTAATGGATTTTTAATGAGTGGAAATGAAGTAATTTTTTGTGAAGTTTTCCTTTATATATTATTCACTTAAGCCTTCAACATAAAGAACCAACTTGTGAGAGAGTTGCTAGCTGTACCAAAGAAAACCATAAACACCTCTAGTTTGTAGATCTTATTGACATCTTCTTTTGCCTATAGCTTCTATATTTTGCCACGATCAAAGGTCAATGTGTGCATTTCGGCACAGATGGACTTGAGGAATGGTAACACTTACATCAATTTGTAGAGCAGATGGCAGAGAATTTAATAGCGGACTTAGGGCTCACAAATGAAACTAATAAGAAAGTAATCAGCCAATTGAGCAAATGTGGCCATTTTCTATATTTTTTGGAGTTGTAATAAATCATTGAGGAAGTTTAAAGGAAGGTAACGAAATGTAGCAGTAGAAAGAAGAAATTGTACCTACCAATGTTGAACCATGTAAGTAGGTTTTGAATGGTCTTGTAGCAAACCATTCACTTCCAAAGTGGACATTCTATTTCAGGGGGAACTTCGGCGTCCCCCAGTTGGCGAATTAAAATTGGAAAACGGCCCCAGTCGGATGACTCCGTGAACTGTGTGTGGAAGCTGCGATGCACCAAAGCTGTTTATATCGTCTCTAGCAATAGTTTCACTAAGTTTGTGCCTGCAGGCTGTAGCTGTGACTCCAAATACTTTGGTTCTAGAAGAGGGCGCACTTAGTCAGTGAGACCATCATATCGCCGGGTGAGAACCTTGGACATGACGTCGTGTCCCTGGCCGACGATTTTGGACATTTCGAGCCCATTGCGTGGTTGCCTAGTCGGAGTCCGATGGAGATGAGGATAGGGATCCATTCGGGCTTTGTTTTACCCCACTCAACGAACAAACAGAGGGGCCGGAGGAGATTCATGTGAAACCCTCAAGGCGTAACAAGTTTGTAGTGTTGTCCGATTCGGAAGCGGAGAAGGATGGTAGCGAGGAGCAACGAGGTGGATATGAAGTTGGACGTGTCCCTCGTCCATGCAGGGAAGACGTACAGCAAATTGGGGACTCCGTCGCTCCATGCAGCGCAGGTGAGCAACAAATTGGTGATCCGGTCGGGCGTGACTTCATTGCAGACTTGCTTGAGCGCTGACCTCCTCACAAGGGCCTAGTGACGAGGACGATGCGCACAAGAATTGTTGGTCGATCCAAATTCAAGCCCAACTTTGTACGTCTTGATTATAGGGTGCCTTACACCGAACTTCGTCGAGCCGGTCGACCCTCTTCCCCTTTTCTTGGTGATAACGTGTAGAAGTCAAGAAGAAGGTTCAAAGGCAGCAGGTGATTGCGGGTCCATCAAAATGGAGTCCCAAGGTGACCAAACTTTTTGGGACCGTGAATAATTATTTAGGGTTGTTGCTATGGTGATGCCTCGTTTCCTCTCTCTCTCACTGTTGCTCAGTGCTTGTACATTGCGAATGTTTCTAAAGAATAATTGATTATGAGAGCATTTAGGTGAAAGGCTTTATGGTTTAAGGATAGTTAACAATCTGATGATGGATAAGTTTGTAGCAAGTTAATTGACATTTTGGAGTTGTGGGTATCTTGGGAGTAGTCTTTACAAATTCTTGGAACAAACTGTAGTCTCGCTTTATAGCTCTTGTCCGTGTAGCCTCTTTGTGAACTTAAATTTTAGATTTCTGTTAACTTCTTTGCATTTTGTTCACTTACCATTGGAAAAAACATTCAGGGACGGAATCTTTGTGCTATCTCTGTCTATTTTGTACTAGACTTATAGAATTTGTGTGTTGGATGATGAGATTTCAACCCTGATCTGGATTGCCCTCTCGATAATTTTGCAAGTCACTACGGATGGTCGCATCCTTGGTGAATCCCTTTCATTGCAGGTGGTGATTCATATTATTTCCATTATGAACATTGCAATTGTATGTCATATTCAAGATTTAAGTCACTGCTTCCATGTGGCTTTCTGTAAGTATGTTTTTTTCTTTTAATGTCAACTCATATGGTGACTTTTTTGTTTCTTGAATGCTTTGATTGACTAGTTTGATTTGTGTAGTTGGATCAACAAAATGGGCTATAATAGTCTTTCATCTCGGCCCTGATCAATTTATTGCATAGCTTTTAATTGCTCCTTGTTTTATGTGCAATTTTGTACATTCCTCTTGGTTTGATGTTTGGTTTGTATTTCTTATTGTAGAAATAAATCATCCATTTGTGTCAAAACCCTAATCCTATTTTTTCAATTAAACGAGCGTGTCATGACTTAGTTAGTCTTCAATTTTGGCGCTCAGATGTGTCAAACATCATATCCTTAAAGTTTGCTTTGGTAGGTATAAAGAGAAGGAGTTGATTCCGGGGTGACATAAAAATGCCATGGTGCAATTTTTTCATCTTGAAGATGTGGACATGCTGGAACTTGGAGATGTGGATGCAATGGACTCATGGAACCAGACAGTGGGAGTGTGTATTCGTTTGTCTTCATTTAGAAGTTCAAATTCAAAGCCTTTATTTTCTTTCCATTCTGGGGAAATTCAAGGTAATTGAATAATTCTATTCCCTTATTCAGTTGAATTGGATCTCCGAATTCGTATCAATCTGAGATTTCAAAACTTATATGCAAGTGCATCCTATCGTGTCTACAAGTCTTTGAAGCTTATTTTAGAAATTATGATTAATTAGGACTCAAAGATTGTTTGATGTGGTACAAATGAGGGAGTCATAAAATTGTGTTGAGTTGATCTTGTTGTTTCAGTCAAAGGTGCACAATGCTGATGTGATGGTTTGAAAGTTATTGCACGTGATTTTGAAATTAATGGCATCGGACTTTGATGTAATAGGTTTGGGTAGTGAAAGCTCAGGTCATGCAATCAATGGGTAAACCCAATTTCTTTGCTTGACTATCTCCCCAATCCGCATTGTCCATAGTACTTCCCCGATGGAATGGCTCCGACCTGCTTGCCATAGTGTGAATTGAGAAGCCATTGTTGCCAGGAAACTTGTGTCATTCAATCATTCGGTCCGTTGTAGCATACTCACACTCTCTTAGCAAGGAAGTCAATAGCTAGGAAGTCCAGGATTTGTACTAGAGTCTTGCAATCATGTTAACGTTAGAGTGGTAGCCTTGTTGGTATTCAAATTGTTGTGCTTAGGGTTTGGTGACTTTGAGATTTTATTTTATTGTGTGTGAGACGATGATCACGGACCTATGCATTGATCAAACAGACTGAGTCTAGTGTGCATGGTTTGGTTTTCATGGATCGTGGATCAACGGCTTGTTTGGTTTAGGGTTGATACTTAGACAGGGATAGACATACTTAGAGAGACAGAGAGGTGATTGAGTTGTAGTCCATTTTGAACAAACCCAACCTCCATCAGAGTTCTCAATGCTCACAAATTTCTATGTGGGAACATTCAAGCAGAACCCGATGTGTTCACGACTGGACAACATGACGGAGTGGACGAAGTGGCTTCGCGAAGGATTGGCATGAAGATAGGAGGTTTCGCTTGCTAAAGAGGTACACAGTCCTTCGCGTACTCAGTTGGTGATGGCGAGTTTGTTTTCAATTTTCTCACAACAGACCAAGCTACATACTAAATTTTGAAACCAGAATAAATATTTGGCATGAAAAATCTCCACATGGTATTCCCAAGCAATTTAGTGATTAGTACGTAAGTAAGGAGTTTAGGATATAGGATTTAGGTGTGTGTAAAGTGTAGATTATACTTATCATATCGAGTGATGGGGAAACATCAATCACACGCATTGTGTGGTATGCAAAGAGAGGTTTAGGGCTTTCATGTGATATAATCTACTGTATTGTTTCTTGTCATGTATGGTGACCGATTCAATTGCTAGAAAGATTGTGCAAAATAAATGGTTATTCAAAAGAATGTTGTCACTTTTTCATTGTATAGTTCAGTTGAGGTTTAGGGTTTAGGGTGACCCAAGAAAAGATTTCCACTTTACCTGTATACACTAGAGATGATCCCAAATTAAAGATTGTGTTTGTCAATTGTCATCCAAATGCTCATGGGTACATTGGGCACCATTCGTTGCATATATTCATTTCTCGGATGCTTTGTGTATGCACATGTATGTTGTTTTAATGCATTTTCCACTTGCTAGATTGGTTTATTTTTGGCCATGCCATGATCATTTATCAATTCCTAGTTCTTGCACCAACCATTGGAGGATACTGTGTTTAGGGAGTTGCCGGAGTAAAGATTGAATAAGGAAGCCCAAATCAAAGTGAGCGGCGTGGAGAATGTGAAACCTGTTAGTGATATCCGCGGCCGTTATGGAGATTGACATGGTGCTGAATGATAGTCCATAACAGTAAGTCTTTATAGTTGGCCTTTTTCCTTATGCATACCTTAGTTGATATTTTGCTAAGTCTAAGGGTTTTGGGTGTTTTTTTAATTAGAACAAATTCCATAGTTGTTTGACCTGCAAGCTTGAGTTTAGGGTATACAAGGTTGCAGAACTCTTATGGGAGAAATTTAGTATGTGACAAACTACCTTGCTTACAGCTACCTTTGAATCTGTGTTGATGAAGTGTATGATTTTTTGACTTACAGAATTTTTGGAATAAACCTTAAACCCATGCATTGATATATTTATTAAGTAGCTTTGAAGGGCTACTTTGAAAACAAGAGTGTTGTCTTTCAGTTGTGGTATTCTTCTAGAAAAAAGTTCATAGTAATCCAACCCCAAAAGTCCGCCAATGTATATTACCTCACTGATGATGTTGCATTTGACATGTACTTAAAGAAGGATATTTCATATGCATTTCCATTGATAATTGGCTATTGTAGATCTTGGTTGTTAGACGAGTTTTACAAAAATCCAACCAATGAGTTGGCAACCACAACAAGAAACCATACGAATACTGTAAGGGTCCACTAAGGTGGAAAGGAATGGTTTGAAATCGTATGTGGACTCAATGGCACAGGATTAATTCCAGGTCAAACTCTCACCGAAGAACATATCTCAAAGCAAGATTGCATTTCTGAATTTGGTGATGGAGAAACGAATAATGGATACAAAGTTCGTAGAAGCCTAGGGTTTTTTCTTCGTGTTGATTGGCTATGGAAGCGTATCCATCAATTGGACAAGCCACGAAACAACGATATGGGCCTTAGTTTTTGCCAAGGCTTGCTGTATGAGCATCTTCACGGTCGACGTACAATTGATTGGGCACAATTTGCAGTGAACACGGTGGGGACGTGGGGTGGTTTCGTCATACCAAGGGTTAGACACCAATACACAAAGATTGGACGTATGCATATCCTTTCATTACCATTGATGTGGAAACAGGAAAGCATACGTGTGACATTCATCATACAACAGCCATGGAGGGAACTCAAAGATCTTTTCAAATCCCCTCAACCTCCTCTGGGGTGAGTCCAATCTTGAATCATGTTTAAAACAAGCCATTATTTTGTGTTTTTTTAATTCTCTAGATCATTTTATTTCAACCCATTTATTTCTATATTCACATTTGGACGAGTCACAATTTTTGATGTGAATTTGATATGTGTAGAGTGACGTGAAGAGAAGACGAATAGAAACTTCTACTTTGCAATTCAATTTAGCCATGGGAAGGAATGCAAACACGATTGTTCTACAAGAAGTCAAATTGGAAGACATTTCATTGCACTTTTCAACTTCACCTGCTGAAATTCCTATCCTGCATCCAAGTCAAAAGTAATTTAAGCTGGGTCAAACCACACTGAAAGGTACCAAAGACATTACTTTACTAGGACATGACTAGAGTCCTTTTTTTAAGTTTCAAAGCTTTGAATTACTTTGATGTTGTTATTTTTAAAAGAAAATAATAGATGGATAGTATTACAATGGATATTTTTGATGATTTTGAAAAAAAAATTCATGAAAAAAATCCTTAAATAGATGTAAATCAGGCTAAATTTAGGAATTATTTTACAATATAGCACTTAAGTAGGACTTTTTATCAAATTTTTTTATTCTTATCAAGTATATAGTTATAAAAAAGATTTTATGAAAATTATTCTTCTAATAAAAATATTATAATTTTTTAATCAATTAATTGATTATTCACAAAGTATTAATTTGTTCTAAGAACAAAATTAAACATTTAATTTCAAAAAATAATAATATAGAGACCTAGATGTCAATAATATATAAACTTTTTGTTTTGACATAATCATCATTTGGATTATTTTATATATTGAAAAAACCTTCAAAAATTCTTACTTTTGAATATTATAGAAAATAAAAATATAATCAATTTGTGTCAAAAATGTCCTTTTCTACTCTATCATATGAATATATACATATATAATTTTTTTGGATTCAATCACATTATAATTCATTAGAAATTAGACTCCTTTTTATCCATTTAAAAAGCTGACGCATTAACAATTCAAGTACAATTGGATTTTTAGTAAAGAAATTTTCTTTCTTTTATGAATAAAATACTATTAGTCTTAACATGACTTGAAGCTCTAATCAAAAAGGAAAAAATTATCTAAAATTAGTAGATTACCATTAGAAAACAATAGATTGAAAGAAGCTACATTGCAGATTTTGGTGTGTCTGATCCCTTTTGTGGTACATTAAAGTGTGATTTGACCCAGCTTCTACCCTTCTAGGAAGAATCTAAAAAGTGTTCTTTTGGAAGGGCTAATGTGGATACTCCTTCAATCCTTTATTATTGATTTACTTACAACTTTTGTATTGTTGCCTTTTTCTAGGGCCCCTAAGCTACTCGAAGAAAGGCCAATTCCTACAGGCACTCAAGATATCAACTCCAAAAATTCAAGCTCCAACAACTGCAACTCCAGAGTAATCAAGAGATCTACCTTTTTGAAATAATTATAAGATTATTATTTGGTCATGGGTGATTTATATACTTTCTTCATCTTTCTTTGTTAATCTACTTCTAACTTGGATTGTATTGTTACAATTTGCTTTTTTAGGGACTCGGTAGGTCTTGAAAAATGCACTCTGACTCTGCAAATTCCAAGTCCGAAGTAATTGTCAGAACTCAAATAAGTTCTACCTTTTCCCAATAATTAGTAACCCTTTTTCTTGGTCCATTTTTTAATTTAAATACCACCTTAGACCTTTATTGTTAATCTTCTTCTAACTTGAATTGTATTGTTGTGTCTTTTTGATTTCAGGGCCTCTACAGGTTCTAAAAAAATACTTTTTGGATGCACTCCACCTTTACTAAATGCGCTCCAACTCTTTCAGGCTGACATTGAGAGGGCAGTAAATGTGAGTGTAACGGATTCGGAAGAGCAAAGATCTAAGTTGAAAATTTCTTTGGATTGCCACAGTCATGACGTAGAAGTGGCCACTGCAACAGTTGAAAACCTGATGTTAGAACTGCAAAGGGCCAAGATAGTCTTATCAGGGGCTGATACGGATGATAATCGTGGGGAATTGAGATGCATCTAGGTCACCATCAAATGTGCACAAAATAAACTCAATTCGAAGAAGGCGCTATATAATCAGGTGTTCCAACAATGGCTTCAACAAGAGAAGTTGGCTACTAAAAAATTTCAAGGGCAAGTAGTATTGGACACTCACTTTCGTTTCAAGGTAGAAGAAGAGCAACCATTTGGCTTATGATATCATTTCATCATACTACTAAAATCGCAATGACTTGTGTGATATCACATCTACAAACTCTAATATTACTCTTTAATATCATATATTACAAACTTGTAATATTATAGAGATGTCATGGCCATTTAGGTATGACTCTTTAATATCATATCTCCAACTTTTATGATATTACAAAATTTTTGGTGACTTTTGTAATATAGTGCTCATCTTATAAATATAAGATATTAAAGGAATGTGGGTGGCGTTGATGGGAAGGGAGTTGATATGTGCATTTGAATATCTTCATCAGGAAAATAAAAATGATGTCAATAGTAGTGTTGTAGTTAGACTGCAATTATGTTTGATTATATTATTGCAACTTTATTGTTTCAATATGCATTGTGGGTGTTTTTTTCTAAAATGTATGTAATGCAACATTTTTTACGAATAGCTTTCTTTTCATTCTGCCTTCCCCCAACTTTTATGGATCTTTTTAATTTGATATAATTTTAACCAAAACCATATCCTAAGCCGTTTTCAAGCCAATGATCCTTGCATATAATACAAGAGTTGCATACCCGGGCTGACTCACAAGTACATATAATTGGTTCATTTTTATTTTACTTTGAAGGGGGACTCATTCAAAGTTGCCAACCAATTCGTCCTATCCATTTTAGAAATTAGAGCACATACACCTTTCAAAGTACCCCATTCAAACCATTGCCCAACTTATAAAATCCTACATTAGAAATGGCAAGTTATTGAGGGTCATTTGTCCTATACTTCTATACTGATTTGGTGAATGAATACAATAAGAGAATAATAAGATTTCTAAAATTCAAGATTTTAAAAAGTAAATATCTAAAGATGTAAGGCATAAGAACCAATCTTTAAAAATTTAGTTTTTAATAATAAAATATTATATATAATAATAAAAATAGAATAATATACATTTGACAATCATTGAACTTATTGAAATTTGTATGAATAAAATTTATTTTATTGTCATAAAAACCATTTGTTTAATTTTGTGGACATCAATATAATGATAGATGGTGAATTCACTTAATAAAAATGGAAAAATTCCATCATTTTGACACTTTTACAATTGAGGTTGTAGAATCTGAAATCTAAACTAGCCATAGATTTTTGAAATCTATGCCAATCCTAGATGTTTTAAATTGTATGTTTTAAAATGTAAAATCGTTGTAGATTTTTGACCTAGATGTCTAAAATCTATACTACTTCTAGAATTTTAGATGTCAGTTTTCAATTCAAATTATAGTTTGAAAATTGGCATATTGTATACCTCCACTCTAATAAAATTCACCATATAGCTTCAATGATTGAAGACTTCAAATATTGGATCATTGCAAGAAAGAATGACCACTTTCGTAGTGCTTTTCAAACTTGGCTCTTGTCCAAAGCCATAACTTTTGATTCATGAATCCAATGCCCAAAACAAAAAAAATTCTAGAGTTTTTTATTTCATTTATATTCTATATTTTTCAGAATTTTTAAAAAATCATTTTATATTTATAAGTTATTTTTGTTAATTTGTCACACTTAGTTTCAAGATTGGAGGTTTTTAATACTATTGAGTAGTTTAAATTAATGATTTTTAGTTGAAATTTTTGTGGTATGTTATTATAGTAGATAGACATGTCCCTACCAAAGGAAATGTAAAAAAACATAATTTTATGACCTCTACATTAGTGCAAACAAGTGTCCCTTGTGTGCACACTTCTAAACATTAAAAATGGTTTTGAACTCATTTCTTTTGTTGAACTTCATCACCAAGAAGTCTTCTCAAATGGAAATTTTTTTGTTTTGTTCAAAATTTCTTTTCCTATTTTTTACAAATTAAAATGTTAGTGCATGTATTTTCTATACTACATTTCAATGTCCAAGAAAATGTCCTATAAAATACATGCACCAACGTTTTAATTTGTAAAAAATAGGAAAAGAAATTTTGAACAAAACAAAACAAATTCCATTTGAGAAGACTTCTTGGTGATGAGGTTCAACCAAAAAAATGAGTTCAAAACCATTTTTAATGTTTAGAAGTGTGCACACAAGGGACACCTATTTGCACTAATGTAGAGGTCATAAAATTATATTTTCTTAAATTTCTTTTAGTAGGGACATGTCTACTGTGAGCCCCGTCTTTGTCACTCAGGTCTCGGATTTTTCTTTTTTTCGCTTATTGCTCACATTTAGGGTTATTATGGTTTAAAATCAACTAAAAAGAGTGTTCACAGTAGGATTGATGTAATTTCTGCCAATGATGGAGAATTGGGTCTAACTATTTCGGAGTACCTTAAAAGACTCCTTAAAGCCGATTTCTACAACTTATTAGGAGATTAGACATCATATTACGCGATTCACAGAAGATTGCACTAGCACCACGGGAGTCCGACAGTCTCCTACAAGCGTCACGGCGAAGCCAACTAGTGGGGATTCCCTTGTACGGGAATGATTCCTCCCCGGAGGAATTAATTCCGTCATAAGCGCAAATCCTACTTTGATTAGACAGTGTAGGTTTTTAGCAAAACTTTGCACTTGTCATTAGGGGACTTCCTAGAAGATCCCCTAAAAGTTTCGTAATTTTCCGGATTACGGAAATGGCTCCATGGGAAGTCAACCGCTCTCACTTGCAATTGGAAATTCATGGAAAATTCCACGATGATGGTAGAATCCCACTAAAAATTAGGATAGTACATTTTAGCCTAAATAAGCGTCCCGCCAAATTTCAAGACATTCTGACATCAACAAGTACCAGAACCGGCAGCGTAGACAAGTTTTGATGGTTTTACCAAAACTCTTGTGAGTTGACCGGCGCACGGGGAGCATACGGAGTCCGATTCGGGTCAACTTAGACTCTTTTCCAACATTCTTGGACCTTCCCGACAACCTAGGCTAGTCAAAACCTTTGGGAAAAATCAAGTCCAAAAGATAGATTTTCCACCTTTTTTACCGGTTCGTGAATGTTAGCTTTGGAGCACATTTGGGCTCCGAGAGTAAGGGGTAGGGGGTCCCTTGGACTAATTTGGGTCTTCTGGAGCTAATGGCGCTGTCCGTTTGGCGATTGGACCATTTCTCCAAAAGTTAGAATAGCTACAGCAGTAGGGTAGAATTAGGCCTAGTAGAATTAGAGTTTTTGACAATTTTGGTTGCGTAGGTAGTTTTAACTCGTAATTGAGGGTAAGTGAGGTCCTTGGAAATGTATAAAAGGGGGCCTCACCGACTTCATTTGCACCCCTTTCTTTCATTTTGTTGAAGCCACACGTGGCCACGATTGTCGAGACTTTTGGTATTTTGGCCAAAACTCTTTGTATTTGCTTTCAATTTCATTTCCTCTTGTTTTTCAAGCACTTTTATGTTCTTTTGAGTTTGTTGCAAAGGACGTGGGGGTCCCTTTGAGCTTACTTGAGTCCTTTTGTCATTTGGTACTAACCCCAAACCCTTCTTGGCCGAATTCTGGCGATGCCGTTAGCCAAGAAGCTTTGGATTTCAATTATTTGCAAGTGTCTTTGAGGTCATACTAACCATTTCTTGAGTTTGGTGTTTGAGTGAGACTTCACAACTCTCTAGTTGTTGCAAATCTCCCGGATATTTGGCTTGGAAATACGTGGTCCAAGTGTTTTTGAGTCATTTGAAGATTTAAAGAGACTTGGGTGGGAACCAAGCTCTACTATTATTGTTCAATTTACTAACCTTGGCCAAATTCTTGTTCAAATTTGGGGAATAATACCCCGATACGACGAAGCTTCGCCCCTTGAACAAACTTTTAAGGGCTAACATTCTAAGCATTTCCATTCAATTTGCCTAGTTTTTGGAAGTTGGACATCCAGTACGGCGAAGCTTTGATCTTACCTGCAATTTTCCAGTCTTAGTCTGGTTTAAATTGGTGTAGGAGATAGCAAAACTAGTCTAAATCCAATTTAAGTTTTTGTTGAAGGGTCCCCTTGGGAACCCCAAATTGATGTGGCTACAACTACCGATCATTAAAAATTGTGTTTTTTTGTAAAACCAGTTTGCACCGGCTAGAGCCCAAGGCCCCAGCCAGAGCCCCGAAAGGCCCCAGCCAGCACCCACAGGCCAGCCAGACTTAATCACTGGCGGCTTACTGTTGGGTTATACGGCCTGATTGAGCCAGCATACGGTTTATTGAGCCAACATACGGTCTGGTTATTTGAACTCACATACAAGTCTGATTTCCAGACTGGGATGATACCCTCTGGGTCCCAACTTTCCATTTTTTTCTAAAAATTTGTTAAGTGAGAGAAAAGTATAGATTAGCAACAGAGTGATTAATGTTCGTTTGGGAAATAGTGTGAAACACTTAAGTTCCAGAATTGTCTAAGCCAGAAGGAAGGATAGGAGTTAAGAAATTGAAATTAGTTGATCTAGATCTAAAACTCACCTAGTGTCAAGTAGTAGAGATTTGGGGAAAATTTGATAGACTGGGAAAAAGAATAGAGAGATAATTCAAGAATATTAAAACTAGTTTGAGATAATTGTGAGAGGAGTATAATTTCTTTGGAGAGAATTTAGAACTGTGGGAGAGTTTGAGCTGTGAGGAGAGAGTCTAAAATGAATTCAGAAATATAAAATAAAAATAAAAATAAAAATAAAATAAAAATAAAAATAAAAATAAAATAAAAATAAAAATAAAAATAAAATAAAACAAAACCCCTGTACCCCCCGATTGAGAGACAGAGAGGGAGAGGTGAGGAGAGGGTGAGTGGAGAGTGAGTGGAGAGAGAGTGAGATACCTTTACAATCTGAAATTTTGGAGAAGAGAAGCCCTCTCACCATCTGGACTTGTTCTGGACTTGTTCTGGACTCAAATTTCTGGTCTGTGGGACTGGTCAACGCCCTTTGACCAGTTGTGGAGTACTTATAAGGTGACACTAAGTTGCAATCTATTGCAAAATTGAGTTTACAACACTCAAAACTTTGCAACAACTTCAAGTAGCAACATAAACACAAGTCTTAGAGAAGTGGAAGCAAATAGAAGTAGAAGGAGAGAAGAAGAAGTATTAGAGACAATAGGCTTGGTTGACTTTAGGAACCATTTGATTTTTTGACTTTGGAGACATAGTTTAGAATTGTTAGAAAGTCAATGAATAAAAAACAAAATAAAAGAATCACTTGACTTAGAGACATTTTAGATTTAGCTAAAATTGGATTAAGGTTAGAGTGGCTTAGTTGTCTTTGATTTGACTTTGAAGTAGGCTAGATTTTCAAAGATTTGGCTTTGAAAATAATAAAAAGATAAAGAAAAGAAAACAATAGAAAGATAGAGAAATTAGACTCAAAAATCACCAAAAATATTAGGGAATTAGCATAGATTTTTAGAATACCATACTCAAGAGGAACAAGGGAGAAAGTTTGGAATTAAATATTGTTCCATCACTTTTAAAATATTAAAAAGACTAAGGACAAAATGAAGGTGGAGTGAGCACAAATTGGAGGATTTATCGAATCACATGAAAACCTCGAGAGCGCCATGACGGAGGTTAGTTTTTGAAATTCTTTTGTTCCCATTTTTTCCATAATTTCCTTTAGTCATAGAATTTAGCCGTTGGTTTAGAAGTAAATGAACCTAGAATTACCCAAAACACCAACGCCAGAAGGAATTAGACAAAGTTAGAATCAATAGTGAATTTAGACTTTTTAGACTTAGGAAGTAAAAGTAGGAAGTCGAAGCCACAATCAATTTCGAGGAAAATTGATTGACCGGTAAATTTTGGTGAACCGGACAACAGTCAAAATTTGCTTACAATCAATTTATCCAAGGAATATATAGTGGAAATTAGCTTTGGTAACTAGAAAGGATAAAAGGACAAATCCAAAAGAATTAAATCCTTTAGATAAAAAGAAGTCCAATAAGGTAAAAGTTGAATGAACCGGTCAACGGTCCAAATTTACTGTGAAAATTCACAATTACCCCAAGTCAGAGAGCGAGGTTTTACCGTGGAAGGATAAAATCATTCCTATCAAGGTAAAACTCAAATTAACTATTTAAATATCCAAAGTTAAAAGTAGTAAGAGAATAGTTAAAACAGTACGATAATTGGACTAAAAAGATCATTAAAGAATAAGTTAGGGATAGAATCCTCTAGAGATATCTTAGAATATAAAAAACCCGAGAATACTTAGAACTCTATCCACAAGCGATACGCTGGAAAAGAGTGAACCCTTAGCTAGAACCTTTGATTATTTGGAAAGGTCAAATAGGATTGACCAAGACCAGTAAAACCTTAGACTCCCACCAGTATTACAAAGTAGAAAACGATTGAAAGACTTATCTCAAATTCAAAAACCTTAGAGCAAAGGTAATTCTCGCCTAGCAATTGCAAGCGGGTTGATTAGGAGTAGGAAGTTAGGAAGATCCATTGCTTGGAAGGCGTAATTGGATTGCACGTAGGTTAGACACCCACTAGGAATTACTCACAAACTAGTAGAACCTGGTTGTGTACACTTTATTCCAAGGGTGGGAATAAAGTGCCCACATCTACCTACTATAAAAACATACCACAAAAATTTCAACTAAAAATCATTAATTTAAACTACTCAATAGTATTAAAAACCTCCAATCTTGAAAGTGTGACAAATTAACAAAAATAACTTATAAATATAAAATGACTTTTAAAATTTTTTGAAAAATATAGAATCTAAATGCAATAAAAAACTCTAGAGTTTTATTTTTTGGGGGGCATTGGATTCATCAATCAAAAGTTATGGCTTTGGACAAGAGCCAAGTTTTCAAAGTGTTACAAAAGTGGTCGCCCTTTCTTACAATGACCCTATTCTAGCCTTACCATTAATTGAAGATTGTCAACAATTGATTTAAATGATATTCTTGATAAGGCTTTAAAATTATTGTCTATGGCTTCAATATTTGAAAATATATTTAACTCCCAAAGAGCCAAGGCCTTTTATCTATAAAAAAAAATACTCAAAACTACCATTTCTATTGCAAAGAGAAGAAAAAATTGAAAGTTCTTAAATTAAATTAAATTTTTTTTTAACATCGAACCATGGGATCTAACAATTGACTAGTATGAGAATGTGTAGAAAATTTTTTATTTTAGAAATTTTGACTACATAGTTTAGAAGATATTTAGATTATTTGCATTTAAAGTGAAAAAACAATTTTTTCACCATATTACAACTTAGTGAACTTACAAGACTAGATTGTTTGACTTTGAACCTTCTTGACTTTAATTTTTTCTACTATAGAATTTTGAGCTTTAGATCTATTCAGTGAAAACATCCATTGAGCCATTGAGGGTCTAGAAAAAACTAAAAAAATTTAAAAAATTTAAAAAAAATTTCATTTAAAAATTATTATTAAGAAAAAGTAGGTACATAACTACAAATATATTGTGAATTTCATTAAAATGGAGAAATTCCATTACTTTGACACTTTTGTAATTAAGACCACATAGTCTAAAATCAAAATCAATCATAGATTTTTGAAGTTTATTCATATCATAGATGGCTGAACTCTGAAATCTATAACTGCCCAAGATGTTTTAGATTGCGTAGTCTAAAATTTAAATCCATCATAGATTTTAAAAATCTATATTGGTCCTAGATGTATGAAAACTTATACCCTTCTTAGATGTCAATTTATAGTTCAAGTTGTATGATTTGAAAAATGGCATATGAAATAATGAAATACCATCATTTATAAAATTTGCCAAACATGAGATAGAAGGAAAATCTAAATTATTAATATCTTTAAGGTGGAATTAAAATGCACTATTATCAATGGTGAATGGTGAGATTGTTCTAGAAAGCAAACTAAACCATGTTACCATGTAGGTTATTTTTTTTCTTGAAAAATTATGGCGAATTTCATTAAAACGGCAATATGCCATTAATTTGGCAGTTTTTACAGTTCGGACCACGAGGTCCGAAATCTAAACCCATCATACATTTTTGAAATTTATATGTGTTGTAGATGACTCAAATCTATACTAGTCCAAAATGTTTCGGACTGCGAGGTCTGAACTGTAAAAACGTCATAGATTTTGTAAATCTACATATGTCTTAGATGCCCAAAAGTCTATATCTGTTCTAGATGTTAGCTTTTAGTTTGGACCGTGCAGTCTAAAAAATGGCATAGTGAATATCGCCATTTTATTGAAATTTGCCATAATTGTAAAAATCACATTCAGAATTGAATCCTAGAATTTATTTTTTCAAATCTTTCCATGTAGACAAAATTATAATCTTTGAGAAAAAAATTATTAAAGAATTATTAATTTTAATTTTAATTTTAAAAAAAAAAATTCTACCAGATCTCCCATATTTTGAACATATTTCGGCATAACTTTTGATCCTCGGTACCAATTAGAAAAAAAATAATACTTCCATGAAGTTATTTAATTTTTCTATCTTTAAAAAGAGTTTTAAGAAAATCATGAAATAAATTCAAACCATAGGTACCTGCTTGAAAAGTTGAAATCCCGTTTGTCCACTTAACGGACAATGGTCCTTGGGGGGTTAAATTGCACTGCATCATCAAATATTTTGGTATGGCTGGTACCGATTTTGAATACTAAATGCCTTCAACTCATGTTCTATCGCAATGGCAAATTTTGTTAAAATGGCAATATGCCATTAATTTGGCAATTTTTACAATTCAAATAGCAAGGTCCAAAATCTAAATCCATCATACATAGTTGAAATTTATGTGTGTTGTAGATTACTGAAATCTATACTAGTCCAAGATGTTTCGGACCGCGAGGTCCGAACTATAAAAACATCATAGATTTTGTAAATCCACATATATCTTAGATGTTTGAAAATCTATACCTATCCTAGATGTTAGCTTTTAGTTTGGACCACACAGTCCAAAAAATGGCATAGTGAATATCGCCATTTTTTTGAAATTCCCCATTGCAATAGTGTTGCAAACATGTTGCAGAAGTTCTGGGCACGCAGTGAGCACGAAACCAATGCACGAAACCAATGCACTCCTCTGGAAAAAACACCGTTGCATGCACCAACTCTAAATCTCTAATAGTCTGAAAACTTTGCTGTCTCAAATAATTGCAAATTTATTGCACAATGTTGTACCACACACTATTGCAATCTGCTACTAGTTTCTGGCTGCCATTGTGAAATCGTTCCAAAAACAAAATTTGCAGTCACGGTCTTCTGTACTAGTAAGTCCTGCATCATTAGTAAAGAATGTGCTTCGAGCCTACAGTCTGTTTAAGCAAAATCACATGTTAATTTTATCACAAAGTGACTAACATTACCTGTTCCCTAAATCGCAGTCATGCATGGGGCAGACTGGCAGCTCTAGATCGAGATATTACGGCAGTCAAGCTGCCAAAGATTGTTCAAAACATTTATTCCAGTTCCGGCCAATACAAAATTTTGCAACACGTACTTCAATCTCTGTACCCAACCTGAAACAGATCAATTGACTAAACCTCAATTTCAGTGAATTGGCGGTATTTATTTTAACTCTTTGGCTCGTTCCCGGTTTCAGGACGTACGCCCACCCAGCAGGAACTTAAATCCATACCTGTTCGATCCTAGTTTGTGCCGTGAAGATCGATACATGTCACAATTTCCGGTTCCAGAATCTCGACACAGTAACGGAATTGACGATACTGGCTGAGTGACTGTAAGCTTTTGCAACGAAGATTAATACTCTGCATATGAACTAACTAATTAATCGACAGCAAGAATTCCCGGAGGTCGTCCTCAGTCTCCTGAACCAACTGGAGACCGGTCGCGTTCTTGACAACAGTTCGTGACAATCGCGAGCTCGAGCCAGTCGCATCCAGGAGCAACGGAGTATCGGAGGTCCCATCTCCAACCTCCACCGTCTTCTCCATCGCTTTCACGGCAGGGCGGGATGCCCCCCGGGCCGCCTTCTTGTGTAGGAGTTTCTGCCGGATCGCCAAACGATTCTTCCTCCTTCGCTCATCCTCGTTACTGTTCAATAGATTCTGCTCAACAGCTTCAGCATCGCGTTTGGCTTTGGCGATGCGCTCAAGCTTGCGCATCCTCTCCATTTCCAGCCACTTCGCCGATTTGGCAATGATGTCGCTATACTTGGCTATCAACTCAGCCCGACGCTGCAGGTTTCTCTCATTTGGGTTCTCCATGGACGGACCTGGAGGTACGTCGACAGTGCCCTTAATTAGTTGATGCAACCAACAAACGCTAGCTGTAACATGAACGTAACAATCAATTCGATCAAACATGCATGACTTCCAGAACTTGAAGATAAGGTCTCCTAGAAGTGAAGCTAGGTCTCCAAGAGATGTCATGACTCTAATTGACAGAAAGTAATCAATTTCAGCATCACTAGCTGCACCGCAAATGATCTAGAAAACTTAGGTGAGAATATGAACTGAAGGCGAACGGAGTACCTGTTGCAATGGCCTAGAAGCGATCCAGAGCAAATGAACTGATGCAAAAGCTAGCCCAAGTCGCAGAAAAATGTTTCAGTCTCTGGTTGGAACCCTTTTTATTTGCCTTCCCAACTCACGAGACCATACATTGCTCTTCATCCGCAACCGGCTGACGAGATTAGTCTCAAACGCCAGACTACCGAGGCTTATGTGGGGAGCTCCATGCATTTTAAATACGGATCTTCATACTGCGAACCCTGGCATTTTCTCTTTCTTAGTTCGTTTGAAGTCAGACTGACTGAGTGCATCTTCTCCTTCAGGCTATCTTGCTCCTCGAGTTTGTGTTCTTTTTGCATACTTTTCAGGTACGTCATGCACCAGTACTTGATCTAGCCTCTCTGAATTGAGTGAATTCTAGTCATCTAAACGAAGGCAGTCGTTTGAATTAACAGTTTATCCTTGCTTTTCTTGTCTTCTCGTCCTTCGTCACTAATTTCAGTTTGCCGCTACAACGTCAGGACCCGTCTCCTTCTCGCCGCGCTCCTCTGAAGTCGCTCCATCAGCAATGGATCAGACAGACCAGACGGGGCAGCAGGCAGGGGATTCCTCGCTGGGTCGAGCGGGTGAAAGAGTTGTGCATTCTCCGACTTTCAGTCAGCCGCACCTGGTTGCTGTTCACGAAAGTGAGGAAGAACTTGAGTCCGAGCAGGAATCATCTGAACCAGCGGATCAGACACACCAGACGGGGCAGCAGGCAGGGCAGTCCTCGCGGGGTCGAGCAGATGAAAAAGTTGTGCTCTCTCCGACCTTCAGTCAGTCGCACCTGGTTGCTGTTCACGAAAGCGAGGAGGAACTTGAGTCCGAGCAGGATTCATCTGCACCTGGAGCCGATGAGCACCAGGCAACAGGGCAGTCCTCGCGGGAACCAGCGAGGGCAGAAGCACGAGCTGGGCATCCTCCGACTTCAAGTGAGCCTCTGCAAAACCCTCCTCAGGGTGGGCGGGACAGGGGAGGAGCGGAACCCCATCCGAATCGTGGCGCCGGGGTCGCTCGTGGGAGACAGACTCGGACTCGATCTGCATGCATGAACGCAACTCCCAAAGACGAGACGCGTAACTTTTAATCTCTAGGCACCGATGTCAGTTACGAATGCTGCAATTGATGCTCGGCGGGGTTCAACTCGGGCTCGGGAGAAATGCGTGGCAATTTGCAAGGACCGACTGATCGATCAGCTGCTCGATAATAAGCGATTATCAACTTCACAAGTGCTTTTTGTTTTCATGTCCATGTGTAGTTAGTGTTAGTGTTTTAGTGATGCTGTTGATCGCGATGTTGGTGTTTAGTTAATCAGTTTAATTTTGGTCACGAGTCGTGGTTTGGTTTCCTAATTATCGTGCTTTTCGGTGTGGCTCGACGATTACTAATAGTGACTTGATCATGAATCGGATTCACTTCAGTTTGAATCATTTTCTTTTGAAGTATAATCCTGTGATTTGAAACGGAAGTAAAATAAAGCGGTCGCGATCGATCGATACATGTCTAGCGACAACTTGTCTTGAAATTATCCAGTTAATTGCTAGAAGAATGGTTTTCTTTTTATCTAGATAAGCCTTCTATACGGAAGTCTTCACGTACAGCAGATTCTTAGTTTTGAAGGATATTGGTCCACCAGCTGGCTACTTCTAAAGTCTGTTTGCAATTGATCATATTCTCGAATCAATGCTATCTCCACGCATTCTCGAGGTCGAATTCATACGTACACCTTGACAGTTGTAATGAATCTCAGAGACTAACCTTAAAGTAAATAAAGTTGTAAATTTTTTTTCCAATTTTTTAAAAGTAAGTAGTGTACAGGCCATATTAGTCCAGGTCGATTACGGTTTGAAATTTCACTGTGTTTTCTTGTTTGTGCGTATTATTGAGGACTCAAACCCAAAAGAAAGGATTTGGTGTAAACTTTGGTGGAATTCCGAATTACTCTGCATTTCTTTGTAAAGTCAGTTTCGTTATAATGGCGAAAATTACATAAAAATGGCACGAGGAAGCAAAAGAGAGGACAGGGACGGCCGAAATGGAGTGTTGGTGGGAAATTTTAATGGAGGCAGTTCCTGGATAGTGGATACACAATTCCCACATTATTTGGCCTTGATTATAATCACTTTTAATGTATTTTAATCTAATCTCAAAGGATATAACTTTTTTTTTTGTGTAGGAGATTCTTGTAGCCTTTTTAACAAAGAATCCAAAAATGTAATTATATATGTGAAATGAATATTCTTTGAGGACAATAAAAGCATTGAAAACCTAATTACTTGAGTTTTTTTAATACATGTGTCATGGGCCAAGCTACCCAAGTTTGTGGGCTTTTTAATAAAATATTATTTCAATTAGAGGGAATTTCTTGTATGAATTTTTAAAAACTATGCACAAGTGTTTCAATTCTTCAAATATATTGTGAATTCTTTTTTAAATATGTGCAATGCAGCATTTTGGATATATAATTTTCTCGGCAATGAATCCATGATCGATTGACCATTTATGTAACACAAGATGAAGTTGAATCGAATGATTGAATTGAGTTTAATTCGCGTTTTATTTCATACTGAAAAAATTGGCACAGCAATATAAGTTGAGGCAGTGTGTGGGATCTTCCATGACGGTGTATTGCAGTCTCAATCATTTTCAGTCACAACTCCCAAGCTCATCATGCGAACGAGCTAGTCCGAATTTGCAGAGCTGCAGAATTGAATTCCGAAGGTCTGCTACTGAATTCGTCGAAGCCAATTCGGAGACACAGCTTGTCCCGGGCAATTTTTCTCGGAAATCCCACATATTACATTGGTTTAATCAACAGACAAAAGGTATGAATACCTGAGTTTGCCACCCAAATATGTTCAGAGTGCATTGATTTCAAGTGGCAATTCTGTGAGGCCATACTTTAGTATTGTAAATTTAATCGGGGCAGCTGCAATTATTGAGTATCTGAGGGAAACACCCATGAGAGTCAGCTGCGGTGAGTTACATTTCATAAAAAATAACAGCTTCATTGGATAAGAAGGCTCTCCAAGTGGTCACTCTTCATTCTCTGCAATGGCAAGCTTACAATAAATAAAATACACCATCCGTAGATGTTGATATCATCACCAGGTTAGCTAGTTTTGGCTAACACGTGGGTTGTATGTTGCTGTCGTCGTCGACTTCAATTCAATCCTCAGATGTAGGAACTGAGAAGGCGCCTGGACTAAAAACAATGGACAATCTACTGAATTCACCGGTCGAATACCAGGACTCTACATGTTCTCCGATTCTAGCATATTCAGAAACTCTAGCTGAATAAGGCGAAACTACAATAACATTCGAGACCTACTTAAGCTCCTCAAGCGTTGTAAAGAACTAAGCGAAAATGATCTATCTTGTGTACATTGTCACATGCGTCGAGAGTACCCTGAGCCTCTACAATTTTTGCAAAGAATTAGGCCTGCCAACCACAAAGAAACAATTATTTCCATCAGCTTAATATGGAACAATGAACTTGTTCAGAATTTCAGCTTCAATTTCTCACATTCAATCCCACACCAACCAAGGCATCAACTACGATAGCGTAACTACTCGGGGTGTTATGGTCCATAAACCTATTTCGTGGCTTCACTGGCAAAGTGAATGATCGGAGATGAGCCTTAAACTGACGCTGCATGATTAGTCCAGGCGGATTTAGCACTTCAACCCATTCGTATAGGCGCAGTTAGTTTACTTGACCAAAATTTAAGTGCTAAGTGAATTGATGGAAATGAATGTACCTTCAATGCCAGTTAACTAGCAACGTATTTGCTAACTGAAAGAATTCGGTCAGCGCTCAAAAGTACAGCTAATTTCAATCCGTCGCACTACTTGCTTGGTGCGGGAGGGGTCACAAAACTGAATAAGGAATGTAAATCCTATGAGAAAAACTTGCTCCTAGAGTAACTTCAGAAACTCGAGCAAGATCACAACAGGAGAGATTTCTGAAAAGAAAGACAATCATACCTGCTCCTCTGCAGACACGACAATCCGTAAGCCCATTCTCTGTTTTCATTTTCCCGTCTAAGCAGAATACACATTTTGTACCTCCTGGTTTCAAAAACATAAACATACAACTTAGATGCAATTTAGATTTGAGTTGACACAAAATTACGGGATTATAGTAAAACTTTCGGGTAGAGTGCAGCTCTACCCAGTGCATGCTTTATGGAGCGATGTATACTCGCTCCAGATTTTTCTTACCTTAAAAATACATAGGGGCAAAAATTTCAAACCAAAACATATTCAGTGCACTGATTATCCTATTTTTTGTATCATATACTATTTTCTAAGTTTGACACTGATTCAAACATCATGAATTAGTGTATCTCTGATTGGAACACCATTCAGAACAGAAAGAAAACCCCAAGTTCCAAACTCACATGTTGATTGACTGACTACTGTCTAACTCAAAAGCTCTCTTTCCACCTTTCTGAAGATCAAACCAAGTACACCATTCAACCAAGAAAAGTTCATTTACTGTATAGCACGCTATTTCGGTGCCACATTAAATCATGGGTTCCACTAAATTGAATGAGCAGTAACAGTAGTCCACCAGCAAAGCACACTTAAATTTTCACCAATGTGGCCGAATTAGGTTGCTGTAACGAGAGCCAAGTGTGAAAGAAAATCTAGAGTCTTACCATTTCCTCCACATTTCGTACACGTCACTGGTTCCCCCTGCATTGAATCCCCGTTCACTCAGTTATAAGAGATCACCACAAACGAACGAGCACTACATTTTCAAATAAATCTTTCTCAGCAAAAAATTTAGGTAAAATGAAACTTCTCGAATCCTCACAACAGAGACATGAATTGAGCGCCATTACTCCCCGCCCATTGTCACAGAATGGCAGTTGATTCACACCGAGAATTTCAAAAGAGGCAAAATAAAGATTGAAATCAAGAAAATTCTAATGAGGACGTAATTGGGGGCGCAAATTCGGAGAGATGAACTAGATTTTGCCTTGAGTCCGTAATACAGAGATGCAGACGTCGCGGCCAACACACTCGCCCCAATGATTAAGTTCTGCAAATTCTCGGGATCGACCATATCGGCCACCACGAGACACCGCTCAATCAGGCTCGCTCTGCACGACGACGACAATTGGAAGCCTCGCATTGCTCTCCCCCTTCGCCTCCTTCCGGAGACGCCAACCAGCCCCTGTGACTTCCATTGCGAGACTGTGTGCAGGAGGATGACACTGCGGCGAGGCCGTGAGGACAGAATACAGCAGCGAATTTGGAAATTGAGGGATGGTTGGAGAGAGGGAGAAGTGGCGGAGGTGAATGGGGAGGAATGAGACGATCGATCACGGTGAGGGAGAGAAGGGCGAGAGACGGCGAGAGGGGAGCAGGACGCCATAGCTGAGGCCCAGAAGAGCTTCAGTCAATCTCGAGCTCTAGTAACAATATCCGGAACTTCAGTTGGGGATGTCGCTGGGGACCTCGATTTTTGCTGAAGTGGTGATTTTTGTTTGCAAAACGGTCCTCCTTTATAGATTCTTGTGTAAAATGTAAGTCTTTTGAACATAAGAGTCTAGAGCCAATTTGAATACACCTATTTTCAGCTCTTTAGAATTTATGAATGATTGATATTGATAACAAATTTTAGGATGTTTATTTGATTGGTTTTATGTAAAAAAATTCCAAAGTATAATAGTCTAAAATGAATCCAAGCCCAATTCCAAGCCCTAAAATTAAAATAATAACACCTGTAATACCAAATTAGCACTTGAGCATAGTTGTAATCATTAAATTATCTAAATTTTTGTTGAATCCAATTGAATGGAAGTCAAAATCAAATTCAATAACATTTTTTCATGCATTTTTGGTATAAGGTAGAACTACCTGTAACCGATCATTTAAGGTATTTTAGGCATGATTTAGTGTAGTGCAAAGTAAAACAAATATTTTCAAATGTGTAAAGATAAAAATGATGGGGATTGCAAGAACTTTGGTAATTTTATCACATGAATTGAAATTACTATGAATTTTGGAAGGCATAAAGTGTGCTTGACCAAATGCCAATTTATGGAGTCTTCTAATTTTGATCACACAAAAAACTACATTTTTACTCACTCTTTTCTACTTTTTTGCACACTACTTTGGAACATGTGCCATGAACTTTTAGTCCCAACTTTAAAAATGAGAAAAAAACTCATTCTAGCCTTGGTTGGAAATACGCCCATCATTAGGTTGGCTATGGGGGGCCAATTGGTTATAGGTGGTTCTACCTTATTGTAAGAATAAATCATAAATTTTTTATGGGGTTGAAAATAGGTGTACGTTGAGGTGTTAAAATTAAAGGGCTTACACAAGAATCTAAAGGGATAGTTTTGTAAATAGGTCACAATTTAGTAGTGTAGTTTTACAAAACCTAATTTTGTTCTTTATTTCAATGAACCAAAATTGTATTTAGTTTCAAACATAAACAAACTCAATGTCAAATAGAGGATGAAAGTCTCAAAATGAAAAAAAAAATGATCAATCTTCATTTAATGCAATTTATTTACTTCAAAATCTTAATCCAAATAGATTTTGAATGGAATATGTTCTCTTTGTGTATTTGGTATAGAAAGGCTATAAATTGAGGTAGGCATTACTAGAAGTACTCAATACATATTATAAGTTGAATCCAATGACACATAATACTCTTAGTTTAAAACATGATTGCAATTTCTTTATATTTGAAGAGCTTCAAAATAGTCTCATATTTTACTTATTTGGTATCATATTTGAGCACAATAAGGTTTAAATCAAATTATGATATCTTAATGAAAGTAGTTAATTGTTGAATTACCAATTTGGTGTTTGTGAGAAACTATGAGATTAAAATTGACAAAACAAATGTAGTCATTGTCCTACAATCATGCACTATAAGAAACCCATGTTTTTTTGGGTGTCAAGCCAAAAACATAGCATGTCTAAAAGAATGAGGTATGAGAAAAGAACTATGGATATCAACCAAAAATATGAACATAAGGGCAAGAAAATGGTGTGTAAGAAAAGAATTGGAGATAAGGAAAAAAATGGATATAAGGAAAAAAAAGTCATTAGATGAAATTTGAGGGCATTAGAAGACTACGGGTTCTTGGATTGCGGGAACGCAATTTCTGCCTTGTGAATTTGAATCCTACATGGTCGTGCCCCTGCCACGTAATTATTATTATTTTTAGACTTACTTTCATATTTTAGGACAAAAATTTTATTTTATTTTATTTTTATTAAAGCCAGACTGACAACAGCCAGCGGCATTGGGAGCCGTTTCGAGAACAATCTGAAATGGCCTTGTAATGCCTTTAGATTTCTTCTAATGAGGGTATAGGGACACAATTGGAGATGAGGGAAAAAAAGGGTGTAGGAATACAATTGCGGATAAGGGAAAAAAATGGAGTATAGGAATACAATTAGAGATGACAAAGAATATTCTCCAGTCTCACAATGTATTCCTACACTATGTATTAACTGAAGAATATACATTGTGAGATGACGAAGAATACACAATTGGAGATGACAAAGAACATTGGGTGACTCGTGAATCCATAGCATCCAAATTGATTTGCTTTGGGGCCGATGGAGTCTCTATGTTTTAGGGTCACAAAAATGGGGTCACTATCCAAATTCAGGAAAAATGGGCTCCTTTCATACTTGGTGCTAGCTATGCTAGCCACCAAATTAATCTCGTAGTGGAAATTCTTTCCAACTACCCGATGATTGATCGTTTGGAGGGACTACTTCAGTCCATCTATAGTTACTTCTGTTGCAGTCATAAGCGGCACTCTAAGCTCCAAAACTAGCAGATCTCATGGAAACTAAGGCAAAAAAAATGATGAAGAATGTAGACACTTGTTGGATTTCCATGAGGAGTCTAGCCCAAAGAGTTATGAGTGAATACACCACTTTACTGGTGAAGATGGGGGTAGATGCCTTTGCTAGGCAGAAGTCCATCATTACTGCTACCGGGAACTTCGATTTCCTTGCTGACCTTGACATTCTCTTGTCACTTGCCTTGTTTATTCCAATGTTGAATGCAATTCATTGTTTGATTAAGCTAAGCCAAGCATGGGACATCTTTGTATGTGACTTCATGCAAGCCATCAAGATTTGTCAAAATAAGTTGGCTAGAATGTTCATTGATCCATCCACATCACATACTAAGGTGGAGTTTGCACAGTATAATGACATTGTGCAAATGTGAAGTATCGATCTCCCTTTGTAGTGGAGAGCCTTGGAAGGTAACAACGACATTTACCACCTAGTTTTCAATTTGAAAATTACAATTGTCTTTGTCCGCTGCAAAGACAAATTCACGGAGGCTGAAATTTTTGTGACTCATCAAGAATTCAATTGCTACTAAGATATTGTTCAACGGTAGTTTGTTGGTAAGGCCATGTACTACTTGTTTGATTAGCTTGAACTTTGATTTTCAGTTTTATTTGTTTCATTTGTACAATTTGTTTGGCTCATTTGTTTCATGGTCACTTGTATTTGGTTGAAGTCTTTTATTTGCAAATTCTATTTGGCTCATTTGTTTCATTTATAGTTTAGGGTTGCCTCACTTCTTTCATTTGCATATTTTTTTGGACTCATTGGTTTATGGTTCAGTTTATGGTTGGCTCACTTGTCTCATTTAATTTGCATATTTTTTTAGACTCATTTGTTTCATTTACAGATTAGGGTTGCCTCACTTCCCTCATTTGCATTTTTTTTTATTTTTATATCTCTTATTCTATGCTATTCAAGTGACTTAGTAGTTTATAGTCAATACTTTGATTTCAATGTTGTTTTTTTAGTTTGTTCTTTCAATGGTCTGCAATGTGCAATTGTGCACTCTGCAAGTAGCTGACTGCTCTCTGCTTGTCTAGAACCGCAAGTGTACCATTCTAGAGAACATAACATCCAATTTTGGGGGGGAATTGATCTCCCCATTTTTTTTGACAATTTTTTTGGTTCACTTCTTCATTTCATGTGTAAACTCTCTCATTCCCTGTTGGTTTTCATGAATGCAGAGATTGCTTAGTTTCTTTGTGATGAACTAGACAAACGGTTTTCACAACAAGACTCACTTGATGCATTTGGCATCATTTATTCCAAATATTGGAAACAAGAGGGGCCAAATGCAAGTTTCACCCAGCACTTATCAGTGCTAAAGTAGTTTTATTGCCATACAAAGCTTGTGAGTGCAGGCAGCTAGGAAGGAGATGGAGGGAGGCCTTATACCACCCCTGAAATGTTGTCTGCTGCTAAACTTGACAATCAACAGAGTCTATTCAAGGTAACTATGAAATCAAATGCTGATGTAGTATTTGCACCACCCTTCAATGTGAATCTAGTGATCAAATTATGGAGAAACCTTTCTCAATCACAACACTGGGGTAGCTTGATCTCCAAATACTTCAAGGTTGCTAAGATTGGTTGTTGTATGGTTTGGGGCTAGGTAGAAGATGAAAGGTGTTTTAGCACTTTGAAATTCCTCAAGTCTGGTCACCGTAATTACTTAGGCAAGCATTTGCCACTTGTTGTCCGTATATTTGGACAAAAGTTCTACACATTGCAGACTTTTCCCTACAAGGAGGCTATAGACTCTTGGAGAAATGTTGTCAAGAATGGTCAACATGGTGATGTGTGAAGCACTATGACTTTATGAGTATCTTCTATCCATGTTCCTTAGTTTTCATGAGATTTTACTCATTTTTTATCTCAAATGGAAACAGTTTCCTTAATAGTGAGCATCCATGTCAAGATGTTTTATTACATGCTTTTTCAAGCTGGAATGCGGAAGTTGGAAAAGCATCCTTGAAGTGTAGCCTGAGGACAGCTTTGGGAGTTGGGACGGGAGTCTGTACAATATTACCAAAGCCTGGGAGTCTGGACAGGAATCAGGATCCATCACCACAAAGCTTGGGAGTCCAGATAGGAATCAGGATCTATCACCAAAGTCTGGGAGGAGAACATCCAGAGTTGTTGTCTTTTGGTAACTTATTGTATTTTTTATTCTAACTTGTTGTTTGTTGTTTGTTGGATTGTTGTTTGCTTGTCTTGTGTGCAGGTCCCACTAACACTTCAAATGGGTAGTCTTGCTTATTGCAAGTAGGGTTCAAATCCCTAGTTAGTGTGTTTCTAATTTGTTGTCTACAATTCAATTTTTACTTTGCAATTTCTTGCTTCATGTCTTCCGTTTGGAATGTATAGCTTGAAGCTTTCATTTGTAATGTGTGAGTTTATACTCTTGAATCTTGATGTTTTTGATTGCATTCCTTGACATTTAAATGAAATGAGCATTCTTGTCCTAATTTGAAAGTTCCATTGCAAATGTTCACATGCTTTTTTTTAGTTGAACAATTGGAGCCACTGAAAGTGTTCAATCATAGCAATGTGGGTCAAAGTAAAAATCATGCCTTATTGCAACTTTGGTTTTACCAAGTGAAAAAAAAAATCCAAAACTCCACATTATTTTTGGAAAATGAGTAAGCTATTCCTACCACAAAATTATAAAATCGCAGTAATAGCCCTCCCCATGCTAACGGTCATAGCCACTAGACAAATTATCCTAAACCTATTTTGAGAACACTAGTTCCGACACACCAAGAAACTCAACATTTGAATACTGTTTGCAAAAAATAAGAACGGTCAAAGTCTTCTTTGGTATAGAATTTTTGGAATAGTAAATATTGATTATTGAGTAAAGCAAACCAATCACTTGATACAGACATTTATAAAATGACTCATTACAATTTATTATCAATCCATGGGCAAGTTTTTTCTAGTTAATGAAGTTAGGACTTCATTAGGAAGATTAATGGCTGAGTCAAATACTTTCAATGATGTTGATGCAGTTATTAGAGACAAATTTAGGAACTTCTATCCTTCCAATGGAAAATCATTGTAAGAACTAATTTTTTCCTTTCATCATGTCATGTCTATGTTATAAAACTTTGCAACTATGAAGGGAAGTATTGGGACTGTTTAAGGTGATCTGATGACCATTATGGACACTCTTTTCGATGGTCTTGAAATAGTCTACACACTGTCTTGAACCATTTGGGCTACACACTTCAAAAATCCATAACAAATTCATACTTTGTCACAAAAATGAAATTTCAGTTGCTTTGTTCATTTCTCATGTTTGTGTTTCTGTGGAAAAAAATATTTTAATTTTCAAAAGTGCAAGGATGGCAAACCAGTCAATCTGCCTGTCAAAGGCTGGTTTACCTTACACAGTGATGGAGGTTTTGGGTCAGTGCCCACCTTAGGTCTTCTGGCAATTGAAACTGCATTCCAATCATCTAAGCGAGCATTATTTTGGCGCCGAAGGAATTCTAAGATGCTTGTACTGGGTGTGCCCAAACTAGCTCTCATGTTAAGGAGTACGTTATACGCAACAATCTCTACGGGATCACGTACTGTGATCGAACTTGTTCCAATACCAATCTTCATAATAAACTGAGGCAAGCCGTGTTCACAGAACCAATCGTTGCTAAAATTGACTAAGCATCATGTGACTCAACTTCACGTAACTCAAACCTGATCTCATTTCGTTTCAAGAGGAAAAATGCTTCCAATTCAAGCATTTGCCACATTCAAATCAGACTTCGACAAAATGAATCAGTAACATCTATTTCTTGGTTCTGCATTTTACAAGAATAACATCGGATACTTGATTTTGTAGGAAATGACGATGACCAGTCATGTGGACCTTATGAACAGGCTGCACTACAAGCCTGAACCTCCCTTTCTCTGCAGAGCCTCTTACAGTGAGAAGAAAGCATAAACAAACAAAACCTGACGCAAGCCTAGTCAGCTCGGGACTGTCCAGCACGGGAAGATAGGATGATGCCCACAATCAATCCGTACAACGCAAGCGCCTCAGCGAAAATGAGGATCAAGATCATGCCCACGAAAAGCTTCGGCTGTTGAGCATTGGCCCTGCAAAACCAAGTCAACAAGTGCTCAATGTCAATGCAATCCTTCCCACTACCAGCTTTGAATTCGCAAATATTAGGGGATTCAAAATCTCTGGAATGTTTCAAGGACATATAGTCACATGATAAGAACTACACTCATGATTCATAAAATAAACTTGCTACGCTCACAGTGATGGCAAAGAGGCCTTCCTAGGTACCATGGAGGACTACATATCATCTCCGTGACCATAGAGAGAAATATCCATGAATTGAAACAAAGATTCTCTTGAAAACTACTGAAAACCTAGTCGAAATACAAAGCATGGACAGCTTCACCCAAATCAAGGTCTATGAAATGGAAAAACTTCACCAGGACTCGAACTTCAAAACAGAGCACACATTTCCGAGCATTGCAAGAGAGAACACGGATGACAGAATTGGTACCTCACACCAGCATCTCCGACGATGCCAATGGCCATGCCGGCAGACAGACCAGCCAAACCGCAAGACAAACCAGAAGACAAATGCGCGTAGCCGTCGAACACGTAGTAAGGCTTCGACTTGGGGTTGATGCCCGTGCTGATGATCACGGCGATGATGAGACCGTAAATACCCAACACTCCCGCCATGACCACGGGCACAATGGACTTCATCACCAGCTCAGGCCGCATCACACCCATGGACGCCACTCCCACGCCACTCTTGGCCGTTCCATAAGCAGCGCCCATGCCTGCACAACACCAGCGCCTACTGTAAATCCCAACCGTGACGAAGATCCAACGAGAAAAAAACATTAGGGTTTCAAAGACACTCCCAAATGGTTCCCAAATGGATACAGAGGACCACCCAAACGCCTGGATTGCATGGAGCCTCTGAATAGGGTAAGCCCACGACAACAACATGCTCAAATTTGATGGACTTAAGATAGTATTTCAACATAGAAAACCGGGAGCTCCACTGGACGGTTCGCATAACTACAGGAAGAGAATCTCTAAAAGCCGGAATCTATGGATTAAACTTACTGCACCCGAAAGCGGATAGTCGGGCAAGCGTATACCAAAACAAGGTATGCCCCGGCTTCTCCTAGAAAACATTAACCATAACCACCATGATATGCTAAATCCACAAAAGTAAACAATTATAGACCAACATCAAGCTTGTCCGACCCAAAGTCTCACCACCATTTCTACACCAAGCGAGTGTCATATCCTCCAAGAAAGCAACATCAGAGTTGGACAGACACCCTAACAGATTCCGAAATCGCTACACAGGACCACCAAGATCCACGAATTCAAGGACAATAACCCTGAAAGCTCGGTCGACTACAAATCGCCGACAAGTAAACCAACGACTCTCCATCTCTAACCTCTCGAACATAAAATCCGATTACCCTGATTCAAAGGGAAATATGTCTCCGATCGAGGGAACCCCCAGAAGGATCAAAACCCCAAAAGAAACGCAAGATTGAGCAGATCGGGTGCATACACGAGAAGACAAGGGCGGCTGCGGCTCCGATGAAGCCGAAGAAGGGCGCGATTTCATCTCCATTAAACACACCGGCGGTCGCCATGGCGCTCGCTCACTCGATCTCAGAGTAAACGGCAAGGAAATGAACAGGAATAGACGCAGAACTGGACAGATGTGGAAGACGGAAGGGTCGGGATGCGAAAGAGGGACAGATCTGAGAGTAGCAGAAACAAGCAACAGCAGCAGCAGGGTACGAGAGAAAAAACAAACAAGCACCGAGATCGCTCAGCGGGGAAGAAAACAGAGGTGAAGCATCTCAAAACGCGGAAGACGTCACCTCTTTACACCGAGACCTCTTTAATATCACTTTCTGTAATATCACATCCTCTGTCAGGTGAATCCCTGATTGTTCACCCTAAACTTTGAAGTTAAAAAAATCTTATCAAGTTCCTATTTTAAAGATTTTTTCTTGGATGAAATCCTCTTTGAATCCTATTTTAAGCATAAAATCCAAATTTGGAAAACAAATTATTGTGATTTTTTTAACAATGGTGTCTACTACAAAAAAATCTTGATTTTTGAGATAGAAGATTGCTATTATGTACTAGAGGAAGGGTTGGAAAGGGCCGATTCTGCCCGGTAAGCAGTAGTAGGGCAAGCCCGATGACCACGCGCAAGGTAGATGCAAAATCAGCAATAGTCACATATCAATAGTAATGGCAATTTTGCAACAATAATGCTAATTCTACATACCAATTATGCTAGGAATGGACCTAAATCTACCCTTCGAGCTTTTCACATGAATTTAAGAATGTGAGCCCGTGAGCTTAGAATACTACATAACTATAGTATAGGTGTCTATAGTATAGAAACTTTCTACCCCCTTGTAATCAAACATTATAATCTTTTGATTTATATATAAGTGATATCATTGTGTTTTATCTTCCAAATGATCAATAACACTTCTAGTTTGAAATTGAACAATTACAATTAAAAACAAAATAATGATGAAACTTCATGTATTAAAACTTAGGCTCTTTGTTTTGAACTTTGATAAGCTCAAACAAAAAAAAGCCTTAGACATTAGTGATACCTCTAGTCTAAAAGATCACTACAAATGAAGTTCTATTGGAGATGGATTGACCACTATCATGCACTATGACCCCCTAGATGGTACACATCCTATGTTAAATTAAAACATACTTCAATGCACCTTAAATTGGCCAAAATTTGCATAATAGATAAAAGAAGTTTTGCAATTCTACATGGAAGTATGCAATAGTTGCAAGAAGATAGTTTGAATTGTTGGTTGCCAAAATTGAGAAGGAGGGGCTTTTGAAAAGAAGAAAAGATAGGTCTTAACTTTTAGAAAAATGTTTAGTATGTAGGATTAGAATTTTTTGGTTGTTTTTTGTTTGACAACTAGATGAAATTACTCTTAAAATAAGGTGTGTTAGGAGTGTAAAAAAGTCAATTGATGGGATGCTTACAATAAACATGTATATCTCCTAAAACAATATGTACCTATCCTTGAAAATAAACAGTTTTAGAACATCTAACAAAAAAACTTTGATCCTTTGTAGCTTTTGTATATAGTATCCAAATGATATGTTATTTAATACATTGAAATCTCCTATCACTTGCTAATGAGAAAATATACAATTTTATTATCTTAATAATAAAATAGTCCTCACCAGAAGATACTGCAATTTAAGGTCTTCTTACCTTAGAAGTAAAAGTATTGTGAACTCAATAAAGACATTATTTTTGAACTCTTGGAATGCTTGAATACTCTTATTTGTTCTAATATAATACAAAAGTTTGCTCTAATAAAACCCTACAAATGGCATGAGGGGAGATTTGAGCTTGTGGAAGATTGCGAGTTTTTGAACATTGGAAACACCATGGGAACACTGTGGGAACACTGTAGGAACACTACGAACATGGCCACATTAAAAATCTAGCATAGTTGGGTAAATGCCATGTCAAACAATATTAATTAATTATTAAATATTTTTCAAGGATTTTTTGGATTTTTTTAATCATATTTTTATTTTTTAATACAATCTAAATCGATTTATTTTTTAATTCAAAAATTCAGACCAGTACAAGTTGGTTTGCAACAATGCCAAAAAACGCACCTCAGGGTTTTAGGGGTTAAACCAATCGTAATTTATAAGATGACATGAGACATTTAAAAAATATGACTTGACATCTATTTTTTTATCTTTGGAAGGATGGAAAATGAAGATATAAAACTTTTTTGGCAAAATAAATTATAACATTCATGGGTAAAACCTACTATAGACTAGAACTCTTCATTTTTGTAAGCTTTTCTTTTCTTTCCATCCATCCATGAATTCAATCTAAACATTATTGTAGACATTAAGGCATATTTTCCTATTATGAACTCTACTTGTAAATAATTAAAAACTGCCCCTATATACTAATGGTTGAAATATGACCATCAAAATATCAACCACCAATATATATGAGCAATTTAATAAATAATATCTATAATAGAGGTGCATACTTTGAACATTGGGTGATTACACTAATTATACCATTGAAGAAGAGACAAAATTTTATCTTTTTTCAAAATGTTTGGATGTGCTTCGTCCACATCCTACAACTCTCACAACAATACATGTTCTTAAAAACATTCATAATCCAACAATTATAATCCACCCAATGAATGTTGGCTCTCCAGGATTAATTTTTTGTTGAATCGCGTCCTCGGTCATAGACGAATCCTCGGTTATAGACTCTCGACCTTGCCCTCGATGAGGTACACGAAGACACATGTTCCCTGGACGCGGACTCTCGGCAGCCGCTCCAGCGCCCCATCGTCTCCCGCACAGACGCGCTACGAAGCGCCCACATCTCGCGCACATCCCCATCCCCTCCGCTCCCTCGTCGCATTCTTGCACCGCCCACCCCCCTCGCAGCAAAATTCCATACGGGATCGCAACACTTTGCCATGTCGACATCCGATGTGTTCAACGGGGATGAAGTCGCACCCTTCTTCGGCTTCATCGGAGCCGCAGCTGCACTCGTCTTTTCATGTAGGCATCTCTTCGCTCTTTCAGTTTAATCCGCTTGCATTCGGATGTTGGGGGCTTGTCAATCGGCAGAGGGTCTCTGTTTCTGTTTAGGTTAAGGTGGAGTGTGGTAGAAGCGTCCTTCGACTCGCTGATTCTGATTTTTAGAGGGGTTTCACATTTTTTAGGGTAATTTTTCTTCAAGGCAAATGGACATGCATGTAACTCACTTTTTTCTTAGATATTTTGAACCTTTTATGTATCAGCAGGGGGATTAGTTATGAATTTTGAATATAGTGCTCTGAAAGCATCCCTAACTTGAGATGTTCACCGCTGATGCATTTGATAAAGCCAGTATTTATGTAGCCTTGAAAGAAATTTCGAATGTTGGACTAATGGAAGTGTGTTGATTCTGTTACGAACTTTTGAGGTCGGATTAAGAAACGCCTTTGCTTTTGCAATTTTGGGTATAACAGAATTTTCCCCTAGATTTCCGGCTTTTGCAGATTCTCTTCTAGAATCGATGCGTGCGTTTTGCACATAATATCAATTCTCAGGAGCAAGATTTTGAAATTGAGTTCTGTTCGTTTTAAAGGTCCCACGAAGTCGATTCATGGTTCTCGATGTTTCATATGGAAACCATTTGGACTGTCGACAAAACCCTAATTTTTTTTCTTTAGGTGGTTCTTAGTTGGGTCACACCTTGTTCTGGTACACGGCTTTGCCATTTTATTTGCTTTCGGATGCCCCAGGATTTATCCATAGATTCCGGCTTTTAGAGATTCTCCTCCTGTAGTTATGCCCAGTAGAGCTCTCGAGGTGCTCTGCTTTGCATTTGCTATGTTGAAGTACAGCTTTAGGTCCATCAAATTTGAGTATGTTGTTGTCATGGGTTGACCCCATTCTGAGGCTTTTTGCAATCCAGGCGTTTGGGCGGTTATCTGTATCCATTTGGGAACCATTTGGGAGTGTCTTTGAACCTAATGTTTTTTTCTCGTTGGATCTTCGTCACGGTTGGGATTTACAGTGGGCGTCGGTGGTGTGCAGGCATGGGTGCTGCGTATGGAACGGCCAAGAGTGGCGTGGGAGTGGCGTCCATGGGTGTGATGCGGCCTGAGCTGGTGATGAAGTCCATTGTGCCCGTGGTCATGGCGGGAGTGTTGGGTATTTACGGTCTCATCATCGCCGTGATCATCAGCACGGGTATCAACCCCAAGTCGAAGCCTTACTACGTGTTCGACGGCTACGCGCATTTGTCTTCTGGTTTGTCTTGCGGTTTGGCTGGTCTTTCTGCCGGCATGGCCATTGGCATCGTCGGAGATGCTGGTGTGAGGTACTAATTCTGTCAGCCGTGTTCTCTCTTGCAATGCTCGGAAATGTGTGCTCTGTTTTGAAGTTTGATTCTGAGTGAAATTTTTCCATTTCATAGACCTTGATTTGGGTGAAGCTGTCCATGCATTGTATTCCAACAGGGTTTTGAAATACCCTGTTTTCAGGTAGAAGTTGACTGTTTTAGGAACCTTGATGTATGTTTCTTCTCACGGCACGGAGATCTTATGTAGTCCTCCATGGTACCTAGGGAGGCCTCTGTGTGAGCAGTGTGACCATAGCTGAACTTCCTCATGAATTATGAGGAAGGCTCTTTTTTATGTGTCTAAATGTACTTGAAACATTTGAACTTTTTTGAAAACGCTGTTATTTGTAGTTTCAAGCTGGTAGTGGGAAGGGTTGCATTGATATTGAGCCCTTGTTGACTTGGTTTTGCAGGGCCAATGCTCAGCAGCCGAAGCTCTTCGTGGGCATGATCTTGATCCTGATTTTCGCCGAGGCGCTTGCGTTGTACGGACTGATTGTGGGCATCATCCTATCTTCCCGTGCTGGACAGTCCCGAGCTGACTAAGCGACAATCAGGAGTGGGAACTAGCGTTTCTCAATGGATGTGCTCAGCTAATTATGCAAGATAGTGTAAGCAGGGGCTTGCGTATGATCCATCCCTTGGAAGTGGTCATGCCCCTGGACCTGAAGGATGTAGCACACGAGCTTTTCGCTTGTTGTACCGATTTCTTCTCTTTCTTTTATTGTATATGTAGAGTTGGGACTGATGTTCCGCATTCATGATGTCAATATTAACGACATCTCAAATATCACACTGGCCAATTGTAAGTGGGTTGTTCAATAGCTTTGGGGTGTGCAGTTGTGATGATCTTTCTCCTGTCCTCGTCTTTCTTTGTGTATATCGTCTTAATTGAGGTAGTCATGTGTAGTCCGGTTCATGAGTCTCGCTATGTCTACGAGATTGAATGGAGTGCCGTGATCCAAGTCATGGGTTCGAGTTCTGCCTGAGAATGTTACGAATGTACAACTGAAAGTGTTCAAATTAGCATCTGAGCATGGTTCTTGGTATTAGTGGTGGCATGTTGGCAATTGGAAGAGGGTTCCAACACATTTTTCCATTAATTTTATCATTTTTTAGACACGAAATTAATAGAATACAATGGGGCATCTGTGTTTGAGTCTATGTAACTCTTTTTCTTTCAAGCAGGGCCCTACTTAACCTTCCTCACATGTAGCTTCTGGCTATGCGAATCCTCATCCCTGTCGGCTCCAAACCAACGATTTTTTTAGGAACTGACGAGATTCGGTCCAAAGCCAACAGTTTCAAAGCAACTGAGATTCAGTTGGTGACGATTAACAGAGTCACTGACTATGAATCGTCATCAACGAGAAGAAATTGTAAACTGTAATTCACTGCACTTTGCAGATTAGAAAAACGAGCTGAAGAGGAGAAACATGAAAGTCAACTTAGTGAGCTCGCTCGTGGTACCGAAGTTCCGTCGACATGCATATAAATACATGGCGCTGAGCCGCTACTTTGACTGCCGTGTCTAAAATAAGATTTCACCGAGCTCGTGTCATTCCCGCGCCTTACTTGTTCAGTTTTTTTGTTTTTGTTTTTGTATTGGCACTTGTTCAGTTTTTCGCCACGACTACCGGTAAGTTACTTAATTATCTTCTCCAGAGTCCAGACATCACGTCTTAGTAACATTGATGGCAAGACTGATGATTTTCACTGGAATTACTGTCACCTTACCTGATACGGAGGTCGAAAGTTGCAACTTGCTAGCACGTGGATAATAACAAGACATCTAAGGGAGTTCAGTTATTATGCGACCGACCGACAGGGAACGAGGAACGAAGATGAGTCTACTTACCAGTTTACTGTTCTGAGCATTTTGCCGGAACAGGGTGTCCTCCCCCCGCAATGCTGCCGCCAGCTATCTCAGATGTCCATAGAAAAAGGGTGTTCTTCACCACCCTCTTCATCCTTGGCAGCGGAGGTGATTCGTGTTGATCACTTGGCTTACAGGTTACAGGTTTAGGATTTTGGAGCTCGCTTTCCGTGACAGTTTCCCTGCGTGTGCTCGATCGCAACCTCGTCGACAAACCTCTTCACTGATCACTGAAACAGGTGGCGTAGCAAGGACGAGAGGTCATTTAATCATTCGGAGGGTTTTTATTCAGGAAGTAGACACTTCTGTGCATTGCAACCTCGAGTAGTCCACACTCTGTCTCCAGAGCTGAGCGTTCAGATTCACATTTCTATCTCCAGATTCAGACCGTCCAAACGTGGATATATCTGAAGTCATTCGCGCACAAGATGCAAGGCCGACACACTCTGCTCCATCCTCCTGCACCCGGAACCAGTTTGAGATCTCCACTCACAGGCATGAAGGCAGGGCTCGCTGCGGCATTCGTGTTGCTGGTGGTAATGCTCCATGAAGGACAGATGGTCCTTGCTCAGACAGGAAGCTGGCAAGTACTGGTGAAAAACTCGGGACTATCCTCTATGCACACTGCGGTGACGCATTTGAACACTGTTGTGTTTCTCGAGAGAACGAACCAAGGAGCAACTAGTTTGTTACTGCCAGGTAACTACGTACTTGCTTGCTGTGGCTCATTCAATGAGTTCAATGGTCTCTTGCAGTAGCTAGCTAGGATTCAAATCCGCGTACTCAACTCAGAGTCTTGCACGCTGCAACATCTGAATGCAATTCTAGTTCAGAAAGCACACCAATTGCACCACCATTGTATGTTATCTCCCTGTCCGATTCTGTCGGGTTACTTCGATTACTGCTTGCTCGACACACTGACCAATCCCAGAATGTGGAATACGGTCGTTGCTTGAATGATGTACGTAGGTGGGAAGTGCAGAATCGACCCTAAAGATCAGTACTTGAAGAAGGACTGCTATGCCCATTCGTCTGTAATGAACCTGGCCAACAACGCAATCAGGCCGCTGATGATCCTCACAGATACACAATGCTCAGGGGGTCAGTTCATGGCGGATGGAACGCTGAAACAGATCGCTGGAAATAACAATGGCATCAGAGTGGTCAGGTATGGCCACATTTTTCGCTATACTTGCAAATGAGGGTATCCAAGGTCCTCCGATCCTCTTTCTTTGATAAGCATCCTCGTAAATCTCGAGTCCGAGAATTTTGGAAAAGGAAAACCCTGACATAAAAACTCTCCCAGACAGTAGCTCCCGGATTCACACAGCATTTAAGTAGCATGCTATTGCACACTATTCTTAGCGATATCGATTGAACCCAAATCATTCCCTGTCTTTTGTGAATGTTGTAACATAAACAGTAGGATTGATGCACTCATAGGAAACTTAGGGAAAGTTACAGATTTGATTCCCTTGCAGAACTTTCACGCCTTGTCCAGAAACTGGCACCTGCGATTGGGTTGAAACAGCCACAAGAACGCAAGTCGACCGATGGTACTCGACTTCGCAGATCCTCCCCGACCAGCGCGTCATCGTCGTGGGCGGAAGACTAGTGCCCAGCTACGAATTTATCCCCTCGAAGGGCACTAAGGTCGTGCCCCTGCAATTGTTGAAGGAAACGCTAACTGCGAACAATGGCCAAGCTGACAACTGGTATCCGTATGTGCACCTCCTTCCGGACAACACTCTCTTCATCTTCGCCAACACGAAATCGATCAAGCTGAACTACATCACCAACAAAGTGGTGAAGACATACCCGGTGCTCCCAGGCGGGCCTCGTAACTACCCCTCTGGAGGGTCGTCGGTTATGCTTCCTCTCAGTTTTGTAGATCAATTCAAATCCGCAGAGATTCTCGTCTGTGGAGGTGCCGCTGCAAGCGCTTTCACCATCGCCGAAGGACGCAGGAATTTCCTCCCGTGTCAACAGACTTGTGGACGCATGAAGGTCACCGACCCTGCGCCGGCCTGGACTGTAGAGACCATGCCCTTGAAGCGATGCATGGGCGACATGCTCCTCTTGCCTGACTTGAACGTTCTCATCATCAACGGTGCTCAGGCTGGTGAGTCTAGCTTGGACATTACCCCAATGCTCTTGCTCTGGTATAAGAAGAGTTCTTGATTGGTTATCTGTTGCTGAGCCTCGGAACTCACTCTGGAATCCGCCTCTGAATCTGCATCACGCACACCTCACACCTCAGTCTTTTCTTATTATTACTACAGCTAATCGCAACCCTTACTCAAAAGCAACCACTGTTGATTCTTGCCTGGTCTGGTTATGATAACATAGGATCAATTTTGGATATACCTATAACAGCACGTTGGATTTTCGTAATTTTATTCAGGCAAATTTCAACATATAAGGCAATCTGGTAATAAGAAACAAGCTCAGATGCTTGCTATTTGGACGCTTTTGGGTGTATATACCTTATTGTTTTATCCTCGATTTTCAGGATCGCAAAGCGAGGGCCGAGCTATCACTCCAGTTTTGAATCCAGTACTCTACCAAACGAATACTCCAAGACCCAGATTTGTCACCATGGCAGCGTCAACGATTGCTCGCATGTATCACTCCACTGCCAATCTTTTACCGGTATGAAGAACGCCTCACCCTAATGTCCATGTCTTGAATTCAATTGTCGTGTTCTTTTAGAATCTCCAATCAGAGGTGAAGGTGTGCGGCTAAGATTTGATAACGCTCTGTGTCTCAGGACGGACGAGTGATGCCTGCTGGAAGCAACAATAACAGGGTGCACAAGTACAGCAACGTCCCCTTCCCAACAGAATTAGCATTGGATGCGTTCTCTCCTCCTTACATGGCAGCGTCTCAAAACCCTAAACGACCAACGATCACATTGTCACCACCTACTGTGAAGCTGGGATCGACATTCTTGCTGCGGTTTTCAGTCCCGGATCCGAAAACAGTGATTGGGAATGTGAATGTCGTTATTAACAATTCTCCTTTCTCCACTCACTCGTATTCGCAAGGCCTGCGAATGCTCAAGTTGCAGACAACAGGTCAGAAGGCCGTGGGAGGTTTGTTTGAGGTCACCGTCACTGCTCCTCCGAATACGAATGTGGCACCCCAGGCTTACTACATGTGTTGGGTGGTCAACCAAAACATTCCCAGTAAAGCAGCGTGGATCCGGCTCACTTGATTCTAGATCCATGCAGCGTCTTCCAAGAAAACAGCTGTGGAGACTCATAGGCTTGATTGCTAGTTAAATCGTC
Organism: Thuidium tamariscinum; assembly: GCA_947034885.2. Taxonomy (NCBI): domain Eukaryota; kingdom Viridiplantae; phylum Streptophyta; class Bryopsida; order Hypnales; family Thuidiaceae; genus Thuidium; species Thuidium tamariscinum. The sequence goes on along the minus strand of OX344750.2, from coordinate 42,863,908 downwards.
AGGGTATTTCATCTGTAGGACGTCGTAGTGATTCCTAGGCTTGGTTGCCAGTTGCCTTGCCAGCATTCTTTTGTCTGAAGGACATCTGTAGAGATTCTTTCGCTTAGTTAACAACTGCCTAGCCAGCATTCTTTCGTCTGAAGGACATCTGTAGAGATTCTTTGGCTTAGTTGACAACTACCTAGCCAGCATACTTTCGTTAGTTGGAAGTTTATTATGTTACATATGCACTGTGAGACTGCAACGGAATTTAGCATGTAAAGGAGACACGCAAATGCATACAAGCGACCCCAATAGCATCGATGCCCCCAAATGTAGTGAACAAGAAAGGTCTCTAAAGTAGAGTAGTTTCACAGTTTATGGTTACATCTTCAAATCGATTGCTGTACAATGCCCAAGTACTAGTGTCTTGACAATTCCTGCACTACCTTCACCAAAAATTCATGCGAGGGCTAACAAAAATCCACTGAGCATGCTACAAAATATGCTTGTGCCGAGAGTTGGAACTTTCATCTAATGAATCTGACTGGAGACCAAGAATGAACAATTTGGTACCACTGTAGACTCCTGGAAATGAACTAGATCGCTGCTGGAAATGGCACTGCAGCGTCAAAAAATCAGGTTACAGTCTCAAGTAAGATTTGCAATCAATTCCTGAACACCTGTGAAGTGCGACTTAAGCACGTCCCACTGCAAGCCACATCCAACTAACAACTGTCACAACACAACCTTGCTAAAACGGTCTCATTACAGGAAATTATCACGATATTTAGTTCACTCTCAAACATCTCCACAGAAGTGAAAAAGATATAGAAGGTTGACACCGTACCTGATCCAGAGGAAGCGAAATTCCTGGCACACAAAGAGACTAGTTAGTTCAAAAAATGCTGAAGGACCGATGACGTCAATGAAATGACGATATGTTCTCAACACACGGAACCTGCTGCTCTTCCCCGCCTCATCCCCATCCCAAATCATAGTTGGCAATGCAAGTTCAACCTAACCATTATACTGAAGTTCGGAAATGATTCCCGTTCATGTTGATCTTTACCCGCAGTATACATTTCTTTTTAGTAATGAAGTAAAACTCACTCGAAGCAATTTATAATTTACAATGCAAAAGGAGGTTTGGTTTCAAACCTTTCTTCCCTGGTAGATCCAGGCCATCTTTGTTGTAATACTCTCTGATGTCCACGAACACCTTCCCTTTAAATTTCTTCACGACAACCTTTCGGTTCCGGGACAGCTGATTCCCATGAAAAAAACGGTCAGTGAACCGTCAACCATGTCTCCATGTCGGAGAGTTGGAATGATCTTTTCGATTCCGCAGACCAGGTTACATTGAAACCAGAACTCACTTCAGTGCCATAGAGCCATTATAAAGAACCATGGTATGAAATGTAAGAAAACTGGATGACCCTCTCAGACGCGTGTAAGGATTCTAAAACCGACAATACAAACATCCAGCGCGACCTCAGAATCAAATCGAAAAGACGCTGCGCACTCACAAGACAGTTTCAGAAAGAAAAACTAACCTCACAAGCAACCACACTGTCTTTATCTCCCGAAACCACCTTCTTCTTGGCGTCGGGAATTTCTTCATCCTCATCGGAATGATCGGCTGCCTTCCTCTTAGGCATCGCGTTAGCCTCGACAAAAAACTACTGCCTCCCCCCAAAGAACCTGAAGTCTCAAATCCATTCCGCATTTCAACAAAATATCCAGGCTAAAACTGCAATTCCACGAGAAAGAAGGCTCCCTATTTAAGTAAACAAAACCTTCAGAGGGCACAAACCTGACGCGATGGATAATGCACAGAAAGCAAAAGAAAATCGCTCCAAGCGCACAAATATTGAGGAGTCAGTTATAATTCACTCAACATCCAACTAATATCAAATTTCACAACCTGGTGCTTATCAAATTTTCACATCCCAAACTACAGGAAACCCAAACTTCGCCTCCCACACGAATTACATCACATCACATCACTACCAACTTCTTGTAATCATGCCCCTACCTAACGAGTTGCAATGAAGAAGCGCACATTTCGTTTTCCGGTAACCCTTGTCACAAATCTCCGATGAATTTCTCCATTCGACACATTCGATTGCATTCGGCTTCGACAACAATTTTGAAGGAGAATGAAACTGAGAAGAGACGTACACTTAACCAAATTGATCGTCGTAGAAACAAAAGAATTGCAAAAAGTTTACCAAAAGTCCGGGCAACAGGTCACGTAGTCGGGAATTTCGAAGTATGAAACGAAATGTTGCAAACTCCGCAGCTTCAGATTCTCCGGTCGCGCAGGAATTCTGAGCGGGCTCAACTTTGGCTTCGAAAACAATTTGAAATGGGTGCAGAATTTGGCGGCTGTCAGTTCCCCCGGCCGATTTCTGACGGCGGGAAAGAAGACTCAAGGGGCTCACTTCAGGTGTGAATGCAAAAGTAGAGCGTAACTGACAGGTGTCGATTTATTTGGTATTATAACGCTTTCATTTAATTATGCTTTTAGGAGTTAAGGTATGTGCATCTATAGTCGTTACTAATTATTAATACTACTAAGTTTAGTTATTATTATTAAGAAACTTATATTGTATTTAATGAGTCTTATTGACAATAAGTTTAGTTATTTATTATGAAATTTATATTGTATTTATTGGGTCTTATTGACAATAAGTTTAGTTATTTATTATGAAATTTATATTGTATTTATTGGATCTTATTGACAACTAGAAGAAGATTCCAATGTACTTCAACATGCATTGGAGTATTTCACCCATTTAAAATTACTTAAGTAATTATACATATGTAGATTGCACTTTTCTTGAATGCAATTTTTTTTTTCATGTATAGAAATAGAATTTGGGAGGATGCCAAATTTTTTTAGAATTTTGTTACACAAATTATAAAAACTATGAATTTTTTAGTAGAAGATTCTCTTCGACCTATAATAGTGATGTAGGTTGATAGCAAAACCAACCAAGGGCTAGTTGCATTCAAGAGAGTCTTGCAACGAATTATAATGTGTCACAATACTACACCATCATTATACGGAAAAAAAATAGCCTATTGATTGGAAATGGGTGTTGATGAATAATGGGTCACCATCTTCTATTTGGACATTGAACAAATAAGTTCATAATTTTGGAGATACTCTCTTGAAGATTACAACCACTAACAAACTTGAGTACAAATTTGAAATGCTTTCATTCAAACAACCATACCATGAACATCAATGTGTTACTTAATCATTTAGGCCTATATTAGTGAAGTTTTGTCAAAGAATCAATTTCTTTCAATTTGGTGCTTTAAAAGCTATTGAATTCATTCCCTATTGATTTTAAGCTTGCTTTCAAAAACATTGGAATCCCTTCAAAGCTTTTTTTTCTTTCTTATTCTAAATTCTTTATTTTACCTACTAACCATAAAAACCATCCCAGGCCACCATATTTAATAAGCTCATTTGTAAAATACTTTGTTTTTTTTCTTATTCCAACTTTGTCCTTCGGTAAAGATTCTATTTGTTGTAAAATCTTTTGAAGGTTTTAAGGTATTTGGTTAATATTTGTGGTTATGTCTTTGTATTTTGAATGTTATCTTAATGTATCTCTTTTAATTAGTATTTGTCTTATTTTCCATAAATATAGAGGAGCTTTGACTTTGCTTATAACATCTTATGTATTTATGAAGGGTTTTTTTTTCTCACTTGTCTTCATTATAGAAACTTATGTGACAACAAAGCTTTGACACTAGAATTAATTTTTTTTAAGAGTTTAAAAAGTTTTTAGCAAGAGATTGACATAAGCATTTCAATGTAAGTTTTAATTTGCAATTTATTTTTTAAAAACACATAAAACTATGAAAAACCATGAACAATGTCAATTGGTATGTTTGTTGTTTAATTCAAATGTATGTACAAGATCTACATATAAATTAATAGACATTGAATTTCTTTTCATTCTTATTTAAATATATATCATAAGTTTATTAAGCATGATCATATCAAGAGCACAAGGGTGATTGCAAGAAACACCTGCCGATTTTGTTGGATTTGGCTGATTTTTTTAGGAGTACTTTAAAATTAGAAAATTAATTTTAAATTTAAAAAAAAAAATGAATAGTGTATATACTTCTAAGATGAAGGTTTTCACCGAAGGAAATGGATAGAAAATTTCTCTAAGTAGGAGAACTTGAAAAGTGCCAAACCTCTAGAAAATACATACCTTCATGTTTTAATTAGGGAAAAATAGTAAAAATAGATATTTTCAAAAAATAAAAAGTATTCATTTGCAACAACTTTATGGATATGGTCATTCACAAAAGAACCCACCAAAATAATATTTTATATGTTTCAAAATACAAGCAGAAGGGAGCTCACTTTGTAGACCTCAATACCACATAAAATTAACTATTTTAAAAAATCCTTCCCTGGAGAGCTAGAAGTCTATTAGAAGACCATCTCATCCAAATTTCATCTTAAAATCATTAAAAAAAGGTACTCTATAGTACTAAAAATCCCTAAACTACCAAGTGTGACATCCAATTGGGCTCTATTTTTGGATAGTAAATTATTTTTGAAAATTATGAAAAAATTAGGGAAGGTTTATGATAGTTATGAGTACCTTCCCTACAAATCTTGAGTCAATCTAAGCCAAAACACAAAAGTTATGGCCAAAAAACAGATCAGCACACGTAGTGTGACAAAATAGGACAAGTGTTTCTTGCAATCACCCACAATTGTAACTTGATTGCATCAAGTTGAGAATCTTGGAGTTCTCTCCATTACTAATTTCAACGACTTCATTTCCTCTAAAGAATAGAAATATTGTAAGAAGGTGAAAGCAATGAGACCAAGTTGGTATTTTTACAATGATCAATGTTTTTATCTTTTTCTTGTATATGGTACAATCACTGTTCTATTTTTCTTGCAATATCTACACATAAGGTCTTCAACATTGCATTTTGCAAGAGCAACAAAAAATTGACGTCGTTGCCAATGAAGAAGGTCAAGAGTACGTAATACAAAGTGCAAACACCACTCTTTAGAAGAAAAGACTACAAACTTTAGACATTTGGAAAATAATGTAGAATGGCTTAAATAAGTTTGTGAAGATTGTTCATGTCAAAGACTTTGATAAGTACCATGTAGTGGCAAATTCAAAGAATAAAAATGATTTTTTGAAATAAGTATGAATTCAATTCTACTTCATTTGTAATTGCAATCTCAACATTTGTCATTACGTTTGTTTCAATCTAATATAAATGTTATTGTATGCTTCAACAAGAGTCTAGTTCTCAAAATATCAATTGAAAAGTTGTAGAAGATTGTCACCCCGAGATTGCCACCACCAATATATAAGGCATAATGGTTAAGATGGTGGAATGCATTGTTGATTGTTTGTCAAATCATATTGCTTTTTAGGGACAAAAGATAAGAACATTTTTTAGATTACTTAACTAATAAGACTTCTTATAGGGCTGAAAGAATTATCCAAGTATAAATTAAGGCTTGTTTTGCAATAATGAATTGACAAAATTTTTAATATAATCCAAAAGTCAAGAGGTTTTTAGATATGAAAGTGGATTGAAGGAAAGAATTTGAAATGAAGTTGCAATCTCTAATGATTATAGCTCTAGAGATGATTATTGGGTGGTTTTATTTTAGAGTGTCTTTGACTACTATTGCTCTAAATTGCTCTATTTTTTATGGTATTTGCTCCATTATATTAATATTATGTAGGCATCATGTTGTGTGTTCTCAATTCTAAATGATATATACAAGAAGGTCAAATGAACTAAATCAATGAAACTTAAATTCTTCATAGGTATTTAATTTCACCTTCAAAATCCAATTTCAACTATCAAGATTAAAATTTATTTCTACATAGATGTTTTACAAATGCCCACAATTGTAGCCATTGCAATATTACACCATTGCTAGAAGTGCCATTCTTTTGGTGTTATGATATTTTTTCATTAGTTTCATTTAAACTACATCACCTTACCATCTTAAATGACAAGAATTTGTGGTCATAGATCCATCTTGCTTTATTAAACAATCATTTTATTATTAATTGTTCTAAATTTAGAAAAGACTTTATTTACATGTCTTTTGTACTATAAAAATTAAATTTTTATAAGAAATTTATGATGGTAGAGGTTCTCATCACTATAGGAAACTTGTGCTTCATATGATTTTTTCATTATTTTTTGTGATGCATTTTAGTGGACATCCAATAAAAAACCTTGTGTTTTTATATCAATAATAATGTTTCATGTAAAACACAATTTTCTTATAGTGTATATTCTATAAATTAAACTTTAGTTTGATGTTCTTTGCACTTGTATCTCTATTCTCTACTCTTTCCTTTTATACATGGTTTGGAACGTCCAAAAACTATTAGGTCGTAATGCTCACATACCATAACTATAGGTCTATCCTTTCCAAAATTCCATAGCTTTATGAAAAGTATGGGAGGAGGAGGTGAATTGAAGCATGCTCTCTTTTAGCATGTTATTGTTGTTGAAATGAAGATTGCTTATATTCAAAGCTTGTGCTTTATTCTTATACAATGAATTTTTTCCTAGATAGATTTACATTGAATTGCCTAGAGTTTCTGGGCAACCACTACCATCATTGCAAAGAATAATGGCAGCCGCCAATACTATAAGAAAATGGAGCCCTAATTAATAGAAAATGAATACATTTCTATAAAGTATGACCATTAGAAGAAATCTGAGGCCTCCAAAGGGCCGTTTCGGGGCTGTTCCCCGAAACTGTTCCCTAACTGTTGGCCGCTGTCAAGGTGGCATTTACCCAAAAATAAAATAAAATAAAATAAAATTATGGGTCCTGAAATATGAAAAAAAGCCCATTCTTTTTTTCAATTTTATTTATTTATCACGTGGCACTCTCTTGACTACGTCGGATTTCAGTTCACGGGCCAGAAACTGCGTTCCCGCAGTCTTCTAATGCCCTCAGATTTCTTCTAACGCATTTGGCAATCCTTTAAACAACAATCAACATAATTGTATTCATTTGACCAAAAAATAAATTTGCTTAGTTGATTTGGCAATTTGTCAAATAGAATTTTAGACCTCATTTTGGTACATTAGAATAGTTTTTTTTAAGATTATGAATTTAAGAACATTGTGAAACCAAGACATATTTTTTTTTAAGAAATTTGTTTGAGATTTCAAGTCTCTAATCAAAAGTTATGAACAAATTTCAAAGATGACCTTTTAAATTGTTAAAGAAACGTCCTCCCCCCCCCCCCCTTCTTTAAAACTTGTCTATAACTTTTGATTGAAGTTTGAAATCTTAAATAATTTTTTGGAGATGAAATTTTGCTTAATTTTCTATACTAATTTTATTCAAAGTATTGTAAAAGAAGTTAATCTAAATTCCCTAAATGAGTTTTAATGCTCTACTTCAACCATAATTCTACTTTTGACTTAACTATGAGTGGTTAAACTACTACTCATTATCATTTCTACATCATTTCCACGTAGATGGTCTTACCTCCTACCACCCTACATTTATAAAGAGTTTGGCTTCTCATGTCTTTGAACATCTATTTTAAAGTGGAGAATCTACATTGAAAATTTGAATTAATTATTAGCATCAATGTGCCAATTGTGCCCTATGTGCTTACCATCGTTCCCAGAACCCTTTTCTTGCAATTCGTGGAAAAGCTATACCCGCAAGAAAGGGGAGCTATTTCCGTGAAGTTCACTTTTTTCCAGTAAAAAATGTCGTATAAAATTGAAAAAAAAAATTGGCAATTTGTCTACAAATTTTTTTCCGTTAGCGGCCATTTGCGACCCCACACAGATTTTGGGAGATGAATACTGGCTATTATTGGTGGTTTTTTGTCTTAAGGCATGCGAAAATATACTTGAAAATCTCAAAAATTGGCTAATAGAACATATTGTTGGGACATTGTGTCCAATTAACTTGTGCACATTGACTCACTTTCAAAGCTTAAGTAATTTCTGAATTTGTTTAAGTGATTTTGGAATGTCATTGACAAGGGGATTGAACCCTTCTTGCCTATGGCAAGACTGCCCATATACAGTATTAGTGATCTGCAAACACAACAAACAAGCAACATTAGCATGAAGTTAGAACTTAATGCCAAGCCGCCTTGTTGTAGCACCATCTGAGCTCCACATTCACAGCGCCTCGTCCGGTAGCCTTGGCGTTGCAGCAACACTCCAGCACTCCAGCAGGTACAAGAAAGAAATCCACCATTTTTCAAACACGAGAACTTATCCCGTGCAGCAAAATCTCGATGTCAAGGTCAAAATAAGCTCAAAAGCTTGCAAAACCTCATGAAAACTAAGCTAAACATAGAATGCAAAGGATCCTAAAAGTGGGGACAGGATACTAATCTCAAGGCCGACTCACACGTCCCCTTGCCTGTCGACCTTCACGGCAACCCTCCAAGAATTAATCGCTTCTTTATACGGGACATCTTCAAGAGTGAAATATTTTTGGCCGAACATGCGCACGATAAGGGGAAGGTGCTTCCCCAACCTATTTCTATGGCATGACTTCAAGAACTTTAAACTCGAAAAACACCTTTCGTCTTCAACAAACTCGAGGACCAGGCAACACCCGATCTTCGCGACCTTAAAGTACTCTGAAATCAATTTACAGAGATGCCGTGATTGAGAAAGTCGGTGCCAGAGCTTTATCACCGGGTTCACATCCAGTGGTGGGCCGCAAGCTAGCTCACAGTTGGCTTTCATTGTGATTTTAAATAGACCTTGCTGCAGGTCGAGATTGGAAGCATCAAAACTTTTCCGGGGCAGTAAGAGGGTGGCTGTCTTCCGTGAAAGAGCGGCCACTATTCACGAGCCTGGCCTTACAGTAAAATTTTTTAAGAATCCCCAAATGGTGCGAGAAGCTCGCCTCGGCTCCATCCTGCCTCCAATACTGCGGGTATATGATGTCAAAAGCATCCAGAGGATCCTGCTGCGGAAAACATCGATCGAACTCTGTGTACAATGAGTGAGCTATGTCTACCCCAAAGCCACAAAAACCAGAATCAGTTCCTCATTCAAACTAAATTACAAGACAGTTTGAACTTCCAAACACTAGAAGAAAACCGTGTTTTTTTTAATGTCTAGCCCTAACATACTCATGTCCAGAGGTGAACATGTACATGTCTAGACAAATGTCTGTATGTCAGAATGTGCATTCCAATGTCTATAGTAGATTTTTGAATATGTTGGAGACAATCGTGTAAAATTCTAGTGAAAAACAAGATGTGCTTCCATTGACATCGACTTTTTGCTACCGTTGGTTGAAGATTGGGTGATGTTGAAATTGATGTCTCTAGGAACGTTCATTGCCACGTCAGCTTCATTGACCCATTTTGACTTTGGATAATTTTGTAAGAATTATTTTGGTTCAAAAAAAAAATGCTGCCCAAGTAAGAAAAAACGAAATGGACAATGACAGAAAAAATTCCGGGGGAAAAAATGATGACGTGGCTGTTGACGTCACATCTGACATCAAATATTCATGACATGGCAGATGCTATAATCTGACGTGGCAGATTGCCACGTCACTACTTTCAGGTACTACACAAATTTGATGTTCTCTTAGACGTCAGAAGAGACTTAATTAAGTCATAGTAGATGTCCTCTGAGACATTTATAAGTCTCATAAGGCACCTTGTAAGAGTGTCATGTTCATGTACACGTTGAGTGTGACTTTAATGCGTTCCAACAGACTCTTATGAAACGATAGGATGGACCTTGTGACATTTATGGGAATTTTTGGACGTTTTAAGTAACATATTCTAGAGTTCAGAGGTGTTTAGCGTTGTACAAAAGTTAACTCCTACTGTTTAAAGTTTCATGTATTCTTCATTAAACTCAAGAAAAGTTACTATATATAAATATAAAAGACTATGTCCAAAGTTCATCCTTAACATCCTATGCCATAACATTTTATAAAGTGGTCAAGGGACACTAATGTTCTATCTAGCATTTAGGAGTTTGGAGAAATTCTTTCATTGCAACGAGGATTGGATCAAGATGTTCATAGTTTGAAGTCTTCTATTTTCTATGACAACAATGACGTTTTTATAGGGTTCAAACATGTCACATGATGTACAACAAGTGAAGCGGATGAAGTAGGATAACACAAGATGTTTCAAAAGCATTGCAATATAGAAGTAATATAATAAGAAAGCTTGTTTCTATAGAATATTTTCAAAGGTATTTTATGTGTGGCTATTAACCTTAATTCTTGTATTTAAGATTACTATATTTTTACACAAAAAGGTACAAAGGGCATATTTTCAATACCCTATAATTTTTGTAAATTCATTCTTGTAGGTTTTCAAATAGGGCTATGTTACATTTAAAATTGAATTTTTTTTCCTTCTACTACATATATGTACAAGATTTATACCATGAAACCAACAACAATCAATTCAATTTAAGTTCTATTGACAAAGTGGTAGTTTTCAACTTTTAAAGGTCAATTGTTCATTGAACAAACAATTGAAAATTTAGGTAGGTTCCTATGAATTGAATTTGATTGGATGTTCATAAAATTTTAGCATAAGATGTGAATATGTCTTTAAGTGAAAATATATATTTTTTCCAACTAGAGATCCAAATCAAAGTTATGCTTCCCTAAATTTTTTTAGTAGGTTGGAAAATTTGGATATCTTTGGCACATCTTTTGCAAAAACACTCATTGACTTTTGAAATTTGGAAAATATACAAAAAATAAAATATGGTATTTAAGTGTCTAAAAAAATTTTGAAAGCCTAAATCCTAAATCCTCAAATTCACAATTTCACACTAACTATGTAGCTTTTTGAACCCTTGTCATAGAAATTACACAAACATTCACAAAAACAAACAAAATAAGAAGTCATTGTACAACACAATAGACCAAAATCCTAAATCCTAACTATTGAAAATACTAAAGTGCAGGAAGATGAAGTCAAATGAGCGTCATCTACAATGACTTTGAACCAACAAAAAAAATCATTTCAATTTTTTTTAATCTAAAATGCACACAATTGCAATATAATAATGAAATTTTCCTAAATTAAACAATTTTACACTTTTGGTATTATAATTGTATAATTGTTTGACAATATTTTTAAAAGATTTGTATGTTTTAATATTGAAAATTCATTGCTTCTATACACCAATTTTACAAATGTGCATTATTGCAATTATTCATAAAAATTATACTTTCAATATCAAATTAAATATATTTTGCAATGCTTAAACATATAATTTTCATTATCTAAGTTGTGGTATTGTTTACTAAGCCATTGGACAATATTCATTTATGGTAGCTACAATATTTCATTTATGCTTGTCTTCTTCTATATTGATTCAATATTGCATTAGTACTATACTGTTAAATATTTGCATTAATATTGAAAGTTACCCACATCAATACCATTTCACTTGGAAGAAGAATTTTTTTCCAATCGGTAGATTACTTGTCACTTGTCATCAACTATCACTAAAATTGGTAGCTTGACTTTTCTCTACATCTTAGGAAATCCAACCCAACTCATAGGATCTAGCCCCTTAGTTTCTTAAATCCAAATTAGGTATAGGTAAAGCTATCTATTATCACCTACCCTTCATTAAAAATAACTTTAAATATTTCATTTTAATGATGCTAGTTTACTTTTTAAAATTATCTAAATTTAAGAGAAGTTAATTAATACCACCTTGCATTTGATTGCACAATATAGTTTAAAAAAAATGGAGAGTTCTTCCCCCAAGACTTCATTACATTCATTAGAAGTTCTAACATGTAATAGACAATGCAAGATGTTATCTTATATGTTTTTCACCCTATAGTGTGCCACGTTAGCACATTTTGCCGCCATGTGAGGCTTTTAAAATTGTTTTTAAGGTGTCAACTGAGATGTCAATTAAAACATCAATTAAGACATGAAGATATTTTTTGCAATATCAATTTAGACGTCATTTGAGATGTCCAAATAGACAAGGTTCACAACCTGTTGCACTAGGCAAATCTCATATGGTTTGTCTTTCCTCCTAGCACCCCATTAGTATAAATATCTTGCCTTCTCATGTCAAAATATTCATATAATAAATGGTTTTTCAAGCCATGCAACCCAGTTTTCATATATAGTGTATTATATACGGATTACAATGTATAGCATATTATATATGATGTATTTATATGGTGTACAATGTATGGTGTATGGTGTATTATATACAATATATTGTGTATGGCATGTTGTGTTGGACATTATATTTGCATTGGTACATATGTTGTAGTAGACATTATAACATACATGTGCATTATGTAGAATATGTGTGACTAGTAGATATATTAGTGTCATTCTAACTTGTGCATTTAATCACACAAATGTCCAATGTGACATTATTTTGTTTGTTTGATTTGCACACTACAAGAGAAAGGGGTGTTTTAAGTAGTGTCCTAGACATCACGTCTTTTAAGTAATGTCTTTTAAGTAAGGTTTTAAGTAAAATTTTACTAAAAAGACAGTCTTTTTAGTAAAATTTTACTTAAAACCTTAATTAAAAGACATTACTTAAAAGACATGATGTCTAGGACACTACTTAAAACACCCCTTTCTCTTGTAGTGGTACTAAATATTTTAATAGATGTTCATGATGCCATCAAAGTTGACATTGCAAGATATTTCAATGTCTGTATTGATGTCTTCGTAAATGTGTATATCTCAAATATTATATCTGTTACTACAATGTTGAAGTCTTACAGGACATTATATGTCAATATATTTGTATCCTTGCCTACACCACATGCACGGAGATGAACATCATATGAAACACATAGATGTCTCTAATGATGTCTTTTGAGACATAAAGATGTCTTTGTAGACATCATAGAAACACCCCCCAAAAGCTCAAAAGATAGTAAATGTGCTTTTAAAAACCTGCCACGTCACCATTTGAACATGCCACGTCACCCCATTTTGACCCCCAAATGAGCTGACGTGGCAGATGCCACATCAACAAAATCTGGATGGATGAAAAAAAATCCTAGCTGGCTGCCCGCGCCTACGTGGCGCTAAATTTCCAGCCACATGGCACTCTTTCAGGACCCCATTGACTGGTGTTTTTTTGGATGTCTAGCCCTTGACATGTTCATGTTTGCATGTTTTTTTTTATGTCTGGTCGATGTTTTTTTTAACGTGATCCTTTTGGACATCCATGTTGACATAGAGGACGTCTAACCCAACATCAACATGTCTATCAGGACGTGTCCAAAAAAAGACTGTTTTATTCTAGTCTCGGGGGGTGCACTCCCATTTTCTTTATTGGTAATGTGCGATCAAATGAAGGGTAATTTTAATTGCCATAGTACTAAATTTTAGACAATTTTTTGAAGTACATTTGGGTCATTGAAATAGGAGCTAGGGAATTATAAGTAATGAAGGGTAGGGTATAATATATAAATTTACCTTTTTTTTTTCTAAAGTAGCCTACCTAAAAATGTACTTCCAAAATCTGAACTCTTAAAATGCATATAGCTGGTTCCCCAAAAAATTTCTACATTAAGAACTACTGTAATAAATGAAAGAAAGATCCAAGAGCTGGAATCTTGTGTAGTTTGCTTGGATGGAATTTCAATTTCATTGGATAAAAAAGTCATTTGTCATGCTTGGTCGCTTGGATGAGTGGAAGCAGATGAATTGGCAACAGGGTGTCCGTTTTCAGAAGCAAGGTTTTAAGCAAATTGCTTAACCCTGAAACGCCGGGCCTGTGACCACTGGTTTTAGGTGTCCCTGTTGTCACTCAGTTTGTTACTATTTTGTAACCAGATGTGTGGAAATTTTCATTTTTATTTTTCAGAGATGAAACTGCATGTCCTCTGTACTTCACAGAAATTTCAGATTTATTTGAGGAAAATTGTATTTTCTGAAAATTTTTGAAGATAAAATGAAGAAAAAATCATAGAAAATAGAAAATATTCTCAAAAAATTTGAAATTTTCACCATGTGTGAAAAATACAGTGGAAATCATCATGGTATAAACTAATTTTCCGTGTACATCTATAATTAGAATGCAGTAGGCATTAAAAATACAGCCAAAGTTCAAACTGCAATAAAATATTCAGTTTTACGAATTTTCCAAAATTTCATTTGGAGAAGAAACTAGAGTACAGGACCTCCATTTCATTACTTGGGCTCAAATTCAAAAAATGTTGTTTTCAAGGAGAAATTTTAGATTTACTCAATTTCTCAAAATACACTAAAATGACAAATTTTGCCATCCGTTTTTCTTAATTACTTCTCAACTACATGAAAAGAAACATCAATTACACTAAAAATTCACTTGGACACTCTTTGTAACTCAACATGAAAGGTCATTAAAAAAAGATGGATGAAAAAACTACTGTTTAGGCTTTCTGGTGGCGTAGAGAAGTCATTCATAAGCCACATAATGGCGATGCCGGCGCTTAGGGGTTAAGGTTTAGGGTACGGTTTGCTCCCAAATGCTACAACCTCAAGCTAGGGTTTGTTGTGCACTTTGCTTTTGAATGCTAGAAAGAGGATTCGTATTGCTGGAAGGTTGTTTTGAGGGTTAGAAGGTGGGCTCTTAAATGTTGTAAAGGAGGTCTCAAATGCAGAAGGTGGGCTCTGGATTGTAAAAAGTGGAATGCAGATTGCAATAAGTGGGCAGATTCATTGATTCGGAATGCACTCCCAATTTTTTTCATGAATTTATTTTCTACTCTAAAATGTGCTGCTACCTTCCATTGTATCGGAAAGTGCACCTTAGACTTCACAACAATTACCTTCACTTGCAACCTAGAATTAATTTGTCTCTAGTTATTGTTTGCATCTCAATTTCTTCTTGCTTGATTTCAATTTCTTAGTTGTGCAATTGTGGATGTGCAAGTAACATAGGATTGAATGGCAGTCAAAAACGTAGCATTCATTAGGCAAAGGCTGTCTACAGTTTTTTTTCTCTTTACACAGGTCAAGTGTATTTAAAAGCAACTCTTGTTTTTTTTCATGTTGGCATTCTGAACTTGTGAACCAAAATTTTGCTATCCTATAGCCTTTCAAATTTTGAGACATTGTAAATGCTAGCAACTATGTTTTATAACACATTTGTTTGTCTTTGCAAATTGCATTTAAACCCAAATTTGAGGTTGCATTTTGACTACCAAATTCACAAGTATCACCTCCTTTTCTATGATTCAAAACCTTGTGCATGTATATTTAGTTTTGTTCAAGGCAATTTGTGCTTCAACTACTTTGAAATTGAAATCAATTTGTCATTGGAGATACTTTGCCTTGCAGTGTATTGTATGTATGAAAGTTGCTTGTGAAATTTTTGCCATTGTAAACCATTATTAGACTAGCATATCAAGTTCTCAATGGTAGGTTCTAGTATCAACCAAGGTAGTACTTGAATTCTTTGTGAAGTTTGCCTAGTTTGTACATTGTTTTTGGTAGGTCAAGTTGTCAATCACAAGTTTGAGTATGAACTAATGAAATGTTTGCAATTTTTCTTTTACTAACGTTTAGTATTTATAATGAAAATAGGGTATACAAAAATAGTCTCTCCAAATTTTTTTAATGAAATATAGGGTACATAAAATGACTATAATTTAGAAATTTAGGTAAATATAGCCCTACAAAAATTCAAAAAATTTACCTACATAGCCTACATGTTATAAGGGTTTGAACGCACGGTACCCATAAACATTCTATAGAGTGCACCCCCGAGCTTCTAGTGGAAGGAGATACCTGGCGATATAGGACTTGCACATCTATTGTTTGATTTGTCTATTACAAAGGTATATGGCCGCTGCCATGACAAACAGACTGGTCAACATATTTTTGTAACTCAACAAGATTTCCACCGTCTACAGGACAATATTGAACGGTAGTTTGCAGGTGTGGTTTTCTTTTTACTTTCCCCATTTTTTTTTTGTCTTTGCTTCCTTATATAGTTTAGAATGTGATTAAAGTATGTAAATGTGTTCAAGTTGTTTTAATGTGTTTATACTTTCCTCATTTTTTTTTCCTCTTTGCTTGCTTATACAGTTTAGAATGTGATTAAAGTATTTGAATGTGTTTAAGTTGCTTTTATATGTTTATCTTTTCCCCATTTTTTTTTGTATTTGTTCTTTACAATGTTTAGAATGTAATGAAGTATTTAAATGTGTTTGAATGTGTATGAATGTGTTAACTTTTAAGTGTTCAAGTTGAAATAGATAAGTTAGTCTGTTTTGAAATGCTCTCATTTCACTAGAAGAAAACAGTCTTTTTTTGGACACGTCCTGATAGACATGTTGATGTTGGGTTAGACGTCCTCTATGTCAACATGGATGTCCAAAAGGATCACGTTAAAAAAAACATCGACCAGACATCAAAAAAACATGCAGACATGAACATGTCAAGGACTAGACATCCAAAAAAACACCAGTCAATGGGGTCCTGAAAGAGTGCCATGTGGCTGGAAATTTAGCGCCACGTAGGCGCGGGCAGCCAGCTAGGATTTTTTTCATCCATCCAGATTTTGTTGATGTGGCATCTGCCACGTCAGCTCATTTGGGGGTCAAAATGGGGTGACGTGGCATGTTCAAATGGTGACGTGGCAGGTTTTTAAAAGCACATTTACTATCTTTTGAGCTTTTGGGGGGTGTTTCTATGATGTCTACAAAGACATCTTTATGTCTCAAAAGACATCATTAGAGACATCTATGTGTTTCATATGATGTTCATCTCCGTGCATGTGGTGTAGGCAAGGATACAAATATATTGACATATAATGTCCTGTAAGACTTCAACATTGTAGTAACAGATATAATATTTGAGATATACACATTTACGAAGACATCAATACAGACATTGAAATATCTTGCAATGTCAACTTTGATGGCATCATGAACATCTATTAAAATATTTAGTACCACTACAAGAGAAAGGGGTGTTTTAAGTAGTGTCCTAGACATCATGTCTTTTAAGTAATGTCTTTTAATTAAGGTTTTAAGTAAAATTTTACTAAAAAGACTGTCTTTTTAGTAAAATTTTACTTAAAACCTTACTTAAAAGACATTACTTAAAAGACGTGATGTCTAGGACACTACTTAAAACACCCCTTTCTCTTGTAGTGTGCAAATCAAACAAACAAAATAATGTCACATTGGACATTTGTGTGATTAAATGCACAAGTTAGAATGACACTAATATATCTACTAGTCACACATATTCTACATAATGCACATGTATGTTATAATGTCTACTACAACATATGTACCAATGCAAATATAATGTCCAACACAACATGCCATACACAATATATTGTATATAATACACCATACACCATACATTGTACACCATATAAATACATCATATATAATATGCTATACATTGTAATCCGTATATAATACACTATATATGAAAACTGGGTTGCATGGCTTGAAAAACCATTTATTATATGAATATTTTGACATGAGAAGGCAAGATATTTATACTAATGGGGTGCTAGGAGGAAAGACAAACCATATGAGATTTGCCTAGTGCAACAGGTTGTGAACCTTGTCTATTTGGACATCTCAAATGACGTCTAAATTGATATTGCAAAAAATATCTTCATGTCTTAATTGATGTTTTAATTGACATCTCAGTTGACACCTTAAAAACAATTTTAAAAGCCTCACATGGCGGCAAAATGTGCTAACGTGGCACACTATAGGGTGAAAAACATATAAGATAACATCTTGCATTGTCTATTACATGTTAGAACTTCTAATGAATGTAATGAAGTCTTGGGGGAAGAACTCTCCATTTTTTTTAAACTATATTGTGCAATCAAATGCAAGGTGGTATTAATTAACTTCTCTTAAATTTAGATAATTTTAAAAAGTAAACTAGCATCATTAAAATGAAATATTTAAAGTTATTTTTAATGAAGGGTAGGTGATAATAGATAGCTTTACCTATACCTAATTTGGATTTAAGAAACTAAGGGGCTAGATCCTATGAGTTGGGTTGGATTTCCTAAGATGTAGAGAAAAGTCAAGCTACCAATTTTAGTGATAGTTGATGACAAGTGACAAGTAATCTACCGATTGGAAAAAAATTCTTCTTCCAAGTGAAATGGTATTGATGTGGGTAACTTTCAATATTAATGCAAATATTTAACAGTATAGTACTAATGCAATATTGAATCAATATAGAAGAAGACAAGCATAAATGAAATATTGTAGCTACCATAAATGAATATTGTCCAATGGCTTAGTAAACAATACCACAACTTAGATAATGAAAATTATATGTTTAAGCATTGCAAAATATATTTAATTTGATATTGAAAGTATAATTTTTATGAATAATTGCAATAATGCACATTTGTAAAATTGGTGTATAGAAGCAATGAATTTTCAATATTAAAACATACAAATCTTTTAAAAATATTGTCAAACAATTATACAATTATAATACCAAAAGTGTAAAATTGTTTAATTTAGGAAAATTTCATTATTATATTGCAATTGTGTGCATTTTAGATTAAAAAAAATTGAAATGATTTTTTTTGTTGGTTCAAAGTCATTGTAGATGACGCTCATTTGACTTCATCTTCCTGCACTTTAGTATTTTCAATAGTTAGGATTTAGGATTTTGGTCTATTGTGTTGTACAATGACTTCTTATTTTGTTTGTTTTTGTGAATGTTTGTGTAATTTCTATGACAAGGGTTCAAAAAGCTACATAGTTAGTGTGAAATTGTGAATTTGAGGATTTAGGATTTAGGCTTTCAAAATTTTTTTAGACACTTAAATACCATATTTTATTTTTTGTATATTTTCCAAATTTCAAAAGTCAATGAGTGTTTTTGCAAAAGATGTGCCAAAGATATCCAAATTTTCCAACCTACTAAAAAAATTTAGGGAAGCATAACTTTGATTTGGATCTCTAGTTGGAAAAAATATATATTTTCACTTAAAGACATATTCACATCTTATGCTAAAATTTTATGAACATCCAATCAAATTCAATTCATAGGAACCTACCTAAATTTTCAATTGTTTGTTCAATGAACAATTGACCTTTAAAAGTTGAAAACTACCACTTTGTCAATAGAACTTAAATTGAATTGATTGTTGTTGGTTTCATGGTATAAATCTTGTACATATATGTAGTAGAAGGAAAAAAAATTCAATTTTAAATGTAACATAGCCCTATTTGAAAACCTACAAGAATGAATTTACAAAAATTATAGGGTATTGAAAATATGCCCTTTGTACCTTTTTGTGTAAAAATATAGTAATCTTAAATACAAGAATTAAGGTTAATAGCCACACATAAAATACCTTTGAAAATATTCTATAGAAACAAGCTTTCTTATTATATTACTTCTATATTGCAATGCTTTTGAAACATCTTGTGTTATCCTACTTCATCCGCTTCACTTGTTGTACATCATGTGACATGTTTGAACCCTATAAAAACGTCATTGTTGTCATAGAAAATAGAAGACTTCAAACTATGAACATCTTGATCCAATCCTCGTTGCAATGAAAGAATTTCTCCAAACTCCTAAATGCTAGATAGAACATTAGTGTCCCTTGACCACTTTATAAAATGTTATGGCATAGGATGTTAAGGATGAACTTTGGACATAGTCTTTTATATTTATATATAGTAACTTTTCTTGAGTTTAATGAAGAATACATGAAACTTTAAACAGTAGGAGTTAACTTTTGTACAACGCTAAA
Source organism: Thuidium tamariscinum (assembly GCA_947034885.2). Taxonomy (NCBI): domain Eukaryota; kingdom Viridiplantae; phylum Streptophyta; class Bryopsida; order Hypnales; family Thuidiaceae; genus Thuidium; species Thuidium tamariscinum. The sequence goes on along the minus strand of OX344750.2, from coordinate 42,844,159 downwards.
CACCTCTGAACTCTAGAATATGTTACTTAAAACGTCCAAAAATTCCCATAAATGTCACAAGGTCCATCCTATCGTTTCATAAGAGTCTGTTGGAACGCATTAAAGTCACACTCAACGTGTACATGAACATGACACTCTTACAAGGTGCCTTATGAGACTTATAAATGTCTCAGAGGACATCTACTATGACTTAATTAAGTCTCTTCTGACGTCTAAGAGAACATCAAATTTGTGTAGTACCTGAAAGTAGTGACGTGGCAATCTGCCACGTCAGATTATAGCATCTGCCATGTCATGAATATTTGATGTCAGATGTGACGTCAACAGCCACGTCATCATTTTTTCCCCCGGAATTTTTTCTGTCATTGTCCATTTCGTTTTTTCTTACTTGGGCAGCATTTTTTTTTTGAACCAAAATAATTCTTACAAAATTATCCAAAGTCAAAATGGGTCAATGAAGCTGACGTGGCAATGAACGTTCCTAGAGACATCAATTTCAACATCACCCAATCTTCAACCAACGGTAGCAAAAAGTCGATGTCAATGGAAGCACATCTTGTTTTTCACTAGAATTTTACACGATTGTCTCCAACATATTCAAAAATCTACTATAGACATTGGAATGCACATTCTGACATACAGACATTTGTCTAGACATATACATGTTCACCTCTGGACATGAGTATGTTAGGACTAGACATTAAAAAAAACACGGTTTTCTTCTAGTGTTCCATTGCAGAGGTACTAGTTTGCTCTGCAGAGAGATGATATCATTGTAAGCAGGAAAGTCGGCCTTGTTGAAGGCAGAAGCACCATCGATGAAAAGTCTTGCCAACTCACTTTGGCACACTTTAATTGCTTGTATGAAATCGCAAACGAAAATGTCTCTAGCCTGAGAAGCTTTATCAAAGAGTACACTGCATTCACCAGAAGAATGAACAAAGCTAGTGACAGAACCACTTCGATGTCAGCAAGCAAGTCGAAGTTATCGGTGGCCCCAGGGACCGACTTGTGGCTAGGACCAGGCGTCATATCGATGCCCATTTTTAGAAGCAGAGTGTTGTACTCAGCTAAGATCCGCTGCGTTGGACTCCTCATGGATATCCAGCGCGTTTCTACAGTACAAAGCATCTTTGCTCCCTTAGTTTCCATGAGATTTGCAAGCTTTTGCAGCTCAGCATGTCGTTTGCTACTGTGGCAGAAGTATGAGTAGATGGACTGGAAAAGCCCTTCAAGTCTAGAGACCATGGGGTATTTGGAGAGAGTCTCCACAATCAAATTTATCCTATGGCTCACACAACTAGCTCCCAACAAGAAGGGAGCCCATTTCTCTCGGATTTGTATTGTGACGTTGTTTTTGGAGCCCTGGAAAGGACTAACTCCATCGGCTCTAAAACAGACAAGTTTAGAAGCAATTTCCATATGGCTCAGACCTCCCTCCTCTACCAATGCGGCCATAATAACAACACTAAGCTGGTCTGTAGTCCCACCGTCACTCAAACAGGACAAGTGTAGCAAATGCGGCAGTCTCTCCTAACTCTCAACGGCATACACATGGACACAAATCCAACTAGTATTGTCTACAGCAGAAACCTCATCTGCAGAAATGGAGAGGAACTTGGCAGACTGCACAACATGCTTCAAGGTAGATAGAACACAACCATGCAAATGCTCACTCATTTCCCACCCAGTACTATCGGACCAATGCTTCCTAGGCAAGTTTTTGACCTTCAAGTGTCTAAGCAAAAATTGTTCTCTCTCATAATCACAAAGAGGATGACTATGACTGAGAACTTGAAAGAGTGTAGAAAATTGAACCTCCCTCCGCTTAAACTCGCCCTCCACACTTACACACAATTGATCAGCCACGCTACTACCTTGTTTCCGAGCAGCCCAGAGTTTGCACATTTTGACGTGCTTGCAGTCGTCCTTCATGAAACAGTCGCCTTTCTTAAGGTGCGGTAGGGGCACTCCATCTTCCCGGCATACTCGTTTGCCCTCATGTTTCTCCAGATTATCAGCCTTTAGGACGAGAATCTTCTTCCTCCCTATGATCGTTGTACAGCTTAGGCAAATGACACCAGATAGATCTCCATTTGAATCAAACTGCCCCTCCGCCCAAGCGAACTTGCACGCCCATACTTCTTGCCATCGTTTGTTGATGGTGCCTGGTGAAATTTTCACCCTCTTGCGTTGTAAGTTTCCAGCATCTCCCTTCTCCCTCTTCCGTTTAACACAACGATCATCATCGTTGAGCACATCGCAGGGAAGATCGACAGCATCGACAGGATCGGCAACTGGCGATACAACGGTCTCTTCGGAAGGCAGATCGCGAGGTGAAGGTCGGAAGACAGACTGCGACAAGCGCATCTCCGAAACATGGGTCACTTCGAGCTCCGATATGCCCATCGCCAAGTCATCGTGAGCGCTGGAGTTTGGCAAAACATATTTGCCAATGCCGTTCACATTCCGACTAGAACCGAATGCGCGGACGCGGAAATTCTCAGGAAGCTTCAACTTCGGCATTGTGATTTGTGGGACCTGCCCACCACACCCACAAAAACCCCAAACAGTACCAAGAAACAAGCACGTCGAATAGCATAAGCAACAATGCACAATTGGAAATGAAAACTGCACCAAAATAACAAACACGTTCAGCAGCAAAAGCAAGATCGAAAACAACGAATTGAAAACAAAAGGCGTAGAAGGAACCAGATCAGAGACGAAAGAGCGATTGCAGCGCTTGTGAGTTGTGAAAGACAAGATGCGATTACCAAACGAAAGACCCCTTATATTCAGTGGCATCCAAAGCTTCCATCGCTAGCGCGCCGCCTTGGTGAAGGACCGATCCATGAAGCCAGTAACGGCATTCACGCCTTCATGGCAACAAGCCTCAAGAACACAAAGGCAGCTTCAGTTTTTGACTCTGAGTTCTCTCAGAGTCTCGGATTTTCACTCTACGAGTCTGCGAGCTGCGCTTCTGTAGTTCTACACTGCCACCCAAATCGGGAATTCTCAAGCACTTCAGGTTTTCAGCCTCCAATTCGGAAGTGCAATGAATGCAATTTGAGACAAAGAGAAATTGCGCGCCTCCAATTCCTTCATCGCAACCCAGAAGTGGCACGTTGAAAGCTTGAAATCAAACATGAGAAGATGCCAATTTCAAATAGGCATCAAAGAATAACTGAAGCAAGGCGGCCATATTGAACAAGAGTTACTAACTTACGTACAGCACCATTAATATGAAATGAAGGCATCCTCCAGCAATCAAGGGAGCAAGCTTGCTAATGAGGGCAACATACAGACAGCGTCCCACTAAACCCTAGTCGCTAATCGGGCCGCTCGGATGTCACCGTTTGCAGAAAAATCGATGGCGGAGGGAGCGCCAACACGATCGCTGGATGACGAATGGAGTGGATGAATGCTAGAAGTTCTGTGGATGGAAAGGTGGTCTGGCCAATGAGGGCACATTTCAGTGTGTACTTTGGCTCAAAATCCCATTTTGCAAAAAAAATTGCCATATGCAATTAGCACCCCATTTTTTTTGGTTGAAATCTGGCGAATTTTAGCCAGTTTTACAAACGTTGGTGCTTACATGGCCTCAAATGTAGCAATCCTACTTGTGTAGTGGGTCTATTGATGTGGCAAATTTTACTTACATGGTAGCCTATATGGTAGATTTTTAAATAATAATTTGACTAAATCTAGAAATAAAATCAATATAACAATGTTGATAAGAGTCCAAATATAAACGTCCTAACCAATTGTCCTAGTCAACATATATGAGTTGAATTTCATATTGGTTCAGACATTGTTTTTTCTTATGGTGCAAAGAACGTTTCAATAGCTCTTGAATTCTAGGTCTTCTTGTAGCAAAGAACACCTTCTTCATAGATTTATACTATAATGACCAATTGTCAAAGGTCTCTCTTCCTGAGTTAACAAGCTTCGTATGCTCCCATGACGTGTTGTCCCTTGCCTCCACCAAGGGCTTGTTTACATCGTAAACCACTCCCAACGACTTCTCCATTCATTCCTTGGGAAGCTTCTGCAGCGTAATGCCCGATTGCGCGGGTTTTCTTGCATAATCAAGGATTACGGATTCCTCATCTGACTTGAATTTCTCATCCTCCATTTGTCATCCTCTGCTCGTGATTTACGTGGGGCAATAGCTCCTCGTCGTCAAGCGTTATGGGAAATAACAGGCCTCATCATCGGGCTCCACCCTCCTCGTCGGCCTATTATTTCCCATAACACCCTCCTCCTCCAGCATTGCCCTATACAAAAAACTTTCAATTCAAGGCCAAAGTGATGGAGTATCCTTTGCCTCCACCAAGGGCTTGTTTACACCAAAAAACTTTCAATTTGAGGCCAAAGTGATGGAGTGTTTTGATTGGAAGATAGCTCCAGTACCAAATCCAATTTTCCAATCAAAACACTCCATTTCTTTGGATTCCAACCCAATTTTTTTTATTAAATTTTTGGGTCTAAATAGGCCATAATAGATTTTGCCAAAATGTTGTTACGATTCAAAAATACACCAGCCCACAGTTTATGAAATGGGCAAGTCTGTCCTACAGATGAGGCCTTGTGCCGCTGTAATGGAATCTCGAGACCTCTCGGTGTGAAGGAACCCACGCTAATTGCTGAGCCACACCAATTTGTACTTCGAGAGAATTGTTCTGAATTCGGTCATCTTCTTCGTAGAAATGGCCTTGTTGCAAGGAAGTCGGTGATGGAACCCTAATAACTTCCTCTCCTGTGGAAGTTCGAGGCTCCCATTCTTGAACGGTTGCCACCACCCTTGACTGGAAGGTAACCATGGTAAGGCAGGACCACCCTCCGTGGAAGAGGCAACCACTCAGACGTTTCTCCTTCTCGTAACATCAAGAGGACATCGCTCTTCTTTTTGTTTATTTCATGCCCGGCTTCGATTTGGCACTTAGGGTTTGCTGCGTTGCGGTGTTGGAACAATTGCTGGACGCGAGGGAGAGGTGCGGGAGGACTGTTAGGGTTTGGTGAAGATGGGGGATTCGAGAGAGGGGTCGCCGGATTCATCGTATTCTGCAGGGGAGGGCAATGGCAGTGTGCGGGCACCCAGGGCCGTGGAGGAGGATTCTGAGGAAGAGGAAGGGATGATTCGGCCTGAGGTGGAGGTCGAGGAGGAGGAAGTGGAAGTGGAAGCAGAGCCTGAGGTCGAGGAGAAGGATCGGAAGGCTGGGAGAGGGCGGAAGCGGTTGGTGAAGAAGGCGGTGGTGGAGGAGTCGGACGAGGAGGAGAGCAAAGGGGGACGGCGTCAGGAGGTGGAGGTGGAGTCGGAGGAAGAGGAGGAAGAAGAGGAACCCGAGAGGAGGCGGACTGCGAAGAAGCCGCGAGGGGAGGAAAGGGTGAAGGATGTGTACAGAGAGAAGGGAGGGAAGGGGAGCAGCAGGGGAAGGAAAGGAGAGAAGGAAATGAAGGAGATGTGGGACTCGGTGGCGGGCAATGGCGATGAGTCTGGGGAAGACGACGATCGGTTCATTGACGATGAAGGGGTGCCTGAGGAAGACCGTGTGGTGTACAGCGATGGGGAGGGATCGGATCGGGATCAGCGACATCCTGAGGCCGAGGAGGCGGAAGAAGATGAGGAGGATGGGAAGTTATTCGGGAAGGGGAAGAAGAAGAAGAAACTGGAGCGCACGCCGGAGGAAATTGCCATGTTTGTGGAGCAGTTCATGGCGAAGGTGGATGTGGCAGCAGAAACGGATGCGGATCTGAATCGAAACTCCAAGCCCGCAATCGAGAAGTTGAAGATGCTGCCGGAACTTTGGACCGTGCTGCAGAAGCGGCAATTGCAGATGGAGTTTCTGGACCGAGGGGTGTTGTCCTCACTGAAGGATTGGCTGGAGCCCCTTCCCGATGGTTCCTTGCCCAACATGAACATCCGCACCACTCTATTAAAGCTGCTCACGGATCTTCCCATCGATGTGGAGCAATTCGAGCGGCGGGAGCAGCTGAAGAAAAGCGGGCTTGGGAAGGTGGTCATGTTTCTTTCTCGGCTACCGGAGGAGACACCTGCGAACAAGAAACTCGCTAGAGATCTGGTGGACAAGTGGAGCAGACCAATTTTCCAGAAGAGCACAAGATACGAAGATTTACGAAGTTACGATGAGGAGCGACCAATGCCACGGAGAACGCCTGTTAAGAATGCTCCCGTGAAGCGTGCAAACATCGACAGAGGTGATGATCTGGATATGCTTCAAGGTCATAAGGAAATAAAGCGGGGCGATCCCGGCTACAGGCAACACGCTTCGAGACCGGAAGCTCTTCCTCTGGACTTCGTCCGGCGCCCCGAGTCGAAGGTCGACCCTCAAGAGTTTCAGAACAGGGCACGGCAACAGCGTCAAGACGAGAAGCGACTGAAGATGAACAAGAGGCTTCAGCAATTGAGGACGACCAGGAAGAGCATGCAGGCATCCAAGATCAGCGTGGAGGGTCGTGGCGCTGTCAACTACTTCTAGTGCAATCCGTTTGGGAGCAGGCTACATGGAAGTGCAGCAAAGTCTGGCATGAGAAAAATCTTTATTACACTGCCATTTCTCTGCGCCGCTTGCCGCCATGTAGAGTAGGAGATCATGTCACCTCCAATGAAGCTAGATCATGGGAGGGACGGCAGAGAACTTGGATTCCAGTTCCAGGTTGTAAATTTTATCAGTCTGAGTGCAGGACTCGAAAACTGTTGCATATACCACCGCCTGAACGATTTGTGTTGGAATGTAGTCCATCACACAATTGACTCTGTAACATACGACTCTACTTCTTTCAGTAAGAATTAAACGGGTAGAATCTTTGCCCACGAAACCGACATCTGGTTATCCTTTTATATCAAGTTTTCTATTCTTTTCCTTCTTCCTTTGAATATGCAAACTTGATTGCTTCTGATACTTCTAGTGCTGTAGATGCCAGTAAATCTGCAATTTGCTCCCTGTCACAATGCTTAGAATCCTATTTATCGGAGACATGACTGCACAGGGAGGATGTACTGTCCGCTTGGGTTCTTATTTTTCATATGTTGTTGGTAATTCGCCGTTTGTCTTGCACTTCCAGCACTTGTAGCACTCAAATGAAAATATCACTTTTTGGTGAACTTGTTGCATTCTGGACTGCTGCATCGATCCGAGTATCCGTCCACTGCTTTTTCTGAATGTCTCGCCACTTGGAATATTTTTACAGGAAGTTACCCTCGCCATGCTCTAGACAGCTCACAATGATGCATTTCATACTAGCTACGACAGAGCGTTTGCAGCAGAAACACGCATCTCTACCGGTACTCATTGCTTGTGTACCATTTGTCACCAATTCTCCATCAGTTGAGTCTCTACAAGACCCAAACCCTAAAAAAAGTTTGCCACTTCGGAACACGAACCCTGCTCAGACATTCTAAAAGTAACCGAAACGACCACCATCTCCAAACCTGGCTGATTTTCCGGGGCGCAGGCGGAAAGCGTGTGCTTAAAGTGCAATTCCCGGAGCCAGCATTCTGTTGACAATCAGCTTGTAAGCAAGACCTTCACGTCTGCGAACTAAATGGCGGTGATGGAGAAACTCCTAAACGCCTTCTTGCTGGGGCTTCCATTCTTCTTATGGGGCAGCAACATGGTGGTGATGGAGGAGGTCATGCCCAAGACAGGAGCGATGTTTATGGCGGCCGCTCGTCTGATACCTGCTGGCGCTTTAATTCTCGCCGTCGCAATGTCAGTGCCGAGCTAATCCACAGGATTCTGCATTTCGATCTTTCCACGTGAAAGGCCCATTCAAGGAAATATTCAATGTGATTGCACTGGATTTGCTTGCTACTGGGTTCCGCATTTCGATCTGAAGTCCCATTCAAAAGACATGCTCCATGTGATTGCACCGGGTTTTGTTTACCGAGAGAGGTTGTGGGTGATCTGAATCTGCAGTTTGAGCGGGCGGAAATTTCCATCTGGGAAGCAAGCTTGGTTGTCGATCGCCCTCTTCAGCGTCATCAATGGCGCTCTGTTCCAGGGTTGCTTGGTCGAAGGGCTGATGCGCACAACTGCTGGCTTGGGAAGTGTGAGTCCTCTGCACCTCGTCCTTTGATTTCTTCTTCAATTCTTCACCGAATCTTGTGCAGTGAGTAGTTAAGATTGTTCTGCGAATTCGTGATTGTTCTGTGAATTTGTGATTTTCTAATCTTAGCAAGAATGTGGACAGGTGATCATCGACTCGCAGCCATTGACGGTGGCTGTGCTTGCCGCGGTTTTCTACGGGGAGTTTCTGGGACCTAAGTCCATTGTGGCTTTGGCATTCGGCATTTTCGGTCTACTCTTGATCGAGGTTAGTCTGCATTCATAAATATTCATTCATAAGTAAGCATTCACATAATTTACGGATAATGTAGACTGTTGGGTTAAGAGAAGTGCACATTGAAATGTGCACTAATCGTGCATTTGTGCCATAAACAGGCTACAACTTTTTTGGCTCAAACAGAATGGTTTAACTTACTCGTTCTTGATCGCGTTAGTTGTCAATCTATTATGAATTAGTACTTGTTCACGAATTTGTTTTAGCTTATTCAAGCGTTCAAAAAAGACATGTTTTAGAATCCTGTTCTATATGCCACCAGGATTTAGCAAAATAGTAAACTATTTTAATAATGGAAATTATGCTCAATATTGGAAACAATGCTTTATTTGGATGCTTTCAGGGTAAGATCATTTTACATATCATCTCCACTTTGTAATGTCGAGTGTTTTCTCAGACTCTTGCCGAGGGTTTTGTGGCTTTATTTATGGAAGCCTTTTAGGATTTTCTCACGATTACCTAGGGCTTTTTGGCATTCTATATAAAAGCCTTGTAGGGTTTTGTCAGACGCTTGGGATTGATTTTCGACCCATTCTTCATGGATACACAAGTCAATGCATTCTGTATCTTTGTGCTACATGCTCTCAATGAGATGACCGTGATTGTAGGTACCAGTTGAAAAGCTACAATCTCTGCTCCACAATGAGTCCCGAATCGGCAAGGACGCACCTCCTCCGAATTCAACAGAGAATTGGAGTATCTGGGATAGTGGGGAGTGGTGGATGTTGCTGGCTGCTCAAAGCATGGCTGTTGGCACACTTATGATGCGTTGGGTCTCCAAATTCTCTGACCCTCTCATGGTCATTGGCTGGGTACGAATTATCCCTAATCTTTTTGCTTTCATTAATGCGTCATAACATTCTTGAAAAGAGCCCATAACACCTTGGCGTCAATTGCTAATTCAAGGAAGAATCAGGGTATCCAAGAATCTCTGAACCCTTGACTTTTTTTCTTCTTTTGACACATATCCTTTTACATCTTGCGTTAATGTTTTTTTTCCTTGAGATCAGTCGCTTCAGTAGCTCCTTAACAATAGCTCTTGGATTGAAACTTGTGATTTAGCAAAAAAACAGCATGTTGTTGCACGCTATCTTCATCCATGAGGATTGAATCCAAATCATATCCTGTTTTTATACATGTTGTCAGGTGGACAGTAAAATGGGTCCGGTCATAGAACAGCTGAAGAATGTTACGTTCTTGGTGCAGATTGTAGAATAGAGAGCCCTAAATGTAAGACCTGGATAGTTATAATTTACTGAAGTATGCCCAGACTTATGTTTTGATTCCGTTGCGTCTGGATCATTTGCACAGAGAATGCGATGTTCTCATATAATGCCTTTGCCTTGCAATGTTATATCAGCACATGGTGTTGGGTGGTATTCCAGTCGTGGCTCTATCGTTTTGGAAGCACGATCCAGCAGTTAGTGGGCATTTGGGAGATCTGAGACTCGAAGATTGGGCCGGTCTTTTTTACACCTCCGTATTTGGTAGTGCTATCGCCACTGGTTTGTTCTTCTACAATGCAACCCGAGGTACTGATGAATCAACGTATCTCTTCCTAAATGTTTGGCAGACAGCGGTGCTAGAGGCGAATGTTTTAATTGTCTGAAACAGTGCGCATTGTAATGGAGAATTATGCAGGGATATGGGTTCTAGATAATACTTCACAGTATTGCCGGGCAATACCATAGTCCACACATGATTGGAAATATGCATTTCACACTTTGATTCTGCAGAATCATAGCTGGTGTACTATGTTTACAAGCTTGAAAGGCTTGAATGCAAAATTTGCAGATCGAAGAATAGCAACAAACTTGGAGTTTAAAGACGTGTCGAATGTTTCCATGATGCAGGCAGTTTGACGGAGCTCAGCGCGCTCACGTTACTTACACCAGTATTTGCTTCACTGTTTGGGTGAGCATAAGCTATGCACCAATACCCAACCATCCTTGTGACCTTGACAGCATTTTTTGGTCTCTTCTCAAGTAAATTTTCCTTCTTCAGTAAGTGTTCGTCTTACTTTAATATTGGTTTGCTTAGATCTATCTCTAAATGCTTTCCAATTCATAAAAAAACTGCTTAGATCTATCTCTTAATGCTTTCTTGGTTCGGTTTTTAAGGTGCTTGTGAGAATTCTGTATTTTTCGACTGAAACTGAAAATGCGTGGCAGGTACTTGTTGAGAAACGAAACGTTCACTGAGCTAGGACTTGCGGGATCGCTTATTACCCTTGTTTCCATATTCTTCGTCAAGGTGGAGAAACCCAGAGACAGCGAAGTGGAAGAGGTGACCAAAACAAAGTATGAAGCAGTGCCATTAGATGCAATCCCCTGAAACCCTAAACCCTAAACCCTAAAAACCCTAAATCCCTGACTCTACCTGTTTCTGAGATTTCTCTGGCACTACCACTGTTTTATATTTTTACACTCTAGATGTTTCACCTATTGGATTCGACGGCACTTCTTTGAAAGTGGTGGTGCCCATGGATTGCTTCCAAGTAGAAAATTCCAAGCAGACTTGTGGGGAAGCACAAGCTCACCCATTCCAGTCGGATTCTAATTGTAATCTGCATTCAACATTTTATTTGAGTAAGGAGACTGCTTCCACTCCAAACAGGTGTAGACTCTAAACCTTAGAACCCAATTGGGCCTCATTTTTTTAGCAGTTTTGAGCCAAGGTAAATCAGTCATTGTGCTTGCCTATTGGCATTGTTGAAAATTTATAATTTTTTTCTAACATGAAGTCAAATGTGAGAAATGCCCAGAGTTTTCGAGATCTTATTTCTTTGAAGAAGCATGAATTTTTTGTGAATTTTTGAAGTGTACTATACAATTGGTCCAAAAGAATCTCTAAACTACCCCAAAATCAATAAAAGATAATCTAAGGTAGAACCACCTATTCCTGACTAGGGATCCATACCCAACTTGTAGGATGCGGCTATTTCCAACCAAAGCTTGAAGAGATCTTCAATCAAAGCTTGAAATGTATTTTTTCCCCATTTTCAAGGTTGGGACTAATAAGGTCATGACACATGTTCCAAAGTGTCATAAAGTGTATGATAAGTACCAAGTAGGAAAGTAGTCTCATCTATGATCCGAATTAGAAGACTCTAGACATTGGCTATAGGTTCAAAACACTTTTTGGCTTCCAAAATTAGTCATAGTAATTTTAGTTGTGAGAATAAAATTATAAAAAATTTGCAATCCCTATATTTCCTATCTTTCTACATAGGAAAAATTTGTATAGTTTCATATTCCTCATCATTTGTTCCAAAATTGCTTAAATGATTGGATATAGGTGGTTCTACCTTATAAGGTGGGTACACCTAAAAGTGCCACTTATTCATATCATTAGATGAAATTTGAGGGCATTAGGAAACTGGGGATTCTCGGATTGCAGGAACGCAATTTCTGCCCTATGAACTCGAATCCTACATAGTCGTGACCTTGCCACGTTATTTTTTTTTTTTTTTTTTAATAAAGTGGGCGTGACAGCGGCCAATGGCATTGGGAGTCGTTTCAAGAACAGGCTGTGTAATGCCCTTAGATTTCTTCTAATGTGTGCCTAGTTTTCAAATTTTTATGTAGCCTTGTTGGCAAGTGAAAAGCACATTCCAATGCACCAAAGAACGTTTGATTCTAAAAGCACCATCTATAGTATGGATACATCATTGATTTTGGAAATGTACATTGATTGTAGATGGCACTCTTAGGAATGGTGCACTTTTGGATGTACCTACCTTAATGGTCATTTTTATTACCTAAAGTAGTCACTATATGTTTTAACATGGTTACAACATGAAGGCCAACAAAAGTCACTTTTTGCAATGAATTTATACTTAGAAGGTGGAATTTCCTATTAGAATCACTAATCACTCCATCACCATCATCTAAAACATTAGTCATGACTACTAATGTAGGAAGTCCATAAAGTGCTTGAATTCTAAAAGCATCCTTTAATGAAGAGTTACATTTTTAATTTTCATTGCATCAATAATGTATTCATTATAGGAGATGGCCACTTTTAGTGACCACTACCTTTCAACTTCAAAAACTCATAACTAATTCTACAAAACTTTAAAAAATATAAAATGAATTTCATTAGATGTCAATTCAATTTGTCTTTTAAGAAAATTTAGTATAAAGTAATTCAAAAAGTTTATCTTCCCAAATTAATTTCCAGTTCTTGAATTGGGACTTTATGGCTTTCTACCTTTAGTTAACTCTACCTAATGTAGTCCAAATCTCATGTATTGAAAAAAAGTTTGTCATGAGTTGGTGCAAGATTTTGATGCATAATTTTCCAAATGTCTATAATTAGTATTCTCCCTATTAATGAGAGGTGTTTTTTTTTGGATTAGTATCCCCCCAACAAGCCTCATTGTAGAGGCCAATTTTTGGAGGGGTAAACCAATACAGGTCAAAATTGTAACAATCTAGTGAAATTTTGCCAAAAAAAACACACCTTGTTAATGTAGACTTTTGTTTCTCATAACCATCCAAAGGGAATTTCTATTGTCTAATCTTATTTATTTTCAACATCACATACATTGTTCTTTTCTAATTCTAGTCATGTAATGTTTGACCCTACCTAAATTATATTTTTATTTTTATTTCTTAAAGTAACAATGATTATAGTCTATGTCATTTTTGCATTGATGGAGAAAGCCATTAGTAGGCAATGCAAAACAAACACAAAAACTTTCAAACACATTAGATGAAATTTGAGGGCATTACAGGACCGTTTCGGGTCTGTTCCCGAAACGGCTCCCAATGCTGCAGAACCCTGTCAGGCCGACTTTTATCGAAAAAAAAATAAAAAATTAAAAAAAATTAAAAAAATTAAAAAATTGGGGTCCTGAAATATGAAAATAAGTCCAAAAACAAATTTGGAAAAAAAAATATATATATTACGTGGCAGTGTCCCGACCACGTAGGATTCGGGTTCACAGGGCAGAAACTGCGTTCCCACAGTCCGGGAACCCGCAGTCTCCTAATGCCCTCAAATTTCTTCTAATGCCTTATGGATTCAAGATGATGGTGTAAATACCTCCATCATATTCCGTACAAGGTAGAGATATCTATTCCAAACAACCCCCTTTAATTGCTTTATAGGCTAATATATCACAGACAACATTTGGATGCACTATTTGTCAAAAAAGATTCTTTATTGGTACCTTCTCATCCAATCATCTCTCTTTCTTTATTGCTTAGAAAGAAGTGTCAAAGCTAACCATAATAGGCAAGTCTATAAAACTAAAATGGGTCCTAATGAAAAATCTGCACTTACATTGAATAAAATACTCATTTCTAAGGGGAAAAAAATTATTTTTCTTACACTATTTCTCATCCTTATGTTTGCACAGTGATCATATTTAAGTTAGTGAGATCAATTTCACAGTAAATTTCCCACCTCTGAAATGCTTAATAAGTTATCCGTTATACTGCTACCTCAGGTGAGGTGAGGTGGGCGTGCGTGCGTGCTGAAATGACACGTGGTCAACTGCTGACCTCCTCACTTTGTCCAGTGCAGTATTAGTAGTTTAGTACAGGAGCCGTTAATTAAAAAATGAATAAAAACTGCTTTGAAATTAACGACGGAGCCAGTGATGCGCCTCACTCGAAGACGATTCAACGACTTTAACTTAACTTCTTCTTCTTTTTAAACTATTTTTTAAACTTGCTTTTAAACTAACTGGAGTTAGTCTTCTTCAAGAGTGAGTTATCATAGTTCAACTGTGAATTTGCCAACTATATTGGTAGTAATGATTTTGATTAAAAAAAAATTTAATTAATTAATTTTTTTTAAACAAGAGAATACACTGCAAGGGAGATTTTGATCATTTCAACGCCCTACAATTAAGTTATGACAAAGTGTGCATGAGTCATCACTCTTTAGTGTACACTAGGGTGGCCCGTGTCGTTGCCACGGTCCGGAAAAACAATAGAATAAATAATTTTCTAATTTTTTTAATGTACAAAAACTTCAAAATTCAATAACTTTCATGCCGTAGGTTGGAACACCATGAATCAAAGCCCATGCACCCCTCCTCGCCGAGGGCTTTCCGACGGTACCAAACACGCACCCGGGGGACTCACGGTCCGGGAGATCTCAACGTAACAAACAAACAAACAAACAAACAGCTTATCTTCATAGGAGTAGTGTACATCTCCAAAACCAATGTGTATGTTGAAAAAACAAATTTTTATTTCAGAATTTCCACCCAAAAATAAAACTTTGACCCTTCATAACTTTAGCATCATTACTCTCTTCAAATGTCGTGTTCTTGGGTGAAGATATGAAAATTTGACCAATCTAATAACAAGGATAGAGTAGATAGTCCAAAGTGGGGGTTTGGAGTGTACCCACTTTGTGATCCTTACGACCCTTTTTTTTTGTTCATAAAAAGAATGATCCATTTCATTTGTTACAGAATATATAAACAAAAAAATTTAAAAATTATTAAAAGAAAATGAGCTTCAAAGTCTGTGGTCAACTGAGCTGTGGGAGTTTCTGCAATTTTGAACTGGTTTTGGCACCTGCTTCCCGGATTCTCTGCTTCAATGCCCGCCTACCGTTTGTGGTTTAACTCCTTTGTAGGCTGGTTTTGTCTTCTCAATTCTTCACAGGTTCCACAGTCTTGCACGGTCCAATTGAACGGTAGCTTGGAAGTTCATTTGGTCTTCTCATAAACTGGGTTCTAGGCGCGTTCACACCAAATAGGGGATACCCTATGCAAGGTCAGATTTGGCAGACGCTAAGGTAGGAACACCCATAACCGTCAAAATAAGCAATTCAGTAGAGTTGAAGGTATCCTTTTCTAGAAAAAATATTTTTACAGTATTAGCAACTGAAAATCATGAATTTAAAAATAAAAAAATAGAATTTTTGGACAAGTCATCTAATTTTTGTGAATTTTCAAAGTGGAATTGACTAGGGCACTCTATACCACACTTTAGTAAATCTACCTTGATTCTCACAACATAATCTAAAAAATTCAGAGTTTACCAATCAAAATTAAGAGTGAGTGACAATTTGGAGGTACTCTTGAAGACGATTTAAGGACACTCTACTTGTCAGGTTTGGGTGCTGTAACGGTTATAAATGTTGCTACCTTAAGTCAGTTTTGGAAGGAAAAAAAGAGAGAGAAAAAAAATGACACTTGTCATATTATGAGTGGTCTGAAGTGATGGGGATCTCTAAGAATCTAACGTGGAAATTCAATTTTGGCACTCATTTAGTTGTTGAAGTAGTCCTTCATGTATGGTATCTTAGAGTCTCCTTACGTGTAAGCCCAATGGGCAAGCTAGCAACTATAGTCCAAACTAAGGATAAAAGAAGCTCCACTAATTCAAGTATTGCTAGGGTGGGCAAGCAAGAAAAGACAAAGAGAAATTTCACCAACTTCGGTAGACAATCTCATTGGAGGAGACTTGTCAAGTTTGAGAGGATCTAAAGGTATGTGCTTTTCTAATTATATCCCTTCCCACCATTCAAGACTGTATAAAAGTGCAAACACTATTTTCTCCTATAACACTCCCTATGAAGCTTCCTTGCCCACCGATACATGTGAAGAGGCCCTTAACCCTTTAGGGCATAGAATGCCAATTTTGGTTCTTTTAAATTGAATTTTGGGAATTGGAACACCCTCTTGGCCTTAGTTCCTCTTGGGGTATGAATAAAATGTGAGGGCACGGGTATTCTGCTTCCAATGAGCCATTGGCCATCAAATTTGGAGCAATGATGATTTGTCTATTGCAATTTGAAGTTGGGAATTTTAGAGTTTCAAAATGCACTGTGGAACATGTTTCTCTATTGAATTTATTTGTGTATAACTAAAGAGAGCATGCCAACTTTACCATAGTGTTCAATATAATTAATTCTATTTTCAATAAAAATTTCATGGGAAATTGAGCTTTTTGGTAATTACTATGATTTTTCAAAAGCATAAACTTAAAAAAATCATATAAATTTCATTTTTTTTCCAAAAATAAATTAAAAATCACATTAGATAGAAGATATGAATTCTTATTTGTAGAAAAATAATAATTTAAATTAAATTATAAAATTTTAATATGAAAATTTGATTCTAGAGAATTCAAGAGGTTGTTTGGGGCTCCTTAGGCCCTAAAGGGTTAACATTGAGAGTAAAATGTACTTTTTCAAAAAGTACCTAAATAGAGATTCATTTTGAAATGGTGCAAATTTGCCCTATGAAGCACACTGTCTAGTATTAATATTGATTGTTGATTGTGGTAGTTGTTTATGAAATGTCAATTTTGGGGCCAAAAATTAGAACACTTTGCAAACTATTTAATACTTATTTTTTATAGCATGAAACAACTAACTAAGAATCATCCCCCAAAAAAATTAAAAAAGGAAATGAAATCTTCATATTCAAATTTCAAGCTACTCTATTTTAGGGAATTGAAATAAAATCCCTAAGTCATAAACCAAGGCAAAAATGTAGAGCTCATGAATACAATTTTTTTTTAACCCTGAAGCGCTCCGACATCCATATTCTGGACGATGAACAGAGGCCTTCAAGGCATTGTTTCATCCAATTAACTTCTCATTTATCAAATGTAACACTTGAATCTAGAGAAGACAACCTTCCTTAATGACCAAATTCATTAACTTTTGGAAAATGAAATATCTGTACAAAGCTATAAGCGAAAATGAGCAAAAATTAAAAAAAGGATTGAGACGTTTCAGGGTTAAATGGATAAATTTTTACTATAATTTAATGTCCTACATGATTGATTGGTGGATTATATCTTATTTCAAATACTAAAATCTAATCATTTGTACTTATGAGATTATTGTTCTCAAAATAACTACATTGAATAGGATTTCTAAGGAGACCCGTCAATTAATCAATGTTTCATACTATATAAAAATCTACCTTAGTTTGCTATTCATCAATAGTAATTGAAGTAATCAAGGATTGTACATCATATTTGGAACAGATAAAATTTTCCAAAATAAGTCCCTTTAATTTTTTGGTCCCCTTAATCTATTCAATGTAGATGTTAAAAAAGGAGAGGGCTTGCATTTAAATTGTACATGTTCTTTTGGTTCCTTAATTGTTCCTTGAAGTTTATATTCTCAATTATAGGAGGAACACTTATCCTTATTAGTGTGTCATATTTTAAACTCTTCTTAACTGCTAAAGAACCAAAGGCACATTTTAGGCAAAAATTGTGGAAAATTTTCACTTCCTAGGGTAATAAAAGAAATGAATTTAAAAAAAATTCAAGTGTACAAATTTGAACTAGACTACTACAAGAATGTATGGAAAAAAATTTAGAAACCTTTGATCACATGGATTAATGATTATAATGTTCAAAGTTAGAAGAAAAAGTTTTTTTTGCCCTTGCCCAACATGGCCAACAACCTTTAACTCCTTCTAGAGTGACATTTTACACTACACATGGTCAATTTTTTACACTTGCCTCTTATATCATACAAACTACATACTTGCCAAATTTTAGAAGTAAAGAGGGGATTTGCAAAAGGTGTCAAAAGCTTCTTGAATTGCCCAAAAAATTCAAGGCAACATAACTTTTGATCCAAGCATCCAATCCAAAAAAATTAGATTTTCGTGCTTACACATTTTGTCCAAATTTCAAGAACATTATACCAACAATGACTTTGTAGGAACCTACTCAAGATTTCATGCATACATTGAATAGACACTATCCTTTAGGGATTAAATTCATAAAGTTACAACTTACTTCTTGACTTTTCATCACCAAGTGGTTTGAATTAAAAAATTTAGTTTGACAAAGGATTGAGATTAAGGGAACATTTAATAGGAGAAAAATACATTCTAAAGTAGAAATTTTACTACAATAAAAAGACCCCAAAAGATTGGGATTGGAGGAAGATTCAAGAAGTGAAAAAAAATCATTCTAAAGTAGAAATTTTATTGCAATAAAGCACCCAAAAGGCTACAAACACATTCAAGGACAAAATTGGGAGAAAATAATTCTAGTATTTATTTGGTAGAGGGACCCATAATCAATAAAATAAGTACATCAAGACATGATCTAGGATAGTGCAAGGTATAGCAAATATTTTCAAGGTGCATTGATAGAAATGATGACCAACAATTTGTAGTTGAGTTCTTGTTGATTTGATCTCTCATTTTCTACTAATGTGGGGACTATAAAAAGATTCATAATCTTATCTCTTAAATTGAAATTACTATGAATTTTAAAAGGCAAAAGTTGGACTTGACTATTGACCAATACCTGGAGTCATCCAATTCCAATCATTCAAGAACTACTTTTCCACTCATTGATTTCTACTTTCTTGCTCACTCATGTGTCATAAATTTATTGGTCCAAATCTTGAAAAGTACAAAAATACGCACTCCAAGGAGAAAATGAAAATTAGTTCTAACCTTAGTTGGAAATGCAATGCCCTACTAATTGCCAATGAAGTGCAAACTAAGAATGGATCCTTCTACTATAATCAAAGGCCTCATATGAACAAGGTGAAATTGAAAAAGCCCCCATAGGTGGAAAAAAACTAAGAACCAATAGCCACCCAGGACTAGGGTTTTCTTATTGCAATACAAAACTATTTCCATAGCTAATGTCAAAGCCCAAGTTTGGAGCCCAAATTAAAAAAAGGCAGTCAATTTGTGGCCATGGTGATAGTTGTATATTGCAAAAAAAATGTCACTTGAAGACAAAGTAAAAAAAATCATAAAGACATTTAGTAAGATTATTTGCCCCAATATTTCAATTAGAGTTAATAGTAAAAGTAACCTTCTAATAGTAGAAAAGAAACACAGCACCAAACCCCTTTGGACCTCAATTTTAGTGCTCCAAGGAATTTTGTCTTGTGTTTTTTCCAAACTCCAATTCCTGATCCATTGCACACACTTTACAATTAACTATATTATCAAATTATCCCTCCCAAACTTGCATCATTTGGACCTTGGAACATGGATCTTGTACTTGTATCGGGTATTGGTGGATGATCCCCCAGTTAAAACATGGGTAATAAACTTGGTGCATATTTGTAGACTGAACCAACAGTAGAATCCCAAAAATCACGTGAAATTCATATCAATGTCCTACTATTGCATTCCAACATTGTGTAACTCTAAAATGCTTTGACATCCAATTTTTGGACAATAGAGTTAAGTGTAAAGGAAAACTGAGTTTGAAATAGGGGTATCAGAGGGAGGTATAACTAAGAATAGTAGAAATGAAATACGGCACCAAATTCCTTTGGACCTCAATTTTGGTGCTTCAAGGAGTTTGGTCTTGTGTTTTTCCCAAACTCTCGCTCCTAGTCCGACATTCCACTCACTTTACACTTAATTCTAATGTATAGAGCTGTAAAATCAAATTTCTTTCTGAGCTTGGATGAAAGTCATCCTAATTTATAGAGATACTTTGTGAAGTTGTTGTCCTATCTAGGTTGGATTTGGTGTTCCTAGAGTACATGTTTTTTTAAAATTACAAACATGGAAGTATATCAAGCAGTTGACCAAGCCAAAATTGCATTGACTCTAGTTCAAAACTGGAATCGCAAAAACAATGTTGTAGATTTAAGCAATACAAAAATTTCAAAAGTCACCATAACGAGATAACCTCATTTCAAATCCATTCCAACAAAATTCATTCAAAAAAAGACATATTTGTTGGTAATTGAATTTTGAAGGAACATTGAATTTTCCCTTTCAAAATTTATTAAAAAATATTGGTAATAGCAATGGTGAATTTAACCACATAGATAGAATCTAAAATTTAAAGTCTAAGACTTTTATCTGCATCTCTATTCCAATTAATTTTTTCCCAAATAGTACTTTATGATGATTTTTCCAATTTTGGAGATGAGCCTAGACTCATCTCTAGAATTTTGAAAGGTAAAATTCAAAATTCCTTCAAAATTCAATTACAAGCAGAATATTGTCATTTTTTGAATGAATTTTTTTGGAGTGTATTTAAACTGAGATTCTCTTCACATGATGTTTTTGAAAAAGAAAAAATTCTTCAAATCTAAGACCTCATTTTTGCAAATCCAGTATTGAGCTAGAGTCAATGCAATTTTGGCTTGGTCAACCACTCAACATACCTCTACATTTGTAATTTTAGAAAAATAATGTACTCTAGTAACACCAAATCCAAACAATAAACAACACAACAACTTGATAATTCTTTGTAGTTTTAATTTATTTGTTAAATTTCTAATGAAATTATTTTTGGTTATATATATATATATATATATATATATATATATGTATATATTTATTTATTTTAATTTTGAGTTTCTACAATTTTTTGTGTTGTTAAGTCAACCATAATTTTGAGCTTTGTATAGGCATTACTTTTGCTCCCATAGAATGATTATAAATAAATATTATATTTTAAAAGAGCTAATGAATTCTTTTGTCTCAAAAAAAATTTCAAAAAATCATGACAAAAATTGAAATCATAGGATTTTACTTGAATTTTCAAGAGTCTTTGGATATTGTATGTGTAGGTTAGTTTTGGAAATAACTAAAGCTAATTTGGAACATGTCCAAAATTTTAAAAATTTTAGAACTTTTTTTTGAAAATCTGAAAATTTTCATTGTTGCCAATTTTGAATATCCAAAAATTATTCCTCGAGAAATTTAGAAAAAGTAACACATTTACACATGAATAGAAAAAATTAATCCCAAAATGGGAATGTTAAAAAAGTAGGAAAAGCAAAGTGCTGAAATCCAAGAAAAAGAAAGCAAGTTGCCAAATTCTTAAAATTTTAAAATTAAAATATTTCACTAGCAAGTTGCCAAATTTGGCCTGCGTGTACAGTAATCCTTGGTCCTTTAGGGGATAATCTTCTAAGGGTAAACAATATGCCTTGTATAGTTGCCATTTCTATAACAATTAAAAATAAAAGCAATTATCTAATTTTTTTAATCCATAAAAACATCAAAATTCAACATCTTTTCAGTTACGAGTTGGAACACAACCATGAAACAAAATCTATGTAAGGAAGTAGCCTCAGAAACCGCTCATTTAAGAGTTGGTCTGCCTTTTCCATATATTTCTTGAGATGGGAATATTTTTAGTGTATTTTTTAGTCAAAGAGAAATAGATGAGGAATCTATAGGAAAGAGCTCATAAATTGTGTAGGATTTTGCACTTGTCCACTAGAAGGCTTTGAAATGGATAGTTGATTTTCAGAAAATGAATTGTAGATTACATTGAAGCATGCTAAGATTTGGTTCTTACTAATTGAATGGATGGTTTCAAAGTCCCAATGGGTTCATTCTTTACTAAGTGGATAGGTTTCTATTGATTATATTCAAAATAAGAATTGGTTGTTGAACTACCTTCTTTCAAGTGTTAATTTTTTTGAAATTATAATGATTTATTCAAGCATTCATTTCAGTTTTAGAAAGGGATGCATTTAGAAACAAATTTGATTACTTTTTATATAATGAAATGCTAGTTTTTGAACCAAGTTAATTTTTTTTGAACTGCCCATCTATGGGTTTGCAAAGCCTATTCATCACAAAGAAGGCCCTATGCTAGACTGGATTTGAAAATTCATAACTAATTCAGTTATGCTTCAAAAAATATGAAATGACTTGTGTTGAGGGAGGAGGCTCAGAAACTGCTCATTTAAGAGCTAGTTCGCCTTTTCAATGTATTTTTTGAGATGGAAATATTTTTAGCATATTTTTCAGTTTAGGGGAAATAGATGAGGAATATAATACAGGTCATTTCATATATTTTGAAGCATTATTCAATTAGTTATGAATTTTCAAACACAATCTAGCATAAGGCCCTATTTGTGATCAATTGGCCTTGCAAACCCATACGTGTGCAATTTGAAAAAAATCTAAGTTGGTTCAAGAACTAGCACTACAACATGTAAAAAGTAATAGAATTTGTTTCTAAATGCGTCCCTTCTAAAATTGAAATGAATGCTTGAATAAATCATTATTTTAGATTTTTAACTTTTAAAAGAAGGTAGTTCAACAACCAATTCTTATTTTGAATATAATCAATAGACACCTATCCACTTAGTAAGGAATGAACTCATTGGGACTTTGAAACCATCCATTCAATTAGTGAAAACCAAATCTTAGCATGTTTCAATGTAATCCACAATTCATTTTCTCACAAACAACTATCCACTTCAGAGCCTCCTAGTGGACATGTGCAAAAGCCCACATGATTTATGAGCCCTCTCCTATCCCCCTCATCACGAGTGATCCCAAAATTGGCTAAATTTTGCTCATTTTCTACTTAATTTTTTCATGCCCTTTTTATAAATTTTAAAAAGTCCGGCTTCCAAACATTTGGCTAAAAACCCTGAATCTGTTCTGAGATCACTGCTCCTCACACAAACCTTTCTAACAGTTCTAAGAACACAACCGAAAATGCACTGTTCCAAAGATCTCATCGTGACAAACAAAACAAAACAAAACAAAACAAAGAGCATAGTGATTGGTTGGAGCTCCCCTTCCGCTTGCCAAGCCCCTGAGTATCTCAAAAGGGATATGCCTCATTCCCAATGCCCTCGCTCCGCTCAGGATCATTAAGAGTTCCTTCTCACAAATATCTTGAAACCTCCGCTCAGCGGTGTCCCCACAAACTGCAGGAACCCTCAAATGGCTAGAAACTCAAATTGAAACTGCACCTCTTCAAACTTCATTTGAGTGCCTCGGCCCCACTGCACCGACTGCACTGACTGAAAAGCCAGCCAGCCAGCCTTGATTCCTGCCAATCTCTCAAAGCGGATCGGATCTCGGCTCTAATCCCGGCAACCGCCATTCTAGCTCCTTCACTTGAACAACAAGGAGCCTCCGTCACTTGACAAAGGTTGATCTGTTCACCGTTGCGATCGATCGGTCCCTTCCGAGTTCCGAGACTTGTCATGCGGAGACTTTTCAGTTGCGAGACTTTTCTCTGTCGAAGCGGAGGAATCGATAACTTAAATTCGGTGACGACAGGGATCGAGTGGAGGAGACTTGGGTCAAACCAAACCAAGCCAAGGGTTTAATTCCACCCCCGGGTTTCGCAGCTAGAGAGGGATCGCTCATCCATATTCGCAATCCCCTGCCTTGGAGATCACATTCCCGCATTGCAGCTCACACAAATATCTTGAACCCTCCGCTCGGTGTCACAAACTGCCAAAAAGAAGAACCCCAAACTAATAGAAACTGAAATATTCACTGCACCTCTACCTTCCAAAATCCTTCAGTGGTTTGGCCCCACAGACTACTGTACATAGAAACTGAAAAGCCAGCCAGCCTAGCTTGATTCCTGTCGATCTCTGAAAGCGGATCATTCGCCTGTAATCCCGCAACAGTCGTCGCCGTTCTTCTTCTCTTGAACAACAAGGAACTTAATTCCCTTGCGATCCTGATTCCGAGACTTGTCATTGGGAGACTTTTCCCTGTCGAAGGAGGAATCGAAGGAGGGTCAGTGAGATCATGGCTTTCAACTGGAGTCTGCCGAAGCCATGTGACCTACTTCCTTTTGTTCCCACAAACTGATCCACTTGGGTCATGTTTTCGTTCACACAAATCGGAAGGCAGATCAGGTTGTTGACGTCATCTGGTCTTGTCGACCCACCTCCAAATTTTGACAACAAAAAGAAAGTGAGAGAGAGAGACGGAGTTTGGACTTGGTCTTGTGCACCCAGCTCCAAATTTTGACTGAAAAGAAAGAGAGCCGGAGAGAGAAAGAACTCCAATTTGTCTTGGAATCGACAAACATTGACCTTGTGAAGACGCTAGACATGAAAAATGTTGTCCTTTTAGGTTGGTCAAATCAGTCCCTCTTTTCATACTTGGGGTCATTGCACCCATTGTTCTCCAAGAATGAAACATCATCCCCCTATGAAGATAGGCTGTTTGTTTGGTTGTTTGTTTGGTTGTTTGTTTGGTTGTTTGTTTGGATGTTTGTTACGTTGAGATCTCCCGGACCATGAGTCCCCCGGGTGCGTGTTTGGTACCGTCGGAAAGCCCTCACCGAGGAGGGGTGCACGGGCTTTGATTCATGGTGTTCCAACCTACGGCATGAAAGTTATTGAAGTTTGAAGTTTCTATACATTAAAAAAATTAGTAAATTATTTATTTTGTTGTTTTCCCGGACCGTGGCAACGGCACGGGCCACCCTAGTCTATACATTAAATTAGCATGGTATATTCTTTTTCTTTTGTTTGTTTGTTACGTTGAGATCTCCCGGACCGTGAGTCCCCCGGGTGCGTGTTTGGTACTGTCGGAAAGCCCTCGGCGAGGAGGGGTGTACAGGCTTTGATTCTCATGGTGTTTCAACCTACGGCATGAAAGTTATTGAAGTTTGAAGTTTCTACACATTAAAAAAATTAGAAAATTATTTGTTTGTTTGTTACGTTGAGATCTCCCGGACCGTGAGTCCCCCGGGTGTGTGTTTGGTACCGTCAGAAAGCCCTCGGCGAGGAGGGGTGCACGGGCTTTGATTCATGGTGTTCCAACTTACGGCATGAAAGTTATTGAATTTTGAAGTTTCTATACATTAAAAAAATTAGAAAATTATTTATTCTATTGTTTTTCTTTTCTTTTAGACCGTGGCAATGGCACGGGCCACCCTAGTCATCATATGAAGACAGGCTATTTGTTTGGATGTTTGTTACGTTGAGATCTTCCGGACCGTGAGTCCCCGGGTGCGTGTTTGGTACCGTCGGAAAGCCCTCGGCGAGGAAGGGTGCACAGGCTTTGATTCATGGTGTTCCAACCTACGGCATGAAAGTTATTGAATTTTGAAGTTTCTATACATTAGAAAAATTAGACCATGGCAACGGCACGGGCCACCCTAGTGTCCATAAAGAATGAGAAGGTATGGAGTGAAAAAAAGGAGCCAATACTAGAATCCTTCTTTGACATGAAGAAAGTGGGCTTCCCATTTTTCTGTCTTGTGGATAAAGAGAATAGAGATTAGAGCAATGACTAGGGTGGAATTAACAAGGAGAGTGAAAACAAGAAGCAAAGCATTGAAAACTTTCGGCATGAAAACTTCTCTACTAGCCTTTTTTTTTTACTTTTTGAGAAAGTACCAAGGTGGCAATCACTTCAAATTTGGTGAAGCATTGTATTTCTACATTCATCCATCTTTTGGACTTTAAAATACTTTTTTGTCATATTTATACACTTTTTCATCCAAATTTGGCAACTTCATCTATATTTTAAAGAAAACTATAAAATTTCTGGCGAAAAAAGATTACTTTTATCTGGCGAAAAAAAGACATTTATTTGAAACAGTGGTGCAATCTGGCCACATGGTGCCGGAAAAAAAAGGGTTGTTCTCTACACATACCATACTTCACTTTTAGAAGTTCAAAGAAAGTGTGCCACATCTTCATTCTCTAGAGGATGTCACAATCCCTATTAATTTTCACTTGACTTTTTTAGTGCATCTTAACTATTTGTATTTGTAGGGAGAAATATAGCAATGGTATACAATGGTTCTAAAGTTCAAAAATTATATACACATGAAAGTGAAACATGTGTAAAGTACAATATTGGTATTACTAGGGACCATCATTGCTAAAAATTTATTTTCTATAGCCACTAGGGTTATGACATGTGGATGTTTAGGAATAGTAACATTTATGGCGAATTTCGTTAGAATGGCGGTATTTCAAATGCCATTTTTTAGACCGCACGATCCGAACTGAAATTGACATCTAAGACTGGTATAGATTTTCAGAAATCTAGGACATGTGGGTGATTGCAAGAAATACTTGTTCTTTTTTTTGTCCCCTTGACCTCTACTAGGTAGTTTTTTGCTCATAAATTTTGCATCTTTTGCCCTATTGACTTGAAATTTGGAATGAAGGTGCACACAAAAGTTTTATATGTTATGTAATTTTTTCAATTTAAAAAAAAATTAGCTTACTATTTTTAAATTACCCCCGATTGGTTGTCTACCTTAGCCATTTTTAGGGGTTGTAGTCTTATCTTTGACTCAAAAATCTGAATTTGAAGCCACAAATTGAACAAGTTGGAGGTTTTCCAAACATTTTAAGGATTGACGGTGAGCTTTTATGAAAAAAATAAAATGTCTATTGTCCACATGGGGTCAAAGTGACCTTCCTTTGTACAAATGCTATGAAGAGGGAAAAAAATTTGAGGAATTTTTTGTTGCAATGTGAGCACAATTTTGTTTAGAAAAATGAATTTTCTTAAAAAAAGAATTTGATTTTTTTTTAATTATTAAAAATAAAAAGGTCCAAAGACCCTTTTTCTGCTATTTTTTGCTACATGTGCCTGTGAAATACTTTGTAGTAGTTTATAGTACTACACAGTACTAAATTGATAGCCTAGATCTGTAGGCACCCAAAATCAATAGTTGAGATTTGTAGGCACGCGTCTGATGTGCTATATTGTTAGGATTGCGTAGTATAGCCAGTACTATGTCCAAAAGAAACGTTTTTGAACCCAAAACATGAAGTGTTTCTTGTAATCATCCACATATAGATTTTCAAAATCTATGACAGATTTAGATTTTAGATCACACAATCTAAAATATCTTGGATGGGTATAGATTTCAAACATTTACCAGATATATAGATTTCAAAAATCTATAACAAATTTACATTTCAGACTGCATCATCTGAATTGTCAAAAGTATCAAACTAATGGAATACTGCCGTTTTAAGAAAATTCGCCATATTTTGAGATTGTCATGTAGGATTGTACTAAAGATCACAAAAAAAGAGATGAATAGAAGTAACACATATGTATTATTGTATTTAGGTAGAGGTACTTGTAATTTTAATCCATCATCATTTGAATTAGACATCATTGAGGTACAAATGTAAGTCATAGTTGTTTGTTGATTTCATATAGGATGTTTTGTAAATATAAAAGGTTTATCTATATCATGTATTTCATGATGTAGAGATTTCTTCCCTAATTCACATTCATTTGATGTCTTTTACTTTTGAGCAAATCTAACAAAATGAATTTATAATAAAGTGTAGTTTATGTTAATCCTTGAAAAATTTGAAAAAAATCCAAAAATTGAGGTTTTTTTTGTAGTTTGAGTTGATAACCTATTGCTTGCTTTTAATATTGAGTGACATAGATTTTTCTTTCATAGTAATGCTTTATATTCTAGTATACTTCTAGTTTAAAATATTAAAATTTTTAAAGGATATTATTTTATATTTTAGATAAATTTTCTTCACTTTTGTTAAAAAATTTGTAGTAATTTGAATTTATCCACATGTAAACCCAAAATTCTTATGACATATATGTGATAGTTGATTCCATCTCTAAAAAAAAAAAATTTTAAAAAATCCATAAATAGAAGTAAAATAGAGGACATAAAGTAGAAGATTTTGAGTCTTGGCTACACAATTATAGACTTCATCTTTCAAATTCTAGAATCTTGTAATTGTTAAATATCCTACAATGAAATACACAAAATAATATTTATGATGCAAAGGCAAAGGAAAAAAGTTAAATACATATATGTCTACAAAATCCTGCAAATGTACCATCCATTTGCATCATTTTATGTTCTTAAACATGATTTGATGTAGTTACCTATTATTTTTATCTTTTTGCCAAGCCTACTTTTTATGGGATCTATTTTAGTCATTTAAAGCTTAAATCTAGATTTTATCCTTTCCATATTTATAAATTATTTGATGTATGTCCAACTATAATAATCTTAAGTTTTAATTTCAAATCAATTATTCAAAAGTTATATAATTTGCTAAACCATTTCCTTTATGCATTTGTATAATCAAGATTTTAAGTATGATTTGCTAAGATGATATAATTTCTGTCGTTTACATTGTTTTTAATAGGGGTTTCTTTTCATTCAATTTTCATAGCCAAATTTCCTAATATCTATTTCATGTAGTTTTTGATGATTTTAGTTGTAATTTATAATTCAATATCATGCAACACAAATTGAAAATTAGCACCAAAAGACAACATAATTACTCATTGGCAACTAAGTTTCTACCAAAATAACTAAACCAAGATCAAGATTAAGAGGGTTCCTCTTGTATTAAATCAATATTCAATATGAGCACCTATTGTTATATAAATAAAAATTAGATTGAACTTGCATGAAAGGATAAATAGTACTATGCATTCCATGACACTAAATTTTATTATTACTCAATTTTTGTTATTTGGA
Organism: Thuidium tamariscinum; assembly: GCA_947034885.2. Lineage (NCBI taxonomy): Eukaryota > Viridiplantae > Streptophyta > Bryopsida > Hypnales > Thuidiaceae > Thuidium > Thuidium tamariscinum. The sequence continues at coordinate 42,815,636 of OX344750.2, read as the reverse complement.
CAATTGATTTCATTTAGATTTGTTTATTATATTATTGTGCTTTAATTACACTTCTTCAATAACTATTAATGAATATAACCAAATTTGTAGTGTCATTAGTAAGACCACAACTTTCAATTGGCTAGCCCAGGGACCACATCTAATGTCTTCCTCAAAACGTAAATGGGACAAAAAGAATAACCTTCAAGGAAAATCATCAATACACGTAGAAGGTCTTGTAATATTCCTCCCTTACTGCAAAACTTGCAATAATGGAATTCATAAGTGGGGTCCTTTTGAAGAACATTATGAAAATAGTCTTGGAAGTTGACATTTGTAAATGGCCATTCATTGCACCTTTCTATTTGCATAGTCCCAATACCTTACACTAAGAGATCTAATATTGTTTGACTTGTACTAGGTGTAAGAATAAATTGGCCACTTTATGAAAAAACTCTAATAAAATGGACATAAAATGGTCTACTAATAAATTAATTGCTTATGAAATGGCCTTAAAACGATTTAAGGTAGGTACACCCAAAATGGCACCTAATCTTAAAGCGCCATCTACACTGTGCATACATTTCTGAAATCAGTCATGTACCCAAGCTATAGATGGCCATTTCAAAAACAGACTTTGACCATTAATAACTTTTGCATACGGTATCCAAATCCTATGTTCTTTGGTACCTCGGAACATGTTTTCACTCACCAACAAGACTATATAAAAATCTGAACAGCATGATGACAGGAAGTAGGCACAGTAAGAATAAGTGGCCATTTTAGGTGTACCCACCTTACTGATAATATGGTCACAAAAATGACAAAATGACAACAACTGAAAAACTTGTTAAATCTCCTTTGAGTAATCACACACTTCCACCCCCCAAAAAAACCCATTCCAAGAACAACGACAAACTGACGAATAATCAAGCTCATCAACTCGCCCCCAAACTGGCAAACTACCCAGTAATCCGGGAACAAAGGGAGCGCCCCATGGAACACGACCCGAGAATCAGCGGGACGAAGAGTTCCCGAGTGTGCGCCGTTCCCCCAAACAGGGAACATGTCAGGGAACGCGACCTCCAACCGATCGAAATACCGAACAAGTGTTCGCACGGGACAGGCCGGCGCCAGTGGACCCTGTCCCGACGTCCCCTTCCGGCGATTCTCCCGGATCCACTTGGTAGGTAGCAACTCTTTCGACCGGCGGTGCCCTTCCTCGCAGCTCTCCCTTCCTTTGTTCCATTCCTTTGTTCGCCTACATAAAGCGTAGCCACATACTGTGTGAGGCGGAGTTGTTGTGAGAATCAACAGTTCCCGTTGCCGAGTTGGAGAGAGCGGCTTTCCACGGAACATTCCGGACATTCCGAAGGGTCCTTGAGAGTGTGCAGTTGCGGTCGCTATCGCCGGTTGTTGTTGCTGTCTTTTCTTCCTTCTTTTTCCAGTTGCCCCTGCCGCGGCGTCGGTGCCGTCGGCTGTGTCTCGACGCGGTGATTGTGCGGGGGGTGGGGCGGGGCGGCGTGGGATTTGTGTTTCGTTGTTTGAGCAGAGTTGGTTGTTGTGGAGTATATTTGTGATGGTTTGATTCGGTGGGGTTATGAAGTTGTGGTTTGGGTTTGTTGCGGGATGTTGAGAGAGCTTGGAGGATTCTTTCTCTTTGTTTGATGTAGGTTTTGTCTGTGGAGAGTGCTTTGAGGGATTCTTTTTCGTTTGAAGTTGGTGTGGATGCTGTAATGATCGGTGTGGGAATTAATACCGAGGGGATTTAGGCAGAGCTTGCGTGATTGATGACTATGGCCGTGGGGTCGGGGTCGTCAAGCGGCGAGGATCCGTTTCTGGAGGTGAAGGCTATTTCGAGGGTGTTGTCATCGGAGGTTCCTCCTGGACCGGATTGGACAGAGGTAGGTTTCGGTATTTGCTTGCGTCTGGCATTGGTGTTGCTATGATACTCAGCGTCAATAGTGTGAGCCTTAGTTCGAGTGGAAGGCAGAAACACTGCTTTCTGCTTTTGTCTTCGCTCCCTTCTTGAAGCGACCGAGGTCTCGATTTTGGATTATTTGTTTAGCGAATTTGTTAATCGACAGTACGTCACTCTTGGTCAAGGGACTTTCCTTTTTAGCGGTTTCCATGTCCCCCAGAATATAAGACAGAGTGTCTTTTTCTCTGAAAGAAATGACAACTATTCCTATTTTTGAAATTGAGGGTGTAGAAGGTCCGTTGCCATCTGGATTCTTACATCACCCTTGGCATATCGTCGTTCTGGCCCAGAACAGGTCTCGTTAGGTCCTTGGTAGTTTCACGAAACAGTTTTCAGGTAGTCTTGACACTTTTCAGCATGTTCCTTGTTAGTTAGGGTTAGACTATCCCGCATGTGCCGGACTGTTGCATGCCTGTTTGCCAGTAATGATCTAGAGTAGTGCTTTGATGGAGTCAGCATTTTTTAGCGATTTCGTTAACGATTTAATCCAGAGAACTACTGGCAGTGGTACTTCTTAGTTGATGGTTTCGTATTGACGGAGCGTTGCGAAGTCAGGGATTCTACAACTCATCTCATACATTTTTCAGAACTGCTTGACCTTGCGTTTTCAGAGTACGGAGAAAGTGCTGTAACGCAGGTCCGCAGGTTCAAAGTAATTGTAGTTTGCTTCGCTCACAGAACGCAGATTTGCGACAGTTTCTATCTCCTGTATTATTTTCACCCATATGTTCCAATAGGGGTTGAGCATGAAATGTGACCGTGTTTGCACGAAATTCACCGAAACTTGTTAGTCGTTTCTCCCTCTGGTACCACTGCGAAAGCTATGGTGAATTCCGTCAAGTATTCTCTCATGTAGAGTACGGTTAGTGATGAAGTACATTGCACAGAGGTGGCGCTTATTGTTGGAAGCGCTTTTGAATCATGTGTAGGAATCTTTCCAGAATGAAGGGATGGCCGGGCAATTTCTACATTCGTTAAGCACTCCAGAACCGGACCAGACCAGGACACATGTGAGGCACCGGTCAGTGCAACATAGCGACTCCAAGAAGCATCTGATAGCAGAAACTCCTGGTAGTCGGCCGAAAAGCTCGACATCGCAAGGCTCTACTCCTGCCTCTGCGAAGCCTGCCAGGTCTTCCAACAAACTGAAAGGGACCGTCGCAGGATTTGATTGTTCTTGCAGACGCGAGGGCGACCGTTGGCAGCAGGGACAATGGAGTGGTGAAGAATGGGAAACCAAGAGCTTCACCACCAAGAAAACAGGAATGTGCAAGTGTGTGGCTGGAGCAGCAGCTGATTGTACTGCCGTGTGTTGCTGCCCCCTCTCTCTTCTACATCTTTTAGCGCTTGCTTGCATCAAGCTGCCTTCCGTCGTTGTCATCCGGAACTTCAGGAAAGCAAAATCGAAGTTTCGGAAGAAGCAGAAGTGCAGTGAAGTGAATGAGGACGATGCTTGTCCTACAACCCCCTTCACGCCCTCTCTTTCATGCCGAGAATCTATGGGTGATGTCTCTTGGGCACCGTCTTCAGGTTTCGCTGATCCTCGTGTGTGGCAGGAATACTTCGGTGCTGATGCTCCTGATCGTGTTGAGCACTAGTGAGGCGGACTTCCTCCCTTATTTTTGTACATAGCAGATTTGCTACAATGCGCACACTAGCAGGCTCATGCGCATGCGCAGTGGGTTTCAGCGTCGAAGCTAGGAGCTTTATGCTCTCGCATCGAGATGATTGTGTCTTACGTTTCATCAATATGCGCCATTATCAGAGCGACATTTCTGCATGACTGTTTCTGCAGTCGCAGACCAGTGCATTCGTTGGAGGTTTCTTGCTGTCCACTTCAAAGAATCTTGCAGTTCGCTGAAGGAGGATGAAAGTAGGTAGTCTCTGGGACACCGACTACTCTTGCATCAACATTTTTTAGGCAGTTCATGTTCATAGCAGCACCACTGGAACCTGTTCTGCTACCATCTCACTGTCAGTATCTAGGCACGGAGATTGCATCCAAGGAGAAGTGACTGTGGCTCCTACTTTTTTATGCCCGATAGAAGTTCTTCCGTGGAAACTCAATCCTCTACATGTAGATCTGTGATTGTAATGTCACTTCATTTTTGTCTACGAAGATTTACAATCCTTCAGTATGATATACTTTGCTTTGGTGCAGTCTTTGGGTTTATTCAAAGACATGAGATAGTTTACTGATTTGTCCCAGTGCTCTAAACAAGAAATCAGAGCATTAGCAGTGACGGAGGGATGAACGTAAATGTTTTGCTTATTTTCACTATTTCTTCAGCTGTTGAAGGTTTTGTATAATAAATTGTTTTGTCCTGTCTCTTGAGAGTCTGCCTCTAGCTCCATGGACCTTGGAATTCGCTTCAGCGTATGTTGCACTAACGCAATTACTGCGTTGAGCAGGGTCCCAATAAGATACCGCGCTCTTGTTGCCAAATGAAAGAGAATTCTAGGCATCGCGTGGCATCGCATGGACCTGTACGACTCTTCTACGAATTTTTAACTTTGAACTGGCGAGACCATGGTACTTCACCGAAAATGCCTGATTATTTAACCCTTTGAGATACGGTAGGTGAGAGAAAAGCATTGATTGTTTAATCCTTTGAGATACGGTAGGTGAGATAGGCTAGGTGTGTTCTTCATTTCAACAGGGATTTGGGAAGTCATCCATTGATCACTTTTTTGCTAGAGTGTCCTTTCAATGGTGACAATGTCCAATGACTGAGAAGAATCCTTTGATGTAGAAGGCTAGTGCAAATGTCTCTCTTTGGAATTTGCATGGAGAGGGTAGTGCATGCATAGTAAGGTAGTAGGTGCCATAATGGACCATCTCAAGGCTGAAACTGAATTTGGGGGAGGTGAAACATCTTGAAATAATTTTCAGTATATTTCCCTAGAAAGACAAGTGGAATTGACATCTAACCCAAGTTTCATATATTTTGGAGCTTTTTTGAATTAATTATCAAATTTTGAAGTTGAAAGGGCATAGGGCTCTAAAATGGTGTTCTAGCTAAAATGGACATTGTCAATACACTATTGAAGAATATGAAAAAGCAACATGTACAAATGTTGTACATTTAAGATTGGGCAACATTTTAATGCCTGTTCTATTTTAGGACTTCTTATCTTAATTTGACTTATGATGAAAGCTTCTGCTTTTATGTGAGTAGATGATCTATATCTAATGGGTGAGGAAGAATCCTCTAACATAGAATAGTAGTGCAAATGTCCATCTTTGAAATTTGCATCAAAAGGGGTGTTCATGCACAATAGTTTGACTTACGATGAACACTTGTGGTTTTATTTGAGTAGATGATCTACATTGTACTAAGAAAGACAGTGTCCATGTTAACCAAATGAAAGTAACATGGTCAAATTATGACCCTCCTTGAAACCAACCGGCCTACTAATTTTTGCTTGAATGTACATCTTCTATTGACTACAATCAAAAGTTGCATTTGGATTTATGTATTTCCAACATTTTGAAAGTTCATAGGTTATTTATAAAGTGTCCAAAAATTACAGTCTCAAAGAATGTATAATATCAATAAAATATTGTAAAAGAATTTCTACTATAGTAATTGGAACAATGATAAATTGCTTGTAAGAATTTATTTAGGTAAATTACATGCTGAGATCATATTTTGAATCTAGGTAGACTGATCTTAAGAAAAAGGTTGAAATTTGTACACATCTTATTGGAAAAAATGTCATGAAAGGAATGCATTTTCTATTGAAAAATGTAGCAATTGTGCAAATTCTTTGCTATATTTTGGTCAATCTTCTCATTTCACTCACATTGAAATGTGATATCTTAGAAGGGCTCTGAAATTGAATGTTCATTTGAACTTGTAAGGTTACAACTATTTTAATGGGACATAATTTAGTTAGTTTCTTATGTAACTTCCAAAGTTGGGTGAATTGACCATCAACTTCCAACCTCCATATATCTTATTTTGTATCCCTAATGTTACAATCGATTGCAAGATGTATTCTATTGATCAATAATTATATTTTTAATGGGAAGTGAAAAGAAAATTTTATGAATATTTGAGTTGGAGTATAGACCACCCTCAATATCTCTTATCCTAATCAGTGTTGAAATTGTAGATATATTGCAAGAAAATTGCACTCTCTACCAAAACTCCAAGAAATATTCTAATAAGTATTAATTGTTTAGCAAATTTATAAAAATTGTGTTCCCTTCTTTAATGAATTCACCTCGATAAGTATTAAATTGGATGAAAGTGAGCGTGAAAATTTACAACTCGAATGAAATTGATTTAAGTTCATGTACTATAGAAATCATGTTGCAATTGGCATTAACCTCTAAAGGATTAGATCCATTATCAACTAGTCAAATACCATATCCAAGCTGAATGTAGCTATTAGATTGTATTCAAATATCAATCCTTTATTTTTTTTATTACTTTAAAGTTAAAATCGTATAGCTTTCTAGGAAATTTCAATTTTTTTTGTGAAAAAATGTAATTGATATCCACTTTTTGCAAAAAAAACCCAACCAAAACCCCCCCCAAAAAAACCCAAAAAAATACAAATTATTTGAATTTTTGCATGAGGTATAAGTAGCAATGGAAATTAGTGTGAAAATTTCTCAATTGTTTATTTTATTTTTTACATCCAAAACAAACACAACAAAGACTTTGAAGTCACATTAGGCTATGTAATAAAATTTAACCTTTTAATTGATTTGTAAAATTTTGATATTTTTGGCTTGTAGAAGAATGAATTGTCTATATATTTTGTTGTTTTTCAAAAATCTTAATGAAGAAATGAAATTATTGTAATTTTCTAAAAGTAAATTTGGAAATAAAATTACATCAAGTTATATATATATATATATATATATATATATATATATATATGACTAATTTCGAATTGTTACCATATATACAAGTTAGAATGACAAACTTAACTTTGTAATTTAAATTTGAAAATCCATTTCAAAAGGAAAAAATATGAATGAAAAAAACAACATCTGTGCTTTTTGGATTTTAATACATTGAGCTTGCAACTACAATAACTTTTTAAATTTTTGAATTTTATCAAAATATCAAGATGAAGTAGAAAGAGAGCTTCTTAAGCTTCTTCTTTTTAGTCTATACCAAATACAAAAAATGATTATATTGAAAGTTACAATCAAGGTTGACCAATGTGCATCTACTTTTGGGATGTATAGACCTTTAAGGATTAATATAGCTCATAGTATTTTCATACATCATTCATTCCACATCATGTATTATATATTCTATATCATGCAAACAATATTGAAAATAAATTCCATCAATTTCTTTGGGATTTAAGCTCCAAGCTCCTTTGCATCAACTTCTTTATATTTTAGTGTTGTGTCATTTGAGGAATTAACAATGTTATAATGTTGTGACAAATTTGTGATTTGATGATTTAGAGAGGCTAGAAGTTTAGGTCTACAATGAAGAAGGGTTTTCATTTTATTTTGTTGCAAAAGAAAGAGACCTTGTACTATCATTGAAGCATGTATAAGAATACTCATCAAACTACTTTAGATTTGTTCTTCCATTACCTATAGGTGTATGATAACATTCACATCTTATGTATTTTCATCTTTTATTGGCTCTATCCTTATGGACAAAGTCCATGGCATTGACTTGGTGGGTTTTTGTTCTCTATTTCCAAATCTTATCTATAACCCTAGATAAAATTTACATTGCATAGATAAACATTTGCTTAGAAGGGCCGCCTAGGTAGACCCTATTTGGTCAAGGGGTGGAGGCTGACTAGGACCTAGCGGACCCTCGGCTAGCTAAAGAAGGTTGCCTAAGCAAACTTCGTTGAATTCACTATTTATTTTATTTTAATAATTTTGTTTAATTTCCCCTCTATTTAGTCTTTTAGTATTTTCTAGCAATAAAACTAGTATTATTGTTCACCTAAGACTGAGCTTCATCGTCACACCGTTTTTGTTTATATAAAAGTTATATAATTTTTTAATTCCAAAGTCACATAAATGTTGTTCTTATGTAGTATTTGCCAAAACTAAGTACAAATCTACATTGTTTTCATTCAAAGAACCATACCATGAGCATCAATGGACAAAGTCCATAAGTCCATGTACAAAAGTTGTAGTGTGTAACATACTCTACATTACTATGGAAGTTTGAAAAATAAATTAGTTGTAATTTGAAAAAAATTAGTTTCAAAGTTAGCCATATTTAAAACTTGCATTGGTTTTAATCACCATGATTTGGAATTACTTTATCTTTTGTCAATTTTTTCGTAGAACCCTCAAAATAACTTTTTGGCATGTTGATATACATCATTTTGAATTGTTGTACACAAAAGTTGAAGGAAATTTACAATTATAGAAATTCAAATATTAATAATTTGAAAAACATGCAAGTGATGTTGGTTCTCACAATATTTAAATTTTTTGGAATAGAGCCCAAGATTGAATCAGCCATTGTAGAGAGAACATAGGTTGTAACATGGACCATTGTTATATCTTCATGCCCTTTCATTTGAAATTTTTGTTGAATTAAGCAATGTGTTCAATTTATATTTTACAATCATATACTGCTTTTTTAGGTCCATCTTTTTTTGTACAAAGACTAGAATTTATCCTCCACATGATTGATCAAACAAATCCAAACATTTCAACTATCTTAAAAATATCATCAAAAAACTGAAAATTACATTGACATTCATAAAAGTTTCAATTTTTTTGATGAAATTTTTTAAGATAGTTGAAATGTTTTGCATTGTACAATTGAGATTTCTATACTCTAGTGACATTAAGACCTATAACACTTTATAAGCAATGAGGATTTTAAACCTAGAAAAACCCTAGGTGTTTAGACACTAAGCAAATCACTTATGAAGTGTCAAGGCAAGTGAGAAATGACCCAAAATAAAAATAAAAACATTCTCCACATTCATGCATAATAGAAATATGTTTGAAAGTCACTACAATGACCTATTAGTTTTCAAAAGGGATTCTTTATAATTACTTTGTGCCGTCATAGATTAACCTTGAAAGGACAAAATCTATCATTAAAGTAATCAACACAAGTTGATTTGATTAATGGACCAATAGGTGCATTCTTCATATCTATACTATTCTTAAAAGTCATCCATTAGCATATTGTTTCTAGCCCCTACATCTTTCCTAGGTTAATCTTTAAAGGACAAAGCCTATGACCATGTACTTGACTCTAAAAATCTTTCACTATGTATCCTCCATTTCATTCTATTTATAAGTGAATTTTTTTGGTTTCATTATTCAAAGATGAAATAACATGTATAATGTTTGTCATGAAATTTTCAATTTATTTGGTGAAAATTCCTAATAATCATGATTTATATTAAGAAACAAAATTCACATCAAATACAAATTACAATCAAAATATATAAAATTTTCAACATAGAATATAAAATAGGACATTGTGCTAAAATAAATAAATTCTCACTTCATAATTAGAATCATGGTTATAGTCCTCAACTTTGAACTTCACTAAAAATGCTTATTTTAAGGAATTTTTCAAAATTACCAAGTAGAGTAGAAGCTGCTCTTCAGAAGCTCCCTTCTGTTTTTTTTGCATGAAAGCAAGAAGAAACCGTTCTGAATGTCAAACACAAGTTTAAAAGGAAAAAAAAGCTCAAAATATAGAAATAGAAAGGGACAGTGCACCATTTCTTGATAAACTACCCCATATAAAATAAAACTGACCTGTCTTCAATTTGACTAAATGATGTGGCTACAGCATCAATAAAGTTGCACACAAATAATCGGATGAAAATTGTCCAATTTGCTATATGCACCAAGCCTGGTTAACCATCCAAAGGACACAAAAACATCCTCAGCATCCTTCCAAGGTTGATAACAACTCGAGGGAATCACGGCTGGAGATGATGCATTGCGAGCTAGCTTCCCAAAGTGGAAAGACCATCGTTTCAAAGAGAGGATACTTTGAAAAATCCAAATGATGAGAGATAATTCCGATAAGAATCAGAGCAGGCATGAGAAGCAGCAATGAATCCAAAAAGTTCATGCTACTCGTTGGAGATGGCAATCTTGGCCCGAGTGAGCTTCGACGTGGCAATGCTGTTTTCATTTGCGAAAACCTCGTCTCACCTCCTGGAGTTCCATGAGAACCTTTCAATGACAAACTTCCTTCCTCTTAGAACCCGGTCTGCTCAAAAGTGAACAGGATTCGAAAGTGTTAAGCTACGCTACGTGTTTCAAGAATACAAGTAAATGTTTCTGCCTCCAGATTAATGTACACCGTACCTACAAATTGTGTGCATCGCCATATGACGTCGTGATCTGTTTAAAGTTGAGAAGGTGTTTCAACCTGCCTCAGCACCGTGATCTGGTTCGTCATCAGAGTACTCACTCTCCCCATTATCTGACAAGGGACTACTTCCCCGGACCGCAGTGGCAACCTCATTTAAATCAAGCAATTGTCTTCGTCTTCCATCACCTTTACTGTTGTCAATTTCGTGGCCAGAGCTATCCTCTTCATCGAAATCTACAGAACCTGCTGCTTGTTGATCCTCCTCAGAACCTGACCGTGCCGAGTGTTGTACCGACTGTTCCTCAGAATGATCAATAGACTGAGCATCTTCTTCGATTGGAAATGCATGAATATTCCTTCTCTTTGCTCGAGTACCTTTCCCATTCCGCATTTCTGAACTGTAGCCACTTGCTTCATGGCTGTCACTTGCTTCCTCAAACCCTACGTCAGCGATCTCCGTGCGATCTAGAGCTTGGGCACTGCTTTCGGCCCTAGCTCCTTCAAGCCTCCGCGACCGCCGTTGTGAATCTCGCACAAATTGGCCATCGAAGTCACTACCCTCGCCATCGCTCACTCTAGTCATATCGAAAACAGATCTGGTGTTTCTGCGAGCACCTTCTCGAGAAATGTCATTTACTAGTCGTACCTTAGGACCTCGCCTTGGCTGTTTCCTCACTCGCTCTTCGCTCCCGCCACCATCACTGTCGTCTCCACGAAAATCGCCGTAGTCGTCACTATCTTCAGAAACTTTCTCGCCATCTATATCCCCATCAAAATCAGCGTCGTCCTGATCGTCTCCTCTGAAGCTGTCACCTCCCTCTGAAGAGAGGCTTTCTCTACGTTGCCTGGCAGCAAGGTAATCATCATCATACACGGCCTCCCCTTCGATCTCTTCATCACTGAACCCTAATTCAGCTTCAACAAGATGCGGCGCCAAACCTGCAACACCAGGCTCACCCTCCTCCCCAAATTCGGTTCCGGGGTACAATTGAGAGTTGCGGGATGACCTTCTGACAGCACCACCCCCGTTCGCATACCCATAAGCAGCATTCCCATTCCGGAGATGACCCATCTCGTCCACGCCGTTGGCAGATCCAAAGTCGCGTCTCAAAGAAATCTCAGAGGCGTTCTTCTTGGTGAACTTGATTGCCTCGCTGATGGAACGATCAAACTCATCAAATGTGTAGGTTACGGGTTTTCTTTCTCTGCGTGACCTTCCTGCTGCAAGCCCATTCCCTTGTAACATGTTATCCAGAAGCACAGCTTCCCGCTGTTGTTTCTTAACCATGCGATCTTTCTTCCTCTGAATCTCTTCCAGCTGAGGCATAAGACTATGCATAAGTTTTTTACCAATTGCCGCTTCCAACCGATTCCGACTTTCCAACAACCGAGAAGAAACCTCCTGGAACTCCTCGAAATTAGTAGCAACAGTCTCCCATTTGCCAGGAATAGGAGGAGGCACATTTCGACTCCTGCCCCAGCCCCTGCCCTTATTTTTCGACGGTGGTGGTGGCATGGTTGGCTGCCACTCCCTGTACAGTCTCTGTCCCATTACTGGATCCTCCTCTAGCCAGAAGGTAGTTCCTTCAGCTCCACAACCAGACCTATCCTTCCGCACTACAGCATCTAACTGATTTCGTTTCATGGAATCCTCAACGTAAAACCGAGCATCATCTTGATTGACGCGCATCTCACACAGTGCCAGCAACACTCGGACGCGTGTCGGCGGATCGAATTCCAAGTATGCAGCCAGCTCTGCGCCTTGACAAGGTATCAAAGGACACGGAACTTCAGCAACCCTCCACCACCAATCTTTAAACTTCTTGCTTAGAACAGTGGGCCAGGTATCACCGCGAAGCGGAACTCGGGCTGCAGGTGGTACACCCTTCAACAAAACCACGTGAATGGTATCCAACAGAGAATTAGGGTTGAGGAAGGCAGACTCTAGTTCGTCCATCGTAAACTCTGGTAAATTGTTGATGAGATGTCGAAACACAAGAAAAAAGTTCATCACGGCGGCCATCTCCCATAGGCTTCGAAGCTCCAAACGATCCGCAGGTGCCGAAGAAGGAAGAGCAAGCGAGACAGCCCTAATACCTGTGCGGCTAGCACTGGGCCGGGATGATGGTGGTCGTTCAGCTGAAACAGTACGCTCACTCGACCATGTCCTTGGCAGGGGCGGAGTGGCAGGCGAAACGAAAGGGCCATCATCCGGAAAGCGTCGCCGCGAAGAGCAAGCCCTCGAAGGCCGCTTTGCAGGGGGTTCCACAACTGGAGATAAAGGTGGCTTCGCCATCCTGTTAATATCTCCCAGAGGACGTTTCCTCTCCGTTCTCTCCTTCCGGTTCCTCACTTCATTCATTTCGAGAGACACGGAGACTACTTGATTCGTATCGAACAATCAGGGCAAACAGCAGCCCTTCGTAAACTTCCACTTAAACCTGGTTGCCTGCGCAAACGAACTGATGAAAGGGGTCATAAGGTACCAATGACCTTCTCGCGGCTTCACAACCTAGGCGGATCCGCTTCTCACCTTGTCTAACACAGAAGCAAGCTTCCAATCAAAGATATATGAGCCGCCGCAGAAGTCGAATGGAATGATCCACCAGTCAAACCTAATTCACTCCTAAGCATAATGCTCATCTTGCATTGCCAATGTAAAAGCAAGTCCGTGATTCGATGAAAACCTAGATGACTCCATAATCTGTTCCGATCACCACATCACCATACCGGACTTCCAACTAGTCATTTCTAACTCATCCAAAGCGCAAGACCAGCTTCCGAGGCACCAAACCTGCATCCCCTGGGTGAGTAAAAGTCCGCGCCGCACCTCAGCCTCGATTATCCGGTTAAATTCAAAACATAACCAAATCTCCCATTCCTGAAATCACAGCAACCTAGAATCTCGCCATCCTCGTTGAAATTCTCGCCACAACACCCCCACCACTTAATTCCTGCCTCGATAACCGATAACCCTACCCTCGCCGACCAGCCGTCTGCTCTCAACAAAAAATCTCCTCCCTGGATAGATTCATAAGTGCGCCGCTCGTGTCTCCGAGAAGCGTACGCACAGTAGCCCGCACAATCGCCCTCAGACTACGTCACGTTCCACAAACGCGTTCTTCCCCATTAACACGCCACAGAAGCCGATTCTAGGTTCGGAAAAACGCGAGTAAAAAACTAGACGTGGAGAACAAAGAGTGTTGCAAGAGTCGGGGATGATCCCTTCAGGCGATAAGTAGAAGAGTCGGAGAAGCTGTGGAGACGATTACCGGGGCTGTGGAGACGCCATAGCCAGACCTTAAAATGAACACGCGGGAGAAGGTCTTCGTCCCTCTCTCTCTGTCCTCACGGTCGGTACTCGATGGATGAATGATAAATTCAGAAAGTGGATGAATCGGTGTCTGTTCGTTCACTGATTTGAAATAGGAAACTTTAACCTAAACACCTCAATCCTCTTTTGAAATTTTGCACATTTTTGTTCCTAGCTTTGTACAGCTATATCATTTACCAAAATTGAATGAATTTGGTCATTGAGGAAGGTTGTCTTTTCTAGATTCAAATACCATATTTGATAAATGAGAAGTTAGTTGGATGAAACAATTCCTTGAAGCCTTCAATTCATTGTTCAAAATATGGACAGCGGAGCGCTTCAGAGTTAAATTCGGAGCACTAGGGGTAGTCACGGCTTCTTCTTCTTGCTAAATTTCACAGGAAAATCAAGTCGTAGTGGTCAATAGTTGGTTGTCGGTTTGTTGTACGGCCCTTTGGCAAGGATATTCTTATTTTGTAGAGGCTTTGCAACTTCTGTTACTTTGCTCTAGAAGTGAATAACGAGTGTGTAGAACCGTTCGTGAGTGAAGTTGTTATCCCAACTTCAATCTTCTACTCTAGAACCTACCAATCACACCATTGAAGCTCTTGATCTCATTGATGATGTAAAGCTAGTAAATGCATTTGTGATATTTTGATTATGCACGTTCATTGCATCCAAAAGGAATGTTGGAGCTCCTTCATACTAATCAACCCCTTATTGGATCCTATTTTCCCTCATTCTTCTACAAAATCCGATTGAAGATGTGACTACCCTTACTATCAACTTTTATTCCTATGATATTTTCCTAGTGAAGGGCAAGTTCAACAAATAGGTTCTAAAATAAATGTCCAAATTTGTAGTGACACGTGATTTTCATTTTTTAGATGACATGTGATTTTCATTTATTTTTAAATTGTTAAGTAGAAATAGGTTTTAGAGTGAATAAAAAACTAAATTGTAGATAGCTCTAAGATGGAATTGAAACAAAGTAATCCAAATGGTGAGTTTGTTTTAGTAAGCATACTTAACCATCTTACACAATTTTTTTAAGAAAATTGCATTCAAAATTGAGTTTTGTGAGTTATTTTTCAAAGAATTGCTTAGATTGTCCAAAAAACAAGATTGTTGATAACTTTTTCATCACTAGTCAAAATAAAATGAATTAAAGCCTTACATGTATACAAAAGTGTAATATTTTATAAACTTTAAAAATATATATTTTGACTTTTGTGATTTTTTGTGATTGCTTGCCAACCTCTATTTTTGGCTTATTATACTACAACTTTTGTTTTGAGGCATTGATTGAAATAAAAAGTATATTTCCTAAAAGCTTGTGTAGCTTTTTAGCTTCACAAAAAATTTCAAAAAATTATGATGAATATTAACAATGCATGAACCTACTTGAAGAGGGAACTTGCTATAATGTGAGCTTAGAAGTGTAAGCCCATAAGCCTAAAAGACTATACACCTATGATATAAGTATCTATATTGTAGTAATTTTCTATGATAATAGTGCATATATGCTATAAATACCTATATTGAAGGTATTTATGTTATAAATGCCTTTAATGGTTGGATGATTTCTACTTATATATATGTTCAAGGCTCACATGCTCATACTTTTATTCTCACATACTAGAGTCATTGCCTACTTGAAGTTACATTTTGGCCCCCATAGGACTAATGGGACTTAGGGTTTAGAGAATATTTGCATTTTAATCATTTTGTTCAATATGTTTTCTAATGAAAATTAACCATTGAGCATAGATGTATTGGTCTTATCCTTAATTATGGCACCTTTGTCATACAATGTTTTTCACATTTGGACTTCAAGTAGGGGTGCATGTTCAATCTTCTAGATTTATAATTGTTAATTATTGTTTAATCCCTAAAGCCCTAAACTAGATTTTTGTTGTCAATATAGCAATTTTGAGTAGTTAATAATGGATGAAGTTTTTATTTTATTTTAAAAAAATTTCACACAACATTTTTCCAACGAATACCTTTAAAGCCCAACAAATTTCATAGCTTCTAACTACGTGGTTAAGAAGTTTTGGCATGCTATGTAATTTTCATTGCTTGGCATGCAAACTGGGTAGCAAAAAATTTCTTTAAAATTTTTAAAAAAATAAAATAAAAATTTGATTTTTTAGAATTAAATTTATATTTATATGAAAAGCTTTAAATCATTCCATTTTGATTAATGAGATGAAAGTTATTACAACCATGAGGCCTAAGTTTTAGTTTAGAATAGTTTGAGGGTAGTTATTAATAGAATCTTTACTCTATAATAATAGAATCTTTACTCTATAAAAAAATTTGAAATCCTTTATTTAATTCAGTTTTTAATATTTTTGAAAAAAAATTAAAACATTGTGTGAAGATTGCTTATTATAATATTGGAATTGAAAATTCTCATTTCCATAGCTAAATTGTATACAATTTTGTATTTTGAATTGTTTTCTTTTTTTGTCTATTTTTTTTCCCTATGTGTTATACAATTCCAAATGATTTGAAATTTTTTGAGCATCTAGACAAATTGCATTTAAGCATGAATTCAAAGTATAATCACCATTTTGAACATTTTTTCATACAAATGTGACATTGTGAAGTGCAACTACTCAGATTTTTGCAAGGATAAAAAAAGGATTTTTGTCAATTCAAATGCTAATATCTTGCAATCTACATAATGGAAGTTTCTAAAAAAAATTTCACATCTTTTCAAACTATCTTAGTACAAGATCCTATTGTTACATGTGTCAAAAAATGTTTTTTTCCTAAAATTTTGCACTTGTATTAGAAATCGTAGTTTTGGAGCATTTTTGGTGAAAATAGAGTCAAAAACCTTTAGGGGTTAAATTACTTGCAATTTGTTTGCACGCTTTCCTTAGTGTTTGAATTTTGTCGCTTTTCATCAACAACAATTTAGGCTATTTATACAAGTGCAATTTTAATCATTTGGATGTAGAATTTGCTTCCGGTAAATTGTTCTAGTTAAGAGTCTTTTGTATGTATAGTTTCTTTAGTGCTTGTCTTTTTTTGTCATTTAATCATATTATTGATAATGATGTAGGTCTATATAATAGATGCACTTTGAATCATTAGGATGTAGGATTCAAAATAGTTGCTTGAGTACTAAGCTTCATTTTGTTTACACACTTTTCATAGAGACTATCTTTTTTTGTCATTTCATTGACAATGTTGTATGTATATAATCCTTTGAATATAAAATGCAATTGTTTCAAGTTGGTATCATTACAAGATCCTTTTCTATTGTGATATTATTCCAATGATGTCAAATCACTTATTTATTTGGTATAATTTTCATATAGATAAATATTTTTCTATATTGAAATTTTTTGAGGAAGAAGATATAAGACTATAGAATTTTTAAGTAAGTGCTATACATGACAAAAAATTTACAATTAAAGGCATGATTAATTTGGGATTTTGAGGTGCTACAATTAAAGTGTTACCATTTTGAGTCAATACACCTAAATGCCATAAATGAAGCCATGCCTATTTACAACCATTTTTGTATATCAACACATCTATATTTTGGCCTTTAATACCACTAGAAGAAGAATATTGTTTATGCCTATTATTGTAGTGGCAAAATGTTAAAAGTACTCAGGGGGTGATTCACTTTGCTAAGAAATGCTAGAATTTTTCAAAAGCAACTATTAAGAATTAAAGAGGTTTTGGAAGAATAAATTCATGAAGAAAAATCTAAAAATTACAATTTATGAAGAATTGAAAATAGAAAATGCATATTTTTTATAAATTTACAAATCTATTTACAATATGAACTTATTAAAAATTAAGAATACAAAAAGTTATCATAAAATTTATAAAAACAACAAAATAACAAAAAGCACCTTTAATCTTTGCAACAAATAACACTAATTAAGAGGATTATAATTTATAATTGAATATATGGTTACTCTATTGGTTATAAAAAGTACTATACATTTGATTAGTGGAATCTAGTACTTTCCCTTGTTTTATAGCTATGCTTGAGTAGTTAGCTAGAGATTTAGTCATATACAATGTCCCAAACAATAGATTATCAACACAAAATGTCACTATTGTTGGTTTGAAGGTATCTTTTGCATCTATGATGTCATGAAACCCTTGAAGACTTATTCTATATTGTAAACCATATCCTATTGTAATTTGGAGCTCTATGATAAAGAAGAATGCGGAGGATGTTGCACAATACTTGTTTAAAGGATCTAGACAAGTGTTTGATATACTTGGACAAGAATATTGTAGGAAAATTGAAATCTCCGAGGGAAAATTCTTATTCCACTTAGACAATCCATGAAAGCTATTTTTTCTCAAAATCTTGGTAGACCATCTATTTTCCAAGCCTAATGGAACAATGTCTTTTACTTGCAACAATACGCAATTCATTGACAATTCTCTTAAACAAAGTGTGTCATTACAAAAAAATTGAACCTTGTAAAGGATTGTTAAGATTTCATTTTCGGCACCCCAAGATGCATATATAGAAAAATAAAAAATAAAAAATATTTTTTTAAATATAAAAAAAAATCAATCCATTAGGAGGGATTAGAGGCCTCTACAAGACTATGGGTTCTTGCAGTTTAGGAACGTTGAAACTGTTGTGGGAATCCCAAAATGCAAGATTCTAGCATGGCCGAGACCATGCCAGATCAACCAAAAAAAAAATTGGACTTTCTTTTATATTTTAGGAACCAAAATTTTTTATTTTTTATTTTGGGGTAATTGTTGGCTGACAGCAGTCAACACTGTTGACTACACTGTTTCAAGAACTTTCAGGAACAGTCCCTGAAATGGCCCTGTAGAAACCTCTAATCCCTCCTAATGTGATGTGGTGTTGATGAGGCACTAATAGTGCTACATTCAATTCCAAATTTTAAAAATAAAAAACAATATTTCAAAGTTTCTTATGATTGCATTGCACAAGTGCAAAATTGGCAATTTCTTTGACGGTTAAAATTTTTCCTAATAGTAATGAGAAGGAAAATGCTATATTCTTGAACACATGGACTCATAATAAGACTAATGACAACTTCGTGATGGAAGCAACCTCCCCATGGCTTTGGTAGCTACACAATGAATGTAACACAAAACACTTATGGGATTGCATTTACCTAATTTAGATAGACCCCTTCCTTTGAATTATTGGTTGTACACTTGTATTCTAGACAAGATGCAAGAATCAATAAGAGTTATATGGGCAAGTTTTGGATTTCAAGGAGAGAATTGTGGGGTTGATAGCAATATTCCTAGGCTATAAAATTTTACATTTTCTAGTCATAGATTTGGATGTAAATTTTTTGTAGATAATTTTTTATAGATAATTTTTTAATTTTTGTGGATATGTATATTATAATATTTTGGTTGCAAATTCATACTCTTGGTTTTTGATGTTTTATTGGTCCCTTCTTTTGCATCTAAATGTATTTGAATCAATAATAAATGGTTTCGATGCCTTTCTATTTTATTTTGGTTTCAAGTAGATTCATCCAATTTGTAACCTTCCTCTAGAGCAACAGCTTACAAAGAGCCTTTGTTCTAAATGTGAAGTGTCATTGTCAAGAAGGTGAGATTCAATTGGGATGAATTGCTTGGCATTTTCCTTTTCAAAGCCTTACGTGATGTGCTTTGCCATAGATGTAGTATTTGTGACTATTGATTATTTCAAGGGCAATGTGGACAAAAGAGTTGTTGATAGCCTTCCAAGTCAAGGCCCATTTAGGATACGTATTTGCTCACCATCACCATTAAAACGGGTGGCCTCCACACCATAGATTTAGCATCTGAATTCCCAAACTTGTCTTACTACAACCACACTTCCTTGGAAATTATATGTAGATGAAGATGGAATTGCATTGACACTAGTGGATCTTGAGACTAACAATAAATTAGGTCCATCTACTTCTATTGATTAAGCTTGTCTGAAGGATAAATGGTCTATCTTGTCACAATTTATGAGAAGTTGATCTATAATCTTAGGTGACCCAATTTATCAATGTAGGATTCTTTGTAACACTTGATGCTCAACCAACTTTTGTGGATTAGGCAATGAGCACAACTCTATAAACAATGTCTATAAGAGCTAGAGAAAATCGTCTCCTTGGCTATACCACTATAATATGCTTCAAAGCACCGAGCAAAGCACACAATTACAAAAGTTGAAGGAGAGTAAATCATTCTTATTGGGTGCATTCATAGGTGGATTTCGACCACTCAAGCCTTCTAAATATGAGGATATTTTTAGAAGATGGGCAAAAGAAAAAGCGTTAGAGGAAGAAAAGAATTCTTTGATAAACAAAAATGGTTCATACATGTGAAGGAGGCAACAGACTTATAAATGTATCATTACTATAGATAGAATATATATGACTATAAATAAAAAATACTTAAACAATGAATTTCTCCATTTATTTGGAATAGGGAACCCTCAGTTAAATCCATATTGTTTAATGTAAATTTTTCTTCTTCATATATGTATATATGTATATATACACACTCCCAAAGTTCTTATCTAATCAATTGGAAGCTTATTTCTCATCGTGTATTATTTTGGTGTATTTATCTTTGACTCTTCTATAGTTCTATGTTTTTTAGAGTACAAGTTTTGTATATGTGAATCAAGTCACATTGGTTTGCCCTAATTTATCTTTTAGTTCAACAATTATCTTTGAAATGGATGCTATCAAAAGTAGGTAGGGGCGTCTTGATTTGTGCATTTTGTCTAAATTTAATGAATATGGCCTTCTATAATTCTTTTAACCAACCCAACCAACCCAATTGGTGAAAAAAGAGTCAATAAAGTAGAAAAAGTTTTAACCATACAAAAATAAGACCTATGACTAAAGAATTTTGCCAAAATGATTTGATTTTTGGACCAATAAGTCCATTTCTCATTTCTACTAGTATGTCCAATGCCATTTCTACAACCAAAGTAAAAATAAAAATGATTTTTTAATTTTTTAATTTTTAAAAACTTTGAAATTCAATATATGTTTTATACACAAAGAAGTGTAAAGGCTTTCTTGCAATGTGAGGTGAGATTTTGTTACAAATAGATAGCTTGGTAGAAGATTGCAAGAAACACTTCAAATTTTTGTCTAAAAAATGCAACTTTTGGTCATAGGATAAGTAGTATTATACAATTCTATACACTACTAGTAATATGTCTCAATAACGCCCTTGTAGATTTAAACCATTTGTTTAGGATGTTTATAGATCCAAACCAATCAATTCAAAACAATGCAATACTATTGACCGTTATGAAGTACTACATATAGAAGCTATAAGAACAAGAGTACAAAAGGGGTTTGTGGACCTTTCATTTTTAGTAAATCAAAAAATTTAGAAAGCTAAGAAAAATTCATTTTGCTAGAGAAGATTGAGCTTACATTATACCAAAAATTCCAATAGGAATTCTTTTTTTCTTTTCATAGCCTTCATGCAAAGGAAGGTTACTTTGAATCTTTGACCCCACATGTGCAACCAAAATGTTGCTATTTTCATAAAAACTCATAGTTAGTCCTTGTATTGTTAGTAGACCTTTAACAAGTCTAATTTGTAGCTTCCAATTTGCATTTTGGGTCAAAAATAGCACTTAAAACCCTCCAAATTGGCCAAGGTATACTTCCAATTAGGAGTAGGTTGAAAATAGTAAATTGATTCAATTTTTTTTTTAAAAATCACTCAATGTTTGAAGCTATTTGATATACCTTCATTCTAAAATTTATAATAATCTCGTGACACTAATGGACAAAAGATGCAGAAGTTATGAGTAAAAAAACACTTGTTTGAGGTCAAGGGGACAAAAAAATAACAAGTGTTTCTAGCAATCACCCTTATGCACAAAGGAATAGAAGGACTTTGTTTTGCTATATTTGGACATGTGATGTAAAAATTATGTTTAAAAGAAAATAAAAGATAGTTTGATTCAATCTTTTAATTTAATAAAAATAAAAAATCCATAACTTTCACACCATTGATTCAAACACTACAAAACAAAGTCTTTGCACCCCTCATTTTTGAGAGCTTTATACTAATATCATGAGTGTAATTGGGGACCTGTGATGTCTTAGATCCTAGCAAATCAAACAAAAGAAACAAAAATATTGGAAAGAAAACAAAGGAAATAAGATAATATAAGGTATAGATCAATGTTGAGGCCTTGTTTCATGCCTTTAGTTGTATCAAAAACTTTTGGCTAAGTTGTGTCTATTTGTCTCTTTCCACCTTCATTTTATAATTGTACCAATACGAAATTATATATAGGACATATTTTAGTTTATTTTCCATGCAGTTTTTTAAGTTGGATAAAATTTATCATTAATGTGGTTCTATATATTGTAGCACTATAAGGCCAAATAACAAAAAGGATTGAAGATTGTGACCTTTGAAAAAATAGTCCATGATCTTGTGATGGACTTATTGATGGAAGTAAAAGATTACATTACAACCAATCTTATATTGTGTTAAACTTGCTTGCAACTACAATAAAAATATCCCAAAACCACATTGTAAATTTCATTAAAATGGTAGTAATCTTTGTGCCATTTTTTAGATTGCAGTCTTTGAATTGTAAAAAATACATCTAGGATTGGTATACATTTTAGACATTCAAAATAGGTATGGATTTCAAACCTCTAGGATAAATATAGATTTCAAATTGTGTAGTTTAAATTTTTTTAGGACATGTCTAGATTTCAAACATCTAAGACTTATATAGATTTTGAACCACAAAATTTAAACCTTAAAAGTACCAAAGCTGCAGAATGGCCTACCATTTTCATGGAATATCTCAATTTTAGTGAATTTCACCATTAGTGTAGACAAGTGTAGAGATTAAGACCATTGAAAGTTTTTGGTGATTTTGGAGTAGATTTATCAATGGAAATGAAAGATTAGACTAAAGCCCATATTATCCCGTGTTAAATTTGCCTACAATTAAGATATCTCAATGTACATAGAAGTTGAGAAGGATAAGATTCAACGAGACCTTTAAAAAAAGTTGTTGAGTTGATTAAGGAATGGACTTTTTGATGGACATAAAAGATTAGTCTACAACCAATCTTATTTTCTACCAAACCTACCTTCAATTACAAATGCCATATTTAAGTGTATATAAGGATGGAGACTGGAACCTTTAAAGAAGAGTGATTGATTTTAGAGATGAAATATAACGGATTACAAGGAATTTTATGCTCTCCCTTTCAACCGGCAACTCTCAATAGTCCCCCCAATTTTACCACTCCAAAGAAAATTGTAGAACGTATGATATCATTAACATTTTTTGTGTGGTCTTATTAACATTCAAGTATTATGCAATTTCAATAATACATACCAAATTTGTATTCCAAAAAAACAAAATTCCATTTTTGGTGAATTGTTTCATTAAATTTCAATGATGCTAGTGTGTGAGCATGAACATGCGAGCATATGAGCTTCTAATATGTATGTAAGTAGATATACAGTCAGACTTCAATAAGTGTTATCTTGATAAGTGTTACCTTGATAAGTGTTAAAACTCTATATGTGTTATGGAGATTTCTACTCCCTTAAAATTAAGACTAGTGAGTGTTATGTGTTAAGTGTTACACAATGTCGCGCTCCCGACTTTGTTAATTTTACCTTGGTAAGTGATAAGTTTACAAAGAAAGGCTTTTTTGTAAGAGCCATCGCTTGAGGGGAGATAATTTTGAGGTAAAGTAATAGTTTCTAGTTGCAAAGTGACTCTAGATGTCCATTCTAGAAACTAATTGATAGGTAGAGGTAGAAGAGGTTGCTACTGTATTGGAACAACTAAATTTGATATCCTCTGAGACTAAAACCTCTAACATGAATGTTCAAGAGTATTTAAATTATGAGCTCGAGTTTGATTTGAATAACCCTTATTAGCCCATTGATGAAGAAATTATTGAAATGCTTCCATCTCAACAACAAGGTAGTGAATACAAAGATAGTGATTCTGATGAAACTAATCCTCATGATATAGTAGAAGAGGTTGTAGGCTTTCAAGATGTAGGTAGTGCTCTTCAAACTTTGAAGAAGTTTTTGGAGCAAAGACCTAATGACACCATGTTATCTATTAGGAATATTGAAGCATTAGAAAAGGAATTAGAATCTTGGCTTGTAGCAAAAACTCGCCAAAGTACTATTGATTCATTCTTTCGATGGACTTAGATGAATAATGAATCAATATTTTGTAATTTCATCCATTTTTTCTATAAATGTTATGTATTTACCTTTTTAATTCTTCTAACTGTTATTTTTTATAAGTGTTACAAATCATCGGCATCACCCTCTATAAGTGTTATGTGTTACTAGTGTCTAAGTGTTAACTAAAAGTATGCTCCCAACCCTTAATACTTATCGAGGTCTGACTGTACTACCACCTTTGAAGGTGTTTATAGTAAAAATGCCAGTAATATAGGTACCTATAGTATAAATATACTCTTATTATAAAAGTTTTCTATAGTATAAGTACCTATTCTGTAGGTGCATCATCTTTGAGGCTCATAAGCTCACACTTCTATGCTCACATACTAGAAACCGTGCATTAAATTTGAATGATTTTACATAATAATTCATTGAAAAATATTGATGATGAGTTTTAAAATTTGATTGCAACAATATGTAAGAAATATGTATACGCACATCTTTCTTTCAATAAGCATCTCCAAAAAATATTTATGATTTCCTCAAAATAGTTTCAAAAATTAAGGTTATAATGTTCAGATTTTGAAAAATAGATATTTCTTCATTGTAATTTAATTTTGGCTAGGCAATTATTCCTTCATGGTCAAATGCACAAAATTAGTCTCAATGTGAAGGTCAAATAGAAAAATCTAATTATAACATCAAAATATCTATTTTTCAAAATTTGGACATTATTACTTCAACCTTTAAAATTATTGTGAGGAAATTCTAAAACTTTTTGGAGATGCTTTCTAAAGAAACAATGTGCATATGGATGTTTTCTACTTATCTATGCAATCAAATTTACAAAATTCATCACCACGTTTTTTCAATCAATTATCATGTAAAACTATGAATTTTTAATGAAATAATTCACCAAAAATAAAATTTTGCTTTTTTGAAATTCAAATTTTGTATGCTTGATTGGATTCACATAAGAATTGAATGTTTATTATGCAAAACAAAAAATGTCATTTTTATTCTATACTAAACCAAAAAAATCAAGATGCCAAACAGGGAAGACGATTTAGAGTTGTTGGGTACTATACATAGGTGTTGAGATTGGGACCTTTGAAAATTTTGTGATCTCATAATGGATTTCTTGATGGAGGTGTCAAGATCAACTTCCAACTTATTTTATGCCTCTATTATTTATAGAATTGAATTTGACAAGGTGCAAATAATCTAAGGTAGAAAGTTCTACTTGTCTTTTAAGGAAATTTGATTGAAAAACACTTCAAGATGTTTTACCTCCTCCAAATTTAGTTCTAACCCTTAGATGCTACATTTATGGACCTCCTACCTTATAGGGTTGAATATATATTCCATCAATTATTTATTCTATGAGGTCAAAAGGAAAATCACAATATCAATCTCTAAACTAGATGCAGTGAATATCCATGCTTCAATCCTAGAATCAAGGTCCATATTCTTAATTAATGGAAGCCTAAGGTCAATTTACAATAATCTTATTTTCAATATTTTTAATTTTTTAGAATTTAGATAGGAGCACCTATAACCATCAAAATAAGCAATTTAGTAGAGTTAAAGGTATCTTTTCCTAGAAAAATATTTTTATAGTATTAGCAACTGAAAATAATGAATTTAAAAAAAATAGAGTTTTTGGATAAGACATCTAATTTCTATGAATTTTCAAAGTAGAACTAACTACGGCACTCTATACCACCTTCTAGTAAATCTACCTTGATTCTCACAACAAAATCTAAAAAGTTCGGAGTTTACCAATCAAAATTAAGAACAGATGATAGTTTTGAGGTACTCTTGAAGACAATTTAAGGACACTCTACTTGCTAGTTATGAGTGCGTGCGATAATGGTTATGGATACTACTACCTTAGTAGCCAAGCTCAAATGCTAATTCAAACCATTTTAGGCATAGTTTCCTTAATCCTTGAAGGATAGACTAGTAACCATGAAAATCATGCATTTTGATACCGTATGACATCATCTAATTTGAAAAAACCAAAAATACTCATTGGTAGTTAATGAAAAGATGCAATTCTTTCCTACAAGGAAAGATTCTTTGACATTCAAAGGACGTCAGACAGCCACGGCGGCATTCAAGGGTTAAGCATAACACATTGAAACTTTCAAATGATATGTACTCATTACTAGTGGTCATGTATCCATAATATATCATATGAAACCTATGCAATCATGAACCTATACTGTAATTACAGGTACTGAACTTCCCCCAAGATGATGAAAACGGTCGAAGACCGGGAGACTCACCGTAGTCCCACTCCCGAACAAAGTCGATAGAACCTTCACTAGTAACACCTGAAATCCAACTAAGAAATTGCATTGCATAACGGTGATGCTCAACTCAAACCGTCCATTAAAACTTGCTTAGCAACGAACTCTTGTACAAGTTTCCTACTCACGAGCTGATGGGCTTCATCGAAAAGAAACCCACTACTACTATCTGGCAGCAAAATGGGAGTATAATACAGTCCTTCAAGTGGACCTAAAAATCATGAAAGGTTTGGAGAGAATAATTTGGGGAAACTCCACCATAGCGGCCTGGCTTAGCCAAATTCAATAATACAAGGTCGAACATGGAGTGCTTCAGGCTTCATCTCGGTCTCAATGCACGTCTTCCACCTCGATAATCGTCAAAAAGCTCATGTCTAATTGTTGGTCAAGGAACACATTTGGAAACAAGCCTCGATAGTAAGACGTAAATACGCAGCATGTGATGAAAACAAAGCAAAAGAATTACCTCACACTCAGCTACAATTAATACCAATGTAAGAGGGGTTGTCTATAGATGATAAGTGGGGAATTTCCTTCAAAGGTTTCAGAAGGAGAATACTGTGCAGTCACTGGGACATGACAAAGCTTAAAATTAGCACTGTCAAAGCAAAAATACGTATATACATATCAAACCCAACTTAGGAAACAAAACCACTGCCTTTTAACCTCAGTCCCCCAAAGTGGCGGCTTCCTCATCTATAGGAGTTTAAATCATTTATGAAGCGTCACGGCAGGTAAAAAAGATAACACAAAAGGAAAGAAAAAACATTCTCTACATTCTTCAACAGTAGAAATATGTTTGAAAGTCACCATAATGGACTGATAGCTGGATTTTTTTATTTTAGCTTGTGGATTGACGGGTTAATAAAAACTCAACGGAAACATAGCTGGAAATGATGCAATGGAAGCTAGCTTCCCAAAGCGGAAAGACTATCAAAGAGAGGATACTTTGAAAAATCCAAATGATGAGAGATAATTCCGCTAAGAATAAGTTCTGATCTGTAGACCTGGGCTCCTGCAAAAACAAATAGATCAAATTGTAAGGCCCAGAAAGATTTTTATCACTAAACAATACAGTACAATAATTCAACGTAGCATTGAAGCTAGAATATTAGAGAGGCACAGGAACTAAGACGTAGTTGCCGTTGGTCAGGTTACGAAAGAACCATCAAACCAAAGATCACAGTACAAGCTACTTGGCAAGAACGTATCTTTTCTATGAACATTAAAAACTTTCAAATGTCCTTGTTCCAACCACAGCAAAACTCGAGACCGAAATAAGGTGGTGGAGGTGGAACCTTGATCCAGGTATGGAACACAAACTTCAAGATCGTCCTCATTTGCTATCACAATACAGAAGTCTTCATTCTGAGCATTCGGCGCTGGACCCTCATACTCCTCTACTACCTGTAAAAGGTGAAAACGAGAATGATTGTGAATTCTTTCCCATTCTCACGCCAAGCTACGCTGGTTTGAATTCCGAACAAAATATCTTTGGTTTTATCTGCTCGGTCAAACAAACTGATAAATAGAATTTAGTAATACTGGTCGGGGAGGGCAGACGGTAACGTCTGCTATATTTGCCTTCTCATGCCTTTCTCCCTATGCGCAAAACACTGGCTACATTTGTTCAGTATACCTGAAGTAAAATCTCAGAACATACTACAGCATAACAACAATATGGAATGTACCAGATTCAACTTCATACCTGACCACCAGCTGCGAGGACTATGGCAGCTATCGCCTGAGGCTTTGGGCTGATATTTGGAGTCAACAACACCCTAATTCCCTGCAATAAAGGTTTCTGTTGGGCTGCCAAAATTGTGGAGCGCATTGAAAATCCCAATTCTCTCTCCTTCTTATCATCTTGCAGAAGGAAGTTTCTCTCCTCAATGAAACAGTTCGCTAAATGACAGCTTTCGAGCCATGCAAATGTGACTACAAACTTCCCTGCTGCCATGGATTCGAGCATATTTCCAGTTCTCACAAACTTCTCCGCTACAAAGTGAGTGCAATCAGCAGCTTTTCTCGTTACTTTTCCATCCAGCCTTTCAACAATCTGTACCCCGAAAGAGTCCACTCATCGTTATCTAAATGCACTACAAATAACAAGATAGGCATCCAGAATTTAAAAATAAAATATTTGAAGAGGAAACTACAGTAATTTATGAGCAAAAATGGTTCAAACCTTGCGTTGTTTCTTCACAGTGTCTTCTGACAATCCATGACTAAACAGAACAGAAACGTTTGTTCCTCGTCGAGTTCGTAAACTCCCTTCTGTGCTCACAGAAGCACTTCCCTCTGGATTAAACTCCATAGCATTATTCTCCGAGGGTAAAGCCGCAAATAGAGGATCTCTTCTTCTGCGTACAGTCCTCATGCGCATCCCCTTACCTGCCGGAGGTACCGCAAACGATGGATATGGAAATTGTGCATTAGCCTCCTCAATAACTTCAGGTTTCACACTCGCACCCCGTCCTCTTTTTCCAGTAACGAAAGGCGAAGGTGCCGGTTGCAGCACAGGTGTAGAGGGACTAGATACATCTGCGATGCTTCTGGTCCGCGTCATCCTCAAACGACTATCCTCAACTGATGGGTCAATATGACTACCTCTCTGATCTGAGGTTTCCTCATTTTCATTTTCTGATTGATCCGGGCTACTGACGTCGTCCCCCTCCATCCCGTCATTGTCACTTTCACCTTGAAAGGTTGCAGACGACGTACTTGTCCTGGCATCCTGTTCAATTTCATTCTGCAAATCACGCTCGTCATCAACCATTGAGACTTTAGGAGCTCCTTGGACTACTCCAGGACCTCTTCTAACACTTCGTGACCTCTTCTGGACCACTTGCGGAATGGTTGGTCCAGGCTCCGTGCGATTGTCATCGTTGCAGCTTCTGCGCAATTGTCTTAAACTTCGGGTTTTGACCCCATCCTCACTACGCATATCGCCTATGACATCAGCCCCTAAGAGTTTTTCGGCTTCTGAGAGCCTCATTCTTTTCTTCCCCTTTGCAGGCAATTCTGTGTCCACGACTGCCTTTCCGTCGTCCTTGTCCGTGTTGTCAGTAATTATTTTTCGCCGTCTGCTTAAGGTCTTCGCAGGAACAATGAACTGCAAAGAAAATCGAACACCCAAACAGTTGTGAACAATAAATTCAGCACAGATACACAATATATCAACCACGTACACAACGAATATTGCCTCACCATAGGATCAGCGCCACTGCTTGTAGGACTTGAAAGAATATCCGCGTCTTCATGCACTTCATCCTGATCCTCGTGTGCTTCATTCTGATCTTCATGCGTTTCATTTTGATCCTCAACTTCTTCTTCAGCCGTTAACCTTGCTTTCTTGGCACTTCGATCTCGCAGCATAATTGTAAGGCTCCTCCTTTTCCGAGAAGTAGATGTGTTCTTTTCCATCTCAATCTCCATGTGCATTGTCCCCTCAGGTGAGGAATTGTTTCCTGGAAGAAGAACTGCATCTGCATTACGAAGACACTCACGCTTATAAGGCAACAGAAAGGTAATGAGATTTTCTATATGCATGTCTTAACCCAAAAATTATGCATTA
This sequence comes from Thuidium tamariscinum, assembly GCA_947034885.2. Lineage (NCBI taxonomy): Eukaryota > Viridiplantae > Streptophyta > Bryopsida > Hypnales > Thuidiaceae > Thuidium > Thuidium tamariscinum. Next base: position 42,785,989 of record OX344750.2, on the reverse strand, counting down.
ACATTCGCATATAGAAGTAGCACATATCAACATACCCTGAAGTTACAAGTCAGATGTCATAAAACATAAAGTGATTGAAGAATGAGTTGCTCGAATCAATTACTTTCACAAACTATACGTCTTTCAATTCCCAGGACTTTCTGTAGAGCTCACAAATGACCAGTAGGCATTGTCACTTAGCAAAGTCATAAAAACATCAAATCACGTAGACACGGGAAAGAAAAATGGGTTATGAGAAAAAATGGCCAATATAGCATCCTCCACCAACCTGGAACACGAATATTTTCGCGCCTGTTTCTGGTACCCTGCGACCTCCTCCTGGTCAGAATTTGTGCTCCGTCAGGCACTTTCCCCTCTCTCTCTCCTTGGGCTCTGTTATGTTCCATTAAATCTTCTGACTTTGACCCTCTCGAACTAGAAAGCCTTCGCAACCCAGGCCTCACGACATTGAGAAGATCGTCGTCAGCGACCTCCGCAGGTTCCGCTAAATTCCCTCTCAGCCTCTTCGTCTCATTGGCAACATTGTCACCTTTAAAACCAGTTCCACGTTCCTGGGCCACGGCGGATTCCAATGCAGAGCTCAATGCGGTTGCATTGTTACTGCAAGCTTCACCCTTGCCCTGTAGTTTTGCTGATAGACGCTTTGTACTTGCCAGATCAAGCGGCGATTTTGGCTCACATATTCTGTTGAGATCGTTCTCAGTTAGAAGCATACTCAACCTTTCACCTTCGGGTAAAACAGCTAAGCCCTTGTCTTTGACTTTACTCGTCGTTTGTGCAAGATGATTCTGCTCTGCTTTCTTTTTCCACCCTGCTTGGATTTCTTTAATGAGGCTCAAAGAACTATTTGCTTGTGGACCCTTTGCTAATGGGGTGTCCTCAAATTCAAATACTTGCAAAGCTGGATTCGTAAGGACTGGGGTAGCTGGGGGTAATCCAGGGAAAGACTTCCTATATTTTCTTGGAGGTGATGCGGGGGTTACATCAGCAGTGTTCAGCCACACTAGCTTGTCCACCATGTCCAGTGCTTGAGCTTGTACCTCTTCGCCTGGATCCTGCAATTGAAAAATAAATGAGTAGCCACACAACGAGACTATTGAACGTAAGTCTTTCCAAGAACTCACTTGAAAGTCGCAAAACTCTTGGACTAGGTGTAGCCACATCCAAACACATTGAATGAAATACTGAGAATAAAAGCACTTTCAATGTAAGCTGAAATTGATTAGCAGAGTAGGCATGAGAAGTACCAATGAATCTAAATAGTTCATGCTACTCGTTGGAGATGGCAACCTTGGCCCGAATGAACTCCGAGGTGGCAATGCCGTTTTCATTTGCGAAAACCTCGTCTCACTTCCTGGCGTTCCTGAAGTGCCATTATAAGGAGGACCTGGAGTATAGGAAGTTCCAAACAGAGACCTCACCCCTGAAATAGAGGCCTGGGGGCTAATGGCACCCTGTTCAGCCACCTCAGTTTGCCCACTGGTGAGTATTCTAGGACCCTGGTTACTATCCTTCGGAAATGAGAACTCTTGCACAGTGCTTGAGCCTGGAGCGCCAATTCTTTCCTCCTGATTCTTTTTCCCTTGACTGTCCCCTCTAGATCCATAATCGCGCATCCACTCTGGCTCAGTTGGAGGGATTTCAGGCCCGTGAGTACTCTTTCCAGTATCCCTTCTAATTCCAATTTGAGTGGGGCTTCGTGAGATATGATCGTCAAGTTTCACTTTGGGAATCCACGTTAAAGGCTGCATGGCTGCTAACCTTATGGACTCGGCATGAACCGTGCCGACACTGATCTGAAATGGTGACCCTTCTGAAGCCTCAGAAGCTGACGGAATTGCCAATAACTTACTCTCAGTAGTGACACTTGGTAAATCCAGACCAGAGGAAGATGATGGTTTAGATCCACCATCTAGCATAACACTGCCTCCAGACCTGTTGGAGTCAACATCACCCTTAATTTCGCAGGGCATCGCCTTGGCATCTGTAGCCACCTCCTTGGGATGACTGCTAGAAACGATGCCAAGAAACTCCTTCCCAGGGGTCGAGATTAATTGCGTATCACCGTGCCAGACGTGATATTGATTGACCAACTGCGTGGCAGGAGTTGTGACCAACTGCGTCCCAGGAGTTGAGACCAACTGTGTCTCAGGAGTTGAGACCACCTGCGTATCCTGATTCCTCGGTTCACCATAAAACTCGCAATCCATCTCTTCCTCAAGGCTGACGTTGAGATCCATATCAAACTCAAACATCCGTTCCTGACGAAACTCTGAATTTGGTTTTCCCTTCCAAAGCACTTCCTGCTGGTCTAACAAGAGAAAGCAGAGGGTAAAATGAGCGTGATACAGTAAATTTGTGAACAGTACAAAACCTCGTGAATATGGCTATTATTACATCTAATTATGGCATTCACATTCTCTACCTTACTGAAAACAAACAGGCTTGGACGAATAGCCCTCTCCAGCAAGGCAACTATTGCCAAGGAGATGTTAAAATATACGTCGCACATACGTTCAAATGAAAAATGTTTAGAACTCCAACATCCCCAACTCTTTTCTCATTACTCCCCTACAAGAAGAAAAGAAACCACTAAATACAACGCAAATTAAATCGTCTTGAAGCTATTTAAAACATAAATTCTAATAGAAGTGGTTTGCATTTCATGAAAGATGCCGACTTCAAGGAAAAATACAAATCCATAATCTTTATAAACGCACAGCGTAACATTGCCTGAACTTGTAATTGGTGCAGTGGTTTGGCTTATGAAACGGAACAAGTCATGAGCCAAGAGCCTCACTATGCCGAAGCACCAAGATACAGGTGAATCTCTCAAAGATTCTGAATAATGTGTACATTTAAGTAATATATAAGACGTAGTTCGGTGAATTTTCTTGTATGTCTCTTAATGCTTGGGAGGTGATCACGCAATCAGCCTCAATGACTTTCAGTAACTCACCTTGCCTCGAGGTGGTGGCTTCATCCTCTGTGTCTGAGTCTGAATCTAAAACCTCCGTTCGTTCTGCCTCGTCCGCAGTCTCTGCATCTGATTTAACGCTCTTATGCTGCAACTCCAGGTCTGCACATTCCAGTTACACGGGCTTGTGAGTAAAGAATCAGGATGAAGAACTACTATCCTAGAGTTTTCACTCCTTCCACACGTCAAAAGAAGTCGCTCACAGAGGTGTTGGCAAAACCTGAGCCTCTAAGTGCCCAATCTACAAATTGGAAGTGCAATTAGAAAGCTAATAGTCGACAATAGTCGATTATAGTAATTCAAAACATGTTTCTATTATTCAAAAGTGCAGAGTATGGTTTCATTTTCTCTATTGGTACATTTCATTACTTTCCTTAAAGCTCCCTGATCGATTTCTATCAACTCCTACACATATGGAAGTGAACAAACTTGGCCACTCGGACAATTTAGTGGTTACCTTCGATCCTGTCAAGAGCTCAAATAGTTATGGCAACTACAGATTTTCCAAAAGAAATGGCATATTCCTCAAACAAATGCAATGCTGCTAATGGAGAGAGGGATTTCAACTCAGAAACCATGGGCTCGGATACAGGTCATACCTTTAGAGTGATGTCCACGAGAAAGGTGCGTCAATTTGCCCACCTCCTGTTGCACGTTGCCATAGCAGCCTAAATCATAATTATCAAGCAACTGAGTTTCCTGATAGACTTGCGTCCCTCCCAGTTTGTGTCTGTTATTCTCAGTGGTGACCGGCGAATCGAAGAGTCCTCTACCTCTACGTCTCTCCTCGTGATCAACTTTACTGTAGTGAGCAGCATTATAGTGCTGCAGCAGTTGTGTTTCTTCGTAAACCCTATCGTAATCACTATCTGAGCCATCCTCTTCTCCTGCATGTCCTTGCCGTTGCTCATCTCCCTCTTCATCTGACTCTTCATCAAAATCCTCATCTGACTGCTCTGGTTGTGCCCGAGAAAACTGTCGAGTGTAGAAGTCATTGCTTAAAAGATGATTTGACTCCATTCTAACATAGTCTCCTGCGACACCATAATCCGCTTATCAATGCTGTTGTCTAAAAAGAAAAACTTCTGCATAAAAAACAATATCAAGCTTCAAACCAAGAAAACACCAGACACTTGGAATCCTAGATAGGCCTAAATGCTCCTGGTTTCCAAAGAAAAATGGTCATAGCTCTCGGAAACATCACTGTATTTCACTATACTTAAGAGGCAAGGGATATTTTGCAATGGATAGAAGTTTATGAAAGTAACTGCTCCGATAAAGAACATTGTATTCAAGTTCTTGATGAAGTACTGGTCGCGACGCAGTTAACAAGGTAAGAAAGGGTCTTACCACTGGACCAAGATTTTAAGGGAAGGAAGTGCCGACCTTCCCTGTTCGGCACAAGCTGATTAATATTCTTATTAGATGAGCTCGGCAACCAGCTCCCAGATCCTCCATCACTTGAATTGAAAGATGACCCACCACTTTCGTCATCCTCCATGACTTTCTACCACTGCCAGCATCTTCACAGCACCACCCGGCACTTCCAGGGTTTCGTCATTGGTTCTCTCCAGGTCTCAACGGGTATAAACTTCAGCACAATTTACAACCTGCAATAGAGCAGAACGAACTTGCTCAGTCTACGGGGGAATTCTTCTGAGTGCTAGTCAAAAACATGGAGCTAATCCAATACCTCTGGCGATATAAACGTCACACAATACTCCCATAATTTAGTTACAAATTACTCAAGCGTTTCTGAAGTTGGAGTAGTGGTGTCCTTCAAATGCGACGAAAGGTGTCGCCAGCAGAGTTGATCGCAACGGAAAAAAATTAGGAAACCAAAGTGGAATCGAAGCCTGTGATGCACCGGTAATGAAATTTTCTACTACACTAAGGTCGAAGTGCAGTCCCGGATTTCAGCCTTCACACAATTCTCTCTTTTCTACGTTGACGCCTCCTCTTCCAGAATTGAGTCAAACTCTGAGGCCCGCAGAAGTTAAGGAACCAGGAATTCACGGTGCCGAAATCCCCATATGCTCACGACTTCTCTCGCGAGTAAGACATCGTCGGTAGCCAATACTAATTGTAGAGAAGCAGAGACAGCTTCGTACACGCACTCAACCTCGCTCATTGACTAAGACAAGCTTCACCTCCCTCTCCTCACACGCCAAGCTTTGGTAGAATTCGATCAAAAGAAAAACAATCAACTAGCCGTTTTAAAATAAATTCAGCGATGTCATCGCAATAGCCAGAGCACGCACGACCTGCACGACGAAACCCCTCCCTCGATCGCCAAAAAACCGACACCGCAAATAATCTCTAAATAGAAAGCCTAATCCGCAAGCTTCCACGCCAGTAGGGTTACAACCAATGACACAGTCACACCACTCGTCTCTGCCGGGATACCGCCAAAGCAACCTCTCCAAGGCACCCTCTCCGAAACCTGAAAACAGCAGCCCTGACTAAGCCGTCTCATCAACCCTCAACAGCATCACCACCGCCATCGCCCTCACCGGAACAAAAACCCAACCACTCACCAACAATCATCCGAATCACACAATCTCCAGCCGTCACTCGCAACCCGTCAATCCGCTCCTAAATTCCAATCATCCAGACCCCAAAACAACACCACAAGGAAGAAGACAACGGTTGGAAGCGGGAGTTGAAGCTCCGTGACGAAGAAACTCAAGGCGCTCCCTGGCTATGGCGGTCGGCGTTCATCAAAGCGCTGCAAACTCCCCGTGAGCGAAGGAGAATCAGTCCCGGGAGACGCAGAAGACGACTTCTGAAGCCAATTTCGCTCCGCCTTATTTACTTTATCAAACCCTGGAAACGGTACTACCCAGGCACTACTAACTTAACTGTGGCCCTCCATCCATCAGTCACTCCCACGCAGCTGGCCGCCCGCCCCGCCTCGGCCAGTGGTGGACCACCCCTTCCCAGCAGATTCCTACTGTTGACGATTCCCTCCCGGGAGAGAGCTCTGTCTGCAACTCTCTGACGCCCTGTCTGCAGCGAGCTCAATGGCTGGCTGGTTCCGCACGCTTTAAGGGCGCCCCTGAATTAGGGTTTCGGCTCAATTCGCAACATTCGTTTCGGAAACTCTCGAAGAAGTTGCATTCAACATCCCCGCGCCTTTCCAATTGAATGTGGGGTGAGGGTTGATGAGAAAACACAGAAAGGTACCAGTCCTTGTGAAGCTGTGGACACCCACAAAATGATTGCATTCCACATTCAAGCAACATTCATCAATGTGGGGGGCAATCAGAAACAATCAGTTGATAAGCAATCCTCCACTGAGAGAGAGGGAGAGAGAGTCTGTTTTACATTATAATTCAGCAAGTTATAGGTCTAATTCTAAAGGAGTGGAAGGGTTAAGCTCTTTGCAGCTTCAAGGACAAGCTCCCTGGGACAAGTGGCTTACTTAGTCCTGACAAGTCAGGAAATCGAAGTGTCAATTAAAGTAATCTCAATAGAGTAAGGTAACAAGTTCATAAATGAACCAGGGCTTTTCTTTTTTTGGCTTTTTGGTGCCAGATTGCAGCGGAAAAAAATAATCTAGCTAAGAAATGCTATAAAAATGCCAAAAAATTTGGATGAAATCGCCAAATAACTTTGAAATTAAAAGTAATAATAGATGAAATCGTCTAATTGTAGATGAAAACCATACTATACATCCAATAAGTAGGTGAATGTTGCAATTTGGAGCACCACTATAACATTTTATGGTGCCACTATGGCACTTTTTCAAAAAAGGTAAAAAAAAAAAGTCCTAAAATGAACCATCTAAGGGCTAGAACTGAATTTTAGGGAGGTGAAATATATTTAGATATTTTTTAGTAAATTTTCCTTGAAAGATAAATGGACTTGACATCTAATCCAAGTTGTTTCATATTTTTTTAGAGCTTTGTGAAATTAGTTATTAAATTATGAAATTGATTGAATGGCACAAGGCTCCAAAAAGACCCACCTCCTAAAGTGTACATTGTTTGTACATTGTTGTAGGCTATGAAAAAAAAACATGTATAAATGTTGTACATTTTATGAAGTGGGCCATTTTAGAATGTAAGCGGTTTTGAAGTTGCTATCTTATTGAAAAAAGGTAGTCTTCATATTGAGCTTGATTCAATGACACATGGCACTCCTAATTGTAGTACCTATGTCAAATATGTAGGACCTCCTACATCTTTGAGAAGTTACAAAATGGACACATACTCTTTTTATATGGTGTTATATTTGAACATATCAAGGCTTAAATTTTAAAATGACATTCAAATGAAATATGCTAATTGTTGAATTCTTAAATGTAATAATGTATTGACACATTTGAGTTATTTGTAAAGTCCTCCCCACTTTGGGCATGACTTTTTTTGAAGTTGAAAAGGCAACTATAGTTGAAGCGTCAAACTTTTTTGCAAAATACTTATGTCATACAACTTCAAAAGTGAGGACCAAACTTTTTTAGGCACCATTTTGATGGAAAAATAAGTTTCATACCCACTTTTATTTTGACTTTTTTAACTCAACCGGCTTTTTCACAAAACTCACGGGTTTAAACCCCGGTTTAGTGTACTTTACGAATTTAAATGTTTACAACTACAAGAGATACCTTTGTTTCAAATTTTATACAAAACTAACATATGATGCAAAACTTATGAACTCAATTGTAAAATATAATTTTTATATAAGGAGTCAAATATAGTATAGTATGTACAATTTTTTGCAAATTTTTTAAGAGTTAATTGCTCATGCTCATATAAAGTGAAAGATGAAGACTCCTATTTATGTCATTTTTACTATATTAATTCATTCATAAAAATGATCTACATCCAATTTTTCAACAATACACATAGCCTAATGTAGAGCATGTTCATGTGTGCATTTAATTTGTAGTAACACACATAGTTGCCATAGTGTCTAAAACCTTCTATGTTACTTGTTTGGAATTCTAAAACACTACTTGTGAATACTATTCATGACACTAGTGTCTAAAATAAAGTTGGATGATTGATTAGAGGGTTTGCAAATTTGAAGGGCTTCTCTCTAAATCCCTTTCATGATAGTAGTTGATTGGCTAGCCCCTAATGCTCTACATGAAGCAAAAATTACCATACAATAGCCAAAATCTAGTATACTTTTGAAAAAACTGAGCCTAATAGAGGTTGTATTAGTGTACATTTTTTTCCCCTTCCTTTTTTTAACTCCCAACTTTCTTCAATGTTACTACATCAATTTATTGTTTCCATTCCCGTTTCCATTGAAGATTTGTTCAAAGCTTCCTTACATGCCAAGAGGATTGGCAATGAATTGTTGCACTTTGCCTAAATTCCTTTGCCTAAATTTGGTAGAAAAAGAACCATCCATCCAAATTAGTTTGCACTTCTATTAAAGGACCTTTGGTAAGCCACCAAGTGTTGATGACCTATGGGCTCAAATCAAGCATGTAGGATCACATAGGAAATTCCCAAAAGCTCACTTAACCCCTAAAGCCCTAAATTGCGTTTTTTGAGAACATAAATTTTTTGGGCAACTCATTACGGATGGAGTTTTTCTTTTTTTTCTTTGAAGTTTTGATAAAACATGTGCCCAAGGAGTAGCTTTGAGGCCCAACAATTTTCATAACTTTTGACTACATGGTTAAAAAGTTATGGTAGGATATGTTGTTTTCTTTACTCGGCGGGCAGCCTGGGCAGATAAAAAAAATTCTTCAAAAATTACTTTTAAGAAAAATAAAAATTTTAATTTTGTTTATTAGATTTTTATCTAAAAGTAAATCTTTGAATCAATCCATTCCGATCAATGAGTCAAAAGTTATGAAGATTTTGAGTTTGAGGTAGTTTGTGGCTAGTAACAAAATCTCTACAGTACAAAAAATGTTTGAAATTCTTCATTTAATTCAATTTTTCATATTTTTGGAAAAAAATAAAAACAGAAGGTGTAGATTGTTTATTACAATATTTTAACCATTGGGATTGAAAATTTTCAATTCCATGAATAAAATGTTCACAATTTAGTATTTTGGCTCATTTTTTACTTCTTTCTACTTACTTATTTTTTCCTATATGTTGTACAATTCCAAATGGTTTGAAATTTTTTGAGATTGTAGCCAACTTGCATTGAAGTATGAATTCAAAGAGTAACCACCATTTTGAATTTTTTTCCACACAAATGTGACCTTGTGAAGCGCAGCTGCCTAGATTTTCGCAAGGATAAAAAAACCATTATATTTGTCAATTCAAATGCTTATATCTTGCAATCTACACTATGGAAATTTCTGAAATTTTTTCCACATGTTTACAAACCACCTTACTATAAGATCCTACGGTTACATGAGTCAAAAATGTGTTTTAAAAAATAATTGCACTTGTATTAGAAATGGCAGTTTTAGAGCATTTTTGGTGAAAACATAGTAAAAAACCTTTAGGGGTTAAATAGTTTCAATTGACCTCATTACAAGTAGGATATTTAAAGCAACTGCCCTACCACAAGTAAAATATTTAAAGCAACTACCATTTTCTGTTCAATGAAAAGGCTTTATATATATGTATGAAGACCTAATTCTTCTCTTTGCAACAACCAATTTTGTTGATTGATTGGCGTAGAATGCTCCTCAAGCAACAAGCTAAAGCATTTTAGTGGCATTTATGCATAGTGCCCACCCACCAATACATATTTAAGCATTTAAGTTCACACTAAACATCTACCACTATTATCTTCCAAATCTAATTTTCCATACTAAATAGTGGAATTAAATTGCAAGAATAATTGCATTGCCTTATCCCAAAAATAACTTCATTTTATAAGCCATCAAAATCAAACAAAAATATCTACAATATTTCTTTGTGTACACATGAAAATTCATGAATCATGATTACAACATCTAATTCAAAAATAGTGCATTCTTGTGCAATAACAATAATGATTTATATAGTGTCAAATGTCAAGAAATTAACCCTAATTTCACTACTTTGTTTAGTGTCTTTTTACTTGGGCAGTGGGCACTTAGGGTTCTTCCCGCCTTCACCTTTGTGGGAGATACGTACTGTACAGTCGCAGCTGTTCAAATTGCTTCGAATTGTTTTTGGTATTCCTGTGCTCTTGAACAGTTTTGGGTTTGGTACGTCGCCATTCAATCGTCTATCGCAATTCGTTTGAGAATCGGAGACACTACTGTTAACAGACGGGTATTGCAATTCCGGTGGATGCAGCCGGCGGCGGTAGTAAGTCATGAATTAGAAACCGCACATTCGATTCCAAAATTGGCAGGGGAATTCATTCGATGACACAGATACAGACAGAGAACGCGTTCTGGGAGCGATGAATTGCTTCAATGTGTGACCAAGTAAGAGTCTCGGTCTTAACCTAATCGTGCACTGAAATTTGCCGAGGGATTGGTTCATTTGAGCAATTCAGGTCGCAGCAATTGGAAGTTTTGTAAGAGAATTGCTTTGGGTTCTCCTCGAGGAGATCTTCTTGCAGATATTGTGCAATTCGAGTCCTGACTCAATTTGGGGTGGTTTGTTTTCTAGTCCTGCCTTTGTTGAAGTTTGTGGAGAAAATGATTGCATTCTTGTGACTTCATATGCATGCTGTGACTCGGGCTGTGAAAATATCACGGCGACATCGATCTTTGGAGTGATAAACTTCCTTGCGAAAAAAACGTGTGTTGAATGCTAGTGTACAAATCTTGAATTGTGAACCCTGCATTGCTCTTGTAGATAAGCTCTACTTGTCTTGGATCTAGTGAAGCTGAAATTGACAATGGCGATGGCGGAGAGCATATGAATCCTAAACCTGACCGTCTTTAAACCCTAAACCCTAAGCCCTAAACCTGGTGCAGCGTCCTCGCAGTAACGACTTCTTCGCCAGGAGGATCGCATGCTTCGGACGGTTGACAATGTACTTTCTCCATTTGCTAAGACTAAAATATTATCGACAATTGAAAGCGCAACGCTGCTAGAAATGACTATACGATCAGTGGATTCTTTAGAGTTCTTCGAATGTAGGTTGTGTTCATCTTTGAAGCCCTACTGATTATAGTTATTTTCTTCGTTAAAGTGACCAGGGAGATCAAACGGTGTCGGTGTTTCTCGTGTGGGGACTAGTCTCAAGAGAAAGGCACTGGCATTGTTTGGGATTTGTTGAGCATCATCAGCTATTCTTCGCAGGGTGTGAAATTTGGATGGTCCTTGCATTGGTCAGCCTTCAGGTGAAACGAGCTCTTGTTAACCATGACAAAGCTGCCGGAGTTTATTTTCGACAGTCACAAGCGATACAAGATGGATACGAATCAGTTGACGGCGTGGCTGGTTGAAACAGCCAAAGGCCTTGGCTATGTGTTGGAGCCGTCGTCTCTCTCCAATGAAGGCGAAGCACCACGAGCAGGTTCCAGAGGGAGGCTCAAAGGGAAAGCAAGGAAGCAAGCTCGAGCCCACGAAACTCCAGCTTCAGCTTCTTCAGTCGCAGATTACAGAAGAATCTTCGTCAAAGAGTTCACCAAACTCGCACGCTTCATTGCAGATAGCTATCCTCGCGTCAAAGTTCCAAGTTTTGTGCTGAATCTCGCACGGAGGGCCATCGCCGTCCGAAAGCGTTGTGCCCAGTGGTTTGCACATCGACCAATTCCGGAAGGAGACACCAGTGTCAACACACATTGGCACTTCATCACCGTCTTGGAGCAAGTGTTGCAGATTTTGGACCCACTCTGTGAGCGAGATGACTCCACCAAATCTGCAACCGTTGAAACTCGCCCTTCTAAAGCATCAGCAGCAACCCTTGTTAACCCGTTTTCTCTTCTCGACATTGAAGAAAGCAAGGACGGTGAGGAGCTTTGTGAGACGTTATCGCCTGTGGTCGCCACCAGCACCTCGCCGCCTCATCAAATGGTGGTCTACACTGTGATAGACGACGACGACAGTGACACCTGGTTCGCCCTCTTCTGCTTCTTCGAAGACTTGCATGCCATTCGAGCTTTTCTGCGTGGGACATGGTCAGATTACAGAGACAGGAAAATCGATCTCATCACGGCCTCTGTCACGACAAACATGGCGTTCAATATCATTCGTAGCGCAGAGGAGGAGCTTTTAGCCCTTCACCCTGACTTGGATAATTACGAGAAAGTCGCCTATGTTCTCTGCACTGCAGCTTGCATCAGCCGCGGAGGAGATCCTACAAAAATGGTGTTGGGTGACATTCGGAATCATCGCACGATCGACGTTGAAGAATTCGTTTATGTCCCGATCTACTCACTGCTCCTGTCCTTGCGCGATGTGATTCAGCCCAATCATCTTCCGGTGTATAAGCCTGGCCATTTCGGTACTTATGATCCGCGCCAGCCTAGAGACGCATTGTCCATTGGTGATCAAAGACACGAGGATTGCATCATCTTGTCTGAGATGTTGCCTGATTTCATCTGTCTTGCACGGCTTCAAGGCGAGCGACAACCGGTAGAAGATGAACTCACCAAGGAGCTTCAAAATCTGGTGCGTAAGAAGGAAATCTCACTGCTTCTGGTGTTTGCTATCCAAGTCTATTTGGACATACACCATGTCTTGCGAGAGCAAGTCAACCGTGGATTTGCAGACCTGCGCTCCACCGGAATCATGTTGGACATGAGCTTGCGAAGCTACAAGCAAAACTCTCCCAAAGTGAATTTCGAAAATTGGTGTGCTTCGAATGAGTCGTTGGTGGATAGCCTGCACACCTTCACCAAGGAGTGGATCCTGAAGGATCAACTTGGCGCTATCAAGAAACCTGTGGTTTCTCGTTTGCTGCCTGGTGTGCCTATGGAAGCGTATTTCCTCCTCACTCGCCACCCATTCTTATGCGGCATGGTTCAATTCCGTCTGCACCTCATGTTTCAGGAGATAGGATTGACGCTAGCGACTGCCTGGGGGACCATTCTGTTTGTCAGCCATTTGTATGAGGCAGGCAAACTCGCAGGTTTTTTGGGCGTTGACTCATGGAAGGACATGGAGTGGGTCATGAAGGTGCATGACAAAGAAAGGATGTTCCGAGGACGAGTGCCGCAGACAGTGCTGGAGTCGTTCAAGAGCCTCAATTTGATGGCGGGGGCATCGACCTCTCATTTTGCTGTTACTGGGAGGAGGCACAATTTACGAAGGCATTCGCCGAAGGGTCCGTCGTTCTTGAAGGAAAACTCTCCTGTGTCAGCCATGTTCCGGAACAGTATTGTTTGCAGAGGAGTGACGTTGACAGCGGAGACGATAGAAGAGCTCGTAGCGGATGTCGGAGTGGATCCTGGTTCGTTGCAACTTTCTGAGCCCCAAACCAAGCTGCAACAGCAATGGGCAAAGAGCCATAAGATGACCCCACTGCAGTTCTTGGCGGCGCTTAGTGCGGCACTGGTTGCGGAGCAGCACATGATCCGGTTCGATTACGTCAGCCTGCACATGCGATGTATCAAGCTTCTTCGAGAGATCAAGGTGAAGCTTCACGACCAGTTTGTGCAGTGCCACGGGAAAGGCTACTTTGAAAATGAGACGCAACTGTCGTGGTTGGTCGGTTGGGTCTTGGCATCTGCCACGGAGTCCAACACAACAGGGAAGTCGATGAAGCGGCCAGGAGAGTCTTCCTCTTACGGATTGTTGATGCCTGCAAGCCACGTGGTGGACGGTTTCATCATGCGGGAAGGGGGTGCAGAGTGTGCCAAGGTAGAAAAACTCTTGCGATAACGGAGTCAGTGATGGTGATGACAAAATAACGAAGTTTTGAACCGATTAGCTCAGGCTTCGGAAGTAAGCCTTGTCAGTCGCAACCCTTCAGCTTGGTGATTTTTTTGTGTGTGACAGGAGAATCTTGATCATACCGGCATTAGTTTTTAGACAACTCATTTTTACTTGTTTCCCTCTGAAGCGATTTGACGTGGACAAAGATGCTGTTGACGCAGAGAAACCACACTGTGAATCGCAGGATCGACGGTGCTTTGTGTTCTCTCTCTCTCTGTCTCAAGTCTAGGCCAGAGTCACTAGTGCTTCGACGTGACTTTTGTTTTTACTGACATTCTCTGCGAGACTTCAGAGATGATGATGACAGCCACCCTGATGAGTCTGCAGATTTCATTCATGATCGCATGATCTCCGAGGTTGGCTATAGTTAGCCTCAGTTTTGTGGACTGCAAAGATCTTCAATGTTTATGTGTCATATGCAGGACTTGTAGGAGAAAATGTATCAGGTTGCTTGTATCGTTCCAAGAAGAGTCACTCAATCACTCACACCTTGAGCAGTTGAGCTATCTCACTTTTGGGTAAAACTAAGAGTGGGGAGAAAATTAAGTTGACCCCACCCCACCCCCACCCACCCCCACCCACCCCCACCCACCCCTAATTAACCCCTAAACCCCTAACCTCTATGTTTTCACCAAAACCACTTCAAAACTGTCATTTCTTAGACAATTATCAAATTTTTTAAAAAAAACATTTTTTGACAAAATTAACCAAAGGATCTTTTAGAGAAAAGTTTAAGAATATGTGGAAAAAATTTCAGAAATTTCCGCCGTGTAGATTGCAAGATATTAGTGTTTAAAGTGACAAAAATCAGTTTCTTACCACTGCGGAAATCCGGGCAGCTGCACTTCAGAAGATCATATTTGTGTGGAAAAATGTCCAAAATGATTGTAACTCCTTGGATTCATTTTTCAAGTGAAGTTGGCTACATGCTTGAAAATTTTCAGATCATTTGGAATTGTGAAACATATAGGAAAAAAATAGTAAGTAGAAAGAAGTAGAAAATGAGCCAAAATACTAAATTATTAACAATTTATTTATAAAGTTAAAAGAAGACAATCCCAATGGTTGTAATGTTGTGTTAAACAATATACACCAAATGTTTTTATTTTTTTTCAAAAATATTGAAAATTGAATTAAATACAGAATTTCAAACTTTTTTTGTAGTGTAGAGATTTTATAACTAGCCAAAACTACCTCAAACTAAAAAACCTCATAACTTTTGACTCATTAATCCAAATGGAATGATTCAAAGATTCCCATTCCTGTATAAACCTAAAGAATCAATTTGAAATTTCACTTTTGAAAAAAAAGTTTTTTTAAAGAAGTTTTTTCAGCTGCCCAGGCTGCCCTCACTTCAAACAAAACGACATATCATGCCATAACTTTCTAACCGTGTAGTCAAAAGTTACAAAATTGTTGGGCCTTGAAGATACTCCTCGGACACATGTTGTATCAAATTTTCAAAGAAAAAAAGTATAAACTCTATTCGTAGTGAGCTGCCCAAAATTTCTATGTTGCCAAAAAACGCAGCTCAGGGCTTTAGGGGTTAACTAAGATTAATTCTGAATTCTCGTTTGAAAAATTGAAAAATTGGAAAATTGAATAAGGCATGCAATGCAAGAACAATCTATGGCACACTTTTGTTGAGACGTGGGTGCAAAAGAAAGAGGAAATTGATCCCTTCCTTGAGGAATTTGCCTTTTCCATGCAGAAATCAAAGTTTAGCTCTTTATGTGTTGAGCCCTTGCATTTATAGGTCCACAATTAAGTTGTAGTTTTTCATATGGAAAGTTACCAACTTGCATTGATATATTTTGATTTTTTTGTTCTCTTGGAACAATAGTCAAGGTAATCAAAAAGACCAACTAGAGAGGTCTTCAATGGATGCTACTTGTATATCATGAATTCAAAGCATTTTTACATTTGTAGTATACATTGGGGTTTAGAAACTTTTGAAGCAATGTCATTTAGTCATTCTAGAGCCTTTGTATTATTGTCCTATCGATTTACAACTCCTAATGAGAGATTGTTTCAAGGCAAATATCATGGTATTTGCATGTCATCATTATAGGAGTTTTTAGGAGGGCAATCCAAGGGGGGAAAAAAAGAAGAGAAAATATTGAAAGTGCAATGGCTTGTTGATGCGTCATTATAGGAGAAAGATGTGTAGGGATGTGGAAGTTGAATCAAATAATTTACCTTTGATGAATCCATAGTCAAATATAAAAGGTAGGTCTTTGCCAAATAAGGTAATATTTCACTAATAAGCCAATGTAATTTTGGATTAGAATGTGGGCATTGGTAGATGTTATGGTCAAATAAATATTAGCATTTGATGTATACTGTGGTAAAGAGTGGGCACCAAATGAAAAGCAATAAGAAGGGACTGTACATGGAAATTTGTGAATTAGAGATTCAATTAGGGCTTGAAAAGGTCACCTATAAAAGGATACTAGAATAGCAAGCATGGAGGTGGTGAAGGAACTTGCAAAAAAGTCTTGAAAGCAAAGCCACAAGGTGATTACAAATCAC
The DNA here is from genome assembly GCA_947034885.2 of Thuidium tamariscinum. Lineage (NCBI taxonomy): Eukaryota > Viridiplantae > Streptophyta > Bryopsida > Hypnales > Thuidiaceae > Thuidium > Thuidium tamariscinum. Next base: position 42,769,732 of record OX344750.2, on the reverse strand, counting down.
CTTTTTAACAAAATGTATTGCCCAATGTAGAATCATAAAATAGTGGTATTACTTTTTGTCCACTTGTATTAATCTACAACTATGAACAATTTAGTTTTTCTTTCAATCTCAGACCTACTTCTACTTGACAATTTTATATAGAATAAAATCAAGTGTGAATTCTTGGAAATTCTTTTCCCAGACTTTCAACCCAATTCTTCATCTCAATTTTTTTTAATTTAATGTTCATAGTGCAAAGTTTTTCCAGTGGTTAGAAATGGGTTACCTTCCTAACTAAAAGGCACACGCTTCACCATTACTTACTGTAGACGTCGACGCTGTTGAAACATTGAATAGTATTAACTAGTATCCAAGCCAGCCTCAAACTCTCCCCACATCTTTTCTTCAGGAATTGCAAGGCCTCCAATTCCATAGCCACACCTGCTTTGATACCCCACGTTCAATTTTCATTTTATTTCCACTTCCTCATAGTTTCAAAGATTATCAAGGATTCGTGTCATGCTGTGCTCACTTGTGATCAATTACCATCCTTGGCCTGGAAATTCTGCATGAATGTATTCTTGATTCAATTCAAGCTGCCAAACAATCAAACCAATTTGCAAAAACATGAATTCTACTGCTCAAAATTTAATCGCGTGCCAGATAGACCAAATCCATGGACATTTCGACCTGACATGTGCATCTGGGAGCTCTAGACTTCAGGAACCACGGACACAAGCACCCCTGCCGAATCTTCCCACTGACGAAGGTCTGTCCTTACAGGGATATACTCATGGCACACAGCGTCACACTTTCAAAAGGAATAATTTGGTCAAAATGCAGTTCTAAGATTCATAAATGTACAAGTCTCTGAAGTACCTGCGAGAGATATCATTATATTTACAATATGGAATTCCTCAGTTAAAATCCCCAAATGCCAAACATCAGCTATAACCCGCAACCTATGTCCCGATGTCCATGAAAATAAGCACTACTAGTACGCCAATAGAGGCCTTTGCATTCGTGTTTTTGATCCCAAACTAAGTAGGTTATGCTACATAGCAACCCTGTGGGAGGGAGGATGAACTTGTAGTGTGCAAGTCTTCACCTCTTACAAAGACGGCCGTTAGTACATAATCTACACGGAAAAAAAGTCCCAGCCGGAGTCGGAGTCATCGTCATCGTCATCTGTTACCATCATGTACTCGTCCAGAGAAGATTCATTTGCGCCGGCATAAAGATCAAGTGAATCATCGGAATAAGGATCTGATGCATACTCCTCACTGGTGGTCGCGACAGTTCCAGTGGCAACTTTCAACTTCTGCCAATTCTTAGTGGCCATGTTGAACAAACAAAACCTCCCGGCCGAACCATGCACGAAGTCCCATGAATACACAAGCATGAAACCTGCGCAAAAACTTGCCTGCATGGTAATGTCCCGATCCTTGGGAAAGAGACCATCCAAAAAGCCTTTGGTGGATCGAAGCCACGAGCACAAACCTTTGGGCATGCAATCGTAGACTTCCCACTTGTGCCGCGTTTCATCAACCAGCTCCCACACCTGAACTGACCAGATCTTCTTTCTGTGTCCAGATTCAAAATCACAGGTCACGTCAAAAACGCGACTATCCCATGCTCCCAACGTATCGAGGCAGTAGTGCTGTCGTAGATTGGAAGCCCAATCACTGGGACTGAAAAGAGAGCTCCACCTGGCTTTCTCGAAATCGTACACGAAAATCTCCCGAGTGTATTCTGTGGTGATATAAACTCGTCCATTGCAATCGACACACCCAGTGCACGCCCGCAGAGGGCCAAGCGTTCTAGACTTCAGTACTCGACATGGCTTCGTCTGCCACACCCCTGATTCGTACACTTGGGTGTCGAAATCCTCGCTACCACGAACAACCTTGAACGAGCTGAAAGGGCCTTGTTTCTCAGATACGATCATCCCAAGAATCATCTTCTCGTAAATGCTTGGCGGAGTGGGAGGTGGATCGAGGCGCTGGTATGTCTTGGATTTCCAGTGAAATGCACTGGCATAGTTATCCCATGACATGTCGTGGGCAGAATAAACCACGCCTTCACTCGCAACAGCCTCAAAAGTATGATTATGAGACCAACACGGCCTCCAATCCCAAGACCCGGATAAGGCGTTGTAAATGAGGATTCCATCGAGTTGGCCATCCTCACCTTTCGTGAACAAGGTGAAGAATGGTTTATGTATCGGCTCCTTGAGACCCAAACGCTTGCACGCAATCACGTACCAGTCTTTGCAGACTGTGCGAAGCTGGAAGAACTCTTCGAAGGGGAGCTTGCAATACACGCTTTCCGCCAAGTTGATGTGGTGCTGCAAGGTACCCCAGAGATTCTCGTCAAGACCGGTCGATGAGCTTGAGGCGTCACGGTCACTCTGAATGTTCTTCGTTTTCACTGATCTCGTTTTCATGATGCTTTCGTCAAAACCGGTCGATGTGCTTGAGGCACCCCGGTCTTTCTGAATGTTCTTCTTCGTTTTCGCTGATCTCGTTTTCATGATGCTTGCGTCAAAACCGGTCGATGCGCTTGAGTCGCCACAGTCACTCTGAATGATTTCCTTCGCTTTTGCTGACCTCGTTTTCATGATGCTGTTCTGTATCAAAAGCAAAAAACTGTCTTTGCAAGAACGTAAGAGATTAATCCTACAAGGACGTGGCCTATCACCAAGGTAACCAGCCAAAAATTATCACATTCTAGGATAATTAGGTACAATCTTCGATTCAACAGTTTCTCTGAAAGTCCGTCATCGGATACTTTTGGTCTTGCAGGTCCCCACTAGTACTAAACTAACGAAGACAGTGCAAAGGAGCGAGCGTCTGAATGCACGCATGCTAAGCGAAAAAGGCATGGTGTACCTTCAAGCCGGATGTTACAACAGCCCCGCTGCTTCACAAGAAGCTCCAGACCCATCCGTACAAGTCCCTGAATTCATTCAAGGGACCTGCAACTCAGTACCTATTCAGCTCCCCGATAGAAGTACATTTACCACCGGGAAATTGAGAGCACACAATCTCGATCCTACATCTCGCACATTTGCATGAAATGCACTCTTTGACAAACTTTACAAGAACTCTACAACGACCTAAAAAATAAACCTGTCTCGAATTGGTTAAATCACTACACGCAGATACTGCCCCATTATCATAACAGTCATACAATCAAACAAAGAAAGTAGGACACACTCTAAACACTTCAAATACCCTCAATACAAACTCCAAACACAGATTAAACTTAACAAGAAGGTCCAATTTGGCATACAAAACGACCTATCAAACATTGTCCATCTCCTGCACAACGAAGTCCTCTAAGAAAGAAGGTCGTCGCCAATCTCAACCCCAGCTGCAAGCATCTAACGTTCGAATTTGAAGTCCAAACCCTCCCCTCGCGTCTAAACACTCTGCTCCATAAACTTGAACGCGTCCACATTCAAGAAGCGTACGCTACACTCTTCCGTTTCCGCGATCAGGTCTACGCAATAGCCAAAGTCTACCAACTTTCCCACACCTGAATTCGAGTGAAGAGCACTTCCATAACAACAATTGAAAAGGAGAGATACAAATGCAAGGGCACAGTACCTGTACTCTAGTGGTGACCCAATACGCAAACTCCCAAATGAAATTGGGTGTAAGGAATGAGCAAAGTTACAGATTACTCCGAATTAGGGGTTCAAAGATGAAGAAAACAATGCGGCATGCAAAGCAAAGTGAAGGAATGGAACTCGGGAGCGCGCAAGAAGTGAAGAGCTCGAGAATTGTGCTGTGGCTATGGCTGCTGCCGCACTTGGAGTGAGTCTTCCTCCACATTAAATGCTTTGGCGGCTTCGAATGTGGTACAGTCGGCATTTGCTGGCAAGTGGCACAGCCTCGTCACGCAGTCCTCCACAATGTTCGGGAAGAACTGGCGGCTACTGTAAGGTAGGAGGTCCTTTAATGGAGCATCTAAGGGCTGCAACTGGGATTAGGGGAGGTGAAACATCTTGAAATATTTTTCAATAAATTTTCCTTAATAGACAATTGGATTTGACATCTAACCCAAGTCGTTTCATATTTTTTGGAGCTTGATAGAATTAGTTATAAAATTTTGAAGTTGAAGCAACATAGGGCTCTAAAATGAAGCACTTCCGTAAAATGTACACAGTTTTTACATTGAGGGTTATGAAAAAGCAACATCCACAAATAAGGTACATTTAAGGAGGTGCTCCATTTTGGAGCCCACTCTATTTTAGAATCTCCTAGCTTAACTCAAAATTATGCACTGAAATTGGAAAAAAAAAATTGGTTGCAATGAGGAAACATCAACAAACTAAAAATTGGCATAAAAATCTATTAAAAAGAAATTTTGAGTAAAAAATAGATAAAATAAGCAGAGCATTTTGATTTAGAGTCTTAGTACCTTTACCAAGTTTTGAAGCAAAAGTAAGCAACCCATTGAAATATAAGAGGATTTCTAGCTAGTTTATAAGACTGCAAGTTCCCAAATGCTGGGAATGCATTGGAAACACTAGGAAAGCGATGTTGATGTAGTCGAGCAACTGCCACGTCAGGAAATATTAATTAATTAATAATTTTAATGAAGTATTAAATAATTTTTTTGCTTTTTAATGCATTCTGAAGTTTTTTGGAAAAAAAATTTTAATTTTTTTTTCCAAATTCAAAAATTTAGACTAGCAAGGGGTTGGTTTGCAATAGTGGGAATAGTTTCAGGGAACACCCCTGAAACGGTCTTTTGGAGGCCCAAAAATCCTCTTATGAGTCTCTTTCTTATTGCATTCTATCTAAATCTATTCTACATTTTTGCCCTGAAATGTAACAAATGTGTAAATAGGGATGCAATAGGGAAAGGAGTCTAAAAAGAATGCCTTCTTTATATGCATTCATAAATATGTAGATTATAAATAGAGCATCAATTATGCATGCAAATGTGGTAGTATTATTCTTCTATGAAAAAAATTAAGGAAATTGTAATAATTTTATCCCTTCAAAAATGAAGAATATTTGATAAATTATTCCAATAGTTTTTTCAACATCACAAGTCAAAGGAAAATTGCTAGAAATAAAATCTTTAGACTTTGATACATTTTTATTTGGAAACCTATGAAAATGATGTAGTGCTTCATTTATAGGTGACGGCACTATAATCAAGTATTGGGACTCTTTGAATATGACATTAGAAGAAATTTGAGGGCATTAGGAGACTGCGGGTTCCCGGACTGCGGGAACGCAGTTTCTGCCCTGTGAACCCGAATCTTACGTGGTCGGGACACTGCCACGTAATATATATATATATATATTTTTTTTGAACTTATTTTCATATTTCAGGACCCAAAATTTTTTTTTTTTTTTTTTTTTTTTTTTTCCATAAAAGTCGGCCTGACGAGGATCTGCGGCATTGGGAGCCGTTTCGGGAACAGACCCGAAACGGTCTCCTAATGCCCTCAGATTTCATCTAATGACTTTTGAAGTGACTATTTCTTTCATTTTGCAACATTGGGATTAGTGAAAACATTTTAGCAATGACCCAAAGAATATCACATAACAAATATGTATCTACAAATCAATTCTTTGAAGTTCATATCAAAATGACCAAAAGCCGTTGACTTGAATTTCTAGGATGCTTATTTTCAGAGTAGAGGATATAATTTGGATGTGATTGTTTTAGTTTTCTCATATTTGATTACAATGTTAGTTTTGTCAAGTAATAATAGCCTCATTGCAAATCTTGATAATTTAATTCTCTTGGGGAAATTACAAAGGCATCTATTGTCAATAAAGACTTAGTTGCCCTATAAATTGCAATTGCAATTTTTTTTTTGGATGCACTTCAAAACAAAAATGATTGAGTCATTTAAACTAAAATAGCTAATGATTGCAAATCAATCCAAACTACAATAAAACCTCTATAACTAAGCCCTCCAAAAGCCAAAAAATCCTCTATATACCATTAGTCCATGCAATCCTAGCTTTGAAAATAAAATATTTAGTAGCACCAAATGAGAGCCCAACAAGGAAATTGTAGTGAACGAAGAACCTATCTAAAAAGGTTGAACAAGCTTATCAATCATGATGCATGATGTCCATTTCCTAAAAATACAATATATATCTCCTTGCAACAACTTCCTATATAGTGCAAACCTTCTCTTGGAGGGCTTTACATTGGGCCTTATAGACCTTGTTTTTTGGCATTCTTGATAAGTCTAGTTGCATCTCTCCTTTCAACGAAATCAACAATTCTACCTCGCCATCAATCCAATTGCAATTGCTATCATCCTCTTCAATCTTCACTTGTTTGGATTTCCCTTTCTTTTGATGTTTCTTCTTTTGTTCTACTAGAAGAATTTCACAATCCTCATCAACCTTCTCCTCATCGGCCCTGTCCTCATGAACCCTTCTCTCATCATTTGCAAAATTTGAATTATCAAAATAATCCAAATCATGGAAATTTTCCATCTTCTTCAAACATCCTAAAACCCACGAGTAGGAAAAAAATAACAATTGAACCCCTTGGCACCACAAAGACAAACAAATCACCCTCTACACAACAGACAGAATGAAGATTTACACAACTAATGAAAAAGTTTATAATAAATAAAATATTTTTTTATTAATTGATGGTAGAGATTTGTGCAATCTAAGAGAGGAGTCCAATTTGGCTCCAATCTGACCCTAGATGGGAGTTTTGACCACCCAAAACCTCGTCCCAATTCCCCCCTTGGGGTCAGATGGTTTGGTACCAAAATTGTGCCACCTAAAGCGACATGTAGGATGAATGGTCCAAGGGTTATAAAACCCTTGGACTAGATTTGGAGAAATTGAGTGATCCTATTGATTCAAACTTGGAAACTTCCAACCAGCCTTCAATCCAACCCCAAGTATAAAACCCTTGAGCTGGATTTGGAGAAATTGAATGATCCTATTGGTTCAAACTTGGAAAATTCCAACTGGACTTAAATCCGGCCCAAGTATAAAGGACTTCCAAGTATAAAGCAGCCCTCAATGAACCTCTCTAAACTTTTACTATCAACCGATCCCAATCCTACCTAGTGAAGTTCTACTATATAGCGTATCCAACTATTCACTTAAAAAATTGAAACCCATGCTCCCATCAATTCTAGAAGCACGGTAACCCATGCTCCCAACAATTCCAAGGCACGGTGACCCTGCATGACTAAAGAGACATGGCATAGGAGATAGACCTGGAGCAACATAGGAAGGCTTAGGTCAAGACCAAGGAGCATTCAATCAGGTGGGTATCTATATCGATGTTGAATTTCTGAGCATGCTAAGGACTGTAGACTGGAAACATTTAGAAAGCTATGCATTCCATTTCACAATTAAGTTATTTGTAAAGTTCCCCCACTTTGGGCATGACTTTTTTTGAAGTTGAGAAGGCAACTATAGTTGAAGTGTCAAACTTTTTTGCAAGATATTTACGTCACATGACTTCAAAAGTGGGGACCAAACTTTTTTTAGGACCATTTTGATGGAAAAATAAGTTTCATACCCACTTTTATTTCAACTTTTTTAACTCAACCGACTTTTTCACAAAACTGAGTTTAAACCCTGGTTTAGGGTACTTTACAAATAACTCAAATGTGTTGTCAATTTTTGTTATCAACATCACACCACGTTGCAGATGATCACATGAAAAAATCACGAAAATGAGGTCAACAGTCCAAAAATCCGCACGAACACAGACGAGCACACAATCACTGAAGAGAAACCTCACATCAGCACCAGTGTATTTAACAGCACGAAGATGTACAAAATTACTAATCTGCTGATATGCGGAGATATGCATCAGCGCAGCATAGTGGCAGAATAGCAAAGCCAAACCACACTAAACGCGTTCCTATTCCCACTAGATTCTACATTGTGCTAGTTTCTATTTCTTAAAAGAATACACATATTGTGCTAGAATCTACACTTCGCATTTGTAGCCACACAATGTAACATAATTACCACTTCTGATGTTTAAAACGGAGGTCTTCATAGCAATGAAAACTCAATACGGTGTATACCGGTATGCTCATACCCTCCACAACGCTGTTCTGTAGCATCAAAGATCTGCGTGACATACTTTCAATGTAATCAAGATAGACGGCATGATAAAAAAAACTGCCATGAACTCTAATGCAGTAAAACACAAAAGGGTTGCTTTAACAAGTCTTTTGTCAACCTTCAAATAACTGCTCCATTGATTACACCTCATGCATTACCTACAAGCAAGAACATGTCATGGATCACATGAACTGAAGGTAAGGCTTGAACATCACATACTAGAAAAACAAACCTCATCAACAAACATCTCAACTAATTAGTACTGATCAATTGAAATTCTTAAGGAAAACTCCCACTAATCACAACTCACGACCATGACAAAAGAAAGAAGCTGGCGTTCAGTGAGAAAAGCGCCCTTAGGCAAGGTGATCGCAGATCATTCCAAGTATACACAAATGCTGAACGAGAAATTTGATTGATATCACACTAGCACTTCCCTCTTCAAATTCAATAGGTGAATCTGAAAAGATCTGCAAGTAACAAAAAACCAAAGCAGATAAATTCTAGTCAAATTCAAACAGTGGATTGCTATTTTACAAATGAGACGTGATCACTTAAACCAACAGCACTAGTCACTTAACACGGGAGCCTAAGTATTGATTAGCGATAGAGTTCTCAGAAGACGCGTAAAACCAGGATTGAAGAAGTTCCTCATTTGATCGCATACAGAGTACATAGAGATTGGGGCTCAAAACAAGTATTTTCAGAAAGAATAAGAGACCTGCTTGAGCTTCAAGCACAAGCACACCCTAAACTTTTCCCACAAGATCCGCATCCATATCCAGACCTACCTTCTTTGATCATAACGCATACTCAGTGATACTGCTTCAGTGATACTGTCCATTTGGAGAACTCCAGTCTGAGCTCCTATATTATCGTATATGTTGATCATTTACAAGGTATGTTCTGCAAAACACGTATCTTCAGAAGGTAAGTAAGTTCTTGGAACAAATTCTGGATCTACATGGATCTACTCTAGTACTCTGGATTACACACGTATATAGGAGACACTAGAAGATATATAGTAGACACACCGAAGGCAACATGTGAAAGAAACAATGGTAACCACAGACCATCCTTGTCTACTTATAACAGGCTCTACCATTATGGACCGCAACTTAGATGAACATTTTCAGTTCCGGCCTGCTGTAGATGTTCTCCGATTCGTCTTCCAAAACCGGGTATGCCGCTACTAAACCATCTTGGGCACCGATATAAAGCGAATTATAGATCTTCCAATAGACCTCTCGAACCTTTCTGGCAGGGTGAAATAGCCCTTGCAAGCAGTAATTCAACAAGATGGTAGGTCCCAAGGCCACCCGCATGCCTTCAATGGCCTCCATAACTGCATTAATGACATGGGGAGATGTCTCGAAAATGTTAGGCCATAAAAAGTTCAGCAAGTGAATTAAAGCGTCCTCACACCCGAGTCCTGCAACTCCCAGAGCCATATGCTTCACAGCTGAAGCAGCTGTTTGCCTATGAACGAGATCCCGATCCATCAACGCATCTTCCAACAGTGGGGTCACTGCATAGATGTAATCTTTTCCCATTTCCCCAATGTACTCGAACAAGAAGGAGAGTGACTTCAGAACACCGTTCTGAACGTTCAACTCCGGGACCCGATACTCATTCATCAGTGCCGGGAGCACAGTGAAAGGAGAACAAGTTTCAGCCACAATGGCAATAGCCACAGTTGTACACACACGATTTTGCCTTTCCTGTACCTTCAAGTTGTTGAGCAACGTGGCCAATACGTCCTGGGGCCCAATGGCCTTAGCGATGTACCCGAAGGTATTCACAGTTGCACGCCGAATTCCCTTCTTATGAGCCTTGAGCATCTCCAGAAGTTCAAAGCAGATTCTCATCCATTCACGTGCAGGTACGAACTCAGCTCCTCTGTCAGCAATTCGACCCACTAAATCGATGCAGTTTTCTTGCACCTTCTCGTGCCTGTTCTTAAGAATAGGGGTCAATCGAGGCAACAGATCTTTGATTGGCGGAGTCATTTTCGTCATACCAATAACGTTCACGATTGCTTTCAACGCCCCTAGAATAGAACCAAGCACTTCTGGATATTCTTCACCCAAGTATTCGTACAAGACAACCCCAAGATGCCCCATCAACTGTTCTTCGTGGCATTGCTTCATTACAACTGCAATACGAGAAATAAGATCAGCCGCCTGCTGCCGCACTTTAGCACTCTTATTGTTGAGCCGCCACTTGATGGTTCCACAAATTTGTGGCAAGTAAGGTTTAACCCTCTGTCCCAGGGCATTAACAACTGTGCCGAAACCATTGAGCATCACATTCGCATCATCGCTCGTCTGCTCCTGGAAAGCATACAAAATGCCATCGATTAACAGCTCCTCGAGTCGAGCATCGATATCTGAAGCTCCCAGATTGGCAACCACTTTCTCAATGGTTTCCATAACCATTCGACGATAAGGTTCACTCTCATCCTTCAGATCCTCCACCACTCTTCCAACGATATCCGCAACACCCACTTTGACGGCGATCTCAACGGTAGTATCGACCAGCTGCCTGTAGTTTCTGCGATCAAGAGCCATTCTTCGGACCCAGAAGTTGCGGAAAAATTCAGGAAGAATCTCCTGTCTAATATAATTCGCTTCCACTCCCTCTGTACTCACACACTGTTTGACGACCTTCAATACAATCTTCTTCATTTCTTCGTCAGGAGACTGAAACTCCCTAATCAAAATAACCATCACTTCCTTGGTGTAGTAGCTGGCGTACATTGCATCCATGAGTGGAATAATGAATCCGATTGCTTTCAAAAACGCTGCCAGCACCTTCCCCCTGTGAGACCGAATTCCTTTCCAAAGTGGCTTCAACACGGAATCGAAGCTCTCAATACCGTAAGGAGCTGCTGCTTCGGCAAGAGCAGCAAGAGACAATGCTGTGATGGTCCGAACCTTTTGATTCTCATCACTCAAACCATGCTCGATAATTTCAACCAGTGACTTCAAATGAGGAAGCACGGCACATCCCATAAGAATAGCGATCTGCTGCACGATTTTTATACCTGTGTGTCGGGCCTGCCAAGACTTCTTACTCTGACACACAGCTTTCAAAAAAGGCAGCAGCGCAGGAATTCCCAGCGCAGAAGCCACCACACTGAAAGCCCTCGCGGTGGTGTTTCTCACATACTCATCAATATTATCAATGTCAGGCCTCATTGCAGCGATCATGGTGGCTAATCCAGCGGCTTTACTCAAATTAGAAATAATCTCACGACCTTCCACACGAGCATAATAGTCTTCATCGATAAGAAGTGGCTCAATAACCACAAGGATCTTGTGCACGAAAGGCCTCACCAACTCGTCCAACTTGTATAGCACTCTGTCAATAACCTTCACAAGCAGATGTCGCTCCTGATCCTCAAGAGTAGGAGACATGAGCAAAGGTAGAATCTGGTTGAACAAAGGCCCAGCACCAAACTCTCTTGCTTTATCAGTCAGCTGCCGCAATGACGTTTTCCTCTGAGGCGGGGTCCCATTCTTCACCTTCAGCAAAAGCTTCATAATTTTCCGCTCCTTGCTTTCCTCTGCGCTCATCTCCTCCTCCTCTTTCTCACTCAACAAGGCTCCAAAGTACTGATAGTCCTCGGGTTTCAAGAACGGCAATCCTCCAGCAGCCTCTTTCGGAACATCATATTGTTGCGTTCGATCCTCCTCGGGGATTGCGTACAGCGGAGTGCCACCCATAGGAGTTGGCGTAGCCAGGAGCTTCCGGGCGGGAGTTCGAATGGGCACATAAGAAGCAGGAGGCTCTAGAATCTTGTAGCCTTCCATAGGAAACATGGCCTCCAATTCCTCATCCATCAAAGGCCTGTTCCTCTCCTCAATATCCTTCTCCCAACGCAACATATTGTACTGCTCAGGGGTCATGGGCCCCCGAAGCGCAATTTGGCCTGGTGTTGGAGTGGCGAGCTCGACACCACCCATTGGTGTTACACCAGGAGTGAACATCGATGGTGTGGCCCCTGGCAAAGGCGTAGCACTCCCCATCGTCGCAGGCGTCTCGTCCCATCGAGATCGCTGCTTCTTCGGAGTAGGAGTAGCCATACCTGCGAGCTTGGGAGTTGCATCCCACGTCATACCTGCTGGTGTTGCGCCTGGCGTCGCGCCGGCGCCCGGCGTTGCATCTGCATCAGATGCTCGCCCTGGTGTAGGCGTTTCGTCCCATCGATTACGCCTAGAAGCCGCCATAGGGGTAGCATCCAGACTTGCGCGCCCTGGAGTCGGTGTGGCATCCCATCGACTAGGACCGGGCGTGGCATCAGGGCCATCCCACTCCGAAGAAGTTTTTGGCTTCTTCGGCTCCTCCTGCTCTTGATTTTGATCCCACCGATTCCTTCTCTTAGCACCTGTAGTCGGTGCAGGTGCCGGTACAGCAGGTGCTGGTGGAGCTTTAATTGATGCCTGCTGAGCTTTCGTCGGTGCCATGGATTCCTCATGAGTACGTCTCTCCGCCTCCTCCTCTTTTTTCTTCTTGATTGCTTTCAAAGTCTCCTCCCTCGCTCTCCTCGAGTGCTCCTCCTTCATAACATCCGCATACGTCCGGACCCGCTCGTCCGGCGTCACGTCCCCCATAGCGAATGCATCGTTCCGTTCCGGTGAAATAATTCGATTCAATCGCTGCCGCCGATAATCATCTTCCCTGTCAATAATCCGCGACGGCTTCTTGAAACCAATCCCATCATCAACTACTTCACCACGGGGAATATCGTTCATGATATTCTTCGGCGCCGTGTAGGAAGAAAGCTTTTTCGATAATTCCCTATCTGTCGCATCCTGCGGCTCCTCATCGTCATCATTCAGCGCAATAGAGCGCTCATAACCTTCAAACCTGTTCGACGCCCCGTACAAATCTTTATCAAAGCTCAGCGACGTCACTTGCGCTAGCTCCGCTTCATGCTTCCGCCGCTCCTCCTGCACCTTAGCGATCTCCCGGTCCGTCGCCTCGACATCCATCTTCGCTCTCAAACCCTACGCCCCTCAAACCCTAAAATTCACTCCACCTCGTAACAACGAACTCCCTAGCAACAAAATCTCCAGCCCCGCGGTTTCTATTCACAAAACATGTTACTCTTCCAAACCGCACCTCAAATCGAAACGTAAACCCTAGGTGCTCTTCGACTCTGCAAACGCAAACTCTCCCCGTTTTCTCTCACAATTGTCCCCCCAAAACAGCGAAAAATATTTCACAGAACAGCAGCATAGCATCTCCTACCCACCGCAACGGCAACAAAACTCCCAAATCGGAACGGAGCTGCAGCGATGTTTTGATTTCCTTCGCAGGCGCTGCGCAAGTGCAAAACTTGCGGTCCAAGACAACCTCCTCTAAATTCTAGACAACGGCCATTGCACCTTGGCGGTTCATGTACATGCGCCGTAGATGTGGCAAAGCTGAAGACGTAATCTTGGAGAACGTTGTAAATAAAGAGTCCTAAATGAACATCGTGTTGAAAGTCATGTGAATATTTAAAACAATATTTTTGTAATATAATATAAAATAAATATTTCAAATCAATATAAATTATAAATTAATATCTCAAACTTATTTCATAAATATATATGTTTATCTTTGTTGTCTATCTTTAGTGTCATATTGGATTTTATATATAAAATATAATAATAAATACAAATGTCATTTTTTATTAGTTGTCAAATTTTTTTTAACAATTTCAAAAGTGTAATTCACATTTGTTCAATGTTCTCTACATTTAAGACCTACTAGTGTAGTACTTTAATCATGTAGATACATCACGTGATTTCTACACTATTAAACTATTGTAAATTTCATGATCAATAAAGAATACAGGTGTAAATATCACATGCTTGCATGAATAGGAAGATTGGTCAATTTTGTCTTTGGTCATGCATGCCGGTAATAGTACAGGATTTCAAATATCATCGTCATTGTTTTCAATTACAAATAAATTCTAAAATAATTGCTATGATTTCACAATCTGGATAATTGAAACATAAAATGATTTAGTAGTCATTGTTAAAGTTTTCTTTAAACTGTGCAGTAGATCTGTAACTTCTACATTAAAAGTGAATTCCACATTGAATTTTTTAATGTGAAGTGCATTCAACAATGAACTTTGAAAATTAAATTGAAATGGAGAGAGGAAATATGATTAATGTATACTATGACATTGAAGTTGCGTTATTCTTTCAAATTTAAAGTTGAAGTTTCTTCATATAGAAACTACAATTTATTGTAAAAATTGGAAATGGAATTTACTAAGACATCTTAGTTGAGATTTATCTCTTATAGAAATGACATTGAAGATTGTATAACAAAATAAAAATTCAATTGAATGTTAAATTTAGTTTGAGAAAGAAACACACATTAAATTTACATTAGAGAAATTTTGAACCCTCAAAGAGGCCCTTAAGAATTGACATGCAAAACTATTTATTGAAGGCTAGAGCTGATAGCCTAAGTACACAATATGTATCGCCACCTTATGTGAATCTCATCAAGTACTTTTGAATTTGTCAATGTAAAAAATTCACTTATAGTACCAAGGGTTTGAATGACAAAAAGTAACTATTGTTCTCTTGTCCAATAAGAGGCATTTCATGGTGCAAATATCATGAGCATGAAGTACCAATGATCTTATTAAAAAAAAGTCTCACTTATAGTACTAAAAATACATGAGCCATTAGTACTTGGTTGCACCAAATTTGTCTTTCTTCAAATAAAATAATCCCTTAATGCACTTAAAATTTGAATGACAAGAAGTACCTAATGTCCCATTATCCAATAAAAAAACATGTACCTTTATAAACATCATGATGTCAAAATGGGTGAAAATAGGGGGAAAAAATTGTCCTTTCCTTGACAAGTGTGCATTTAAATCCAATTGAGGATTACAATTGAGGCCATTTTAGAGGCCTCTTTGAGGGTTCAAAATTTCTCTAATGTAAGTCAAGAATTTACATTCATTTACATGTCCATCTCCTAGCTCTTACCAAGAGCTCTCTTCTTTGTCCAACCAAAAATATGAGCGCTAGACACCTTGAATATTGAGATGTTTGAATAAGTATTGAAGAACATTTGACTTAATATGCAAAAACATATTGAACACAAAAAGTCAAAAACCTATTGCAAAACTTGAAATGCAAAATATTTAAATTTGATTAACGCAACATGTAATTGAAGTTCTTAAAACTAAATTATACTTGGGAAAGAACCTTCATCCAAAATGTGCCCCCGTGATGCCTCTTGCTTACAAAAGATTTAATAGTAACAATGAAACACCAAATTGTATTGCTTAATTGTCTGGGAGAGATAAGAAAAAGTTCAAACCCTTTCACGCATTCAGTGGGGCATAAAGCAGTTTATGTTTTAAGAAAATCAATGGCTAAAATAGTTGGGCCTTTTTATTTAAAATCTCAATTGGATGGCCATTGATTTTTGGCATGGGGTGGGAATAGGGTAGTGGTGGCAGGGTTCACTAATCAACATAGATAATATTAAAAAGATTTGAATGATAATTTTATTTATTACACCCTCAAAAAAGTTAGATAATGACATATTTTTGCATTTTTTCAAAGTTCGTGAAATGGACTAGAAATATAATATTTCAGATTTTAATTTTAAAGATTAAATTGAAATGAAAATGAATACATTAAGTTTATCAATTAAGTTTGTATTTGTTTTTAGAATATAGAGACTTTTAGAAGTTAAAGATGAGTGGAGCAAGCTTTGTGATGGCATTAAGAGACTACTCAATGAAAATTACTACACCAATAAAGTAATTGTTCATGTAAGCACTATCTTTAGCCTAGTTCCTAATTATTAAATTGCTTTAGCTCTTATTGAGTCTTATTTGAAGGCAAAAATAGTTTTCAAAATTCCTTATCTTGTATTTTTAGACAATAAATAAGTATATATATATATATATATATAAAATCAACGAATTGAAAATGTTGAAAATGTATGTACATAAATTCAACCTAGTCTCTCATATACACAGGTTCTAAAATTTTAGGCAAATTTTTGGTCAAAGTTAGTTTAGAAACACTTCATAATCAAATGCAATCACCTTCCCACCTCTTATATCCAATTTTTATTTATTTATTTTGAATAAAATTTCTCAAAACAAAAAAAAAGAAATATTTTGAAGGAATACTTCTTCTTATTAGTAGTTGATGAAATTGGCTACATCATCTTCAATTGGAGTGGTGTCACTCTTTCAAGATGTACTAGCATGCCTTGTGCCATAGCCACAGTCAAAATCAAAGTAAAAATAATTTTCTAATTTCTCAAAACTAAAACTAAAAATGACTCAAAATCCCATAACTTTCACATTGTGTGTTGGAATGCCACGAAACAAAGCTCATGCACCCTTCCTCATCAAGAGCTTTCCAACAATACGAAGAACACAAACAGGGATGCACAATCCGAAAAATCTCAACATAGCAAACAAAACAAACAAATAGCCTAATTTAAGATATTCTCAGAGCTCAAGCGTTCCCTTCTTGTGTTCCCCTTCGCTCCCAGCTCTTACGAAACTTCAGTGGCGGGTGCCGTACGCACTTGGAATCAACCAAATTAATTTATCAGTATTATCCTAGAAGTACACCCCAGGATCTACCCCCCCAGTACATACCGACACTTTTCACCCGATCCGAAGATCTTCACCACAGCGCACCGCCTCTTTTCTCTAGTCGTCAGTTATCCCAACACTTCTCAAGCTCACAATCAAATTTCTACGCACTTAGCAATCCTTTTGATCGGTCGGCCTTCCCAGAACCCAATTCGCAGTTGTTTCAAAATTGCATTAGTTGTCCGAGATTTGCAGTTGTAGCTGCGAATTCATTCATGTCGTGAGAAAGAATGGGAACAATGGCGATGGCGGTGATGGTGGTTTGGGCGATCATGGTCGGTGTAGCTGCCGCTGCGCAGCAGGTGGGAAACTCGGAAGCTGGGGGTTCCATTGGGTTTGCCTCGTTGAGCCGATTGAGCTTCGCTTTCGATGTGTACACTGTGGATCTGAAGCGGATCAAGGAGACGCGCGTGACGTTAGGCGAGTCGGTGAGCTACGATGCGCAGCTGGTGCAGGCCGGCAAGGGTTCCGCGCTTCTAAAGAGATTGAAACAACAAGGAGATCATACGGTGGAATTTGGAGATGAGGAGTCTGAGTTTCTTGTTTATGTGTCGGAAGTGGAAGGCATGGCGCAGCTGTACCTTGATTTGCCATTGCAAGGTAGGTGCCCCGCCCGCCCAATTTCAAAACTCAGGGTCCAATGTTCAAAACCCCAGTCAAGTCACGGTTCAATTTCAAACTTCGCGGTTCAATTTTAGAACCCCAGTCAATTCACGGTGCAATGTCAAACTTCACGGTTCAATTTCAAAACTTCAGTCATTTCATGGTTCAATTTCAAACTTTAAGGTTCAATTTCAAAACCCCAGTCACTTCACTGTCCCATTTCAAGTTCTGATGTCGTTAGTCAGGGTTCAATTGCGTTCAATTTCGATTTCTAGTGATTTTTACTTCTGTTTTGGAGCTGGCAGACTCTGAGGCAAAGGACGTATCGAGAAGAAGCCGAAGACCTATTACGTTACGCGATGAGCATGCTCCCCCGAAGGCGTATCTGAACGACCGACCGTCGATGAACGGAGACATAGTTGTGTTTGTTTCGACGGAAGAGGATATTGGAAAGCCGCTTCAAGGCTGGAACGCCGTCTTCTCCTTGAACTTCAAAACCTCTGTCACCAGGCGCTTGACTCCGCCAGGGGTTACTGACTACAGTCCTGCTCTCTCTCCTTCTGGTGAGGTTTTAATGCACGGGCCACTGCATTCTAGTTTTACAGACAGTTTCTTAAAAACGATTTCATGAGTTTCGCCGAATGTTTTGCTTCATGTAGTACATTCTCAAATTACATGTGAGAATGCGTTTGGAAGACTCTTTGTCTATCCGATGAGTGTGCAACATAGTTCTTTTTTCTGGATGCGCTAACTTATTCCTGGAATGCGATTCTGAAATTTGCTTTCTTTTTTGGAGTGATGCTGATTGTTAGAAGCCTATTTTAGTACCATCAATCGCAGGGTTCCGATCTAGATTTGTACGTCCGTTTACATTTAGACCTCGTTAATATCGTCTTCTCTCCTGTCACATCCTTTGTGTGAGTATGCTATTTTTTAATCTGACAGAGATTGGGTATACAGGTGAATGGGTCGCTGTGGCTTCTAACGAAGGACGCGGCTGGGAACGAGAGATCGAAGGGTTGAATTTGGACCTTCATGTTTTCAAAGCAGAGGATGGCTCTCACAGACGATTGATTGTCAAAAATGCCGGTTGGCCTACCTGGGCGGATGACAGCACAGTGTATTTTCACCGCGCTGCAGAGGACGGTTGGTGGAGCATATTCAGGATCAATGTGTCTGATTCGAATGCTGAGAAAGGTCTGTCCTCCATTCATTGCTGCTTCTTGCATAGACCTGCATCGTCTGCTGCTCACTTGATTATTGGTCAGTCTGGAATCGTTACGGTCATAATCTTGCTTTCCCTGTGTATGAAAATAGTAAAACATCCTAACAGGATCTGAAGCGTTTAGATCCGTGCACAACGGGTTTGATCACTATTTGCGACACTTTAAGCATTTTGTCATTTCGGAGTGTGGATTTTGGGCGATGTTGAGAGATTTTTGGTTTGGATCACTGTCACGGACTGTAGATGAACTCACTTACATTTAAAGATGAGTGACTGTAGTTCTTAAGCCAAATCATTCCTAGTACAATTCTTGCTAATATATGTATGAAGAGATGAGTTGTTGGTAACAGGGGTCAGTGTAGGAGACGAGATCAGGCCCTCACGGATTTAGTATCATTTACCTAAGTCGCCTATGTTTTGAAACCGGTTGTGTTAGCGTTGAAGTTAATGATTTTTCCTTTCGAGTCCGACACTCAGCAACTTGTCTTGTCTTTCTGAAAATTGCAGAAGCTGAACGGATAACTCCTCCAGGAGTGCATGCATTCACTCCCGCAGCTTCAAGGTCAGGAAAGTGGATTGCAGTTGCCACCCGGCGAACCTCTATTCGACACATCGAAATCTTTGATTTACAAGAAAAGAAATTCCTCCCCTTAACAGCTCTCATCAACCCAATGCTTCACCACTATAGCCCCTTTGTGTCTCCAAGCTCAAACAAAATTGGATACCACAGATGCAGAGGAGTTGACCAAGATGCCCGGAATCGAGAGCCCCGAGTTGAGTATGTTAAGTCACCACTTTCAGGTGTTTCTTTGGTTCGAGTACGGGGAAGTTTTGGTGTGATTTCGCCGGACGGGTCCTTGATTGCTTACGTTGACAGATGCAAAGACACGGCGTGCTTGGCCGTGATGAAACTGGATGGCTCAGGAAGACGTGTGGCTTACAAGGGTAAACTCTTTAGTACTGCCTGGGATCCCACGGGGAAGGGGACAGTGTATGTTGCACAGGGGAAAGGTTTCTCTTCTGATACAACCAGTGTGCACATTGTAGCGATAGCAAATGCTGATACTGCTGATGTGGAGGCTGATGAGGCAAGCTCCACAGTGAAACACTTGACAAAGGAGGGGACGGGGAACAACGCATTTCCATCGCCTTCACATGACGGCAAGTACGTCGTCTTTCGTTCGACTCGATCTGGCCATAAAAATCTGTACATCATGGATGCTGCTGATGGGGAAGAGAAATACTTGCGACGACTGACCGAAGGACCTTGGATTGATACTATGCCTAATTGGTCACCTGACAATGAGTGGATTGTATTTTCGTCGAATCGATTGCACCCAACTGGTACGTGGCATTGTCAACTTGTTACCTTTAGATGAATTTGCTTGTTTCTTTTTGAGGAATACCAGAATCTATGGAAGAAGACTTTACGTCCACGACTGGTTAATGAATTTTCCGAAAAGTTTTGTACAATATTGTTCACAACATGCATGACATTCTTGAGGAGAACATCCTTGGAATTAACGAACAATGAGCCAAGAAAAGGAATCCAGATTTCTTTTGTGCGCAATCTTGAGCTCATGGTATGTTTGCAAAGGACGGAATTGCTCACGTTATAATCATTTACTTGCTTCATTTAGCGTTGGCTGCCACGTTTGCAGGTTTGCATGTGGGAAATCATCTGATAGTTATGGCATGTTTGTAATGGGAAAATTTACCTCACATATGTGCCAGTTCGTCAACGTGTTAGTGCTCATGATTCTCTTTGTACTACAGTGAGGTGGGTGCAAGTTGTATGCAGTAGAACTCGTCTTAATGCATCCTCTCTTGTAGCATAACTGTCAAGTATGCAGACAGTAGGTGGGTCCAATATCAAATGAATTGGTCCTACGATAATACTCTAAACTCGGACTTAAATAAACCTAGTCTCGGTATGTGCATACCTAACCGCCAATCTCACTAAGACGAGTTCTACTGTGCTACTCTGGAGTGTTATGTGGAGTTCGAGTCCTTGTAGTAATTTATATACTTTAAGTCATCTATTTGTACAGACAAAAAATAATTTTCTGTCATATCTGCAATGGTGGAAGGGGAGTTGACTACTAATCAATCACAATTCTGGTGCAGGTGAGAGATCATTTTCGCTGTTTCTCATTCGTCCAAACGGAACAGACCTTCATGTGCTTCTGGACACTGGAGTTGGGGGACTTGCCACCCACCCCGTTTTCAGTCCGGATGGGAAAAGAATCGCCTTCACAAGTGACTATGCAGGAGTGTCGGCTGAGCCCATTGCCTGGCCACATGCCTACCAACCTTACGGTGAAATCTTTGTCATCGATGTTGACGGCTCCGATTTAACGAGGATGACCCACAATGCATATGAAGATGGAACACCCACCTGGGGCCCGCTCCGTTCCTCAAAATCAGCTGTCTCTTTGGAAGGCGAGTATCCTGCTTGTGATTTTGATGATGTGTGGTTCCTGGATGAGCCGGCTAAGCCTGCTTATGGTCAATGTCATCGACGATGGAACCCCGTTATGCCAGCTGCTGCTCAAGTGACAAGCACCTTCTTGTAGATGACATATAGGCGTTTTTAAACCTACGGTATGTGCACTACTACTTCACTTTTTTGAAGTGCACTTACTATTTGCGTTACTGTAAATGACTGTGAATGGGATGTAGGGTTTCTACATAACTACAAATAGGGAGCCTTACAATGGAGCTTGTGCAAATATAGGAAGCACTTGCGTAGAACTGCTTTCCCTATGAAGCCTGCTGCAATGCTCATGGGTTTCGTCAATGACCAAGGTTGGCGGGTGATAGATATTATCGATAGAGGCTTGTTTTTGTAGCGTGAGCAGTTGCAAATTTGACTAGGCTTTCAATAAGTGGAATAGATGCACAAGAACCAGCGTGATCAATGAGTAAGATTACTTTGGCCACCGACATGAGTATATGACTCTTACAGTTAGAAACGCCACTGCCGAAACTTAGTTTTGTAGCTTTGATTGTAAGACTGCTGTGAATGATGTACGAAGTACCGACAAATCACTCAAGAAGTGCACAATAAGCACAGTAAGTGATATAGACAGGAGCTTTCTGTAAATATTCTGTCTATTAATATTATGGAGATGATTTTGTGCAATCACAACTTCGCAGGCCCTTTGTTGAAACTTTGTACTCAATGGAAAAACAGGAAAAAAGGTGTTGTAAGTCACATGGAAGTTTGCCTATCATCTACTACTAATATATCCCCAGATCATTCCCCGTTTGAAGAGAAACTACATCAGAAAATCATCAAGAAAATTTTATCGTGGATGGCGAAACAAGCTTCCACATTATCAGATTCAATCTGACAGCTATAATATTGGTCATCAGGGCTAGCCCCCAGAATTATCACATTTTGAGGACAGAATAATCCCATTAGCTAACAAACCTGCAATGGAATTGCAAGGTTCTCAACACACACCTCATAGAAGCAGATTAGAGCTGGCTCACAAAAGACGGCGATTTCAAAATCGCGTTTCAGTACTTTGAGGAAGCAAAGAAATGATCAAATTTTGTAACAAACCGGCAAATGGTGGAGCAGGAATCACTGGGTCTCCTACTCCTAATTTCAGTTATCCTATATCGTGGAATATCATCTATCAACAAAACCAAGAAACTGATCTATGGCACTGACCACGTCAAGTGGGTTTCCGGGAGTGTAAGGCACAAGAGATTGAAGCTCCAAAATTCGCAGAGTTTGAACCAAAGTGGCAGGACTAGTGGCATAGACAAGATGCTTCATGGCAGCAAGCTTTTCTGCTAGCTCGCACTGATGGTTGTCCATCAAAAGGTCGTTCACCACTACCACAAGAGGCTTCTGCGCTCGTAAAGTCTCAAAGATGCTGCCAGCCCCTGTCAACGGAGTGGAAGCAATGAACAGAAATTAGGGTTTAGTCTTCGGCCATGAAAAATGGAAGACGATACGTTGTGCACCTGATCCCGTCTCCTATACTGACTCACAGATACTCGTCTCTCAATGCGCTTGATTGGACTTATTGGCCAGTGGTGTAAGAAAAACTTGGCTAAATGTCTATGGCCACCACACTTTGAATGAGAGAATTTGTCTTCTGTCACTTGTAGTGGTCTAAAACCACTAAGCACGAATTATGCTCAGGGATAAAATTTAATTCTAAGCACGAATCTGCGCAATGCTTAAAGATAAAAACATTTGATCCCAACTGATTTGGCTCTTGTACCCAGAGCTCTCTCCAGAGCTCAATGGTTTATCTCCCAGCCATCACTCCTATATATGCTAGACTGTTTAACGTAAAGCAAATTGTATCCTCTACCTTAACCCCACATTTTACTTTCTAACTGCACAAGAAGATTCAATGAAATGGAAAAAGAATGTTAGCTAGGGTAATCGCAATACCATACCCGCATGACTGATGACTAGGGCGGACGACTCTATGTAATCCTTCAAACTTGGTGTGAAGTCAAAATACGACACTTTCAAGCCTCCATCTTTGCCATCAGACTGCAAACAGAGAAAGATGTGTTAGACAAATGGGAGCATTCTTTCATAAGTTGCCTAGAAAAAAGTAGCCTCAAACCCTAAACCCCACGGCCACAAAATCGCCGAACAAACAGCGGCATGTTTTTCTATTTCAAAAATCTGTGCAACAAATTTTATAAGCAGGAAAACTTGCATCAGTTGATCTAGTGGAGCGATCTTCACCTCGACAGGTGTAAAAGAGCCCTTTCCACGTTGAATAACGAGAGAAGAGTAGCCGAGATCGGCAAGAGCCTGTCGACATGGCTGCGACGACGCCTCCTCGACCAAAGCATCGAAGAGTGTGGTTCCCACCGTTACCAGCACCTGCCCTCCTTTGCCCTGCTCGCCGGTCATCTCTTCTTTTTCTTGCAAAACTGTAAAGTAGAGTACAAGGAGAATATCAATTGCAAAGAAGAAAACAATTCTTCTGAAAAGTTCATATACAAATTAGACTTTAAATTCATACACCGACTTCCACTTCGAAAATATAAGGCAATTACATTCAAGAAAACAGTTCTTTTCGAAAGATCATATACAAAATCAACTCTAATTCTCCACTTCGAAAGTAAAAAGGCTAGACACTGAAAAAAACACAATTCTTTTGAAAAAAACATACACAAAGGAGTCTCGAATTCACCTCGAATTCCACTTCAAAAGTAACAGGCAACAAAACCCCCAAACCCTAGTTCTGGCGAGATACTGCCATCCCGCACTCCAGTTTCGAATCCTTCATGAAATTTCACCAGCTAGTATGCCCAAAACCCTAACAAACAAACACGGACTCATCAATCCCGAGAAGAAAAAACAGCCATCAATCCAAAGCTCACCCGAAGAACAAGAAGAAGCCTTTCTGCGATCAGTTTGAAACAGAGTCCGTTTTTCAAGACTTCACACCGAAGTCCATCACATCGAAGTATTAAAGTCCACCCTTTCAACAATCTCGTATCAGAATTGGCGAGGCCAAATACTACAGAATGTGCACATTGGAGAGAACAGAATACGTGTGTTCGGCTTGATCGAGAATCACTCAACACTTGAAAAAATTTCAAAACTGCGGGTGATAAACATCATATATTCTCAAGAGTAGAGTTGCATTGGTGGCACTAAAATAATGACAGCTGCAATTCTCCTTCTTTAGATGTTCCCTCGTAACATTCTTGAGGAACTGCAAGGAAAATCAATGAGCTATGAGCAAAGCAAAGCTGGGGATCTGGGCTTTTTCTATGCACAATACTCAGCTCTTGTTGGTGTTTGGTAGGGTGGAGCGGGTGATGGTAAAGCTTACTCCCTCTATCCCACTAAGAGCTTTCTAATTTAGTAGATTGATTTACAGTCTTTGCAGGAAGAATTTGGGAAGCTTTTAGTGGGACAGAGGGAGTAACTTCAAAGGTAATAGAACCTATCACAGATCAAATGGAAGCGAAATTGTACGATAGAACCTCTCTAATTCAATCAGTACTGGCCCAATTTAACATATTGAGTTACAGAGATTTATTCACTTAGGGAGGGTTAGACTTACTCACATCCTTTGTAATTTGGCTGAATCCGGGACCGGTCTGATCCATTGAGTTACAGAGGTTTACCAACCTAGAGAGAGTTTAATAAGAGAGGTTCTATTGTATTAGTGATGTACAAGTCAAATACATAATCCTTATAGACTCTTGCATCCTACTGAGAGTAGGTCAACTTTGGGAGGCCCATATATATTCAAAATTGAACAAAATTTTGAATTTTGAATAGTGTTGGAATCACACTGGCTGAAGTCTACTTTATCATCATTACAAATACATATATATAGTTGAAAACCATACAAAAAGTTTGATGTTTTCTATACACTATGTACTATTTAGTGTTGTCAACATTTGTGAAAATTTTTACTTGCAATGGTTCATATAAAAAATGAACATTCACAATTAATTGATTTAGAGATACTTGATCTTATAAAATTTGAATTGCTTGTATGATTTCTTACTTGAATGTTTTTCATCCCATTGCAAAAAAAAATTTGACTATCTTCCATTAGTTCTTTATGAAATAGTAGATAGCTCCAAACTGTTGTATGATTGGAGATTATTCATTTTTCACTTGTTAAGATTATGATTCCAACAAAATTTACAATTTCAAAATTGAAAGCATTTTCGAGTACACTGGAGCTTCCTAAAGTTATTGAACTTTTTAGTGAAAAATTTGTAAAGTTTCTACACACACATACATTTTAGAACTTGTAAGTCATTAATTCTCTAGTAGTCATGTTCACTAGGCTCCAAACCTATGTTGATAAAGTGGGCACCCCCAAACTTCCATGTTTTGCCAATATGCCTATTATGTATTCTTATATCAGATAAGCTTTCATATTTTTTCTTATTGGCTAGTAAAAGGAGGTTGCAATTCATCAAACAATGTAACATTTGGATACCAAATGCAAAAGTTATGAAGGATCAAAGCCTTTTTTAAATAGAATTTCTAAATTGAGTCTTCCACTTAGGTTATAGAAAAACCCCATAGTGATGATGGCAACTTTGGGTCAATGGTGCAAATAGATAGGCCTACCTTAGAGTAGCCTTTTTTTTGATACCATGGTGCTAAATCACACCATTTCAATAGAAATTTCTACTTTTTGCAAGATAAAAGTAATCTTCCTTGAAATTGCTAAAATGCTATGGCAACACCACCCATTCCCAATTAAGTTTGGAGGAACTCCAACTGAAGTGCGGCAACAGCCACAATTCTTGAGCTCTTCACCACTTCTTGTGCGCTCATTCCTTCACATCGCTTTGCATATCATGCCGCATTGTTCCCTTCATCTCTGAATTCCGAGAGCACAGGTACTGCATGTGCCGTTGCATTTGTATTTCCCTCGTTTCGTTGTGATGGAAGTGTTCTTCAGCTCGAAGTTAGGTGTGGAAAAGTTAATTGGTAGTCTTTGGAAATTGCGTACACTTGGTCGCGGGAATGGAATGGAAGAGTGTAGCTTACGCTACTTGAATCTTGATTTGTCTGTGGATGCGTTCAAGTTTTATGGAGCAGAGTGTTTAGACGCAAGAGGAGGGTTTGGACTAGCTTCAAATTAGAACGTTAGGTGCTTGCAAGTGAGGTCGAGATTATCGACGGCGTTCTTTTTAGGGGATTTCATTGTGCAGGAGATGGACAACGTATGATAGGTCGTTTTGTTTGCGAAATTGGACCTTCTTGCAGTTATTGAGTTTATATTTGGATTTTGTAATGTAACTATTTAAAGAGTTCAGTGAGTGTGTCTTTTTTTTTTGCTTGATTGTATGACCGTTATGATATTTGAGCAGCACCTTCGTGTAGTAATTAAGCTAATTAGAGATAGCTTTAATTTTTTGTAGGTCGTTTGTAGAGTTCTTCTAAACTAAGGTCGAAGAGGAGAATGCATGGAAATGTGCGAGATGCGAGATTAATCTCTTCCATTCTTGCAGAGACAGTTTGTTTTTCTAATCTGATGGAGAACAACATCATGAAAAGGACATCAGCAGTTCAGAGTGACCGTGGCTGCTCAAGCACATTGACCGGCCTTGATGAGAATCTTTGGGGTACCTTGCAGCACCACATCGACTTGGCGGAAAACGTGTATCCTAAGCTCCCTTTTGAAGAGTTCTTCCAGCTTCGCATAGTCTGTAAAGACTGGTACGTGATTGCGTGCAAGCGTTTGGGTCTCAAGGACCCGATACGTAAGCCTTTTTTCACCTTGTATACGAGAAGTAAGGATGGCCAACTCGACGGAATCCTAACTTACAATGCCTTGTCCCAGTCTTGGGATTGGAGGCCGGATCGGACTCATGTGTATGACTATCAGTTTGTTGCGAGCAAAGGCGTGGTTTATTTTGGCAGTGCGTTTCACTGGCAATCCAAGGCGTTCCAGCACCTGGATCTGGCTCCCATTCCGACACCAAACATTTTTGAGAGGATGATTCTTGGGATGATCGTATCTGAGGAACAAGGCCCTTTCAGCTCGTTCAGGGTTGTTCGTGGTAGTGAGAATTTCGACACCCAAGTGTACGAATCAGAGGTGCGGCAGTGGCAGACGAAGCCATGTCGGGTACCGAAGCCTGAAGGGGGTGTCCCTCTGTTGGTGAGCAACGTGTGTGCCGACTGCAATGGACGAGTTTATATCCCCGCACTGTTCTCTCGAGAGATTTTCGTATACGATTTCGAAAAAGCCAGGTGGAGCTCTCTTTTCAGTCCCGGTGATTGGGTTTTCCCTTCGCGGCCTTTGCACCACAGCGCCGACAGATTGGGAGTATGGAATAGTCGCGTATTCATCGTGACCTATGATTTTCAATTTGGACGCTAACCTAACCTGGCATGTCTACCGATTCCAGAATGAACTGGTCACTTCAGGTGTGGGAGCTCGTTGATGAAGCGCTCCACAAGTGGAAAGTCTACGATTGCATGCCCATAGGCTTGTGCTCGTGGCTTCGATCCACCGAAGGCTTTCTAAATACTTTCCATACCAAGGCTGGGGACACTACCATCGAGGCCAGTTTTTGTGGAGATTTCATACTTGTGTACTCATGGGATTTCGTAAATGGCTCGACTGGGAGGTTTTGTTTGTTCAACATGGCCACTAAGAATTGGCAGAAGCTGAATATTGCTGCTAGAATTGTCGCGATCAGATAGGAGTAATCGTCACATCCTTTTGAATCAGAGGATGAGGAGTATTTGTTAGATCCTGATGGTTCAGAGAATTCCGATGATTCACTTTATTGATCTTGATGCTAATGCTAATTGATTGTTTTTGGACTAGTTCATGGTGGAAGACAGTGACTTGGACCACGGTTGGGAGTTTTTTCTCTTGAGATAACGTACTGATGACTTTCTAGAGCTGAGAGAAGTGAAGAGTTACACAGAGTGCAAGTTCTCTTCCTCACAGGGTCACTATGTAGCACAACCTACATACAGTAACTTAGTTGTGGATGAAAAACACAAATGCAAACTCAAGGCCGCTGTAGACAATATTTGTATAGTTCTTTTTTTCATGGATGACCAAATCAGTTGCTGTGGATATAGGTTGCAGGTTATCGATGATGGTTGACTTTGGGGAAATTTTCATGTATGAATTCCATATTGTAAATATAATGCTGTGCCTTGACACCTTCCAGATCTTTCCCAAGTACTTCAAAGATTTGTATGTTTATGGCAATTGATCAGAAGAATTGATCACAACATGACGCGGATCCCTAATAATCTTAGAAAGCATGAGAAAATGGAAGTGTATTAACCCTTAAACATCAACAAAGAATGACAAAGAATCTTTCCTTAGAGGGCAGAAGTGCAACTATTCATCTTGAATACTCTCTCTCCCACTAAAGGCTTCCTAATTAGGTTGATTTTCACTCTTCGCAAGAAGATTTTGGCAAGCTTTTAGTAGGACAAAGGGAGTATTAGGGGTGGGAAGGGGAGATTTTCTACAGTATTTTGACTTCCAATGAGTATATTTGACTAATCCAAAATAAATGATGTCACACAAAATCAAAATGCATGATTTCTATGTAGGGTTTTTTTTTAGGCAATTAAATGCCCAATTTCCTCAAAACAAAAAAGGGTCAACTTCAAGCCTATAGAAAAAAATGAGGGTAAATGTGAAAAAAATGCCAAATAGAAATAATAGCCCTCTTTATCGTTGCCAACATGCTTCTAAAACCTCATTTCATATATCATGCAAAGCCAAAATTGCATACAAAAATTACATATTCAAAATTGTATACTCAAAATTTGGCCTCCTTCAATTAAAGCCCCTAAATTAAGGAGCCAATCAACTTAAAACCTTCTTGAAAGGAAGGCCACATCACCATTTGTCCAAAAAAAAACAAAAAAAACCATGTTTCCACGGCCACCAATCCGTCCTTCAAAGGTTAAAAACTAAATTTGGGGTATCAAAGCTAGGAGTGGCTATGGACTAGGTAACCTTCGAGCTACTGGGATGCAGCAAGAAGGTTACATGATGTAACCAGCTCTATCCATGGATGAAAAGTCTCGTAATTGTTGGCTTCATAGATGAATAATGTGTGATTATGATCAAATTATCCTGCTCGTGGATGAAACATGTTCTAGCAAACCGACGCACACAATCAGAGCTAGTTACGGAATTGGAAGCCTTGCAATTCTTAAGGGGGGAGAGTTTGAAGCTGGCCTGGATAAGCTTATTGACAGAGAGTGGAAATTTCAGTAAGTATCTAGCTTGTATTTGTAAGACCATCCCCAATGCAGCTCAGAATTTGGGTATTTGGCCGGGTCAGCCAACTATTTGTACCCTACCCCACGCAAAATGAGACTCAAAATATGGACGAGCGTGGCCAAATTTACTGGGCAGACGAGAAAATACTGAGTTTTATCCAGGGGCCGGAAGGGAGTTTGACTGCACTTTTGACCCTAAAATCGAGTTACAAACCCTGCTAACCTTCTAATTTCAATTTTTTTTTCAAAAATGAAATGCTTACAAGCAATTTCATGTACAAAAATGAAACGATTCTTATCTAAAAAAAAGATGAGTTCATAGTCTCTTTTATCCCACATAGATTGGGACTCCTCCCTCCACCCCAAGACGATCTAGGAAATTCCACTTCTCATGGAAACTCATGCCTCCTTACATTCACTATGAAGTGTATGTAGGAAGAAGTGAATGTGCAATGGAGCAAGGCTCCTTATATCCCCATGAGGCAGAGGAAGGTGCTCCAACCCATGTGAGATATATGAATTCCAACTAGTTGAAATTAGGAATTCAAATTTGGAATTTTTAAAATTCAAAGTTTTTTTGGTTTTTAAAATTCAAACTAGTTGGAGTTCATATATCCCACATGGGTTGGAGCACCTCCCTCCACCCCATGGGGATATAAGGAGCCTTGCCCCATTGCAAATTCAAAATATTTTGAGATCTCTTCAAGGAAAAAGAATGAGACCTTGAAGGGAAAAAAAGCCCAATGTTTTTGGGTTTTAATTCAAGGCAAAACGAACTGAAAAATTGATTAAAAAAAATAAAAACATCTTTTAGAGGGGTGCTTGCACTGTTCAGCAATGGGGCTCTCAAACTCGGGCCGGGATGGGTCATTATCATCTGCCCTGCAAAGGGCCTGATTTTGAGTCAAATTCTGACCCATGCGGTGGGGATGCTCTAACACAAGTTGAACTTCATGAAGGTGCTCATCCCATTGTAGACTTCATTCAAGTCTGGAATAGTAGGTGACTTGAATAGAAAACTATCCTCTAAACCATGGGGTTTTTTTTGGTTTTGGGACAAATGGTTATGTAGCCTTCCTTTCAAGAAGGTCTTAAATTGGTTGGCTCCTTAATTTGGGGGGCTTTCATTGAAGGAGGACAATTTTGAGTATGTAATTTTGAATTTATAATTTTTCTATGCAATATTTGTATATTTTGACATTGCATGATAGGTTTTAGAAGCATTTTGGCAATAACGTAGAGGGCTATAATTTCAATTTCGTATTTCTTAACACTTTTATCCTCATTTTTTTCTCTAGGCTTGAAGCTAACCATTTTTTTAAGGAAATTGGACAAATAATTGCCTAAAAAAATCCCTACTCCAAACCATTTCAACATCAAATTAAGAAGTGCATCTCGTGCACTCACCCTTTGAAATACCACAGCCCCTTCCATTGAAATTTGTCTAATTTAGAGGGGATGGCTACTTGTATCCTCACTAGTGCAACTTACAATATTATACTTTTAACCAATCACAAGTCACATAATTTACAAAAGAAAAAAAAATTATCATTTATTATGACAACTTACTAATCCTAAAAGAAAATGTAGCTTGTAGAGGAATTAGTGATCCCGGCCTTCAAATATGACTAATTTGGTGGGCCAAAATAAAAGTAGAAGCCGATACATGCTAAAATTGATTGCTTTTCATCCAAAAGCTATAGGATTTGGGATATTTTCAAGGCTCTAGGAGATGCTCTTACCAACTACTTCTCAATGTTGGAAGCAAGTAAAGAACAAATTTGTCATCCATTGAAGAATCGTGACTTGTACTTCATGTTGACTATAAGATCCAATAGACTTTGAAAGCCCTTCTTACACACATTTATACAAACACTCAAACATAATATCATGACCACAAACAAAAAATAGTAAAGTGTATATGAACATCCTAGACTTATATACAAGCACTTCCTACTACACACATAGTAAAATTTCTTCTTTTTGTTCATCAAACAAGAGCTACAAATACTAGGAAAACCTAATGCAAACCCTTCTAACTCATATGAACAAAATCCTCCTAAAATGGAAAATCATCTCTACATATAAGAAAAACCCATTGATATACTTACAAAACCAAACCCCCCAAAAAACTAGTATATACACTAGAATAATTTTCATTTACTTTTTAGGAATAAAAAAGAGAAAATAAGTGCGAACATACCTTAACTCAAGTTGTTTCTTATTTTTTTGAGCTTTATAAAGGTAGTTATGATTTTTTGAAGTCAAAATGACATAGGGCTTCAAAACCGCCCACCTTCTTAAATGTACATAGTTTGTACATAGTGCTCTTTCATTTTACAACTATGTACAAATAGTGCATGATTCGAGCTTTAGGTTTTAGAGCTTGATTAGTCTTCAAGCCTCCTCCCTATACTAAGAGTGAAAAATTAATGCAATGAATATTGGTGAAGCTTATGCTTGAAACATAAGTTGAATTTCATAATTTATGGTATTCATTCCATTGCAAACTTCATTCAAGCTTAATGCAATGAATATTGGTGAAGCTTATGCTTCTAACATAAGTTAAACTTCATAATTTATGGTGTTCATTCCATCGCAAACTTCATTCAAGCTTGGAATAGTAGGTGACTTGAATAGAAAACTATTTTCTAAACTATTTTAACCATCTACTTAACTCCTAAAGGACCAAGGCCTTTTTTCTATCAAAAACCTCTCAAAACTGTCATTTCTGTTGCATTCACCCAAGAAAATAAAAGAAAATATTTTTTAAGAATCTAACCGTAGGATCTTGTACTTAACTTGATTGAGATCATGTGGTAAAAATTTCATGAAGTTTGGCCGTATAGATTAGAAGATATGAGCATTCAAAGTTGGAAATACAATTGTTTTTGAACTGTGGACTGCAATTTCAGATGACTTTGATTGCCATTTGTTGAACTTTTTTGCACTATAGACTTTGAATTAAAAAATTTTTTTGTTTAATAATTGAGTTGAGAGTCTAAGAAAAAAAATTTACACAAAAAACACTTGATTTTCATTCTTTAAAAAATTGTTAAGTAGATGTAGGTCCAAGATTTAAAGAAAAACTAAATGGTTAATAACTCTAAGGTGGGATTGAAATACAATAATCCCAATGGTTAGATTGTTCTAGCAAGTAAACATAACCTTGTACAACAATTTTTTTTGAAAAAAATGTGAAAATTGCATTTAGAAATGAATCCTATAGGTTATTTTTTTGAGAAATTGTTTAGATTGCCCAAGAAATAAGATTGTCCATAACTTTCTCATTATAAGTCCAAATAGAATGAATCAAAGCTTCACATGTAGGCAAAAATATATTATTTCAGAAAAAAAAAATTAAAAAATTAAACTTTGAATTTTTGCAAAAAAAAAATTCTGCCCGCCGAATGAAAATTTGGGCTTTTTGTGGTATAACTTTTACTCCCGGTCACCAATTGAAATAAAAATTACATTCCCACAAAGCTAATCAGGTTTTCTATCTTGTGAGAAAGTTTCAAAAGGTTTCACCAAAAATTGAAGTCTACGGAACCTGCCCGAACTCCAAATTGTCCCCCGAGGGGACAATGGTCCTTTAGGGGTTAATAGGTCTTTTAGAGCATTTTCTACACCCTTTGTAATACTAGAGTGATTGCAAGAAACACTTGTACTATTTAGCGTCACACAACATGAGCTAATCTTTACCTAAAACCTTGAAATATATGAAACCAAACTTTGTAGAGATAATGAAGATTTGTTTTTTACAAGATCCTATACTTAGTTTTGCCTAAAAATGATTCATCACCCATTGAGCTTCAATTCTTTGTAACTTATAAAATTGGCATCCCAAACACCATGAAAGCTGTTGGACATTTTAAGGGTTAAGTAGTTGGAAATGGATTGTAAGGTTTTTAAAATGTGCAAGAAAATAAATCCAACCTATGACGTGAGCCCAACAAGGTAATTTTGGATCCTCCAAAGTTCTAACATCTAAGTTTTGGGCAATGTACAAATAGAAAATCATATTTCTTTGTCATAATAGCTTGGATGAAAGTCATTTATGAAGGTTTTTTCCTATTCAACAATTGAATTTGGTATTATTAGAATACCTATTTTTCCAAAATTACAAATGTGAAAGTTTGTCAAGTGGTTGACTAAACCAAAATTGCATTGACTCTAGTTCAAACTTGGAATTGCAAAAATGAAGTTATAGAATCAAAAACACAAAAATTCTAAAAGACCACAATATCCAGAGGACCTCGTTTCAAATCCGTTCCAACAAAATTTACTCAAAAAATGACAAGATCTTGCTTGTAATTGAATTTAGAAAGATTTTTTTAATTTTCCCTTTCAAAATTTATAGAAAATATCGATGATAGAAGTAATGAATCTAATTATATGGACATAATCTAGAACTCTAACTCTCAAACTTTCGTATGCATCTCAATTCCAAAATATTCTTCCAAAAAGCCATTTGTGATGATTTTTCCAAAATCATGAATTTTAGAGATGAGTATGGACACTTAAGAGTTAAAAGTAAAAAAAAAACTCCTATTTTAAGCTGTGTCTACGGTATGTCTTAGACATCTCCTAGTGAACTTAGGGTCTCTGACAGCAGCCTGGGAGTAAACCCAGGCTGCTGGGTTTACTTCGTGCGCTGGGTTTAACGTCCTGCCCCCAAACCCCTGGGTGGAAGCAAAAGCTGTTCTCAATTCGTCGCCTCCAAAACTTGAAGTTGAAGGCTCACACCAAGTGCGGCAACTGCGACGGGCACGACAAAATTCTTGAGCTCTGCTCTTCATGCGCACTCTCGAGATCAATTCCTTCACTTTGCTCATTGTTCTCTTCGTCACTGAAATTCCAATTTGGAGTGATCTGTAGCTTTGCTCTTTCTTTACACCCGATTTCATTTCCATCGGAGTTTGCGCATTCGGTCACCTCCAGAGTACAGATACTGTACCGTTGCATTTGTATTTCTCTTGTTTTGCTGTAATGGAAGTGTTCTCCAACCCTAAGTCCAAGTCAGGTGCGGAAAAGTTTGGATTGAGCAGCACCTTGGTGTAGTGATTTAGCAAATTTGAGACAGGTTTAATTTTTAGGTCGTTGTAGAGTTCTTCTACGGTCAAAGAGGAGAATTCATGTAATTGTGCGAGATGCGGGATCGTGATTGTGTGCTCTTCAATTTTCCGGCGGTGAATGTACTTTCTACTTGCGTGGGGAGGTGAAAAGGTATTGAGATTTGATTACTTTTGGCTAATTACCTCGAGTGATTACCTTGGTGATAGGCGTCCTTGCAGGATTAATCTCCTTCGCTCTTGCAGAGACAGTTTTCTGGCTTCAATAGGCAACAGCATCATGAAAAACTCGGAGAGTGACCCTGGCGGCTCAAGCACATCGACCGACCTTGAAGAGAGTCTCTGGGGTACCTTGCAGCACCACATCGACTTGGCGGAAATCGTGTATCCCAAGCTCCCTTTTGAAGAGTTCTTCCAGCTTCGCACAGTCTGCAAAGACTGGTACGCGATTGCGTGCAAGCGTTTGGGTCTCAAAGACCCGATACATAAACCATTTTTCACCTTGCTCACGAGAAGTGAGTATGGCCAACTCCACGGAATCCTAACTTACAACGCCTTGTCCCGGTCTTGGGAGTGGAGGCCGTCTGCGGTTCTTAATTCTCCCTTCAACTTTGTTGCGAGCGAAGGCGTGGTTTTTTCTGTCGGCTCCGGGGCATTGAGTAACTTCATCCGTGTATATCACTGGCAATCCAAGACGCTCCAGCACCTAGATCCGGCTCCCTTCTTATCTAGGAAAACGATTCTTCGAGAGCTTGTTCTTGGGGTGATCGGATCTGACAAACGAGGTCTTTTAAGCTCGTTCAGGGTTGTTTGTGGTAGTCAGCATTTTGACACCCAAGTATACGAATCAGGGGTATGGCAGACGAAGCCATGTCGAGTACCGGAGGGTAAAGTGGGTTGCCGTCTGCTGTCGGGCAGCAGGTGTGCCGACTGCAATGGACGAGTTTATATCACCACTGAACACTCTCAGGAGATTCTCGTGTACGATTTCGAAAAGGCCAGGTGGAGCTCTCTTCTCAGCCCTGGTGCGCGGGTTTCCAAGCGAGGACCACTTTTCACATGCCGCAGCGCGTTGGGAGCATGGAATAGTCGCGTTTTCGAAGTGACCTGTGATTGTGTCCCTGGAGGCAGAGTCAAGATCCGGTCACTTCAGGTGTGGGAGCTTGTTGATGAAACCGTGCCCAAGTGGGAAGTGTACGATTGCATGCCCAAAGATTTGTGGTTGTGGCTTCAATCTCCCGAAGGCTTTCTAGGTTATTATTATTACTTTGTGGTACCAAATCCGGAAATCATTAGCATCCAGGCCAGTTTTTGTGGAGATTTCATGCTCGTGTATTCATGGGACTTTTCAATTGGTTCAGCGGGGAGGTTTTGCTTGTTTAACATGGCCACTAAGAATTGGCAGAAGTTGAACGTGGCCGCTGGAACTGTCAGGATCCCCCGAAATCGTCCGGTGTATACGTCATCCTCCGATGATTCCGATGATTCCGAGGATTCCGATGATTCCGAGGATTCCGAGGATTCGTCTGATGTTTAGGCCAAACATCTTCGGTCGCGTTCACGATGGACGATGGCATGGACTTCTACTCCGGTTGGGACCTTTTTCTCGTGTAGATAACGTATTAACCCTTGAACGACGGACTGGTGACCGTGGAAATCATGCATTTTGATTCCGTGTGACATCATGTACTTTGGAAAAGCCAAATATATTCATTGGAAGTTAAAGCCCTGTAGAAGATTTCTCCTTTCCACCCCTAAAACCAAGGACCAATAGTTGCACTTCCATTCTACAAGGAAAGATTCTCTCTCGTGTTGTGCATGCAAAACGTCCTCTTTGACGTTTAACCCCTAAAGGACCGAGGCCTTTTTTCTGTCAAAAACCTCTCAAAACTGCCATTTTTGTTGCATTCATCCGAGAAAACAAAAAATATATTTTTTTAAGAATCTAACCGTAGGATCTTGTACTTAACTTGATTGAGATCAAGTGGTAAAAATTTCATGAAGTACAGATTGGAAGATATGAGCATTCAAAGTTGGAAATACAAGTTTTTTTGAACTGTGGTTTGCAATTTCAGATGACTTTGACTGG
This sequence comes from Thuidium tamariscinum, assembly GCA_947034885.2. Taxonomy (NCBI): domain Eukaryota; kingdom Viridiplantae; phylum Streptophyta; class Bryopsida; order Hypnales; family Thuidiaceae; genus Thuidium; species Thuidium tamariscinum. The sequence goes on along the minus strand of OX344750.2, from coordinate 42,733,277 downwards.
AATTTGTATTAAAAAATTGCACTATAGACTTTGAATTTATAATTTTTTATGTTAAGAAATTGAGTTGAGAGTCTAGGAAAAAAATTTCACACAAAAAACACCTGATTTTCATTCTTTAAAAAATTGTTAAGTAGATGTAGGTCCAAGATTGAAAGAAAAACTAAATGGTTAATAACTCTAAGATGGGATTGAAATACAATAATCCCAATGGTGAGATTGTTCTAGAAAGTAAATATAACCTTGTCCAACAATTTCTTTTGAAAAATTGTGAAAATTGCATTCAAAAATGAATCCTATAAGTTATTGCTTAGATTGCCCGAAAAACAAGATTGTCCATGACTTTCTCATTATAAGTCCAAATAGAGTAAATCAAAGCTTCACATGTAGCACTCTTGGCCAGCAACTTGAAGCTTTACGGCTCCAAATTCTTTTGATAAATGTGAGTTGCTATTGTACAATATCCATCACAAAGTTTATGTTGAAATCTTCAAACTCTAAGTGCCACTAAAAATGAAGTGCAACTTTGAGAAATCATATTTCTCAATTTACACCTTCAAACTTCACAAAATTGCCACCTACATGTTGAAAAACGAATTAACTACATTATAAGTGTCATTCAAATGCTATTTCAAGCCGTAAGTTTATAAAAAATCAAATTACATTGATTGCTTTCAAATTGTGTTTGCAGCTTCTACTTTATGAAAGCATCATCAATGCTTCTTGTGCCAATACAATTGAGATTTTTGTTAATTAGAGATTCTGATATGAAGCTTCAACAACCTTTCAATGCAAAATATACTTGGCCCAAGCAATGTAGTAGCTTGAGGAGACATTGTGTATGTGTTTTAGTGAGTAGATGTACTTTTAGATATAGACACAAATTGTGTGAGATTGTAGGTGTTCAAAATTGTAACAAGTGACTTCAATGGTAGTATAAGGTGTGCTTTATAGCTAGGAATACCAAAATTGAACATAATTTGACTAGAAGTATGTAATATTGACAAACAAGTCTTCATTTGAATCTAGAAAGAAATTAAGGTAATGAAGGTATGGCAAAAATCACACAAATGTTTTTCTTTAGATTGATTAACACCATTTTCTAAATTTGGTCATTCATTAGTGATGACATGGAGTGCATTCACCACATTCAAGAAGTGTCCACTCATTATAATGCAACCTAATAGATAAAGAGATAAGGATTGCATTAATGTCAATTATGAATGTTAAATCAATAGTTTTAACTTTTTTCATGATCACCTTTAAATACTTATAATCATAGAAGATGCTAGGGAAGATGACATTCATTCCCATAGTAAGTAATTAAGTGCTTGAAAGCAAGTGCATGTGTGCATGGCATGAAAAAACTTTCATGGCTAGCAATTTCTTGTTAGCTAATTACCATTTTATACTTTACTTGTCCAAGATTATGTGGTAATAATTTTATGAAGTTTGATCATATAAATTGAGAGATATTAGTACTAAAATTTGGAAAAAAAATTTAAACATTGGCCTACAATTTCAAGTGACTCTGACTACAATTTGTAAAAAAACTTTACACAAACAACTTTGAAATTAAATTTTTTTTGAAGAATTGAGTTGGAAGTTTTGAAGAAAGAATTTCAAAAAGCATCCATATGATTTTTATTCTCTAAAATATTATTATGTAGAAGTAGGTTCAAGATTGTTAATCCTTAAAATAAAAACTAAATTGTTAGTCCTTTTAGTAGTAAGAATTTGAGGACAAATTTTTCAAGCACTTGTAATCATTGGGTGAAAAGGAATCTAGTTTTGATATTTGATATAACTCTGAATTAAGTGTTTAGCATTCTAAAGACTTAATATATTCTTGATTTGGAGTTAGGGAGTAGAAGGTATAGACTTCAAAATAGAGTAGTGAAGAATTGCTTTTGAGCTAAAGAGAGGAAAATTTGACTAACTATAAAACTTAAAGAATATGAGCTTTTGATTTGACATTTGAAATATTTATAGATATTTGAGTATGATTTTTTTAAAAGCTATTATATTCTCAATTTAGAGTTTCAAATAACAAAGGTAATCATTTGTGTATGGATACATCTTCAAAGGATTTTATGCATTTTTTACAAAACTCATGCTACTTCTATACAAACTTGTGGTGTTTTATTTGAATAATATAATATTATACAAATTTATACAATTACGTGTATGTTGATTGTGTATGATGGTTATACACTAGACTTTTAGTTTTTACTTTGATTATGAAATCAACTTGATGATATTCTAGATCAAATCTACTTGCAAATTCAAAGTTGATATTTTCCTAAGACTAATTGTCCTATTTAACATTGTACAAATCCTAAACAAATGTGTGTCCTTCCAACCTAATATCTTCTCAATTGCATAAATGACAAGGGTATGCCTAAGATTTTGTTTTTTTTAACAAAGTTCAAATAAAAAATGATATACAATTTTATGATGGGAAATATTTGATACCATATTCTTTCTTGAAATCCCTAAACTGCTACCAAATCTTATGACACCATTGCTCTATTTGGGACGAACATACACTCTTTGGGATGAATACAAGAATTTTCATCCAGATTATACAGATTTCATTCATATCTATCTATTTCTATGGATGTGAATAGCTTCATCATCTTCCATTCAAGACAAGATCACTAAGGGCAAAACACCCATTCCCACACCTACTCCTTGGAATGGACCATAGATTCACCCAATTTTGTGAGTAGACTTTCCTCAATGTATTCGCCACAAGTGTAATTATAATTAGTTGACACAGTTGAAGGACACATAGGAGAATCTGGTTGGCTAAGTGCTGATTTTCACAGGGTTCAGTTTTGGGGGCACCTACCGGACGGTTTCACGGGTCTAGGGAGCCAACACTTTGAAAATTTGTAGAAATTACATATTCTATCGGAAAAATCTTTTTTTTTTGTTGAATATTCATGATTTTCACTCCCTGATACTAGAAAAATATCGGTTTTAGAAAACGCTGCCTCCAACTATGATGAATTCCTTACTTGGACGGTTTTGGGTGTTTCCACTGTATCTGCTCTCCCCAAAATAAATGAAACTAAAACCCCTTGGAATGCCACTTGGAAGCAAATGCCGGCTGCACCAAATGGAGGCCACCGGAGCTTTGAATTGGACATCTGTTTTGAATTCTTAGCCGCCAAAACTTCAAGTTGGAGGAAGACTCACTCCAAGTGCGACGGGCAAAATTTTGTCCTCGAGTTCTTCTCTTCTTGCGCGCGTCGAGTTCAATTCCTTCACACCCGATTTCATTTCCATCGGCGTTTGCGCATTCGTTCACCTCCAGAGTACAGGTACTCTACCGTTGCATTTGTGTTTCTCTTCTTTTGTTGTTGGGTATGCAATATCGGGCGTTCTTGTAAAGTTTAATCTGTGTTTGGAGGTTGTAATGGGTGTAACTATTTGATCGAAGTGTTCTGAGTGTGTCGAATTACTTTTTTGGTTTGATTGAATGATCGTTTTGATAATTGAGCAGCACCTTAGTATAGCGCTTTAGTTCATTAGAGATGGGTTTATTTTTAAGGTCGTTGTAGAGTTCTTCTAAACTACGGTCAAAGAGGAGAATGCACGCAATTGTGCGAGATGCAGGATCGTGATTGTGTGCTGTTCAATTTCCCTGTGCTAAATGTACTTTCTAGTGGCACGGGGAGCTGAATAGGTACTGAAATTCGGTAATTTTTGATTGATTACCTCAATTGGATTACCTTGGTGATGAGCGTCCTTGCAGAATTAATCTCTTCCGTTTTTGCAGAGACAGTTCTTTTTCTTCTTCCGATGGAGAACAGCATCATAGAAACGACATCAGAAGAAACGAAGAGAAGCGTTCAGAGTGACCGTGGTTGCTCATGCACATCAACCCACCTTGACGAGAGTCTCTGGGGTACCTTGCAGCACCACATCGACTTAGCGGAGAACGTGTATCCCAAGCTCCCCTTTGAAGAGTTCTTCCAGCTTCGCACAGTCTGCAAAGACTGGTACGTGATTGCGTGCAAGCGTTTGGGTCTCAAGGAGCCGATACACAAACCCTTTTTCAACCTGTGCACAAAATGTGACGATGGCCGACTCGATGGAATTCTCCTTTACAACGCCTTGTCCCGGTGTTGGCAGTGGAGGTCGTCTTTCGCTCATAATCAATTCTTCGACTTTGTTGCGAGCGAAGACATGGTTTTTTCTGTCGACCGCAGGTCATCCTGTAACTATGCCAGTATAAGTGAGTGGCAATCCAAGACGCTCCAGCGCCTGGATCCGCCTCCCATTTCCCCAAGCACTGACGAACCCCTAATTACTGGGCGCGTTCTTGGGGTGATCCGATCTGATAAACAAGACCGTTCAAGCTCGATTAGGGTTGTTTGTGGTAGCCAGGATTTTGACACCCAAGTTTACGAATCAGGGGTTTGGGAGACGAAGCCATGTCGAGTACCGAAACTTGAAACAGGTGGCACTCTGCAGGTGAGCAGCAGGTGTGTCGATTGCAATGGACGAATTTATATCACCACATTAGAGTTTCAGGAGATTCTTGTGTACGATTTCGAAGAAGCCAAGTGGAGTACTCTTCTCAGTCCCGGTGATTGGGTTTCCAGGGAAGAACGACTTAACACCTGCCCCGATACGTTGGGAGTATGGAATAGTCACGTTTTCGACTTGACCTGTGATTTTGGATCTGGAGGCAGAATCAAGAACTGGACACTTCAGCTGTGGGAGCTCGTTGATGAAACTCTGCCCAAGTGGGAAGTGTACAACTGCATGCCCAATGATTTATGGTTGTGGCTTCTGTCTCCCGATGGCTTTCTAGATGCTTTCTATCACGAGGAACCAGATCCGGTATCGATCACCATCGAGGCCAGTTTTTGTGGAGATTTTATGCTCGTGTATTCATGGGACTATTTTGGGGCTGCTTCTGGGACGTTTTGCTTGTTCAACATGGCCACTAAGAATTGGCAGAGGTTGGACATTGACATTGGAGAGATCAGGGTCGATCCCCGGGAACATGGGGTGTGTTCATCCCCTTCAGATGATTCTTCCGAAGGTTCGGAGGATCCTTTTGAGGATCCTTTCGAAGAGCTTTTTGATATTTAGTCTTCGGCTAGTACTTTTTTTCTTGTGAAGATACCGTACTTAGTTAATGACTGCCTCTGTGAGAGGTGAAGACTTGTATGCTGCACTAGGATTTTTTTAGGCGATAAAAAGACCAAAAAACTATCTTCCGCACCAAGCTTTTAGAAAAATTCGGAGGAAATTTTTTTTTAAAGCAAGATGTAAATTTTCACTCACATCCTAGTAGTCACTGCCTTGACAATGCCTACTAGGATTTTCCACCTTGTCGCCACCTATCCAAATGTTGATTCAACAACTTTGCATCTTTAGTTGCCTAAAATATACCAAAGTTGGAGATATAGGTATAGATTGTAGCTACATATACAAGGGCACCTTTCTCCTATCATTAGATTTTGTCACTTCCTTTGAAGCTACAATTTTCTTCCTCTCGATTTTACTTGGCTTTTCCTACCAATTGCAATCTTTGAGGTTGCATTTTTGTTGTAAAAACCATTTAAAACTTCATACACATGAATTAGGAAGATATTGAACTTTATAGCCTAAGTACATGAATGAGTTGTAGTTCATGTGCTTGAACTTGTGAGTTGTAGTTTTCATAATCTATTTTGCATTATTCTTTGAAACATGGTTGCCTTATTTTGCACCAATCTAAGAGTTGTAGTTGGTGAAGATTTTTTTTTGGTTTTTTGTTCTAAAGCCATACAGCTGACACTAATTTCTAACTTGGAGCCAAATTTTGCATCAAAAGTAAATTTGAATGTCGCCTAACTTCAATCACTTACTTCTCACCTGGAGCCCAAATCTAGATTCTCTTAAAATTAAAAAAAACAAAACATTAGGGAGTTCTATAGAAATTTCGGAGAATTTCCTAGCTTCTAGAAGGAGCCTTGGATTTTTCAAAGTTTATCTGGAAGTAAGTCTACAAAGTGCAAATTTAGTCGGTTGACATCCCCCATTTTCTAATGTAATTTGGCTATTAGCCAACTTTTTTTTTTCCATTTGGCATCTATCCTAAATTTCAAAAATAGGGCCGATTTTTTTTGTTTTGTTGGTGAATTTGTATATACTCCCCATTTTTTTTCCTATTGTTTCTTTTTAAGGTAACTTTGGCATTTACTAATTATACTCCCCATTGTTTTTTCTACTGTTTTTTTTAAGGTATCTTTGACATTTACTAATTATACTCCATATTTTTTTTCCTATTGTTTTCTTTAAAAGTATCTTTCGCATTTACTAATTTCACTTCCCATTTTTTCCCTATTGTTTTTTTAAATATCTTTGGCATTTACTAATTTCACTTTTTAGTTTTATTTCTTAAAATATCCTTGGCAAGAGTTGAACCTAGCAAAGCCCCACTGTCTTAGGACTAAGGATGTAGCCTTCGAAAAATACAAGGATCCAAAAAGGGTCTAAGTATTTTCCAAACGCTAGTTAGTATTATAAGCCAAAAAGGAAGCTTGAACTCCTGAAGGCTTGAAAACAACCTAAAACACTTAAATGTAAACGGTTAAACCCAAAACCTTGAGGGTTGAGGGTAGCTGATAGGAATCAAGGTGTTTTTTTCTGGCGATTTGGTGCAAAATTGCACAAAATTTTTTAGCCTGGCACCAAGCCTATAGGAAAAAAACAGTAAAATTTTGGATGAAATCGCTAATAAACTTCAATTTTTTTTAAAACAATGGATGAAATCGCCAAATAATGGATGAAAATACAATGATATATATGTATTATATGCTAATATGATATTTTCTATCCAATATATAGATGAATGTTGAGATTTGGAGCTCCACAGTAAAATGCAATATCGCCACTTTGGCAATTCACAAGAAATGAAAAAAAAACACCCTGATAGGAATGATAGGGCAATGGGGCCATTGGGGTGGAGCTATGATGGTTGATGCCGTGATGCATGATGCATGATGGGGCGATGGCTAATGGCGATGCCGCAATGGGACTAAGGTAGGTACACCCAAAATGGCACCTAACCTTAAAGCGCCCTGTACGATGTGCATACATTTTCAAAATCAGTCATGTACCTAGACTGCAGATGGTGCTTTTAGAAATACACTTTGACTGTTAATAACTTTTGCATATGGTATCCAAATCTACTGTTCTTTGGTGCGTTGGAACATGCTTTCACTCACCAACAAGATTGTAAAAAAATCTGAACAACATAATAACAGGAACTAGGCACGGTATGAAAAACTGGCACTTTTGGGTGTACCTACCTTAATAGAAGTCATAGCCTCATGGGATGACTGGATGATTGGGATGAGCTGTGAGGTTGGTGACAGGCTTAGTGGCTCACAAGTCACAACAGTAAGACTGTTATGACATTTATACAGTATCATTGTAACTTTGTAAGAGTGTCATAGTGTATTACTAATTACTGTATTAGTAATTAGTATAAGACCATAAGAGTTAGATTCATAGAATTTTTTGGTCCCCCTCATTACTTCAGATGCTTATAAACAAAGGTATGACATTATTATAGACCAATACTCCAAATCTCTCATTCATTGTTCAAAATTGAATATAATACTAACATTTTCTATATTTATGTCTAAAAAATTTCCTAGAAATTCTATGCTCAGTCGGTTGTCCGTTGTAAGAAAGGTATGTAAAACGGTAATTTTCCTAAATACTTCAAAGGTGGGCGGTCTTATTGCCAAGAATTTTTTTTCCTACGCAGTCCATTTTCGAAAATCTCCTTTTTTCATTCAGAACCCCTTCCTACACTTTTCTATTTCATTCAGAAATTCTCAATTTCAACTAGCCAACTTGCTACTAACTGCCGGCACTTCCCATACATTGGTATGCTGCAGGATCATCCTCCCATAGGGCTGCAATGTAGAGTAGCCTCTTTAGTTGTGGATGAAAAACTGTATATTTATATTTGCAAGTACATAGATTTGACGGACTCTACAAAGTCTTCTGAATGGCAAACGCAGGTTACAAAGAAGACTGAGAGTTCAATTTCAGCTACAGTGTAAATTCGAACCCCTCAAAGAAGCTGGCCAAGAGGGCGAAAAAATACGCTGTAAAATTGGCCCATCCGTTAAGCATCAAATGCATTGAAAAGCATCACATTATATATTTTCTCTTCAGTTCAGTAACTACATCTACATATGATCAGTGATCCCTAAAGTGGTGAATTTATTCTTGATGTCTACCTTGGAAATCTAGGTGCTCAATGTGCATTTGAAAAATGTCCTCTCTGAAGACATTCTGAGCCAAAATCCACGCAGTTGCCATCTTGCAACCCAAGTCGTTGATTTTCTAGCACGACGATTGCATCCGAGGGCTCAAATTAGCTTGGGGTTGCAAATTAGGGTTTATGGTGCTTGCGAGGGGATTAAGGTGGGTACACCTAAAAGTGCCACTTTTTGGTACTGTGCCTAGTAACTATTACTAGTTACTAGTAATTTTCATATAGTCTTCTTGGCAAGTGAAAGCACGTTCCAATGCACCAAAAAACGCAGCATTTGGATATAGTATGCAAAAGTTATTAAGGTTCAAAGTCTGTTTCTAAAAGTGCTCCAGCCAAATAGGTACACAATGAAATTCAGAAATGTACAGCAACTATAGATGGCACTTTTAGGTGAGGTGCAATTTTAGGTGTACCCACCTTAGCGTCATCTGAGTTCCCTAGTTAGCACTAACTCTCTACTAATTTTGGGCACTCTGCAACCGTAAGTGATTGTTTAGCATTAATGCAGCTCCTTGCTGCCATGGTTCCATTGCTACCTTCTAGAGTGGGCACCAGAGATTCTTGAAACCTTGTTCATGATCCTACTTTCTTTTGAAACTTGTTCCCCTCCATTGTAGCTTTGAATGCTGCATCTTTGGAGTTTTGAATGTGGATTGTGGAAGTGCCACAACCGCCATTTTTGGGTGTGCATTTGTTTCTAGTACTTCTGCCTTAGAGTGTTGGGGTGCACAATTGCAAGCTTGTTTCCATGGCACCGCAGTCAAAACTCCCAAAATCATTTCCAGGTGATAGCTTTTGGATCTAGTCAAAATGCAAGTGGTGTGGGAAAAAACTTTGTGCAGAATGTTTCTGTGATGGGGTGCAATGATCCTGAATGTCACCCATATCTCTAAGACACATTATTCACAGTTGTCTCAAAATTGCCCAAGTTCTAATGTCACTGGCGTCTCCCTGGCTCTTGATCTTGCAAGCAACGGCGAAGGCGAGGGTCATCCGCTGGATAAAAGGTCTCGAACAACTGCAACGTTGGGACAAAAAAGATCTAAAACTATCCCCACTGCCGTCACTTGGAGGTGGCAGGAAGTCTGGGCGTGTAAATTTGCTTAGGCAGAGGGTGAGTTTAATGCTGAAGTACAGATTTCTTCCATAGAGACTTTGCAGCTAATCTAAAGGACTTGGTTTCGTAGGTACCTTGTAATACTCCGAGCATCCCTTACGCACGTTGTCATACTTGGGATGCTAGGAGTAACGAAGGCAGCAGTTGCAACGATATCTCTGCCCAAAGATTACTCTCCTCAAGTCAGTTTGATGTCAAGCAGCAACACAACAGACTTATCACTTTCAGGCACTTCGTACCAATATAGCACTGCTGACCAACAACTTGAAGCTTTCGAGCTTCAAACTTTCTGATAAATGTGAGCTCATGTTGTACAACGGTGCGCAGTCAGGCTCAATCGGTGTAGCTAAATAATATTATGAAGTAGGGTATTGTTATAATTTCAACCAAAATAAATATGCTTGAAAAACCATGAAAGTTATTTAAAGGAGACGGTGATACGAAAGTGTACAACAGATATTGTCAATATTTCCATTTGGATACAGCCAGACGGCAAGATCTGAAGTGTTCTGAAAAAAAGTCAAAATGACCACTTCTAAATGTCGGTTAAAGCCGATTAGAAGAATACCACTAGAAGAATACCTCGTTTTGCGGAACTAAATAATACACTACAGTAGGCCAATACCGACAGTTCTTTGCACCAGAACACCTACCACTTTACTTACGTTATGCCGCACACATTGCGTGCAACTGTTGGGCCATAATGAAGAAGTGCTTGGCGAAGATCGATGGGTACAAGCAGAGCTGACACTCCCACTCCCACGTGTCTCAGGACCTTCTCTTCCAAAAACTTTTAGTAACTCCTGTGTTGCCAGCCTTGCGATACTGCGATGTTGTTCCTTATCTACATCACAGAACGATTACCAAGTTGAGTTTGTGAGAAAATGACGAAGTGCAACCTCTTACCAAGGTGAAAAGGACGTATGGGAGGCATTCACCAACATGAGCACGAAGTATACTACCTCGAGAATAAGTATTCAGCAATTGAGGAAATGGTTGGATGCCTACCAATATGCCCCAAACGATAAAGCGGTTTGAGCTCAGCTTTCACATACTGAGCGACTTGATCCTTCATTTCACTCCTGTCCCTGGAAGTACTCCTGGTGAGGGGTCTATGAGCTTCCCCATCTTCAGGTTGTGCTCCCCTTCCATTTCTGTCTGCTTCAGGTTGTGCTCTCCTTCCATTCCTGTCTGCTTCAGATTGAGCTCTCCTTCCATTCCTGTCTGCTTCAGGTTGAGCTCTCCCTCCATTTCTGCCTGCTTCAGGTTGAGCTCTCCTTCCATTTCTGTCTGCTTCAGGTTGTGCTCTCCTTGCATTCCTATCTGCTTCAGGTTGAGCTCTCCTTGCATTCCTATCTGCTTCAGGTTGTGCTCTCCTTGCATTCCTGTCTGCTTCAGGTTGTGCTCTCCTTGCATTCCTGTCTGCTTCAGGTTGTGCTCTCCTTGCATTCCTGTCTGGATCACGCTGACTCTCATCCACTGCGGAATTGCGAGGTACACTTCGTACTTCAATATTTCCTTCATTTCCATCCCCAACTATTCTCAATTCCGCCATACTGCTTGCCTGTACATCGCGGACAGAATCATTGCCCCGTCGCCCACTGTTACGACCACCACTTGACCTACTCTCTACCAAGCGATTGCTCTCTCTTACATCCTCTCCCCTTACATCCCGTTCTTGACTTCCGTCTCTCTGATCTCTTGATCTAGTTTCGATCAAAACACTGCCCTCTCTCCTCACGTTCTGTTCTTCGGCTGCATCCCTGTGACTTCTTAATCTACTTCCTGCCAAATGATTGACCTCTCTGACATTCGTTCTTCTCAAAGTTTGCTCTTGAGATTGATCCCTGGGAACTCTGGATCTATTTTCTGCTATTTGATTGCCATTTCTCGCACTTCCTGTGCTAGCATTCTGCTCTTGATTTTGAGTAGACCTTGGGGAAAGGGTAGTACTCCGTACCCCGCTTGTAGGTACCCTTCCACGTGACATATCCCTGTTTCCGCCGGCCCTAGTTCTCGGTGCAGGATCTGGAACTACCCTATCTCCTCTCAAAGCACGAGCTTGTTCCATCATGGACCACGCCTGAGAAATGTCATCCCTCGGCGCAACTTCAGGAGCTGCATTTGACAAATTGGACAAGGGTCTGCCGTTGGCTTGACTATGCGCAGCTTGAGAGGCCCGTGTCCTTGGAGGAGAATGCGAAATAGAGTCAAACTGCAGCTCTCCTCTTCGTAATTGGTCCCAATTGTTGCGGATATCGTTGACCCGTTGTCGTATCAAACGCTGCGACGACAAGGTGCGAGCTGCTCCTGGGGTGGACTCCACATCACTGCTGATTGAACTTGACTGACTGGCTTCTGGATTTGAAGATACCAGAGCCTGTGCTTCCTGAGACATTGTAGGTGCTGGGTGGAGTCGAGTGTGCCTGTTAACCCACATGTCGTCAAAATACATACAAACACTTCTGCTACAATAACCAGTCCCCTATGCGACAATATCAAAGACGGGACTAGCATTCGAATATCTAAGAGCCGTCTGCAAATCGACGCATTTGTAATAAAATCTGGATTCATGACGAAGTCCAGTCAGGTACAGTAAGCTTACAAACTTCTGCATTCCACTAGTAAGTTCATCAACTTTAGGAAGCTCTAGAATGCTCAAAAATGAACCAATTTTAAAACTGTAAATTGTGTATAGAAGAGTACTTCATCTTTCCCTTTGCAAGCATCTCCAGAAAAGTTTTACAATTTCTTCTATACAGATTTCAATGTTGAGGTAACAATGCCCAAATGTTGTAAAATAGATATCTCTTCATTATGATTAGATTTTTATATTTTCCCTTCTTGTGGTTCCGAATTTCATACATTTGAGCATGATGATACAATTACTTTGACAAAATCTAGTTAAAATATAGAGATATCTATTTTACAAAGTTTGGTCATATGACACCTGGGAGCTTATATTTTGTTACTTAATGGGGTGTTTTTTAATTTGAAAGATATGCATATGGATGTTTCCTACATATCTATGTAAAAATTCATCACCAATTGTTTGCAATAAAATACTATGTAAAACCATGAAAATTGACTTCAAAAATTCACCAAAAATGGAATTTTGGTTTTTTGAAATTGAAATTTGGTATGCTTCATTGGGATTGGGTAAGAATTGAGTGATAATTATGCATGATGAAAAAAGCCAATTTTATTCTATCCTATGTACAAATCTTTGAAAGGCTCAAGGAGGCAGTTCGTAAGATTACTATACCCGACTGTACAACTGATGGACTTGACCAAGAGGAATGATTTTGTTCCTGAACGTCAGTGAACTCTTGACCATAAAAATCTACCGTAAGATCAGACTTTGAAAAGTAATTATAAGCCAAAACAAAAATTCACTTCCTAACGTTAAACCAAATGACGATCACGTAGTACAAAAATCCCAAGAAAACACTAAAACAAATTGGATTCTACCTGCCACCGGCACGACTCAGACGGGGGGCTGCCACTCGCCGTGGGGTAATCATTTGCTGAATCCGTGGCACATCAGCTACGAGCATGGAAATCCGTGTACCGGTATCAATTTCAGCCTCCTGTTCTTCGTTATATTCGTCATCATGTTCTTGCTCATCACCGTTATACCCATGAACCTGAATAGAACACATCTCGCAGAACCAGTCTCCACGAGGAACAGACCGGCCAAGCCCAACACAATAGGTGTGTGCCGCTGCATCACATCCATCGCATAAAAGAAGAAGTCGTTCATCTCCAGCCTCTTGGCACTCAGCACAGACCACATGTAAATACGGATCTGTAAATAGGCGAATTTCTTCTTCTGACGGCTCGTAAACCTGCCATCGAAATTAACCATGGCATTAGTGACCATTTCTAAGAAGACATTAATATAAAAATAGATGGTACTCCCTTCCTCCCATAATGATTGTCCACAATTTTGTTGATATTTTTTTGAGCCAATTCGATTGACCATATTGTGAAAAATATAATTTAGAAAAAGTTCCAAACTTTAAATCCCTAGAATCAATGAAGAACATTGCATGGTTTCATTGCAACCTAAATAAAATTAGCCACAGGGAAGTATCATTTTGACCTACTCAAAACAACCTTAAAAAAAATGACATGCAAAGTGGACAATCATTTCGGGACGAAGGGAGTAAAATGGAAGAAACGGTGTCAGATGACTGAATTTTGCAGATCTACACCGAAAAAAGATGCACCAAGTAACTGTGACCCCAATAGATTGATCGGCATTAGAAGGTGTACACACCTCCCACTAAAAAATGAAAAAACAATGGCAAAATATTGTTGAGGGTAGTAACATTAACCTGTGAATGGCAAGCAAAAAACAGAAACTAATGCGCTGAAGAACAGTAGTAAGATCCGAGTACCTGATTCCTATGAGGAATACGAAAAGTGCGTGGCCTGCTGCGAGGCACACCAGGCACCGGGGGCCTTACGACTGTCACGAATCTTTGCTTACAGGTTGGGCACCTCGACTCCACTTTTGACCATTCCATGATACATCCAAAACAAAAATAGTGATCGCAACAATCAAGCTTCCCTCTTTCAACTTCCTCCTCTGTCAAGCAGATACCACAAACTTGTACAACTTTCTCCTGGTTAATAGAGGAGGGCTCCACCTCATTGTCCTCCTCTTGCTCACCTTGATCAGCATCATCTCTAATTTTTCTTTTCCCCTTCGCTTTGAGGAAATATTCATTTCCACCCGGGAGAGAGTCATGAGTGGAGTCTGAAGAATATTGAACTGAATTTTCCCGCCTCCGACGCTTCGATACATTCCTCGTCATATCTTTCAACCTAGCATTTGTATCCCTCAGGTTTCCAATTTCTCAATGCCTGTGACGGTCAGAGATTATCCTTAGACACGAAGAGTTACTTCTGGGTTCCTGGCGGTTCATTAAATTTCTGTGAGTTGCATCCAAAATGCATGAATTCGCTCACCCTGGCAATCACAGCATGAACCGGCCTCGGCCTCAGCCTCAGCCTCACAGCTCAATTGGACACTTTCACCTCCAAAAACACTCCACGGAGTGACAAATGAAATTAGAACATTGCAAAATAGGACAACGCCTTGCTTCCCAAATCACTGAATAAAACTTTGTCACAATCCGTGATGAGCAGACGGGATTACTAATGATTCCATCCGTTCGGCAAAACATCAAAGCGGCTCCTCGATCAACCACGAATTAGGTCCTTCGCATGGCGAAAGCCCAGGACCACGAGTAAGGGAGAGGCCTGCAAAAGAAAAGGAGAATAGAGATCAGCAGACAAGAGGGCTAGGTAAGCGCACGCAGGTTGCCTGTTATATCAATTGGACCATAATGTGAACAGATAAAAGGTAAAAAATATAGTGCCGCTTAAACCGTGAAGGTGACTCTCAAAATTAGAAATCTCGATTGCCATAAAGCTTTGCAATGCCACAAGCCATACGACCTCAAAAAAAAGATGTTCAATTGCAGCATGTCCCGTGGAAAATTTCGAGGGTTGTCTCAGATTTAAAGAGCAGTGGTTGGAAGAATTATGCCATGCTATGCATAAAGTAAACCCAGTTGAGGTGGTTTGCACCATCCTCGAAAGAAAGTGTACACCAAAATACACCTATTTCAAATTCTGATAATCCACGAGTACACAAGAAACTAGCGCAGTGATGAAAGTTGTGTCGCGAGCAGCCACTAAACCTTGTCTTCCCTCACACGCATTAGAAACCGCTCCGACATTCGCTCAAAAGCGAATAACTAGCGCCGCAAATACTAGAATGAGACAAAAATCACAGACGACCAAATCTTAGGGAAACTGCGCCATCCTAAGAAGCACAAACATACCGCGTCCTACAATGCTTCCTAAGCACTCAAACATATCAACTAAACCCGAATAGATGTGCAATTTACCCCCTGCATGTAGGTGTCTATCCCTCACAGAATTGGATTATCAAACATGTCATAAGTCACTCGTCATTGTAGGGGACTGTAACCAAACACGCAACTAAACCCTCGTCAATGCACTCCAACAAAAATTCCAATCGCTATTTTTACAGTTGCCGTACCAGAAAACCTAGCGCCCGTGAAATCATTGCCAGAAACAACTTTCTTCTTCCAAAGTCGCTATGATACACTCAGATGCTATGCACTAAGCCATCGCCCGACAGATTTCCTCTTCAAATCCGATTACATCGGACTCATCGTCAAAAAAAAGATAGAATTACATCCGACTCATCGTCAAAATCAGAGATAGTCGCCGGAAAACGAATTCTTAAGCAAAATGCTTACCGGCAATGGCAAAGACGCTCGAAATCGAGACAATGATGGAACAGGAACGCAGCGTCCGACGTCGAGCTCCACCGGGTTGCCAACTTGCAAGGCTTGATGAGCAAGCTCCATAGCCTGAAACCCCTTCGTCGCCATACCCTAACTTCCTCCCCTCCTCATCTACGCATAGGCTGCATTCTGACCTCATATCAACCCTGCATCGAAGATGTTCCATTCTGAGATTTGGTAGATTATAGGACAGGACCCTATGAGGCGGGGCTTTTAGAGGGCGAGGCGCCAAAAGGCTCCCTGAAGTTGAAAATTGATCTGCTATAGGAGGAGGCTCTTGAATGGAGCGGGTTCTAAAATGGTGCCCTATCTTAAATGTACAGTACTTGTACATGTTGCATTTTCATAGCCTTCAGCAGTGTACTGACAGTGTACATTTTAGCTAGGGCACCATTTTAGAACCCTATGCCCTTTCAACTTCAGAATTTGATAACTAATTCTAGAGAGCTCCAAAAAATATGAAACGACTTGGGTTAGATGCCTATTCAAGCTGTCTTTCAAGTAAAATTCTCTGAAAAATATTTCAAGATCTTTGACTTGCCCGAAATTCTGTTCCAGCCCTTAGATGGTCGGTTTCTGGACCTCCTCCCCTAGAACGTTAGAAGTAGAAATTTGATTGGAGGTTTAAGGTGGGCACCCCTTAAACTACCACTTTTTCTAACCAGTCAAATTTTCATATTTTCTCATTGGCAAGTGAAAGGAGTTCAAACGCACCAAAGAACGTGACATTTGGATATCATATGCAGTAATTGTGAAGGGTCAAATTTGGGGGATCTTTTAAAATCATTTCTTTCACTCAAGTACATACTGATTTTAAAGATGTACACAAAGTAATGATGGCAATTTTGGGTTAGTGGCGCATTTGGGGAACCTAATTTATAATCGACATCTCATTGGCAAGACATTCATTGGCAATTGTACATAGCAACATAAAGTCCTGGCTACTTCATTTCATAGAATGTTACAATTCAATCGATAGTAAGGCAATAATTGATTTTGCTTAATGGTACTTGTTTCTATAGGATAACTTCACCTAATTCAAAATATTGTAAGCATAGAATATATTTTTTAATATCAAAAGGGATGATTTTCAAGTTATTGTTGCAAATAAAGAAATTCTTGACACAATCTAACATATTTTGTTTATAATTTTGTACAAATATTTTTTAGGATCTAAAATTTCTTGGAAAACCATTGGTGTTAAAATTGTGCACATTTTCAAATTCATCATATAAAGAGTGACTCACAAAAGTTGTTTGCTACTATACAAATCACACTCATCAATTGAAAATTATAAATTATAAAGTGAAATTTAGAGATGTTGTTGTACACAAGGTAATCTACCTTCATGCATAATTTCACTCAAAATGGACTATTTATAGACCATTGTTAATTGAATGAAAATTCTATAGAAAAAATACTTTCTGCGAGATGTCAAAATGTTTCTATTTTTTTTGTAGGAAGAATGTATATCTCAACAAGAACCACATATTACAAGTTTCAAGAATTTTGTTTTTTTTTCATTTAGAATTGATTGAAATTTGACCATGAAATTTTGAATTTTGAATTTTTCACTTGATAAATTGAAAAAAAAATTATATATTGTTATTTGATGTTATTGTGAATTTTTATTTTATTTTTTGTAATTTATGGAGTGAAAAATAAAACATTCAAAATTTTTGGGTCAAATTTCAATCAATAAGGTTTCAACATATAAAAATCTAAAACTCTTGAAACTTGTAACATGTGATCCTAATTGAGAA
Organism: Thuidium tamariscinum; assembly: GCA_947034885.2. Classification (NCBI taxonomy): domain Eukaryota; kingdom Viridiplantae; phylum Streptophyta; class Bryopsida; order Hypnales; family Thuidiaceae; genus Thuidium; species Thuidium tamariscinum. Next base: position 42,715,748 of record OX344750.2, on the reverse strand, counting down.
GTACATTCTTCCCATAAAAAGAATCAAGACATTTTGACTTCTCACTAAAAGGTTTTTTTCCATAGAAATTTCATTCAAATAATAATAATAGGTCTAAAACTAGTCCACTATGAGTGAAATTATACATGAAGATAGATTCCCTTGTGTTAAACAACATGTCCAAAATTTCACTTCATAAGTCTAATTTCTCAATTTACAAGAATGATTTATATGGTAGCCAACAACTTTTGTGAATCACTATATATGATCAGAAATTGTAGTGATGCTCATAAAAGGTACTAAATTGATTTGTCCTATGAGCGCATATTACAAAATGAACTTATACATGGTTGTAATTTCTTATAAAAGAAGAATATTTTTATCCACTGCATGTGTATTAGGTGTATTATCCATGTTGAAGAATCATCACAAACATTTGATTGATAAAAACAATTTTTCCTTTTAAAAAGTTATAAGCAAATGTAAATTCATTTTGTAAAACACACTATTAGAACAAATTGGTGTAGTTTAAACTAGGCATATAAATTTTACTTTATTGCATGGAAGTAGATGTAGTTACATCATTATTTGAAAGTCTAGTAGACTTAGCAAAATGCCAACACTTCTATACCAAACAATTATTATTTCTAAAAGCTTATTTTTAATGAATTTTTTGACTATACATAAATAAAATTTTACCTATTCAATAAATGTTTCAAATAATGTTTCAATATTACATTCATTTAGAGGTAATTTTAATCAACCTCATTTTACAAGCATAATATTCTACTAGCATTCCCTATAGGTATTGATATTATTTACTTTACAAATAAAATCTTTTCAACTCCCTAGAACAATTATAATGTATTCAAAGCAATGGGCAATGTTTTCATAGTCTACTTTCTATAAAACCAAAGAATTGTAAAATTTATACATTATTTTTTGGTAAAAAAAATATTTCAAAAATCAAAGAAATTGAAAAGATAATTTCATTATGTGAATTTCTTAAACTATCAATTTATTGATTTTAATTTTTATTCTATTTGATAATATTGAAAAATTGAAAGAAAGTCAATTTAATTGTAGTCATTCAAGCCTTAGAAAAAAAAATTGAAATATTATTAGATTTTGAGCTTTCCACTTTCATCCTCATTAATTTTTTAACGTTTTTCAAATTCTCTTCATTTATCTAGCCATTTTCAAACCTTAATTAGGAAAAATTTGTAGATTTCATGTGCTTTCATTACTTAAACTAGGAGCATCTTTTTAACCATTCAAAACATATATTCAAGAGTTTTCATTAGCAAATATATCACATGCTAGATTCTAATTGAATATTTCTCTTGCAATTGTTTCCAAATTTTGTGCTATTATTGCATATGAGTGATTTCAGTGTAAGTGTGCTAAATCATTATGTGTTTTAACCTCTAAATGTTTTTGACTATGTTTTCATCAAAACCTCTCCAAACTGCTATTTCTAATACATGTACCAAATCTTAGAAAAACAACACTTTTCCAACACATGCAACTACAGCATCTTCTATTATGCTTGTTTGAAAAGATGTAGAAAAAATTTCAAAATTTTCCATAGTATAGATTGCAAGATATTAGCATTTGAATTGACAGAAATCAGTTTTTTAGCCTTGCAAAAAACTAGGTAGTTGCACTTCACAAGGTCACATTTGTATGAAAAAAAATTTGAATTGGTGGTTAGTCTTTGGATTCATTCTTTAAGGCAAGACGGATATATGCTTAAAAATTTTCAAATCATTTGGAATTGTACAACATATAGGAAAAATAAAGAAAGTAGAAAGAAATAGAAAATGAGCTAAAATATTAAATTGTAAAAAATTTATTTATGGAATTGAAAAATGCCAATCCTAGTGGTAAGAGTATTGAAATAAACAATCTACACCTAATTTTTTTTCAAAAATATTAAAATTTTAATTAAATAAAGGATTTCAAACCTTTTTTTTGTAGTAAAGAGATTCTATAATTAGCCACAAACTACGCCAAACTAAAACTTCTCATAACTCTTGGCTCATGGATCAAAATGGAATGATTCAAAGCTTTCCACTTCAATAAAAATCTCTTAAACAAATTTCTAATTTGTATTTCTTAGAAAAATAAATTTTAAAGAAGTTTTTTTTCCGTACCCGGATTACTTGTTGAGCAATGAAAACCACATATCTTACAATTAACTATATTCATTGTATGCTATTGGTTTTTAGATTTTTATTTTTTTTAATATTTTTTGAAAAGCTCGCAATACTTATAGAGTGTGAGTACTACTTTGTGATGCACTTAATAGAATAAACATTCATGCTTTCATTTTGTAGAATTTTTAATTTATAATTGGTATTGAAACCCATCAAATCCATCTTCTAAACAAGAATAGTATTGGAAGAGCTCTTATTTTATGTATGCATATTAAATTACCAATATATTCTATTACATAATATTTGGTTGGTGTATAGTTGGTTTTTTAAAACCTCTCTGAAGTTTGAATAGAAGCTATAATGTACATTTCAAATAATAACTAGATTTAATACTTCACTGAATACTATATACTTTTGCATTTATTAAAATTCAATGTGTAGATTTGCATTTTATAAATAATGAATTTTAAATAATCACTTTGTAAAGACTTTTGCTGCTTTATAATTTGTGAAATTATTATTTTCAATAATTCTAAAAGTGATGTACTCTTCAATTGCCCAATGATTACAATAATAAATAATGTATAAAAAAAAACTATAAAAAAACTACCTCATAGAAGGAAATCACATTACAATTAGCCTTCTATTTTTCTAAATGTCAACAATATTCTACAAATTTTCAAGATCAAAATATTTAAAACAATCAATTTGACATTAGTCATTAGATCCCAATAATAATATATCTTTAAAGCACAAAGATAAACAAAATAAAATGAAAAAATCTATTAGGCCTAAAAGATACTCAAGATATTCAAACAAATGAATTAGCAAAAGTTGAATGAAGAAATGATGAACGTGATTGAAAATGCTCATGCTAATAACTATCCTCTCATCCACCTTGGTTTGCATTAGTTGCCCCCCCCCTCCCCCTCTCAAAAAATTTACAAGCCATTGATTGATTAAAAAAAAATATTGACCTTTGAAATTGTTGTTGATTCCTCAAAAAATCACAAGCCATTGATCTTGTGAGATTCAACCCCAAGCCATCCAAATATGACTACAAATATGGATACAAAAATGAATAATAAGTACAAATATAATATTTTATACATATACATAGTAAATATTGGATACAAATACAAATTCAGATATGGATACCATACTAGATATGGATATTATATTGTATACAGATATTGAATAAGGATATGGGATTGAAAATCTCATATTGAATGTGTCAATTACATTGGCTTTTAAAAATTACAAGGGGGGAGGGGAATAAAAAATTGTAAATTATAAATTTAAAAATTTAAAGATTTAAATTTTAAATTTTTTTGGGGGAAAGTGCTTCACTACCCACTCAAAAGACAGGACATATAATAATCTTTTGAACACAAAAATGAGATCATTGATTGTAAGTTGTTAGTGAAAACTAGTTTTAACCTTAAAAAATAGCTATGAGGTAAAGGGACCTAATATTGACTACCCCCCATCAGCAATCAATAGGGCATGCATTTCAAACAAAGGTTGGAATATATTTCCATTATCTCCTAGGAATGTGCATTTTTGTACTTTTTCCAAGGTTTGGACCAATAAATTAATGGCACATAAGTGAGCAAGAAAGTAGGAAGTAGTGAATGGGAAAAGAGTTCTTGAATGATCGGAATTTGATGACTCTAGATATTAATCATGAGCCAAAACTAAGTTTTGGCCTTTCAAAATTCTTAATAATTTCAATTCAAGAGATAAAATTACCAAATTTTTTCAATTCCCATCATTTATGTCAATGCACCTCTTAAAATCTTTGTTTTACCTTGCACTATTCAAATCATGTCTAGAATTTCTTATTTGGTCAATTATAGGTATCGTTACCTTATTTCTTTCAAGCTCAATCAAAAAAATGTTCTTATTCTTTTTAAGTTCAACCAAAAAAAAATTCATAAAATCTATTTCTTATTCAATTTTCATTAAAGAAATTTTGAACCCTCAAAGAGGCCCTTAGAAATTGACATGCAAAGCTATTTATTGAAGACTAGAGATGATAGCCTTAGTACACAATATGTGTTGCTACCTTGTGTGAATATTCATCAAGTACTTATGAATTTGTTAAATAAAGAATTCACTTATTGTACCAAGGACTTGAATGACAAAAAGTACCTATTGTTCTATTGTCCAATAAGAGGTATTTCATGGTGCAAACATCATGAGCATGAAGTACCAATGATCTTATTTAAAAAAAAGTCTCATTCATTGTATTAAAAACACATGAGCCATTAGTACTTAATTGCACTAAATTTGTCTTTCTCCAAATAAAATAATCCCTCAATGTACTTAAAATTTGAATGACAAGAAGTACCTAATGTCCCATTATCCAATAAAAAAACATGTACCTTTAGAAACATCATGATGTCAAAATGGGTGGAAATAGGGGACAAAAATTGTCCTTTCTTTGACAAGTACGCATTTAAATTCAATTGGAGACCCCAATTGAGGCTATTTTAGAGGCCTCTTTGAGGGTTCAAAATTTTTCTAATGTTTTATTCTAAGGCATCGAAATGCTTTACAATTAAGGCCCAAAAAAAATTCAAATAGCAAATTTGATTTCCATTATTCTAAATTCAAACCTAAATTTTATACTAAAATATATGCATCTATAATCATCACTAACTACAACTAAGCACAATTTATATTATTAAAAAAATTTAATAATATTGAATCTTATTGGCAAGGAAAAGAATTTTTTACACACTTTAGTAAGTACTATTTGGACATTATATGAGCATGCTACAAATTTTCAAAGTATAATAATTAGGTGTATCCAAATCCAATAATAGACTCTCTTAAATTCTCATTTTTTGATTATCAATGTCCTATAATCAATATTTAGGTTTTTGTAACAAATTCTGGTAATATTAAAAAAAATAGTTTTGAATAGTATTGATTATAAGTACACTTACTTACCTTAATTTCTAAGAGAGACACATCGAGAAGGTGAATTGTAAATGTTTTTAAGAGTTTAATGCTAAAGCTACAAAAAATAAATGAAGTACATTCAAGTATATTGAAAAATCAATTTTTAGCTATTCATAAATGATTAGTGTAATTAGCACAATCACTTGGTGCTTTACAATTAATAGCACAAATTTGTTGCATTGTTACATTAATTGAACTTGGGAGAATATGGACTAGATGAAAAACATTCAAAATAAAATATTTAGGATGAAAATGTGACTATACTTGTAACATTGGATCGTAATAGGGGTCATCATAGTCTATAGTTGATATAATAGATTGTGCAAGATTCTCACTGAAAAAGAGATGTGAAGGAAAAAAGATAGGAAAGGGAAGGGAAAAAAAACTTGTAGAAATGAAGATTTGATGTATAGGTTCTATTGAAATCATAATTTATTTTGCTAAAAAAATCTTAAAAGTATATATGCCTTCCTTCTAGAAACTTATAGTAGAAGTACCTATTTCAAGTAAAACCTTTGAAATAGTTTTATAGGCCCTTGTAAGTTCCTATTGTGAACAACCACTTGAATGCACTATTTAATGAAAAAGATTCTCTATTTGTACCTTCTTGTCCATTCATTTCTTTCCTTTATTGCTAAGTTAGAAGAGCCAAAGTTAATAGATGAGTTTATACACTAAACTGGAATGGGTCCTAATGAAAAATCCACATTTATATTAAAATAAATATTTTTTTTTGTAAAAAAAAAGTATAATTTTTGCATTCTCCATCATCTTTATTTTTGCGCACACTAAACTCAATTTCACAATAAATTCCCCACATACTACAGGCTGAAATGTTTAACCCCTAAGCGCTCAAGCGACCATTTTCTGGTCGCTGCCTAACTTCGGGCAGAATTTTCGAGCAAAAAAAAAACTTTTTTCAAATTTTTTTTTTTCAGTTTTGAAAAAATTGGATTTTCTTTCAACATTGATATTCAAAACTAAGATCAGTACGGTCAAACAAAAGTTATAGCAAAAAAAAGGAGAAATAGTACAAAGTGTCTAGAATTGCTTAGTGTTGAAAAACCTACTATTTGGGGGAATTACTGATGCTCTCATTAGTAAATACTTTTTATTTTTTTACAAGTCAATAAAAACCATAATTTTGACCAATCAAAAAAAATTTCAAATCATAAAAATAGAAATTGTATTTTTGGTGAATTTTTGAAGTTATATCTTCAAAATTCATTTGAAGAGAATCTATAAATATTTTTTAAATTTTGATCATATGTGTACTTTCTACTTTTTGTGCTTTACATTATCTTCTTTGATGCTAACTTCAAAAAAGTTGTAAAGCTTATATTTTATAACACATTTGTATTTTGTCTTAATCCCTTGGGCTTTTAGAGGTTGAATATTTTGCATTTTTCTATAAATCAATAAAAAACACAATTTTGACCAATCCAAAAAAATTTCAAATCCTAAAAATAGAAATTGTATTTTTGGTGAATTTTTGAAGTTATATCTTCAAAATTCATTTAAAAATAATCTAAAAACATTTTTTTTACTTTGACTGTATGGATACTTTCTACTTGTTGTGCTTTACATTATCTTCTTTGATACCAACTTCAGAAAAGTTGTAATTCTTATATTTTATAGCACATTTGTGTTTTGTCCTAACCCCTTGGGCTTTTAGGGGTTAAATTAATTGTTACATGTACCTCCACCTTTAGGGGTATTGTAGTGAATGTAGGATGTTAAATTTGTCTCATGTAGTGGGACCAATAGGGTAAAACTTGTGTGACTTGGGGATAAAAGTAAAAAAGCCCCCTATTTTGTGCCAAGTTTTTTGGGTATTTTCTAAACCTCTCCTGGCAAATTTGGGGTCTAATAGCAAATATGAACTCAGAATTTGCAAAAAAAAATTGTGCAAAAAGGTCAAAAACTCAGCATTTACCCTGGTAAATCCAGCCCGCCGGTCCCTGGTGAAATACTTATTTGTACTGCGTAACTTGGAAGGGGGACGTGGGGAACGTGGCAGGTTTCCCATTTGCATCGACGGTGTTGCTTGACAAGATCGGGCGGCCAGCATCTCGCGGGACATTCTGTAGGCCAATCCCCTTTCAAAGGCCTCTCAGCGACGGGGGCCGCAGTGAGACTTTCACTCATTTCCAGTGCTGTTGTCTCCGCGCAGGTATGCTGATTCCTTACGTGCAGAGTTTCCATCATGTTTTATGCATTTTGGGCGTTTACTACTCCCACTTCGGCGCATGAGTTTACGCGAAGCGCGTGAGATCATTTTCCCGAGGTAGGAATTGCTCACAATTATGGGCGATTTCGGTTTCCTTTGAAGGTTGGTCTGCACCATTGGGATTCGGTTGTTGCGTATTGTTGAGTACGCGTTGCAAGGTTTTTGTGCAGAAATTTTTGGTAGTTATGCTTCAGTGTGCAGTGACAGTAGTTTCGCGCTCAATTTGTGGTGAGCTGTCAGTTTTCGTGAGGATTTTCGGTCTTTGGTCGTGGAATTCTGAATTCTGTAGACACGCGGCTTAGGGTTCTAACGAAATTTTGGGGTTGCTTCTATTTTGTTATATTTTTCTTGAGGAAGAAGTACTGCTACTGACTCCTTATTACTGTCAGTCGAGCTCTTCGTGTAGATTAGTAGTGATTTCTTTTGAGTTTGAATTTTGAATTCTTTTAGTTTATATGAATCCGTTTATTTATTTTTATTTTTTTAATTTTATTTTTAAAAACTTTGGTTAGATTGCAGAAGAATTTTTCCTGCTGCTTTTCTTCTGAAATTCTGAATACTTAAGAGGAACCAAATTCTGCACTGGGGTTTAAGTTGATGTCCTAAGGTTTTTCAATATTCTGTTATTACGCAGACTGTCGGGACATCCCACTGCGCTTTGACATTGGGGAGCTTCTGGCTGTCGCCAAATTTGATGTGACCTCAACGGTTCCGCAAGTACTAGAATCGTTTCACCTTCTTCTTTTGTAGGTGGAGGAATTCACATGTTGTCAATGACAGGTTTAACGACGGTCTTGCCCTTCCTCCGAGGAGCACTCATAGGGCTTAAATTAGGTGTAAGCCGACGGCACAGTCTTCCAGATTCTCTTGGTGCAGTTCAAGTGTCATTCTCGCGCTCCCGCGTTCAATCTCTCTCTCTGCAAGCTTGCTCTACATCAAATTCGAGTAGTGCAAGTACATTGTATGCTGAAAACCCTGGCCGAAGTATAGAGATTTTGGATTGGTTGGCGAGCAGAACTCAGACAAGATCTTATGCTTCGTCGTCTGCTGATGCGATGAATGCAACTATTTCGTCTTCTAAGGTCAGCTTCTTCTCTATCCTACAATGTAATGGACGTTTATGAGGCCATTTATTAGGGTTGTCCTCGTTGCTCACACGGTTGGGCTGGGATGCTATTTTATTCCTTACTACTGTAGCGGTTATTGGATGTGAGGGTTGCATACAATTTCAGGGTTTACTGTATCTGATGTGTACTCTCATTTCATTACACCAGGTTCAGGTCTTAAAGGAATTGGAACAAGCACTAGGATCGCCGTTGGACACCCAATCCCAAGCTCCTCCTTCGAAGCCTCTTGTGATAGTTATTAGTGGCCCCAGTGGCGTTGGCAAGGACGCAGTCATCAAGGTAACAGAATTACTAATCCCTATGCGCTGTTCCTCTAGTTTATGCTCGTAAGTCTGATCAGTTCTTCTAAATAGTTAAGTATTTTGTTATCTCGCTTGGAATTCTTATATTTTCCATGGAGATTTTCTCATGGGTTGTCATAGCTGCTCACCTTTTGTTGGCACTTAGGCGCGGCTTGATTGTTAGACCTTGGAAGTTTGCCTGATCATGATTATACTGTGCAGAGGTTGCAAGAGATTCGAAGTGAGATTCACTTTGTGGTCACCGCAACCACACGGCCAAAAAGGCCGGGTGAAGTAGACGGGGTGGACTATTATTTTGTGAGCAAGCCCGAGTTTCTTGACTTGATTGCTCGAAACGAGCTTATTGAGCATGCTTTGGTATATGGTGACTATAAGGGGGTTCCCAAGAAGCAGGTACGTCCACCTAATCGTTTCTGCTGTAGACAGGGGACATTGTTACCTTACTTGAAGGCGTCCCTTTGAGTCGTTATCAGCAGTCGGTCGACCTACGATTGTTGATCTTTTGCGCGTCTTTTGCACATAATAATCATTGTAACGCTTTGCGTTGCCAGGTGAGGGAGTACATGAGCGCAGGGCATGATGTAGTACTGCGAGTTGACATTCAAGGGGCTGCAACAGTTCGAAAGCTTCTTGGGCAAGAGGCAGTCTTCATTTTTATGGTGGCCGAGAGCGAACTTGCCTTGGTTGAGCGACTTGTGGAACGGAGAACTGAAAGCATCGAGAATCTATTGGTCAGAGTGACAACAGCACGAGAGGAGGTGAAGCACATAACGGAGTTTGACTATGTGGTTGTAAATGCAGATGGCCAGCTTGAGCGCACGGTCTCTCGCCTTTGCTCAATTATCGACAGTGAAAAAGCACGTGTACAGCAACGCTCTGCTCAATTTTAGGAACCTGCAGGGCTCTTCATTCTTCCATTTCTACGCCCTTTGATGTGCATACCTCATTTCTTATGGAGTATTCCTGTGCAAACCGAATTTACTCAGGTTATTTTCTCTGGTTTTCATCAAAATGGACCAGTGCAGAATTCCATTGCCAAGATGTTGGTGCATTTGAAGCAGCTGTGACATCAAGTTCCTATTTTGTCAAATGAATGAGACAATGTTTTCAAGAACTTTGCTCACTTTTGGTACTACCTTTCCGTTTATCTGTATCCTTGGAAAGCAGCTCAAAATTTATTTGCATAAAACATCTCTTTGTTGGCGGTGCTCATTCGGCTGAATCAACAGATCAGGATTACCGTAGCCTGATGCCCGAATTTGAATTCTTAATCATATTCAGTACTGTACTGTACATTATAACTAAATGTTAGGTTGGCGGTGTATTTGTCGGTATTGGACAGAATTGACCATACCTATTCGTGTAATGTTTTCAGCTCAAACCGCGTCGGTGATTGCTCAGGGTACCGTAGCCCAACCCAAAGCCCCCGGAATGGGAACAACCTTTCTGTTACCTTTCAGTCGTATGTTAGCAGCTCGCCTCTGGACTTGTAGAGCTAGCTTAGGTATATTACTTTTTTATCCAAGTTGCTAACCGGAAAAATTCCTTTCCATTTTGAGTCCTGTGAATTGCAAAAAAAAGGTCAATTGGGTTTGTTTTTTAGGATGGAGGAAAAAGAAAGCAATATTGGAAATTGCAACCATAGGATGTCAAATCCTACCTTCATGTAGAATATCTACAAAAAGATCTGTACTCATTTCTTTTACCATTAGTAAGATCTAAGTCCTCAATGATATAATTAGAAGTTGTTACTAGTAGTACAATAGGCAAGGCTATTGCATATTAAACTTTTGAAAATATGAGTATTATACTTCAATGAACTTCACACTATGAATCAAGTATCACTTAAGGGAGAGGCACCCAATGGTGTCCTTGTATCCAATGCCGTCCGTTTCTACAGCACACAATCATTTCAGGCTATAAATGTAGGTAGGTAGTACATGGCTTATTTCTTTTGACCTAAAACAATAAGTAGTCTACAATCCCGCTACATTTTTGTTCTAGAATGAATGACTAACTTAGAAACGAATGACATTGGGTACAGGGATGCCATTAGGTGCCTCTCCCTTAACCCCTCATTGACCAAGGGGATCAAAAGTGTCTTCACATAGTGTAGCAATCAGCTTTAAAGTGTTGTAACTTTGCATCCAATGTCCGAATTCAATAAAGTTTGTTGGGAAAGTTGTGCATTCTAATCTAGTTTTTGTGGTAAAAAATTCAGATCTATCTAAGATGTATTGAGTTTTTGAAAACCAATTGAAGTTTGTAGGTTCAATTTGAATTCTCCAGATTGCATTGAGATGGCTACAACTTTGGAGGCTTGTATCTTTTTCATCAAATGTTAGTTTTCAATAAAAAAATTTGTTGGATTTTGTTCCCTATAAAGTTTACTTATTGTGGTAAAATTTTCATGTTTGAGATGGCTACAACTTTGGAGGCTTATATCTTTTTCATCAAATGTTAATTTTCAATAAAAAAATTTGTTGGATTTTGTTCCCTATAAAGTTTACTTATTGTGGTAAAAATTTCATGTCAATCCAAGTTGTTTTGAATGCTTGGAAGCAATTCAAAGTTCAAAATCCAAACATTTTTGCATTACAATAAACTTTGTTGGCTTATAACTTCTTTAGATAGGGTTTGTTTTCAATAATTTTTGTTAGAAAGTTGCACATACAAGTCTGGTTCTTGTGGTGAAAATTTCATATCAATCAAAGAAGGTTTTGATTGACTAAAAAGCATTTTAGTTGAAGTCGGTTTAGCTAAAGATTTGTTTTTTTGCTACTTTTTTCACTGTTTTTTGACATTTCAAAACAATTTTGCAAATGCAATGAGTCAATTGAATGATTTTTTTCCCCACCAAAGTGTTTTTTTTTTGGTTTTGAATCACTTTGTAGTTTATAATTTCTTCATTTGAGTAGGTTTAGAAATTGAATTTCACCTCCAAATGTGTTTTTAGGAAAATTTCAGCTTCTTTTATCAACACTAAAACATTATAATCTTTCAATCTATACAATCAAATGAACCCAAATTTGATCTACACCATCTACAACATCCACATCACAAGATTGTATGGTTCAAATTTTTATACCTTATTGACATTTAGACTTATAATACTTGAAAAACAAGGTTGTTTTCTAATATTGTTAGGCCTTGGGCAGTGAGGGGTTAACCCTTCATTGACTAAGGTTCAAACAAATTTGAAAACATCCTTGTTGTTCAAGCATTATACTTAAGCAATTCTCAGGCAAATCATAAGTAATATGAGGCAAGTAAAATTTTGCCATGCTAGAAGATAGAATGTATGGTGATTGCAAATTTTTAAAATTTTATCCCCAAAATTGAAATTAATGTGAATTTTGGAAGCCATAAAGTTGTTCAAACTAATAACCAATGTTTAGACTCTAACTTCTAGTTCTAATAATAGGCTAAGTACTTTCCCACTCACTACTTTCTACTTTCTTGCTCTCTACTTTAGGACATGTGTCATGATCTTATAGGGCTCAATTTTTGAAAGGAGGAAAAAAGACATTCCAAGCTTTAGTTGAAAATATGTTCTAATCTTGATTGGAAATAGCTACACCCTATTGGTTGAGTATGGGTCCCTAGTTGGGAATGGGTGGTCCTACCTTAAGTCTCAATGTCATTGAGGTATGAAATCTCAACCGTACAATCTTGTAGTGTGTATGTTGTAGATGGTGTAGATCAAATTTGGAGTCATTTGGCTCCATAGATTGCAAGATTATAATGTTTTAGTGTTGAAAAAGGATGTTGAAATTTTCCTAAAAACACATGTAGAGGTGAAATTTGATTTCTAAACCTACTCAAATGAATAAACTTTAAGCTAAAAAAATGATTCAAAACCTACATGCAAAAACATTAGTAAATGAAATGTCATTCAATTGAATCATTGTATTTGCAAATGACTTTAAAATGTCAAGAAAAAAGAAAAAAAAGTTGCAAAAAATACATTCAAGGTTGAGTCTCTTTTCACTAAAATGCTTTTTAGTCACTCATAACTTCTTGGATTGATATGAAAATTGAATTGCACAAACTAGACTAGTGTGGGCAAGTGTGCAATTTTTTTTTCTTAAATATCTTAAAAATGGACTATAAATGAAGAAGAAATAAGTTGTTGAAGTTCATTGTAATTCAAAAATGTCTAGATTTTGAATTTGAAATTGTTGCCAAACATTCAAAACAACTTGAATTGATGTGGAAGTTTTATAACAATAATTAGACTTAAAAAATAACACAATCCAATAAATATTGTTGACAATCAACAATGCTTGAAAATATAAAAACTTCTAAAGTTGTAGCAATCAAAATGTAGTTTAATGAACTAAAATTGAGCCAATCAACTTTAAATGGATTTCCCAAAATTTACACGTCTTCTATTGATATGAATATTTTACCACAAAAACTAGATTAGTATATACAAGTCTTTCAACAAATTTTTATTGAATTCAAACATTAGATGCAAAACTTACAACACTTTGAATTCAAGTGTTAGGCTATGTAAGGATACTTTTCATCCCCTTGGGCAATGACAGGTTGATTCTCAAAGTACAATTGATAATAATTTTAATTAAGATTTTTAAGAGCCCACACTCATAATAAGTCATAAGTATTGATTCACTTTGGGTAACATGTTACTTAGTACTTTATGGCAGTACTTCTTAGACATTTTGTTGCTAAAGAATTAGAAGTTTGCTGAATAGTTGATTCAACTAAAAGTGTACACTTGCCTCAAGAACTAAGTTAGAGTTATTTTTACATTAAATATTCAAAATCTAATCAACTCTAAGATAGAAAATGTACTCAATATTTTTCATTCCTAAATTATTGTTTTCATTCTTGTATTATGGTTATTTAAAAATATCAATATGAAGTCTGCTATATTTTCATCCTTAAATTGGGATTTGAAAATCAAAGTTGTCTTACTTGTAAAAAAATAAAGGACTTTCTTTGAATGCCTTATTTCCATTTGTGTACATGGAGGTTTGTGACAATAATATCTAATTCCAAATTATTGCAGAATAAATGTCTCTATGTTGATGTATGGTCAAATGTTGAGAAATTAGTATAAGGCAATTTAATCTTACTATTTTGTGTATAAGTTACTTAAAAATGATCACATTTTAGGATTGTTAACTTACCAATGTTGAGAATTGTGCATTGCAACAAATCATCATGGTTAGTGCATGATTGATAATTGCAGAATAAATTTGTAACCAAAGCTCTTTTTGAAATTTGATGTGGGGCTATTTACCTTCACTATAGTATTTAAGATGATTGTAATTCTCATATTTTAAAATTATTTTTTCTTCATGGATATATATTAGGTAATATCCCAAGTGAAATTGTTTGTTTGTTTGTTTAAATGAAAATGGTAGTTTTGGATTAATAGCACATCCAGTTCCGTTCTAAATAAAGCGGGAAATAAAGATGAAATTGCCAAATTTGGATGCAAAAGTGCACAAATATGATTGCAAAGTTTTTTTTGGTCCCAAAGATGGATGAATGTAGTTGAATACAATAGAGTTAATCGTAAAGGAAACTTGGATGTCAGAGGGAGGTATAACTGAGAATAGTAGAAAAAAAATACAGCACCAAACTCCTTTGAACCTCAGTTTTGGTACTCCAAGGAGTTTGGTCCTATGTTTTTCCCAAACTGCAACTTCTGGTCTGGCATTCCATCCATTTTACTATTAACTCTAATGCTTCACCAAATTTTAGATGATCGCCATGTAAGGGCAAAACACCCATTCCCGCACATGTTCCTTGCAATGGACTATAGATTCACTCAAATGCATCAGTAGAATTCCTTTAATGTGTTTGCCACACGTGTGATTGTAATTTGCTGACACAATTGAAGGACACATAGGAAAATTTGATTGGCTGAGTGCTGATTTTTGCAAGGTTCAGTTTTGGGGCCAACACTTTAAAAATTTGTTGAAATTATATACTCTATCCGAGAAATCTATTTTTTTTTTAATATTCATGATTTTCACTTGCTAATACTAGAAAAATATCATTTTTAGAAAACGCTGCCTCCAACTATGCTGAATTCCCTATTTGGACGGCTTGGGGTGTTTCCACTGTAGGCCCTTTCTCAAAAATTAAAAAAAAAGAAGGGTTGGTGCTCACTTTGAAATACAGACACTGTTCAGCATTCTGGTATGGCCTGATAGCCGGTAAAGCTCCCCCAATTCTCTGAACCCACTACCACACTACCACTGTACCGAGCGCCCCCCGGGACCGGGACCTGGACCGGGACCGATCCCATTCATTGCCGTGGGTCCCGTGGGTCCTGCCACCCCGGCATTTCCGCCCCCAAATCTACCAACCCGCAGCGTGACCGACACTCGCTTTCTGACAGATTCCCCCCGCAATTCCACTACCTGGCTGTGGGGATTGGTGAAGAAGAATTAGTAACTTAAGGGAGGAGATCCATAAAGCGCCCATCCAAGAACTAAAACTGAATTTTTGGGGAGGGGAAACTTCTCAAATTATTTTTCAGTAAATTTCTCTTGAAAGACAAGAAGAATTGGCATCTAATCCAAGTTGTTTCATATTTTTGGAGCTCTGTGGAGTTAGTTATGATTTTTTGAAGTTGAAATGGCATAGGGCTCTAAAACTAATCATTAGGGGAAAATTGAACCCTTAACCCCAAAATGACATTTGATTTCTGGGGTTCAAAAACATCTTTCCTTTTGAAGTGTCATAGATCTAAATGTCACTAAGTTATAGAGATCTTAACCATATAATTTTTTAGAAAACATGTTGTAGATGATGTGCATCAAATTTGGAGTCATTTGACTGTATAGATTGCAAGATTATAGTGTTTTAGTGTTGAAAATGAATGCTGAAATTTTCCAAAAAACACATTTGAAGGTGAAATTTGGTTTCTAAACCTACTCAAAGGAAAAAACTTTACACAATGAAGTGATTTCAAAATAGTATGAAAACAAAACTATGGAAAAAAAAATTAACTCAATTGACTCATTGTGTCTACAAAACCATTTTTAAATGTCAAAAAGTAGTAAGAAAAGTTGGGAATAAACACATCTAAGTCTAAACGTCCTTCTACTAAAATGCTCTTTAGTCATTCATTTCTTCTTGGATTGACATGAAATTTTAGTCACACATACTAGACTAGTATGCGCAACTTTTCCAAATTTTTAAGAAAAAAATTGACTCTTTATGAAAAAGATATAAGCCCTCAAAGTTCACTATAGTTTCAAAATGCCAAGATGTTGAACTTTGAATCGCTCCAAAACATTCAAAACAACTTGGATTGATATGAAAGTTTTTATCACAATAAGTAGACTTCAAGGGGAACAAAACCCCTCAAATTTTACTGAAAAAAAACATTAGATGAAGTAGATACAAGCCCCCAAAGTTGCAGCCCTAAAATGCAGTTTGGTGAAATCAAATTGAGCTGAAAAGTTCGATTGGCCACCAAAATTTCGTTATAACTTGGATTGATTTGAAAATTTTACCACACAAACTAGAAGAGATTGCACAACTTTTCCAACAAGTTTCATTGAATTTGGACCTTGGATGCAAAAGTTAAGGCATTTTGAATTGGACTTGAAAGTTTGTGAGGACACTTTTTGTCCTCTTTGTCATTTTGGGGTTAAAGAGGCTTTGAGTTTTCTTACCAATTTCAATACAAAATTAAATGAGTATGAGAGTGCCCACATCATCATTACTACTTCCATGTAGGATTGCATGTATCCATTTGGCTTGTAGATATTTGTGGAAGGCATGTGCTCCATCTTTCATGAGTTAATCATCATGAGATTTGGGAGATTTGGGAGATGGATTAGATAATGATGATAATTTTTGAATTTATCATGCAATTCTTGGCATAATTAGTGAGATAAAAAGGCTCTTTTTTGCCAAATAGTTATGAGACTATGGAAATGGATTGGATAATGATGATAAATTTTTGAATTCAACATGCAATTCTTAGCCCAATTAGTAAGTTGAAAAGGCTCTTCCCACCCAATCTCTTGCATTACAAAGCAGCCTCTCTAGAGGTTCAATTCTCCCCTAATGGTAAGAGTAGGTTGTGTAGGGTGAACTTATCCCAATGAAAATACAAGATCTTTTAAATTTTTCATTCATGATAGTATTTGCAAATTTTGAATTCATGTTTGTAATTAGACGCCCCAAATTTTAAACAAGAGGTAAAGAATATAGAATTGATAGGACACATACTTAAGGTGTTTTTTTATTACTATTATCATGCAAATATAAAGTCCACTTCGTAGGACCCATTTTGTAATGTGGGCTTACTGTCTTGGAGAACTAATAAGTTAATAACATTGACACTTGTGGTAAGTGATTGGAGAGAGATCTCTTCCCTTTTTAAGTTTGAACTATTAACCTTTAAACATCAATATAGATGTTTAGTGTTTGATGGATGGCAGAGAATCTTTTTGAATGAGATTGAAGTGCAAGTATTTGTCCCTAGAATTTTGTATAAAAAGGACAAATCATCTACACTAGTTTGACTTTGGATAAGTGCTTTGGATCTTCTTTAAACCAATGATTCCTACATTATTAGAATGCATAATATCTACAGTCACTAATCCGTCTTTTATGGGTTAAGATTTTAATCTTGCTCATTAGCACTGGACATCTTTACACGGTATACAATGAGGGGACCAATAAAAGATGCAAATGCCCATAGATATTCATTGTGTTATTTAAAGAAATTTCTATAATAGAGTTAATCAAAAAGTGTATGCAATGCAAAATCCAAAAGTACCCTCTAGATTTAGAATTTGAAAAACTAGAGGACAAAATTCACAAAAGCATCAAAAGTGGGTTTTGATGGAGCTTGGTGTTGTATTTCATTTGTATCATTATTAGTTAATCAAAATTCTTTTGATACCATTATTATAATTGAAGATAATTTTTCATAATTAATTCTAATGTAGGATTTTATCAATGTTTTTTTGTCAAGTGCAATTATTGTTACATCCTTATGCAATTATAATCAAGCTTATCACATTTTGGTTTCAATAAAGAAACAAAATACCATTTGGGATGAATTATTTTATTTAGTATTCAATGGCTTTACATGATAATTGATTGGAAAACATTTGTAATGATTTTCTTAAATTTGATTGCATAAACATATAAGGTGGGTATACCCAAAAGTGACCCTTATTCATATCATGCCTAGTTATTGTTATTAAATTGTTCAGAATTTTACACAAATTTTTTGGCAAGTGAAAGTACATTCCAATACACCAAAAAATACGGCATTTGGATACAATATGCAAAAGTTACTAAAGGTCAAAGTTTGTTTCTAAAAGCACCATCTACAATCTGCATACATCACTGATTTGGGAAATGTACATTGATTCTAGATGGCACTTTTAGAAATGGTGCGCTTTTGAGTGTACCTACCTTAGGAAACATCACTATACACACATCTTTCCTTCAATAAGTATCTCAAAAAAGTTTCAAGAACCCCAATATAGAGAATTCCATGTCAGGGTGACAATGGAGTCCAAATTTTGTAAAATAGATTTTATAGCACATGTTGCAAGATACTAACTAAATCTAGCATTCTTATTTTTAACTTTGATATAAATTTATTAGTGCTTCTTTTGAATTCATTGTTGTTGTTATGGTTTCAAATCTCATCACTTTTATTTTAAGTTGTCCCGAACCACTCAAGTAGAACTAAGTAACTCAAGCAACCCAAAATATTGGATGGATAACTTGAGTGCCTAGTTTGAATAGTCCTTCAAAAATTCAAAATTTGTATGACTTGTTTTTCAAACACATTTTTCAATATCCTATTTGATACTCTTTCCAACATATTAGATTTGGCTATGGATTGATGATGAATTTGATACTAAAGTGTCAAAGAAATGAGATTTTTTTTCAACACTTCAGTGATGGTGTTTATTGAAAAAATATTAAAAAATAACACCCTTTTTAGGAAGTAATGATGATGGACTCTTGGATTTCATTTTTTTGAATTTCTTTGAAAACACTAATAATTTATAACATCATTTTGGTTTGATAAAAACTTACAATTCCAATGAAGGCCAAGCTATATCCGTGTCCATATGTCTAGGGAGGACAAGGAGTAGAATTCTTTGCTATGCAAACATTTCCTCACATTGCGAAATTGGTACCTTATTACAAATTATATAATCTAGCAAGAACATCAGAAAGGAAAAAAAAACCTTGTCCTATTTTTAATTATTCTATTTAATAGCCTACCTTACCTAATTTTATAAACAAATGAAGAGAATTAGCTAGCTCCAAGAGAAAAAGTAAACAAAGTTAAATTGCAAAAATAACTTGTATTCATTTACAATCCAAAACCCTATGCCTTAATTAGGCTATTTGTTTTGTTTTGTTTCTTATGGTGAGACCTCATAAACCATGCATCCCCCAATCACATTCTAAGTACTATTGAAAAGCCCTTTGTGAGATGGGGTCTATAGGCTTGCGATGTGAAAGTCATGGATTTTGTCAGTTATTTTTTGATTAAAAAGATTAGAATTTTCATTTTACTTTCATTTTGATAGTGGCAATGGAGTAGGGCATACAATAACTATACTTAAAATGGACCACTCCTTGAAATTGACCTCTATTTTTGAAAGAAAAATGAATATATAAGATAGCCCAAAATGGTGTAAATTACAAAGACAAGTGCAAGTTGGTCATTTTTGAATAATATATAGCTCTATTTTCAATACTGTGGAGGTGTCAACCTTACAAGTGGTTAATTTTGGGTACATTTTGTGTTTTTTTAACTTTTTCTTCATGGCACATGTTTTGGTACTACAAGTGTCATTCCTTCATGTGCATCAATTCCATCAAATGCATTTTGGCATCACCTACATGATACTTTTAGTATCCTACACCTTGCATCTTTGATAATTTGTAACTAATTCATCATCCAAAAATGATTGAACCACTTGCATTCTGATTCATAGTCTTTCATTAATGTATAAAAATTTTCGTTCATTTTCTATAGCATATTGGTTATGCCAAAGACCTTATCTGTGCCACTTTAGGTGTGGTTACCTTACTAAGGGAGGACGCTTGAAAACCGCTCAAGCTCAAAACCTTATACACCAGCCTTTTTTTTCTGGCACCGTGTGGCCAGATTGCACCATTTCAAAATAAAAGTCTTTTTTTTGCCAAATAAAAGTAATCTTTTTTCGCCAGAAATTTTCTAGTTTTCTTTAAAATATGATGAAGTTGCCAAATTTGGATGAAAAAGTGTATGAATATGATGGAAAAGTGTTTTTAAGTCCAATAGATGGATGAATGTAAAAATACAATGCTTAACCAAATTTGGAGTGATTGCCATCTTGGCACTTTCTCAAAAAGTAAAAAAAAAAGTTTGTTAGACACACTAAAAAACTACCCACCTTTTCAAATGTACATTGTTTATATACACTGCTTCTTCATCATTTTCAAGAATGTACAAACACTATACATTTGAGGGGGTCAATAGTTTTAAAACCCTATGCCATTTCGACTTCAAAAAATCATAACTAACTCCATAAAGCTCCAAAAATTATGAAACAACTTGGGTTAGATGCCAATTCTACTTGTTTTTCAAGAGAAATTTACTGAAAAAAAATTCAAGAAATTTCACCTCCCACAAATTCAGTGTCAGCGCTTAGATGGGATGGACCTCCTCTCTTAGCTCAAATTCGGGAATCAAGCATGTTCCGATAGAACCTGTTCAACCCATTGACGAATGCGGAAGCTGCACGTGTCTTGCTGGGTTTTTTCCCATGCAGCTTCGTCTGTTCCAATAAGTCCCCTGAGAACCCAATCAGGAGGAAACCCTAATCTGGTCCAATAATGGATACCATTAGTTTCTCGTGGGGACAAAAAGATTCCATGAGCTTCACCGAGGATTCAACAGGCCTCGGTCATTCCAAGCCAAGTTGATCTAATTCTTTCATTTTTAACCCTACAAGGATGGGCTGGTCTTTGTAGAAATCATCATTTTTTGAAATAGTGTGAATCATCTCCTTTAAAAAAAATTAAAAAGTATTCATTGGAGACTAAACTATTGTTCACGATGTCCTTCTTTTTGCACAAAGTTCAAAGAATGAACAATTGCTCTTCTATCTTACATGCAAGAATTCTCTACTATTTGTCGGACTATTATGGTCTGCAACATCTTCACAAGATTATGTTGAGTTTTTTTCCAACTTAGTTTCTAATGTGACAATATGAAGAAAACACTAACTGCAACTATCCCATTTGAGTAAGTGGGATTTGTTTGGAAAAGTGTCCTATGGAAAGTAGATTCTCTTGTGAAATGGAAGTACTTCAAACATTGTCCTTTTGTATTTAGCAAGTTGGTTGGCATCCTTGAGTAGAATATTAAATTGAAGTTTAAAGGAAAGGTTAGGCACTATTAAAATTTGATGTATGCTATTTAGGCAACCATTCAAAATTGAAGAAGGTATGAGCATCTAGCAAGGTTTTGATACTTCATTGAATGGTTATCAAGAAGACATGAGAGTAATAGCAAGAGTACTCATTGGCTATTAGTACCAAGGATGCATGCTTTTATTTCTTTGTCCACATGCTTTGAACACTCTCTAATAAAGTGTCTACCTAATATAATCATCTTGTTGATTGTTTAAAACAATTAGTGGTGCTTTCATGGAACACATTGTACATCAAAGTGATCCTAATACCTAATAAGTTGTTGATAAGGTATAAACACCCCAAACCATAACTCTATCCTTCTTGACAAATAGACTTCCATTAAAAAAGTCTCCAAAGTGTCATCAAATCATTTTCATATTTAACTACCAGTGGTTGACTATTGATTTTTTTAGATTTTGCTTTTGAAGACCAAGTTGAGTGATAGTTTCAGTGGCCTAGAGAGTTCCACTTATAGAAATTGTTTCAAAAAAAAATTCCTAGAAATTCCTTCTCTTATTAAAAAAATTATTTTTTAAACTCATATTATTCAACTGCTAATGCTTAAGAACATTGTTTACCCTCAGAAGAGGTGCCTCCAATTATGCTGAATTGGTTATATTGACTGTTTTGGGTGTTCCTCTGAAACCATACTGCAAAACTGCAACTTACAACGGAAATTCTGTTTCATTTGTTTCCCCAAAACGAAAAAGAAAATCTGTCCCTCACTGTCCTTTGCTTTTGCAGACATTGTCATCTCAAAGATTGATGTCTGCATTGATGTAACATCGGCTATCTAGTAGACTTAAAAACCTCCAATCGCATTCTTGGTGGACTGTCAGTGACATCGCAGAAGTTTGCATCATGCGAAACCAATTGCCATGTCAGTGAACTTGTGATGAACTGAAGGAGCTCACTCTTTTCTCCGCTAACTTATCAATGAAAATTTTAAAAAAAAGAAAAGAAAGAAAGGGTGGGCTGCTTTCATTTTTTGCTATTTCGAAGCACACAATCATGCACGCCAGAAGGTCCAAAACACAAGCTCCCCTCACCCAGTTGCTATCATGGTTTTCTTCAAGAAAAAGATGTGTGGAGTTTACTGCTGGCTCTCGTTATTATGGTTTCATTCGTTGACAGGTTCCAACCACATGGCTGGAGGAATCTGGATGAATTATTTCTGTGAAAGCCAAATGGACTGATTCCCCTCAAATCTGACACCCAAGTTGTGTGCACTCACTGTTGAAGTGGATCAGTTTCAAACAAAATGGGACTATAGGAGGAGGTTCTTGAATGGAGCGGGTTCTAAAATGGTGCCCTATCTTAAATGTACAGTACTTGTACATGTTGCATTTTCATAGCCTTCAGCAGTGTACTGACAGTGTACATTTTAGCTAGGGCACCATTTTAGAACCCTATGCCCTTTCAACTTCAGAATTTGATAACTAATTCTAGAGAGCTCTAAAAAATATCAAACGACTTGGGTTAGATGCCAATTCAAGCTGTCTTTCAAGGAAAATTCTCTGAAAAATATTTCAAGATGTTTGACCTGCCCAAAATTCTGTTCCAGCCCTTAGATGGTCGGTTTATGGACCTCCTCCCCTATAATTAAAAACTGCCCCATTCACGGCAGTTCAGTTGCTTGAAAAGAAAAAGAGCCCATTTCATTTGTTTCAAAAAAGATAGAAAAAACAGCCCATATATTGCATCTGTAACAGTGAAAGAAAAAAAAAAGGTACAGCATCTCCAAATTTGAGATGCCAAGTACAGACGATATGCTTTTGCGGCTATGGTTTCTCTTTTCTTTCTCTACTAAATAAACAATCTTTGGAGGAGCGAAGAATTCCTCAAAATACCATTTCTTTGATATATTATCACTTACTTTCTGGGAGGCAGAAAAGTAGCACACCTTCTTTATTTTTTTTTCAAGTGCTGATGATGTTTCTATAAGTTGGTGTGAATATGTCAAGATCCCCCAAAACTCCTTTGACATACGGCAACAAGCATTGGAGAGTTGCGACGCATAGTCAAAGTGGATGGAAATAAATGTTTTCCAATCCCCTTCCACTACTCTCCAATCTCCAAGCCCACCATCCAACAATCGGTGTCAAGTATGCACCCAATAAATTAAAATTAGTTAATCAAATCCTTATTAGGCATACAGTTAGACAATTCAATCAATTTGCGGAACGCATTTGGTGCGCAACGGCAAAATTGGGTGCAGACTTCGACTCCACGAAGTTGCCGAAATTTTTTTGGTCCTAACTTGCCAGATCTAGAGTGGCGGTTCTTTCATTCACCGCCCATCGCTCACGCAAATAATTCCACAGGCCGTTTTCCGAAAGCCTCCCGCCTCAGTTTCTCTGCAGAAAGTCTGCAACACGAACTTACACGGGGCACACCAATCTTCGGCAACTCCAAAACTTCCAAACCACCGCTAACTAATAAAGGCTCCACCAGTACCACGCTCCACGCCTGTAAAGGCCAAGGCAGCTCAACGTGCAGCCAGGGACCCAAGGGTCAAGCCCAAATCCACTGGACGGTAATAAGTTACAAGACCACGGCAAGCACCGGCAAGCCCAATAATGCACACACATTCCTCACTTCCATTCAACGTCACTCAGTTGCTCCCAGTGCTTCTTTTTCTCGGTGGATTCTCGCCACTCAACATCTGCTGGTTGCCTTTACACCATAAAGAAAAAGAAGGAACAGAATTATAGTGGGTGAAGCCACCAAAAGCGTCTGTGAGGAATGTAAACTTTGCCAAATTATGGATGGAGTTTACTAATTTTAGAAAATATTATGAATGCAGAGTGTATATATATATAGAAGTGGTGAATGGATGATTGAGCACAAAGTGACTGATTTGTTTTACCTCCTTGTATTCTAGAATGGCCGCTCGCTTGTTGTGCTACACCCAAGAAAGCAAAGCAAAGATCACTACAGTACTGTACTCCAAGTGAACACCCAGTCACCCACAGTAAGAAAGAGTAAAAAAAGAAAACAATTTCGAATCAGTTGACTTTCTAATTTCTCGCGATGGATTCCCAACGCCAGATCTTCCGAAATAGCAGCAGATTTACACGAATCAACCAAATGACCAGCAGTGAGAGTGAAAAAGGACACGTTGAAGCCGAAGGTCACTTGAGCCACTGGAAACCTTAAGCGGAGTAATTGATAATGACAACCATCATCGTCATCATCATAATAATGCAAGCAGTAAGATTTCGTCGTGACAAGGGAACTGCTGATTGAAGATGAAGAAGGTCAGTAGTAATTTTGAGCAGCGACTGAGGCTGACTGACTGAAGATGAAGATGATGGTGGCGATGGAGTGGAGGCGTGAGTGAGCCAGTGCTGGCTGGGTCCATAACTTAGGCAATTGATCGCAACATGACAAGAAGCGGCCGAAGCGAGCGGGCCAGGCTGAATATAGACACGCGGGGAGCGAGCGAAGCTGGCGGCCTTGCTCGCATGCCCATTGATTCCAGATTCTGGTTCCAACAAACTCCAGGAGTTTTTGTTGTTGGAACGGGTGGTTAGCAGGAGTAAGCCTAGTGAGGTTTAGATCTGTTGAGTACCGGAGGTGTTCGTTCTAGGCCGGGAGCTTGTGCCCGAGCGAGGGATGTCGAAGCTCCTGCAGTTAGTTCAGTGCTTGCTTGAGCCCTACAACGCTTGAATCCCAGGTTTGTTCGATTCTCCCGGCCTCGCTCTTTAATTTCACCCTTGGAAAACTCGGTCTGGATGATCGAATCTCTCGCTTGCTGCCATGTCTCCACCTTTGTATTTTGATTTTCGGAACGTACCCGGGCTGCTCGTTCCTTGTGTTTATTGAATCTCCGGATGTTCCGAAGCTTGAGAAGCGACGCTTGGTAGAAAGTAGTAAAGGAAATTAGCTCTCATTCGGGAGTGTGTACTATGTACAGTTGCGGAGCGCTTGGTTGAGCCTGGCATGATTAGGAGGGCGTTTGCTCGTGTTGCCTTGTTATCGCTTCGATCACGCTGTTTTGGAACGAAGAGGTTCTAGTATCCGCGCTTAACGAGATTTTTGAGAAAGGTTAGTCTCAGTTACGTGGTCGTATTTGGTAAAATGGCGGGTTTTAGAGTGCCGAAATTGCGGGTGACGTTCAAGTGCCCAGAGAACTAGAAACTAGGATTGGCGTAGATCTGAGTTTCTGGTTGGGCGATTTAAACTGTGCGAATTTCAGTGAAATCCGCCACTTTAGCGAATGTGAGGGTTTGCAAATCCCGTGCAAGGTGCATATCGTTACGAGGAAAGATGCAGGATGCCTGACTACGTTCAGAATATTGCAGTGATTCCAAATTCCTGGTTATCTCTCGCCACCGCTACAAACTTTCGGCTTTCGTGTTCTGACTGAGATCGAAAATTTAACATGTGCCCTTATCACAGCTGAGATTGGTTTCCTTCGAGAGACTCAGAATCCATAGCGCTAGACAAGGATGGGGTACGTGCACCCGAAGTAGATTGATCTCGGGATTGCGCAACCGCAGACCCTAAATTATCCAGGTGCATATTCTCCATCTCAACGAAGCGAGTATGGATGCAATTAGGTATAGAGAAGAATCTGTCTCCCGAATTCGCAGTCACAGAATTCATTTGTCGTGAGGAAAAGGCACCGGACGAGCTGGCGTTTGGAGCACTCTGCCTTTACGCCCTGGCTCTCCCTTTGGAATGCCTTTTTTTCTCGAATGTTCGCCACGTAATCATTCCCAAAAAAATTCAAGCTGATCTGAAACCTGCCGCTTTGGGATGCATTGGCACGAGTTGCAATGGATCATGCATTGGGCAAGTTAATTATTGACTGGGTGTTGTGGGTGATTTTTCTCTCAGGGCGGGAGAGATAGCTGGAGAGAGTTCTGGAGGACCGCTACGAGGTGCACTGTTGGGTGGTGAGGGCTTCAGCCTACGCTGGGTGTGAGAAGCGTGCCAGTGGCGCCGCTTGGGGGCTCTCCATGAACCCCAACCCCAACGCCAACATCGACGCTGAAAATAATTCTTCTGCGCTCCAAAACCAGGCTCTCCTCAAGATGCCGCCGTGCGTCCATGATCAAGACTTCCCGTCCACCCCCGGCAAGGTCAGTCTCTCCTTGACGCACGCTTCCAGTCAATACCGTCAAATGTCTTTCTCGTACTGTAGGCCACGGGAAGCGGACTTGCAGACGTGCAGTCCATTTCTGTACACAGGACGCGAGACCTTGTCTCACAGGGAGATTATCGTTGTTTCCCTTGAGGAAGTATATGATATTTCCCAAAGGATTTTGCTGGAGGAATGGGGGAAATCAGGGATAAGCTGCGAATAGGGAAAATCAGTGTCTCAAATTTTGCTTGCTGGCAACATTGTAAACAAGGAATGGCATGCCGGGTATCAGAGATAATCTCCCTGTGTAGATCTATTTGCGCGGAGTATAGGCTCTTGAATTCTGGTATTTGATTTCGAGTTTTTCGAACTTTAGTGGTAATGCTCTTTGAATTAGCTTGTAGCGCATGGAGCTCGGGAACTAGGATTCAAATTGGGAGATCCTCGGCGCGGGGGTGTCCGGAAAAGTACCAATTTTTTGCCATTTGAAACGAATATGACGGTCGTAGCTGTTAGATTCTGAGGCGCTATAGTAGTTTTGGTCGTGCCCCTGCAGCCTTTGAGTTCCTATCTGGAGAATCATTGCCGAAGACAAAGTGGAGAATCAATGCCAATAGTGTTGCAACAGTGTTTTTGTGTAGCCAGTTCCCACACTTTCCGTTCGACTCTTTGGCAGTCTGTTAAATCCCAAGGCTGCGTGGCATTGGCGTGTAGAATTTCAATTCTGTAGAGCCTTATTTAGATTACTGTCAAAATTTCATGGATCTGGATTGCACTCGCCCGAATATTCGGCCACCATTTCCCCAAAATTTCTGGACCCCACAACGTGCATTATTGGGCGCCATTTGCGGTACTGTAGGTCGGCTGCGTCTCATCAGGAGAAGTCGGTAGCGTGGCCGACTCGGGGAGCATTCGGTAGCATGCATTTATGGAATCGATCTGATTATGTGGAAGCATCTGTGAACGTGGAAGCTTGTGGTGGCTTGGTAGTGAGTGAGTGTGTGTGTGTGACTGCGTGTTATGAGAATTTTCCCCGTGCAGGTAAAGATGGAGAGAAGCAACTACTTCGGGCGTGTGGCCTCCCGGTGGCATTCCAGCGCTTCCGCGAAGCTGTTATGCTGCACGTCGCTGCTGCTGGCGCTCACGATCTCGGTGTTTCTGTGGATGTCAAGCGCTTCCCCTGAGCAGACCTATTCTACAAGCCAGCGCCAGCAGGTGTTCCAGCGCAGCCACGCGTGGGAGAAGCGGGTGCGCCAGTCGTGCACGCCGCGGAAAGATGAGAACGCCTTGATCGTGATGGTCACGGGCGCCGGTGGGTTCGTCGGGACGCACGTCTCCCTGGCGCTCAAGAAGCGCGGCGACGGCGTTGTGGGTCTCGACAACTTCAATGACTATTACGAAGTCTCCCTGAAACGCGCGCGCCAGGAGCTTCTGGAGAAACATGGCGTGTTTGTGGTGGAAGGGGATATCAATGATAAGTTTCTGTTGGAGAGCATGTTTGAGGTAGTGCAGTTCACGCACGTCATGCACCTCGCGGCGCAGGCCGGCGTGCGGTACGCCATGCAGAACCCGCAGTCGTACATTCATAGTAATGTGGCCGGGCTGGTGAATATCTTTGAGGTGTGCAAGGCGGCCAATCCGCAACCGGCTATTGTGTGGGCGTCCTCCAGCTCCGTGTATGGATTGAACACCAAGGTGCGAACCCTAATCCAAAAATATCTACTCTCGCATTTCTGACTTTCTGAGAGGCCACTGAATCACATCACTTTCTATATCCATAACAGCTGTGAAAACGTCAAAATTTCTACCTGTAGTTAGTTTCAGTCGCCCATCTAAAACCTCTCAGCTTTTCAACTGTCCCTGTTCTGTATGTGCACTTGAATACCTCTGTTTGGCGCTTAGAATCCACAATTCTAACCAATATGTTCTTAGTTGAATGTCACTATTTCGGCGCTCTGAAACACGCAATCTCATCGAATATGACCATATTTGCATGCCACTGTTTTAGTGATTAGCGATACAATCTAAATTCTACATTTAACGAACATGGCGATTTCTCTGTTATTTTCATGAAGTGAATAGTAAAAGAATCATGGTGTGTTTATCTAGTCTCAATTCTGTCAGCAAGCAATTTGCTGATCAATCGAATTTGATTGCTTTCTCGAATGTTTGCAGGTGCCATTTTCAGAATTAGACCGCACGGATCAACCCGCGAGCTTGTACGCAGCGACGAAGAAAGCGGGCGAGGAGATCGCTCACACTTACAACCACATCTACGGTCTCTCCATCACGGGTCTCCGTTTCTTCACCGTCTACGGTCCCTGGGGCCGCCCCGACATGGCCTACTTCTCCTTCACGCGCGACATTTTGAAGGGCAAGCCCATCAGCATCTACTCCGGCCCCGGCGGGAAGGACCTGGCCCGCGACTTCACGTACATCGACGACATCGTGAAGGGTTGCGTGGCTTCTCTCGACACTGCCGAGCGGAGCACGGGCAGCGGGGGCAAGAAGCGGAAGCCCGCCATGCTGCGCGTCTTCAACCTGGGCAACACCTCCCCGGTCACGGTGCCCACGCTGGTGGACATCCTGGAGAAGTATTTGAACGTGAAGGCCAAGAGGCAGATCCTGAAGATGCCGCGCAACGGCGACGTCCCCTTCACCCACGCCAACGTCTCCGCCGCGCAGGCGCAGCTGCACTACCGCCCGACTACCAACCTCGACACGGGACTCAAGAAGTTCGTCAAGTGGTACTTGAGCTATTACGGCGACCACACGCATCGAAAACTGTGGCTCGGGAATCATGAGCAAATGCTGTAACACAAACTTGCTCCTGGCTGCAGGCTGCTGGCTGCTGTTGCGTTCATGGATCCCAGCACTGGCTGAAGTCTGTATCCCGACTTTCTGAACTGTGAATCCCTGGTGGGTTGGTTGAGAGATTTGTAAAGATGTTGAATTCGGAACTTGCTAGCAGGGTAGGGTTTCGTAAAGATGTGGAATTGGGGACTTGTGGAAAGTTTAGGGTTTAGATTTGCGGAGACTCTGTGAGGGTGGTTTAGGTTTGCGTTGGCTGGAGGGAGGTGCGAGCCATCTTTCCAGGAAGGCTAACATGCGCAGTGCGTATCCTCAGCTGCACAGAGAACTCTTAATTCTGCAGTGGAATTGTGATGGTGGGTGCTTAAAGGCCTGGCGTCACGCTCTTGCTAATTCTTCGTATTGTATTGTACTGTCGGCTGGCCTCTCTTTGGAATCTCTTTGGAATCTCTTTGGACTCTGGTTTCAATGTTCTTCTGTGGGTTGAACATTGTGCAACGAGTTTTGATCTATGAGTAATCTAAGGCAGGCAACCCATTTCTAACCGCTTAACCCTCGAGCGCCCAACCACTGAAATGCAAACCATTCCAATTAAACTATCACCTAAGAAAGGATCCCCATTGATTGACTTGACCATATGGAAGCATGCCCAAAGGTACATGGAAAGGGATGTGTCCTTTGACCATACCATTCACAAGAGTATACGAGTCAAACATGGACATCTTTCAAATTTGAGAGGCAATATTTTTGCTCCTGGGGTGCTCAGGGATTAAGCAATTGAACATTCTTTGAGTATAGATTTGTTGAGGTAATTTTTTTTCCCATGTACAAAAATAGATTTGAAAAGACTTTTTAGGATTCTATTTCCCAAAACAAAATTATCATCAATTTTTTAGGTGAGGATTATATTCATCCCATAGTTAGTCAAATTGGTCATCCTATTTGATTCATGGATTGTTTGTAAAATCAAGAGTGTTTCATTACTATAATAGAAAATTTGTAGTACCAATTGAGAGTGCTTTGTTGCTATGTGCCACCTTACCAAGCATGACTACTATTCCTAATTATAATATGCCAAATTTGATTGAAAATAGACCACCCTATCTTGCCATGATGGAAGGGGGATGATTAGGAATGGGTTGCCTCCCGTAGATTTATTAGGACATTCCTCAAAAAATAAGAAATCAATTTTGATTGTTGTTCAATCATTTATTAGAGTTAACCATAAAATAGGGTTGTGAGAAGAAGGCTTAACTAATACTAGGGAATAGAAACATGGTGCCAAATTCCATGAGACCTAATTGGGGTGTTTTTTAAAAGAAATTGTCTTGTATTTTTCTCAAGCTTTCAAGTCTCAATCCCTCATTTCAAACATTTTATGATTAACTATATTGTATCTAAGCTACATTTAAGCAACCACTAGGTTGCTACTAAGCTTCATCACTAAATTAGATATCCTTACAATCATGCTTTAGATCACCAAAGTGCACTTGAATAAATGGAATTGTATATTGTTATTTCTCAACCATTTATTTTTTTAAGATTTTAATTCTATAAAGCTCATTCATTTTTTTGTTGGAATTATTTTTCATCAAATAAGATGCTTCTAAGAAGATGTTGCCATGGACTTTGTTGAATGGATAAGGGAATTAGCCCTTGAGTGCCTAGTGCATGTTTACCAAAATCAAGATCCTTTTGAACTCATTCCTATCAAATTGTCATTTAAAATGAGATTTACATAAACTAACAATACCAATATATAGTAGAAATATGCCCAAAGATGTGGAGAAATGGACAAATAATTTGACCATATTGTTGAAACAATTACAATAGTCAAATAAGGCAATCTTTCATTTTGTAAAAGCTAAATTTGAGGCACTAGGATATTCATAGGTTAAGATAACAAACTTGTACCAATTGAATATGTGTAATATTTTGGAATGACTACTTATCAATAAAGTAGAAATTAATAGTTTAAAAATAATAATTTCAAGGCAAAACCCTAAAGGACCAAAGTACACTTTTTTTGGCAACACAACAATTTTGGGCAACTCACTATGAATGAAATTTTTCTTAAAATTATTTGAAAATTTTAGACAACATTTTATTAGGAAGTAGCTTTAAAGTCAACAATTTTCATAACTTTTTGACTATATGGTTAAAAATTTATTGTATAATATGTAATTTTCAATGATTATGTGGTTAAAAAATTTATTGTATGATATGTGATTTTCAATGACTATATGGTTAAAAATTTGTTTTATGATATGTAATTTTCAATGTTTCGTGGGCAATCTGGGTATTCCAAAAAAATCTTGAAAAAATCACTATTTAAAAAAAATCATAATTTGAAATTGGTTTTCTGGATTTCTATATATATCAAAATTTTTGAATCATTCCATTTTGATTAATGAAACAAAGTTATAAGGAGTTCTAGTTTGTGAGTAGTTATGGATTTTCTATTCTAAAATAAAGTTTGAAGTCTTTTATTTAATTCAATTTTCAATAATTTTGAAAGTAAATAAATACATTAGGTGTAGATTGTTTATTACAACATTCCAATCATTGGGATTGGAATTTTTCAATTCTATAAACAAATTATCAACAATTTACACTAGAAGAAAAATATGTCCACGTAATGCAACTACATATCATATACAACTGCCTTACAACTATAATCCTCTATTGGCACCAAATTTGACATCTACAATGTTGTAATCGCAAAGTAGTTTCAAAATGAAGTTTAGGGTTACAGGAATGAAAACGAAGAAGAAATGTGAGGTTTTCTACATCCAATATTCATCACAATTGTTGACTAGTATACAACTACTGTGCAACTATTGTGTAACTACTATACAATTGTGCAACTATTGTGCAAACTCTGTACAACTATGCAACTATTGTGCAATTAGCATCCAACTAGTGAGCAACTACAATGCAACTAGTTTTCAAGTGTCATGCAAGTGAAATTCAGGGTAGAACTCAACTAATAAACAACTACAATAGAACTAAGAAACAACTAGAATTAAGCCTTATATCAATTGTTTGTCAAGAGTATCATTAGATTAAGCATATAAAAATTATAAACAATAGCATTCTTATGTTATGAATTTTGATATTGAAAATTTAATATTTCTATATTTTGTAGATTTATACAACTTATAGATTTTGTTGCTACAGAACTTCATCAATGAACTCTTTTGACATGGTTGCTAATGTGTAACAAGTTTAAATATTTTGTAGATTTATACAATCTTGCTGCCTTTTGCAACTACTTTGTAACTAATGCAACTTGTCCATTGCAATTGCATTTTCTAGATTGTCACCCAACGACAAATGTTTGATGCAACTACAAAACTGGTTGCAAATTGCAATTGTAAAACCCCCTGTTTTCTTTTAGTCTTAGTATACTGAATCATTGTCAACTTCTTTGCATTTACTAATTTTTTCCTATATGTTGTACCACTTTGGATGATTTAAAATTTTTCAAGCATTTAACCAACTTGCCTTGAAGAATGTATCCAAAGAGTTACAACCATTTTGGATACTTTGTCATACAAATGTGAGTTGTGAAGTACAAATGTCTGGTTTTTGTAGGGCCCCAAAAAGGGATTTTTTCAATTTAAATGCTAATATCTTGCAATCTACAAGGTGGAAAATTTTGAAATTTTGTATTTGTAATGAAAATGGTAATTTTAGAGCATTTTCAATCAAAATATAGTCAAAACCCTTTAGAGGCTAACAAAAAAAGAGGGAAAAAAAGAAAGAACATGTCTTTTGAAGACTTTGGGTAGTAATGAGAAACCAAGGCTAGTTTAATGGCAAGACGTTAAATCTTGTAAACGAATCTGACGTGGCGTAGGTAAATCAAGCCCCCCACAAATAAAACTTGTTTTACCAAGGGGTGATAAGGGTTCTATGGTTTATGTTTTTTTGGTTTTTTTGGTTGTGTCAAGGTCCTCGCTAGCTAATTCGGGGTCTCCAAATCCAAATATGAATTCAGAATTTGAAAAAAATAAAAAATTTCAGTGTTTACCCCCAGGTAAATCCAACTGCGCCACGTTAGTTTCGATTATAGGATTTAACGTTGCACAATTTAATGGATGTGTGGCAAAAGAAATACTATGGACTTGCAAACTAGAGACCTACCTTAGCTAAAGGTCTATCTATGAGACTAAATGACAAGGGGAGGTCAATAAATGTAGTTTGACTGCGACTACAATTAGACTGTAAACAATTATCAAGAAGTACAACAAACTTCCTACTTTGGATGAAGTAATGGGTCGTTGCAAGAAACACTTACCGGTTTTAGCTCAAAATGGCTCAAAATCAATGAGTCCTGTGAGTCCTATGACCCTTTGAAATTAAAAAAATTTTAAATGAAAAAAATATGGATAATTTGAAGAGCAATGAGAATATTATGTCTCTTGAAATTCAGACCTAAGAAATTTTTTCTCTAAATGTTATAGACAATGGAAAATACAATGAAAATAGCTCTTTTTTCACTAATTTGGTAAAAATAGTAAAAGAATTCAAAAAATGAAAATGAAAAATCCTTTTTTTCTTCAAGTAAAGGTCTCTCTTTTCCAACAAATTTCATCTTTGGAAAAAATAAATTCTATTCTCTACACCTGCGCAAAGTCAGCCACTTTGACGACATGTGGAAGTTGGACAGTTTAATATTTTCAAAAATCCTTTTTAGGGATTGTGTAACTATACTATAGATCTAAGCATGCCAATTTTCAGCTCAAAATTTTCATTTTTGAGTCAAAAATAGGACTAAAAACCCCCAAAATGGCCAAGGTAGACAGCCAATCGGGGGCAGTTTAAAAATAGTAAACTAATTTTAAAAAAACTGAAAAAATTACACAACATATAAAACTTTTGTGTGCACCTTAATTCCAAATTTCAAGTTGATAGGGAAAAGGATGAAAAAGTTATGAGCAAAAAACTACCTGTTGGAGGTCAAGGGGACAAAAAATAGGACAAGTGTTTCTTGCAATCACCCTAATACTAGTATTGTTTTTGATGTAAGCTCAAATACAATGGGAGTTCTATGGGTAATTCATCAATGGATCTCAAATGAATGTTAACTATGAGTTACTTTTGAAAATTCCTAGAGTAGTTAGAACTAAGATAAATGGTGCATTTAAGTCATTTACCAAAAAAGATTGGTATTTCATCTTTTAAGAAGGTTTTATAACATGGGGGCAATGAGTTATGATATTGAACTTCATGTTTCATTTGACACTTGATATGCCATTTGACATTTAACAACATTATAGTTGATGTATCAAATTTCATAATATGGAGATTGAAAAAATGTCATCTATCCTAATATAATTTGTTCAAATCCCAAAACCCATGACAACATGTCAAATGCCATTTGGATGAACTGAAGTCATCAATACTTTAGTTGTATTGCCTCTAAATGATGATGTTTTAATTCTAGTGCTCTAAAATTTCAAAGTAGTTGTGAATTTAGTTGCAACCTTTGTATTGTAGCACGTCAAAATTCCATCACTTTATGCCATATACCTCATATTTAACATCCAAATGATTGAAGGTGCACATATACAAGGTATGTAAATACTACATATAACAAAGATGCCACAAGTGAAGGATAACATTGATTCATCCTTGCCAAATATTTAAATTTTAATAGAAATAGAAATATATATTTCAAAAATGATAAATATACAAATATTTCTTAAGACACTTCTTTCATCATGATTTTTTTAGTTACTTTTCCAAAATTTGACATTTATTTTAGAATCTATTTGCTGAACCTGCTACAACTAACTTACGAAAATGTTACGGGAACAAGGGCCGGCCACGCTCCTATTTCAAATCAGCGAACGAAAAGATGAGAATTCATCCACTTTCCTGAATTTATCATTCATCTATCGAGTACCGACCGTGAGACAGAGAGAGGGAGGGACGAAGACCTTCTCCCGCGTGTTCATGTTCAAGGTCTGGCTATGGCGTCTCTACAGCCCCGGTAGTTGTCTCCACAGCTTCCCCGACTATGCCACTCATCGCATCAAGTCATCATCCCCAACTCTTGCGTCCCTCCGTGCTCTCCACCTCCAGTTTTTTCCTCTCTTTTTCTCGAACCTAGAAGTGGCTTCTCTGGCGTGTTTACGGGAAAGAGCGCGTTTGCGGAAGGTGACGTAGTCTGAGGGCGACTGTGCGGGTTACTGTGCATACACTTCTCGGAGACTCGAGCGGCGCAGTTATGGCGCTATCCAGGGAGGAGATTTCTTGTTGAGAGCAGACGGCTGGTCGGCGAGGGTAGGGTTATCGGTTATTGGGGCGGGGATTAAGTTGTGGGGGTGTTGTGGCGAGAATTTAAACGAGGATGGTGAGATTCTAGGTTTCTGTGATTTCAGGAATGGGAGATGTGGTCATGTTTTGAATTTCACCGGATAATCGAGGCTGACGTGCGGCGCGGACTCTTAGACATCCATGGGATGTAGGTTTGTTGCCTTGGGAGGTTTGTCTAACACTTTGGATGAGTTAGAAATGACTAGTTGAATGTCCAGTATGGTGATGTGGTGATCGGAACAGATTATGGAGTCATCTAGGTTTTTATCGAATCGCGGACTTGCTTGTACGTTGGCAATGTCAGATGACCACTACGCTGTGGAGTGAATTAGGTTTGACTGGTGAATTATTCCATTCGACTTCTGCGTCAGCTTATATTTTTTAGTTGGTTTGCTTTTCTGTTTAGACAAGGCGAGTAGCGGATCCACCTAGGTTGTGAAACCGCGAAAAGGTCATTGGTACCTTATGAGCCCTATCGTCAATTCGTTCTCGCGCTGGCAACCAGGTTTGAGTGGAAGTTTACGAAGGGCTGCTGTTTGCCCTGATAGTTGGATACGAATCAAGTAGTCTCCGTGTCTCTCGAAATGAACGAAGTGAGGAATCGGAAGGAGAGAACGGAGAGGAAACGTCCTCTGGGAGATATTAACAGGATGGCGAAGCCACCATTATCTCCAGTTGTGGAACCCCCTGCAAAGCGGCCTTCGAGGGCTTGCTCTTCGCGGCGACGCTTTCCGGATGATGGCCCTTTCGTTTCACCTGCCACTCCGCCCCTGCCAAGGACATGGTCGAGTGAGCGTACTGTTTCAGCTGAACGACCACCATCATCCCGGCCCAGTGCTAGCCGCACAGGTATTAGGGCTGTCTCGCTTGCTCTTCCTTCTTCGGCACCTGCGGATCGTTTGGAGCTTCGAAGCCTATGGGAGATGGCCGCCGTGATGAACTTTTTTCTTGTGTTTCGACATCTCATCAACAATTTACCAGAGTTTACGATGGACGAACTAGAGTCTGCCTTCCTCAACCCTAATTCTCTGTTGGATACCATTCACGTGGTTTTGTTGAAGGGTGTACCACCTGCAGCCCGAGTTCCGCTTCGCGGTGATACCTGGCCCACTGTTCTAAGCAAGAAGTTTAAAGATTGGTGGTGGAGGGTTGCTGAAGTTCCGTGTCCTTTGATACCTTGTCAAGGCGCAGAGCTGGCTGCATACTTGGAATTCGATCCGCCGACACGCGTCCGAGTGTTGCTGGCACTGTGTGAGATGCGCGTCAATCAAGATGATGCTCGGTTTTACGTTGAGGATTCCATGAAACGAAATCATTTAGATGCTGTAGTGCGGAAGGATAGGTCTGGTTGTGGAGCTGAAGGAACTACCTTCTGGCTAGAGGAGGATCCAGTAATGGGACAGAGACTGTACAGGGAGTGGCAGCCAACCATGCCTCCACCACCGTCGAAAAATAAGGGCAGGGGCTGGGGCAGGAGTCGAAATGTGCCTCCTCCTATTCCTGGCAAATGGGAGACTGTTGCTACTAATTTCGAGGAGTTCCAGGAGGTTTCCTCTCAGTTGTTGGAAAGTCGGAATCGGTTGGAAGCGGCAATTGGTAAGAAACTTACGCACAGTCTTATACCACAGCTGGAAGAGATTCAGAGGAAGAAAGATCGCATGGTTAAGAAACAACAGCGAGAAGCTGTGCTTCTGGATAACATGTTACAAGGGAATGGGCTTGCAGCAGGAAGGTCGCGCAGAGAAAGAAAACCCGTAACCTACACATTTGATGAGTTTGATCGTTCCATCAGCGAGGCAATCAAGTTCACCAAGAAGAATGTCTCTGAGATTTCTTTGAGACGCGACTTTGGATCTGCCAACGGTGTGGACGAGGTGGGTCATCTCCGGAATGGGAATGCTGCTTATGGGTATGCGAACGGGGGTGGTGCTGTCAGAAGGTCATCCCGCAACTCTCAATTGTACCCCGGAACCGAATTTGGGGAGGAGGGTGAGCCTGGTGTTGCAGGTTTGGCGCCGCATCTTGTTGAAGCTGAATTAGGGTTCAGTGATGAAGAGATCGAAGGGGAGGCCGTGTATGATGATGATTACCTTGCTGCCAGGCAACGTAGAGAAAGCCTCTCTTCAGAGGGAGGTGAGAGCTTCAGAGGAGACGATCAGGACGACGCTGATTTTGATGGGGATATAGATGGCGAGAAAGTTTCTGAAGATAGTGACGACTACGGCGATTTTCGTGGAGACGACAGTGATGGTGGCGGGAGCGAAGAGCGAGTGAGGAAACAGCCAAGGCGAGGTCCTAAGGTACGACTAGTAAATGACATTTCTCGAGAAGGTGCACGCAGAAACACCAGATCTGTTTTCGATATGACTAGAGTGAGCGACGGCGAGGGTAGTGACTTCGATGGCCAATTTGTGCGAGATTCGCAACGGCGGTCGCAGAGGCTTGGAGGAGCTAGGGCCGAAAGCAGTGCCCGAGGTCTAGATCGTACAGAGATAGCTGACGTAGGGTTTGAGGAAGCAAGTGACAGCCATGAAGCAAGTGGCTACAGTTCAGAAATGCGGAATGGCAAAGGTACTCGGGCAAAGAGGAAGAATATTCATGCATTTCCAACCGAAGACGATGCTCAGTCTATTGATCATTCTGAGAAACAGTCGGAACAACACTCAGCAGGTTCAGGTTCTGAGGAGGATCAACAAGCAGCCGGTTCTGTAGATTTCGATGAAGAGGATAGCACTGGCCACGAAATTGACAACAGTAAAGGTGATGGAAGACGAAGACAATTGCTTGATTTAAATGAGGTTGCCACTGCGGTCCGAGGAAGTAGTCCCTTGTCAGAAAATGGGGAGAGTGACTACTCTGATGACGAACCAGATCACGGTGCTGAGGCAGGTTGAAACACCTTCTCAACTTTAGACAGATCACGACGTCATATGGCGACACAGAATTTGTAGGTACAGTGTACATCAATCTGAAGGAGGCAGAAACATTTACTTGTATTCTTAGAAGCCACGTAGCTTAGCTCAACACTTTAGAAACCTGCACTTTTGAGCACACCGGGCTCTCAGAGGAAGGGGTTTTGTCAATGAAAGGTGCCGGGAGGTTGTGTTGGTTTCTTCGTTTCTTGCATCTTGGGTTTGGGCTGCTCTCCACAGCACTTGGCGTTAATGTGCTCCTGACTTTTGGAAAAGGGGCCTTTGCGAATGCTTATCAGAACCCTTGAAGTAAAAGCAAATTTCTCTCTCGATGGAAGGGCCTGACTGATTTTTGCAGCTTGTTCTGTACGAGCCTGTATCTCCAATTTGATCATACGTGAGGAACCGATGTTGCAGATATTTAGGCTGTCGAGATTTGTCTGGAGTAGTAGCCACCGTTGGAAGGTAACAGCTCCTAATTTGTGACCCCGTTCTATAGCCAACCTGTATGGGAAGAGGCTCAGAAACCGCTCATCTAAGATCTGATCCACCTTTTTTATGGATTTCTTTAGATAAGAATATTTTTAACTCATTTTTCAGTCCCTTAGATAAGAATATTTTTAGCTCATTTTTCAGTCAAAGAGAATTAGTTGAGGAAACTAATACAAGTCGTTTCATATTTTCTGAAGCATTGTTGAATTAATTATGAATTTTCAAACAAGTTGTGTCATAGGTCCCTATTTATGACACTAGGTCTTCCATAAATTGTACACTTGCAAGTTGCAACTTCTAAGAAAAATGGAGAAAGGAAAAAGATTGATTGGCTCTTGCAATTAGTATGCTTTTTTTCTTTGATTCATTCAGTGATTAGAGGTTAATTAAAAACCCATCTCATGTCCATTTCATAGCCATCTATAGGGCGGTTTAAATGTTTGAATTGTTTTTGAGCTCTCTCCTATATTGATTTTTTGCTAAAATGTTTAGGACAATCTTTGGTCTTGAGACCCTAGGGTTGCATTTGGGTACACCTATTTTCAACACTTTGAAAGTTTACATGGTAGTTGATTCATATGGTGTTTGAAAATTGTGGTTTAAAGAATTTAGAATTCCCTTTCAATTGCAAAGAAGACTACCAAAAAAAAATCAATATAATAATGAAATCCATAAGGAATTGTTTAATTTGAAGCACTTTGGTTTAAGGTATCTTCATCTTTTTGCAACACTAGTTGCTTGCACTAGTTAGAATACAATTTTTGATAGCTTCTTATTGACCAAAATATTACAACATTTGCTACAATTCAACATTAGTTTTTTGAAGTAACCAATGGAAGTTAAAGAATTATTTGAAGCATTTTTTATTCCAAGGATGTCTAGTTAAGAATAGTCTAATGTAAATAGTAAGTGTTTTGGTGACTTCAACTTCAAAAATTTGTTGTATGTTGAGATGTTCTCTAATAAATCACAAACTTATTGCATTCATTTTTGTTTCATTTATTGACAATGTGATGAGATTTTTTCTTGAACTATGTCTAAATTCATTGTTTGAGGAAATAATTGGTTATATATGTGCAAATACTTTAGTTTCTTTATTCATTTCCTTTTGATTGATGTAGAGTTTTTGTGGATTTTCTTATATTGGCCAATAGTAAACATATATCTTATAATGAGGTTCATATGTCAAAGTGGTTGCTTTGAAGTTATGTTTCTTATTGTTGTAGGAACTTCTAACCAATGCAATGACCTAATAAAACATTTTATGTCAAATCTAGAATCTATGAAGGTTGTAATTTGCATCTATTTTAGGTCAATGCTATATTTTTAAGTATCTCTATGTTAGTGGTATCAAGTTAAAATTAAGTTGTACAATCTTTGTTAGGTTGTATACCAAAGCTACTCATTGGCTTTTATTGTTCATTTATGTATAAACTATCCCTTCTTTACTTATAATTCTCTTTTTATTCACATGTGGCTATTTGCACTACTAATGAAATCTATTATACTATATAATACCATTCCAATGCTTTGA
Source organism: Thuidium tamariscinum (assembly GCA_947034885.2). Classification (NCBI taxonomy): domain Eukaryota; kingdom Viridiplantae; phylum Streptophyta; class Bryopsida; order Hypnales; family Thuidiaceae; genus Thuidium; species Thuidium tamariscinum. The sequence continues at coordinate 42,675,372 of OX344750.2, read as the reverse complement.
AGATCCGTTGGACCAAATATCCGTAATTTTTATTTCAAAATGCTCTTTATAGATGCTTAAAAAGCATCAATTAGATGTTTTGGGGAATCTTTAGAAGATTGCAGGTTTTTAGATTGTAGGAACACTTGACATTCTACCATATTATTAATGTGACATATTCAAGAGATTGCCATGTTAGATAATATTGTTTAATGATTATTTTTAAATAATTATTTTTAAATTGAAAAAAAATTGAATTTTTTTTCAATCCTTTCATACTTTTTGAAATTAAAAAAAATTAGACTAGCATTGGCTAGTTGATTGCACAAGAATAGTTTTGGAGAACAACTCCAAAACAATCTCCTAGAACCTAAAAAAACGTCAAATGCAAATTCTACAGTAAGGACCAAATAGGATTTGTAATATAGATTGAAATATGGTTTGTCTCATAGGTCATTTCCTTCATTTGTGCAAATTATTCTTCTAATGTGTTTGTAAATCATGAATGATAAGAACATTTCGAGTAATTGCAATGATTTATTTACTTTTTGGAAATTGATGAAACTATCTTCACTTTAAATGTATACTTTCCTTGAATTTTTTTTTAATTAATAAATTCAGGATCTCTTTTTTTAGGGAAGACTTTCATATTCCAAACATTGTCAAGTTTTCACAAAGGACCTTTCATCCCTAAATGCTCAAACCTTTCTAAGTGTTTTTTGACTATGAAAAAAATGCATTGGCTTGTAGTCATTCTAATGAAGCAAATTGATTTTTTTTTCCAAAATCTAACTATATAGATGTTTAAAGAGCTCAGTTATTAGAAAGTACACAAATTTTTAGCGCAAAATTTCATAGGAGTTGTGAGATTATAACAAGAGAAGAGCACATTTTTTATATTTAGTATGTTCTCTTTTCCGACAATGTTTCTCAAATTTGCATATAAATTTTTTAGGGGATTGGAGGTGACTTAAACATTTATAAATAGTGAAAACACAAAAAAAATCACTTCTTAAAAATTTAATTTCACATGAAAAGATATTAATCTCATTACACAATCCACCTTGCAATTGTTGAAATGTAATTATTTTTTATAAATAGAATTGCAAATAGTTCCAAATCAATAGTTGCATGTTTAAATTTTCAATGGTGAATATCATGAAAATACTTTATTCTTTCCATTGGAACCATTGTCAAAGCAAATGGATATGTACAATTTCTTGGATCTTAAATCAAGTGAAATTGCTAAACTTTGCATAAAGCTAGGAAATGAAGTAAAATTGGCAAGCTTTACCCTTTACTTATGGTACATTTATGCCTTTCAAGACCTCTCAATGGTCAAATATGTACTTTTTTCAATGAAAAATGAAAGTTTTCAATAGTTGACCTTCAAAATTCGCCAATTTTTTCTTAAAAAAAATCAAAGGAATTATATTGCTCACACATAAATGGGCTTGAAATTTCAAATCCACCATATATGGTCCATTGGACCAATGTCTGAGAAGAACTAGCAGCTAGTTCAAAGTCAATAGGTTGAATTGGGAAAAAAACCAATTGCGATTCAATAACATTGGCCAAAAACCGGTAAGAAAATCTAAAAAAAATTAGTTTACATACAAAATAGCGGAAATAACCAGACATTGTACTTGAAAAATTGGTTTAATTTGGAAATTAAAGGAAAATAGCCGATAAAACTCAAAAAACTTCCCAAACGCTACATTAGACAATTAGGTGTTAACACTATAGTATTGCCCATCATTCCATTTACTTATAACATTGTTCAAGACAACACATTTAAAGTTCTCTAGTATTTGTTAGTTGTTGAGAATTTAACAAGTAACGAGTGAGAATTTGAATTGTTGTGACCAATGCATTTAAGAATCATGGTTGTAATACTTGTATACATTGCTTTTCAATCAATTGTTATTTTTGTAGGCATTTCTACATCAATGGTTTTCAAGCCATAATTAACCCTTAAAGAATCATTATTGTTTTTGGGGGACAAATGGGATTTTGGATAAGTACCTAGGGTCTCAATTTTTGTTCTGATTTTTTGAAACTTTTTTTGAAGACAAAAAAATTGATTAGCTTTTTGGGAATATAATAATAATTTGGATTTTGAAAAAAAATTAAAAACTTATAGATCATATTTTTGTCTATATGGAAAGCTTTTATTTGTTCCATTTGGATTGGTTATGAGAAAGTTTTAGACAATTATGTTTTGAGGTAATTTGATCATTTTCTTGAGAAATTAACTTGTAGACTTCAATTGTGAATGCAATTTCTACAATTTAAAAAAAATTCAAGCTTAGTTTATTTTTTTCTAGGAAAATCTCACCATTAAGATTAGTGCATTTTAATTCCATCTCAGAGATATTAATAACTTAGATTTTCTTTCTATCTTGTACCTACTTCTACTTAACAAATTTTTAGTGAATAATAATTTAAATTTTTTTTCTTTTTTCCTTGGATTCTCAAATCAATTCTCCACTATAAATATTTAAAGTCCAAGACTCTATAGTGCAAAAAATTATAATTAAGAAGGTTCAAAGTCAAATAATTTAGTCCTACAATATATTGAAAAACTTGTTTTTCACTTAAAGGATAAATTTCTTGCAATTTGTGCCGTTAATATTTCTAAAGAATTTTCCACACATTCTTATACTAATTGGGTGTAAGATCCTATGCTTAGATGTGCAAAAAAAATATTTTTCTAAATTTTTAAAACTTTTTTACTATATAAATGGTAGTTTAAAGTGTTTATTAGTACAAAAAGGCCTTGGTCTATTAAGGGTGAAGCTATGCATTCTTTGTTACATCATATGCAAAAGTCACACATTGGCTTTTATTGCTTGGTTATGGGTGATTGCAAGAAACACTTCATGTTTTTGGCTCAAAACACTCTTTTTTGACATAGTACTGGCAATACTACGCGATCTTGACAGTACAGCGCGTCTTATGCATGCCTACAAATCTCAACCGTCAATTTCGCGCGCCTATAGATCTGGGCCGTCAATGTAGTACTATGCAGTACTATGCAGTACTATAGACTACTACAAATACTTTACAGGCTACATGGAGCAAAAAATAGCAGAAAAAGGGTCTGTGGACCTTTTTATTTTTAATAATTAAAAAAAAAATCAAAAAATTATTTTAAAAAGAAGCCATTTTTCTAAACATAATTGTGTTCATATTGCAACAAAAATTTCCTCTAAATTTTTTTCCCCTCTTTGTAGCATTTGTGCAAAGGAAGGCCACTTTAACCTCATGTGGACAATAGAGATTTTACTATTTTTATAAAAACTCAATGTCAATCCTTGAAATGTGAGTAGACCTCCAACTTGTCCAATTTGTGGCTTTAGATTCGGACTTTTGAGTCAAAAATAGGACTAAAACCCTCCAAAATGGCAAAGGTAGACAGCCAATTGGGGGCAGTTTAAAAATAGTAAACTAATTTTTAAAAAATTTAAAAAATTACACAATATATAAAACTTTTGTGTGCACCTTCATTCCAAATTTCAAGTTGATAGGGAAAAAGATGCAAAAGTTATGAGCAAAAAACTACCTATTGGAGGTCAAGGGGACAAGAAATAGGACAAGTGTTTCTTGCAATCACCCTTATATAAAGATTATCCCCCCCTTTTCACACAACTCTCTTCTTACTCACACTTGGCTAGTGTTTGCTTTTAAGGAAATCCATTGTACTACAAGATGCCATCTTTTTGCTTCAAAGACCCTATAGACCAAAGATTCTTAGTTTTCACTTCAAGACTCTTATAAATCACAAATCCAATAGGAATTAAAAGAGTGTAGGACTTGTAATGAGAGTAGAATATGAATCTACTCTCAAGGGTCATTTTCTTAGTCTATATGAATTATCATAATATAATTAATTGAAAGAGATACATCAGTTTATTACAATTTTTTAAAAGTAATCCCAAAATTTTTAGTTTGGATTCTTATGAATTATTTTATTGTTTTATTTTAATTCAAAAAATTAAGGTTTTTATATTATAAATATAAAAAGATGAATTGTTGGAGTTTTTAGATACTCATGGGGAGACTACAATAGCAATAGAAAGTGTTGCGAGGTAAAAAATAGGGTCAATTTAATTCATTAAAAAAATATTTTTCTAGTAGATATACCATAGCATTGGTAATATACCGTCTTAGTTGGGTTTATATATAAAATAGGTTGGTGAGAAATTCCTAGATCTTTATAAATAGTAGAAAAAAAAAATAGGATGCTAAATCTTAAATCCCCTCCTAACTATTTATGATGAAGGATGATTGCAAGAAACACTTGTCCTATTTCTTGTCCCTTTGGCCTTGGACATGTGTTTTTTCACTCATAACTTTTGCGTTGTTTCTCCATTTGACACGAAACTTGAAATGAAAGTACACATAATAGTTCTAGACACTATGTAATTTTTTGAAAATTTTAAAATCATTTTACTATTTTTAAGCATCCCCCGATTGGATGTCTATCATAGCCATTTCGGGGTTTTTTAGTCCTATTCATGACTCAAAAATGCAAATTTTAAGCTAGAAATTAACACACAAGGACTCCTACTAAAATTACACAAGCCTAAGAAGAGATTTTGTCAAAATATTAAATTTTTCAACTTCCACATGTACTCAAAGTGGAGTACCTTTGCACAAGTGTAGAGAACACAATTTATTTTTCTTAAATATGAAAATTGTTGGAAAGAAAAAACTTTATGTTAGAAAAAATGTTTATTTTTTTTTTAGAATTTTTAAACTATTTTTTAAAAATCAAACATTAAACTGTCATTTTCATGGTATTTTCCATCAATCTTTGAGTGAGCATAACTTTTAGAGATAAAAATTTTTAGACTTTAATTTTGACACATGAAGGAGCACTTCCAAAGTGCATTGGCACGATGAAAGCCGATGTTGGAGAAACCTTGGCTGACTTTGAGGGTGCGTTTGGAAGAAAAGAAAGTTTTAAATTTCCCTTACGAATACTCGGATGTAGAGTGGCTGTGACTCTTAGCCATCTCTTAGCCGATGATCTTTATAGACTGAGTTCAACTTTAGAAGAAGATGGAGAAGAGCGGCTGCAGTGGCTGCATCCTCGTGGCATGTGCCCAAGCTGTCATCACTGGATTACTCCTCAACAACTTGTAGGTGCTCCTTGAACTACAATTTTGTATTTCGGTGTTGTCTTCTTTCAACGACTGGTAATTATTTTCAATATCTCAGTGCTGCAACTTGTAGTGGGAGAGTACTGGATGTTTTTCTGAGAGTGTTGGACATTTGCAGGCTGTCACTTTTGCTTTGAGCATGGTAGATTTTTGTACATTAGTAGGTGCACATGCTTGATGTGTAGCAATCAATAACTTGAACTTGTTCTGGGATGCATTGGGATCACAGGCACCTGTGTTTGTAAACACTTTTATATTAAATTTCCCTTTGTTTCTGTAGATGTGTTTGAATGTGCTCATTTTTTTTTCAAATTGATATTACACTAGATTCTTTGCTGCAGCTCAATGCATCAGAAATTGTTTTCTTCACAATAGTGTAATGTATTTTTAGCTTTAGTTTTTCGTATGGCCCTTTCAATGATACAAAAATGATATTGCATGGTGCACCAATACTAGATTGAATGCATTTGAATGCTTGTAGTTTGCATGATTCCTTTTGCATTGTATTTTAGATCTTTTGAGTGTTATGTAGTTATCAAATGTAGAAAAAAAATAGGGTGCCTAGAACTAGTCACTTCAAGAATTTAGAAAAAAATAGGGTATGGAAAAATACACTTGAGTAGCTTTTTATCTACTAATTGGGAGTGAAAAAAATTGGGAAGAGTTAAATATACCCCCACCCCTCTCATTAAATCTCCCATTCTCACATGTGGTTATGAAATGTAAAGGGGAATTTATCCCTCGGGTTCAAATGTCAAATAAATTGTTGTGAAAAAAAGATGGGCTCTAATACTATTGTACTTCCCATCATGTAATGCATTCTATATAAAACATCTCAGAAAATAGGTGGAAAAAGTTGAAGACAACTAACAATAGAGAGAATCAATGAAGTTGTTATAATAAGTCAAAAGGGGAATTAGGGAAATTGATTGAGACAAATATTGAAGGCAACAATTAGAATCCAATGGTAGACAACCACTTCAATGGCTAAGAAGATAGGTAGGTACCAACAAACATCTTTGTTTTACATTATCTCATATATTTTTAACCACTCAAATTTAAGTGCCATATATGGTTAAATGAAAAGTGTAGGCAATTGAGGTGTGTAGACTAGTTTGGAATGGAAGGAAAGAAAACCATGTAGGCAAGCATAGAGAAGAAAGCACCAAGCGCTTTGTAGGTCTAGTGAAAAAAATCTTCGATCTCATCCTTTCAAATAAATTAAAAAAAACTTTGATTTATTTCTTGCAATTTCAAAAACAACCAACTTAAACAAAAATAACAAACATTCAATGCATTGAAAGGGTTTACATACGTACATACATACATAACATGTAAATTCAACACATGTTTCAAGAATGAAGAAGAAATTGGCATTGATAAGTCAATGTGAGTATAAAAGAATTTAAAGAGAAATGACAACCAAACTATATTGCTAAATAATAATTTTTGTGCACTTTGGTGCTCATATATGTATTATCATTTTCAATTGCAAAAATACTAATCCATGACTCCACGTAATAATTAAGAATAAAAGCACTAACTCATATATTCAAGAACCTCAATAAGGTTGAATTTTTACAAAGCTTTGAAAATGAGAGGTATCTTTATCTTGGTCTCTTCACCACTTGATTGATTTGAAGTGAAAGTAGGGTGATGTTGATTGATATGACAAAAGATAAACTAATACTATGTGAACTATTATAAACTACCATATTCATGTGCCTCACAAATCAAAATAGATCCAAAACTAGTACATGATATTATTATTATTGATCGGTATATTACTCATAATTTGAATAATAAAGATCACTCTACCAATTCTACTAGTTGATCATGGAAAGTAAACACCAACTCAACAACAATAGAATCTCTATAATGCTTTCAAAATGAGAGGCATCCCAAACTTGGGTTTCAACACCATATTGAAAGTTGGATGATGTCGGTAGTTTGGTGAAACTTCAAGGTGGAATCGTTGCAACACCATGGCCAATATGATCTTAACTTCTATGAGGGCAAAGTTGTTGCCGATACAAGACTTTGGACCTAGGCCAAATGGTAGAAATGCATGTGGATGTGAACATGCACCAGAGACACCATTGCTAAACCTCTCAGGGTTGAAGTCCATGACATCATCTCCCCAATAGTCTTTATCATGGTGGATTGCAGTGGATGCCACTTCAATTATCATGCCCTTTGGGATGAATAGTCCCTTCAATTGGAGATCTTTTGTTGTTTGCATTGCCATAGATGGTGATGGTAAAAAGATTCGCAATGCTTCATTTATAATCATTCCCACCTACGTACACCAAAAATATGCAAATCACCAAGATGAAAGATATTCACAAAAATGAGAAAGGCTATGCGGTCATTTCCAAATCTAACAATAATAAGTTGACCTAAGTTAATAGATTTGTAACATTGAGTATGTACAAAACATTCAATCTAGGTAGAATGATTGGATTTTTTTTTGTTACTACCTTATTTGATGAACGAAGAAAGTTTGAATGAATATAGCATAAGAATATGTTTATAAATGATATATTTTGAATTCTCATAATGAACGAAATTGTCATTCTCACTTTCTTTACCTACTATATGCATAACTCATTGAAAAGATAGACTACATGATGCAATAAATAAGACAATTACTTAACATTGCTCCCAAGGTAGTAATAGTTGTATGAGTTCAGGAGGTGTTAATCAGAAAATTAGTCATAATATCTTATAAGTTGCCATATCAACCACCTTGGTTTCCATTATTGCACATAATGCTAATGCAATTGGAATTTAAGATTACAATCAAGGTTTGATCTAAAGTTTCAAAATACATTTTTGGTTTCTTATTATTTCACAATATTGAACTAAGGGATCTTGAAGAGAATTTTTTATAATTTTTTTCTACTTGTTCTTAAGGGTTATAATATTCCAAGTTTTTTCAGAATAAATCTCAACATTGCAATTTAAACTAATTGCAAGTTCATATGTTTGAATCTCATTTGTTATTCATCTTCTTCATTGAAATCTTTACTAATTTGAGCATTCCACCAAAAAGGTTTGACATAATAGGTGTCACAAACATTATGCATTATCCTATTTTACTATTAGGCATTATCCTTGGAATATTGTACTTATCTTTAGATTTATGTTACGATTGACATTAAAATTTATATTTTATAACAACCTTGATTGGTTCTAAGCAAGAAATGCTGAAAAGATTTTTAGTCTTGACAATTCCTTTCTATTTTCATTGTCACCAACATTAAACCTAGCTAAAGTTATTCCTTATTGTAATTATATATATTAATAATAATCATGCCATCCTTAATGACAAGTACTCGAACTCCTCCCTTTAATCATTGACTTTGCAACATTCACGTTATAGAGCATTCAAAATGATGGTCTCAAATGTGGTTGAATATAACAAGACTCCTACCCAAAATATTGACATAGGAAATTTTGATACTCTCTTCAATTATAGACTCAAATTTTATATTGTCCTACTTCAACATTGTATAGTATAGTTAGGGGTTTAGAATGTGAAATATATCAAAATTCCCCTAAAACATATTTATAGCCACAATAGAACTAACTACCACAATATTTAAATCAAAGTCGTAGCATAACTAGTAAGTTATTCAACACTAGAAGCCATGAAAGAATTCACAAAATAAGCAAGTAGGGAAGAGGATTACCACTTTAAGCCGGGCTAGCACACTAAAGTTGTACTCCCCTCCATCACCAAGTACCTCCAAAATTTCTCGGCGGGCATTGTCTTGCCACTGAGGATGGTTGGCCAACAACAACATGGAATATACAATGGTAATTGCCACAGTTTCATGGCCTGAAAAGTAGAAAAGCTTGCAATTATTGAACACTGATGCCAAATTGAATGCTTGCACTTGCTCATCCCATCCATCTATTGCCACATTGAGCATTTGCCCAAGCATATCTTCTCCATAAGAACTTGCTTTTCCTATAAGCATAGCATCTCTTCGTTCATCTAGGGCTTCATGTAAAAGTGCATCAATCTTAGCCCTGCAGCTGTCCATGTATTTGTTTGCTTTTGTTGGAATTTTCCTGCTCCATAGTAAAAAGATGAAAATCCAAAATTTATAACATTCTTACTTATGAAGGCTTGAATGCCTTTTCTATAACACTACAAGATAGAGAATACAAAATTCATTGAGTTCAGATGATAAAAGAAAGTTGGAATGCTAAGGATGCAAAGGATTTATTTGCTTTAAAGTTCAAGAATGTCATAGTGTCAAAGATCAACAATACAATAAGCTAAATCTAAGCATTGTACCTAATATTGTATATGCCATAAAGAATATAGATTTCAATGAGGTGTTCATTATAGAACATTGTTCAATACTAGGACATTGAAGCTATAATAGTCATCAACTATGAAAATCTACTATTTGAAGTTAGATTTTAAATAGCTATTTCAAAGGATATTCAATTGCCATTCTTGAACTTCACTTACAAATTGCCTATAAAAACGAAAATCATACAAATCATGCTTCTTAGTGAATTTTCTTGGTTATAAGTGATTCAATCTTAGAATTAGTATAGGATGATTTTGTAAGTTGATTTAGTACAATTCCAAAGGTTGCAAGCATGGTGATTATCACTCATAATTCTAACCTTTCTTACTTGCATTTACAAGATTTCCTACACTACAATTTCAATTTAGAAGATATGCAACACGATTTATCGATTGCCCTTAATTAGTCCAAGACTATGTCACATTTTACAATTGACATTACCTATAGTTTGGAATGAGCCAAGCCAATGGATTACGCAATCCTATCATGACTCGCATTGCAAGTTCTTTTTGTAGTTCATAGATATGCTCCCCTTTGTCACAATTACCACCAAATGCTGTCAAAGATATGATTCTTGTTGAAATTTTTTGAATGTCAGGCTCCACATCAATTTCTGCTTGGCCACCACCTTCAGAAACCATCTTTTTCCACTTTTGTATTCCTGTTGTTGTTGCTTCTACCATCACTTCTATCATGCCCTACAAATGGACACCACCATAGCCAATTGATGAATGCTATTAAATTGACTCCATTTAGTCCATTGGATCCAAATCAAGAACAAGTGCTTCACTTTTTGAATTTATTGTTGCCAATTGCAGAAACATTAAAGAGCTATTGGAAGAAATTATAGAAAAGAGAGAATTCGGACAATTTGATTTCAAGTTTCTTTGAGAAATTTAGCACTTTACAATTCAAGATTGGATGAAGGAACAAGTTCTCCTCTTTACTCATATATTTTACTACCTTTTTGAATGATTAATTTCAACCGGCCTATAAATATAATGAAGTAATCACTTGGAACATTTACTTACTTACAAGATAAATTAAATACTAATAAAAATGCATCCTCTTTGAGTGTATGTGAAAAGATTCAAGTGCTTGGTTGGGCTTCATAACCATCTAAATATAAAACACATTAAAAAAATTCACAAACTCCTATACTTCTATTTTTAAAAATTAGAGAAGAGATGGAACTTGATACAAGTTGAAAGATCATTTTTGAACCCAAGATGAGCTAGTTATAAACTTTCAATAATGAAACATCATAAAGTTATTTTCCCATTCAACTCATTTATTGAGAATATATTTTTATTACAACAAGCAAGTTTAACCCCTCAAGGCACAACGACTTTTTGACAATGAAAATTTTCAATGAATTTTGCTACTTTGATATTTTTTTTGTTCATAGATGTGCTTGAAATTTTTAACTGCAATCATACAAAAGTGAAGACTACTTTGTCTAGTATATATAGAATTAATTGTGAAATTTTTTGATTGTTGGATTCTTAAATTATAGCAATTACGGATGATTAGCTTTATGGGTGAAAAATGCAAAATTTTGAGAAAAAGATTCAAAAGAAGATAGAGAATGCTTTCTTACCTCCCCCCCTAAAGAAAAAGAAATTGTCTTGAAATCTAAAACAAATGAAGTATTCTTTTTACTTAAAGACTTGAAAAAACAAAAACTCCCTCAAATTTGTACACATTTTCAAATATATTAATTAGAAAGTCAAAATTGACTAAAGTGGATCCTAATTTTTTTAAATTAGATATGTGTAAATTTTATAAATTTGACATTGTTATTATTATCTTATTGTTCGGAACATCTTCAAAAAAATTTGGAATCATTTTAATTATTTTGTACTCTTAATCACACTAGAATGAAACTTTTATTTCTAAAATTTCTAAAAATTAAAAAATTAAAAAAAAATTCTTCACATCTTGTTTTCTTGTAAAAAATAAAGACTAAAAAATCTCCAATAAACTATTTTTTTTCCATCTCAACTTCTTCTTTCATTGAAAAGACAATACATTTGCTACCTTTTACTACTAGACGACATTTCCTAAATAAAATTTTAAATAATTCCCACATTTAAATTTTAAAAATCAAACATTGCAACAAGCATGTAAACTTGTTGTTTACAAGATCCTGGTTTACAAAATATTGAGATTTGTTTCACCCTACAAAATTTGCCATTGAAAATTTGAAGATTTGAAGAAGACACATTATATCCCCTTTGGTCCTTAAGGAACTAAAGGAGTACAAAAGAATTAATGTGTATGTATTTAAAATGCAAAAAAACAAAACCAATATCATATTGGATTTGAAAAATGAGTCATTGAATTGATTTGGTCTTAGATGAATAAAGGATTTTAGGGTTGAACAAGGACAATTCATGCTTTAGTTGAGGCCTTATTTTATATCACTAAGGTAGGAGGCTCTAAAATAGAGCAGGCATTAAGAATGGAACCTATAAAAAGCATTGAAATGGACAATATGTGGTTCTTAACCCCTAAAGGTCGGAGACTATGTCTTCACCAAAAACACACTAAAACTGCCATTTCTATTACAAGCACCAAATTTTTGAAAAAAAACATTTTTAGACACATGTAACCGTAGGATCTTATAGTAAACTTGTGTGAAAAGATGTGGAAAAAATTTCAGAAATTTTCACCACATAGATTGCAAGATATTAGTGTTTGAAGTTACAAAAATCAGTTTTTTTCCACCGCGGAAATCCGGGCAGCTGCACTTCAGAAGGCCATATTTGTGTGAAAAAATGTCCAAAATGGTTGCAACTCTTTGAATTCATTCTCCAATTCAAGTTGGTTACATGCTTGAAAATTTTCATATCATTTGGAATTGTACAACATGTACAAAAAAAATAGTAAGTAGAAAGAAGTAGAGAATGATTCAAGATACAAAAATGGTAATAATTTATTTATTGAATTGAAAAATGCCAATCCCAATGGTCCAAGTCTTGTAACTAACAATCTACACCCAATGTTTTAATTTTTTCTTTAAAATATTTAAAATTGAGGAAAATAAAGGCTTTCAAAGTTTATTTTAGAGTAGAGAATCCATAACCACCCACAAACTAAACCTCTTTATAACTTTCATCTCATAAATCAAAATGGAGTGATTCAAAGCTTTTTGCATATATGTACATCTAGAAAACCAATTTCAAATTTTTAATTTCAAAAAAAAAGTTTTTATAAGAAATTTTTGGGCTGCCCACCGACCAATGAAAACTGAAAATCATGGAATAACTTTTTGACCATGTAGTCAAAAGTTATGAAAATTGTTGGGCCTTCAAGATACTCCTCGGACACATGTTGTGTAAAAATTTCAAAAAATAAAAATAAAAACTCCACCCGTAGTGAGCTGCCCAAAATCGCTATGTTGCCAAAAAACGCAGTTTGGTCCTTTAGGGGTTAAATGGACCTCTATACTCATTGAATGAAATGAAGATAGAAGCATTGGGAATAGTGAGAGCCAATCATTCTCCTTGCTTTTCCATCTTTTCTTTGAAATTGCAAGTGAACCATTCATGGAGAATTTAGGGACATAAATAGGGACCTACAACCCATTTTGTTTGAAAATCCATACCTAATTCAAGAATGCTCCAAAAGATATGAAATCACTTGTGTCAGATTCCTCATCTATTTTTCTTCCTCTGAAAAATGGGCTAGAAATATTTCCTTTTGTTTAATTACATGAAAAAGGCAGATCAGCCCTTAGATGCTCCATTTCTGAGCCTTCTACCTTAGTATTAATGAAGTGCATTAATTGTGTTGGTCAAAAGTTGAATCAAATCCCCCATTAAAGAAAACAAAAAAAACACCCTCAAATGTCAAATGACCTAATCATTCAAACTTGAAAAACTTGACAAAACATGAGACCAAAATGGACATGTTGAACCTCAAAGGTTCTAAAGGGGCAGTTGATGATGGGTTTAGGGTTTAGCAAGTTGTACCTTGAGTGCACCCTGATGAAAGAAGGGAGTGAGGATCCGTCTCTCGGTAGCCCATTTCTGTCCAACTAGACTAGCGATTCCTGCGCCCATCACTTGCTTGACGAGCATGTTTTCAAAGGGAAATTTCGCCAAGGATTTGAAATTGTTCACCCAAATTTCTTTCGCCATCTCCGGGTCTCGCACAACAAGTCGCGTGCTGGTAGCCCACTCATATACAAAATTCTTCCCTGTACAAATCAAGCGTCAGAAGCTGTGGCCTTGTCTTTGACATCAAGCAGTGTCTGGGGCGAAATAGATGCTCCCTGAAATTGTAGCAACAAATTGCTCCAAAGGATGATCAGGCACAACGCAACATTAGTTTTTTTCTCCAGAAAACCGAGCCAAGTTAGGTAACTACACCTGCTGACGACCCTTACATAAAGCGATCCGTAGAAACGCTTCCCTATGCAGAATATGAATTGAAAATGAAAATCTGCAGTTCATTTCTAGAAGACCTACAATCATTCCTTCGAAGATTCTTAGCTTCTTCATCCGGGGTCCAAAATCTACATGCTAAGATGCGTCTGAACCCTCTTTCAAATGCCAAAGTAACTCAAGAAGAATGAAGGCTTTAATTCTTCATGTCATTTTGATGTTTCTAGGGTGCAAATTCCATAGCATAGGAGAAACCTGCATGCATACCGTATTTGGGACAGAACAAAGCATACTGCGGAGCGACCGTGGGCGAGAAATCGGCGTACTTGCCGAGCGGCAGAGCTTCAGGAAACGAGTCCGCAAACTTTCTCATCTCGTCCAGGTTCCCGACGAGGAACCGGAACGGCGGCCCCTGCACTCCTTGCTGCGCCATCACACGACGCAAGCGCAGCGGCTTCCAAACTCCACTCCATAGCAGTTTCAAAACTATGTACCCAAGCACTGTTGCCACCACCACCGCCACGGCTGTGCACACTTCCACCAGCCCCGCCATGGCCGGAAAGACTATCAAAATGCTCGCGGGCTAGATTGCGAGCAGAATCCCTCCTGTTGCTTCCACCGCACTCAGGAAGAATGTCTGAAAAGTTCTGCACACTACGCACAAATCTTCCTCAGTGTGCTTACCGGAATTCACAACTGGACCACAGTTTCGTTACATTTCAATGTGACCCACCAATTGATTCTGAAATTGAAACCATTTATGGAACTCAAGAAGACCACAGCAACGGACCGGTAGAGGAACTGTGTTGGAATCCAAAGGATTTTACCACTTCAATTTCTCTTCGCATTCGCTGTGAGCTTTGGAATTCGAGTGAGTGGAGACGGGCCATGCACACATGCCGGTTTCCCACCCGCCATCTGCCATCCACTTGGCCAGGTGGTGGGTCGTAACTCGCTGGGCCGGGATTCCCGGTCCGTAATGAGGCTCCCCCACGTGAGGTGGTTTTGTTTTGTTTTCGGACAAATGGTTGTGTGGCCTTCCTTTCAAGAAGGTTTTTAACCCTTGAAGGACGGACTGGTTGCTGCGGAAACCATGCATTTTGATACCGTGTGACATCACCTACTTTGAAAAAGCCAAATATATGTATTGGAAGTTGCTACGGAAACCATGCATTTTGATAGCGTGTGACATCACCTACTTTGAAAAAGCCAAATATATGTATTGGAAGTCAAAGTACTGTAGAAGATCTTCCCTTTCCACCCCCAATACCGAGGATGAAAAGTTGCATTTCAGTCCTGGAAGGAAAGATTCTTTGTCATTCAGCGGACACCAAATGTCCGTAGCGTCCTTCAAGAGTTAACCTCTAAATGTCCAAGGCTTGTTTTGAACTTCTTAGAATTTGCTTTAACCCCTAACTGCCCCAAGGCACTAGAATTTGGTGTTTGCAAAACTTTGAAGTTTAATAAAATCTCATCAACTTGTTATTTTTAGTAATTTGTATTTTTGAAAAGTTCTTCTAGAAGTCTAGTTTTGGTGTCAAAAATCCGATCTGAAAAATGAATGATAGTGATTTTTCTATACAAGATTTTGTGCAAGGGTACCCCTTGCAATCTGACTCTCCGTAGTGTTGAGTGCTCTTGAAAATGAGCCTCAAATACACTAGATCCCGGAGAAAAAATTACATTCAAAATTCATTTATAAAATTTGTAGACTAGATTTATGGGGAATTTCGTTAAAATGGCGGTATTCCACATGCCATTTTCACACCTTGACATCTAGGACAAGTATACATTGCTAATATCTAGGACACTTTTAGATTTCTGAAATCTATGACAAGTATAGATATTAGACCAAACAATCTAAAAAATCTAGGATTGGTATAGATTTTAGAAATCTAGGAGAGTTGTAGATTTCCAAAATCTAGTACAGGTGTAGATCCTAGGATAGAAAAAACGGTTCAGACCGCGCAGTCTAAACTGCTCAAAAGCGCCAATTTAACGAAATGGCACCATTTTAACGAAATTTCCCATATTTTGAGGAGCTATAAATTGATTGGATTTATGCATGTTAGGCCCTTTCACCTCATATTTTTTTGGTTACCAAATTTTTAGATTTAATTTGCAAAAAGAGGATAGAAACACTTTACATCACTTTTGCAGTTTTAACACCCTCATGGTCAAACATTTATAATCTTTCACTCCATAAGTGCTACTGTTTTTGTTTTTTTTCCTATGCAATCTCTAACATGTCTAGTTTGAATTTGTATGGTTACAATTCAAAAAAAATTGATACAACTTATCAAAATCTTAGCATTTTGTACAACTTAGAGCAACTTTCAAAAAGCTCAAAATAGGCCTTGGGCACTTAACACTATACCGCCCAGGCCCCGTTTGCTTCAACGACAAGCTCCAGAAGTTCACGATCGAGAATCAGAGCCCAATCTTGGCATAGCCGGAATTTCACAAATCTGCTCCTGGGTTTGATCGTGAAAGGGGTGGCGACAATGAATGTGATTTCCGATTTGGGATTGAGCAATAGGGTGATCAGAATTCGGCCAAGCAAACAAGCAGCCAGAGGTACAGTCCGGCGCAGTTTCGAGGTTCAACGTGGGGATTCGTATCGAATGCGAGCGAAACTGACTTCAACAACAGAGCATCATAGGAAGAATTGAACGACAGTAGAAAAGCCATAATTTGCAAAAACCACTAGCACCAACGATTGGAAAACATTTGCGGGGAAGAATATACTAGTTTCAAGAGTGACCGGTAGAAACCGGGAGGTGCTTCATCGTGACGGGAAGTGCCGGTACCGTCTGTGCGTACAAAGCGCGAGAAGGCTCTTTTACTCAGCAAATTCTCAGCGCAGGAAAAGATTGCAGAAAGGGAACGATGCATACACACAAAAACGTACGTGCATGAAAGATTTGTATGAATGTGGAACCCTAGAACCCAGGAACGTCGCTTGTCTCGACCTCGAATCCGAGGCCAACGGTCTTTGACCGGCAAGCCCCGGTCATATCTGCTCAACGACCCAGTCCCCAATTTCACTGTTCATGATTCCGTCCAGCATTCCGGACATTGCTGTTTTGCCCAAGTTCAGGCGAGCTTACCCACAGCTCCCAATTTAGAACCTCACACAACATTGCATTTGGTGCTGCTGCTTTGATTGATTGCCATTGTCATTTTCCCGTTTTAGTATTCCCAGAGGCCATATTCTGTCCCCTTGGGCGGTATAGTGTTAAGGGTTAAGTTGAACAAAATGCCAATATTTTGCTAAGTTGTATCAATTTTTTTCGAATCGTGACCATACAAATTCAAACTAGATATATTAGAGATTGCATCCAAAAAAAAACACAACAATAGCACTTATGGATTGAAAGATTATAATAATGTTTGACCATGAAGGTGTTAAAAGTGCAAATGTGATGTAAAGTGTTTCTATCCTCTTTTTGCAAGTTAAATCTAAAAAGTTGGTGACCAAAAAAATATGAGGTGAGAGCCTAACATGCATAACTCCAATCAATTTATGGCTCCTCAAAATCTACTCTACAATTTTTGTAAATGAATTTTGAATGTGATTTTTTCTCCAAGATCTAGTGTATTTGAGGTTCATTTTCAAGAGTTCTCAACACTACAAAAAGTCAAGATTGCAAGGGGTACCCTTACACAAAATCTTGTATAGAAAAATCACTATCATTCATTTTTTAGATTAGATTTTTGACACTAAAACTAGACTTCTAATGGAAATTTTCAAAAATACAAACTATTAAAAATAGCAAGTTGGTGAGATTTTATTGAACTTCAAAGTTTTGCAAACACTAGATTCTGGTGCCTTGAGAGCAATCAAGGCTTAATCGTCTCGTTTTTTGTTTTTGGATGCTTTAATTGAAAGATGCCAATTTTGAATATGTAATTTTTGTATGCAATTTTTGTATGTATTGGCTTTATATGACAAATGAATTGAGGTTTTAGAATCATTTTGGCAACGGTATAGAGGGTATTTATTTGTAGTTTCACATTTTTTAACACATTTAACTTCATTTTTTTCTATAGGCTTGAAGTTGCCCATTATTTTTAGAGGAAATTGGTCATTTAATTTTCCTTAAAAAAACTCTATCCCCATGCCTTGCCGAAGTTCTATTTCATTTGTTAAAAAAATGAGGGCAGTAATACCATACATGTAGGTTAGTTTTGGAAATAACTAGAGAAAATTTGGAATATGTCCAAAACAATTTTAATTACAGAATAATTTCTTGAAATTTAGAATTTTTTTATTTTTGCCAATTTTTAATATCCAAAAATTATTTTTGAGAAAACTTAGAAAAAGTAAGACATCTACACATGAATAGAAAAAATGATTTAAAATTGTGAGTGTTGAAAAAGTAGGAAAAACAAAGTGCTAAAATTCAACAAAAGAAAAGCAAGTTGCTAAATTGTTGAAATTCTAAAATTAAAATATTTTGACAACAAGCTATTGAATCTAACCTAATACACATATGGTACCATATCAGTTGGATGCAATGAATTAATTTGGTTTTCAGACCAATGGTCATGTGTGTGTTTTTTTCAAGAAGGTTTTGAGTTTTTATACTCCTTCATATTAGAAGCCTGATTTGAAGAAGGCCAATTTTGAATATGCAAAATCTAAGTATGTTAGTAATTTTTTTATACAATTTTTGAATGTGTTGGTTTTGCACACCAAATGAAATGAGGTTTTGAAAACATTGTAGCAATGGTGTAGAGGGCTATGATACAATCTAGCATTTTTCTTAAACCCTTACCCTCCTTCTTTCTATACACTTGAAGTTGCTCATTCTCTTTTGAGAAAATTGGGCATTTTAATGAATAAGAAAAACATTGGCTAGAAGATGATTATTCAACCTCATGAATTATCAAAGCATAGTAGAAACCCTCTAAAATGAATAAGATTGGGACCAATCTAAGACATTAGATAAGAGAGGTTATTGCATTTGGGAGGGGCATAATCTTCATATGTGAATCTCTATTGTTAAGTAGGAATGAGCAATTAATGCTCTTTGATACTACTTTACTGAATTAGAGAAGATTGAGTTAGGAAGGTTCTATTATACAATACATAAGGTAGAACAACCCATCACCCCTATAGCCAACCTAGTTTTAGTAATTCAAATTTCATATCAGTCCAAGAACTAATGAGTGACTAAGAAGCATTTTAGTAAAGAGAGGTTCAACCATAGATGTGATTTTTTGCTACTCATTAGAAGAAATTTGAGGGCATTAGGAGACTGCAGGTTCTTGGACTGCGGGAACGCAGTTTCTGCCCTGTGAACTCGAATCCTACGTGGTCGGGACACTGCCACGTAATAAAAAAAAGATTCAATTTTTTTTGACTTATTTTCATATTTTAGGACCCAAATTTTTATTTTTTTGATAAAAGTCGGCCTGACAGGGGTCAGCGGCATTGGAAGCCGTTTTAGGAACAGACCCGCAACGGCTCTGTAATGCCCTCAAATTTCATCTAATGTTTTTCACTGTTTTTTGACATTTCAAAACAATTTTGCAAACACAATGAGTCAATTTAATGATATTTTTTTTCACCAAAGTGTTTTTTTCTTATTTTTTAATCATTTTGTAGTTTAAAGTTTTTTCATTTGAGTAGGTTTAGAAATCAAATTTTACCTCTAAATGTGTTTTTAAGAAAATTTCAGCATCTTATTTGAACACTAAAACATTATAATCTTTCAATCTATATAGTCAAATGACTCCAAAT
This sequence comes from Thuidium tamariscinum, assembly GCA_947034885.2. Classification (NCBI taxonomy): domain Eukaryota; kingdom Viridiplantae; phylum Streptophyta; class Bryopsida; order Hypnales; family Thuidiaceae; genus Thuidium; species Thuidium tamariscinum. The sequence goes on along the minus strand of OX344750.2, from coordinate 42,655,754 downwards.
TTGATCTACAACATCTTTAATATACATACTTCAAGATTGTACGGTTCAGGTTTTCATACAACACTCACATTTAGGCTTATAACACTTGAAAAGTAGGATTGTTTCTTGACATGGTTGGGGCTTGGGCAATGAGGGGTTAATCCACAATCTTCCAATCAATGTCATGGATTTTTTTTTGTGATGAATGACAAGGATTCTTTTGTGTAGGACAAAACTCATCTTTGGAATTAGGGGTGGAAAGGGGAAATTTTCTACACTAATTTGACTTCCAATTAGTACTTATGGATTTTTTTTTAATCTCAATAATTTTCACAATATCAAAATGAATAATTTCTACAATCACTGGTGTGTCCTTTAAGGCATTAGGAGAGATTTGAGGGCAAAGGAAGGCCCTATTAGTTCCATTCCCCTGCTTGTTCCCTATGCTATTTAGAAATTGTGATTAGCCTATAATGATTGAATTTTTGAATTTTTGAATTTTTTCTTTCAATAATTGTTAAAAACTTATTTTATAGTGTGGTACTTTCTCAACTACATTAGATTGTTGATGTGGCATGTTCTTAAAGTTCATGAATTCAAAATAACTTGCAATCTCCGAATGCCCTCAAATCCCTTCTAATGGTTAAAAAGTTGTTATATCACACTTTCATTTAATAATGGATTTAATTTTATGTCACAATTTCATGACATTCTCAACCCCTAAGAGGATAGACTTTTATTTTAGGGAAGACATTGTATTAAAAATTGTGTTTTTTTGGTATGTTATTCAAAAATGAAAATTGAAATTGTTTTTTGAAACTTCAACCTTACCAAATTAAAGTAAAATATTTTACCACAATGTAGAAATAACTTCATCCTAGTTGACGATGTGGATTGAAAGATTATAATGTTTGAAGTAATTAAGAAAAAGACCTTTCTACATTCTTGTAAAACGAGGTCAATAGACTTTTGACCTTTGTAGAGTCAAATTTTTGTTTTGTACAAAAATGAGAATTTCAACCATTTGTAAGTATTATGATATTAGGTTCACTCATGAAAATATTCAGAAGCAAATATAGAATTTAGTTTATTCCAAATCACCTTACAAAACAAGAACATAAAGTGAACTAGCAATACTTTAGTCAATTTTTGATGATTTCTTATGCAATGATGAAATTTTTTGTTAGAATTCTAAATAGCAAAGAGTTAAAGACAAACATTAGGAATATGTGCCAAAAAAAATTCAAGAGTTATTGATAACCCATTATGTTGTCTTTTAAGAAAATTATAAATTAGCTTACTTTAGCTTCCTCAAAATAATTATTGATATTTGAGAAATCTCAAGATGATTAGATCAAAGGATAAAGTAGGCTAGACTACATGGAACATAAATATTCAGATGTATAAAAATTATTAAATACAAAAGTTATTAACTCGTGAAAATGACAAATAATATTGATTCCTATAATTTTGAGCACTTTCAAGAATTAACTAAAATTAGAAACACACAAAGGATTAGATATAAAAATGCAAAATCTTAAAGTATATACTTCAGACTACAAGATTGACAAATTAATAATAAGGAAAATATCTTAATTCACAAGTTATTAATTTTACAAAAGTCTACTTCAGCAAAGACAAGGAAGACCAAAGCAGCAATACAACTTACTTAGTACATAGAGCTACTAGGCTAATTATAGGAAAGAATTAGTTAGGAAAAGTTAGTTAGGCAATTTTAGAAGGAATAGTCTTAGGACCTATTCCCAAGACCAAACGGTTAGGGTTAATTAAATTAGCCCCTATCACAGGGGGAAACTATATAAAAGGGCAATTTTCTCATTCATTTAATTAATCCAAGACAAAAGAACTTCAAGGCTTACAACAACTAAGACAAGAAACTTGAAGACAAAAACCAAGCAAAGGAACTTCAAGATTAATTCAAGACATTCCCAAGGACTAAAAGACAATAAAAAGACAACTTTCAAAGACCAATTCTCTTCAACAATATAAAGACTTAAAGACCTAAATAATAAAGACCGATTAAAGAATTAATAATAAAGAATGAAAATTAATTGTTCAAACATCAAGCAAAGATATCCAAGGCTTACATACGAATCCATCCTTAGTTATTACAAGTTTGTAATGCATAAAACTAGATCAATGTAATTTAATGGTATGAAATAAATTTCTTTAACCAAGAAATCGTGTTTCAGTTATAACTTTATAAATTCGAATATAGTCGGACTTGAAGTTTAAAGATTGCAAGTTAAATTTTTTCTTAAACCACCCTAACATAGCTAATAAAGTTTGACTCTTCTTAGAATCATGATGCTTAAAGTCATGAAATGAAGCTAGACAAGTGCAACCACAACTATTTACTTCATATAATCATTATATATAATGATTGTAAGTTACATATTCCTTCATTCCCATTGCCTTTGATCCTTAAAATTCTTTCATATGTAGAGGCCCAAAATTGCTTCAAAATACTTGTCTCTAAAGCAAGGCTAAAATCTTCATCTATATTATAATTTAGCAAATTCAACCATAAGACCTTTTAGTTAAATTGATAGAATACACCCTCTTAAAATTTCAAAGAAAGAAACCTTACCAATTGCAAGATCATCATACTTGGATTCTATAAAAAAATATTTTTCAATTCTTCCTAAATGGTTAGATCCCTTCTTTCAAAAATTTTACTCCAAAAATGTGTAGATCCTATGAATTGTAACTCTCCATAATATGTTGAAAATAAGTTGGAAATACATGTAAAAATTTTCAAACCAAAACAATTTCATATTCATGCTATAAAAAAATAGAATGTAGAATGTAGAAAATTAATTATAATAGAAAATTGTAAAATATCTTGTAATCCACATGGTAAGAAGATTATCTAGTTTTAAAGAAGTTTCAAGAAATCATGCCAAAGTATGAGATTATAGGAACTTGCTTGGTTTAATAAGTGTCTCCTTAGAACATTTAGGCCCAACACTTGAGCCTTGAGGGGTTTATCTAAAAATCAATGTATGTTTAAATCCATTTGTCCAAACAACTAGGAATTTTTTTACAATTTTGGACCCAACATTTAGATAAGATCATAGGTGGATGATTACTGTCCTATTTTGTGTCACACTACGTATGCTGATCTGTTTTGGGGCCATAAATTTTGTGTTTTGGTTGTGATTGAATCAATATTTGTAGGGAAGGTATTCATAACTATTATAAATCTTCCCTAATTTTTTCATAATTTTCAAAAATAATTTATTATCCAAAAATAGACCCCGATTGGGTGTCACACTTTGCAGTTTACGGGTTTTTAATACTATGGAGTACCTTTTTTTTTAATGATTTTAAGATGAAATGTGGATGAGATGGTCTTCTAATAGATTTCTAACTCTCTAGCAAAGGATTTTAAAAAATAGTTAATTTTATGTGGTGTAGAAGTCTACAAAGTGAGCTCCTTTTTGTTGGTATTTTGAAACATATAAAATATTATTTTGGTGATTTTTTTGGTGAATGATAATCTCCATAAAGTTGTTGCAAATGGACACTTCTTATTTTTTGAAAATACTTATTTTTACTATTTTTTCCTAATTAAAACATGAAGACATGTATTTTCTTGAGGTTTGGCACTTTTCAAGTTCTCCTACTTAGAAAAAATTTCTATCCATTTCCTTTGGTGAAAACCTTTGTCTTAGAGGTGTATACATTATTCATATTTTTCAAATTTAAAAAAAATTAATTTTCTAATTTTAAAGTACTCCCGAAAAAATCAGCCTAACACAACAAAATTGGCAAATGGTTCTTGCAATCACCAAGGTCATCTTTAGTTGTTCTTTAGTTGTATTAAAAGATTTCTATATAATTGTTCACAAGAATCACAACATTATTAACAAGACAAAATGCTTCCCCCTTCAAGAAAGTATATTCCCTCTTTAGATGCCAGGAAGGGATTTAGTTATAATTTAAACAAATCTATTGGATGGCTTAATGCAAATTTTGTCTATTCTATATTAGTCCTTTGGACAGGTTTATGTGAGGTAGTGGCTAGGTATTGGAACTGAAAAATGAGGCTACAATGTGTGGGAACTCTAAGTGGCTATGGACTTTGAGAGGGGTTGACTTACTAGTAACTACACAAGTTTTTACTCTAAGAGCTTCTACTTTCTAGGAAATCAAGAGGACCTCCCAATGTTGATTAACAATTTTATAATAGAAAAAAGTGGATTCAATTTAATAATATTCACTACACACAATTTGGAAAACCTCTCAAAATTAGGTATAAAGTAACTTCAAGTGAAAAATTGCCTAAATAAACATTTGGGCGTGGCTCCCATTCTTAAACTATCTAAGCTTAATACCTTGAGAATTTTGTTGAAAATTCCAAATACTTATTAGAGAAAATATGGACTCTGTGGAGGGCTGCTAAGAGGTGCCGGAGAGACCCATCGGAAACATTTATTTTCACTCTGATAGTTTCTTTCCCCTATTGACGTTCATGTCAGTTTTACTGTTGTCAAAAGCATTTAATCGTAAAGGAAATGCAAAAAATATTCAAGTTGCAACTTCCAGCTTCCAGGTGGACTGTGAAAGAGGGAACCTGTCATCTCTCCCTGATAGATCTAGAATTAAAAAAGAAGATATGCTTAAGATATTCACACAAGCTGAAAGGCATCTCTGTCAACAATTCCGTCCTTTCTATAGCTTAGTAGAAGTGTAGTAGAGGTGTAGTAATAGACTAGCTTGTCAAAGTCTGGCGAACCTCTATAGAGTCCATATTTTCTCTAATGTTTGGTATGTAGATTTTGAACCCCATCTAAAAAACAACTTGCAAATTTTCAAAGTAAACTCAAAATCAACCCTACATTCTTGTAAATATACTTAAGACAAGAATTTCTAGGGGTTGGTTTTAGACATGGGAATGGAGTAGGTGCCGAGTTTGCTAAACCGGCACAGGAAACCACTCTTTCACTGCAGTACAGCAAGGCAAGTAAGGACTTGAACTTCGAGGAAGCTTCGTCACTCTGTCCGACATTTCGAGTCCCTACTCCGACGCTTCCGCAATCTCGAGACAGTTCATATATTACTGCCCACAAATCTTCCATGGCCGACATTGTGATTTACGATTGAATTGCAGCCGTGCATGCCAGTGCAGACACTCCGCAATCACTGCAAATATCCAGTAGGGCAGCTGCAAGTAGCAAGCGCCATACATGGTTACTTAACCTGAGAGATGCCAAACAGTTGGCTAGTATTGTTCTCTACTTCGATTCGTGTCAAGCGATTCAATTCGTGTGTGCAATGTGTAGAAGTCTAGCTCGTAACTTTGCAGAAGTCTTGTGGATTTTCTGGAGGGGGTACTGAAACATTCGTCTCTTGCGGGAAGATTTAGCCAATTGCCATAACTGCGATTGAGTCTCTGGGTGCTCTTGGGAGCCTTCTGAAATTTTATAAGTTTTGAGCGAGACGCTTTGTGAGTTGTTGGAATCGAATGCCGTGCTTCCAGCGCGGGAATTCGTGAGAAGTACTGTGTTTTTTGTGAGCAATCCGCAAGAAGGTCGCATTTTATGCTCTGTGTCTGTGCTTAGTTGCAAATCGACGTGGGTACACTTAACTTGTTGACACGATTCGAGACACGATTGAAATTGTTGTGAGTTTCTAAGTCTAGAATTATGCTTACTTTCGCTGCTGTGGTGGTTGGAGTGGTGTTGTTCGAAGCCACAATGGTGATGTCCACGACGTTATGCGGAGAACTCTATCTGTTTTCAAGCAGAAGGAAACAACTCAACCATGGCGTGATGTGGAGAGGAGGTCATTCCACCGAAACGAAAAGATGCGAAGCGATGATTGAGAAGAAAGCTTGATCGATCGATTCTACTTGAAATTCTCCTCTCTTCATATATTCTATCCATGCGAACTCGGGAGATTCGCTAGATCTGTGTGTGAATACAGAACAAGCTCCGACCTTCGAAGCTAGATTGCCCATCGTTTGATCATATTACTGCCGCTTCAGGGACTCTATCAAAGCTTCGGGGATCGGAGGAGTGCTTCAGCATTCATGCTTCCTAGCTCTTCACATTTTTCAGGCCAGTTTGTAGCCATTTTTCGTGTGAGTTGCTGCAACTTCTGGTTCATCCGCAACCGCTGGTTCAGTGATCGATCGTCCTCGGCATCCTTCTGCAGCAACTAAATCGCTGACTTTGCTCAGATGACCTCTCGTATAACTGTACCTCAGTCTGCGAGATATATATATTCTCAGAGAAATTAGATTAGTGCCAACGACTTCACTAGAGTTCAACGTGTTCTGGATTGTAGAAGTGATGCACTGTACAGTCCTCCACTATTGAGGAAAATCTTCATGGAAATTGATGAAATTTTGGGTCCCAGGGTGGCAACTTCTGTGCCAGCTTCTTTGATACATTAATAATACAAGATTATTATGTTTATGTCGTGGTGTACACGTTTACATGGACTAGTTACATTGTGTACTTGATGTATCAATGTGGATGCATAAAAAATCATGCCTCAATTCTATTGGTGAAAATCAGTATTCCTTCTCTATAAGGTGGGTACACCTAAAATTGCACCTCACCTAAAAGTGTCATCTATAGTTGCTGTACATTTCCGAATTGCATTATGTACCTATTTGGCTAGAGCACTTTTAAAAACAGGCTTTGAACCTTAATAACTTTTGCATATTGTATCCAAATGCTGCGTTTTTTGGTGCATTGGAATGTGCTTTCACTTGCCAAGAAGACTATGAAAATTTGATCAGACCAATAATAGTTACTACGCACAATACCCAAAAGTGGCACTTTTAGGTGTACCCACCTTAAAGCCTATCCTTATTTAGGTTTGGCACTATGTATCTATTGCAAGTCTTGTTTTCTTATCTTTCATTAATTGTAATTAATGACCTAAACTTGCTTGTTTTTCACTTGGTAGAACACATTACATTACACATTTAGTGTAGAATCATTTGATTGTAACATGTATTAAAAAATGTTGCCAAATCTTTGATACTTTCATGAATATGAAAAATGACTTGTATTATTTAACAAAGGGAATAAAAGAAAATCTTATCTAAATATGAACATTTTCGTATATTGGTAGTTTGTGCTTGACAATGAAAAGTTGAACATATGACTCTTGAATGTTGAATATTCAACAAAAGAAGTTTAATCACATGCATCATGTAGACAATTGAATTCAAATGTAAGGTAGGATGTTAACTTTTTCATAGCCTCAACAATGAAGAAGATAATTACATTTTAGGAGGTGCTCTATTTTAGAGCCCTATGCCACTTCAACTTCAAAATTTTATAACTAATTCTACAAAGCTCCAAAAAAATATAAAACCACTTGGATTAGATGTCAATTCTACTTGTCTTTAAGAAAAATTTACTAAAAATATTTCAAAATGTTTCACCTCCCCAAAATTCAGTTCTACACTTCTAGCCCTTATATGCTCCATTGATGGACCTCCTACCTTACCAAAATGCCACACAAAATGTATGTGTTTACATATTTTTCATATTTTAGATATATTTATCCGTCAAATGTGATATAAGTGCCTAAAACATGTTTGACAACCATCATAATCAAGTATTAGGAGGTTCTCTTTTTTTTTCTATCACATGAAGATAAATTCAAGAATAATATCCAAAATACTACAAAAGGTTATTAGAAAAGAAAGTTGAATTTTTGGTTGAATTTCAAGATTTAAAAAAAATGATGCACTAACTTTCTATGCCCACTTTGAGCATTGTAGAATATACATCCATTTTCAGAAAATAATATTAGCTACAACTATGACAATGAAATCAAATAAATCCTTACAACTTCTGCAATATTCATCAAAATAACATGCAATAAAGCTTCAAAGAATTAGAATATGATGAGTAGAAGCTATAATTCTAAAAAATTTATTCAATAAATCCAAAATATAAAGTCAATAAAGTTTGCCCAAATTTTCAAAGAGATTAAAATACTCTTCTAAATTTAATTCTTTAGGTTATAATGTCTTGAGAAAATTGTGTGGTTATGGCTTCATGCACACTTTCCTTTAGTGTAGACACCAATGCCAATATTGCTAGCATTCTAAAATTTTGTTTGTATAATTGTCTATAAAAACTTTTTGGAAAATATATCAAGGGTTAAATTGTTAAGCTTTATGATGTTTAGTTAGACACTTGAGAGAAGGTTTTCTACAAAGACTTGAAAAAATGACAAGTTAGACCAAACATGCATCTTAAAGTTTAGTTGATGAGGATCATGTTTCTATTACTATATACGTGCTTGTTTACTTAATATGTGTAATACATATGCTCAACTTTTGTAATTAAGCATATTTGATCTACTTGTATAATCATCTTATTGAATAGTGATAATAATCACTACAATTTTGCAAGCAATCACAAAAGTCACTTTGACAAAGAATAGGTCTATTATGCTAGACATTGGGTGAAATGATAAGACACAAGTCTTGTAAAAATGTATCGATTTATCATAGACATTAAATTTTTTTTATAGAAATTGGAATTGCTTCTATTGCAAAAGTGAAGTACAAAAGTGAAGTAGACTCATGCTAATTATATACAACCTTCTTTGCTCAACTATCATCATTAGATAAATACCTTTGTGGGTTGAACCAATTTTAGCTTACTTTGTGAGATTAAGGTGAATATTCTAAAATAAGCTAATATAATTAGGAATTTTATATATTTTTTGAACCTATAAATTAATTCCAAAATTTTTTAATAGTGAACTCTATTTTTTTAAAAGCAAAGTATGCTTTTTAGAAGAACTTCTAAGGCTTGCAAGTGACAATGTACCCAAAAGTGGTGTACCACCCTTGGCCAATTAATTAGCCCCCCCTTCTTTCAAAATTTTTTTAGACCATTGATTGTTTTAAGAAAAAATTGCTTACCTTTGAAATCACTGTTGATTTTTCAAAAAACCAAGATCCATTGATCTTGTAAGATTTAATCTAAACCATTCAAATATGGATGCAGATATAGTAGTTGATGTACGAAATATGTAGTGAATACTAAATCTACCTATGGATATAGATACGGTATAGATACAGTACAAAAAATACAATATAGAATACATATATGGATACGGGATATGGGATGCATTATCCCATATTGTTTGTCAATGAAGTTGCTTATTGAAAATTACAAGGAGGGGGGGAGGGGATTAAAAAAATTAAAATTTTAAAATTAAAATTGGTAGTTATTGCCACTTTTGGGTACATTGTTCACACCAATGTACCCAAAAGTGGCAGTAACTGCCAACTCCAATGCTTCCGTGCAAATGAAGAAGCCATTGAACTCTACATTCTATGTCATCAATATCTTCCAAATTTTGTCTTTTTCTACCTTTCTAAGATCGCCTTTTAATGACAATGATTGAGCAATATACAACAATATTTATTTAGGTTGTATCCAATAATTTATGATTAAAGGGAGTGTCTTTTACAAAATAGAAAGTATCTCAAGGCCATTTTCTCCATGATGATGGCCAACCCAAGCCTCCAACCATGGTTGAGTACACGCAACATGATAAAATCAAATCCAATTTTCACAATTGAAGCTCCATTTTACCTTACCTAGAGCTTCTTCCAAGAGCTTTAAGTTGGCAAACTTTTCCGCAGCTATTTCCACACTCAAATTGAGGACACATGTCATCATAAACTTATATATATCATATTTTTTACTAGCCATGATTTCTTTAGATACTTCTCAGGTGCTTACTACTTAAGAGTTTGGTTTTTACTTTCAGCTGGATATTTTGAGCTTTACAGCACTTGAGCTCTCCGCAGACACTTGGCGAATTCATGCAAACAGGCCCACACCAGTTCAATCTGGTGCCGTGACAACATTCACATCAATCTCCACTGAAAGTAAGTGAAAAGGTGAGAAGGGTATATGTTCTCAAACGAACAACTTTTTAAGAAAAAAGATGAAAATTTATCCTCTATGGGATTAAAGCCTTTTCTTTTGGGGTCAAAACCACTTAAAATTGCCATTTCTATTATATTCATCCATGAAAAAAGAAAAAAGAAAAAAAAAAAATTTATTCAGAATCTTTTATTTAACTTGTCTAAGATCATGTGGTAAAAATTTCATGAAGTTTGACTGTATAGATTGAAAGATACGAGCAATCAAAGTTGTTTTTTCAAGAAGATGCTAAAACAATATTGTCTATAACTTTCTCATTACTAGTCCAAATAGAATGAATCAAAGCTTCAATGTAGACAAAAATATATGCTTTTAGGGGGGAAAAAATTTATTTTAATTTTTTCCTCTTGCAAATTTTGTTTTGGTTGCCCTTTGAGTTCAATTTTGTGTTATACCTTTCGCTCCTTTGCACCAATTGAAATAAAAATTATATTCCCACAAAGTTCATCAGTTTTTCTATTTCATGAGAAAATTTCAAAAAGTTTCACCAAAAATTGAGATCACAAAAACCTACCCAAAATCCATTTTGTCCCCTAAGGGACAATAGTCCTTTAGGCCATGAATGGAAAATGACCAGGTTACTTCAATTGTGTCTTTGGGCATGACGAAGACTATGAATTCTTCAATTCTACCAGTGAATTGCATCTACTTTCTATTTGTTTGACACAGTGAAATCCACCAAAATTCAACTATGGTACACAATATAGTGAAATTATGTTACTCCATATTGATTTCTCAACATGTGACTCTAGATAAATTACTAAACAAGAATGCATTACTTTTAACCCTACAAAGACCAAGAAGCCCTTTGTGACTATATAGTATATTGTGAATTTGGTGGTATTTGATAAGATTAGCATTGACCAAGTATAGTCTTGTCAATACAAAACAATTAAATGATTTTGGTGGTATTTGATAAGATTAGCATTGACCAAATACTGTCTTGTCCATACAAAATAATTGAATGATCACCATAGTATGTAAATAACAATGTATCACAAGACAACCTAGTTTCACTATTTTGTGTAGTCTCTCTCAAAGCCAAGGCGAGTATAGAACTCGCTCGAGAGAACCCTCAAAAAATTTCAATACTGCGGGTAGGATCTCTCTAATTACATTCCCACGATGAGTATCGACGTCGGTGCTGGCAACAGGCTGCATGTTAAGTTGTAAAGGGCCTCCGTCTTTCATTTCATCGTCACCGCCGCGTACTCTAGAAATCTCAAAAGTTTTTAACTCAATCATGTTAAAGGTGGAAAAGGTCAAGGGAATACGGAGAACAGAATCGAAGTAGATGCTCAGAAGAAGGGCAGAACTGCTGAACTTATCCACATGCTATGCCTATGCCTATGCCTAGGAGAAAGTCAGCAGCAATATTTTAGACTTCGTACACTCGTAAAGAATTTTCAAGAAAAGTCGTAAAGCGATGGAAATCATGGAATTGCTTCTCACGAGATACGAGTGGTTGCAGGTGAACCTAAAAACCAGTGCACTGGACAGAGTCATAGACGGAATTCATACCTCGTGAAAATGAATCAAAGACGAACAATGCATACCTCGAAAACTTATTATTGAAAGGGGTAAAGATGATACATCTGGGACGCACACACTGAAAATTTACAACAAAGAGTCCCATGAGACAACTCCATCGTAAAGACGCAGAGATCGATGACATTCCCTACATAAAAATTGTTGTACACTAAGGAAGGTGATGGAGTCCTCAGCAAATGGGTCACTCCAGCCTCAGGACCGCTCTCTAATTTTCAAATTACCGGTATGGGTTTTACTGATACACTAAGACTCCAAATTTCTCCTTGAAAGAGTCCTTCCCTTGCACTCCCCAAAAGGGGTTCACGGTTATTAGGTGCCCACCACTGACTATAGAAAGGCGATAAATTAATTGAGAGTCAAGAAAGCAGGAGCAAACAGCGAATTAGGCAGCGAAGCATCCAAGCTTCTTGGGGAAAATGCCTGTGGCCCTGATCTTCGCAGCCATTTCCTCCGTTTTCAGGATGTTTTGTCCCTTCTTGGCCGCTGCCAGAGCCCTCTTCTCCTCGGCTTGCTTGTGAGCAGCTGCGATCTCGTTCTTCATCACCTCCAAATACTTCGCCCTCTGCTTCTCGAGCTTCTCTTCATTTTTCCTGAGACGAGCTTCAGCTTTGTTCTTATTTGTCAGCTCCTCAGCCGCAATCTTAGCCTCCTCTCTTTGGTTCCTGTGATACACGAAGGGTTAGACTTTCAGCATGACTATTGAATTGAGTTGAACATAAAATCATTAGACATGTAGACCTGTAAACAATCACGAAGCAAAGCAAGGCCTGAAATTCACATCAACACTTTCTGAACATGTGCCGCTTTGAGGGACAAACCTGCTTTCGATCCTTGCTAAGGCGTCTTCTTCCCATGCCTTCGCCCTGGCCACGATCTTGTCATGTTCGATCTTTTGAGTTGCTTTCTCCATGTGGACGATGGTTCCAGCTTCAGTGGCGTGTTCCGTAGGCTTGGTTTCGTGTGGCACCAGGGCACCAGCGTCGTCTGCAGGGTGTGCTGCAAATGAAAAACAGACTGTTAGGGAACAATCGCCAGAACTGAGGGATTGGGATATTCCTCAAAACAACAAAAAAACGAGCTTCGGAAACACTCCGCCTTGAATCGTATCAAGCCTAAACACGAGACTGAGGGATTTGCAAGGTCGAGCAGTCTGGCAGTGACAAATCCTGATCCTTGGACAACTGACAACAACACAGGAACTCAAAGCTCTGGACGCGAAACAATAGAGCAGCTACCGTACATCCACACACCGACACAAAATCTTGAAACAAAACACAGACACAAAACAAATCTCAAGAAAGCACACATCTTTGGAAGCAGAAAGGAGAAACCATCGCACCAAGAGTGGCCATTGCAGCCCTTCACGTGCAACAACCAACAGCAGTTGATGGAAAAGAGTGAAGGGCCTGCTTACTTAACTCTCCCCTTCCTACGCTCGAGCCACAACAAGCCTAGCGACTTGACCCAGTCGCACGTTGCGAAAACCAAAAAACAGTAAAAGAATAGTTCAACTAATGGCGCTCCTACATACCAGGAACAATTGATTTAGATTCAGTCACCGGGGCAGCGACAGGGGCCGCAGCAGGAGTAGCGTGAGGAGCAGGAGCAGCGTGAGGACCAGGAGCCGGAGCACCGACAGGGGCAGCAGCTGGGGCCGCAAATGGCGCCTCCGAGACTGGAGTCGGAAGCGGAGCTGCATACCAAAACCCAAACAATTCAGCGTCACGAGCTCCACAACCAAAATGCGGTTATTCGGTTAAAGGAAACCTCCACACAGCGACCACTCCCAACAGTAAACCTCCAATGAACTATTAATCCTCAAAAGAACAACAAATCCTCAAACCGACGCAAGCCTCCGTCCCAAGAAACTAAGAGACCCATAGGACATCCTTAACCGAAGCTCCAGTCCGAGACGAAACTCCCAAGAACAAATCTCCACAAAAAATAACGCATCCCGAAACTCCCCAAACCGAACCCCGATCTTCTTGAGCGAGACCCAATCCTCCCAGTCCCCAACTCTCCAGGCCATACCTGCAGTAGGATGCGCAGGTGGCGCAGTAGCTTCCGTTACAGGGGCAGGCGGCGCTGTAGCAGCCATCTGAACTCAACCCTGGACCCCAACTCCACTCCACTCCACTCAAGAGTAACCTTTCACCGACTCCAAGAAACCGAGCGAATCGATCCGACGAGCCACGAGAGAGCGTGAGCTGCGAGAGATGAGCTGCGAAGAAGGCAATGAGAGGCAATGTGACGATTGCGAAGGGAAGTAAGTTAAGAAAGCCCCTGCCCTGGGGACGGACAGATGGGTCGGAGGGAAGGATGGGGAGTCCGAGGAGCGGAAGCGGAGGCCTCGGAGGGGGAGGTGGGTGGGACCTGACGCAGCGACGGGACGGAGCGCGTGGATGGAAAAGAAAAGTGTGGGGCACATGCCTGGCGAACGAACTGCACTTACTTCCCTTCCCTTCACTTACTGCAGTCAGTGGTGAGGTGGAATGGGCCGAGTCCATGGGATGGGGATCATGGGAGTGGTTGCACACTTGCAACTGGACTGGCAGTGATGAGCGTGCGAGGCCGGGGAGCCCTGGCTGGCTGGCGCTTCGGTTGCGGCTCCTGTCGGTTGGCCGGTGCATCGTGGTGACAGCCTTTTTCGTTCCTCCATCAGGTGGCGGGGCTGCGAGTCTGCGACGGACCCTCCCGCTGTCGCCGCGCACCTGGCTGGGGTCCATGGCGTCCATGGGATCCAGCTAGGCAGATCTGGACAATGCGGGGCACTGATCCCGATATTCTGAGCCTGGGTTCAGTCCTTTTGGAGTTTTGGTGATGATTGCTGGGGTGGGTGGGGTGGGTCCGTTCGCCGGCCGATGAGCCAGGGGGGGCAGGAAGTGTAGGCAGGGTGCTGCACTGCAGTACGTACAGTAGTCGGCCTGGAATCAGGTGGACGGAGAAGCTCCGACGCTCGACGCCACCGCTGGATTCCGTCGCTGCACGCACTGCGGCGAACTTCCCGCCCGCCCTGGACGCGGGCTCTCAGTTACATCGTGGGCTACGAGATTCACTTCTTCGTTGGTTTGGGCATGAATTTCGGGTGGTGAGGGACTTTCTCGTTCGTCGCTTCTCCGGGATTGGCTTCTCCAGTGCAGCAGTGGAATCCCTGGCTTCCACTGCTGCAGTGCTACAAGCCTTCTTTGGGAGGGTCATCCGCTCCAAAACTTGGTGCCTTTGGGGGGGAATGCAGGAACTAATATTTTTTTTACAAAGGATGGCCAAACTTGAAATTTTGGGATTTATATTTGGAATCATAAACCCAGAGTTGTACCGAAGAGATTTGGGAAAACAAAATTAACGGGCCACCCCAGAAGAGGGTCAGTGATTTTTTTACATGTCTATCAGTCGAAGACTCGCAAACACTATTCTCGACAACTCGTGCGCTCCGCACTTCTCCAGAAAGATGCCTCATTCACGGCATCATCCCAGAGTGTTCTGTACAGTCGGGTACAGCAATAATTCAAACTACGTTTGTGTCATTTCAAAAAAATTGTATAAAGTTTTTCATTTCAGATCTCACTTAATTAACATTCAATTCTAATAAAAAATAAATTTTCACTTTTTTTTTAATATTTAAAGTCAATTTTCATGGTTTCACATAGTAATTTATTAAAAACAATTGGTGATGAGTTTTTTTAAAAAAAATTGATTGTGTAAGTATGTAGGGGACATCCCTAAGCACATCTTTCATGTTGAAAAATACCTCATTAAATAACAAAAATATGAAGTTTTCAATATGAACCAAAAATTTGAAAAATAAAAATCTCTATATTTAATGTAATTTTTGGCAAAAAATTGTACCATCATACACAAAGGTACAAAATTAGAATCAATGCAAGATTCAAACACTATAATCTAATTGAAATCTTATTCTTTTAGCAAAATGTTGTGCAAGAAAAAATTTGAATTATTTTTTAATTTTTTAATTTTTTTTTAAAACAAATAGACAATTTCCATTGGAGGGGAAAAAGTACACAAAACCAAGGGACATAGCCCCCAACGGAAATCCTTTTTTTCTTTTTCTTTGCTTTTACCTACCAATCAAGTTTATACTTCTTCTTTTTAAAATTATTACATTATTTTTATTTTCATTTATTTTTATTTTTATTATTTCTGTACCCAACTGTACAGCACGGTCCACTCCACCCACCTCGTCAAATGACAGACTGGATTGATGAGGGAAACGCCTTCCGTCACTTTGTTCCGTCAGAATATGTTTTCCGTTCAATTTTGAAATGATGTAAGATTTTTGTTTCAAGATTTGTTATTTTTTTTCAGTAGCTTTGATCAGGAATGCTCATAACATTCAGTAGCAGCCTGTCACACTGCCTCCCAGCGGATGAAATGGTGTGGAATATTCCACACCATTCAATAACTAAAGTTGCAAACTTCAAGAAATGTCAGATGAAATTAGGTGATGGGGACTTCACAAAGGGAAAGGCAGTCTTTCTATGGGCTACTGAATGTTATGCTATTACGACTGTTGCCAATACCGAAAATTCATGTCGTAACATCACTACGGGAGGTCACAACTCTTGGGAGAATCAGATTTATGTGAAGTCAGGAAAATCATCGAGATAAAAGTGGAACCAATCGTGAGGCATCTCTGTGCCATTTGTGAAGGAGCTGTGACACTCGCAAAGCTATGTAGGAGCTTCAATACTCACGCCTGGCTAAGCACTTCAAGAAATTCCATGAGAAATTTTTCAAAAATGTTGTTTCTACACCCACATAGGAGAAAAAACGACATTCTGATTTCTCTAAGAATTTCACTTCCGCCTTTCGTTCCCAGTGCACCAACAGACAACACATGGTCTTTCTCACAAAATGCAAAGGGCTTCGGAACTGTTGTGACAACCCCTAAGGCCCAGCTTCCATGTGAGTCGGGCCGGTAACAAAAGTGCTACAAAACAAGCAACGCGCACCGATTGTGTTGCCGGCCTCAGTGAGTGGAGAAGCAGGAGCTCAAGTTTCACCGATATCGGTGGACGAGGAGATTGGTGTAGATTGAGCAAAATTCAAGGAAATCGTTACATGTGCTTTTCTTACTCCATATCTCCCTACCCACTGGGTCCACATAGAAGTGTCATCACTCACTTCTCACTATAGCTCTCCCTTGCAAATTCGACCGGCTCGGCTCACACGGAAGTTGGCCCTAAGTTCCTCCCGGTTCAGTAGTTCCACAACATGAGGCCTGCATTTTCTCTCCTTTCTGTCTAAATGGCAGGTTTCTATGAAGGATTTGTTGAGTGCAATGATCCCAAAACTGGCTAAATTTCGCTCATTTTCTACTTATTTTTTTCATGCCCTTTGTATAAATTTTTTAAAATCTTCCAAAAATGGACATTTGGCTAAAAACCCTGAATCTGTTCTGAGATCACTGGTTGAGTGTCATGCTTCAAAAGTTCAAATTGTAGCCATGGTGGTGAGTGTGTAGATCTCACGTTCCTAATTTGGGTTCCATGCCAGCCTTCCTCTCTCTATGACAGCTTTCATTTCTGTCATTTTTACAAACTTCTTTGCCACAAAAGGAAACATTATGTTTCTAATACACCGATGCTTTTTCCAAATAGAGTTCCTGTTTATGTATTGATAGACACATCGCTCAAACTGGAATAAATTGGCACGGAGCAAACAAACCAAGGCCTGGATCCACGGATGAATCTCAAATGGGAAGTTGGAACCAAGTCATGGCGCAGAGAAACCATAAACCTAATATGTTTAGGGTATGTGTAACCAAAAGTAGGAATGTGAGATTACACCCTAAACCCTAGAACGTTTCAAACCCTAAAATGATGTTAAACTCTTTCTTGAATTTTGAGGGTCAATGGTCAATTTCGTTAAAATGGCAGTATTCTAATAAAATGGCATGACATTCCATTAAAATGACATGATATTCTGTTAAAATGGCACAACATTCCATTAAAATGGCACATTTTCTTCCTCTACCTTTAGGCCTCTATGTCAAAATGGCACATGGAATATGTCAAAATGGCACTCGGAATACCACCATTTTAACAAAATTGACCATATCATTTTCTCCTTTCTATATTAATTTTTGCAAAAACTCATATAGGATATTAGAGTGAAATGTAAAGGTCATCCCCTATTGTAACAATGGTGTTAAGAAGAAGATTTAGCTAAGAATAGTATAGAAAAAATGTCAAACTGCATCAAAAAACTATTACATGCTTTTTAACGAACTCTTGCTCTTTGTCCCACATTGCATATACTTTATGATTAACTCTACTATATTAGTAGTGCATACAAAGGTAGAGCCAACAACTTAAAACTCTTTTCAATCACGTAAAAGAAAGAAACTTCACATTGATTAAATTAAGATCATAGAAAATCTAATCTTATAATTAAGATTGTGTGTATTTTTTTCTTTCAAAATGATAAGATGATTTTAAATAAGTAAATTTGAACCATATAGATTTTAAATAGGCATTTGAAACATTTAAGATAAATGACAATGATAATTGAAGAAATCATTATAGACTATGCATTTCATTTGCATTGGACATTAGTGATCTTTCAAAGAATATTAATTACAGTTATACTATTATGAAGGAAGTCTTGGAGTTCCAAGCTACAAGGGTAAATCTTTGATGCCAACCAAAATATGACATGATTATTAGATTGGTGTTCATATCAATTTTTGGCACTAAAGCCCAACTAAAAGTAGTTCAATACTCAAAAAAAAAGTCTACTAATATTGGAGTATCAAGGATAAATCATTTAACATATACTTCAAAAAAAGCATTTTTTTTGTGTTGCCTTGTTAAGGTTTGGTAAGTTAGAAAATACATCAAACAATATTTTTTGCATAATTGCATGAAAAAAATGACTATCATAGACTCCAAACTTTTCCTATCTAATAAGTTTTTATTTTTGTTAGAAAATCATTTTTAGGTCAAAATAATGTTTTGTAGGCTTATACAAAGTCATTAGAATGATATAATTTATTAGTAAAGAAGATGATGAAGTAACAAACTACTATAAGATAATTGAAGAGAGTTTATAATAGTCAAGTGGAATATTAGAGTGCAATAAAAAATTCTCTATAAGAAAAGATGTTCTAAATTATTCTCAAGATTGATATGATGAAATTGCTTAGAATCCTTCTAATTGAATGCAAAGAAAATTAGAAATGAAAAATATGCATATGTTTAATCATAGAATGTATATCTACATGCTACTAGCTACCAATCTTTGTTATAGAATTTACTTCAAAAAGAAGTCACCCAAGATAGATTGTATTAACCTTCATGACTTGTAACTTGTCCAACTTAAATCAATAGAGTTTTCATTGACCATGATCTTTAAGCTTGTAAGGTAATAGCTTGTTGCAATGCAACAAGATCAAGTAGGTTTCATTTAGAAGATGATTGGGTTTCATTGGGGCATAGCAAAAATGAGTGGAAAACTTTATAGATGAAAATGTAATGGAAAAAATTGTAAAATTTTTAGTGCTCCCTCTATTGGCCTCAATTTTTTCTCCCCAAATGATCTTCATGTTGCAATTTGTACATAGAGAATTGGTCAAATTTGACTTCACAATTTCTATCTAGGACTAGCAAAACAACACCAATCAATAGTTTCCCCTCCATCCATGCAATCATCAATCAAAAGACAAATGAAATGACTAAAGGGGTCGATTGATACTATTGTCATTCTATTTTTTGCATTTCTTTGAGTATTTTCCAATTAAAGGAAATGAAGCTCTTGGAGGTTGTTCAAAGAATCACACATGGATTTGGATCAATACTAACTACTCACAAAATAATGACCTCACACTCAACAATTAAATGTCTATTGGTATTCCTTGAAAACTACCCCCAAAATCTATTGTTCAATATGTACTGTTCAAAATTGCACCTTATAAAAGGTTACAAAATTCAAAGTTTCTATATTGTTAGGAGTATATTGAACTCCATTTATAATGCTAAATAGATTTTTTAAATGTTATTTTTAGCATTAATCTATAACATTTTGTCCTACATGAAGATTATATTAGATAAAGAAACTATGACAATATAGGCCAACAATGATGAGATTCACATTCATGACATGGAAAGAGGCTCATACAAGGTCTTAATTACAGCTTGAATTGGTTCAAATAAAGTAGAGGAATTTTGTGATTCTAACCTTTGGTTTTTGAAATTAAACTTATACACTATGTAAAGGTTTAATATAGACATAAGTAGAGTATTTTTTTTAAATGTTTGACATTTTGAAATATTACAAGAGAAATGTCTAATATATTTTAGAATTTTTTCTTCAATTTAAAAAAAGTAAATTAATTTAAATTTTTTTAAAAGAGTAATATTTTCCAAGCATGAATTTCTATTGCATCTATTCAAAAATTATTGTAAATTTAAAAAGACTGAAAAAACTAAAAAACTAAAGAAACAATTTTTAAAATAAATTTAAAAAATAATAGAAGTTGTAACAATCAAAATAGGAATAATCGTAGTAGCTAGATGAAAAAACAAAAATTGTAACAATCATGAGTGTCAAATTTTTAAAATAAAATTTTCAACTTGCCAAAACCATTCAACACTGGAAAGTAGTAAGACAATTACTACTAGTACTACATAAGCAATTGCTAGCAAAGCCCCTACTACCACGTGAATTGTGGTGGTGTGTAGTCACCCCATAGTCTACACCAATCATCCATTAAAACTAGATCCACTTCTACTAAGGTTGTAGTTGAAGTTTGAAAAAACACCTTATATAAAAGGCCTTCAAAATCCACTACCACGAAAATAATTATGGAAGTGACAAGAGGAACTCAACAAAACTTGTATTGCAAAGAAATCGTCATGTGAAGCTCTTGGCACTAAACAAAGCAATACCAAGGTAGAGTAGGCTATACGCAAGGCTTGGTGGCAATGCAATACATGAAATAGTGAAATTAGAAATGAAATTGTTATATACTAATTTTAATAATCAAATTGATGACATTTGATAGAATGCAAATATTTCTAGTTATTGTACAAGAATGCATTACTTTTTAATAATGTATTGTTGTAATTGGGACTCATAAACTTCCATGTGTACAAAGGAAATTTTTTGTAGAAATCTTTGTTGACTTTGATGGCTTGTAAAGTAACTTTCTTAATATAACAAAACCTAATTTTTAAGGCATTTTTATTTCACTATTCATACTCATACTAATCCTTAACCCACTAAGGATTGGTCGACCATTTTTTGGTTGATTTCATGACTTTTCATCTCCTACAATTCATAGAACATTTAATTTCAAAAAACTTAGAGAAGAACGCATTTAAAGTGTCTTCATACACTTTTAACAAAACCAATTTCAAGAGAATGTGTGCAAAAATGAATGAGTTGTGCTTGTCCAAACTTAAAATGGTCTAGCCTTTTACAATGAAATTTTCAATGAGAAATGCATATTTAATGTAAAGGACAACTATGTATATGTGTTCACGAAGGAATTAGTCCAAAGGTTTTTAGTCGATTTCTCAACTATATACTCAAATTTACAGCCAATTGTAGCAAATCCTATCTAATGCTAGTGCCAAAGGGTGTTTATGACACATCAATCTTTGAAGAGTAATTACAAAGATGTGAACCGTTGGATCACTTTTATTTTTTGTACTACGTATGGTTCAAGGACCTACCCCATAGAACTTATTTATTCAATCTGATTTAAAATCACATCTTTTGAAAGGGCACAAAATGGCACTTTTTTAGATTTCTATCATTAGGAGGGATTGGAGGCTTCTACAAGACTATGGATTCCCGTAGTCTGGGAATGCCAAAATGCAAGATTTCAAAGTGGCCGAGCCTATGCCAGGTCAACCAAAAATAAATAAATAAATAAAATTTTGAATTTTTTTTCATATTTCAGGACCCAATTTTGGTGTTCACAATAGTTCCTTGCACTATTTCGGGGACTTTTGGGAACAAACCCTAAAATGGCCATGTAGAAGCCTCGAATCCCTCCTAATGACAAAAACTACGACCTCCTCCAAACCAACCATATACGTTAATGAATTAAAGGGTTAAGATTGTTTGTTTGTTTTATTTGTTACATTGAGATCTCTAAGATTGCACATCTTCCAATGCCATTCTTGGTACTATCGGAAAGCCTTTGGTGAAGAAGGGTGCACAAATTTTGTTTTGTAGCATTCATGCTCGTAGTAAGAAAGTTATGAATTTTCAATCTATTTTTTATTTTTTTAAATTAAAAATAATACTTTCATGTCAATTTTGATTGTAGCACCAGCACAGGGCACACTAATTTTGTCTAAAGTATTATGGCAGCCTATTGCCCTGAATCTGACCCTTGTGTACGGTAGTATAGAAAGTTTCAGAAATTTAGCAAAAATCAGGTCAGTACAATAGTATATAGATATTAAAATAAATATTGAAAAAATCGCTAGGGGTAAGTTAACCCTTAAGTGTCTCAATCCTTTTTTGAATTTTTGCTCATTTTTGCTTATAACTTTGTATAGATATATCATTTACCAGGATTTAATGAATTTGGTCATTAAGGAAGACATAACATTCAATAGCAGTCTGTCACACTACCTCCCAGCGGATGAAATGGTGTGGAATATTCCACACCATTCAGTAACTAAAGTTGCAAACTTCAAGAAATGTTAGGTGAAATTAGGTGATGGGGACTTCACAAAGGGAAAGGCAATTCTTCTATGGGCTACTGAATGTTATGGATTGTCTTTTCTAGATTTAAGTGTTCCATTTGATAAATGAGAAGTTAATTGGATGAAATAGTGCCTTGAAACCCTTTGGTCATCGTCCAGAATATGGATGTCGGAGTGCTTCAGGGTTAAGGCGGAGTCCTCAATAACTTAAAAAACAAAAGTGAAATGGAAGTGGAAGGATGACCTAAGTTTTGGGGAAGCCGGTGTGTCAGAATTTGGTTTTTGAAAAAACAGAGCCCCTTGCAATGGAATTTGTCCATGTGTTTCAGAAACAAAAACAAAAACAAGCCAAATTGTTTTGATTTGAACAAGCCCAAAGCAATGGGGCCCAATGAAGATAAGCTACCGACCTTTACCCAAGCCAGGCTAAAAGTTTCGTTGTTTTTTTAAAAGAAGATTTGAAACACATGGGCCTGGCGGGCTAAAAGGTAAGGTAGCCCAACACGGTGATCTGAAAAAGGATCCGATATCATACGCCGAATTGTTGTCATGATAACGTACTCGTCTACACGGAATTGGATCCACCCTGGTCGACTGGATGGATGAAACATGGCTGGTCGGTTGGATGGATGAAACTTGGAAGATGACGGACGGAGGCCGGGACTCCGAGACTTGGAGCACCGACAATGGGGGAGACCGGGGTCTGTACTATTGGTGGAGACAGCAGTGCCAGCTCGTCTCGTCAGGGGCAGCTGATTGGCTGTCCGCCAGCTTGGCATCGCAGGCAGGAAGGAGGGTGTGCTTGGTCTTAAGCGCTCCTTTGAAGAGCTGGAAATTCATTTGGGGACGGAGGGGAGCACTTGAGTTCAAGAAATGTTTTTTCCAGTAAAACTAGGGCCTTTGCCACGGTCTAATTTTTTTAATGCATAGAAACTTCAAAATTCAATAATTTTCATGCCGTAGGTTGGAACACCATGAATCAAAGCCTGTGCACCCCTCCTCGCCGAGGGCTTTCCGACGGTACCAAACACGCACCCGGGGGACTCACGGTCTGGGAGATCTCAACGTAACAAACAAACAAACAACATATCTTCATAGGGGGATTGATTGTCCTTGAAAGGCCAATGGAATTAACATCCAACCCAAGTATTTTTGGGGTTTTTTTTGAGCTTTGGAGAAATAAGTATAAATTTTTTTGAAGTTGAAATCCAAAGGTTCCTAAGAACATCCACCTCTTGAAATATATGTTATTTGTATATTGTTGGTGCAATGAGAAAAAGAAAATCTACATATTGTGAGCATTTTAAGAAGTGAATGCTTTTAGACTCTGCTTGCTTTACAAGCTTCTTACCTTAGTTATTGCAATATGTTTTCCCTTTGGTTCATATATATATAACTTTCTCCTTTTCATAGCTACTTGACCAAATTTAATCTTTAAGAAAAGAAAAAATATATTTAAGGAAATAATACCACATGTGAGGTGCATTTTGAAAATAGATGAGTTGTTTTTTCTATTTTTGTATCATTTTTAAATTGAAAAAGAGGTTGTTTGTATTAACTAGATAAAGTTCCACTACCTTTTTTTAGTGAGAAATCACTCAAACTTACCATTTTCATTGCAATTTCCATTGGAAAAAACACACTAAAATTGCATGACTTGGCTTCATGCTTTGTAGCACTCCAATATTGCTACTCTAATCTTTAGCCATTCTAATTCTATAGGAGGAGCTCCTTAAACCAAATGGTTATTTTCAATGGACCTTAGGAGAGGTCAATAAACAATGCATGTGGTTCTTGAAAAATAGACCATATTTTCTAACGTAGTAAAATTTGATTGCAAGTGTGTATTTCAAGGCTAAGGATTAGTGCTTTTGGACCATTATTATACGTCATTCATGAATTACAAAAATCTCATTTAATTTTGAATACATAATTCAAACTAATAGCAAAAAAAAACCCTGTAAATATAAATTTTAGAATACATATTTTTCTTGCTCGATTTAGGATAGTGTATTCAAGCATTATGGAACATTCTTGAACATATTGAGCACCCTAATAAAAAAAATTTGAATTTTTTTTGCTCTTTCAAAGGCACATATTAATTCTTTATTGTTCTATTCTATAATCATCAATAGCATCCTAAAGACTCTTTACTTTGAAAAATCATATCTAATTCATTCTAAATTAGAAAATTACAATTACAATTTATTTATTTTTCATTTTTGTGTCTACCAAAAAATTAGAAATCATTAGCTAACCAATTTCTTCCATATATTTGTTTTTCTCCTTAAATGTGCCATATTTGAGCTTTCTATTTTCCTCTAACTTTTGATGATTTGGATTTCACTAAAGTAGATACAACCAAAATTTCCACAAATTGGTATTGTGCCTAATTACTATTATAAGGCTCATCAAATTTTCATATTATGTGGTTGGCAAGTGAAAGGAGGCACCAAAGAATGCGACATTTGGATACAATACGCAAAAATTATGAAAGGTCAAAGTTTCACTTTAAAAGCATTTCTTCTACATAGGTACATAATTGATTTCAAAGATGTAAGATAGTTGACCTATTTTCAACCATTTAATTAATTACACATGTTTGAAGTATAGGTTTTTTTAATTTATAAATTTTCACATCTATAGGAATAGGGTTAGGAAGGATTGCATATTTTTTTAGAATTTATTACACAAAATGTAATTATCACAGTGAGTTGTTTAATAGAAGATTATTTTTGACCTACAATGGTGATATAGACTTTTTCATTTGTGACCATAGGTTAATTGGAAAAATGATCAATGGTTGGTTGCTATATTAAGAGCCTTGCAACCAATCATAATGTGCTACACCTACTCTCAAGAATAAGCGACAACTTTAAGGAAAGGAAACACTCTATAGATTGGTGAAGGCGTTTGATTCCTATCATTGGAATAAAGTAAATACAACAAGGTTCTATGGAATTCTTGATTTTTTTCTATTCGATATTAGCTTTTCACTCCTAGATTTATCTTTTTTCTATTTTAGGTTGGATTCCTATCCTAATTCTATATTAATTTGGTTGTTGATTTTGTTCCACCGCTAATTTGATTTTCCCTTCTAACTCTAGTTCTAATTGACTTTAAATTCTACTTTGAGTTGCCAATCCTAATTTGATTCTCTAGCTTAATCTAATCTTCTACTTTAATTATACTTCTACTTTGCTCTTTTCATCTAATTTGAATTGCTAATTTTACTTTGACTTACTCTAATTTTCTACTTCAATCGTAATTTTAATTTTACTTCTAATTTTACTTGTTAATTCTATTTTGACCTAATCTAATTTGCTACATAGTTCTAATTCTATTTTGATCATTGATCCTAATTCAAAGTGCTAGCTCTAATCTAACTTGCTACTTAGTGCTAATTCTAATTTGACTTTGCACTCAAATTTGGATTCCTAATTCTAATGTGATTCAACTTAGTTTAATCCTTTACATAAACTCTACTTTTAGTTTGATCTTTTAGTTAATTTATCTTGATTCACTAATTGAATCTACTCCTAATTTGGCCTTCTTATATCTAATTATACTTTCTAAGTTGTTCAACCTTCTATGCACTTCTATCATATCTCTATTTCTAATGTTACAAGTTTTACTCTTTTTTCTACCCTATATTTTTAATGTCCCATGCCACTTTGGAAGCTAAATTTTGAATAGTTTTCAACACATTTTGGAAACTAAACTTTTGACATGAATGCTATAGGGGGTCAATGGGTTAGTACATGCTTTTGTTTGACACCCATTAAAGACTTTTTTATCCCTAGGGGATTCAAAGCTTTATTGTAGGTTTTAGTTTTAAGACACCACAAATACCTTTGATCCCTAGTGGATTCAAAGCTTCATCGTCCCAGTGGGATCTACTAATACCACTTGTGTGAACTGAAGCAAGGTTAGTGTAGAGTGTAGACAAGAAAGACTAGGATATACGCAAATACTATGGATTTAGTATAGATCCTTGTATATAGACACTCAACTCTCACAAACTAAAGGTCCCTTTTTTTCACCCGTAGGGAGTTCAAAGCTTTGCCGTAGGTTCTAATTTTGACACACCAATAAGAACTTTGACTCTTAGGGGTTTTTAAGCTTTGTCATCCTAATTGGACTCACTAATATTGATTCAAAACTACAAGGTTAATGTAGATGTAGTGATCCAAGAACGTCTACAACATGAGATACCATGTATAGATCCTTGGATTAGTAGACATGGTTACATATGCACCTATGGAGATGCCAATCACTTATGCACTTATGTTTGCAATATGATTTCAGCTTCAAAATACTTTCTATTTTGTATATCTTCAAGTCAATTTACTTAGTATTTGAGCTGCTATTTAGTGGATTTATAAGATTTCAAGAATGTGTGTTGTTCTATTGGTGAATGATTCCAAGCAATGGAGTTACAATTTGATTGTAGGCTAGTGTGATAAGGATGCGAACGAGTTGATATCATGACGGACATCTACATTTGCAAAATTCAAACCAAATAGACTAGGGGAGGACACTTCCAGTTTTTTAATAACCTACGTGCGGCGGAATATAGGGTACATTTAAATAATCTCAGGTAAAATTTATAAAACATTTACATATAAATTAGGGGACATTAAAAAGGCAAAGTGTTTTAAAAATAAAATAGGGATGATAATATGGCTGATTTTTCCGCTTTATGGTAAAATAGGGGCTCTTTTAATGTTGCTAAGTAATGATTACAAGTGATTGATAGCCCCCCTAAAAATACCCCACCGCCGCACGTGGGTCCCCCAAATACACAAGAAGTGTCCTCCCTCGGCGAATAGAAAGATAATTGGAATTGAGATCTACATTTTGTATCTATAGGTGATAGTTACATTGCCAAAAGGTATTCCATGCTTCATCTTTGAAGTTAAATTGAATTATTCTTGTCTGTATTTGTAATTTCATCTCAATTAAAATAAATGATAGTAAAATTGTCTTGTATTGACAATTTCTTATAAAATTACTAAACCATGCAGCCATTGACAATTTTAAAACTAAATAAAATTGAAGAACTAGTATAGCCTTGGGTCAATATATGCTGCTAGAATTTTAGCCCCAAATGTATTGAAGGAAAACAGTAAAGTCAAAGTAATTTGCCAAATAAAACTTTACAAAAGTGCAACAAAGGGATTAAGAAGTGAAAATAGCAAATTATGAAAGACTAATGCAAATGAGTTGATATCGTGACTGGCATTTGGATTTTGCAAAATTGAGGCTAAATAGAACAATTGGAATTGGGATCTACAAATCATGAAAAAAAATCTAGATCCTGTAGAGGGTCATTTCACACTAGAAGAAAACAGTCTTTTTCTGGACACGTCCATTCATGCATGTTGATGTTGGATTAGACATCTTCTATATCCAAGTGGATGTCCAAATACATCGCGTTAAAAAAAACATCGGCAAGACATCCAAAAAAACACGCAGACATGAACATGTCAAGGGCTAGACATCCAAAAAAACACCGGTCAACGGGGTCCTGAAAGAGTGCCATGTGGCTGGAAATTTAGCGCCACGTAGGCGCGGGTAGCCAGCTAGGATTTTTTTTCATCCATCCAGATTTTGTTGATGTGGCATTTGCCACGTCAGCTCATTTGGAGGTCAAAATGGAATGACGTGGCATGTTCAAATGGTGACGTGACAGATTTTTAAAAGCACATTTACTGTCTTTTGAGCTTTTGGGGGGTGTTTCTATGATGTCTACAAAGACATCTTTATGTCTCAAAAGACATCATTAGAGACATCCATGTGTTTCATATGATGTTCATCTCCGTGCATGTGGTGTAGGCAAGGATACAAATATATTGACATATAATGTCCTGTAAGACTTCAACACTGTACTAACAGATATAATATTTGAGATATATACATTTACAAAGACATCAATATAGACATTGAAATATCTTGCAATGTCAACTTTGATGGCATCATGAACGTCTATTAAAATATTTAGTACAAATCAAACAAACAAAATAATGTCACATTGGACATTTGTGTGATTAAATGCACAATTTAGAATGACACTAATATATCTACTAGTCACACATATTCTACATAATGCACATGTATGTTATAATGTCTACTACAACATATGTGCCAATGCAAATATAATGTCCAACACAACATGCCATACACAATACATTGCATATAATACACCATACACCATACAAAATACACCATACATTGTACACCATATAAATACATCATATATAATATGCTATACATTGTAATCCATATATAATACAACATATATGAAAACTGTGTTGCATGGCTTGAAAAACCATTTATTATATGAATATTTTGACATGAGAAGGCAAGATATTTATACTAATGGGGTGCTAGGAGGAAAGACAAACCATATGGGATTTGCCTAGTGCAACAGGTTGTGAACCTTGTCTATTTGGACATCTCAAATGACGTCTAAATTGATATTGCAAAAAATATCTTCATGTCTTAATTGATGTTTCAATTGACATCTCAGTTGACACCTTAAAAACAATTTTAAACGCCTCACATGGCGGCAAAGTGTACTAACGTGGCACACTATAGGGTGCAAAACATATAAGATAACATCTTGCATTGTCTATTACATGTTAGAACTTCTAATGAATGTAATGAAATCTTGGGGGGAGAACTCTCCATTTTTTAAAAACTATATTGTGCAATCAAATGCAAGGTGGTATTAATTAACTTCTCTTAAATTTAGATAATTTTAAAAAGTAAACTAGCATCATTAAAATGAAATATTTAAAGTTATTTATAATGAAGGGTAGGTGATAATAGATAGCTTTACCTATACCTAATTTGGATTTAAGAAACTAAGGGACTAGATTCTATGAGTTGGGTTGGATTTCCTAAGATGTAGAAAGAAGTCAAGCTACCAATTTTAGTGATAGTTGATGACAAGTGACAAGTAATCTACCGATTGGAAAAAATTCTTCTTCCAAGTGAAATGGTATTGATGTGGGTAACTTTCAATATTAATGCAAATATTTAACAATATAGTACTAATGCAATGTTGAATCAATATAGAAGAAGACAAGCATAAATGAAATATTGTAGCTACCATAAATGAATATTGTCCAGTGGCTTAATAAACAATACCACAACTTAGATAATGAAAATTATATGTTTAAGCATTGCAAAATATATTTAATTTGATATTGAAAGTATAATTTTTATGAATAATTGCAGTAATGCACATTTGTAAAATTGGTGTATAGAAGCAATGAATTTTCGATATTAAAACATACAAATTTTAAAAAAAATTTGTCAAACAATTATACAATTATAATACCAAAAGTGTAAAATTGTTTAATTTAGGAAATTTTCATTATTATATTGCAATTGTGTGCATTTTAGATTAAAAAAAATTGAAATGATTTTTTTGTTGGTTCAAAGTCATTGTAGATGACGCTCATTTGACTTCATCTTCCTGCACTTTAGTATTTTCAATAGTTAGGATTTAGGATTTTGGTCTATTGTGTTGTACAATGACTTCTTATTTTATTTGTTTTTGTGAATGTTTGTGTAATTTCTATGACAAGGGTTCAAAAAGCTACATAGTTAGTGTGAAATTGTGAATTTGAGGATTTAGGATTTAGGCTTTCAAAATTTTTTTAGACACTTAAATACCATATTTTATTTTTTGTATATTTTCCAAATTTCAAAAGTCAATGAGTGTTTTTGCAAAAGATATGCCAAAGATATCCAAATTTTCCAACCTACTAAAAAAATTTAGGGAAGCATAACTTTGATTTGGATCCCTAGTTGGAAAAAATATATATTTTCACTTAAAGACATATTCACATCTTATGTTAAAATTTTATGAACATCCAATCAAATTCACTTCATAGGAACCTACCTAAATTTTCAATTGTTTGTTCAATGAACAATTGACCTTTAAAAGTTGAAAACTACCACTTTGTCAATAGCACTTAAATTGAATTGATTGTTGTTGGTTTCATGGTATAAATCTTGTACATATATGTAGTAGAAGGAAAAAAATTTCAATTTTAAATGTAACATAGCCCTATTTGAAAACCTACAAGAATGAATTTACAAAAATTATAGGGTATTGAAAATATGCCCTTTGTAGCTTTTTATGTAAAAATATAGTAATCTTAAATACAAGAATTAAGGTAAATAGCCACACATAAAATACCTTTGAAAATACTCTATAGAAACAAGCTTTCTTATTATAATACTTCTATATTGCAATGCTTTTGAAACATCTTGTGTTATTCTACTTCATCCGCTTCACTTGTTGTACATCATGTGACATATTTGAACCCTATAAAAACGTCATTGTTGTCATAGAAAATAGAAGACTTCAAACTATGAACATCTTGATCCAATCCTTGTTGCAATGAAAGAATTTCTCCAAACTCCTAAATGCTAGATAGAACATTAGTGTCCCTTGACCACTTTATAAAATGTTATGGCATAGGATGTTAAGGATGAACTTTGGACATAGTCTTTTATGTTTATATATAGTAATTTTTATTGAGTTTAATGAAGAATACATGAAACTTCAAACAGTAGGAGTTAACTTTTGTACAACGCTAAACACCTCTGAACTCTAGAATATGTTACCTAAAACGTCCAAAAATTCCCATAAATGTCATAAGGTCCATCCTATCGTCTCATAAGAGTCTGTTAGAATGCATTAAAGTCACACTCAACGTCTACATGAACATGACACTCTTACAAGGTGCCTTATGAGACTTATAAATGTCTCAGAGGACATCTACTATAACTTAATTAAGTCTCTTTCGACTTCTAAGAGAACATCAAATTTGTATAGTACCTGAAAGTAGTGACGTGGAAATCTACCACGTCAGGTTATAGCATCTGCCATGTCATGAATAGTTGATGTCAGATGTGACGTCAACAGCCACGTCATCATTTTTTCCCCCTGAATTTTTTCTGTCACTGCCCATTTCGTTTTTTCTTACTTGGGCAGCATTTTTATTTTGAATCAAAATAATTCTTATAAAATTATCCAAAGTCAAAATGGGTCAATGAAGCTGACGTGGCAATGAATGTTTCTATAGACATCGATTCCAACATCACCCTGTCTTCAACTAACACTAGCAAAAAGTCGATGTCAATGAAAGCACATCTTGTTTTTCACTAGAATTTTACACCTTCGTCTCCAACACACAAAAAAATCTACTATAGACATTGAAATGCACATTGTGACATCTAGACATCTATCTAGACATGTAGATGTTCACCTCTGGACATGAGTATGTCAGGGCTAAACATTAAAAAAAACACGGTTTTCTTCTAGTGTCAGTTTCACTGAATGTGCAATTACATTGAAATAAAAAATTATTTTTAAAAATAAATTTAAATTATATATATATATAATTTCTAAATTTCTAAATTTCTAAATATTTATTTGATCAGAAGTCTAATAGGGTGTATGATCTAACTACTCACCTTACAGATTCTTTGACTACTAGTTTGGGCTGATTTTTGTTGTGATTGTACATTCTCATGTATCCATTAGGCCTACACTTCGGCCAAAATTTTCTCTCATATTAAAATACAAGTCATAGTACATTGACAAAAGGTACTTCACCTCAATTCTTGCCCTTCATATTCAAAGTTAAAATTGAATTGTTCTTCTCCGTACTTGCAATTTCATCTTGATTAAAATAAACAATAGTGAATTTTTCTTGTATTGACAATTTTTATAAAATTACTAAACCGTGCAATCAATGATAATTTTAAAACGAAATAAAATGAGGAACTAGTAAGTATAGTCTTGGATCAACAATAATGTTAATCTAATTTCATTAGATTAACATTAATTTTAGCGTTATAGCTTCACTAATAGGGCTTTGTTGTAATGTTGTCCTATACAAAAATTGTTTCTTGGAGTTTTGATGAGCTAAATGGATGGGATTAGTATATAAAATCCATGGTTTTCATTAGTTTGCCCATCTGATCCCTCACCTACTACAATTGGAGATCCTAGGAATTCTAGTGGCTACGTTATTGTACTACAAGACGTGTAGGTGGAAATACCTCCTCTACACAAGCTATATATACAAGTTAGTTGATGCCCACCAATTACATGGGCTAGTTGATGTCCACCAACTATATGAGCAAGTCTTTACTTCGCAGCTACATGAGCTACCATCAGTTCTATATGATACCCCAAAATCCTACCATCGAAGGTGGGTCTCACATGGTAAAGTGGAAAAAAGCCCCTTATTTTGAGCTATGTCTAGGATATATTTCAAATCTCTCCAATCTAATTTGGGGTCTTCAATTGCAAGTATGAATTCAAAGTTTGCAAAAGAAATTCTTTGCAAAAAATATAAAATTCTTGCATTTTTTCCCAAGGTAAATTCATCCTATTGGGCCTACCTTTGATGGTAGAATTTGATGTCCCTCAAAGCTTCTAGGCAAGGAACATCTAATTTAGAACATCTCCTGCACCCCTTCAATTATTTTAGCCCTTTCAATTGAAATCTTTCCAATTTGGAGGGGATGGCCACTTGTATCTCTAATAGTACAACTCACTAAATATACTTCCAACCAATTTGAAGTCACTGAACTTGCAAAAGTAATATGTGAACTATCATTTATTATGACTAATTGCTAATCCTAAGAGAATATTTAGCGTATAGAGAGGTTAGTGATTCCTTCAAGTATGGCTTATTTGGGGGGAGAATGTGAAGGTTGCACCTAACATACACTAGAATTGATTGCTTATCATCCAAAAATTAGAGGAAAGGGGGTATTTGGAGGGCTGTAAGAGATTTTCTTATTTCAAATTCTATACTACAAAAACACCAAGGATAGCATAACATTGCATATTGACATCAGAGGGTGTAGGTGAATTGGCCCCTTCCTTGAGTCTATCATAGTAATTCTTGGGGTGCAAATAAAATTTAAAAAAAACTATTTTGTGCTTGATTAATTTACCTTGTACATGCCTCCCAATAAATTTGGGACTTTTGCTTGCGAATATGAATTTCAAATTTGCAAATTTTAACAAGTATAGAAAATAAAAAATTCCAACACTTCTCCTAGGATAAATGTAGTCTGTTGGTCCTACTTTGAATGGATGTTTTAGCGCTGAGCTGTGAGGAAGGATTTGCAATAGGACACTAAATCCTGCCGAGAAAATGGGCCTTGTAGATTTGATTTACCTTAGGGAAAAAACAAAGGAGTTTTTTAATTTTTGTACAAATTTCTTTTGCAAATTTTGAATTCATATTTTCAATTAGAGAACCCAAACATATCTAAGAGAGGCCTAGAACATACCCTAGATACAACTCAAAACTAGGGGATTTTTTAAAACTTTTGCCTCCAAAATTCAAAAATTATCTTATGGGCCAAATTTCATTGGCAGGGTTTAGTGCCCTGCAAATTCACCTTCGTGGATCCCACAACTCGAATTCCAATCATTCTTACAACTATGCATGTTAGTAGATTTTGAATGTATTTTTTGGGGCAAATTTTTTGAACTTGAAATTTTGCACACATCTTAGCAACATAGGGATGATCTCATGGGAAATTTTTTTTATAGAAAATTTATTTTCAATCCTTCAAAGGGTGTCCAAATTAGCAAAAAACAAAAAAATTCTCACAGCCATACAAGTTGGTAGATTTAAAATATATTTTTTAATATAATTTCTTTGGCCTTGATTTTCAATACATATATTATTAACTTAGAGGTGATTTTAAAGAAAAAATTCAAGGTAAGAAAATAAATTTTCAACCCTTGGAAGGATGTCAAAGTTGGCAACAATGAAATTTCTTTCCTTGCAAGACCCTTGGGTTAGTAGACACTTAAGCATTAGATGTTTTTTTGCAATTTATTGACTGTGAGAATATTGTGGGAACTGCCATGTAAGCGATCTAATGTGGTTGAGAGACTGCCACGTCATATAATAATATTTAAAAATTTTAATTTTTAAAAAATTATTTAAAAAAGTTATTATTTTATTATTTTTTGTTCAGATTGTTCCCAACATTGGCAACAATCTTCATACAGTCTTCTAAACCCTCGGAAAACATCTAATGACTCACAAATTAAAAGCTTCCTAAAGTAGCATCACTTAGTCATATGCAGAGTCACCTTAGAGTTAGTACACAGACAACTTCATTTTACTTGTAAACTCTCCACATTAGGACTTGACTCAAAGTGACTTGACAAGATTAGTTACCAAGACTAGATCAATAAGAGCTCTCAATAACACGTAATCCAACATTCCAAATGACTCAACTAAATTAGTACTGACATCAATACATTTCAAATGCCTCACATATGTGGACAAAACTACAAACACCAAGAGGGCTATCAAACGTCCAAGAATCTAAAAGTACTTCAATCAAGGGCAACAATGACCCAAAACACCATGAAAGGTTTCTTGACCTAAAATGCCAAGAGTTTCAATGTTGATTAGAGAGAAAATTCCCCCATATAGAAGTATAGGGCAAAAAAAAATCCTTCAAGGGGTGATTACAAGAAACACTTGTCCTATTTTGTGTCACACAATGAATGTTGATTTTTTTTTGGCCATAACTTTAGTATTTTGGCTTCAAATGACTCAAGATTTATATAAAAGGTACTCATGACTATCTATGGTGTTTACAAACCGCGTCCTCCCCCCCCCTTGCAAAGTATGAAAAGATTTTGGTGGCCATTGATGGTTACCATTCACGGTGCATTGAAGCCCTCTTACCGATGAAAAGATTTTGGTGGGAGGATACTAATCAAAGGTTTTATAAATATACAATTTAATGTTCAAAGGGAGCACATTCTTTCCTTAAGAATGTTCAAATGTTCAAAGGGAGCTCTTGTTTCAATTATTGTTGTTTTTCCTACTTAATGTAGAGTACATTTGAGTGATGAATATGTTCTTCTTTGTAATCATTAAAGAGAGTTCAAATGTCATGGCAATGATCCTCTAAACAAGCAGTATTTGCAAGTACTATTTGAAGTTTTTTATTTTTGAAAGCTGTTTTTAATGGAACATGCTAAGACCTATGAATTCTTATTTTTTCTTATTGTGCGATAAGCCAACAATAGTAAGGTCTTTATAGAAGGAGACAAAGCAAACCAAAATAAAAAAGCAGGCCAAAGATGAAACATAGGACCTTCAGTGTTTCACTAAGTTGTTAGCTATTATATTCTTTTGGAAGAGCCAACTACCTATTGTTTTGTATTTTCTTGAAATTCAATAATTTTGATATCATTTTCGAAAGTACAAAACCAACTTGATGCATGTAGAAAAAGATTTTGCACTACAATGTCATGTTAAGCAATTTGCATCACTGTGTGTAGGATTTGGAGGTGGATTAGAAGCTTTAGGGTTTGGCAAGTTGTATCTCGATTTGTAAGCATGTTCATTCTTTCAATTGAATTGTGGTAGAATGAAGTTCTTGTGAATTTTGAGTAAGGAATTTAGTATTACAGTATGTTTGAAATTTTGAATGTTGACATTTTATGGTAGTTGTATTATTATTATTATTATCTCATTGTCTTTGTTATTCTTATTGTTAATGCTTTTTTATTCACTTTTTATTTATTTATGATGCTTTCTTTGTCATTTGTAAACAATATAGGAGCGTGAAGGCACAACTAAGGAGAATGAGACATGAGATTGAAGACAAATTTGTTGAAGAAATTAGGGTTTTAGATTGAATGTAAAAGTTTTACGTTCAATAGAAAACTGGGTACTGTATCCCTTTTAAAATATGTATAAAATTTTTACAACCTATGGAAAATTGACACATGTATCCTTTCTATAAATCATATATGGTTTTAATTGTTTTTGACATGGTTCCTCACTATCTACTCTATATACAGACTATTAACTATCATGACTATCATACACATTCCTCTATTTTTTTATAATTTTCAAAAATAATTTGCTATCCAAAAATAGTCCCGGATTGATGCCACACTTTGTAGCTAAGGGTTTTTTAAAACTAAGGAATACCTTTTTCTTTACTAATTTTGAGATAAAATTTGGATGAAGTGGTCTTCTAGTAGATTTCTATCTCTCTAGGGAAGGATTTTTAAGAATAATTAATTTTATGTGGTGTGGAAGTCTACGAAGTGAGCTTCTTTCTGCTTGTATTTTGAAACATATAAAATATTATTTTGGTATTTTTTGGTAAATGTCCATCTTTGTATAGTTGTTTCAATTTTTTTTTGTATTTACTTATTTTTACTATTTTTTCCTAATTAAAATATGAAGAAATATTTTTTCTTGAGGTTTGGCACTTTTCAAGTTTTCCTATAATTTAGAAAAGTTTTCTATATAGTTCCTTCTATGAGTACCTTTGTTTTAAAATTGTACACATAAGGCTTATTTTTAAAATTTTAAAAAATTAGTTTTCAAATTTTAAAGTATTTTAGAAAAAATCATGAGTATTGTTGCAAAATGTAACCAATAGTGTAGGTGTTTCTTGCAATCATCTAAAGGGAGAATGAGGGCCTTTTTCATACATGCCGAAGGCCCTTTCCCTCCCCCCTCTTTTTTTCTACCTAGAAATCCTAGATTTCACTTTAGAATTTTGAACTTACAATTATTAACTCCAATTCTACATCCCTAAATTGTAGAACTTACACCAATTGATTTGGTTCTCACACCCTACATTGTAAGACCTACACTTATTGACTTAATCTTAGACCTTAGATTGTAGGTCTTACACCTATTGATTTGATTTTCACACTTGTCTTTTTAAACTCATTCAAATGCATGGGTTTCTATCCAATTTCAAGCTAAAGCCCCCTATAATTGCATTTCTATACTCTATGCTAGACCAAAATGCTAATTTTTAGAGATCAACTTCAAATTGCAAAAAAATTACTTCATTGGGTAAGGCCTATTTTATCACGATGGAACTTCACACTCTTTTTTCTAAGTCCAAAACCTCTAAGAAACCTAACATAAGTTTAAAAACCAAAATGGATGAAAATCCAACTTTTGGAACTTGACTTTTTTGCAAAAAAACAAGTTGACTAGGCTCTTAAGTATATGTGGTAGTGGTAGTGGTGGTGGTGGTGGTTTGGGGGGAGGGAAGGAGATAAGAAAAGAACTATCATTGACCTCTTTCTGACTTTGTTTACTCTTGCTTCACTAGTCAACCTAGCTACAACTTTTGAATGTGTTAGTTGGTGGAGAATCTTACTGAAATTTATTGAGATGATTTATTTAGAATAAAGAAATCTATTCTAATTTTTAGTGAGATTTTATTGCACTTCAGGAGCTTTTTTGAAATTCCTCATCGAAGGTTTTAAAGGTTGACTGCCCAAAAAAACATTGTTTGACTATTAAAAAATTTTAAGACTTTTTTGTAAGACATCTTATAAAACCCCACAAAATAGATGTAGACTCAGGGCCACTTCACACTATGGCCAAAGGTTGAGAGTCTGTCGGTTTCCACCAATCAAATTTCAAGAAACCATGAGTTCGGACTCTCGACCCTTCACACTACGCGGCACAATCCAAAGTCCATCAAAATTTGATGTCCCCAAAACTGCCTACATGGCAACCAAATGCTTACATGGCGACGGACTCTCGACTAGAGTTTGGGTCGAGAAAAAATGGAGACCCAAACTCTAGTTGAGAGGTCGTGGGAGTTTTTTCATTAAAAAACAGAATCTAATAAGATCTTAATCATTAGATTGGCATAGGTTTGGACTTTGGGCTTGGCCATGGGCCGCTTCACACAATGGCCGTCCAAGTTGAGAGGTTGTGGGAGTTCATTTTCAAGGGTTTGGACCTTTTGGACTTGGCCTTTGGAGGCTTCACACTATAGCCATCCAAGTTGAGAGGCCGTGGGAGTTCATTTTCAAGGGTTTGGACTTTGGACTTGGCTTTTGGAGGCTTCACACTATGACCGGCCAAAGGCTTTAAATCCTATTTTTTATTACCTTTTAATAGCCCATTTCTTCGGACTCTCACCAAAGTTTGGGTCACTCACTCCCACGGCCTCTCGACTTGGTCGGCCATAGTGTGAAGCGGCCCTCACATCATTGTCCTACACATTTAGAAAAGGAGGATAAAATCTTGATCCATTGAAATGGTCCTAACAATTTAGAAATCTTCTCCAATAAGGACAACCTTGTGGAATTGGTCTTACTACGGGTGCCCTAGTGCAATACCAACCTTTAATAGTCATATTTGGTGATTAGATTCTCTCCCTTGGCCCATCTTGCATGAGTAACACCTACATATTAACAATTGGGATTTATTTTATTTTGTCGATGCTATAGGGAAATTGAAATCTCTTTGCGGAACCCTATTTTAGCAACCTTACTAGCACTCTTATCACTACAAGAAATTGGGGTCCTAAATGACTGCAAAAAGAATGACTGTTGAAATGACTTGTCCGATATGACTAAAAAATGACTGTATTTCCGTAATTGCACCAATTTATCCAAAAATTAGAAAGTCCAAGTCATTTTGCAGTCGAAATTGCAAAAGTGTTGAGAATTTGGAAAGTCCAAGTCATTTTGCAGTCATAATTGTCAAGAATTTGGAGAGTTCAAGTCATTTTGCAATCATGATTGCGACTTACAGATGTAGATGTGATAGACTTTGAGATTCATCTATGTTTTTCTATTCAAAATGTCATTGACAGATGCCTAAATCATTAACTAGTCATTAATTGAAACTTAATTTAACTACTTTGCAACTTGTAAATGACTAAACGGTCAGAAAAAGGCTAGGCCCCCATTTTTTGGGCAGAGGATGAAAAAAACGTGCTGACATGGCTTGTAGTCATTTTGGTCTACTGTAGTGCAACTGCGAGTTACCAGTTTGTGACTCTAAAATGACAATCAAATCCTATATAAGGCCATACTACAATTTTCGACTTAAAGGATGAAAAAACAATGTGTTGACGTGGCTTGTAGTCATTTTGGTCTATTGTAGTGCAACTGCGAGTTACCAGTTTGTGACTCTAAAATGACAATCAAATCCTATATAAGGCCATATTACAATTTTCCACTTAAAGGATGAAAAAACAATGTGCTGACGTGGCTTGTAGTCATTTTGGTCTACTGTAGTGCAACTGCCAGTTACTAGTTTGTGACTCTAAAATGACTATTAAATCCTTTATAGGGCGATACTACAATTTTTCACTTGAAAGATGAGTAGGGCACTTTGCTAACATAATTGGAAGTCATTCAAGGACAACTATGATGCAATTGCCAATTACTATTTTGTAACTCTAAAATGACTATTATTTTACAATGAGGGTTATGCTTCTCATTTTTCATTGCAAAAATGAGAAGGGTACTTTATTAATAAGGACATTGATTACACATGGAATATTGAGGTGTAATTGTGCCTAATGAAAGGTTGTATCTTAATCACATACAAGTAGCACACTAATGAGACCTTTCAAAGTAGGGGCCAATACAAAGCTACTTCAATTTCCTTTTAGCATCACTTTTGGTCAACTTTTGAATTCATTATTCAAGATTTAGGATTAAGCATACTTTACACTATATAGGCAATGATAGCTAGGCATTTCTTATAAGTCAAAAAAATGAAACTAGTAAGTTATATTGAATACAATGAATGGGTGTCTATACTTTTAAGGACAACCAAGTAAATGGAAGATGTGTTGTAGTCACGACATAACTTTTTCCACAATACACCAAAATCAAATACATGGTGCGATTGAAAATCATTGTTTCAATGTAAGTTTATATTATAAGGCACATTTGTACTAATTGAAAAAATGCTTTGTAACTACAACAATACATGCAAAGTACAATTCTATTGCAATTGTATTAATTCCAATTGTCGACCATAACATCACATACAATTTAGAGTTTTATAGCACTTATACTTTTGTATTTATTTTGAGTAAATAAGTTCTTTTCACTTTTCCTACCCTTTATATATCTTTTTCATTTTTTTAAAACATTTTTTTTCAATAAAATTATTCTTTTGTCTTTTTCTTTAAATTTATATATTGATGGTGGTCTTTTTCTTTGTTGATGTATACTATTTTTTTTAGGATTCATGGATTTGTATGATTTATTTAGATTCATATTGTTATGCCAACAAAAAATTTTAAAAATTTGCACCATGATGGTCATTGCACTATTTTTGGATACTTCACTTGATTCACATTTGATTTACTAAGGGTCCCAATAAACTTACACTAAGGTATTGAGATGGATTTAATGATTGATGTTAAGTTCCATTTTTTCCTTATGCAAATGACACCATTGCTACTTTGGTTCTACTACAGAATGACTTCCTCTAACTCCAAAATGACTATTAAGAAGTCATAGACTATTACTACTACTTCACTATTGTTATGGCACCTTATGCATTATAATTCATGATACTATTGCAAACATTTTATAAATTCATTGTCACACTTTCCTTGCATGAAGTGAACTCAAGAGATTTAGTACAACCATATACATTGTTGTTTAGAGGAAATCAACTGCAAGTGCCCCTATTTTTCTTTCTATACTAATTTTTTCTAAAACTTTTAGTAAATTTGGCTATAACTTTTGATCAAAAACTTGAATGTAAAACGGATTTTTGGAGATGAAAGTAGGATTCATTTACCAACTTTTATTAGTTCAAATTTTTTTGAAAAAAGTTAAGCTACTATGAGTTAATGAGGTCTGAAATTTTTATTTGTAACACAATTCCTGCGTTTTACATATCCCACATGGTTTGTCTTACCTCCTACCACCCCACTAGTATAAAAAGCTTGTCATTTTACCTCTCTATACTCACATTTTAAGTGGCTTTGGAAGCCATGTGATCCATGTACCAAATATGATGTATGGTGTATTGTATTTGACAATTTATGTGTGGAATATTATGTATGGTGTATTGTGTATGAAATTTTGTATATAATGTATGGTAAATGGTATATAGTTGTGTAATTTGGAATGTACTAATGTATGACTAGAAAATGACTACTCCATATACAAATGTCTTGACATTCTTTTTTATACACATTGCCTACATAACTTTCTATGTCTTTCAAGAATGAAAATCCTAAATTTAGGTCACTTCAGAATGACTAAGAAATGACTTGCCACGACTACAAAATGACTATCCATGTGTCAATCCATCTGAACTCCATCACAACTTCTAAATGACTTTACAATGACTTCTACGTGACTCTGAAAATAACTATATAATTGGCTGATGTGGACATCCACGTCAGCAAAACTTTGACTGTATCATGACTGTAAAATGACTACAAAATTGGCTGATGTGGATGTCCATGTCAGCAAAACTTTGACTATATAATGACTGTAAAATGACTACATAATTAGTTGACGTAGACGTCCACATAGGAAAATTTCCTTTGAAAATGGGCAACTACCCGGCCTTTCCTAAAATTTGTTTGAACTTTTCATCTTTTTTTCATCCAAAGCCAAATGGATGGTGATAATATATAGGTTGTAGTCATTAAGAATGACATGTCCGAAATGACTTCCTAAGTCATTTCGGATACAAAGTCATTTCTCAGTCATTTGTGTCCGAAATGACAGTTTTGAAGTCATTTAGGACAGTCATTTAGGACCCCAATTCCTTGTAGTGTACGGACCAATTAGCCAGGCTTAGTTGCATGTGGGGTTAATTACTTGA
This sequence comes from Thuidium tamariscinum, assembly GCA_947034885.2. NCBI lineage: Eukaryota > Viridiplantae > Streptophyta > Bryopsida > Hypnales > Thuidiaceae > Thuidium > Thuidium tamariscinum. Next base: position 42,613,907 of record OX344750.2, on the reverse strand, counting down.
ATACCCTAATTTTCATGTTTCTAGCCTATTTAGGAGTGGTTTTGGGTTGGAACTTTGTCTATTAGTCTAATCTTGATCAAATACTATATTGGCATGTAAAATGCTTATTTTGGTTCTACATTGTTTTTAGGGTTTCTTGTATGTTTTTCTCTATTTAATTTTGTTAGAAATAAAAAAAGGTAAGTGAGTTTCAAGTGACAAATCAGGGGTTCACAACTGGAAAATGGGAGAGGAGGTGAAGTAAAAAATGGATTAGCTACCTTACAAAGTTTGAAGATGGTGGTTTTAGATTAGGGGCAATGTAGGAGGTGACTACTATAATATAGAGTGAATCTTTCCCACTACTATAGAATGTTTTAGTGACTCTAATAATATATTTCAGTCTCTACGTAAGAATTTAGGTGTTTCAAAGTGATAAGGTAAGTACATTAAAAATTGTACAAATAAGCAATTTAGCATAGTTACCATTGTTATATTGAATTTTTTTGTAGGTTGTCTTGGTAGTTGAATGGAAATCTAGATTCTCTTAGAATGTATTTTTTGAACATTATATGAATAAACTACAAATTTTCAAAAGTATTGAAAATAGGTGTTTCTTTAATCAAGTATAGATCTCTATAAATAGCCAAAGTACATTTTTGGCAAGAATTTATAATGTGCAATTTTCAAAAGCCATGAGAGAAATTCTAAGGCCAATAGAGGGCCCTTTTAGCTACAGTAAAATGTGCAATTACAGAGAATTAAAAAAATTCTTAAAAAAATTTCAATTCAATTTTTTTTTATAATATTTTTTTAATCCAAAATCTAATGGGGCACATGAGTTGACTGCTCACCTTATAGATTCTCTAATTGCTTTGGGGGCTGATTTTTTTTCTAATTGGACATTTAAATGCATCTTGGAGGCCCTCTACTGGCCTCAAGTTTTTTATACGTATGTAGTTACCTTAACCCCTGAACGGCCCTCGGGACCTGGGGATACGGTACCGTATGCAGCAACTACGATCCGAGCAGAATTTTAAAAATGCCGAAATCGATGCGAATTTGAAGAATCCACCATTTCGATTTCGATGTTATATCATTAGTAATGAGGACAAAATTTTGCGGGACGCCTGGCAGAAGCAACACGGAGAATTAGGCGGCCATTTGTTTCCAGTGCGGTAAAGTGGTCGGAGCGTGCGGTTTGAGATTTTCTGAAAAAATATATGGTGGGCTAGAAGTGGATCGCTGCGGTGGGTTTTTAGTAAATAGTCACATCATGAAGCACAAAAATTGGTAGCAAATTATTTGGAGGCTTACAGGAATGGTGACAAATTGAAGCGTCGTATGTGCAAGCAGGCGGGTCGCCCGGCCCTCCGACGGGCAAAGGCTGACTACGGCCACTTGGCTCACTGCCATTTGCGTGAGTGACCACGGAAACTGAAGCACGCTGTCAATACAAATAGTCGTGGCAATGGTGGGAACATAACGACTTTGTATGCAAAAGCCTATTGGCATGGGGTCCGTGCCCTGTGACAAGAACAACCGTTTACACCCACCACAGGTCGCACCCCACAACACTCTACAACACCCACACAGAGCAGAGACTTTGAATTGCATAATTGAAAAAGTTGAAGTCAATATGAAGATTCAAACACGATTGTGAAAGATGCAATTTTATAATCTGGAAGTATATAGCCTCAAAACGCATCACTTATAAGCTTGGTATCCTGAGATGTAAAGCTACCACCATCGCCTGTTCTTGTCACCTCAAAATTGCCGCATTGTTGCAACTTACGGCCACCAAAGCGATATGCTCCTACAAAACTGCTGCTGAAATGAAAACTCTGAGACTGAACTGATACTACACAACTACAACCGCAAAACACATGCCGATATAACAAACGTGACGAAAATCAGAACCTTAGGGATCGACCACCATGGGCATCAATCCAACGTTGCGCCCTAAATATGGCTACACCTGAACCAAGTAGACCCAACTGTAGCTGCTACCACTTGAATCGCTGCAACTACATAAACTTGAATCTCCAACAGACTCCAACCTCTCGTATAGCTTAGAACCGATTTACACACCTCGGTATGCATGCTGTGTGTGCACTGCACGAAAACAAACACCTTCACACTGGAAAAGACCTACACACCCTGGACACATGCGACGGGTTCTGCGATGGCAAACAACACATTGACGACGCATAGTAGGGTGGCCCGATATATAGTGAAGACCTCCAGGCGCCAAGTTTCGAAGGGGCCCACGTATGCGACCAACCCTCATGCGGGGTTGGATCAACTCTTCCGCCACATTATAATGCCACAAGGCCCGTGATAGAATAGGAAGCCCTAAGGCACGTCGATCCTTTGCATACAATATGTATGCGTTTAGAAGCTGCGAATCCAAGATGAACATGAAAATACGATGCCACCATTTGTGGCTATGCAGCTGCGTGCTATATTCTTGCCGTTGCTAGTCCACCACATCGACACCACGCATCCCTGCCTGATACTGTAGCAAAATTGGTGAAGTAGGGAAGTCTACTCTCTCCCGCCCCATCCAACGTCCTGCAAACGAATCCTCACCAATTGGATTACAAGCCGTCGAGAGAAGAAACACCGGCTTTGCATCCATCTAGCAAATTGCAAAGATTTGTCTGCTACGATGCATTTTCACAACCAAGTGCCCTCTCTCCGGGAGTTGTGTGTTTGCAAAATCGGCCAAACTTGCCGGAAATCCCTTCCTAGTCTTCCTACATGTACCCGTGGCCCAGAAGCCACGCTTCATCAACTCCATGAAGAGGCGGGGAGAAGTAAAAAAATTGTCGGTGATGATGACATGTCCCCGCCCTTCGAGGCCACCAACTGCTGTGAGAACGGCATCTTCTCCCACAGACTCTCCCTCCAAACGAGCATCATCAGCTCCCAAGTATATAATTACATTTGAAACATACCTACCACAACATTGCAAAAAGACTACCCACATGTTAGTCACCATTCTTCTCTGACCATTACAATTGTACATTCATCGAAACAAATCAATCATGCTTCGGAAAACACGAGAGGAAATCACACAGCATGACAAAGCTACCCTAAGGTTCTGAAAGCAACAGAGTCAGTTCATCGTAGTATGCAATCAGATCCTCGTTCCAATACAGAAAGAGAATTTAGACTAAGGCACACATGAAGCCCTCAAGGCTGAAGAAAACAAAATAAGTATAATGATGGAACAACACACATCAAGTCCCCTTCATGTGCACATCAGACCCAAAAGGAATAGATCGATAAAGAGTATTTTCACCATACCTGCTTTGAGAGTTTGCGAGAGCCCACACTTTCACGCCGAATTTCACTAGTTTCGACTTCATATACTGACGGATGTTGCAAAACTGCCCCTTGTACGGTACCATTATCTCATCCACTGTCAAAACACGTTCATTGTTGTACAAGCTCTGGGAAATTCGTGTGAAAGATTCACAGAGCCACCTCACTTTCCCAATCTTGTCGTATGAAGGGTCTTCTTTGTCAGTCACTAGTTCACTATTGTCCACCAAATGCAAGCATCTCGTAATGGCCTCAAAACGTGTGCGGAACATTGCTTCAGAAATGAGGGGACAATTGTAAAATGGCTTCCTATCCCAGTAGCAGCGGATGTGTGGAAACTCCTTCAATCCCATTAGCATCAAAATGCCGAACCACACTAATAATTCCTCGACATCAAGGGCTACCCATTCCTCCCGGCCGTTAGTAACATTGGCATTCTCATGGGAAGGTTGTGCTGCATACCTATTCAAATCCACAACATGCGGCACTCAGTTCATAGTCAACCATAGCAAGGAGATTGGGCAGCTACAACAAATGCAGTGGACACAAAAGAAAATAACCAAGAGTTCAAAGCAAATTGAACATGAAAATAGCATCATAAACTAACAAGGAACTCAAAATGTCTTCCAGCAATGCTGAAGGGAATGAGAGGAGTTATACCTATTCGTCTCATGCACTACCCGTTGCAAAATGTGAGTTGGCCAGTAGCGTAAAAAATATTCAGCTGGTCGACTTGCAACCGCCGATGTCGGGCCCGGCACAGGTCCAGTGAAATTTGAAGTGTCGTGTACCAACGTGATAGATTGATCTTGCCACTGTTCATCACTGAAGCGTTCTTCGAACGACCAGGTTGACATGTCTTCTTCTTGGTTATACAAGCCCAACTCCTGTAGCGGATGTTCGACATCCATAGCATCTTCAAAATCGGAGGATGCATCCACTGCTTCGGGTGACTCCGTGTCTTCAAGCCCTCTTTCCCAGTCGGGATCATCCTCAGACAGTGACTCTACTTCAGAAAAATGTGTTGCCGTATCTTGTGAAGCAATGTCCACCACCTCGGAAAAAAACGCTCGCTGCGTTTCATTGCATGGCAACAAGCTCACGCACTCTTCGCCTACCAGTACCGCTGCTGCATTAGACACTGTTGAGTCTCCTTGTCCGACCGGCGATGACTCCCTTTGAGGTTGTCGTGGACCTCCCTCATGTTGCAACCAACGTCGGAATAGATATGGGCTCCGATAGCGTGTCTCGGAGTTTGAGGGCACGAGTGCTACATCTGCCGCCAAGGATGGCTGTAAATCCCGACCCCCCTCCACATCACTGTGTCGAGTCGGACAAGGCCTTTTCCGCATCCTTTGTGACTGATTCGCGCGTGTGGTCCCCAATGTCTCCTCGATTTGTTGCTGAATGCCTCCTTCGCCTCTTCGCCCCCGGCTGGGCTTCCGTTGCAGAGCCAATTGCAGCTCTTTGCGGTTCACAATTCGATTCGGAGGGGCCCTCGACATGGGAGATGTTTGGGGCGTGCTTCCCAAGTGCAAAACAAACAGCCCGGATGCCCTCCCATTCACCGGACTTGTGCGCTCCCAGGTGAAGCACGGACTCTGCGATGGAGTCACTGGAAGCTCCTGGCTTCCGTGGGGATCTCCCGTCCCCATTGCAACAACACGGGTCGGACTTGCAACAATTTGCAACTGCGGGTCGCAATTGAGCATCGTTCTTGGCGTTGGGACCTCCTTGTTCGTGTCGGATTGATAATTGAGTTGGCTTGTTGTTGTGGGGAGCTCTGCGTTTGTGGGGGTCTGTCTTCCGTCGCAATTCAAGGTCTCCATCACGGCTGGAAGGACTTGAGAGCCTTCTCGAACTATACCCTCCACTCTCCGATTCCTGGCGTCCGTCTTCAACCGCCCCATCTCCTCGTCCACAGGGCTCAGGGAATAGAGTCTCCCGGATGATTCGGTTGAGGTCGACTCCAAAGCCCTCCGGGTCACTCTCCTCTCGCCGTGTTGTCCACCGCAAAATGTGCTGAATGTGACGCCGAAAGAAGTAACGGTGCCAAAGATAATCGGGAGTACCTGCCTTTCTATATGTACGTGGAGGGAGTGGAATGCTACACATCCACTCCAAGCTAAGCAAACTGAGTATGCGAGACAATTGGGAGGAGTTGGCACCATGCTCCGTTGCCCAATTCCTGAGAATGGCGACCTCTTCTTGTATGTGTCCATGCAGCATTGTAGAGGTGGAATTGCAACATGCAACTACTGCAGACGCTACCATGATCGCACCCCAAATCAGTCACCACTACTTCAAATGAGCAACTACGCCTCTCCAAAACAGCTATCGTGTTTGCCAGTAACTTCAATTATCGCCACTACGATCGTGTGCAAAAGAGATCGTTGTCCTGTCGCCCCAAAATGGTTACCACTACTATGGAAACTCGTGCAGCCGCAATTCCTCATGATCGACTTAACGCCGTGCACCTCGTTGTGAAAGAATTCCGTTGGCAATGGCAACAACCAGCCCCGTCCTTGCGCCGGAATCCTAAGCAGAGCTATCTCTCGCCAGAAGAAGAGTATTCTCTCGCGCCGAATTGGGAACGGACACCTCCACATCGACGTCCGGAAACCCTGGGGTCCATCGGGTGGCCCAATGTACTCCGTCTTCTACAATTCGTATGCGTGGAAGCGTATTTTGAAGGCCCCTAGTCGCTCTATGATGTATTTTTCGAGTTGCTCTGTAGTGATCGATGCACAGTTGAAACCACCACAATTTTGTACAATATCTCAAACCCTAATACCTCCCCTAGAACCTTCAATACGGAAAAAACTTCGAGATACGGCCACAGTGGGTCTTCGTGACGTTCAGGGGTTAAGAGCATCTCCTTAGCTTGATTCAAAACTAGATTCAAGATTAGGTTTTTCGTAGGGCTTTTCAATTGTGATTGAGTTGTGTAATAGTGATCTACCCAACTATAAAATGGTGAAGGCAACCCTCTAAAAATGACAAACACTTATTCCAAGGTTTATAATTTATTTTGTCTTAAATTTGAACCGTCTAAAATTGGTTTTCTATTCTATGAGGTTTTACTTTCTTTGCTTTAGAAAATCCATAAGAAGATTTATGGGCCTCTGAAAGACTGTTTTACGGCCATTCCTTGAAATTGTTCCTACTATTGCAAACCAACCTCTGCTGGGCTAAATTTTCGAATTTTGAAAAAAAAAAATTAATCTTTTTTCCAAAAATTTTAGAATGTCTTAAAAAGCAAAAAAATGATTTCAAAAAATAAAAAATAAAATAAAAACATTGAATAATTGATTAATTTAATTAATAAATTGATATTACTTGATCATGTGGAAGTTGCTCAACCACATCAACATGTTGATGTGGCAATGTTCACAACGTTTCGAGCATTTGGAACTCATAGTCTTCTAAAACAACAAGAAATTCTCTTATGTCACATTGATTGAAGTTTGCAATGGAACAATGCTCCTTATATCTACATGGAGTGGAGGGAGGTGTCCTTATTCATGTGAGATATATGAATTGGAACAAGTTTCAACTACTTGGAGTTCTTAGTAGTTCAAACTAGTTCAAATTCGTATATCCCACATGAATTGAGACACCTCATCCACTCCATGTGGATATATCAAGATGTGAGTTTCTATTTGTGAAGTGGAGATCACTACATCCTCTTGGGCTAGAGGATGGTGTCCCAATCTACTGACTGTTGCCCAACTTGGTCAAATACCCGATTTGCACCCGCTTGGCCACGCAGCTGTGGGGATGCTCTAAGATGTATTTTGAGAATAGCATTTGTGCACATGAATATGGTGTTTTCCCTAGACATAGAACTGTTGCTCAGACAAGCCAGGATGTTAAAAAGTTCCAGTGAATTTACTTGGCTGTCATTGTCGTGATGATGTTGATTTATATTCTCTTACAAGTGCCAGAACTTGAGATCGTTCACCTTGGAGGTCTCTCTGCCCCTCAGCATATCTTCACCTTGCTAAAATCCATTTCGGGATGCTGCAGTCATGAACATGCCAGTCCTAAGAATTTCAGTGCATGCAAAAGATAATCTTGCATGCAATACTCTAGGTTCATGACTGGTTTATCTTATACTCCGTATCATGAATTCTCGTAGCCTAGAATATTTAAGTGGTGAAAAGTTCGAGGCGACGACAACCGTGATGACAGTACAGCTGGTCCAGCATTTTTGTTTTACAATCTCAAGAGGGTCATGTCATCTCTGAAAATACGTAAACGATGAACACGTTTAAGCAACGGGATTGACTGTACCTGAGACATAAATTTCTTGAGGACTTCGCTCTTGCTGGGCTCATCACTTGTGGGTAACCCCATTTGCTTCTGCCGTTGATCATACTGCAAGACCGACGCCATTGGTTAAGTGTCAAATCACACAGCGTTCACACTACTAAAGAGAATTGTTGGCTTCCATCACAGAAATTTCTTACTGAAGTAGATCGAAAGACTACATCAAGCATGGAGGTTAGGACCACAGGAGGGAGGATTGTTCAGCAGGAAACCTCTCTTTTCCAGGTTTCAGTACAAAACCACCCATCTGCTTGCGACGTGATTGCTTAATCTCAAAGGAATAACGTTAATCGAAGGCCTGCCTTGGAAACGTTGACACATGAGTTCGCCTTCACATTTTTTCCAGGATATTTTGAGGAAATTGAAATCAATTTATTACTTCATTCTCCAGGCAACAGGGTGAACACTTTGTTGCTGAGGAGGTAATTGCAGCACTGGGAAATCGAGAAATTGACTTTAATGGCCATGACATCCTGAATATCCAATTCTCTTGCGATAGGACTGGAAATGAGTCTCGTCAAGAAAATCATCCCGACAGGAGGCAAGAAAACATACCTTTAGTCGAAAATGATTTTCTATTCTTGTACCCTATGCTTGAATAAAAAGTGTCGTTCGTACCATCATTTTCTCTACAATTCCACGACTTTCAGTATCCAGGTCATGCAAATTGCTGGTCTCAGGTTCCACCTTCTTAGTATTAATCTCAAGCTCTCCTTTCACCACACTTTTCCACCACTCCGTTCTATTGCATTTGGTCAGAAAAATAGACAAGGTCCCATCGTCCTCTGCACACACAAAAACCGACTTCGCAAAGAACGCTCATTTGAGTGTCTCACTCCTGCATTCTCTTTAGATAGGTAATCAAATTAAACCCATGAGCCAACAATCAAAATCTTTGATATTGTGGAATAGATTAAATTATTCAACAGGAATCCACAATAATTCCAAAATGTTACCTAAACTCCAGAAGCAGTCATCGGGCTTTACTGGATTGTAGAACTCGCCCTGCACGAGAAGACATATTCACTATCTTAGGGGAATAGGAGCTAAGTTAAACACTAAGACCTTGAGACTTGCTCTGCACAACTGCATAAGTGGATTACAAAGATTCTATCCCGGGATTCAATTACGGACTGCTAATGTTCTCCACAACTTCAATTGACGAATAGAGAAAAATCATATGGAAGTGGACCACCCGCCTCCAGAATGGGTTTCTGGCCCTTAAGACCCGCTTTCAACGTCTTGCTCTTTATGTCACAATCCACTGCTTTTCCCCTCGTACCTTCAGGCATGTGCACATGCAATGCAATGTCTCCAAGAGTTTGTGTCCACGAATATTTCTCGTGATCAAGTCCATTCCCAGGATTAGGCTCTGCACTCTCAGAGAGAAAATAGAAATATCATGGCCTGCCCTGTTTTGCTCAAAACAAACAAACAAATAAAAGAAACCATCAAGAACCACGAGCAAAAATACGAAATTGATGCATTCAAGGTGCTCCCTTGCAACCGAACCTTATGAGCCAAATAAACAGCGAAAGGCTCACTTACTCAACCCTGCTCCCTTCTCTGGTTGTGCCCCATCAATATCAGCTTTCTTTGATGTCGGGCTCCCCTCTTTCTTTTTCCGCGGGGATTTCTCGCTGATGGGGCTTGCTGCAATGTTCGAATCCACGGTCTTGGGGGATGTCGGCGTTTTGCTTGAAATATTGTTGTTCTCAACCTTCGCAATCTTCTCTGGTGCAACATCTTCCCCGTCATAAGCAGTCCTCCTTCTTTTTGCCGCCGTCACAATTTCAGTCACCCTAGATTCCACCCTATCCTCTTGCAAAAGATCGGTCTCCCGAAACAGAAAGTCGATAACTGTCGTTAGAAGCTCCAGAGGCTGCCGTTTATGCTCCTCGAGCAAGGTGCTCAAGACAGGGTCATGTTGAAAGAGTATGCGTTCAGACTGGCGTGGCGAAGGAGCACGGGGTTGTTCCTGCGAGGGGATGGCTGTTGCAGTCTCCGACGGCTCTTCTTGGTCAGGTGTGACTGATTCTGGGGGCTTGACTTGGAGTGGCGATGAAATACGCGATGGTACCATTTTCTCTTCTTCCTCGTACTCCGATATGACAGCCATTCGCTAAACTTGTTATTGACAAATTTTTAACCTTCGAAAACCTAAAAGTTTGCCACAACTACCGATGTCAATTACAGTCACTGAAGTGCAAGTATCTTTTGCGAATGTTGACGAAACACCGTCAGCATCAAATCCATAGCGAAGAGCTACACGTTATTTGCTCTATCTGTCTTGTTTTCAAAGCTAGTCCAACAAAATAAAAAACAAGACGACTCATGATTAAACAAGTAGGAGACTATCTTGGCAAGAACGAAAACATCTAAAGCAAGAAAACGTCGGCATATATTGTAATGGATACGCACAAACCAGGTCCGATGACTCAATCGATTCCAGGCTCGATCTGCAACAGTAAATTATTCCACCATCGATTCGCGCCTTCACCAAAGTCCGACAGCAGCTATTGCAGATTCCAAATAGATGTATGGAAACACCACACGTACAAGAAATGCAGATATCTTTTGCAGAAACACTCAAAAATGTACATTAAACACCGTTAAAATCAAATCCATCGCTCACTTTCTCCTTACATGCTTGTTGACCGATTCTTACAAAAATCAAAACCACAACGACTCATGAATCCACTCTGGCACGACCGTAAACTACCAAAACAAGAAAATATTGCAATGTGGCCACAATTGCTACGGTTTTGCAGATTCCAAATTGATGTATGGCTACACAGAGCAGGAATCCGCACACATATCAAGAAATGCAGATATCTTTTCAGAAGCACTCAAAATGTTGATTAAACACCGTCAAAATCAAATCCATCGTAAAGGAGCAGCACATTATTTTCTCTTCATGCTTGCTGGCCGATTCTGAGAAAATTCAAAACGGCGACGATTCATGAATCCAATAACTGCTCAGGTAACTATATTACTTCGGCACGACCGCAAACTACCAAAAGAAGAAAATGTTGCGATCGTAATACGGCCTAACCAAAGTAACAGCTGCTATTCAAATTGATGCATGCCTACAAAGCGAAGGGATCGCAACACTCACTAATCACCAAACTGAAAATTACTCCGGATTAATAAGACAATGCAGCGATATTATGATTAAGAAGCGTCAATTAAACCTCCTGCAACGATACTGAAACATTTGAAAGAGAACATGCGAAGCGACCGAAACATTGCTACTTCGAAAGAGGTCGAATGAATTGCAGCCACCATCAAAACTCTGCCAAATTCTGTGAAACTGAAATCAAAACGGCGAGAAGATTTCAGCATCGCGAAAGAGCGCTTGACCACGAAAGGCTGTAATCACTAGTACCCGTACACTTATAATGAAATTTAGTGTTTGTAACATTAATTATGAACTATTATACTAAATGGTGACAATGTTGTTAATGTTATCAAGATTAAATGACCTAAAAACTAGATTAGAATTGAGATAGTTCATCCTCCAAAAAATCAGTATCCACCACAAACATCGATTGTCAACTAAATGAGAATTTGAATGAGTTATATGATAGGATGTATAACATTATAGGTATCATAACACTAAATTTTATTTGTGAATGTAGAAGTGTTACTTGTTAGGATAGGGTCATTGCAAGAAAGACCGACCGATTTATGTAGCATTTTCCACAATACTGCTGAAATTTTCGGGAGTACTATATAATTAGAAAAATAATTTTTTAAAAATGTAAAAAATATGTTTCAGGTATATACCTCTAAGAAGAAGGTACACGCAAAAATACACATGATCAAACTTCATTGTAACTTTTAAAAGTAGACATTTAAATTTTTTTAATTTAATTTTAAATATGAAGTCTAATGAGTCATATTTCTATACCATTTCAAAATTTTAAAATAATTTTTTTAACCCCTAAATTCCCAAGGCCATTTTTCTGTCAAAAACCACTCAAAATTGCCATTTTTGCTGCGATTGTCCAAGAATACAAAAAAAATCATTTTCTTAGAATCTAACCATAGGATCTTGTACTTTACTTGACTTAGCTCACAAGGTAAAAATTTCATGAAGTTTGACCGTATAGATTGAAAGATATTAACATTCACAGTTGAAAAAGAATTTTTTTTTGAACATTGGATTGCAATTTCAGATGACTTTGACCGCTAATTGTAAATTTTTTTGCACCACAGACTTTGAATTAAAAAAAATTTATGTTGAAGAATTGAGTTGAAAGTCTAGGAAAAAAAATTCAAAAAAAAAATTCATTTTTATTCTTTAAAAAAATGCGAAGTAGAAGTAGGTCCAAGATTGAAAAAAAACCAAAATTGTTAATAACTCCAAGATGGGATTGAAAGACAATAATCCCAATGGTGGGATTGTTTTAGCAATCAAACACAACATCCTCAAAAAAAAATTTGTGAAAAATTGTGAAAATTGCATTCAGAAATGAACCCTACAAGTTATTTTTTCAAGAAGATGCTAAAATTGCCCGAAAAACAAAATTGTCTTTAACTTTCTCATTATTAGTCCAAATAGAACAAATCAAAGCTTCACATGTAGACAAAAAGAAAACATTTCAAGAGGAAATTTTTTTTTTCTTTTTTAAAATTTTTTTTGTGCTGCCCGCCGAGTTTAGTTTCAAGGTTTTTGTGGTATAACTTTTGCTCCTGGGCTCCAATTGAAATAAAAATTATATTCCCACGTAGATAATCAGATTTTTTATCTGACGGGAAAGTTTCAAAACAATTCACCAAAATTTGAGATCACAAGAACCTGCCCGAAATCTGATTTGTCCCCCGAGGGGGACAATGGGAATTTAGGGGTTAAATATATTTTGTAATTACCAGCTACAACAATGACATTGTCATCACTTTGTAGGTAATTGAAGTTGATGAACTTGACAAAGTTGGAGTTCAAACATAGCTTGGTGTTCTATTGTGAACCATGAACTTTGAATGAAATAATTGAATGACATTTAAAAAAAATGAAAACATGATAGGAGTTGTGACACTACTTAATAAAATAGATTCTTCTTCTAAAATTATTTCTAAATTTAAATTACAGAAATGTTTTTTCATTCTAATCTTTATATCTAATAAAAAATTTAAATTATTCTCATAAACGTCTTAATAAATGTAATTTTATATATGTCATAAAGTTTTTTTAAATGATAGTAATTTGGATTTCCTACAAAAAAATTTGAATTTATTCTATACTATAAAAAAGTATCTATACAAATATAAATATCATCAAAATTTTATCAATACATTTTAAGTAAGCTACATTTAGATTATAAATAGTGATATGAATTACCAAGGATGTTTTAGGTTTAAAGGAGAAAAAATTATTGATAAACTTTTTTCATTATTTTTCATAGCTAATTCAACTTTTTGAATAAATTTCAAACTAATTGGATTGTTTTTTTTGAATTTATCAATTAATTTTTCCTTATAAGTTACAAATTTCAATGATTATAATATATTATAAAATTAATAGATATTTTTAGCATTCATAAATAATTCATAATCTCATATTGCTAATATTAAATTTCACCAAAAATTCAATGTAACATCTTGAAACGCTTTGAAATTTTTTAGTTTATTTATGTGGTTTTAAGTAAAGAGTCCAATAAAAATCTAGAAATTCCTCTAAACCTTGAATAAGATTTAGAAAAACTTATGTATTTTAATATTAGAAATCATCTCCAATAGCTTATTCAAAAATTTTAATTTACTAACTTTGTTGTACCCCTTTATAACATTTGCCTTCTCAAACTCATTAATCTTGAAAGTGTGATATATTAACAAAAATAAATTTTAAATATAAAATGATTTTTTTAATTTTTTAAAATATAGAATATGATTGCAATCCTAAACTCTTAAAAAAAATGGTTTGGACATTGGATTCATTGATCAAAAGTTATAGCATCGGATAAAAGCCAATTTTTGCAAAGTGCTCCGAAGTGGTCGGTCTTTCTTGAATTCACCTTCTTTATCTTTGGGGCAAACAATATGGTCTATTTGTACAAGCTTTAGTAGGAGTTAAATATCCTACAACAGATTTCCTTGTTGGCTTAACTTTATGTGTTATAATCTATTTAATTATTTGTTGATGTCTATTTTTGTCATGATGGTCAAGAAGGGGATATTTTCATCAACATTTTCACTCTATTTCAAACGGATATTGCACAAAATATAACAAACATAAATGAGTTAGAATACCAAAGACTCAATATATAGGATTCTACATAGGCTAATATATAATTTTCACCACACCTTTTTTTTAATTTCAAAAGCTTATTCAACTATAATGCAAGTATGATGTTTGTAATTGGAACATTTATACATATCATATAAATTTCTCCTTGTAGGGGGAAGCAACATCTCCTAGGATGAAGCCATTACAGGGCTGTTTTGGGTCTGTTCCCGAAACGGCTCCCAATGCTGCTGTCCGTTGTTAGGCCAATTTTTATCACAATTTTTTTTAAAAAAAATTGGGGGGTTCCTGAAATATGAAAGTAAGTCCAAATTTTTTTTGAAAAAGAATAAAATTTTATTACGTGGCAGGGTCGCGACCACATAGAATTTGAGTTTACAGGGTAGAAACTGCGTTCTCGCAGTCCGGGAACCCGCAGTCTCCTAATGCCCTCAAATTTCATCTAATGTAAGAATCAAAATACATACAATTCTGTGCTATCCACCAAGAGTGTCTTTGTGGTCTTACTTCAATAGTTATATAGTGATGTTGTTCAAATTGAAAATAACCATGAGAAAAAAAGTGTTGGGTTACATCAATTCATCATTGCTAAGAGCCTCTCATGAAATACAATTGGATGATTTTATGGATACTATAACCATCAGCAAACCATCCCATACATGAATTCTACCATCTTTTAGACTGATGTATTTTATTTTTGAATTAAAAAAAAATCCATCCTTCATTTGATGTTTTTCAAATTTCAAAATATTATTTACTACTTGAAGTATTTTTTAAAATATATAGTTGATTTTTTTAAGGAAATTAATAAAGAATATTTTCATATTTGTACTTTCTAATTATACAATAAAGTATCATATGTTTAGGATTAAAATAAGGGGCAAGATGCATTAGAGCATCGTGATGATTAGCCCATTTTTGGGGGTCAGATTGCACCATTTCAAAATATGGATGAAGTTGCTAAATTTGGATGAAAAAATGTATGAATATAATGGAAAAAAGTTTTTTAAGTCCAAAAAATGGATGAATGTAGAAATACAATGCTTCACCAAATTGGAAGTGATCACTATCTTGGCACTTTCTCATAAAGTAAAAAAAAAGGGTCAGTGATGGTAGTGATAATGATGCAATAGAAATGGAGTCTCAATCTAATATTACAAAAAGAAAGAAAACATTGCCTTCTTCTTCAAAAGCTTTACAAGATGCACTTGTCTTGAACAGACAAAAGCTTGTAGGAGTTCTTGATAGACCTTAAGATAGGGAGGATGTAAGATATAGAAAGCTTGTAGATATGGAAAGAAAATTAATAGCCAATAAAGAAATTTCACAAGCTTTTGTTGGGCTTCTTCAAACTATTGCAATTGCAATGGCATTGGTAGGGCAGTCTTTTATGTAAGGTCTTCCACATTTGTAAAAAAGTATTTGCTACAAATGTGGATTGTATGCTTGTTATATTGTAATATGAAACAAATTACTAAATTTTTTGTACAATATAAGTTGGAAATAATTTATATTATACTTTTTTTTATGAAAAATTACATTCCATGATATTATTATATTCAATTTAGTTATGCTCCTCTTAAGTTGCAAAACTTTTTATTGATCATTCAATTTCTAACATTGAACATTCAAAATTTTGATTTAGAGGGAAAAAATCTCATTCATTTATTACAACTATTTTCTATTACAAAAACTATATTATTGATTGTATCAATATTTTCTCCATAGTCAAAGTATATAATATAAAACTCTTGAACAACATATATAATTCATTATTACAATTACAATTTGCTCATTTGTTTTTAACATCCTTGTGACTAGTTTTCTATAGGAGAGAATGATGTGTATTCAAAATAATTATACTCTTCCTTTGACAATTTCCAAGGCAAATATTGTAATTTGTTTGGAAATTTGTAAGATTTTATGATCAATGGATTTTCATAATTGTGTAAATAGTCAAATTTTAGGAATGTATTGTCTCAAAAATATTAAAGACATTGAACCCTATTTTATCTCATATGTTTTGTAATTTTATTGGGTTTTTTTCCATTTTTTGCCGAATTATATTTATTCAAAATAAATGGTTATATTGCAATTAATTTCAATTTTTTCTAAATATAACATATATAAAACTTTTGATTTTTTGCCCTCCAAGGCCAAATTACTTCTTCTCCAATAGTAGGCCCACCAAGTGTGATTTCAAAGATGACTATAGTAGTGTGCCTTGTGCCATAACCATAGTCAAAATCAGAGTACAAAAGTAATTTTCTAATTTTTGAATGTATAAATTTTTTGAAATTCAATAACTTTTTCATTGTCAATCAAAATGCCATGAAACCAAGCTCATGCACCCGTCTTTGCCAAGGTCTTTCCAATAGTACCAAGATTGTGACCAAAATCAAAGTAAAATTAATTTATTAATTTTTTAGAACCAAAAATTACTCAAAAATCCAAAACTTTCCCATTGCAAGTTGGAATGCTACAGAACCAAGCCCATGCACTCCTCCTCGCCAAGGGCTTTCCGACAAAACAAAGAATGTGACTAGGGGACGCATAGGCTAGAAGATCTCAGCGTAACAAACAAAACAAACAAACAACATGTTTTCTTGCTTGTGTTAAAGTATAGATATTAATTGCTCATATTGACAAGGCAAATGACAATTTTTAAAGCCTCAAAGTGTGGTGATGCTCATGTATTGGTTCTAAGAATACATAGAGAACTTTGCTCATTTCTAAGGAGCTAGGTTTAGGAGATCAATTCCAAAGGAAATAAAATAAAGGCTGTAGGCTAAGCCATAGTATAAATGTAACTCTTGGACCCCCTCTAATTACTAGCCCTCCAATTCAACAATTAAAACTAGCCCTTATATTCTTTAAACTATTATGAACTATCATATTCATGTGCCTTACAAATCAAAATAAATCAAAAACTAATACATGTTTCTATTATTATTGCTTTAATATCTATAAATTGAATTATAGAGAATACTCTATTGATTTGACTAGATGATCATGGAAAACAAACACCAAATGTAGTAGAATTTCTACAATGCTTTCAAAATGAGAGGCATTCCAAACTTGGGTTTTTGCACCATATCAAAAACTGGATGATGCCGGTAGTTTGGTGAAACTACGAGTTGAAATCATTGCAAGACCATGGCCAACACAATTTTGGCTTCCATAAAAGCAAAGTTGTTGCCAATGCAATACTTTGGACCAAGGCCAAATGGCAAAAATGCTTGTGGATGTGAACATGCACCAGAGACACCATTCTTGAACCTCTCAGGGTTGAAGACCGCGACATCATCTCCCCAATAGTCCCCATCTTGGTGGATTGCTCCAATTGCTACTTCAACAATTATGCCCTTTGGAATAAATAGTCCTTTTAGTTGGAGATCTTTTGTTGTTCGCCTTGACATTGTTGGTACTGCTGAAAAGATTCGCAAGGTTTCGTTTATGATCATTCCCACCTTAGACATACCAACTCACATTATCACTAATAGCAAAGATTTTTACAAAAATGAGGAAGGAAATGTTGTCATTTTGAGATCTAAAATCAATAAATTTGGGCCAAATCAAGAGATTTGTAACATTGAATATATATGACACATTCAATCCAAGTAGAATGATTGAAATTTTCTATTCTTGTTTTGTTTGATGAATGTAGAAAAATTGAATGAACTTAGTACTATAATATATACACAAATGATATGTTTTGAATTGTCAAAATTGATGAAACTATTATTTTTAAGAACATTCCTTGATTGCTATATATGTAGAACCCATTCAATGAAAAGATGGACAATGTAAGGCAATAAAAGACACAATTATCTAATATAGTTCCCAAGATAGTATTAGTTGTGTTACCTTGATAGATGTTGACTTGGAAATTAGTCATCATAACTTGTTTATTAATTGTAATATCCATTGCCTTGGTTTTCATTACCATGCATAATGCCAATGCATATAGAATTTAGATTTAAGATCAAGGTTGATCCTTCTGAAATACATTCATGGTTTCTGATTATTTTGCAAAATAGAAACCTTCAAGAATATGTTGTATATGTTCTATCCTAAAAAATGTTATAACACTCAAAAGTGTTTCAAGACAAATTTCAACATTAAAGTTTTACCTATGAGTAAGTTTGTACATTTGAATCTCATTTGATGTTTATCTTATAACATCAAAATCTTTAATGGTTGCACGTTCAATTAAGATGTGTATGTTGACATTATGGATGTAATGAGCATTTTTAATAAAGTTTTAGACAATACCTTTAGAGTAGTGTGCTAACCTTTAGGCTTACCTTACCTTTGGCATTAGAAGCTATATTATATAACAACTATATAGATGGTCGTAAGTAAGGAATGGTAACAAGACATTTTGTCTAATCAACTCCTTTCCACATTCCTTGTCGTTAACATTAAAACCTATCCCATGTTATAATTCTACAAGTTAATAATAATTATGCCATCCTTGATGATAGGTTTTCATATCCTTCCTTTTAATCATTAACTTTACGACATAAGCTTTGCAAAGTGTTGAGAGCAATGGTCTCTAATAAAATTATATTTTACAGAATTCCTATCCAAAATATCAACATTGTGTATTTTTATACTCCCTTCAATCATTGACATAATAATCTACATCAGGGTGAATGCAAGAAAGACTTGTACTATTTGGCGTCACACTTTGAGTGACGGAGTTGTCATGAGCTATAACTTTTGAAGCATTAACTCTTTGAACTTGAAATTTTTATTGAAGATGTCTGGCTTGATATTTATCAAAACCCTTATTTTTCAGAAATTTTCAAAAATCATTTTATATTTAAATTCTAATTTCTCTAATTTGTCACACTTTGTGGTTTAGGGGTTTTTAGTACTGGGGAGTACTTTAAATTAATAATTTAGAGCTAAGATTTCTAGGGTCTATTCCTAAACTAAGTAGGCATGTTTTCACTGAAGGAAATTTAAAAAATCATTATTCTCTTTCCTCTACATGTGTGCTAACAGGCCTCCCTTGCGCGCACATTTTTGAACAATCAAGATAGTTTTCGGATCATTATTTTGGTGAAATACCTTTACCATAAAGTCTTCCCAAATGGCCTATTTTTATTTTTAAGAAAAACTACTTTCCCTATTTTTTACAAATTAAAATGTGAAACTATAGTGAAAGTTACAATTTTCACGAAATTCAACACTTTTCTAGTTCTCCTACTTAGAGAATTTTTCTATGCTTTTCCTTCCTAGGGTATCTTCTTCTTAAAGGTATATACATCAAACATATTTTTCACTTTTTTTAAAAATTGATTTACTATTTATATAGTACTCCCAAAGAAAAAAGTGAGTACTGTGCAAAACGCTATGCTTTTCAACAGGTCTTTCTTGCATTCACCCATCAACATTGTATAGCATAGTTAATCATTAAAAGATGCAAAGTATATCATAATTTTCCCAAATATATTTGTAGCTACGTCAGAGGTAAATACTATAGTGCTTAAATTCAAAATCATAGCATAGTTAGTAGTGAATTCAATACAAGAAGCCATGGATGAAATTACAAAATAGGCAAGTAGAAAAGAAAGTTACCACTTTAAGCCGTGTAAGTGCACTAGGGGTGCACTCTCCTCCATCACCAAACACCTCTAAGACTTCTTGACGAGCACAGTCTTGCCAATGGGGATGGTTGGCTAACATTAACATAGAAAACACAGTGGTACTGGCTACAGTGTCCTCGCCTGCAAAATAGAAGAGTTTACTATTGTTGAATACAGATGCCATATTGAATGCTTCTGTCTGTTCATCCCATCCATCCGTTGCTGCAGTCAACATGCGTCCAAGTAGGTCCTCTCCATAAGAGTTTGCTTTCCCTATAAGTATGGCATTCTTCCGTCCATCTATAGCTTCATGAAGGAGAGCATCAATTTTAGCCCCGCACTTGTCCATGTACTTGTTTGCTTTTGTTGGAATTTTCCTGATTCATGATTAAGACATGACAATGCATAATTCATGACATTTTTGAAAATAAAGGCTTGAATGCTCTTTCTTCAATATCACAAGATTAGAAACATTCAATTCAATAAGTTTCAATGAGTTTCAAGGATTGAAAAAAGTTGGAATGGTAAAGGATTAAAGATGGAATAATCTTCATGGGATTTGAAAATCTATTCATTGAAGTTAAGTTTTGTATAGCTATTGCAAAAGATACTCAAATGCCATTTTTGAACTTCACTTACAACTAGCCACATCTTATTTACATTTAAAAAAACAGACAATCTTACAAGTCATGATTGTTATTGAAATTTTCTATGTTATAAGTGATTCTATCTTGGATTGCATACTAGATGATTTTGTAAGCTGATGTTGTGGAAGCATTTCAAAGGTTGCAAGTAGGATGACTATAACTTATAATTCTAACCTTTTTACCTACTCACTAAATTTCTTGGTGTACAAATCTAATTTAGAAGTTAGATATGCAACAAGATTTCTTGATTGCCTTCATTTAGTCCAAAACAAAGTTAATTTTTATAGTGGACATTACCTATAGTTTGGAATGAGCCAAGCCAATGGATTAAGCAAACTTTTAGAGATTTGTTTTCCCATCTCTTTTTGGAGTTTATAGATTTGCTCCCCTTTGTCACAATCACCTCCAAATGCTGTCAATGATATAATTCTTACTGAAATTTTATGCATGTCAACTTGCACATCAATTTCCGCTAAACCACCACCTTCAGTGACCATCTTTTCCCACTTTTGTATCCCTATAGTTGTTGCTTCTACCATCGCCTCTACCATGCCCTACAAGTGACCACCACTATAGCCAATAAGATTCTTACACTACCAATAGATTAATGATGTCACAATGATTCTACTTTATCCAAATAAAAAATAGATATTTTACATTGGAATTTATTTTTGTCACTTTACATCCAAGAATTATTAGAAGAGAGGTTTTAGAAAACAAAAGATTTGGGATTTCAAATTTCTACAGGAAATTTAATACTCCATAATTCAAAAATGTACTTGACTAGATTTAGAAACAAGTTTTTAATTCTTGGTTGAAATTGTAGTTTGTGACAAGCTTATTGTCACTATTAGAAAACAACATGAGTTTCTCCTCTCTATTGATATATTTTACTACCTTTATAGATTACTAATTTCAATTCCAATAGATATAGAAGTAATCATTTCAAACCATGCATTAATTTACATGATAAATCAAACAAAAATTAAATTGCATCCTCCTCAAGTACAAGAAAAAGATTCAAAGTGCTTGGTTGGATTTAAAGAGGTACCTCATAACCATCTAAAATATATTCTTCAATTGTGGTCTTATTACACAAGTTGGTAAAAAAAATGGATCAAATTGAACTACACAATAAAGTCTATAAACAGACTTGAAAAAACATGAGACCAAAATTGGCCATCTTGATCCTTGAAGGGTTTAGGGTTGGCCAATCGTTGATCATGGGTTTAGGGTTTAGCAAATTCTACCTTGAGTGCGTCGTGATGAAAGAAGGGAGTGAGGGTCCGTCTCTCGGTAGCCCATTTCTCTCCGAACAGACTAGCCAATCCTGTGCCCAACAACTGCTTGACGATCATGTCTTCAAAGAAAGGCCTCTTCAAGAATTTGTGATTGTTCACAACAACTTCTTTCGCAATCTCCGGGTCTCGTACAACGATTCGCGTGTTCGTAGCCCATTGATATACAAAGTTCTTCCCTGTACAAATCAAGTGTTAGAAGATTTGGCATTGTCCTCGACACAAAGCATTGTAACTTACGGGGAGAACCGCCGTGGTTTTTTTATTGCGAGTTAGTCGGTTCAAGCATCTTAGCCATAGATGCTCCCTGAAATTGTCGCACCGAAATTGCTCGAAAGAATGATCATGCACAACGCAAAATTAGGTTTTTTCTCCAGAAACTAAGTCAAGTTAGGCAACTACACCTGCTTGCAACCCATATCTAGAAACGCTTCCCTAAGCAGAATATGGATTGGAAATTAAAATCTGCCCTGCATTTTTAAGATACCTACAATCAGTACTTCGAAGATTCATAGTTTCTTCATCCGATTTTCTAAATCTACTTACTAAGCAGCATTTGAACCCTCTTTCAATGGCCAAAATGACTCGAGAAGAATGAAGGCAGTCGAAAGCTCAATTCGATGTTTTTTGGTGAACAAACTATAGCGTATGAGAAACCGGCACACCGTGTTGCGGACAATTCAAGGCAAACGGACGCACGACAGTGAACGTGAACTTGGAATTCTTACCCAAAAGCGATGCAAGCCTAATTTAATCAATTCTTTGGATATTCACAATTGATTCACCCAATGTCCAGAAACTACATGCTC
The DNA here is from genome assembly GCA_947034885.2 of Thuidium tamariscinum. Lineage (NCBI taxonomy): Eukaryota > Viridiplantae > Streptophyta > Bryopsida > Hypnales > Thuidiaceae > Thuidium > Thuidium tamariscinum. The sequence continues at coordinate 42,591,668 of OX344750.2, read as the reverse complement.
AGTTGCATTTGAACCTCCATTACTTGCCAAACAGACCCAAGAGAAGTGAAGGCAAATGAAGACCTTAATCTCATTTTGATGTTTCTAGGGGTGCGCATATACCACAGCATAAGAGAAACTTGCATGCGTACCGTATTTGGGGCAGTACAAAGCATATTGCGGGGTGACGGTGGGCGAAAAATCGGCGTAACTGCCGAGTGGCAGAGCTTCAGGAAACGACCCCGCAAACTTGCCCATTTCGATGAGGTCTCCAATGAGGAATTTGAACGGCGGCCCTTTCACTCCTTGCCTCGCCATCACACGACGCAAGCGCAGTGGCTCCCAAACTCCATACCACAGCAATTTCAAAACTTGGTAGACAAGCACTGTCGCCACCACCACAGCCAGGGCTGTCCATACTTCCACCAGCCTCGTCATGGCCGGAAGGACGATCAATTTTCTCGGGGGCTAGATTGCTAGCAAAATCCCTTGAACTTAAGAGTCTGTTAATTTCTGCAAATCATGCACAAATCTACGTCAGTTTACTTACTGGAATCACAGCTGAATTCTCTGCAATTGTACCACAGAATTTCGCTACACTTGTGACCCGTCATTTGATTTTGAAATTAAAATCATTCTGGAGACTCAAACTGGAGACTGAAGTGATTCTTCCACATCAAGAGAATCCGCTGTCAACAAGGGTGTCCGCTATCATTGTTCAAAATATTTTAGGTCTTCTGAAACAAACACGCAGCCCAGAGAGCGTCCATTTTCTAAAAAACCGAAAAGCTGTTCTCACCACCATGGACCGATTCAAATTCAAAACAGGGCGATCGTCTGATGATCCACATCCAGAGCAAACCAATAATTCATCAATTTCCAGCCACTATCACGTACATTCAATCTTCAAACCAGTTAGCACCTAACAAGAGCCTCAAAATGAAATTTAAGATTTCAAATCATCAGAATTGTCCGTCGGAAACAAAGTCTTAATCCTCTAGCTAGTGGGAAGGAAAAGGAATGACTAGGGTTCATGAAGGTTACGGTATTGACTGCTACCGCAGAACTGAAGAGCCTGCGGCAAAACTACCGAAATGCAAGATAGGAGCAAATATGAATTTGTCAGTAACATCAGAAAGTGATACTAGTAGTGAAAATGCATTATTGTCGTTCATGCGGCGGTAAACAGACGAAGGACGCTTGCAGCAAGCGTATAATCTTTACCAAAGCAGACTAAATAATTCTTTCCCGACAGACAGCATGGTTTACAAAGCACCTCCATAAACATCCTCTTTGCCGTATCAACATAGATTAACGAAGAAACGATGGAATTCACAGGGAAACAACCCAAAAAAGCGCCCTACTCCCTCATAAACCCTAAGATCAAAACCACAACAAATTGAAGACGGAGACTGCAATGACCCGTTCCAAACTGCTGAAGATGCACTGAACTTATACGTGGAAGCTCCTTTGTGTGGAAGATCGACCCAGCGAGCTCCCCTGCGTTGTCATGATTGTACATGTGCGCATTAAATTTTTTGTCCCCAATCCCCAAATCCCAATTGCTGAAACCGCCAATTTTACATTCTTGAGTACAAATTTTGACAGCAATCTCAACTGAGACTTGTTTGCAGAGACCACAGCAACGTGATTGTGTTGGAATTCGAAGATTTCTACCGCTTCAGTTTCTCCTCGCGCTGTGGATTGTCAGTCACTTTAGAGTACGCGTGAGTGGAGACAGGCCAGTGTGGATTTGAGCTCAAAAACGGGCTTCGATTTCTGCTGTGCCAAGCAGTCGGCCTCAGTCGAGGTTTGCTTTCAGAAATATACTCCCTTTTCCTTGGATAACAGGCTTGTGGTACAGATATCCCTGAATTGCCGGTTCCTATTACTGTTGGGCATGGTTTTTTATTGTCTCTACCCTTCCAGCAATGCAGTGGATAAGAGGCTTGTGGCGAACACACCCCTGAATTGTCCTTGTTACTGCTGGTGAGAAGTAGCAAATTTCAGTTCCGAATTTCATTTCAAAAAACTAGTGTGCCTTCTGCTATTGCCACAACCAAAAAGTAAAAGTAATTTTCTGATTTTCTGATTCATAAAAAATTTTACAATTCATTAATTTTCATACCGTAGGTCTAAACACTGTGAAACAAAGCTTGTGCATCCCAACTTGCAAAGAGCTTCTTGGCGGCACCTTCAACATGATTAGAGGATGCATAGTTCTCAAGCTCTTGCTATAACAAACACACAAAGCAAAACAAATAATCTAACTTAAGGTATGCATTTTCTTATTCATAGACTTTAATTCATTGATTAATGACGTATTCATTAGTGACTCATTTGTCATCCACCAAAATCATTGTAAAGATAAGGTAGGAGCATCCATAATAGTCGATTTAAACAATTTCACTACTAAAAAACAAGTGCCCACAATGACTTGTTTGCAACAATTGCAAATTAACTATTAGTGCAACATGACTATTTTACAGTCATTGTGAAGAAGAAATGACTTTTACAATCATTGTAGGCAAGTCATTTATACCCTTATTTTTTATAGTGTTTTAGCATACTTGGAGTCACCTTTTAAATTTTATTTATTTTTGAAATATTGGCAATTGAAAATCATGATTTTTGAAAAAAAATAGAATTTTTGGATGAGGTAATTAATTTCTATGAATTTTCAAAGTAGGACTCACTGAGGCACTTCAATCTATAATCCTAGGAAATTTGCCTCAATTCTCACACCAAAATCTTAAAAAATTAGAGCAATCTAAAGTTTATATATTATAAATTTTACATATCTCCTTCCCTCCCCCCCTCTTGTAATTTTCAGAAGCAAATTTCTTTGACAATTAATATGGAACAATTGATCATGCACCCTGTACCTCGTACCCTATATTCATATTCCGTATCCTATGTTCTATATTTGTGTCTATATATATATATTTGGGTATAGCACTATATTCATATATACATATCTATATGCAATACAATATTTGTATCCATATTTGTATTTGAACAGCTCAGATTAAATCTTATGAAGTTCAATGTTTTGTGATTTTTCATGAAATCAACAGCTTTTTGGAAGGGAAGCTTTTAAAAAAAATCAGTGGCCTTTAATTTTTTGGAAAGAAGCGGGGGGGGGGAAGGGGACTAATCAATTGACCAGGATTGACTATCACTTTTTAGTACACTGTAGAACAAGCAACAATTTATTGAGTCATTTTTCTTTAGAATCTTAACCACTAAAGGACGACCATTGTCTCTTCAAGGGACAAATGGGATTTTGGACAGGTGCCTATGGGCTCATTTTTTATCCTAATTTTTTGAATTTTTTTTTATTAAAGATAGAAAAATTTATTAGCTTCATGGGAATATTATTGTTATTTTCAATCAAAGCTTGGGAACAAAAGTTATGTCCTAATAAGCTCAAAACAAGGAAAAAAGAGAAGCCAAAAAATAATTTAAAATTTGATTCAATCCATTTAGATTTGTTATTAGAAAGCTATGAAAAATGTTATTTTTGAGGTAGTTTGATTATTTTTTTGAAAAAACAACTTGTAAAATTCATTTCTAAATGCAACATTTACAATTTTTTTTAAAAGTTTGATATGGCTTATTTTTCTTGCTAGATCAATCTCACCATTGGGATTAGTGCATTTTAATTCCATCTTAGAGATATTAACTATTCAATTTTTCTTTCTATCTTGTAGATACTTCTATTGTTCTAAATAAAAATTTTAAAGAATAAAAATTAAGTTTTTTTGTATATTCTTTTTTTTTGCTAGACTCTTAGCTCAATTTCCCACCATAAATATTTAAAGCTCAAAAAAATATAGTGCTAAAAATTTAAGTTAAGAATGTTCAAAGCCAAATAATTCAATCTTGCAATGTATTGAAAAACTTGTTTTTTTAAACTTTAAACAAAAATATCTTGCAATCTATGCCTAGTCAAAAATTTTGAATTTTTTCCACACATTCTCATACTAGTTAGGTGTAAAGTAGAAGGTTCTTAAATGGAGTGGATTCTAAAATGGTCCCCTATCTTAAATGTATAGTAGTTGTACATGTTGCTTTTTCATAGCCTTCAGCATTGTACTGACAGTGTACATTGTAGCTAGGGCACCATTTTACAGCCCTATGCCCTTTCAACTTCAAAATTTGATAACTAATTCAAAAAAGCTCAAAAAAATATGAAACCACTTGGGTTAGATGTTAATACTACTTGTTTTTCAAGAAAAATTTACTGAAAAACATTTCTAGAAGTTTTATTACCTCCTTGACATTCTGTTTCAGCCCTTAGATGGTCCATTATAGGACCTCTTACCTTAGGATCCTCAGGTTGGATGTGAAGAAAAATAGTTTTCAAATTTTTTAGCTCTTTGCTATAGATATGGCAATTTAAGTATTTTTTCATAGAAAAAAGGCCTATTTAAATCCTTTAAGAATTAATTCTATTTTCTAGATTATTAACTTGCTCAAGTTATAGGATAGTTTTAAATATCTATTTGAATCATGAAAGATAGAATGGAACCTTTGACAAGGTGTAAAAAAACTTCATTTTTGAAGTTTAAACATCACTATCTTGCAAATAGTTGGTCTCTTTACTTCAAAAAATTTAGAGGATGTATTTTAACAAGATTTTTAGTTTGAAAAAATTCTAAATCCATGGTAGATCTTCTAAAGTATCATTTCATGTTCATACTTATTCCTATTTATACAATTTATTATTCATCCTCATAGTTCTGCAATGTTTTGGATTAAATTGTTTTCTAATATAGAAATCAAAGGTAATACTCTTCATGACCAACTTTTCCCATAGAAAAGTATTTCATTTGCAATTCTCCTCTTGAACTACTCCATTTTAGAAAAGTACTCCCAAGGCAATATCACTCACCATCCACTTCATTGTAGAACATTACATTTTGAATAATACCCTTCAAGACCCACTCCATTGTAAAAAAGTACTCATAGCTTGTTATTTGAGTATTTGATAATTTATAAAAGTCAAAACTGTTTTAGAAGCTTAGGTATATTTGCTTTGCACTTTAGTTGACTTTTAGAGAACAACTCAAAATCAAAATCCATATGTGCCATCATGTTCAGAAGACCCCGAGTAGTCTACTATTCCATTGACTCCTACTTCCTAGGCCATTTGTGAGCATAAAATTCACTCACCATTACTCTACAAAAAAGTCAAAACTCTAACTTTTGGAATTAGCATTTTTCAAAGAATCTGTCAGGCCCAAGTCCTTAAAGATATTTGTGGTAGTTAGGAATGTCTCCTCATTCTCTCCGTTCGGACACCATTAGCTCATGATACACTCGTCAATCCACCACCAATTTGTAAATTTTTTTCGAACTCAATGTCAGTGCTAATTCTGGTAGTTAGAAATGTCAGAATGACTTGACAAGGCTCTTTAGTAGCACACAAAACACTATTTTAATAAGCGGTTGACTTGCCATGGAGTCAAAGTGGAATTCCGAAAAAATCCAAAATAAATGGGGTGAGATCTAGGACACTCCTAGATTCTAAGTGTAAGTTACACACTCACTTATACTTGTCTAATTTTAATAATTTTGAAATATCATTTGCCCAAAGGACAATTTAAATTCCTGATACCTAAGAATCTTGATCAATTGACATTTCTCTTAATCTCTTGGCATGATTTCACCCTAAAAGCACTTCTTTGTATGCTCCAATACCTATTCTTCCATCTCTGTTTAGATTTTTACTTTGAATCTCAAGGTTCTTACAATGTTTTGATTATCAATCCCAAATTCTCCATGAATTGGATTTTGACTTCATCAACTCTTCAAATCTAAAATAGACTCAAGTTTACTAGTCAATTTGTCAAATGCATTCCCAAAGTTCAAGTTTTGCATTGATAAGACACTAGGACTAGCTAACTTTCACATCTTCACTTCTCTCAGAATTGCTCATTAATTTCTCAGACTCACATTTAGACCTTGAAATTGGAAAAACTTGATATTTTGTCCATTCCACAATTTTAGGAGTATTCTTCATTACTTTAGTACGGACTTCTACCAAAACTCTTTACAACATTCTTTTTATGTTTTTTTTCATTAAATAAACCTACAAAACTATGAAAATTCGCAAAAAATGTATCTAGAGTTCCAAGTGCTAGCTTGAGGGCTCACAAAGGTCAACATCTAACTTTATACATTTCTCTCAAAATGGATGGTGGCTTCTAAATAACTTGACTCTCTAATATGAACTACTCACTGTTGTTTAACCAAGTTTAGTCACATGTATACTTACATTTGCAAATTTTGCTTAGTTTGTAATAAGAAGCTCACAATAGTTAATGCATCTATCTTTAAGACACTGCCTAATTCTCACTCAAACACCTAAGTAACCTCTTGCCCACCTAATGAGACCCTAGAAGCAAAGAATTAGAATGATTTTAGCATTCCAAGCTTTGGAGGGATAAATCACCTTACCAATAAGAACTTCTACCACTTACAATTTGAATGCTCTTTAATTTTATGGCTTTTTGACTATAAAATCTATAAAATGAAATAAAAGTGAAAAAAATTTCTAAGACGAGTGACAACTTAGGAGCTTATAGAGGTATGTACCTAAATTCATTGCTTTGTTAATTATTTTTTCATATAAAATATAGTTAAAGTAAAATTTAAATGTTTAAATCAGACTTTTAGGAGGTTACCAAAACTCAACTTTGAATTCAAAATTACTTAGATAAATTCTAGAGGTTTCTAGGAACATATTATATTTTAAAAATAGATTAAGAAAGTTGAAGAAGATAAGTGATAATGAAGTTTGGTAGTCAAAGGAGTTTGTTTTGAATGAAAAATACTAAAAACATTTAATTCAAGTCAAAATAAAATCTTGTAATCTAGATAAATTTAGAAGTAAATCTCCAAAAGAAAATTAAATAAGAAACTTTGAATGAGGTCTTAAAGTGCAATTTAAAAGAAAAACTTCATCCATGGATCCATTGATAGCTTTTCATAAGAAAGTACAAATCTAAAGTGTCTTAACTTGTTAAAAATAATTTTATGCATGCACTAAAACTTAAGATTTCTAAAATCTAAAAATAACAAGTTCAAATTAAAAGCTCAATATGATAGTTATTGTATAGATAAAAGGACAAATTTGGATGAAGATTGAAAGCATTCATCCAATCCAAATAAACTCATAATCTAGTAACACTCTCAAATGAATATTGAAAAGTGATGGTTGATTTAGAATACAAAAAGTCACATAAGAAGATTTTCAGCTGCTGTACAAGACTGCGAGTTCCCAAACGCTGGGAACGCATTGGGAATGCAGGGAACGCGATGCTGATGTGGTCGAGCAACTTCCACATCAGAAAATACTAAATTTTTATTAATTTTAATTAAATATTAAATATTTTTTAAATATTTTTTAAAATCATTTTGTTTCTCTTTAATACATTCTGAAGTTTTTTGAAAAAAAAAAAAAAAATTTAATTTTTTCAAAATTCAAAAATTCAGACCAGTAGGGGGCTGGTCTGCAGCAGTGGGAACAATTTCGGGGAATACCCCTGAAACGGTCTCCTGGGGGCCCAGAAATCCTCTTACGATAGAAAATGATGGATAAAGTTTGTTAGAACAATTTAGAAATATATACTTCATTTGCTTCTAAATCAAATTTGATTGGAAGGTCCAATTAAAGAGTTTTTTTTAGGGTCGTTGCAAGAAACACTTACTGGTTTTGGCTCAAAATGGCTCAAAATCAATGAGTCCTGTGAGTCCTATGACCCTTTGAAATAAAAAAATTTTAAATTGAAAAAAATATGGATAATTTGAAGAGCAATGAGAATATTATGTCTCTTAAAATTCAGACCTAAGAATTTTTTTCTGTAAATGTTATAGACGATGGAAAATATAATGAAAATAGCTCTTTTTTCACTAATTTGATAAAAATAGTGCAAAAATTCAAAAAATGAAAATGAAAAATCCATTTTTTCTAAAAGTAAAGGCTTTTCTTTTCCAACAAATTTCATCTTTGGAAAAATAAATTCTATTCTCTACACTTGCGCAAAGTCAGCCACTTTGACGACATGTAGAGGTTGAACAGTATAGTATTTTCAAAAAATCTCATCGTGGTTTTGTGTAACTCTAGGTGAGGTCCTTGCATGCCAATTTTCAGCTCAAAATTTGCATTTTGGGGTCAAAAATAGGACTAAAAAACCCCAAAATGGCCAAGGTAGACAGCCAATCGGGGGCAGTTTAAAAATAGTAAAATAATTTTAGAAGAATTGAAAAAACTACACAACATATAAAACTTTTGTGTGCACCTTCGATCCAAATTTCAAGTTGATAGGGAAAACTATGCAAAAGTTATGAGCAAAAAACTACCTGTTGGAGCCTTGGAGGTTAAGGGGACAAAAAATAGGACAAGTGTTTCTTGCAATCACCCTTATCATTTTGGAATAGCCTATATCTTTTTACACCTTGGGCTACTCAAAAGTTAGAATTGAACAACTTTTACTTGAAAATTCAGAATTTTGCCTTCACATCAATAGGACAATCCAAAACTTTCAACATTTATAGTTTACATTGGTTTAAGTAAAAATTTGAACCATTTAAGACTCATCAATTGCATTGACATGTCCATTGCTTGAATTGGAAGGCCAATTGAACATTGCTTAGATATGCAATTTAGGATTCAAAGGCTAAAAGCCTAAATCAATATGAACCTAATTGTGCTTAGTTTTTTTCAAAGATGGAGATAATATACTCATACAAATAGATGCTCATATATGTATTATCATTCTCAATTGCATAAATATTATTCCATAAATTTATTATGAAAGTGAGTACTAATTCATTAACATTCAAAAACCTCAATAAATGTTGGATTTTACAAAGTTTTGAAATTGAGAAGTATGAGAAATGTGGTATTTGTCCCACTAATTAATTAACTTGAGGTGAAAGTAGGATAATGTTGATAGGTTTGAGAAAACACAAGTAAATACTCTCTAAACTATTATGAAACACTATATTCATGAACCTGACAAATCAAAAGAAATTTAATACTAGTGCACGCAACTAGGATTATTAGTGCCTTACTACTTATAAACTCAAATATCTAGAACACTTCATCAATTCACTAGTTGATTACAGAAAGGAAACATTTATTAAGGTAGAATTTCTACAATGCTTTAAAAATGATAGGCATTCCAAACTTTGGTTTTTGCACCATATCAAAAGTTGGGTGATGCCGGTAGTTTGGTGAAACTACGAGTTGAAACCGTTGTAAGACCATGGCCAATACAATTTTGGCTTCCATTAAAGCAAAGTTGTTGCCAATGCAATACTTTGGACCAAGGCCAAATGGTAAAAATGCTTGTGGATGTGAGCATGCACCGGAGACACCATTCTTGAACCTCTCAGGGTTGAAGACCGCAACATCACCTCCCCAATAGTCCCTATCTTGGTGGATTGCGGTAATTGCTACTTCAACAATTATACCCTTTGGAATGAATAGTCCTTTTAGTTGGAGATCTTTTGTTGTTTCCCTTGTTATTGCTGGTATTGTTGTGAAGATTCGCAAGGTTTCATTTATGATCATTCCCACCTAGAGCAATCCAAAATTCCAAATACATGAATCACTTAGACCAAAGAAATCACAAAAATGAGGAAGCAAATGTGGTCATTTTGAAATCTAGAATTACTAAGTTTGGCTATGGTGAAGGATATGTAACATTGAATACATATATACAACATTCAATCCAAGTAGAATCATTGTTTCTAAGATGGTATCAGTTGTATCAAATTGATAGGTGTTGATTTGAAATTTAGTCATAATAACTTGAACATTAATTGCAATATTTGTAGTTTTGATTTTCACTATTGTGCATAATACCAATGCAAATGGGATGTAGGATTACAATCAAGGTTTGATTCTTCCAAAATACATTTGTAGTTTCTAATCATTTTGTGAAATAGAACCATGACCCCTTTGAAGAGTATATTGTATATGTTCTATTCTAGAAAGGTTTATAACACTCAAAGGTGTTTCAAAACAAGTTTGAACAATAAAAATTTAATCTAGAAATATAAGTTTATCCGTTTGAATATCATTTGTTGTTCATCAAATTTTTTGATGATTTACACATTTGATTGAAAAGTGTTGACATTATGGATGTCATGGACATCTTTAATTAAGTTTACGGCATTAACTTTAGGTTTATGCTACCTTTAGCATTAGAAGTTATGATTTGTAACAATCTTGAATGGTTATGAGCAAGGAACGTTGATGAGACATTTAGTCTTGTTAACCCCTTTCCATGCTCCTTGTCTTCAACAATAAACCTATTCAATGTTGTAATTCTATGCAATATTAATAATTACACCATCCTTGATTATAGATCCTCATTTTTTTTTCTTCAATCATTAACTCTACCACATTAACTTTACAAAGTAGGCAAAACAATGGACTCAAATGTGGTTAAATTTATAAAAACTTCTATCCAAAAGATTGGCATTGTGTGTTCAAATACTACTTTCAATCATTGGCTCAAATTTTGCTACATTATTCTAAATCAACATTATAGAGTATAGTTAGTAGACTCAAATTTAGATAAATCTATCAAATCTCTCCATACATGTGTATAGCTACAATAGAGGTGAATACCACAATGTCGTGCACAATGTTCAAATATAAAATTATAGTATAGTTAGTAAAAAATTCAAAACCAGAAGCTCTAAATGAAATAACAAGATAGGTAAGTAGGAAAGAAAGTTACCACTTTAAGCCGTGTCAGTGTACTAGGTTTGCATTCCCCTCCATCACCAAGCACCTCTAAGATTTCTTGTCGGGCACGGTCTTGCCAGTGGGGATTGTTGGCCAACATTAACATAGAAAACACAATGGTGCTTGCCACAGTGTCTTCACCTGCAAAGTAGAAGGGTTTGCAATTGTTGAATACGGATGCCATATTGAATTCTTGTGTTTTCTCATCCCATCTATCTGTTGCCGCGGTCAACATGCGTCCAAGCAAATCCTCCCCGTAAGAGCTTGTTTTCCCTGTAAGTACATCATTCTTTCGTCCCTCCATAGCTTCATGTAAGAGAGCATCAATCTTAGCGTCATACTTGTCCATGTGCTTGTTTGCTTTTGTTGGAATTTTCCTGCTCCATAGTAAAAATATGAGATTGTATAATGCATAATATTTTTGAAAATAAAGGCTTAAATGCCATTTCTACAATATTTTGAAATTGGAAACATTCAATTTAACGAGTTTCATTGAATTTCAATAATGAAAGAAGTCTGGAATGCAAAGATACAAAGGAACTTCACCCTTAAAATTAGGAAGGTTATAGTGTTATGATGAAGGATCAATGATGCAATAAGCTTCATAGCTTTTGAAGATCTACTAATTGAAGTTAGATTTCACATAGCTATTGCAAAGGATATTCAATTGCCATTCTTGAATTTCACTTACAAATAGATATAATTTGTTTATGTTTGAAAAAAAAGGCAACCTTATAAATTATGATTGCTAGTGGAATATTTTAGGTTATGAGAGATTCTATCTTAGATTGCATATTGGATGATTTTGTAAGTTGATGCGGAAGAATTGCAAGCAAGATGATTACAACTCATCATTCTTACCTTTCTTACTTGCGCTTACGAGATTTCCTTCTCTACAAATCTAATTTAAAAGATATGCAAAAAAATTCTTGATTCCTCTTACTTAGTCCAAAACAATGTCACCTTTTGCAATCAACATAATTACCTATAGTTTGGAATGAGCCAAGCCAATGGATTAAACATATTTTTGGCAACTTGGCTTGCAATCTCTTTTTGGAGTTCATAGATTTTCTCTCCCTTGTCACAATCACCACCGAATGCCGTCAACGATATGATTCTTACTGAAATCTTATGCATGTCATGTTGTACATCAATTTCTGCTGAGCCACCACCTTCGGAGACCATCTTTTCCCACTTTTGTATTCCTGTTGTCGTTGCTTCTACCATTGCCTCTACCATGCCCTACAAGTGACCACACCACTATATCCAATGAGAATCTTAAATTACCAATAGATTAATCTTATCAAATTGACTTGATTGCATCCAAATCAAAAATAGATATCTCACTTGAGAATTTACTGTTGCTACTTATAGAAACTTCCAAAAGCTACTTGAAGAGAATTCAAAGAAGAAGAGATTTGGACAATGTGGTTCAAATTTCTTCAAGAAATTTCACACTTTAAAACTCAAAATTGTACTAGACTAAATTTAGAAATAAGTTCTAAATTCTTAGTTAAAACTATGAATTGTGACAACCCCTATAGTTACTATAAAAATAATCATTTATGCCCATTTATTCATTTACATGATAAATTATATAGAAATTAATTTGCATCTTCTTCAATAGTATAAGTAAAGATTTAAGTCCTTACTTGGACTAAAAGCGAGGGTGCTATTTTGTGAGCCTAAGAGTGTGTGCATGTGAGCCTATGAACTTCTAATTTTTCGTGATTTTTAGGACATGGACCTATTACCATGCTTTAGGAGTTTAGGATTTTTCATAGCTAGTAACTCCCTTGTGGGATTTGAAATTTGTGACTTCCAAAACTTTTTTTTTTTTCTAATTTCAATTTTTTTTCAATTTTTTTTCTATTTGTCTATTTTGTTTGCAATACCATCACCCTCCAAGACCCGTGGCTCTCAATATCAAAAATTCCCACGGAGGTATAGGGGCTTAGAGGTCTCAAAACTTTTATTTTCATTTTTTCAATTTTTTTTTCATTTTTTGTGACTATGTCATTAGTTCACTTTTTTTGCAACTTTGTCACCCTTCACACCTTCTCTCAATACCAAGAGATGAATTGGGGTGTGATGGAATCACCAAAAAAAATTCAAAATTTCAAAGTTATTTTTTGGAAGGTATTGAGAGGCCTTTTGGAGATAGTAGGGTTTGAAATTTTAAAATATGTTAACCACACTTCTACAATCATAGGTCCATAGTCATAGGGCTGAAATTTTACTATAAATAGAATTTTTAGCAATGACTTTGCTTTTCTCTCTTTTGGCCTAACAAATTCAAAGTTTTTTTGTTAATGCTTTAGGCTCACAAGGCTCATGCTTTTAGGCTCACAAACTAGTGTCATTTGACTAAAAATAGTTGGCTCATAACCATCTTAATTTAGAGTGCATATGAAAAATTCACATGCTCTTATTCATTTTTAAAAGTTAGGAAAGAAGAGATGTAACTCAATACAAGTTGAAACATCATTTTTGACCCTAAAATGAGCTAGTTATAAATTTCCAAAAATGAAACATCACAAAGTTACAATTTTCCATTCACATCATTTATTGAGAATATTTCTTATTACAACAATATTTATAAAATATGCACCAAAGCAAAATTTAACCAATATGAAAAAACTCATGTGCATGTATCACAAATGCAAAAAATCAACAACACTACATCAATGGTTTTGAGAAATGAATCAATGAATTGATTTTTTCAAAAGAATGTAGGATTTTAGATTTGAACAAAGACATTTCAATTGATGATGTTATGAAAAATATATTTTGATTGAGGTTTTATTTTATGTCATTAGAATTAGTGAAGTCCATTACACATACTAGTCAAAAAAAAACCCCAAATTGAACTCAACAGAAATTCACAAAATAATGATCTAGTCAAAGAAACTTGAAAAACTGATGAGACCAAAATTGAGCATCTTGGTCCTTAAGCCTCTAAATGTCCTAGGAAATCAAAAGTGTTTTCATAGTGTGTAATTCCAATTTGAAGCACTATTACTTTGCATCCAATGTCAGAATTCAATAAACTTATTGGTAAATTTGTGTTCTCTCTTCTAGATTGTGTAGTAAAATTTTTAGATCAATCAAAGATGCATTGATTTTTTAAAACCATTTGAAGTTCGTGGGTTCACTTTGAGTTCACCAAATTGCATTTTGTTGGTTGCAACTTTGGAAGTTTATACCTTCTTCATCCAATGTTCATTTTCAATCATATTTGTTGGGTTGTGTTTCCCTTAAGTGTAGTTATACTTACAAGAAAAAGGGGCCCTAATCAACACAAGATGAAGTGATTTGTATTGATTGTGAAAAAATTGGAATTTCGGGTGTTGATCCAACAATCTATCAAACATAGTCTCAGTAGAATTTAAGACCTCATTTAGGCATCCTAGAATAACTTTTTTCAAAAAAATTTGAACTGGGACTAGGTGGGAAATCAAATCAAGTTTCATCTTCAAAAAACTATTTGACATTTCAAGCCTTCAATCAAATGTTATAGACAAATTTCAAAGATGGATTAGAAAGGACAATTCTTTTGACAATTTAAAACTTTCTCTCTAAAATTTGTTTATAACTCTTGATTGGAGACTTGAAATGTCAAAAAAATTTGTGGAGACAAAACTTGGTGTGATTTTCCACCTTTTCTTAGTTAAATTTATTTGAAAAAATTTGTTCTACTATACCTAAATGAGGCCTGAAATTCTACTTTTAACATAATTTGCTAGTTATGACTTAACTATGAGTGGTTGAGCTCCTACTCATCTTCATTTATGTATCCCATATGTTTTGTTCTACCTCCTACCATCCCACATGTATAAAAAGATTATCATCTCTCCTCACTTGCACCAACCCATGTAACATTCATAGGTCATATGTTCTCTATCCATGGAACTACTTCGAAAATAATGCTAAGTTTTGTAAAAATGAATTACAATTAAGTTTTTAAATTTAAATTTATGATCTCATTTATGTGGTGGTTCAACCTATGTGGTGGTCTATAAATCTAAATTTTTGAATATTAACAATTTGATCAAATCTTGATTGACAATTAAGACAATTGTGTTGATTATTTGTCCAAATCAATATGTCCTAACAAAGTAAATCAATAAACATAATCAACATATATCAATTCATTTTCATGTTGTTTTGGACAATGTTTTTTTTTGTAGTGTTATTGTCATAAGATTTTCACATCAAGAAAGAATGTTTGAGATCAATTCAAAGTTTGAAATCTAGACATTTTTGGATTAAAGTGAACTCTAATGGCTTATTTCTTTTTCATTCAATATCTGTTTTTTGGAAAAAGTTGCACACACTAGTCTAGTTTGTGTGTTTAAAAGTTCATATCAATCGAAGAAGTTAAGAGTGAGTGAGAAGCATTTTAGTAAAAGGAGGATTAATCATCGATGTATTTTTTGCAACTATTTTTTGACATTTCAAATCCATTTTGTAGACACAATGAGCCAATCAAATGATATTTTTTTCACCATTGTCTTTCTATGGTGGCTTTTAAGCACTTTACATTTAAATTTTTTTTCATTTGAGTAGGTTTAAAAGTCAAATTTCACCTCCAAATATATTGCTAGGAAAATTTCAGCATTCATTTCAATTCCAAAACATTATAATCTTGCAATCAAAGTGGTCAAATGACTTTAAATTTGATTCACTTCATCTTCAATACGTACACTACAAGATTGTAGAGTTCAGATTTCCATATTTAAGTGAAAATTAGCCCTATAACACTCCAGAAGCAATGATGTTTCTAAATCCAAAAAGGCCTTGAGCATTTAGGGGTTAGAGGTTAAGGGGCCAGTCAGTAATGGGTTTAGGGTGTAGCAAGTTCTACCTTGAGTGTGTCCTGATGAAAGAAGGGAGCGAGGGTCCGTCTCTCGGTAGCCCATTTCTCTCCAAACAGACTACCCAATCCTGTGCCCAACACTTGCTTGACGATCATGTCTTCGAGGAAGAACCTCTTCAAGAATTTGTGATTGTTCACAAAAATTTCTTTCGCAATCTCCGGGTCTCGCACAACAATTCGCGTGAAGGTAGCCCATTCATAAACAAAATTCTTCCCTGCACAAATGAAGTGTCAGAAGCTTTGGCATTGTCTTCGACACAAAGCATTGTAACTTACGGGGAGAACCGCCGCGGTTTTAATTGCGAGTTAGTCGGTTCAAGCATCTTAGCAATAGATGCTCCCTGAAATTGAAGCAATAAAATTGCTCAAAAGCAGAATATGGATTGAAAATGAAAATCTGCAGTTCATTTCTAGGAGACCTACAATTAGTACTTCGAAGATTCATAGTTTCTTCATCCGATGTTCCAAATCTACTTGCTGAGATGCATTCGAACCCTCTTTCAATTGCCCAAACGACTCAAGAAGAATGAAGGCAGTCTCAAGCTCAATTCAATGTTTTTAAGGGAACAAACCATAGCGTATGAGAAACCGGCACACCGTGTTGGGGACAATCCAAGGCAAACTGACGGACGATAGTGGACGAGAAACTGGAATCCTTACCCAAAAGCGACTGATCACTACCCTAAAACAATCAATCCTTTGAACATTCACAGTTCATTCATCCAGTTCCAGAAACATCGTGCTCAGATGCATTTGAACCTTCATTCACTTGCCAAACAGACCCAAGAAAAGTGAAGGCAAATGAAGCCTTTCTTAATCTCATTTTGATGTTTCTACGGGTGCAAATACCATAGCATAAGAGAAACTTGCATCCATACCGTATTTGGGACAGAACAAAGTATATTGCGGCGTGACAGTGGGCGAGAAATCGGTGTAACTGTCCAGCGGCAGAGCTTCGGGCAACGACTTCACATATTTGCCCATGTCGATGAGATTTCCGACAAGGAATCGAAACGGCGCTGCTTTCACTCCTTGCCGCGCCATCACACGACGCAAGCGCAGCGGCTCCCAAACTCCAATCCACAGCAATTTCAAAACTTTGTAGACAAGCACTGTCGCCACCACCACAGTCACGGCTGTCCATACTTCCACCAGCCTCGCCATGGCCGGAAGGACTACCAAAATGCTCGCGGGTTAGATTGCGAGCAAATTCCCTTGAATTTGCCTCCACCGCTCGCAGGCAGAGAATCTGACAAGTTCTGCAAATCATGCACCAGTGTACTCAGTGGAATCACAGCTGAATTCTCTGCAGTTCTACCACAGTTTCCTCACATTTGAATGTGACCCATCAATTGATTTTGAAATTGAAATCATTCTTGGGACTCAAACTGGAGACTGAGGAGGAGAATCGTAAGACCACAGTAACGAGGTTGTGCTGGAATTCGAAGTATTTTACCTCTTAAGTTTCTCTTAGCGATATGGATTGCCAGTAACTTCGGATAGAAGAGAGTTTATGAGATCAACAACGGGCTTCGATTTCTGCTGTGCGAGTGAGTCTCAGTCAATGCTGGCTCAAGGTCAGTCTAGAAAATTGTTGGTCAAGGAAGTTGTGAAGAATGTTGTCAGTCAAGAAATTCAAGGTTTGCTTTCAGAGGCTTTTGGTAAAAAGAAACAGAATTGTCACTTTAACTTTTGGGCTTGGTTTTTTATCGTACCGCTTGGGAAGAGGACATATTTTGGACAACTGCCTATAATGATTTTATAGGTTGACCTAATGTGGATAACACTTGATGCATTATTCATTGAAAAAGATTCTTGTTTGCATCTTCTCTTTCATTCACCTCTCTTCCTTACTTGCTTAAGGAGAAGTGCCAAAGCTAACCAAAACCATGTGAGTCTATAAAATGAAATGGGTCCAAATGAAAAATCTACAAAGTACAATTGGAGATGTTGCTTGATTGCATTGTCCTTTATTTTTTTCTATAGGACACTAATTTTGAGACAATTTATACACTTGATAGGGTGCTTGAAGCACTAGTTCAATAAAAATGGACCTAAAGTGTGTTTTAAGTGGGTGATGCCCATTTTTATTCCCTTAACATGGTTATTGCAATACTAGATAGTTTTCATGTGTAAAAATTCACAATGTTTATGTAGAATTTATGATTGTTTTAGGTTACAAATACACTTTGTGTTGCCTATCCTACAACTTCTTTGTTCATTTATATTTGTTCATGTTGCAATCTTAGCAATATGCAACAATAAAAATCACGAAGTTCTTTTTGCTATAAGCAATGTCAAGCATTAAAGAAAAATTAGGGTTTTAAGATTCTTGGAACTTTTGGCCTCAATATTAATATTTTGGTAATTGTAGGTGTATGCAAAACCATTTCCATTGTCATCGTTAAGGTTGCTATTGATATTGCAAACCAATTGGAAATAGTCTAGAGGATGTGAGGTATAGGCTAAGTTGGCACTAGGTACACTCATGCTAATCTAATGTGGCACCAACCATGTGTCTAGTTGTTGTATTAATAAAGTCAATGTTGACAATGTAGCATTCCAAGCAATGTGGACAAGAAATGAAAATGAATATCTTGGCATGCAAGACAACCCTATTGTAATATAAACCATTCCTAACAATGTTTTCTGAATTCAACTTAGGGGATAAGCAAATGATGCTACAATACAATATATCATTCTCTCTTCACTTACTCTTATTGGTGACACAATCTTATCAAAATTTGATGTCATTACCTAAAGTTCTTCATTGGTAATGGCCATGTTGGCATTTCCTCCTAATTTTTAGTGCTATATCTATACCATCTAATTGGGGCATTCCTTAGAGCACTTTGATGTCTAGAAAATGGACGATGAATAGAAACAAAAAGTCATTGAAGGCAAAAAAACAAGGTCTTTTCATTCAATTTTTTTTCTAGGAGCAGTTGGGTGGATTTGTATTAGATTTGTAGTGGATTTGTGGCGGTATTGTATGTATTCATGATAGCATTTGCAAATGAAAAATGCTAGTAAGGGAGGAGGTCCATAAAGCACCCATCTAAGAACTAAAATTGAATTTTGGAGAGGAGAAACTTTTTGAATTATTTTTCAGTAAATATTTTTTTGAAAGACAATTGCAATTGGCATTTAACCCGTCATTTCATATTTTTTTGGAGCTTTGTGGAATCAGTTATAAATTCCTGAAGTCAAATGGCATAGGGTTCTAATACTGCCCACCTTCCCAAATGTACACTGTTTGTACAATCATTCCTGTGAAGATGGAAAAGAAACATGTACTGTACAACAGTGTACATTTCGGAAGGTGGGCAGTTTTTGAGCCTGATTGATTTTCGAGCCTCCTCCCTTACAGGCAAATGTATCGTTCTTGAGCAAATTTCGAAGTGCCCGAGGTCTACAAAGTCGTGTCATGAGTATTCCCGGACCAAAATTCGGAACGAGGCAGAAGGCATGTGCCTTCAATATGTTCATGAAAAAAAATTAGAGCACCAAAGTACTGAAATCATAAAAAAGAAAGTATGTATCCACCATTCTCTGGCAAAGCGACTGCATTGAAAGACAAGCATAGTACAATCCACTTGTTCCGTGAAGAATTTTAATTTTCTTAAGAAACAATCTGCCTCAAGAAATTAGCAGGCTACCCATTTGTACATCGTTGATCTGTGCTAGTCGGACACTCGTACGCTTGTAGTCGGCTTTGGTCGTGGAAACGCTGAAGCTTCACGGAGCTCATGGAATCCAGCAATGAAGAATGTGAGGAAGAATGTGCTTCGAGACGAACGCTGACATCAGTGTCGCACAGGCTCGTCTAATGGTATTATATTGGGCATCGGGCACATCCATGGTTTGGTCAGCTACCTCCTAAATGTTGCGTATTCTCAAGCTTGGAGGAGACCAATCCACTGCAAGCTCCTCAATTTTGTATCTGTGCAAGTCCTGTGAATGAAATTTGCACAGTCCCTTCTTCACTTCATTCCTGTACACAGCAATTTTCCCCACATTTTTCCAAGCATTTCTCCACTCGTTCCGACTTCTTGTTCACAGAGCGCACCACACCTGCCCGTCCAGGTCGACGACCCCCTTTTCGCAGTCAAACCTCATGATCTGCACATCGTCTTCCTTTTTCTTGAATTTCATTTTTGTTTCCAACAAGGTGTGGTGATACTCGAGATCATACGGTTACTTCATGCATCGCCAGTATCATTTTCAAAGGAATCAGTTCCAACATTTCTGCACTTCTCTGTCCGCTTCTATGTGCCCAAATGAATCCCGACGCTCCAAGGGTAGACCCTAATTTTGCTCTAATGATGGCAAATGATTTTTCTTTGGCAATGCATGTTATTGTCACTCGTCACACAAGAGGATGGTTCATTCGAGATCACGCATATTAAATCCTAACCAGAAATGGATTTCGAGAATACCCAAAACTTTCCAGCATATTCCTTGCCACATAGTTGATTCCCATCAAAACTGGGGAAAAACTGGGTTTTGAACATCCAAACTCTATTCTGACGCCCAATGTTCGGTCCTCACGGTCAATTTAGGTTAAGACAGATTGACCGAACACAATAAGGTCACATCGACAAAGGAAGGGAATTCAAAGACGAGTTTTGAAAGCATAGGTTATCAGAACACAAGATAGGTAGTTTCCATTGCAAGAAATTGAAAGCAAAAAATAACTCAACCCTGTTAAATAGTCCAAAACTTGTACATAAGACAGGTCGCCTGAGCTGCCGTCTGCAACAGACTCCAGGAGTCCAGGCATAGCCGAAAATCCAATACTTACTTAGGGTGAGATCACTCTTGATGTCTCAGACAGTCTTCCAACTTATTCTCTGAGATCCAAGCCTCAAAACTTGAGAACCCCTTCCAAGCAACCAATGCTCATTCGCTCATGATATATGCAATTCATATTTGAGAGAGAGTTCGGATTTGGCCCACCAGCATCATTTTTCGCTCCAAGTTGTACAATAGCTCCTATGACTTAACTATAAAATAATGCTACCGTTTATGCGGACTCTTCTCTGTTTTTCTTCTTTTTCTTCTTCTTTTCCGTCGTAACTCCATTGACTGCTCCTACCGCAGCTTCCACTGCCGCCTCCACGATGGCCTCGGTCTCCGCTTTCCTCTTTTTCTTTCCTGACTTGGTAACCTCGGGGGTTACAGCAACGGCCACTGCAACAGTAGCCTCGGGAGTGGCAGCAGCTTCCTTGGACTTCTTTTTCTTCTTCGCTAGGGGAGTAGCTTCCGTGGTTGCTACAGCAACAACTGGCTCTGAGACTTCAGCTGCCTCTGAGACTTCAGCTGCTTCCTTCGACTTCTTCTTCTTTTTCTTTTTCTCAGGAGTAGCATCAGTTGAAGGTGTAGCTTCAATGGAGGGAGTTACATCCATAGTCACATCAGCAGCTGTGTTGTAGACCTGAAGATTCATAACAAAAATTAGTGAATTCTGCATGTTTAAAAAGGAAAATAGCAGCATGTCAACTGCATCTTCAAAATTTGGTAGACACAACGTAGCAAATGAGAATTGTCAAGTCACTTTACCTTGGCAGCAGAAAGCAACCCTGGAGTTCCAGATTTCCTGTCCTTGTCATAGGCCTGAATATTTGCCTTGCCCTTCGAACCGGGCGTAACAACAGTTTTGCCGAGGGCCCTACCCTCAAGTTGCCTTAACCTTGCTTCGACCTGATGTGAGCAACCACATGGTCATGATTAAACTGCTAGATGGAAAAAGATGTAAGAAGATGAGGCACTCGACAAGTGCTTCAGTCATATGTTTAAACTAACAGTAGAGGGAGCAACGAAATAGAATCGGCAAGAGAGCATAGTACAACATCGGTGAAGCACAAACCTTAGCACGACTCTCAATACCAATGCTAGCTTCAGAACCCTCTCCTAAGGCATCCATACGGATTGACAGTGCTGATTTCGCTGCAAGAACTCGAGAAATCTTCCCCTTAAATTTGGGTGCAGCTTGTCCTATCAATGAAGCATGATAAATAAGTCCATACTTGGGAGTCTCATGCTTTGTCTTCAATGCCCTAAAAAGTGCCTGCAGGGATTCAGAAGAGGGTCAGCAATATGACTCGCCCACTGCGGCCTCATCGAAATTCATGAGCATCCATGTTAGACGAAACTGACAGAGACGAGAATCACAGAAATAATGGGACGAGAGATTTTAAAGCACCTTTTCAGCACCCAAAATTTGAACGGTACTAGCGGGATGTTTCGCCAAGTTGATGAGACTTCCAGCGTGAGCAATAAGCCGTGCACCCACCAATTCTCCTACCATAATTGTTAGATTTGGTGCAATTGCATTCATACGGCTCCTCAAATAGTCAAACAACTGGCCTCTGTACTCTGAAAGTGCAATGACCTGATCGCACAGGGACTTGATGTTCAACATATCATGATCACTAACTTCTGTACCCATGGAAATAACGGCTGCTTCCTTCATTTCGGCCTCCACCTCCTCTTGCAATATCTGGTAAGACCCACACGTGGAGTAAGCTTACGATACGTCTTTTGACGAGAAATACCATGAAATGATCCTGAAATATTATCTCCGTGCAGAAATTCAATCACCATTGCCATGAAAATATGAAAATAATTTACGAGACAGTTGTATTTGTTTCATAAAACTTCAATGGTCAGTCAAATTTACTCACCCCAGAGAAGTCAAGGTCAGCAGCGTTTGTCCGGCTGCCCATCAGCTTCACTGCTTTAGCGAATTGGACATTATCCTGAACAATCTTTGCAAGCTCGGGAAAGTGCCAACCATACCATTCACGAACCCTCATAGCATAAGTATTAAGCTCCTTATCCAAGTCATCCAAAAGCCCGATCGCTTGCACAATCATAGTGTCCACCTTGTCAGGACTGAACTTGAGTTTGTATCGAGATAAGCTGTGAGACAGTCCGAGACTCATGGGTGCCATGTCATGACCAGCTAGCCCTGAAATGAGCTCTGACAACTGCGACCTCAATCCCCTCATAAGCTCCGACACGGCCGCATTGTTCACACAGTTGATTTCCTGTTCACAAAAGTTCACATAAATCATCTCTGTGATAGGTCTTACTCTTCACAAGTGCTAGTCTCTCTCTAAGACACCTTCGTGTTCCGCAGAGAGAGAATGAAATGCAAAAGCGCAACCTCGGCAGTGCTCTTCACATGTGCTACAGTAGTCTCTCTCTAGAACATCTTACTAACCCACAAAAAGCATCAAAAAGCGCAACTTTCGGAATGCTCTTCATATGAGCAAGTCTTTCTCTTAAACATCGTATTAAGCTAATCAGGATTAAAAGTACAACCCTTCCAGCGTCATAAGGTTTGTAGCCAAGAAACCCAGGGTTTAGGGTTTTTGCTTGATCCACTCACCAGTTTGTCACTGATAGCCTTTCCGAGCTTGGAATCAGCAATAGCCAAAGTCTCGCCCTGACATTGAGCCTTGAGAAACTTGCGAAGACCTTTGGGAAGCTTGCTGTCCACAAGGTGCGACGCCGCGTTAAGAGCATCGGTCGTGTTCTCAAATTTGTCAAAAGCTTTCAACTTGACCATCTGAGAAAAAACCAACACGCCCAGTCAGCAATGAACCTAAACCTTAAACCCTAAACCCTACCCCTCAAAGCGTCCAATTCCAATGATGAGCTTGATTACAAAAAAAAAGGCGCCACGACACATACCTTCCGTGCAAGTTCGGGGCTCTCAAACTCCTTATACAATTCCTGCAACATTAAAAAAGAACCAACACCCATCCCATGGTCAGAACTCCGCATTCTTGAGCGGAAAAACTACAACTTTGAAGCTGCAATACGAAACTTTTCTTACCTCGGAGGCATCGAGCTTGCCCTCGTTCAAAACCTTGAACAAGGCAAACCCCGCAGGGGTCTCAAAGAGCGCCAACATGGTGAATCAGTCGAGTCTAATCAATCTAAACACGGGGTTAGTGTGGGGGACTGATGTTCAGGGTTTGAGGTTGCGAGGCGCCAGACGCGGAGAGAGCGAGAGCCCTTATCGAGCTGCGAAAGGAATTTGCAATTGCGAGGTTTTGGGAATATATCAACTCAGCCGCTTTCTAATTGACGGCGAGTCTGGGCCTGTAGGGAGTTAAGTTAGGGCTTGTCCAAGCAACCAGGCAGCCTCGGTTTCAGGAAGGGCTCCCTTCATCGGGGCCCTTCCAGGCATTGACGGACCAGATGGAAGGGCAAGCTGCTTGGGCCCAGCGGGGTAAATCTCATTTTACTACTAGGGGTTGATAAGGGTTTGGGGTTTATATTTGTGTTAGGTTTTTTTGTATGTTATGGGTCCCCTAGCTAAATTGGGGTCTCTGATTCTGAATCTGAATTCTGAATCTGAAAAAAATAAAAAATAAAAAAAATAAAAAATTTCAGTGTTTTCCTTGAGGGTTTTGATGGTATTATTTAATGTGCTCCCCAAAATTGTATCATGTCACTATTTATTGAATTATTTGAATAAATGAACCAAGCCCACCAAGCCCTTGCATCTGGTTTGCCAATGCCTTGAACGGCCCTGATGAAGGGAGCCCTCCCTTGAACTCGAGGCTGGCTGGAGACAAGAAGGGCTTGTTTTTCAGTTGCACATTGCCTTTACCTAAAGCTTTTACTTTGGATCCAAACTTTTTTCACCACCATGACAATATGGCACCTACCAAAGAGGGTCATTGGGCTACCTTTTGTTTTATTAGCAATTTGGCACTGGACCAAAGGGTGGAAGGAGAAGCTACACAAAATAGTGAAATTAGGTTGTCCCATTCTGGTTTCTTAACTATGTAAATATTTATTGTTATTCTACAAGAGTGTAGTATTTTTGAATTAGGTATTGTTGTAATTGGAACTCATGAACCTCCATGTGTACAAATGGAAATATTTATTGACTTTGACGACTTGTAAAGTAACTTTCTTGATGTAAAGTAACCTAATTGTTAACAAGTTCTTTCAATAATGCATAAGAACATCTACATAGCACTTGCCAAATTTGATATTCCAATAGTTTACCTCAATCTTATAAATCCCCTATCCATTCTCATCAAATCTTCTTCATAAGCAGTCAATCGACCAATCACTAAGTGAAAAATTTACTAAAATTACTAAATTTAGATTTGAAAGGTCATTGTTTGACGTGATAATATTTTGTTAAGCCTAGAGCACTTGTCATCTTAGTTTGTTGTGTGTCAAGACCTTTTGAAGGTCTCAATGTGTATGCATACACATTATGGCCCTCTAAATGCATCAAACATTTCTGTACTTGTAATAAGACAAGTCTTGTAAATAGAATTACTAAAAAGTTGAGGGTATATAATGGATATACATAGCTTAATTCCTAAAAAGAATTGAATACATTTGCCCATTAGGTGTAAGCTACATGTTTTTATGATACAAAGGTGAAGGTGCAAAAGAATTTTTATTGAATTGATTTTTTTTGGTAAACTTACAAAATTCTAATGAGAGCATTGCGTAAATTTTTAGATTTTTTAGATGTTAATATGCAATTTAAGAAAAAAAAATGTATACAATCAAGCAAAAATAATACAAATTTTACATATATTGTCATTGTTTGTAGGTGTGGATTATGTAAAGAAGTTTCAAATCACTTGCCAATTTTTAATTGCATATGCATGTCAACTATGGAGTAGCCATGCTTTTGCTTTTGCAATCATCATCAAGTAAAATGTAGTAAACTGTTTAATACATGATTGGATTTGAAATCACTATCTTTTTATGCTTGCAAAGAGAATGGTATGTATGTACAAGTGTACCTTGATCACATGTGAATCCATTTTCTTTGATTTGTATCCCCTCTCTAGCCCATTAGAGGAAATTTGAGGCCTCCAAAGGGCCGTTTTGGGGTTGTTCCCTGAAATTGTTTCTGAAATTGTTGGCCATTGTCAAGCCAACATTTACCCAAAATTAAATTAAATTTTTTTTGAAATTTTTTTGGGGCTTTGTTTCATATTTTAGGACCCCCAATTTTTTTCAATTTTTTGACGTGGCACTCTCTCAACTATGTAGGATTCCTGTTCACGCAGCAGAAACTGCATTTCTACAGTCTAAGAATCCGCAATCTTCCAATGGTCTCAATTCTCCTCTAATGCCTAAATGCTCAAATTGCATTTTTTGGCAACATAGTAATTTTGGGCAACTCACTACAAATGGAGTTTTTATTTTTTTTCTTTGAAATTTTCATACAATGTGTGCCCAAGGAGTAGCTTTAAGGCTCAACAATTTCATAACTTTTGATAGCATAGATAAAAAGTTATTGCATGATATGTGATTTTCCTTACTTGGTAGGCAGCCTGGGTAGTTGAAAAAACTTCTTCAAAAGTCAATTTTAAAAATTTATAATTTATAATTTATTTTTAGACTTTTATCTATTTGAAAAACTTTAAATCATTCCATTTTGATTTATGAGATGAGAGCTATGGGAGTTTTAGTTTGAGGGTAGTTTGTGGGAAGTTATAGAATCTCTACTCCAAAATAAACTTTGAAGTCCATTATTTTATTCAACTTTTAATATTTTGAAAAATAATAAAAATATTAGGTGAAGATTGTATATTACAACATTACAACCATTGGGATTGGAAATTTTCAATTTCACAAAATAATTATTACTATTTTAGTATTTTGAACCATTTTCTACTTCTTTCTACTTACTAACTTTTTCTACATGTTATACCCAAGGGTGAATGCAAGAAACACTTGTACTATTTGTTGCGTTTCGTTACACCCTATTTTTTTCTTTTTCTTTTAGCCATAACTTTTGTGTTTTAGCTCCAAATTACCTAATACTTATAGGGAAGTTACTCATAGCTATTATATATCTAAAATGAATTTTGGAGATTTTTCAAAAATAATTTATTATTTTTAAATAGCCCCAAAAAATTCTCACAGTACTTGATTTAAGGGTTTTTAGCACCCCGTTTCTCCAAAAAAACGAATTTTGACCTAAAATTTGGAGGGAATGGTCTCCTAGTATACTTATACCTACTGTCCAAAGGAATTCTAAAAATACTTATTTTTAAGTGTTTTAGAAGTCCACAAAGAGAGCTTCATTCTACATTTTTTCTAAAGGTATAAAACATTATTTTGGTGATTTTTTTGGTTAAATCTCATCACCAAAAAGTTTTTTCAAGTTTTGTAATTTTAAGTATTTAAAAAAATAATAATACTATTTTTAACAAATTAAAATGTCACAAGTTGTATTTTCTTCACCGAAACTTTGGACATAGAATTCTCATAGAATTCCGGTGAAAACAATGCAACTTGTGACATTTTAATTTGTTTAAAATATTATTATTTTTTTGAAAAATACATAAAATTACAAAACTTGAAAAAACTTTTTGGTGATGAGATTTAACTAAAAAAAATCACCAAAATAATGTTTTATACCTTTGGAAAACAATGCAGAATGAAGCTCTCTTTGTGGACTTCTACAACACTTAAAAATAAGTATTTTTAGAATTCCTTTAGACAATAGGTATACGTATACTAGGAGACCATGCTCTCCAAATTTTAGGTCAAAATTCGTTTTTTTGGAGAAATGGGGTGCTAAGAACCGTTAAATCAAGTATTATGAGAAATTTTCGGGGCTATTTAAAAATAATAAATTATTTTTGAAAAATCTAAAAAATTCATTTTAGATACATAATATCCATGAGTAGCTTCCCTATTAATTTTGAGTCATTTGGAGCTAAAACACAAAAGTTATGGCTAAAAGAAAAAGAAAAAATTAGGTTGTGACAAAAGGCTTTAAGTAACTCCAAATGATTTGAAATTTCTTAAGCATGTAGCCAACGTGACTAGAAGAATGAATCCAAAGAGTAACAACCATTTTGGACTTTTTTTCATACAAAAGTGAGCCACTGAAGTGCAATTGTCCAAATTTTTGCAAGAACAAAAATTGGATTTTTGACAATTTAAACACTATTATCTTGCTACGTACATGGTGGAAATTTCTGAAATTTTTTCCATATATTCTCAAACTAGTGTACTATAAGATCCTATAGTTACATCTATCTTAAATTGTTGTTTTTTAAGATTTGGGTCTTGTACTAGAAACACTACAAAAAAACAAGGGAATAAATGACTCGTCCATAGAGTCATTGTGGACAGTAGTGACTTCAAAATGACTACAAAATGACTGTTTTGTAACTATTGTTGTCCACAATGACTCTATGGATGAGTCATTTATTCCCTTGTTTTTTTGTAGTGAATGGTAGTTTTGGAGCAGTTTTGGCAAAACATAGTCAAATACATTCAAGGGCTAGATATTAGTTTGATGGTTTGAATTTGAAGTTTTTACTTCTATTGATTAACTTCATTTGACTATGCCTATGCATTGAAAAGATGGCACCGCCTTTTGGTTTGCCACTACAGTAGTTCCCCCTTAATCTCAAAAATTAGAGGCCATTGAATTTTTTTTAAATGCTTCCCTTCCAAAATGTTGTAGATTTCTCAAAAAATCACATGTTGTTGATCTTTGTGAGATTTAATTTGAGCCTTCCAAATACAAATTCAAGATATGGATATGGATATTGTATGAATACAAAATACATATACAATATCATATATTATATATGAAAATCAAATTATTTGATATTCTAAATGCTAGTTTTTGAGAATTTTTGATAAATAAGATATAACTTGCTTTTCAACTAAAAAATGTATTAAAAATTCTTTGAAATATTTGGTTGTGATAATTTTTTTTAATTACATTATAAACGTAGATTACTACAACCACATTTGGTGAAGTCATACCTTAGTACATTAACCCCTAAAGGATTAGTTTACTAAATTTGCTATGCATAGCAATTTTAGGCAAGTATGTATGAATGGAGATTTTTATATTTTTGGCCCAAATTTTAATAGAATATAGGGGCAAGGAATATCTTTCACAAGCACTAAAAATGAAGATATTTGGAAATATGAGTAAAAAGTAATAGCCTAATATATTGCTTCTTTTGTGCATAGGCAATTTGAGTAGATTGGAAAAAATCACTTTTTTCAAAAACATGAATTTGAAATTAGTTTTCTTTGTTTATTTTTGTATAGAAAGCTTTGAATCATTTCATTTTGATCAATGAATCAAAAGTTATGAGGAGTTTTTGTTTGTGAGCACTCATGGGTTTTCTACTCTAAGATAAACTTTGAAGTCCTTTATTTTACTCAATTTTCAATATTTTAAAAAATAAAATAAAATAATAGGATGAAAATTATTTATAAAAACATTGCAACCATTGGAATTGGCATTTTTCAATTCCTTAAAGTAGTATTTAAGAATTTTGTATTTTGAATCATGTGCTACTCTTTTCTACTTACTAATTTTTTCCTATATGCCGTACAACTCCAAATGAATTGAATTTTTTTGAGCATTTAGTAAATTTGAATTGAAAAATGAACTCAAAGAGTAACCACCATTTTTGAAAATTGTGACCTTTTGAAGTGCACAAGGGATTTGTAAGGATAAAAAAATGATTTTTATCAATTCAAATGCTAATATCTTGCAATTTATATAGTGAAAAATTCTAAAAAAATTTCTACACATTTTCAAACCAATTCACTACAAGATCCTATTATTATAAATCTCAAAAAGAAATTTAAAAGAAATTTAAAAGAAATTTGTTATTGGTACTAGATATGGCAATTTTTGACTGTTTTGGGAATAAACATAGTCAAGGAATTTAAGGAGTTAAAAATTTGGACTTATATCAAATTGTAATGGAAAAAACTTTTCGGAATACCCTAATTATAATTATATCCATTGAAGATCTATTATGATATTATTGTGTTTTCTTTTCCTAAGTGATCCGTAGTACGTCTAATTTAAGATTGTATAATTACAATTTTATGAACTAATGTAACTTTTAAAAATATTGGTTTTTGCTTAGTCAAGAAAGCTCAAAATTGACTTTGTGCATTTAGAGGTCAAAGAAAAAGAAATTCAAAAGTGCTAAAGTATTCTATACAATCTTTAAGAAAATTGAAAATCCCCTTCAAAAATGACTTATTACAACGTAGTCAAATTTCTAAATCTTTAACTTTATGTGCTCCATTATTGATTATATATAAATATATAAATACATGTTTCCTATTTCTTATCAAAAATCTATTCTTTTGGAAGCTTAAAATTCTTGAGAGTTCTTGAAGAAAAATGAGAGAAATTTATATGACATATAAATGCATTTTAATTCTTTTTGTATATCACTCCATTTGTATATATGCTAGTCTAGAATAGTGCATTGTAAAACAAAATTTCATGTCATGATTATATATGTAAAATCATCTTGTGAAACATAGTCAAAACATCTAGTATGGAAAAAAAGTTATTTACCATTCAGTCACTTTTGGGGCCCTCCTTCGATGGAGGTGAAAGTCAATAACACTTGAACGTTGCTGTGGATGTTTGGCGTCCTTTGAATGACAAAGAATCTTTCCTTCTTGGCCTGAAATGCAACTTTTCATCCCTAGTATTGAGGTGAAAAAGGAAGATCTTCTACAATATTTTGACTTCCAATGTGTACATTTAGCTTTTTCAAAGTAGGTGATATCACACGGTATCAAAATGCATGATTTCCACGGCCACTGGTCTATCCTTCAAGGGTTAACCCCTAAGTGACGCCAACGCCATTTTTTGGCATTTGGATGACTTTAGGGGGCTAGAAGAAGAGCTAAATAGTAGTTTTTTCATCTATATTTTTTTTAATGCCCTTGCATGTTGAATTACGAAGAGTGTCCAATTAAGTTTTTCGTCTAACTGATGTTTGTTTCCATGTGGTTGAGAAGTAATTACAGAAAACGGATGGTAGAATTTGTTGTTTTAGTGTATTTTGAGAAATTGAGTAAATTTGAACTTTCTCCTTGAAAATGACATATTCTGAATTTGAGCCCATCTAACAAAAATGAAGGTCCTCACTTCTAGTTTCTACTCCAATTGGAATTTTGGAAAAATTCGTTAGATCGAATGTTTTATTACAATTTGAATTTTGGCTACATTTTTAATATCCATTGCAGCTTAGAAATAAGTGTACATAGAAGTTGAGTTTACCCCATAATGTTTGTCACTGTAATGTACACACATGGTGAAATTTTCAGATTTTTTGAGATTCTTTTCTATTTGATATGATTTTTTCTTCACTTTTTTTTCAAAAACTGTCATAAAAATCAATTTTCCTCAAAAAAAAATCTGAAATTTCTGTGAAGTAAGTTATAGAAGACATGTACTTTCATCTTTGAAAAATAAAAATAAAATTTTTCATACATGACTGGTTTGAGAACGGTAACAAATTGAGAGGTCCGTCCTTTAAGGGTTAAGAGTTCAAGAAGGGTTCTGGCTTGCAGCTGAGGCTTGGTCGTCATCGTCGAAATTGCTTATTTGTCATTTGATGGCTCTGGAAATGATATTCGCACGGACCACACTTGGCAATTTCCAATCTCTCCAGCTGCAATTGGCTATGTAGCGCTTCTGCATGTTTTGCAGGTCGCTTTGCATAATTGAGCTCTAATGCTGGCCATTGCTCTTTTGGGAATTTTTGATTGAATTGTCTAGATTGAGAGGGGTGTTCGAGAGGTTTTAGATCCGACCTTCTGACTCAAATTAGGGTTCTAGATTCCCAGCTTGTCAAGTACGGATTCGTTTTATTCGCTTGGGATCACCATTCTTCGCTTGCATGCCACGACGAATTTTGCCCTAACTCGATTGAGAATCGTTTAGTGCATTGCAATCTGACTGAAGGCCCTCGCATTGTGGTCGCAGCATGTTGGGATTGGAGCGACTGCCGATAATTCCAAGAGATTAAGGTGATACTGTGTCCGGTGTCAGTCATGAAGCTGGTAAGCATTCTTATGGTTTAATATTCTTTTTTTCTTCTTGAAGAAATTTGGTGGATACCTCGGGGTTCTAGGATTTTAGGGTTTAGGGTTTAGGGTTTTCAGCAGGTTTTCACTTCTTCAATTGTTTTGCAAATTGCAGACGTCCCTGGGGTGTGGGAAGGACCCTGGCCAGGAGGAATCTGGTCCTGCATGCCACCTGCTGGATTTTGACGAGTCCTGTGTTCTACTCGAGTGTCCCATCGACCTTTCCGCGTTAGCTCTCTTTCACCCCGCACCACTTCCCGAAGAACAGTCTGCCAGTGTCCGGAGCTTCATAGCTGTACGCAAGAGGAAGGGAAATCAGAATGCACTGCTGAGGCCATCTGCGAGGATTCGTCTGAACCATGAAGAGGATGGGAAGGGTAGAGATTGGAAGGATATGAGTTCACTCTTCAAAGAACTGAATGGACAGGTTCTAGTGAAGGGAGAGCCATGGTACAAAGTTTCTGGAATGGAGCTTGTGGATGTGGGACTATTGGATGCTGTTATCATTTCAAATCCCGCTGGCATGCTTGGCCTTCCCTTCTTAACGAAGCACCCTGATTTCTGTGGCAAGGCAAGGATTTGACTTCAACTTCTTGTTGATTGTATGTGGCTTTATAAGCTTAGAGAGGAGATATTAGGGTGAAGGATATTATTTGCGTCATTTCTAGCGTTTGAACTCGTGTAGGAGTGTGATTCTTGAGAGATGTTCAGAGCTCTGAAGAGATCTTTGGTGCGGAAGCCAAAGCGGTTTTGATCAAATTTTTGTCATTATGCATGAATTTCTTATGCGATTTCAAAGTCGGAGGTTGTAGAGTCATTTAAGTGAGAGTAGATTACTCCGTCTCCTCAAAGATCAGGTGGCCGTAGACAGGCAGTCAAGTCATGTTCACGCCTCTTGCTAATTTGTCCAACCAGGTGTATGAATGGGATGAGATTTTTTGGTAATAAGTATAGGACGTGGGATCAGGTCCCGTGTGTGATACTATCGAACCAGGTAGCGTTTTCTATAGACACCATTTTACTTCATGTCTAATACCATTATTTGTGCAGGTCTATGCCACTAAAGCAACTGCTGAGATTGGTAGACTGATGATGGAGGAGTTAGTGTTTCTGCACGCTGACTTTATTCAACACCGTGGAAGGCTAGAAACTGGTGGGCAGAAACCACCTTGGTTAGACCCCTCGTTTCTTTGCACTTTGCCAGTGCATGTGAGGGGTTCGTTACTCGGTCGATGTTTCTCAAATAGGGCAAACTGGCTGCCGCTGTACAGGTTCACAACTCTTTCTCTATTGGAAGTCGAAGGTCGCATTGCAGAAATCAAGTAGTTTCGTTTGCTATTAGCTTTTAAGTTTGCCTTCAACTAAAATCTGGTCGCGTCTTGATCACCTCCATGGGATTGCCTGCGTTACAGTGCACAGGACATTCGAGACTGCTTCGTCCATGTGCAAAAATTGCGGTTTGGTGAAGAGGTCAATATCAATGGCAGTCTGAGAGTCTCGCCCTCGAGCTCTGGTATGGGAATTGGGGCGTCGAATTGGATCATTTCTGGAGCCAGTCAGAGCGTGGGTTATATTGCTACCTCCTTGGAAACTAAGAACCACGCGATGCCACTGGATTTGGCCCCATTGGCAGGATGTCATACTCTCATAATTTCTGATGTTGAATGTTCACCTCAAGCAGAGAATGTCACTCCAAGCAAAGAAGACCGTGTTTCCAAGGCACAAGAAATTCCTGAAATTGGAGTTGAACATGTAGGACCAGTCGGGCAGTCCTCTTCAGGCTTTGGTGTCTCACAACGACCTACACCAAAAAATAGTGGAAGCTTGCCATCGGCTCCCGCCCGGGGTGGCCTATCAAATTCCAGTGTTGGAGCGCCAAAACCGAATACTGGTATCCTGCCGCCTGTTGAGGAAGCTGGTAAGGGAGAGAATGCTGAAGTAAATGTGGCAACTCTAGATTTGGCACCAGAAGTAGTTTCGGCATGCAAGAGAGCAATTGAGGCTCTGAGAAGAGGAGGTTCTGTTCTGTTTCCAATAAGTCCCTGTGGATTGCTGCTGGAGCTTTTAGAAGAGTTGGGAGTTCAGCTTGGAGCTGCTAATCTGAAGTGAGTGTCAATTTTTACCTTTATGGAATTGGTATTCCGTTTATGCAACGTCTTGTGCCATTGACAAGATGTAAATATCTCATTCAAGCTTTCTTCTCAGGTTCCCTTTTTTGTTTATTGGTCTCAGGCACGTCCCTATTCACTATATCTCCACAGCCGCAGCGGAGATGCTGGCCTACTGTAATACTGTTCCTGAGTGGCTATGCAGAACCCGACAAGAGAAGGTGAGTTTTGGTACCAGTCAAACCGTGGGTGGACAAGGTCCTAGATTTACAACGACCTTGATGTACTGTATTCTGATTGATACTCACTGGTGGGCTTCTAGCAATATGTTGAACAATGTCTGGTTATGCATGGTCTCTGTTCCAACAACTGTAAAGACGTATTGAGTAATCAGTTTCACGGTTTTGAACGGGTAGGACAGCTGTATGCAGGGGAGTCCTTGTTTGGCTATGTGAATCTACTGCAGGAGGAACGCCTGCATCATTCGAAATCACTTTCTTCTCCAGAATTGAAGTGAGTTTGTTTGTTTGTCCCTAATTTTTACAGAAGAAAGAGTTTCGAATTGGTAATACCATTCTTGATTGAGGATGGCAATGTCGGCCCAGTGCTGATGCTGATGCATGCACGTTGGATACATCCATCCTTGTTCTGTTAGATTGGTCTCGACCATTCTTACTTATGCGTTTGTACCTGCAGAAAAGTGTCGCAGGAGCCTTGTGTTGTATTTGCAGCACATTTTAGTTTACGTATGGGCCCAGCCGCGCACCTCCTGCATTGTTGGCGTCAGAATCCGCTTTGCTTACTAATTTTGACTGAGGTTGTTCTCTGTATTCTCAACTACATAGATGATTTGTTCAGCTCTTTATTGTCGCTACCTCTTTCCTGTAAGTTTTAATAGGTTATACTTACTACAGTCCTGGAAATAGCAGCAGACTTGTGACATTTATTACTTCTCTGGTATTCGGTAGCAATTTGTGAAACCCTGGCGTCTTGCTATGATTCTAGCTCGATCGACCAACGCATGTTCTTTGGAACGCAGGGAGATTTTGATAAAGAACTTTTACTGGCCCCATATATGCCACTATCAATGCAAGTCCTTGACTTGCCTGCTTCTTTACGACTAAGGTACTGCCTTGTATCTCATTCATCGTTCTTGTTGCCCTAAAAACTTGCAAATTGTTCTGCAGATTGTTCGCAATAAATTTGAGAAAAGCCCTGTTATAGAGACAATCTCCGTGCTTACTAAATATTGGGCAGTGCCTTTAAAGTGCTTGATTTTCTTTGCCTACATTTAATGTGTGAATCATGTCTAGGTATGTTTCATATCTTGTTGTTGCCTGGAAATTGTTAGCTATGATCCTGCTTTCTACCTAATAACACTGAAGATGATTTTGACTTGGGGTGCAAGTGCGACGTAACGGCAGGCTTCTACACTCAAACAATATTCTGTCATTCTTTGGAATATAAGATTTGAACGTCGATGCTGTCTTAATCATGCATGGTGTGATTTGTAGGTCAAAGGAAGTAGCATCAGTGCTGCAGAGCATTCACCCACAAGTTACCCTGGTGAGTATATGTAATTTACACCTATCTTGTCAGCTGTCACTGAACTCTAGTGTACGACTGCTATTGAATGGTTACGTTTTGTGCAACTAACTTCAGATCGGTTCGACTTCAGATCGATATCTGCATATGAGAGTAGTCTTTATAGCACATCTCCTTACCTTGGACCGTCAGTGTGGCTTTTGTGGAGCTGAATTTGCTTTATACCTTTACATGGCTATGTAGTAATCTTCTTTAATTGCAACAGGTTCCTGATTCGTCACGAAGATTACTGGAGGCAGCTGAAAGCGACACAAAAGTTTTACTGGGCTACGAGATTGGTCGATCAGTCCAGGTTCCAAATTTTGAGACTGAACTTGAAGTAGATATGTGTGCAGAATTAGCTCTGCAAGTCCAGCCAAAACTAGTTAAACCCAAAACGGTTGCAGCTGCTCCTTTCCAAGCAGACTTCTGCTTTCGAGACGGTAAACTTTCTCTCCAAACATCTGCTTCATCCCGTCTTTCTTCGGATGACTATAAATGTCGTTGGGGCCAAGTGAACGTTGGAGCGCTTTCAAGAGCTCTACAGGAAAGAGGCATGGGTGACGTTTCTGTCCGTGAGTCTGTAGTTGATGAATCGTCTGCTATGAGTGCACACATCTCTTTTGTGGTGGAAATCCGATCTCCTTCCAGGGCTTGGATAGAACTGGGTCCAAACAGTAGTCACATCAAGGCCAATGAGCCTTCTTTACGGCATCTCATTGCGGATGCTGTCAACAGCGTACTGCAAGTGATGTAAATGTATAAATTGAGATCTGGATAATTTGGCTACAGTTATCGTTATAGGTACTTGAAGAGGATAAGAAATCTTGAAATTGCAATACGTATCCAATTTATTGTGGGTGAAACACGTTACGTAATTTTGTGCATAAGGTGAAGTATCAATGTGACAGTTTTCAGAAGGATTCTGAAACCCACATTGTCATAATAGATACTTGCCAGAGCACTGAGAGTTAATTGTGAAAAATACATTCGGAGGTGTTTCTTACGCTGTGAAGATAACTACATTAAATAGGTTTTTTAAGGGGACCCATACTTATTACTTGGCAGTTCACACTATATAAAAATCTATCTTTGCTATACGTCAATAGTCATTGAAGAGTTTGGGGGTTGTACATCATGTTTCAAACATCTACAGTTTTCCTTGATAAATCCTTTAAATTTTTTGGTCCCCTTAACCCTCATAAGTTTTTAACTATTCTAAAATTGTCATTTTTAGGACAATTACCAAATTTTTAAAAATAAACATTTTTGGTGTAATGTAACCATTGGAATTTCTTAGTGAACTAGTTTGAGAAGGTGTAGTAAAAATTTCAAATTTTTTGGTCATGTAATTTAGATTGCAAGATATTGTTGTTTGAAGTTACAAAAATCCTTACTTTTATCACTTTGAAAATCTGAGTAGTTGCACTTCAAGACACATTTACATGAAAAAATGT
This sequence comes from Thuidium tamariscinum, assembly GCA_947034885.2. Taxonomy (NCBI): domain Eukaryota; kingdom Viridiplantae; phylum Streptophyta; class Bryopsida; order Hypnales; family Thuidiaceae; genus Thuidium; species Thuidium tamariscinum. The sequence goes on along the minus strand of OX344750.2, from coordinate 42,555,002 downwards.
CCAAAATGGGGTTGTTATCATTTGGATTCATTCTTCAATTCGAGTTGATTACATACTAGAAAATTTTCAAATCATTTAGAATTGTACAACATATACAAAAAGAATAGTAAATAGGAAGGACTAGAGAACAATTCAAAAATACTAAATTGCTAACAATTTATTTATTGAATTGAAAAATGCCAATCCAATGGTTGCAATGTTGTATTAAATGATCTATACCCAATGTTTTTATTTCTTTTCAAAAATATTAAGAATTGAATTAAATAAAGGACTTCAAAGTTTATTTTAGATTAGACATTCTATAACTTCCCCCAAACTACTTGCAAACTAAAACTCCTATAACTTTCATTTCATTAACCAAAATGAAATGATTCAAAACTTTCCATGTATATATAAATAAAAAATAATAATTTCAAATTTTTATTTTAAAAAAAAGTGATCATTGAAGAAATTTTTTTGAACTGCCCAAATTACCTGTCAAGCAATAAAAGTCATATATATCATACAATAACTTTTGAACCATGTAGTCAAAAATTGTTGGGCCTTGAAGTTATTCATGGGGCACATGTTGTGTGAAAAGTGCAAAAAACAACAACTAAAAAGATCCCATCTGTAGTGAGCTACCCAAAATTGCTATCAATGTTGCCAAAAAAAAGTAGTTTGGTCCTTTAGGGATTAAAACTCCTATTCAACGTAGTATACATTGCCTATAATTGTTTATCCAATTGTAATCTCCATCTTTGTTAACCCCTCAACGCCCAAAGGGCTCAAAAGTTGCCTCATATAGCTAGCAATCCAATTCAAAGTGTAATAACTTTTGCAACCAATGTCCAAATTCAATAAAACTTGTTGGAAAACTTGGGCATAACATCCTAGTTTGTGTGGTAAAATTTTCAGATGAATCTAAGATGTACAAATATCTTGGGAACCAATCAAAGTTCACAAGTTCACAAGTCAAAGTTCACAAGTTCAATTTGAGTTCACCAAATTGCAGTTGATGTTTGCAACTTTGAGGGCTTGTATTTCCTTCATCCAATGCTTGTTTTCAATAAAATTTGTTGAATTATATTTCTCTAGAAGTCGAATTATTTTGGTCGAATTTTCATAGCAATCCAAGTTATTTTGAATGTTTGGGAGCAATTCAAAGTCCAATACCATACATTTTTGAATTACAATGAACTTTGGTGGCTTGTTTTTTCCTAATACGGTGTCTATTTCTAATAATTCTTTTTGGAAAAGTTGTGCAATCTATTCTAGTTTGTGTGTCTAAAATTTTACATCAATCCAAGAAGTTATGAGTGATAGAGAAGCATTTTAGTAGAAGGTACAATCATTAATGTGTTTTTTCATCCTTTTGTGCTATTTTTTGCTACTTCAAAGTCATTTTGCTAATTCAATGAGTCAATTGAATGAAATTTTTTTTCACCAATGTGTTTGTATGTTGATTTAAAAGCCCTTCTTATTTAAAAGCATGGTCAATTTTGTTAAAATGGTGATACTCCAATAAAATGGCACAACATTCCGTTAAAATGGCACATTTTCTTCCTCTACCACTAAGCCTCTATGTCAAAATGGTACACAAAATATGTCAAAATGACACTTGAAATTTGTCAAAGTGGCACATGGAATATGTCAAAGTGGCACTGGAATTTGTCAAAATGGCACTCGGAATACCGCCATTTTAACGAAATTGACCATAAGCCTTTTCATTTGGATAAGATTAAAAATCAAATTTCACCTCGAAATGTGTTTTTAGGAAAATTTTAACATCTTTTTTCAACATGAAAACATTATAATCTTGCAATTCATGTAGCCAAATAACTCCAAATTTGATTCACATCATTTACAACATGCACACTACAAGATTAATTGCATGGTTAAGATTTTCATACCTTAGTGACATGTACATTTATAAGGCTTGAAAAGGAAGAATGTTTTTAAACCTAAATTGGCCTTAGGCCTTGAGGGGTTAAATGGTAGAATCTCAATAGGTTGCACTTTTTGCATGATCCCATTGAAACCTAAGATTAATATATTCTAGCCCTATTTTCCAAGGCTTTGTACATTTAAATGTCATAAATTATGCACTTTGAAAATATGCCAATTTCATTAAATATGAATGTAAGGTCTTATCATAATTATACTTAAAAATAGAATGTCACAAACTTTCAATCTCTTGATATTGAAGTGCATTGAGCTCTTAAAACTAAGACTAGTGTAAATGTGTTTGAAGTTTCACTTTGGGCCTTGGTAATGATATCAAATTCTTATATCATATTTTACCATTCTAAAGAATATGAGGATCCAACCTATTCATTTGTTCTCATCACTACTAACTAGACACGTGTATGCAGCTTCAATCACCTAGTGGGCTCTCATAATCGGTTGTTGACTTTTCAACGCTAAGGTGGCATTGTCCTATTCACAATGATGGTAAGGTCAACAACTAGTTATAATGGATATTTTGTTAAAATGGCAGTATGCCACAAACTTGGCATTTTCAAATTTAGACCATGCATTCTAAAATATATACCTCTCCTAGATTTCAAGACATTCAAGTCTGAAATCTATACTTGTCTTAGAAAATGAATGAAAAAATGGCATAGGAATATCGCCATTTTAACGAAATATCTATTTTATGTATTAGATAACCTATTTGCCGCTAAAACGGCTTATCAATAATCTAATATATACCGTCTTCTTAGTGAGCTCCAAAGTCGCCTCCTCTCAATGTGACTTCACAAGAGCACTTGTATGTCAAATGTCAAATTAAAAACTTCAATTATGTACTTCATGTAAAAATAGAGTTGAAAGACTAACTTCAAATCTCTTTTATAGTAAGTATTAGCACCCTCTTGATTCAACATTATAAACGTTCAATCCATAAGTGATATTGTTGTGTTTCGTTTTGTGATCTTGAACAATTCTAGTTCGAATTTGTCCAGTTACAAATTTAAAAAGATTTGTACGGAGTACTAAGGGAGAAACACCCATTTCCGTCCCTGTACCTATTCTTGGTCCCAAGAGTGTCACTAAATCTGTCCATGAGCATCCATTAAAGTGTCTGACAAGTGTTTAACTCTAATTTGCTGACGCAGCTGTAAGACACATGTATAATTTTCATTCACTGACAACTGATTTCAGTAGAGTTCAGTTGAGGGTACACCTATAGGACGGTTCCAGTGGTTTAGGGAGCCAACTCTTTGAAAATTTGTAGAAATTACATACTGATTCCGAATTTTTTTTTTTTTGAATATTCATGATTTTCTCTCGCTAATACTAGAAAAATATCAGTTTTAGAAAAAGATGCCTCCAATTCCTTATTCGGACGGTTTTGGGTGTTTCCACTGTACTTATCAAAACTTGGTCATTTTGTTTAGAGCAAATTCCCCAAAGCTCAAAAGACGCCCCAGGCATTTTGGGTTAAAAATGAAGAGTCAGTGACTCAGTGTTGGAAACTCCGTCCTCGAAGTCATCGTGCACATGTTGAAGGCCACGCAGTTTCTCTCCTCGTTGACTTCATTCAATTTACTTATCCATTGATGGCAAGGAATTTTCTGAGGACCTACAGCCTCTAAAAACTTATTTTATGCGACTCAGTCGGTTTACGCAGGGACTCTCGCCGCTGAAAGCGAGTCCGGTTTTTCGGGTTCGTCACGCGTCTGAGTGACCCTTGCGTTTCACAGAAACTCAAGCACACGAGGCCGGAAGAATTTCAGTCGTCGAAGACGCACTGCTTTCCACTCACAAAACGGAACACAATCCTGCAAAGTTGGACAAATTGAAGACCAACTCTGGTCAATTGCATCTGTGTCCTGAGATTTCTTCTGTAAACAGTTGTGGCGAATGTGCTCGACAAAGTTTTCTAGATTCTTTTCTTTTCTTCCACAAATGAAAAGATTTTTCCTTGCAAAGCAGGGAACAGTAGAGACAAACCAGAAGTCTTCGTGCCTGACAAAGTTCAGCCGACGAGTTCTTGAAGTACGTCACAAGAATTCACCACATGGAATTCTCACGCATGGAGAAGAGGAAGTAGTTCGAAGCGATTCCTTCCCAGTCCATTCTTTCTCATATAAATTCAGCAGCAGACAGCTTTTGTGATTCATAATTAGAAAACTTGTGGTATCCTTGATTCCTTGCTATGCTCGTTCGATTTTTCTGCAACAATAGATCTGAGCTGCTGAACTGCTATCTGAGTACGTAGTGAAATCTTCCTTCGCGGGTTCGACATGGCCTCACAGGCACCGGATGTGCCACTCGAAAAGTAACAAACTTTCTGTCTCAGCAATTCATCTGCGCCATAGTTAGCAATTGGGTGCTCCACAGATATAAACATGCTGAAAACTTCTAATCTTTCCGACGTACCTTCTGTACTTCTTCGATCCTGGAATTGAACTTCTTTGATCTATGGTGCTGGACTGAAAGCGGTTCCTTTGGATTTGGGTGGAATGCAGCTGGTGGTCCAAGGCCACGGTGGCAGTGGTGACTGGGAGCAACAAGGGGCTGGGGCAGGGAATCGTGCTGGAGCTCGCGAGACGAGGCATGACGGTGGTCGCCACGGCCAGGAACGCCGCGCTCGGAAGGGACGCCGTGGACGCCGCGCGGCACGCGGAACCCGCGCTGGCGGACCTCCTTCACTTCCACCCACTGGACGTCACCGACGATCAGAGCGTCGCGCAGTTGGCCGCGTGGTTGCGCACCACGTTCGGCGGAATCGACATCCTCGTAAGAAACCGTGCAGCATGCATAGATCCTCCATAGAGCTCTACCCGGGAACTCATTACAGCAATGCTCCGGAGTCAAATTCACCAAGTTCTGAGAACTTTCTTTCATTGCAACTGCAACTATCATGAGCAGAATTAAGTTAGTGGGTTGGTTGAATTAAATTGGGTTATGGTGGGGATACATATGTTTTTTACATCTATATATATGATGTATATATGTAACTATACGTATGTATGTGTGGACATGCATCTCTGCGGACAGATCAACAACGCGGGGGTGTCGAAGCGGAGGCTGGAGGTGTACGAGGACGCGGCGGAGACGATGGCGGTGAATTTCTGGGGCGCCCGACGCGTGACGGAGGCGCTGCTGCCGTTGCTGCGAGCGTCGCCGGCGGGGGCGCGCATTGTCATGATCTCCTCGCAAACGAGCCTGATGAAGGTATTGAACAAAAAGACGAACACTTCCACCTCCTCTACCTAACTGAAGCTCTCAGTCTGCGTGTTCTCCTCCAGCCCTTGGAAGAAGGATCAAGTTTGCGTGCAGGAAGAAACTCGTGTTCGAGGGCATCGAAGGCTCGGGGAGGAACATTTTGGATCTAGTTTCAATTGATAATTAGTCCCAAATGATCAATTGTTCTCGGCAAGTCATTTGATGTGATTAAATCAATCCAGCCAACAACGGAAGAAATCCTATCATAATCAAGGTTTAATTCTTCCGCAAGGGTCTTGATAATTAGTTACCAAGGATTCTCGAATTGCCCCTAATTCAGGAGCGTTTCTTAGAAGACAAGTAGCTATCCAAAAGCTGTGTCAAAGTGCTGGGCATCCAAAGTGCTTCCATTTCTTTCTTTCTTTTGAAATTCTCTAAACTGTTCTGTGGCGTGGAAACCTTCTAGTAATTTTTATAGCAGCGTTTATCCAACCAGTTGCATTCAGTAGCACCCTCGACCTTAACCCCTGTACAAAGCCAGGAACATTAACCATGCATGCTCGATGTGATGCGTATGAACAGCACTTTGCTTCCCATGACTACGTGAAAACAATGGTGCACAACGCAGTGCAGCATCAAGATGTAAGCGTGGTGGATTCCGTGTCGACCAAGTACTTGGACGACGTGAGAGACGGACGGGCAATTGAAGAAAACTGGTCTGCGCCTCACCATTACAAGGAATCCAAGTTGTGTTTGAACACGTACACTCGCATTTTGGCAGCGAAGTTGGCAGACAGACGCGAAGGGCAACGTGTGCTGGTAAACGCACTGTGCCCAGGCCTGATGGAAACTGACATGACGAAGGCAGCATTTGCAAACTCGGATCCAGCTGTGAAAGAGTATTACGTGAGCACGTACGGGATGCTCACACCCGCTGAGGCGGCTATGGCTCCGGTGTGGCTTGCGCTTCTACCCATTTATGACTGTCCTTCCGGCCAGTTTTTCATCAAGCATCAGCCAAGCAACACATTTTGAAGAATCATCAACTTAGTTTGCAACAACCCCGTTTTCAAACTGTTGCAGCAACTCCTTAGTGTGAACTCTGATTTCAGCTACGAATTAAGGTGGGTACACCTAAAAGCGCCACTTTTTGGTACTGCACCTAGTAAGTATTACTGGTCTGATCAAATTTTCATATAGTCTTCTTGGCAAGTGAAAGCACATTCCAATGCACCAAAAAATGCAGCATTTGGATACAGTATGCAAAAGTTATTAAGGTTCAAAGTCTGTTTCTAAAAGCGCTCCAGCCAAATAGGTACACAATGGAATTCAAAAATGTACAGCAACTATAGATGACACTTTTAGGTGAGGTGCAATTTTAGGTATACCCACCTTACAGTAGTGCCTCAAATGCTTACATTGAGCATTCATATTCCAACAGGTAGGAGAGGGATGGAGATAGAATTACCCATTGTCAATGGTGAGCTCAATGGTGAGCCACTATGGAGGTGCCAATAGTATCACATTGCACCTCAACATGGTGGCTTACTTGGAGTGGAAATGTTTGTATTAGGTGATTGAAAGATTGAAATAATATGCATTCATTGCATGACAATGTAATCATTGTTGGGTCATTGCAAGAAACACTTGTCCTATTTTTTGTCACATGTTTGGTGTTGATCAGTTTTTTGGCCATTAGTTTTTTGTATTTTGGCTCCAAATAATTCAAAATTCTTAGACAAGGTACCTATAACTAATATACGCATTGTAAAAAAATTGTTTTACTATTTAATAATAGCCTCCAATATGATGTCACAGTGTCACACTTGTCATTTGTTTTTGTTTTTTTAACAAAGTAGTACCCAAAGAAACGAATTTGGAGGTGACATTTGGCTGAGATAGTCTTGAAGTATACTTTTAGCTATTTCTCAATGTATTTTTTAAAATAACTATTTATATATTAAGTAGAAGTCAACAAAATTTGCCTAATTTTGCGTGCATTTTGAAACATGTAAAAAATTATTTTACTAGTTTTCTTAGAGCCAAAATGAATCTCTATAAAGTTATGGCATATAGAAATTTTTTATTTTATTTATTAAAAAATTTCCCTATTTTTTATTAATTAAAACCTTGATGTATTAATTTTCTTGATATTTGGCACTTTTCTAGTTATCCTACCTAGAGATTTTTTTTACACATTTCTTGTAATGGTTACCTTCATTTTAAAGGTATATACATTCGCCATATTTTTAAATTTAAGAAAATTTATTTTCCTAATTTTAAGTTACTCTTGAGAAATTCATGAGTACTATGGCAAAACACAACAAATAGTACAAATATTTCAGTCTTGCAATCACCCTATTTGAAGGATATATTCTTTATTTGAGGTCTTAGAATGATGTGTTCAAGTAGGTATTGTAGCATTTGTTCAACTCAATTAAACCATAATAGGATCAAAGAAGGTAGGGAGAGCCTCTCTCCTAATTTCTATAATGAGAAATTATATGATTTTTGCTTTGATTGCATGTAATATTCTCCAATCTTTTTTATATTGTAGTCATTGTTACAAAAACATATTTTGAAGAGGTGTTTATGAAAACGCCCTAGTTTGTTGCTTTCTACCTTTTGTCTTGAAAAATCAAATTGATATCATATATATCTCTGATCTCATTATTTGGACTAGTAAGAATGGTTCAAAGATTTTTGTTCAAAGAATTTTGTGTAGGTATCAATGCTTTTCCAATTGTATCAATATCTATGTAGACATTATTGAATCATAGATTTAATGTAGAATTGGATTCATGTAGAATTGAGTGGCAATTGAAAAATAGTTTTCAACGGTTATGCTTACTTTAATGTAAAAAAGACCCACCACACATAGAAGAAGTGAGTAAGAGTCTACATGACTATTACAATGACACTTTACGTTAAGCATAAAATTGACTATTATCATCTTGGTTCTACTTTATTTTGCAATGCATACTATTTTTGAGCACTCTAGCCACACAAGGTCTATTCTAAAATCCATATATTTACCACATCCCCCAAGCATTTCATTTCATACAAGGAATTGTACTATAAATTGTATGGGACTAAATTGGGGTGTAGAAAATGCATGATTATGAAAGACTTTAAGCCTCAAAGAATTAATGGAGCTCATTCACAAATGCAATTATATAACATCTAATAACTTGCATAAATTAGACACATATTGTAGTTAAATGAGATTTTTTATCCTCTTCAAGTAGAGCTCATCTACTTGCAAAGACTTCTAATGTATATGTAGGCACTCTTAGTTGACAAGATATCTCTAAGTTATATATTTTAACAAGATTTTATTTTTACATAATTGATATTAATTTTTAGAACATACTCTATACTCATCTTATTGGAAATGAGGGGTAGTTTTCACATTTCTATAGCATATTCACATCATGTTTAGAAACATATCCAGTTCTAGGTTAGTGGGCTTTATAGCACTTGTCAAATTATTAATCTTTAAATGACTAAAGATATTCTTCAAATGAAATTTTGGAAAATTTAAACAACAACTTTCTCTTTACAATATTTTCAAATCATCATATTCAACACGTGAAGCTTGATTTACAACATTCTAAATTTCTAATAAATATTGCAGCAGTTCAAAAATATAATTTATATGTCATAATAAGAAGCTAAAAAATATATATTATGTATAAAAAAATAACTAACTTTATTTTATTGGATAGATTGTTAACTATACAAAACTCCTCGAACCATTTTCAACCAATAAATGAGATGAAAGATGCCAAGATCACAGGGGATACTTCCTGCATTTTAGCAACCCACATGCGGCGGAATATTGGGTGGATTCAATTCATTTTGGATAATATTTATAAGTATTTTTAAAAAATTACATATAAAGTAGGGGACATGAAAAGTGGCAAGTCCATTATAAGTAATGTAGCGGGTAATGTAGGCACTAGAAGAAAAACACTGAAATCCCTGTTTATTTCAACGCAGTACGTCAAGTAGATTGTATTGAGACTGCGTTGCTGAAAACGTAGGAAAACCCTGAAAACGCTAAAAAAAACATAGAAAAACATTGAAAATGCGTTTTTTGGTGTTTTTTGGTGTTTTTTCCGCGTTTTCAGCAACGCGGCCTCAATACAATTTACATGACGTGCTGCGCTGAAATTAACAGGGATTTCTTCTAGTGAGGTAGCTAAAAAATATGGTCCATTAATTTTTAGGTACATGTAATGTAGGGTTTGTTTGTACTACATCAAAATTATAGTATAGTACTATGTCGGACTTATAGGATAGTACTTATATGTCAGAGTTTCAAGATGAAATTCCAAATCAATGGATGAAAGTGTGATTTCACAAACTTAGAGTTTTAGAGTAGCCGTTGTGTGTTTTGAGTTCTGCTTGTCGAAGGTGTACTTGTGTGTTTTGAGTTCTAAGTTACTACTCATTAGAGGCATGTGTGCGTGCAATGTGCAAGGTGCTTTTGAATTAGAAGTTTGGAGACCTACACGTGCTCGGGGTTGGAGGAAATTGTACGAGGTTTAAGGGCAAATTTTGCGAGCTTTGTATTTTTGTAGTCAATTGACTTTGGCTTTGTATTTTTGAACACATTCTTCATATAGCTTGAGTACAACTTTCAATTCTTATGTTTTGTATTTGACTCATTCATGCTAATTGGTGTTTTGAAATTGAATCTTTTTTTCTATGAACTTTTTTCTTGTCGATTTTACTTTTTCATTAGTTTTTTATTTAGATTTTTTACTTACAAAAAATATAGGCTAAAAAAAATTGCATTGACCTACATATTATAAGTAATGATATGGATGATTATATAAGAAATTGTTTTGCGTTAGGTAATGATAGGGGTCCTCTTAATGTTACTTAGGAGGTAAATAGGCCCTCACAAAATACCCCTCCGCTGCATGTAGGTCCCCCAAATGTAGTGAGAGTGTCCCCCTATGGCCAAGATTTCATTTCAAATGCAAACAAAAAAGTCATAGAAAAGAAAAATAAGATCAACTTTATAAAAATCTCATTTACAAGATCTTTAGTTCCAATCACTATAGTATCAAAAAAATTTGGAGAATATTAAATGCAAGAATCATTGCAAGAAACACTTAATGTTTTTGTCTCAAAATGGCCTTAATACTATTGTATTATGACTTTTTGAATAATTTTTTTAAAAATGAAATAAAATATGGATAATTTATAAATCACTCCAAGTAGTATGTGAGTGAAAATTCTAACCTAAAAAAAAATATCTTTAAAATTTATACTCAATCAAAGAGTGATGAAAAATGCAAAAAAATAGTTACTTTGGAATTTGACTTTCAAGAAATAATATAAAATATCAAAAAAAAATTCAAAAAATCCATTTTTTCTAATTTAAGATGTTTCTTCTTAACCATATGCATTTTCAAGAAGAAAAAAAATTGTGGCTTCCACACATGCACAAATGTAGTGCACTTTGAATACATATTGAAGGTGGATATTTTGCAACAAATTTTTTTTTCATTTGTGGAAGAAAAGAAAAGAGACTTAGAAAACTTCGTCATTTGCCAAGCACATTGGCAACAGATACAGGAGAAATCTCAGGAAACTGAATGATGCAATTGACTAGAGTTGATTCTCAATTTGTCTGGAAACTTTGCAGGATTGTGTTCCCTTTTAGGAGTGGAAAGTAATGCAACTATCTTCGTCGGTTGAATTTCTTCCGGCCTCGTGTGCTTGGCTTTCAGCTCTCGACGACGTCGAAGACTGTATTTTCGACGCAGCAAAATGTGCCCCAAATGTGCTTGAGTTTCTGTGAATCGCAAGGGTTAGACGCGTGACGAACCGAAAAACCGGAGTCGCTTTCAGCGGAGAGATTCCCTGCAAGATTCTCATATGCGTAAACCGAGTGAGTCACATAAAATTAGTTTTTTGAGGCTTCAAAAAATACTTTGCCATCAATGGATTAAGGTAGGTACACCCAAAAGCGCCACTTTCTCATACTGAGCCTAGTTCCTCCTATTAATGAGTTTAAATTTTTATGTAGTCTTGTTGGCAAGTGAAAGCATGTTCCAACGCACCAAAGAACGCACGATTTGGATACCGTATGCAAAAGTTATTAACAGTCAAAGTCTGTTTCTGAAAGCGCCATCTACAGTCTGTGAACATGACTGATTTCGGAAATGTATGTGCATTGTAGATGGCGCTTTTGGGAACAGGGCGCTTTTGGGTGTACCCACCTTAGTAAATTGAATGAAGTCGAACGAGGAGAGAAACTGTGTTGACTTCAGCATGCGCCCGATGACTTCAATTCTAGAACGGAGATTTCACTTCATCTTTAACCCCTAAACGACGGGCGGGTCACCAAGGAGGAACAGCGAGCTGTGAACAGAGACCAGTTTCGCAAAGACTAAAGGCGAAAGTCACTATTTTGGCTAGAATTTAGCCAGCGACTCAAATTTTGAGCTAGGTAATGGAACCTTCGTGGCATGCACAGAGAATCTAATCTTCTATAAAGTTATGAGTACATTAATGCAAGCTAATCTCTGCATTACATCATGGCACACAATCTTAGGTTTGATACTGGAAAAAAATTGGATGAAAAGCTTTGTTTTTCCATTTTGTAGCTTGTTTTGGAGTCCTTCATCAACCAAAAAACGGCGCCCACGTCATTTAAGGGTTAACCCTAAATGCCTAGAGCCTATTTTGAGCTTCTTGGAGCTTACTCAAAACTGTGTACAGGCCCAAGTTTTGATAAGACTTATCAATTTCTTTTAATTTTGTAACTAAACAAATTTAGGGTGGATTTAACTCAGGGCTAAATATGGCAAATTTTGTTAAAATAGCAGTATTCCATTAATTTGACACTTTTGATAGTTCAAATTGTGCGGTCTGAAATCTACACCTGTCATAGATTTTTGAAATCTATATGTGTTGTGGATTTCTGAAAATCTATACCTATCATAGATATCAATTTTTAGTTCAAACTACACGGTCTGAAAAATGGCATTTGGAATACCGCCATTTTAACGAAATTGGCCATAAATGCAGGATTTTTATTTTTTGCAAATAAACTTTTCTGCAAATTCTGAATTCATATTGGCAATCAGAGACTCGAAATTGACTGAGAGAAGTCTAGGATATACCCTAGCCACGGCTCAAAATAGGGGGCTTCTTTTCACTTTTATCCTGGATAATCCAAAATTTACCTTCATTGGACCACCTTCGATGGTAGGATTTTATGATCACATACGATTTTCGTCCTGCGATTTTATGATCACGTTCGGGAAGAAAAGTTTTGACCATTTGCAGATGACACGTGTAGTCTAGTAAGGTAGATGTTAACTCCGCCGAAAAGGTTATTTAGTTTGCTCCATTTCATTTCTCACGAGCACTTGCTACAATTACCATCTCTTGATATTACCATTCTGTAGCAGTCCTTCTCAATGAGGTAAAATCCAAACCCTCAACTAAAGTAAGTTTTTTTTTTTTTTTAAACAAATGGACCAAATTCCTTTGAAAAGGAAAACAGTACATCGAACCAGAGGCAGTGAGGCACAAGGCCTCGGCGGAGAGCATTTTTCTTAAAAAGTTTTTAGGCCGAAGCAAATTCTACAATGGGAAATTTCGTTAAAATGGCGCCATTTCGTTAAATTGGCGCTTTTGAGCAGTTTAGACTGTGCGGTCTGGACCGTTTTTTCTATCCTAGGATCTACACCTGTACTAGATTTTGGAAATCTACAACTCTCCTAGATTTCTGAAATCTATACCAATCCTAGATTTTTTAGATTGTTTGGTCTAATATCTATGCTTGTCATAGATTTCAGAAATCTAAAAGTGTCCTAGATATTAGCAATGTATACTTGTCCTAGATGTCAAGGTGTGAAAATGGCATGTGGAATACCGCCATTTTAACGGAATTCCCCATTACAACTCAAAGTAAGTTTCATACAAGGGTTTTTTTAGGCAATTAAATATCCAATTTCCTCCCCAAAACAAAAATAGCTAGCTTCAAACTTACAAAAAAATGAGGTTAAATGTGTTAGAAAATGCTAAACTATAATTGTGGCCCTCTACAATGTTGCCAAAATACTTCCAAAACCTCATTTTATCCATCACGCATTCACGCAAAATCAATACATGAAAAAATTGCATACAAAAATTGCATATTCAAATTGTTTACTCACAATCAGCCTCCTTCAATTGAAGCCCCCTAATTTAAGGAGTGAAACAACTTGAAAACCTTCTTGAAAGGAAGGCCACATAACTATTGGTTCCAAAACCAAAAAACAACCTGGCTTCACGTAACTAAAATCCTTCAAGCATCATGGCCAAGTACGTGGACGATATGGAAGTACATGCAGTCTTCAAGAAAAAGAAAATCTGGATGCAGCATATGGCTGTGAAAACGATCCTGCTTTCCTGTGGAATACGATCTGATAGCCCATTGCAACTGCAATATTTGAGGGTCAGAAGCCAGTGCATGGAATATAAAAAGAATTGGGAGCTCATGTATTCAACGTTCGGAAACCATGGACTGGGACACAAGGCTGCAACTCCAGGGGAGACGGTGCTTATCAAACAGATTATATGGTACATAGTCGGATGCAGCTAAAACTACAATAATAATGCACCTCACAATCCCCCTTGCATAACGAACTACAATTCATGATTCATAGAAATAGGTTTTGCTAGACCATGTGGAATTTTAAAGAATTAGAGAACTAGCCAAACTGTAAGTGGAAAACATGATAAGGAGGAACACAGTCGCCACGCCGCTCAGAGCTGATGGATGTGGTGCATTACTTGCTGCCGAACCTGAAGGAGGTGCGAGTGTGCCCGTGCCCTGCGTCCCAAAGAAGCCGCAGTGTGAGGGAAAACGAAGTGTGCCACAGACGTTCAGTTACAATGGCGTTATAATGACGGAATTTCAAAACACTATTTGGAAGTTCTCAAGGCGGCGCCATGAAACGAAAACTTGTATTAGTCCTACTTTTAAGAGCTCTTTCAGTTGAAGGTCACAATCTTGAAGCCCCGAAATCATGGTGCCCAGCGTACTTTGAGATAAACCTGAAGCCGTAGCTAACTCGAACCCTCACAACACATGGGATCTTGGTAATACAGTTATTAACTCCCAGAAGTTTGAAACTGAAGAGAGGCCGTCGTGAGTACTCACCACAGGTGTAACTTTCACTTTCTGGCCACCTTGAAGGCAATGGCCAGGAATATTGCACACGAAGTAAAGCGTGGTATCCGTTGATTTGATCGTGTACTGTCCAGAAAAGCAACCCAACAGTGCAACATTAGCTCACCACTGCGATAAGTTCACAAATTAATCTTCCTCCATCTCGGCACTGGTGTAAGGAGAAAGTTCGGGTGTCAGATTCTATTCGACGGAAGACTCGAGGAAATTCTCGATCGAATCAACACATGAATTTGGAGCCCACAATCATACAATGAGGAAACGGTTCGAAAGTGAATTCTTACAGTAGTTGGAAATCCATCTGGAACTTGGACTGCTCCTGTGAAGTCGCATTGAGTGAAGGCGACCTCGGTGCTCACCAGGAAGACGGTGTGTGAGCCCAATGGGTAATCGAAAGCTGCAGGCACATGTCCAGCCAATAGCGATGAGAACGAATGAACAGGTTGGATTCTCGTGCAGTATTCCTCAGAATGGAAAAATTCGTTACAAGAATTTGTAACTTTAGCAAAACCCAAATGTAAGAGTCAGTCCTACTTTCAAGAGCTGAGTGCACTTCAATATCGAAAGATTGGCATTTTGCGACATTCTATTTGAAAGCACACGACTGGACCTTCTGTTCAGTGGCGTTGGCCTATTCAGAGTGTGAAGATTCTGACATTCAAATGCACAAAGCCCTAAAGAAAGAGGACTGGAATATGTTGATCTTAGATTCCCGAGGGGTCATGTGGAGAGTGTCATCTGTTGAGATTCTGCCATTTAACGCAGATGGAGATTGTGATTGTATTAACGGTTATGGACAATGCATACCAATTATCTTCGAAGCGGAAGAAATACCTATTGGATGCATTCTCACAGTTAAGTCTCGAAGCTCCTTACATGAAGGATTGAACGGTATGCTGCAGTACAACCTAGAACTTTTGAACAGTAAAAATGTGGCTAGCTACAGATATGCATAAAATCCGAAACCATCGAATGAAGAAAACTTCTGATGATTGCCAAGGATCTGTGCAAAAGACGCTTACTCAGTATGTCACCCGCGGTTACTTTCACGGAACTGGCCCACTGTTGATAAGCGCCCTCCAGCAACGTAGGCTTCAGCAGTCCACCCACCGTGTTCGTCCAAGTGTAACCGTTACCAGATTCTACGAAACCTGCTCCCACAGTGTAATTGGCGCACTGCACGTGACTGATGAGAACCATCACCACCAGTACGAGCACGACCTGGGCAAGGATGGGGCGGCGTGACCAAGTGGTCACGTCTAACCTCGAAATCATCTTCTGAATATTTCGTGTACGTACTGCAATGGAGAGAACAAATAATACAGTGTGAGTTTAATACAATGCTACATACGCAATATCGAGATATTCAATTCAGTTTGCAATGACATTAACTACCGAAAAGTTCGTTTCTGAGTGTTACACTAGTTCAGAAACCCTAACAGGTAATAGTCATAGCCAGACTATGAAATGACATTGCTTACATGCCCTATACAATGGCGCAAGCGACCCTTGAGCTTTAAATCGAGTACGTAGAAAGAGTGTCTGCAAGAACATGTACCAGGCATTAAACAACTTGAATACCTGAAGACGTGCCAGAGGAAGGATCTTCAAGGTAGAAGTTAGAGAGATCGCTGCCGATTCCTAGCAATAATATTTCAGCATTGCATTGCAGACCAGAAGAAAACTTTATTACGGTCCCAGAAATGTTAGTACACCTAGAGAACCAACAACGGAGTCGATGATTTCAGATGCCTAAACATGTTTTTAAAATGCAACAAAATGCAAGTATATTCAGAGTTCCATAACCACTACGTCTTGCCAATGCCCGGAGTAAGGATCGCAACAGCACCAATCGCTAGTGCAAAGCTCTCAAACTTCTGATCCTCGAAAACGACGGAGCCCAGCCACGGAAAGATGAAGTTCAGAGGAAGTCGAAAGTTAACATTTAGTCAAGAATGGTTCCGAACTTACATGAGAGAGATCGACGTCTTCTACGAAATCAGGAGCACTGGGGGCAGAGCAGGGCCACAGTACGTAGGTCTATCACTCAAGACAAACGACTCCCTTCTCCAGCTCCGCACTGTATACTTCGACTTGAAGTCCTAGATCTACCCGCAGTATTTACTAGGCAAGCGAGATCCCACAATCGTTCGGGAAAGCTGCCATGCCAGTCAGTAGTACTGGTACGCAGGCTTCAATGTTGTTCGTCCTTTGCCACTTGTTTCTGAACACCTTCAGCAGCGAATATTTCCGTCAAGTGGAACGCAGAGATCTGCCTGACCAGCGCATTTCCGCCGGACTCCGCTGTGAGAATAGCAAAGGGTCGCACTATATATGTCGTCAGCAATCGTACATCAGTTCCTTGAAACACCCCCTTCCCCCCGAATCTGGGCCACGGATTCCTCTCATTGGCTGCTGGTGCTCGATCCGCATTTGCAGGCAAAAGTGGATCCTCAGTGCGCTAGCTAAATGGAGATGCGCTTGTCTATTTTCCTGACCTCTTGTGACTTGGGGTCTTTAGGGTGCATCAACGCACTCGTTCTGGGACGTTGCATGGTTTAAATAGTTGCGGTTTCATGGGATCCCCGGAGAAACTCGTCCAAAAACAAACCCTAGGAAATGACGTTCGCTGGCGGACGATGATGGACGGAGTTCTCGATCGTCGATCGATCCCTGGTATCGAATTTTTCGGTGACTGAAGTTGGTGGAACGTGAGATCCTGAGGCCCATTGAAGCTAAGGTCTGGTGGAGGATTCGCAGTCACGTCTGACATGCGGACTGCCATGGTTGGAATCTCTGGAAATAGATCTCATCTGCATGCGGGCATCCTTCACCAACTGCTGCAGGCAGCCATGAACGGCAAGATTGAGTGTCGACGTTCATGCATTTAACCAGTTTCCATTTCCATCGACAAGGAGCGCCATTAGTTTCATGCTGATGTACTGTCTATCCTACATTTTCTTGGACCGGTTGTCTGGAGTGTACTCTCGGAGTCTCGGCTAGGTAAGAATATAAAGAAGATTCTCTAAAATGATCAGTTTTTCCCTAAAATTTTTAACTCGATTTGGAAATTCTAAGTTTGAATCGGCTAACTTGTAACTAAATGTTGGTACTCCCCATTCATTATCTAGCATGCTCAAATATTGGTTTTAGAAGTCGTAGAAATGGCAACAAAGCCTAACGTTTAATTGCGTAGTCAGGTGAAGTTAATTTTTGGTCTCTTGATATGGATGCTTTTACATTTCCTTGTATTACAATCTACTACAAAATTATTTAATGCCAAGCATTTGATGCTAAGGTTCAATTTATCAAATGTAGAAATAAGAGGTCTTTACTTTTTGAAGGTTTGATTGGTTGAAATCAAGGTCTGTACACTAAGACAAACTTAAGTTGTATATATACACACTTGGAAATGATCTACATGACTAATTTCATACAATAGTTAAAAAAATTTGCACCAATGGGTGATTGCAAGAAACACTTGTCCTTTTTTTTGTCCTCTTGACCTTCAACGGGTACTTTATTGCTCATAACTTTTGCATCTTTTCTTTTTTTGGCTTGAAATTTGGATTGAAGGTGTACACAAAAGTTTTAGATGTTGAATAATTTTTTCAAAATTTTTAAAATTAATTTATTATTTTAAAACTACCTCCGATTGGATGTCTACGGTCTACCTTGGTCATTTTGAAGGTTTTAGTCCTATTTTTTACTCAAAAATTCAAATTTGAAGTCACAAATTAAACAAATTGGAGGTCTACTAACATTATAAGGGTTGAAGACAAGTTTTTATGAAAATAGTAATATGTCTGTTGTGCACATAGGGTGAAAGTAACCTTCCTTTGCACAAAGGCTATGAAGAGGGAAATGTTTGCCTAAAGGAATTTTTTGTTGCAATGTAAGCACAATTTGGTTTAGAAAAATGGATTTTCTTAAAGAATTTTTAAATTTTTTTTTGAATTACTAAAAATGAAAAGGTCCACAAACCCCTTTTCTGCTATTTTCTGCTCCCAATGACCTCAGTAGTACTTTGTAGCACTCTATAGTATTGCATAGTACTACATAGTATTTAATCGATAGCCCAGATTTGCAGGCGCCCGAAATCAATGGCTGACATTCACAAGTGTAGTGAAGATGCGTAGTATTGGTAGAATCGCACGAGACTACCAGTCCTACACCCAAAAATTGTATTCTTGAGACAAAAACATAATGGATTTCTTGCAATGACCCCAATTCAAAAATCAAATAATGCCTCTATATGGGTATCCAAAAAACTTGTCTTTGTTACAATTTCAATGCATGTCAATGCATCAAACAAATTCATTTCTAAAATATATTAAAATATGACTTCACCAAATGTGGTTTTTATTGTCTATAGTTATAATGCATCAAGAAAAAAAGTACTTTAGAACCAAATAATCTTAAGAAATTTTGTCGAATTTTAATTGAAAAAATTAATTGTGTCCTGTGCACCTAAAACCCTCAAAGATAAGCATTTGGAATATTAAAAAAAAATTGTTTTAATATCACTTTTGGATATACCTTACATTTTTGTTTTAATATATAAAATAATTGATTTTATCAATAAAAAATTTATAGATTGTACACTAAGATGTTTGCAAATCCCAAAATTTAGCAATTTTTCTCAAAGTGAATGCAAGAAACACTTGTACTATCTGTTGCGTTTGGCTGATTTCTTCGGAAGCTTTTTAAAATTAGAAAAATAATTTTTAAAACCTTTAAAAATATGACTAATGTAAGGACCTTCAAGATGAAGAGAACCACTAAAGGAACTTTGTTAAGAAAATCTCTAAGTAGGAGAACTTGAAAAGTGTCAATTGTCAAACCCTTAAGAAAATACATGTTTTGATGTTTTAATTAGTAGAATAATTTTAATTTTTTTTAAAATTAAATTAAAAAATTTCATTTGCAACAACTTCATGGAGATGGTTATTAATCAAAAAAATCACCAAAATCATTTTTTACATGTTTCCAAAAAAATGTAGAAGGAAGCTCACTTTGTAGACTTATACACCACATAAAAATAACTTCTTTTGATATCCTTTTTCTAAAAAGATACAAGTCTACTAGAAGACCATTTCCTCCAAATTTGAGCTCAAAATCATTAAGAAAAAGGTACTCAATAGTACTAAAAACCTCCAAATTAGCATTTGTGACATTCAGTCACTAGTACTATTTTAATAGTAAATCATTTTTGAAAATTATGAAAAAAATTATTTAAGGTGCATAATAGTCATGAGTACCTTTTCTATAAATTTCAAGTCATTTAAAGTTAAAATGCAAAAATTATGGCCAAAAAATAGATCAGCACATGCCATGTTACACAAAATAGTACAAGTGTTTCTTGCATTCACCCCTCATCTCTATTAATAAATATAAAATTTCTTTTAAAAATTAAAAAAGATTCTTTACAAATACACATCTTGAATAAATTCATTGGTCAGGAGTACAAGAATTTTTTTAAATTTTAGGATCTTTTTACTTTCAAAATGAACAAAATAAACAAATTTTCGGGATTTAAACAAAAGTATTATAATTATGTATCCTTCTTTGAACTTTATCATCTCCAAAAGATAACTTCTAAATAGAAAACAATAAGGCTTGAAGAAGAAAACTTCCCAATCTTTGGCCCTCGGTGATTTCATGAAACACTTATACTATTTTTTGTCACATGCCTTCAGCTAATTAGTTTTTTGGCCATAATTTTTGTGTCTTGTCTCCAAATTACTCCAAATGTATAAACAAGGTACTTGTGACTAATATTTATCTTACCTAATTTTTAAAAATATTTTAAAAATATTTTATTATCCAAAAAAAGCCCCCAATTATATATCATACTTGCCAATTTGGATTTTTTTAGTACTATTGAGTATTCAAATCAATGAATTTAAAGCTAAAAATTTGAGGAGACGGTCTTCTAATAGACTTGTAGATATTCTATGAAGGATTTTCAAAAATAAATAATTATATGTTGTGTAGAAGTCTACAAACTAAGCCTCTTTCTACTTGCATTTTGAAACATGTAAAAAAAATTTGAGTGGTTTCTTTGGTGGATGACCATCTCAATAAAGTTTTTTCAAGACAAGAAGTTGTTATTTTTATTTTTAAATATTTTTACTATTTCTTAATAATTAATACATCAAAATATCTATTTTCTTAAGATTTGGCACTTTTCTAGTTCTCATACTTAAAGAATTTTTTTATAATTTTCCTTCAATGGTTACCTTTATCTTACAAGTGTATACATTGGCCATTTTTTTTCAAAATTTCAAAAATTATTTTTCTAATTTTAAAGTACTTCAAAAAAAAAGGCATTCATAAATGCAATAAAAACACAACAAAATTTGTAAGTGTTTTGTGCAATCCCACCCCCCTTCCTTTAGGTGTAAACAAGTCATGAAACTCCTTTCAACTAATACAAATGCCTAAAAATTTTTGAAATGTCATTTGACTTAGTTGTAATTTAGATAACTTTTCTTTGATGTGAAGCCATCATTTAAAATGCCAATTTCATTAAATTAGTTGGATTCCAATACTTTAAAACCTTTCAAACACTTGCTCTAAAATGTAAATCTACACCAATTTCTAATTTTAGACTTATATGTACAAACAAGTTTCAATTTTGGCATCGCAATTATACTATTTTAAGCCATCTTTAATAAAATTGGCATCACCACCATATAGTCATGCAAATTTTAGCAACAACATAAATGCATGAGGATAGCTCAAAGTTAGCTTATGAGCCTTGAATCCCTACTTGAACCTAGTTTTAGATACATACCTACAACTATTTGAAGGTGTTTAATTATAACATTGGAACCTATAAAATAGTTACATTACAATATAGAAAGACTCTATAACATAAGTATCTATAAAATAAACATTTATAAACACTAGAAGTGCCTATAAAATAAATCTTAAGCTCATAGGCTCAAACATAGAGTCTATGTGCACATACTTACACTCCTTGAAATTTTAGTTTTGAAAAAAAAAAAAATCTTCTATAAAGGTTGTGACATCTATAATCAACTATAGAAGTAGATTTTAGATCTTCAAATCTATATATAGTGCAAACTTAATTTTTCACATTTTTCACATTTTGGTACATATAGTGAGATGAAGTATCTTCTTTAATTTTTTATAACACCATAACTATTTGAAAGAAAAACAAACTAATAATGAAATGTTCCAAAATGCCAAAAAGATGGTAATGAAGTAAACAAAAATTTGTAATCCCTAAACTAGGACTTGATCATATAGATAAACATTTTGAAAAGTGCCAATTTCTTGAAATTTTTCCATTCTAATGAAAATATGTAGGATGGATGAATAAGGTTGTTTTATTCACTATATTTCATTGTTATGATTTATTAATGGTTCACATTGACATAATTATATTAAACTTCATTGGATCAATTGCTCAACCAAGTAAGTAATAAACACATCAAGCTCTATAATTGCCAAATGTAAGTGTCCCTTGGATTTTAAAAGTAGGAAAAGTTATTTGGGGTGGTTGTAGTTGCTTTTAAGGTAGCCAATCCATTTCCGATCCCCCACCCATTTCCAATCAACATGTTGTTCCTTTTCGTGAAGTTGTGGTGCAATTCCCGAAGCAATCACTAGAAGAAAACTACATTGTATTTGACAAAAATTGTGTTGAAACTGTGTTGCATTCAACATAACGCATGGAGTGGATTGTGTTGAAGTCCTGCTTTGTCATGCGAAAATTTTCATTCTAACACAAAATCTGTGTTTTCCTTGTTCAATTTTGTGTTGACACATTGCAACGCAGAACTTTGCGTTATGAAGGGAGAACTTAACACAATCTACTCCACACGTTACGTTGAACGCAAAGTAGTCCCAATGCAATCTTTGTTAAGTAAAATGTAGGTTTGGCAAGTTTAACGCAATTTTTGGCATGAATAGTGTAGTTTTCTTCTAGTGAATTGTGGCACATTAGGATTGGTTGAAAGGCTCTCATAAATGCAATGAGCCCTTGATTGATTTTGCAATCAGTCTACAGTTAGAAATAGTAAGGTCTATATTACCATTATAGATCAAGAAGAATCTTCTACTAAAAAAATTCATAGTAATTACATTTTGTGTAATAAAATTTTAAATAAATATACTATCCTTCCAAACTCTATTTCTGTATGTGGGAAAAATTTTGTAATGAAAAAACTAGACTCTAACTATGCATAATTGCTTAAGTGATTGGAAATAGGTCAGCTACCTTAAATGAGCCATTTGAGTGACCCCAAAATTAATACAAGTGGCATAGGTGGGGGGGGGGGGGGGCATAATATGTCATTCTACATATTGATGTACATTTTTGAAAAATTTATACTTCTCAAATCTCTTTTCAAGATCATCCCCTTGAAAAACTTTTTAAAAAATTACAAAACAATCTATTAAATTATTTGTGAATACCCCGCAAAGTTGGAATTGAGATGTGGCACCAAATCATCCCAACCTATAAATGTTCACAATAAATATTTTCAAATATCTAATATCTACCTTTGTATTAAGTTCAACTTTTAGAAAAATGTAATTTTAACACATTCCTCTTTATTTTGAACATTAAGGATGGGAAACCTTAGTTGAGAATTCTTCAACAAGAATGTCACTACTTAGTGTGGAAATAGGTAATTAAGCCATATGAACAAGTATAAACTATCGCCTAATTTGTTGAAGGCAAGTCTACAACCAACCTCATGTAATCTACATTGAATTTTTTACCAAATAAAGAGAATATTCATTAGTCATTTTTTGCCAAACTATTGTACTTTTGAATTTCCAATCACCTTTGTAACTCTAGGTTTTTAGTTTACTTTCAGTCAATTAGCAATCTGTTGTGTTTATCAAAAGTCAAAATTCAAATGTTAGTGTGTCTATTTTAAAGAATTTTTTATTAGACTTACAATAAAAGCAAATAATAATGCCAAGTTCTAATTGCATACCAATTTACCATTCAAAACTTAATTTATTTCTTGTGCCAAATTTGTTGAGGATGTTTTATTGCGGTACACTACAAGAGCCTATGACATTCATCATATACATATGTCAAGGAAAATTATGACTAAATTATGTAAACACACCTAGAAGCAATATTAATTTCCATTCTCTAACATCTTAAAAACGACCTTGAATTAACACTTCTAAGATTCAAAAACACCACAACTTTTCAAATGCAAATAATGAGAAGTGTGGAGTTTTTTGAAGCAAGCGTTGAAAGTTGAGACATTTCCTACTTCAAGGGTGTTCATACTAGAGTTAAGTATAGGCTACTTCTTTGAAAATTTGTAAATTATTTCTAAAGTGTTGAAAAATTACAAAACCACTTAAGGTAGGAGGTCCATAAAGTGACCATCTAAGCACTGAAACTGAATTTCGAAGAGGGAAAGCATCTTGAAATATTTTACAGTAAATTTTATTTGAAAGATAAGAGGAAATGACATCTAATCCAAGTTGTTTCATGTTTTTTTGGAGCTTTGTGGAATTAATTATGAAATTTTGAAGCTGAAATGCCATAGGCTCTAAAAGCAACCACTTCCTAGAATGTACACAGTTTGTACATTTTGGTACATTAAAGAAAACAAAATGTATCTCTATGTCATATTCAATTCAAAATGCCCTATTGGAGTTTTAGTCTGCTACCTTAGATTGCATTTCTCTTGAGATTGCCAACACTCTCATCAAATTTACATGGTCATTCAACCTTTGAGATGGTGTAACAAAAGAAGTATTATTTTATAGTATTTCTTCCTTACAATTTAAGCTTCTTGTAGTATCTTTCTTTGCATCACTTCCTTTGCACCTAGAAAAAAAAGCCAACCATGAACATTATCAAACCACCCATCTCCAACTAGAAAACCATATCCAACCCTTAGATGTAGGTATTTCTAACCAAGAATGAAACATATTTCCAACCAAAGCTTGGAATGTATTTTTTACTTAATTTTCAGATTGGGACTATTAGATTCATTACACATGGCCCAAAGTAGTGTACAAGAAAGTATATAGCATTCAATCACCCTCAAAGAGATTGCCTTTCCGTCCCTGAAGGCCCTCATCCATCAAAAACATCCAAATGGGGAATTAAAGTGTAATAAAAAAGATTTCTTTTGCTATTAATTGTACTCTAGTTTTCTATTGCAACCCTGGCACTAGATAACTAAGTAAACTTCACCATCTGATAATTTTGACATGTGTAACACACATTAGTAATTATTGATTTTGGTGTGAAATATTCTACACCAATTCATACAAATGAAATGATGTGAATATTCCACATCATTCTATCAAACCAAAGGGAGGCTAGAGTGTTGCTACAGAATATTCTGTAGTTCTTGAATGGTTAGAATTGGAAGTCTATATACATTGGTTATGGGTTTAGGCCAACTTCCAGCTTTTAAAATGGAATTCAAGGAAAAAAAATCACAAAAAAGTTGACAATCTGTTTGATTTCTATCTTCTTGCATGGCAAAAATTTTACATTGCCTTAACCTGCTCCAGAAATGTGCAAGAAACGCTCAAGTGGTCGACTATGAATGGTGGCGCCGTCCAGCTTTGAGATTATGAACCTGGACCAAAGCCGCGAAACGTAAGAGCACCCAGTTGACTCCGGAAACCCTAAAAACGAACACCAGAGCACGACTCTAAAATAAGGCGTTTACAGATGCCGCAGAGAGCGGGCCAGCGAACGAGAGCGAGCGCACTCCCATTGCCAGAGACAGACAGACAGATAGAGCGTACTGATGATTCTTCCAGCGCGCTTGCTGGCCAGTGAGCACGATTGGCAGGAAGGCAGGGCAGTCCCACCCTAAAAGTTAGCCAAAACCGGCGGCCCTCTCGGAAGGAAATTTGATTGAATTTATCCCCTCCCGTCTGCCCCTCCGCCGAACGCTCGACACCCTCCGTTGCCCCCAAACCCTAGCTAGCTAAGCTGGACCTACACTTCCGCTCCCCTCCAGGCACTTGCGAAGCTCCCTCGTCAATTTCAAGGCGAACAAGCAAACCATCTCTAGCTCGCGCTCGTGGAAGCCGAGCATCATATCGGAATCCCCCTAATCCAGGCACCCCACCGAAAATGATGCTTGACAGCAGGTGCGACGGAGGTGCGAGTTCTGCGCTGCTAAGTTACTTTTTTTCTTCCGCGCTACGGACTCCGGCTTTCTCTCTCGCTTTCGTTTCCCTCTCGCAACGCGTACGAACGAACTTCATTCAAAAGCATTGGCAGCCTTTGGCACGTTCTGGTTCAGCTTGGAAGAAATGTAAGGTAACAGGTTCATACAGTGGAAACACCCAAAACCGTCCAAATAAGAAATTCAGCATAGTTGGAGGCAATGTTTTCTAAAAATGATATTTTTCTAGTATTAGCGAGTGATAATCATGAATATTAAAAAAAAAATAGATTTTTCAGATACAATAAGGGTAGTCACGGCTCTTCCTCCTTGCCAAACTTTGCCACCGTTTTTCATCGTGGCAACTGCAAGTTGGATCTTGCGAGACGGCATGCGACGGAATATTCTTCGACGGCAAAGACTTCACCACGTCGCTTATTCTACTCCAGAGGTGAATAAGCGATGTGAAGAATCGTTACCGAGTGAAGTTGTTACCGGAAGCCGATCGCACGGTCGGAGTTGCCGATCTCGCACGATTCCGATTCTACATGCTCACCGCACTCGAAAGGGGTGTCACAGCTCCTTCATGCTAATCGACTTTTGATTGAATCCTATTTTCCCTCATTCTTCTGCAAAATCTGGGTGCTCGAAGGAGCCGTGACTACCCCTAGTATGAAATTTCTGCAAATTTTCAAAGTGTTGGTTCCCTAGACTTGTGGAACCATCCTATAGGTGCCCCCCAAATTGAACCCTGCGAAAATCAGCACTTAGCCAACCAAATTTTCCTATGTGTCCTTCAGTTGTGTCAGCAAATTACAATCATACATGTGGCGAATACATTAAGGGAAGTCTAGTGACGCATTTGGGTGAATCTATAGTCCACTACAAGAAACAGGTGCGGAAATGGGTGTTTTGCCCTTAAATTGACCATCTAAGGGTTGGACCTGAATTTTAGGGATGTGAAACATCCTGAAGTATTTTTTAGCAAATTTTCTATGCAAGGCAAGAGAAATTGACTTCTAATCCTAGTCATTTCATATTTTTCAGAGCATTGTAGAATTAGTTATAAAATTTTGAAATTGAAATGGTATAGAGCTCTAAAATCACCCACCTCTTGGAATGTATAGCATTTGTACATTGCCAAAGGCCATGAAAAAAAACATGTGCAAATAGTGTGCATTTTAGGAAGTGGGACATTTATGAGCTTGAGTGATTTATGAACCTATTACTTTATGTGAAAAATGTTGAAAGGAAAGGAAATTCAACTAATTCAAATGTAAATAAAATATGACTTCATTCAAGCAATAGTAGACACCAATTTGAATAGAGTATCTTTAATTTTGTTGATCATTGTTTTTCATTGGGTCTTGCTATCAAGTGAAATAAGATTCCAACAGACTTTAGTACCACATGAATGGGATAAGCTATAAATTTGCAAAAATAAGATTATCTTTTACCTTAGAGCATTGGGCTTGTCATCATGAAAATCATCGTATTTTGTATTGTGAGAATCATTTGCTTACAAAAAATCCAAAAGTAGTCATTGGAAGTCAAACTATTGTGCAAGACCTCCATATGAAATTCCAAGGATGAACATATGCATTTTTGTTCTATATAGAAGGATACATCCATTGGACATTGAATGTCTACAATGATAATGATATCATCTGGGGATTCAAGGTCAAGAAAGGGTCATTTGGAGGTTGTTCCCTTTGCAATTCCCCACACTATCCAAGAACTACAAATCAACTCTCATAGCCTAGTTTTTTGAATTTTTAAAAAAATTAGTTAATTTTTTTTCAAAAATTTTCAAAAAATATTGAAAAATTGAAATAATAATAATATTAATCATACTACTAAAATCATAACTCCCTCTCTAATGTCACAAACGCTACCATTAATACTAGGGGCTGGTGCTTGGTATGCTATGCATTCACTGTATCACATACTAATAAAAAAATTATATATTTGAATAGAATGCATGATATTAATTTCAATAATTCATTAAAATAATTATTATAAGTATTTTATAAGAATGTTTTCAATCATGAATATATGAAAATCTTATTGTCACACAATGTGATATTACAGAAAGGAGTAGTAATTTGCAATCACTTTTGTAATATCACTTTTTACAAAGAGTGATATTATAAAAATAATGTAGTTGTTGCAATGAAGGTGATATTAAAGAGGATCCACAAGAAGATATAATAGAGGTAGCAAATCCATTGGTTTTCTTGGCTTAATGCTTTTTTGCGCTTCAATGATTTAGTGCTTTTGTGAGATTTGAGCTTTCATGATGTCAACTTCCTAAATTCTAACGATGATTGCATACCATAGCAAGCACCAACCGCTAGCAATTTTCAAAAATAATAATTGATTTAATTAATATTTGACATGGTAGAGTTGCAACCACGTCAAACTGTTGATAAAGCACTATTCTTAGAATTTCCACAATTTGGGAACTTGCAGTCTTGTAATGGCTTCAAATCTCTTTTAATGTATAGAGTTAAGTGTACTAAAAAACAACATGAAGCTCTTATGGACTTGTATGTTTTAATTGTGTACATTGATTGTAATCAATATACATCTATTTTTTGATAAAGCTTTTTGATCCAAATGTAGATATTGCATTTGGAGTAGTATTGATTATAGGTGTACATGTTTCATATGTTGCAAGAAATTTACAAAATTTAGGTCACTATTATCTTTGAAAGAAGGAATGTACCTTCATTCAATTAAACTCAATTAGTTTCTTATACTAACCCTAAAAGGATAAGTACTATGACAAAGTAATGGCTACTACAAAATTGTCAAATTTGTAGATGAATAGGTGCATTCTTTGTTCCTAAGTTTTTTCTTGAAATTAATCATTATACATTTCTTGGTCACCTAGGCATTTTAAGTTAATCTAGAAAGCAAACCCAAGGTCTTTCCATTTTTGAAAATTTTACAAACATTTGTTTAAAAATATTATATAGAAAGTTGTTTTGAATCAATGTGTAAACAAAATCCACAAATTATGAATTTTAGATTGTATATGTATAGTTGAATATATTATTGCTATTGATAATGTTTGAATATATTATATGACACTTGAATTTGATAAACTCATAACTTTCAATGCAATTTTACATCTAAAAGTGAAGTCAATCAAAATTTTATGTATTTCTATTTTCACAATTTTTTTGAAATGTACATCCTAGTTATGGCATATCTAATTATTTATGGCATCATAAAGTAGTCTTATTGATACTTCTTTTTAAGAAAGGACATGCCTCTAATTTGCTATTGATTGTTACTAATGAAAATTGAATATGAATTTGAATCAACTTGAATTAAGCTTGTTTGTCAATTTGAATACATAGATCCCACATGTCAAAATTTTGTCTTTATTTATGCTTAATTCTAATTATATTATTATAAGGCATAAGTTTATTGAAGATTATTCAATGAACACCTTTTCCAAAGGTAGATAGTTTAGATTACTATTAGTGTCTCTTGTTTTATGTAGATTCTATCGTTATAGTAGTCTATACATGAAATTTAAAGCTCAATTTTTTCACAAATGAAAAGCTCAAAGTAAAATTTATACAAATTTTTGAAAATAATCTATACAAAATTCATAATGATAATTAACATAGTTTGAATGATGTAAGGTTTTTAGTAAAAATATAGATGATATTGACAAAATCATGGTACTGGCATGACTCTCACACTAAAGTGTATCCATTGCACTACAATAAGCAAGGGGGACAGTGGAGATGACTTTGACTTTGACTTTGACTTTCCCAACCTTGCAAGAGACTAAGTGAGGGAAATGAAGAGTCATTAGGAAAGAGAGTTTTGTAGCACTTTGGGAAGAATTAGATGACATATAATACATGCTTAGAAAGATGGTGAGAGCGTTTATCCAATAGGTCTAAAGAATGTAAAGATCTAAGTTGGGAGTCAAATATATGGCTCCTCAAAGTTGGAAGTCTCCTACCTACAAACCAAAGTGTCATTGAGTGGAGGTTTCGCGAAGATAATCTTGGTTAAATAGGATATGGCACATAGCATTGTTAAAATAATGAGACAAAAAATTTTAAATGTTAAGAATCATGAATATCTTAGCTATGAACTATGAGTTATAAGTTAAACCCAAAAGGAGTAGAATTCCAAAGAATTATACCTCCTAAAGAATTCAGATCTTTGGAGGGATGTAAATTATTCAATATTTATCTCATTTGGGAAATTGATTAGGCTACAGTTATCTATAGAAATAGCGTACTACAAAATGTTCTTGTATTCTAGATTTGGAATTTGGAGCTAAAATTTATCTATGTAGAAAGGCCTACAAGCTAGCTTTGAGGTTCAATTTTGAGACCAAACTATAGAATGGAGTGGCTTGCTGAGATGGAAGTATGTCTTGGATTTCCCAAAGAAGCTTAGGAAAAGGGGATTTGTTCAATCCTATACAATATACTATGAGGAGGGGTGGTCTTTTACTTCACTCTCTAATAGTGATATAGTGAGCTATAGTGGCCTTGGACTATTAGATTTACAATAGTCTTACAATCGCTTGTGTCACTATAGAGTGTTCTTGTGCACTTCTTCATATTGGTTGGATCATGTCCTATTCCATGCTAACCCATGATGTAAGTCTTGATTAGTGAATCTTAAAATGAAATTGCTTATGCATTGTAGGAATTGGCTACAATTGAAGGGTGGTTAGCACTAGTAGCCTGATAAATGCTGCCATTGAGTTCTTGAATATTGATTGAACTTCAAGACCTTGTCATCAAATGATATGCCTGCTATTTTATAGGAGTTAAATAATGGAATTCATGGAAGATGGGAATCTTGTGACAAAAGCTAGAACCTAACCTTTTAGGTATATAGCATATTCAATGTTAGAAGATCATGTTCCTTGGTGCTTTTAAACAGAGATTTAAGTACCACAAAAAGACTTTGGGTGAGTTTCAAGAGGTAGGTGTTACTGAAGCATACAAGAAAAAAACTATAACCGTATTTATTAAACTTTGAAGATGTTGCCTTCAACTCTCTAAAGCTAGAAAGAGTTCACTTGAGACCAAACAATGGACAACAAATGACTTAAAAAAATATTGTAGAAATAGAAAATGGACTTTGAAATAATATTTGTGCAAAGATTAAATCATTTTTGGCAAAGGACCTTGGTGTTAGATCTTGTCCTTTCAAAATTGGATGGATGAAAAAACCTAAGTTTTCTACACTTACATTTATCTTTAGTTTAAAATTGAATGTCTGGTTCATAGTTACTCTACCAACATGACAATATGACATCAAACAATATGTGTAAGAGTGACCATAGGCCTTTCATCTATGTGATACAAATATGTTTTTTGAATATATCCAAGAATATATCTAAAATGTATTTAAATAAAATTGAATAATTTTAATTAGAAATATAAAAATTAACCACTCATTGTTAGAATATTAAATATAATTTTTTTAACTATTCTATATTTCTACCAAAATTTAAAAAAAAATTTAAATTAAAAAAAATTGAACATTATTATCTAATGTGGCCAAACTTTGACTACATCAAACTATTGATGTAGCATTGTTGTGGAGCAGTTCCTATATTTCCTAAAGTCATTAGAAGAAATTTGAGGGCATTAGAAGACTGCAGGTTCCTGGACTGCGGGAATGCAATTTCTGCCATGTGAACCAAAATCCGACGTGGTCGAAAGAGTGCCACGTCATTAATTTTTTTTTGAATAAAATTTTGGGATTTTTTTCATATTTCAGGACCTGATTTTTAAAAAGAAATTAATTTAATTATTATTATTTTTTTCTTTTGGATAAATGCCGCCTTGACAACGGCCAACAGTTAGGGAATAGTTTCGGGGAGCAGCCCCAAAACGGCCCTTTGGAGGCCTCAAATTTCTTCTAATGCTAAGAACTTGTAGCCTTATTGAACACCTAAATCTCTTCTAATGTCTAATGTAAAACAATCATAGGGCCAAATTAAAAAAAACAATGACAAACTAAGCAACCCTAGTCCAATTCTTTGGGGATTAAGTGCTACTAAAACCATAATTTTTCATCTTTCTAAAATTATTAATAGAATACAAACTAGATTAAATTGCAATCCAATTTTTATAGTTCACCTTATCAATATTTGTAATCAAAAAAATTTATTTGCCTTTAAGAAAGCCCATTGGTTCAATGATGTCATTTAACTTATTTAATATAGTCAAATGACCCAAATCCACATTACTTTTGTGAAAATTTATATAGTCTTGTTTACTAATATATTTTTCACAATGAAAACAAAAAATTCAATCTAATGCCTTTCAAAATCATAGTGTTAGTAAAGTGTCTATTGTAGAAAATCCTACATCTACACCAAAGTCAATAAGATTGTAGATGTACAAGAAAGTAGTCTAGTCTTTTGAAAAATTAACTTCCTTATACATGACTATGATACTTTTAGATCTTAATCATGTTCATTTTTGTAAATTATTTGTAGATGGTTGTATATATAAGTAAGTGTAGAGCAAAATCTAAGAAAATATAAACCTTAGAGAAAATTTATATAAAAATATTTGCAAACAAATGCATTTATCTTAAAATTTTGGGTTGAGAAAAATAATTTGATGTTAAATATAAATTGAAAAAAATTGCCTTATTTAATGACAACTCAAATTTCAACCCACAAATTATTTACAATTGGTCAATAAGGCCCAACAACTACAGTTTCACCTAAGAAAGTCAAATGACTTTGAAGCTAGTATTTTTTTAAAACATTCTGTATATTATCATACTACTAAAATCATAACTCCCTCTCTAATGT
The DNA here is from genome assembly GCA_947034885.2 of Thuidium tamariscinum. Lineage (NCBI taxonomy): Eukaryota > Viridiplantae > Streptophyta > Bryopsida > Hypnales > Thuidiaceae > Thuidium > Thuidium tamariscinum. Next base: position 42,522,682 of record OX344750.2, on the reverse strand, counting down.
CACAAACGCTACCATTAATACTAGGGGCTGGTGCTTGGTATACTATGCATTCACTGTATCACATATTAATAAAATTTTGATATATTTGAATAGAATGCATGCTATTGATTTCAATAAGTCCTTAAAATAATTATATTAAGTATTTTATAAGAATTTTTTCAATCATGAATATATGAAAATCTTATTGTCACACAATGTGATATTACAGAAAAAGAGTAGTAATTTGCAATCACTTTTGTAATATCACTTTTTACAAAGAGTGATATTATAAAAATAATGTAGTTGTTGCAATGAAGGTGATATTAAAGAAGATCCACAAGAAGATATAATAGAGGTAGCAAATCCATTGGTTTTCTTGGCTTAATGCTTTTTTACGCTTCAATGATTTAGTGCTTTTGTGAGATTTGAGCTTTCATGATGTCAATTTCCTAAATTCTAACGATGATTGCATAGCATAGCAAGCACCAACCGCTAGTAATTAAATAAAATTATAACATATTTGTAATAAAATATAATTTTTTTTTAGCAACAATGGATATTAATTGACAAATGTCGATATATAAAATAATACTACAAATGTTTGTATTAAAATACTACAAATATTTGAATTTTAGGAGAAAATATTTATTGGAAATGTTGTAAATAACTAAATTCATGTTGTTTTATCTTTAAGATAGAACCACCCGTAATTGATCATGTAAGGTATTCTAGGCATGCTCTAGTGTAGTGCAACCCAAAACAAATATTTTCAAAGGTGCAAAGATAAAAATGATGGGAATTGCAAAAAATTGATAATTTTATCACATGGATTAAATTTACTATGAATTTTGGAAGGCAAAAAGTGTGCTAGACCAAATACCAATTTGTGGAGTCTTCTTATTTTGATCATACAAAAAACTACTTTTTTACTCATTCTTTTCTACTTTCTTGCACACTACTTTTGGACATGTGTCATGAACTTGTAGTCCCAACTTTAAAAATGAGAAAAAAAAACATTCCAGCCTTGATTAGAAATACGCCCATCAATAAGTTGGCTATAAGGTACCGAATGGTTATAGGAGGTTCTACCTTAGTTAAAAAATTTCATTGCCAATCATAGTCCCTACACACTTAAGCACATCCAAACAAGACAACTTTAGCTCAATGCTCTCTAATACCTTACAACAATAAAAAATTTGCACACCTATCATTGTTACCAATAACAATTGAGTATGTTTAGTGCTATTGCCTCAAAAGGACCAAAGTCATTTTTTGTCAAATACCACCTAAAATTGCTACATCTATTGAATTGAACAAAGAAATGAAAATATATAAGTTTTCAAAATTTAACCATAGGAGCTTAATATACTTCACTTGTGTAAAATCATGTATTGAAGATTTCATCAAATTTGACTATTTCAATTTGAAGATATTAGCATTCAAAGTTGGACAAAGAGTTTTTTCTAAAATGATACTTAGATTATTTGAAAAACAAGATTATTCATAACTTTTTCATCATCAATTTAAATAAAATGAATCAAAGCTATATATGTAGACAAATATGGTATTTTAGGATTAAAAAAAAATGGTTTTGGCTATTAGAATTTTTTTGTATTGTGTACCAACCTTGCTTTTGGCTTATTATGCCATAAATATTGCTCCTAAGTACTAATTGAAAATAAAATAAAAATTAACGTAAGTCTAATTATCTCTTGACAGAATAAGGGGGCTTCAAGGAGATTAAACATAATTTAATTTTATTAGATCTTCTTCATGATTGATAGAACATTTCAACACACTTTAAATTGCATTATTTGGTTTAAGATATACTATATCAATAAATTCCAAATCCTACAATAATTCTTAGATGTCAACACTAACTTGCTATATACTTATAAATTATAATCATATATATCTAATACAATCAATATTTAAGTCTCTTTGACACTTTTTGATTCAATTGTAACTATCTTGGGCAATTTTGATCATGGAAGTCAAGTTTTCATGCCCAAAATTCCTCCCTCTTATTCAAATCATACTATTGAAATCCAATTGCACCTTCTTTGCCATTCTCCTAGTTTAAACAATACAAGGGATCAAATTGGATGTGAAAGGGGTGGAATTGGGACAAATAGTCTTTATTTTTTTTAATTTGAAGTACATACTCCATGCAATTTAGACACATGTTCATCATTGAATGAACACTTTTGAATTACCATTATAACAATATAGGATAATCAAAGTATCTCAATAAAATCCAAATGGACAAGAATAGTCCCCTCTAGGTTCTTCAAGGCACAACTACGTAAAGCTATTAGATGTTTTCACTTTGATCACTTATAATGTGTGCTTCATCACTAAGAATGAGTTGACCAAAGTGAACATCCCAATATCAAATTTTCCATTCTACTGCAAGAGAAAAAAATTGTGAAACCCATCAATCTAAATATGAGCAAAGCGTACACAATAGGTACACAAACCTTACAAACCTTAATTGCAAGAGAAATATTCCTTAAAATGGTCATGTCATTTTAAAAGTGTGATTATCATCAAATCTTCATCCCGCACATCCATTTACAAAAAGCAATAGCAGCTCAAGAGTACTCTGATAAACTTTCCACTGTCTGCTCGATCGGATATCGATAAACTCAATAGCATAGAAGACCCAAATAAAAAAACTAAACCGGCAAGCTGTGTTCTGATAATTGATCAGAAATCACGAAGCAGGGAGATCCATACGGAGTAACGGTTATGATGAGGCCCAAAAGTTCTGCTGTTGAAACTGTTGCGCAGGCTCAGGTACATACTGTGGAATTTGTATACCATTCTGTACTGAAAACTGTTGGCTTTGGAGTAGGTCTTGGGGACCTGCCTGATTGACATCCCCACTTTCTGTGGAGAGAGGCTGCTGCATCATGACTGTTGAACCTTGCGGAGTAGGAAAGGCTTCAACCTACGGTGGAAAGAATGTGTTCAAAAGTGGACACAAGAAAACACAAGATGCAGTAGGCAATACACGAACTCATCTTAGAACGTTTCACTGAAGCAGCAAAGAAGAAGTAACCTGCTGCGTTTGTTGTTCTTGTTGGGACCACGCATACGCAGGGCTCTGAGTCATCCGATAATAGGGTTCTTTCAAATCTAGCTTTGCTGTAGACGTTTGAAGCATTCCAACACGATTAGATCCTGGCACCATAGAGGCTGCATTTGTCCAACATCACAACTGTAAGTATCACTGCTCCAAGCTTCGAATGAGAATACGAACACAAATAAATACTGAAATCTGCAAATGATCTTGGACCAATATGTACAGGTTCGGCTGAAGTTTACAGAGCGATAAACGATACACAAAGAGCACGACTGGGTACCAAATCTGTGACGTACCCGACATACTAAGGTGAATCGTATAGCTTTGAGAACTATGTGCGATCAAATGAAGGCGACCAGTAATGGGTTGGCCAGCCAGCACATAAAGTGGTTGTGAAAGCACACATCGAATCTGGTACCAATGCGTGGTGGGAGACCCAGGAGCCGTAGTAAGCCAGGTCTGGACAGTGCTGTTAACAGATTGAAAGAACAGATTACGACCAAAACCAGTACAACTCTCAATGGGACAAGGGTACATGCTACATCTAGAAGACAAGTTCTCTTGTTTTCCTAGACGAGACTTCCATGGACGATGAAGAAGTATTGAGGCTTCTTCATTTGAACCAAAAAATGAGATCTACTAGCTAATTTAAGTAACTGAAGGATCCTAGTTCAATAATATCTGGGGCACTAGATCATTACACAAAGAAATATCAAGACGATCGACATTAGAGAAGTCCTACCTGCCATCAAATAGAACATCAAACCAACATGCCAAACCATGAACACGTGCAGCAACTGCTGACTTGAACTCGAGAGGAACATCAATTTCGTACAGATCCTCCTCCTGTCAGATACCATCATGTGTGTCAGTGAAATATCCCCAATCGATCTAGTCATGGTTGCCAATGAGAGAGAAGTAGACGTTTTGATCGACTCTAAAACAACAAGAAAAAGTATAAGCCCCACAACACTGACATACGGAGTTTAGCTTGGTTGAGAGATCAGAGGGCTTCTCGACTCATTTATTCAAGAGAATAACAATGCAATGAGGCACAAAACAAACCACTGATCCAGGAAGTCCAACAATGCAGAAAAGAAAGAAGATGTACGTACCTGGGCAGTTAGAAAGTCAATATTGTGGATGATAGGTTGTGCTATCAGTAATCTTGGATCAAATGCATCCACCACAGGCTGCACCGACACATGAGAACTTAGATATATGTACCAGAGAATATCGTAGCAGAAACATAGACATTCCTGATTATCTTCAGAACGTACCATCAGACTTTACTAGCCCAGGTCTTGTGATAATCCTGGAACAAAGCAGAAAAAGGAGGAGATGGTGAGAAATGATGGACAAAACAATTATGTATACTGTCTCAGACACATAAAAGACTTGTGTCTCGACTCTATGGATGCTCCATATGTATGCACCTGCGAAAAATACCCTTGAAAGGCAGTGTCACGCAAGGGGGTGAGATCCACCCCATAATAGCCCTGCTGCTGCCAGAACAACGCCTGCAAAGACAACAAATTGGTCCACCTAGGTAAAAACCACATGAAGCTAAAGCGAAACTTCAGTAAAGAGATTTCACATAGTAACTAAGATGTTATCAACATGTCACAAACTCAAAACCAACCTCCGCCAAAAATACTATTGACAACTCGACGCTTTCTCGCAATATTTTCATTTTACTAACAAATGCACTTATTTCTTTTGCTAGTCCAAGCAATAATCTTCAACTGCTAATTTTCAATCCTGCACCTTCGATGAAACTACTCAATGCCTCCTCGTTCATTGCTCCTACAGTTTCGATAATTAGCATATGTGCTTTAAAGTTTTGATAAAACATTCCCAAGGTTATCTATTAGCCTCATAACTGACAAGAAATCCACGAACTATGCAGAACTCAGCAGGCCACAACCCAGAATCCAGGAAAGGTACCTTGTTTGCAATTTCACCATACAAATATTCGTCGCTGAAAGGAGCCATGTGTATCCTGCAAGCAATACCAAGAAAACAACATAAAGAGATTAAAAAAAAGTCGGTCCAATTTTAGCGTCGAAATGAAACTCACAGAAGTCCAGGATGACTTGCAATTCCATAAGTATAAACAAAAATCAATCTAGTTCCCCCAACGTTGAAGAAATCAGCACTCACCTTCCTCTGGAGGGGAACATTTTACCATTTGGCACTAGGAATCGATCACGAGCAATAATGTACGATTCTAACATCCGCTCATTCACCAACAATGTCCCTGCACAAAGGAATCCAAAGACGCCATCACTACAATAGCATAAGCGTTGAATGTAACTCAAATTGGATCGCTTGGTAGTCCGACCTTCGCCTAGGGTTTCTCTGAAGCTATGGCGAACACACGAATTCCCCACAACCAGAGAGCTATATTCTGCTCAACTAAACAAACAATTAAGATTCGAATATTACTCGCCGTAGATAAGCAAATAGTACACGACGTGCAGAAGACTAAATCAAAGATGAATATTAGTGCACTTGACTGCAGCTTATGTCACCTGAATTGGGTTTCAACTTTTAATGAAACCCTCCAATCTCTCTAACTAGATCCCAAAATGTAAAAGTAGCAGGTTAAAAACACGGGAGAAAATTCACCCAAACAAAAATTCCTACCCCAATGTTACAAGAACGAATTCTACAGGGGTCAACGACTTTTCTTAATGGTACCAATCTTCACTTGAGAGTAAAACTTGCTTAAAGCAGTCCACCATGGCTAAGCTCTCACCCATAGGCTCTGAAATTAGAATATCTGCTTTCTCTGGCAGCTCAACCTCCTCAACTTTGCCATGGATGACCTGCAAGAAGATCATGCCTCTCAACCCTACCGCACTAGATACAGTTTATTTTTAAAATAAAAGTCTTTCATGAAACACTAACAAGCTAAACCCCACACCCACCAATCAAGAAAAATGGTATCATAATTGACAAAAACATAAAAGCTCTTACTGTCTCGCCTTTTCCAAAACATGGAGAGCGCCAACTTTAACACCCAATCTCTCTAACCATAGGCATTTGCTACAACGGAGGCACTTGGGAAAACATTTCAAATCTAGACTATTCCGAGGCAAAGTAAAACAATAATTATTCAAGATGTATGTGGTCACCGTTGCCAAACTTGGGTCACTTCAACAATAACATCAGGTAGTCAAATGTTCTCAATGCGGAGTACAGTCGATTCCTAGTATTACTGGGTGTCACTACTGTTTTTCTTTCTGGTTGTTTAAGTTTACTAGTAGGTCTCTTCCATGACCTCTTTTGGGTCCACAGTCCAGTTGTCTGTCATTGTCCTAGGTGCCATTGTTTAGTGATGCTTCAATGGGTTGTGAATCTTACAGTTATGCGTTGGCCCAAAGGATGATTCCCAGCAATAAGTTTGCGTGCATATTCTGCCATGCCTGAGGCCTCAATGGCATATACATGCTTCGCACCTGCCTGTGCAGCAGCACAAAAAATAAAACACAGAATCCTCAAGCAGTCAGATACAAGTTCAGCGAGATTTCACGTTCTCACCGCAAGGAGAAAAATGCGAATCCCCTTGCGGACAATTTCACAATTTCACAATTTCATTTCAAGTTAGGATCACTATTACATAGAGAACATTAAGACACTTGCGCTTGGTGCACTACCACTACAAAGAATAACATAAACAGGAATGACATCAATATTTTCAATTCTATTCCATAAGTGCATGAACAAAAAGAGCTAGCATTACTCGAATTTACAAATATGATTTGCTTGTACCAATTTCATTACCTAAGCTTGCTGAAGATGAACTTAGAAATCCACAGAAGAAAGATTCTACGGATAGTCGAAAGCGTATACTTGCCTGAGCTGCAAAAAGTGACAGGATGCCACTGCCCGCTCCAACATCAACGACAACTTTGCCATGAAAGTCTCCGTGATTTTCAATCACGGCGGCATAGTATGTGCCTGGTCCCGAATTCCAAAATCAGACGATCGAAATGCCAAAGAGTGACTCGATTCTTTTGCAAATGCTTTCAAGAATCTTAATCAGAAGACACGAAAAATCAAAATTGACGAATACAGTTTACATTCAAATATCTAAACAGCCTCCTTAGAAGGAATGCCAAAGTGTTTTAAAACGGCGAAATGAGTGAGGGAGTGCATGCACGACAAACCACACCTGTTCGGACATAGTCCTGCATCATATTTTGTTGATGTAACAACTGCCCATAGTAATGAAAGTACATTTTGGCGGACGATGGCTCAATCTTGTTCTCGAACTTGTTCTCCGCCAATACGGAGATATCACTAGAATTCGTCTCATCTGCAGGGTAGCAATAGCTTCTATTACAACTCAAGCTACGGAACATGAGCTATGACAATCTACACTCTCAAGACATTAATAACTTGACAGATAACCAACAAAATCGGACAGATGAACAGCTTACTTGAACCCCACTCCTGCAGCAGAGAGTCATAAAAGAATGCAAATAGATATATTTTGCTACATATGCAACTGGACGTGAGTTCAAGAGATAGAACCTGGCTTCGTGGCATTATCCTTGTACTCCTGAACTGCAGTATGAAAAGTATCGTTCGCTTTTTGCAATCTGAACTGTAGTCCAAAAGACATCGTCTGCAGAACAGCCACAGATCCTTGGCATAAGTTATTACGAAGAGACTCATCGATCTTCAGCAACGAAGTCACAAGTAAATCCAGGCGGGACAATTATGACTAGTTCATCAGAAGTAGACAATTAATCACTACTCGGAGAAGGCTAGAACTTACACCGTCATCAAAATTACATTCACGATGCTAAATATCAGGCTTATGATGTTGTAGAAAACACAGATTAAAGTTACAAAACGGAACGATGTTAATGCTGCAGTCAGACACCAGGTATTAGTAAGTTACAGGTATACCTGGGAAGGTTCTTCGATTTGATTTGAACCTTCGACTGCCCACACTTGAAGCTTCGGCGCTACTTTCACGATCTGCGGACGAAAAAAATGTCTGTCAACTTACACTACTTATAAGTAATAGCTCTCCGGATAGAGGGTGTCTTTTAAAACGATCAGGATCGTAATCTTTAGAGCAGCATCTGCGACATCAATTGAAATTAAGCAGTTTACGACTTGAAGTATTCTCGTACTAAGATGCTCATCTTTTCCACTGTCCTACTCCATCACACGAAACCCACTTCCTTTTGAAAACGTTCAGAGGGTACAAATCTTTTAAACGGTAAGAGATATTCTTGAAGCGGATTCAGGACCATCCTTCTGCGACAAAATTATGTATAGGCTTCTCTGGAGGCATGGGAATGGCTGAGAGAATACTGGAACAATAAGTTGTTTAGTAGAGAATGTAGGCGGAAAGGTTAGAGACAAAAAAGGTATCTATGAGGCACAAACTTATCTTTATGGCACCTTGTAGAGGATGGAATGTGGTCTCATTACGGATGATGACCGGGCAGAACGAATTAACTAACCTGTGTCAGATGCAAATAGCACCTCTTAAAAAGCTCCGCCTTCTCGCTTGCAGCTAGAGGTTGCGGAACTCGGAAAATATCCACAAACGCTCCTTGTCGGTCCCTCTTCAAGACAGCTGAAACGGAAATAGGTCTACCAAAGGTTGGCCACACTTCAGATGTCCCATCTATGACCATCTCGGTCAATGGAAAAATCGACATGCCATTGAATGTCGGCGAGTCCGTCGTTGAGTCTTCCATCCTTTTTAACTTGCGTCCAGATTCGCCTCAACGACCTTACGATCTAGCACCGAAACCAAAACAGACTGCTTAGTTCCAACAAATTGATTCTACAACAAAATATTTTCTTCGCCAACATTATCCAGCCCTAAACAGAGAGAGACTACAACACCTACTCAACCGCATTGTAATAACAAGACAAATGAGCCAGAAAAAAGCGTGTAGAAATCTCCAAAGCCCGAAGCTACCCTCACATCAATCACACTCCCCTACACTCTAAACCGCAATCACGCTCAAATGCAGCACCATGTTCAACCAGGTTGCTTCGCCTCAAAATGAAGATCCTCCCCTAACCCTAATCCTCATCTCACCACCGACACGCCGAAAAGCGCTACCAAAGTCACGATTTAGTCTACTAGCCTTGGAAACTATTACAGAAGCTGCATCGCAAGCTAAAGCACACTCTCCAAGCACATTCAAACTAAAAAAGAACACATTTTGTCCAAAATATTTCGAAATGCTCACACAATTGTACCGAAATAGCTCAAAAGAGACACAGAAAAAACACTGCAAAATTCCAATGGTGTTCGAAAACAGGTAGAAGAGCAAGACGGGCTTACCGGCGTGATCGAAAGTGCAGGATTGCGAAGCGGGAATTGAAATTTCAGCCACAGCAGCGTCAGAGGACGCTCATAACTCCAGGGGAAAGTGCTCGTCTGAAATATCTTGCACTTTATCTACATATGATCCAGAGCTTCGGAGATATTTATTTCATGTACTGAGGAGGTTCATAATAGGAGAATCTACAATCGTAGATCTCGAGAGATTCGAGATTCCCCGCTGCACCAATCCGCAAGGCGAATTTGATAGCATGAGACCTAAGCCCAGTTCGTGCACTGTATTCTATCTTACTACTGAAGTTACTACTTACTGTTCTCTCCAATCATCCAGGCCCGGGAAAAGCAGAGGTCGATGGCTGAAGGCCGCCACACGAACAGTGTTCACACATCCTTAGGGCCGCTTTTTACTGGGGCAGGGAGAACTGACCCCCTTATTGCCCCAGTCAACAGCAGGTTGACTAAATTGCCCCCTATTTTGTGCCGTATATTTCGGATTTTCCCCACACTTCCTAGCTAATTGTGGGCCTGTGTGGGCCTGTGATTCCTTATATGAATTTAGAATTTGCAAAAAATAAAATATGCAAAAAATAAAAAATTCTAGGGTTTATCCCGATGGGGCAATAAGGGGGTCAATTCACCTGGCCTCTTTACTAGTAGTACACTATGTGGGTAAATTTGGGGTTTTCCATGGTAAATGTAGAAAAGAAGTCCCCTATTTTGTATGTCGTGTTTGGGGTATGTTCCAAACCTCTCCTTGCTTATTTGGGTCTCTAATTGCAATTATGAATTATGAATTTGAAAAAAAAATCATGAGTAGAAAATGAATAAAATTTTCACTACATTTTCTATCAAGGATAATCCACCTATTTGAGTTCACATTGAATGGAAGATTTATTGTCCTCTCGAAGCAAGTTCACCTTGGAGTCAATTGCACAAAATTTCAACTCCTTTTGGTAGCCATGAAAGATTGATCCCCTTATTATTCCTTCCTTTATCCCAAAAGAAAGTACTAAAATTTTCTTTGCCACATATCAATAGATTTACAAATTTTAGATTCATATTTGCAATTAGAGGCTCCAAATTAGCTTTGAGAGTTGAAGAAATACAAAATTTTCATTGCTCAAAATAGGTAGGGCAATTTTTTTACATTTTTACATTTTTACATTTATCCTTAGATGGGCAATAAGGGGGACAATCTTCCTTTGCCCTTATAAGCTTAACCCCCAAATATCTAAGGCCTTTTTGGAGTTCAAAAACATCATTGCTTTTGAAGTGCTATAAATCTAAATGTCACAAGTATGAAAATCTCAATTGTACAATCTTGTAGTGTACATGTTGCAGATAACATGAGTCATTTGGAGTCATTTGGCTACATAAATTGTGAGATTATAATATTTTAGTACTGAAAAAGGACATAAAATTTTCCTAACAATGCATTTTAAGGTGAAATTTGATTTCTAGACCTATTCAATTGAAACAAATTTAAACTAAAAATGCTTAAAATGTAGCATACAAACACTTTGTTGAAAGGAAATTTTACTCAATTGACTTATTATATTTACAAAATGACTTTAAAATGTCAAAAACTAGTAAAAATAAGTTGCAAAAAATACACCACAAGTTGAACTTCTTTCTACTAAAATGATTCTCAATTATTCAAAGCTTCTTGAATTGATGTGAAATTTGAACCACACAACAAAGCTTGATTTGCACAATTCTCTAGAAAAAATCTTGGAAAAAATACATTAGATGAAGAACAGGGTTGCTATTTTGTGAGCTTGTAAGCGTGAGCTTGTGAGCCTGTGAGCTTGCGAGCCTACACAATTTTTTGAAGATTCCATCTAAAACTTTTGGCCAAATTTGATTAACTTTGGTAAATTTTAGTGCCTATTACCGTGGAACTATTATCGTGGACCTATTACCGTGGTCCCTTGAATAGCTTTGTTTTACCATTTATTGTACTTTGCTAGATTTTATGAAGAAAAAAATTAGTGACTAATTATAATTTTTTTTGAAATCAAATGAGGTTATTTCACAAATTTAGATTTTTGTGAACACTCTCCTTAGTCTTGCTTCTTAATACCCCTTGGCATCGAAGGAAGTCCCACAGCTCCAATTAAAAAAAATCTTTTTTCCTCCCACAATTGTTGGACTCCCCTCGGTGCCGAGGGGAGTCCCTAGGCAAAACAAAAACAAACAAAACAAAAACAAAAACAAAAAACAAAAACAAAAACTTTTTTTTTTTTTTTTTTTTTGCAATAATAATTTTATCAGAGCCATGAGACTCCTCTCGGCGCCGAGGGGTACTAAGAAGCAAGACCAAGGAGAGTATTCACAAAAATCTAACAAAGCTTGACAAGTATTGTTTCAAGATGATAAATAAACAACCACTGGATCAAGAAAGAAGAAATGAATCCCCTCATTGGATGAACAAGAGGATAATGAGTCAACTAATCAATAATCTTGTGTAACAAAGTTCATTCTTTACAAAAGTAATCCCTATCAATCAAATTTTTTTTTGAACATCTTAACAAATTCCATTATTGATACATTAAGACAAAACTGTAGGTGCCTACATTGGCCTTTGAGAAGACCTACACTACTATAAGATACTCATGAACAAAATGAAATTTGGTGCAACTAAGTTCTTTTCATCATACTACTAAAATCATAAATCCCTCTCTAATGTTACAAATGCTACCATTAATACTAGGGGTTGGTGCTTGGTATATTATGCATTCACTGTATCACATATTAATAAAATTTTGATATATTTGAATAGAATGCATGATATTGATTTCAATAAGTCCTTAAAATAATTATTTTAAGTATTTTATAAGAATGTTTTCAATCATGAATACATGAAAATCTTATTGTCACACAATGTGATATTACAGAAAAGGAGTAGCAATTTGCAATCACTTTTGTAATATCACTTTTTACAAAGAGTGATATTATAAAAATAATGTAGTTGTTGCAATGAAGGTGATATTAAAGAGGATTCACAAGAAGATATAATAGAGGTAGCAAATCCATTGGTTTTCTTGGCTTAACACTTCTTTGTGCTTCTATGATTTAGTGCTTTTGTGAGATTTGAGCTTTCATGATATCAATTTTCTAAATTCTAATGATGATTGCATAGCATAGCAAGCACCAACCGCTAGTATATAATGAAATCATACAAACAAATTTTTTTCTAAAATTTAAATAAGTCCATTGACTTAAAAATGAAGAGGAAATAATTGATGCCTTCCTATTGGCCTTGAGAAGACTTATAATGCTACAAGACATGATCAACCAAAATAAAATTTAGTGTAGCAAAGATTTTTATCAACAAGTTTTCTTTCTAAAATCTAAACAACTGTAATGATAATACATCAATAAAAATCATTAGTACCTTTCCCTAGGCCTCAAAAAGATCTACATTATTATAGGATAATGATCAACCAATATTCTACATTAACTTAATTCCATCTTTATTCATCTTTCATATCAATTGAGTTCTTCATTTTTGTAATGTATACTTTTAAGTAAGATTGAAAATTAGAATCTTCATCCAATTTCAACATAACCACGGTAATAGGTCCATGGCAATAGGTCTACAAAAATAGGTACTAAAATTTATTAGAAATAAAAAATTTTGATTCAAATTTTAAAATGGAATCAATTTTATTGAAAAAAATTAAATTTTATAATGCTTCTCCAAATTTTTAAGCTCTGTGCTCACAGAATCCCTACTCTACGCTCACAAGCTCACAGAATAGCACCGCTAAGATGAAGAAGACACAAGCCACTAAAAATCATCAAAATGTGTTTTGGTGAGCTCAAAATTAGCCTATAAACTTCAAATGGTCCACTACAAGGGAATGGGAGTGTTTAAGTAGTGTCTTAGACATCATGTCTTCTAAGTAATGTCTTTTAATGCATTCCTTAAGTAAAATTTTATTGAAAAGATTGTCTTTTCAATAAAATTTTATTTAAAAAATGCATTAAAAGACATTACTTAAAAGACATGATGTTTAGGACATTACTTAAAAGACCCCATCCTCTAAAAATACGTCTTTTTAGAGCTACTTAAAATCTAGAGGTTGAACTAAATTTCTTTTCAGAGGCCAATTGCAAAAAATCCAATAGCTTTGATTTGTTGAAAAAATAATTTTTTATTAAAATACATGTAATTGGAATTGAAATCGAACTGTGGCCATAAGGCCAAGAGGAAAACATTGGTCTAGAAAAGACTTTGAAGTAGAAAATTTTTATTCTTTAATCTCTAACTACCCATATGAACTAAAAATGTCTTTCCATAGTTTCCAATCTAATTCAAAGTACTCTAACTTTTGCTTTCAATAAAACTTGTTGGAAAATTTGTATACTTTGTTCTATTTTGTGTGGTAAAATTTTCAATCAATCCAACGTATAATAATTTTTTGAAAGCCAATCAAAATTCAAAGGTTCAATTTGAATTCACCAAATTGCATTCATAGCTACGACTTTGGGAATTTGTATCATCTTCATCCAATGTTTATTTTCAACAAAATTTGTTGATTTATGTTCCCCTTGAAGTCTAGTTATTGTGATAAAATTTTCATGTTAATCCAAGTTGTTTTGAATTTATAGGAACAATTTGAAGTTCAAAATCTTGACATTTTGGATTATAGTGAACTTCAGTGGCTTGTTGTATTTTCATACAATATTCATTTTCAGTAAATGTTCTTGGAAAGGTGCATGTACCAATCTAGGTTGTATAGCTATAGCTAAAATTTCATATCAATCCAAGGAGTTATAAGTGACTAAGAAGCATTTTAATAAGAAGTTCAACCTCATATGGTGTTTTTTTTGCAACTTCCTTCATTATTTTTTGACATTTCAAAGCCATTTGCAAACAAAAGTCAATTGAATGATATTTTCTTTTATCAATGTGTTTGTGTGCTTGTTTTGAGACACTTTATAAAATAATATTTTTTTGGTTTGAGTAGGTTTAGAAATCAAATTTCACCTCCAAAAGTGTTAGGAAATTTCAGCATCCCTTTTTGACACAAAAACATTATAATCTTGCAATCTATAAGGCCAAATGACTCCAAATTTGATTCACATCATCTACAACAAGTACACTACAAGATTGTATGGTTGAGATTTCTATACCTTAGTGACATTGAGATCTATACCACTTCCAAAGCAATGATGTCTTTAAGCCCCAAAAGGCCTTGAACTTTTCTGGGTTAAACAACTACTTTGATTCAAGGCCCAGACTCCCAGCCATGGCATGTGGAGTCAATCTTTTAAGGGGAAGCTCAAGCGTCAAGCAGGGTCATACACTCACACACCAAGTACCGCAATCAAGTACATGCTGCAACCACAGTAACATTTACCCGGAAAAACGCTTAACTTAATCATGACCTTTGTTTCCCAGTCCACGATGCGGTACTTTGCAAGTGCTCTGTATTCATCCCACGAATGCACCAAGAACAAAGCTGGCTGTTACTGTACGCTGCACCTCGAGAGTGGTAACTATTGAGAATTGAGGGCAGTGTTTTTTTTGGAACAGTACCTGCCACAAGCCTTCACAGCACTGGCACAATTCTACATGGACGCAGTCTGACAGACACAAACCTATCAGAGAGTGCGAAAACTTTCTCCTCCCCCCCAAAACGCTGCTTGAGAGACTCACGGAGTCACAACATGTGTTGTCTAGCGGTTCTTAAAACTAGACGTGAAGGGAGATGTGGACGATAGATCCATGCCGCCTCCCTCATATTCTTCATCTAATAAATAACCACAGAGGAGCTGTCCTGCAAATATCTTGGGTTGTCTGGGTACTAAAAGCAGGTTCTCCCTTCAAAAAGATACGCATCCTACAAGCCTTAGTAAGCCTCTCAGTAAGTATAGTGCTGCCATCAGCACAACTCATTAAGGCAACTGAATGCCACAACCTCAAACACTACGCATACCTGTTACAGATACTATCAGAGAGCAGGTTCTTCTTTTCGTCATTAAGCGATTTGTGATTTGGAGGTACTTCAGCATCCAGTAAAACCTCAAACAATTCCCTGCAGTCAACATTCCAAAGAACAATGTCTTCATATAGTGATATAGTCTTGAATATTTCATGAATTCCTCTAAAATGCAGCCTAAAGCATGTGTATAGCTAGTCGACAGAAAACCAATGGACTATAAGCATTTGATAAATCGAGCGTACTGGTGTAAGGTTGTACAGAGAGAAATCTGACAACTATTCTCGGCCGAAATCAACGACTGTTTTATAAGTAGACAACTGCAAGCAAAAAGATCACGAACAGTGACTTGAATTCAGGTGAACAGAACTCCAAAAGATTAAAAAACAATGGAAAGACAAAAATTAGGGATGAGAAATGGAGGATCACCCAGAGTTAACGTTGATATACTCTTCCAAACTTCAGTCAAGTACTTGCTTCCTAGGGACATCTTGTTTTTGGCTCTCCTGCATTCTCTCTTCACGATCGCGGATAGCAAGCATGAGCTGGAACATCACCAATGATTTGATCAATTGCGTAACTTCTGAAAGTATAACACGTAAAATCCTGCTCAAATCTGCCGCTGACATAATTTGAAATTTGAAGTTCTGACCAATGTCAAAGGTATCAGGAGGGAGTGCACGCTCCCAGTAATGAGTTCCAGTTGTACGCTAATACGGCAATACGCTTGAAAGCTAAATGAATCTGGACCCTCTAGGAACTGGGAGGTTTCACCAGTAAGCTCATAAATGACTCAGTAACAAGGGTATTTACGAATTGCACCACAGAATGAAGTACCTTTGTCCCGATGTAGAAAGAGAATATGATGGCGAGGAGAAGAGGAACATCTGCAGCAATCCAGAAAATTCATAACATATTTGCCAAATATTTCATGCTTACTGCCAAGAAGCTACGCGAGAAATTTTACCTTTCAAGCAAACAAGGTGACCTCTCAGGCCATTTCGGCATTTGGCGGTAAAAGGTAGAGCGTCCTGAAATGATAAACTAGAGCAAGAAAGTCTAGACTCTGGGTCCAAGTTTAAATTCAACGAACATAATCTAGAAAGGCAAGAGATGGAAACCAAGCACAGGAGCAGCTTCAATAAGGAGGTAGTTGTTAACTCACTCTCAAGGGATAGCATACGAGAAGCCAATAGTTTCATGCCATCTGGACCCACCACAAACCCCACAAGGTTCGCCAGCTGCACACATGGAATTCTAAAATATCAGCTACATTACCTCACCCATCCACAAGTGGCCCATGAAAAGGAATTGGAGCAGAGTAACAGAGCATTTCTCAGTACGACAAAGATGGTCAAGGTTGTCTGCAGTAAGCACTCATAATATACAGGAAAGGGGCAGGGTTCCTGAGAATGAAAGGAAGAGTAGCATTGAGAAAATGAGAAATCTATTATAGCCTCATTGTATGAGTCTATTGAAATTGAAGCGCAAACACGGTACCCACCATGAGACCAGTGATGTTGAGAGACCCTGCTAATGCATGGCATTCCCGGTAAGCATTCGTCTTCTTAAAGCCTGCCATCTGCGCAGGCATTGGGAAATGGAATTTCAGATTATCATCCCATTTCAAACTCACCAGGAATTATAAGGCACTACATCTTGCCCAATCCAGAAAGTTAGACCTCATCAGACATTGCTGTGAATCAATTTTGCTAGGTAACATGGAATACATCCCGTCTAACAACATGGTCGAATAGAAAAAGAGATGGAAAGAGAAATACTTGAGGTGTGCGCATGACGGATTTCACTAGCAGCTCTGGGCCCCAGAGTATACACGTCACCCAAGCCCAAGACAAAAGTCTCCTGTAAATAAAAGAATCAGATATTCAGCGATTCAAAAGTATAACTATCTGCATCGCAATCGAACAAAAAACTACATTTGAATGTGTATTTTTCAGAGGTTTCTGTTATGATGATCTTCAAAAAAAATTGAGAAATTTCAATAGTATGGATACTCTACTCACCATTCGAGATCATGCCAAATTGCAACAAAAGTGAAAATAATCCATACATTGAGGAACCTCCATCGCGATCCTCCAAGAGGTATATACAAGTACCTGCAGAATCAAACGTTAGCACAGGAGTCACTGAGACAGATATAAGAATTGATGCACTCCAAACCCATGAGAAGGCCAAGAAAGCTTAAAATAGTGCATAAAGAAGCAATAAGTTCTGGAGTACAGAATACTTTTTTCATCGTTTACTCAGACTTAGATTAGCATAGGAGGTTTAAAAGAAGAAGAAGAATTAACTAGGAGGACAAAACTTTAGTACATCAGGTTTCAAATTAATTGGAGGTTTCTTAGTATGTCGTCATCACTGGCTTAATAGCGTTCCAAGCTTCATAATCTGACACGATACATCATTACTTTGTGGAGTTCCTTCATGGTTACAAGTACCAGTGCTACTTTTTAACTTGCCATACACAGTCCGCCCTTGTATATAGACTCAACATCAGCCTAAATTCTTAGTTGTGAACGATTCACAAAAGATTGTTAGAAAGTATAAACTCTGGAACTGAAGAAGCTAAATTGGTAGGTCGCACTCTGAAGTGAATCATCAAAATACCTTACAAGATAGCGATTATACGATGCATGCCAGCTTTTCCAGAAAGTTTCCAAATCATAGCAATTGTTGAGGCACCTAATCATGTTCTCTTGAGTTTCAACTCCATCAATCTGCAATAACCATCCAAGATGCAATGAGAAAATGACTGAAACTGAAACGTGAGGTGACCAACTGAAACTTAATGACGAGGCAAAGACAGTACATACCAGGGCCCAAAATCTGAAGAAGCGCCAGATGAGCAGAAATTTGAGCCACATGAAGTTCAGAACCTGACAGACCACAAAGTGACCACGAACATGAGTATAAAATGGGTAAGTTTTATTATATGAACAGAGATGCAAGTATATATATACCCCTACGAGTGGACGTCAAAGGTTAGAAAAGTCATTCTTTATCTATTCAAATCTAGTTAGAAGAAAAGAAGATCCTCTGGATCCTAATACGGCATTGGTTTTGCATCTTCCAATGATTGAAAATGTTCAAAATTTGCAACAGATGATTACTTCAAACTGAGACATTCAAATGATGAAGATGTTGAAGCAAGGAAGATAATAGCAATACCCCATATCCAATGATGAAAATCTCGATAGGCGATAACATTCGCCAAACTTTACTGCAGCACCAAAGCATATTCTTGTCAGTGCTTTCAAGTTCTTAAATAAATCCATTGAGAAACAAATTACATAATTGAACCGTCAGAAGGAGTAAAAACGGCAGTAATTTCGGAAAGAGAAACTCGGTTGACACGAAAATCAAAATATTGAAATCAGGGTTGAAATCAAATATTGCAAATTGAAATCATATGTTTGGCTGGGTTCAGGGTTCGACCTGATCGCCAAGGCGTTAAAATAGCAGCGATGGGTAAGAAGCTCCATGAGGGAAAAGCAGAGCAGCCAACGCAATCCATAAATCGCAATATCTTTTCTACTGTAAGCTCTCTGAACATTTTCCAGCTGAATAACAGATATAGCAGTCAGTCAAAATGGTGAAAAAGATCCATTGTGCTTAAAGTTAGTTAGTAGGGTATTCGCCCTAATTGACGAAAATCCGCGGATTGCGAGAACTCTCATTCTTATGAAAACATCTGCACATAGATGCAGGGCATCAGACAGGTGACAATCTTACTCAGGTTGCTATCATAATGCAGAGACAGGGTGAGGAGAAGACCTGAGAAGCAAATGCGTTAAAGGTGATAATAGGTCCAGCAATATACAAGGGTGCATAAAGGAGGTATGCCAAGTAAGTGACAAGGTTGTACTGAGTCTCTTCAACTGGCTTCTCCTGAAACAAAGGAAATAAAATTCAGAGAAAAAACAATAAATGTATGAACATAGTTCCTCATCTAACCGATTTTGCTACAAGTGTCGGCATTTCATCATTTCTAAAATTATGCACGGCCAGGTTCTGTAACCTCTTGTGTGGGGATCACAGAGATGACAAAACATTTTTTAGCAATTTAGGTTATTACGGGATATTCTGCTATTGTTGCAGTACTAGAGCCTGTCTTTCACGCTCGATAGAAAATCAATTTGGAGTTCACTTTGTCACACACAATAGCATGCCATCAGAGATCGCTACCCACTAAGAAAGTCTGATTATAAGAGAGCTTGATTAAAGAAAATCAAACCTAGTATCGAGGGACAGCTGAGGAACTTCCATGCAAGATTGACGAGGTATTGTTTAGGCCAAAAGATTTCCAACTTACTTGAAGAGATAGATAACAAGAAGCACCCTCAGTTCCAGATGCTCCAAGTGTGCACAGATCACATTTTCGCACATGATTCTGTATTCAAATCCCAAATTGGAAGGTCAAATTGGTTCAATGCACTATTAACGTTCATCTCATAAGTAGCTCCATGCGAGTTTCATAAGAGCCGGCTGATGAACACAAAATCACTGCCAAGGATTCGGATAGTGAAATCACTTCTATGAAAACCAACAATAGGGGGACTATGGCATGATTTACATGTGATCTTCTCTTGGGCGCGAATCTTAAAAATGAACTCACTTAAGAATGATAAAAAAACTAAGATGGACATAAGGCATAAATCGCATTCAATTTCATCAAGTCTAATTCAAGAAAAAAGAGGGGCACTGAACCAACCTCCCCAGCTCATGAATGAAGGACGAAGAGAGGACGGACCTCCCAGTTGACATTCGAAGGTTGGGAAATTTGCGCCCAGAGATAGTCGAGGCCGAAACTTAACATTCGTAACATTACTGCAAGCACTCAACCCACAATGATGAGATCAATAAAAGCATGCCATTCTTCATTAAGTGGTTGCACCACCAAAAAAACTCAGCTCTGGACAAACGGTCTAATCCCCTCAAGCACTCATATCCTGAACAGCAGGAACAAGAGACAGTGAACCACGGAATGTGCAGACAGCAGGGAAAATTTCACACCCAAGTTGAAGCTGATGTGCCACCGCATTTCACCCCGGTAATGATCTAAAAAGGCAAACTTCTCCCTGCAATATCAATTCCTTAATTGCGTTAAATCCGAGAGCGACATGGTATGTCCGACGTTTCAAAACCATCTGTTAGCATCTCAGCATCATGACACCCTTTTCAAGACTCGAGATAAAGAAAATTCCCTAGTAAAAGACGTCTTGTTGGAGAGTTCTCACCCCAAAGATGCAAACTTGTAGCCGTCGTACACACGGTTGCTTATTAGAAACGTGAGGTTGTACATCCAGAGGAGGTAAGGAAATGCATGTTTTCCTGCACAGGTCTGCTCAAACTTGGAACATGTCAGTTTCATTAGTGACGTTACCGGCATTTCACATGTTCAACACCGTCAACCTGAGACTTCAGCTGTCCACGTGAGATTCTAGACCTAAAATGTTCCAAAAACTCGTACATAACATCTTCAATAGTATTTGGTCAAAAAAAAGGTTGAAGGATGGATAGCGCAAGCACCTTTGTAAGCACGTAGTTACCAAGAGCAATTGCTAGAATGAAAAGGACGCTGCCAAGCCAAAAAAACAATCAAGTGTCGTAAATAAATGAGAACAGACCCCAAATAAGACATTAATCATCAAAATCCACCCATAGCATCAAGTCGAAAACAAAATGGCATCAACTTCAATCAGGAGAGGGACCGCAAGATGCAAAGAGTCTCTTTAAGTGTCTTCAGGCAGTTATTGGAAAGGCATAAACGACTAAATAAATTCACTCTGTGGATTCTACACCCTACTCTAACGCAAACATATTATCTTATTCTATCGATATACCCATGTCAAAGCCGAGAAACTGATGTATTGAAGACCTTGTTCAATCAGGAATGTCTAAAAAAATTACTTGTGACTAAGTACGAAGCATATAAAATGTTGATGAAAGAAAACTAAAGATTCTAAGGTCAGTTATGTAGGAACACAAAAAGAATGGAAACACGCATTTACCAATTTCCGTGCAAATAGATCACATATATTGATGACGCAAGAAGCCAAAACCTCGCCATACCCCTACCCTTCAAGCCCAGTCCTGCCCTCAGGGCAACTGCCAGAATCGAGAAGGCAGCCATAACTCCTGTCAAAGCTGGTAAACCAGAACGAAAGTTTCTCCATTGGCTGTCGGACAGATCCTGAAAAAAACATCAGAAAGCTTCGTGATATACAGGATCGATCATGACAATTCCGGAAACAGAACGTCTTACCAGGAACGTGTCTGCCAAAACCTAACGCAAGCGAAGGAGAGACCTCAAGTCATTGTAAGTAATCTTGGAGCGATTCGCAGAAAAAAGCATCATACAGAATCACGACAAGATGAGTAAGAGGAGCTCCACCTACCATCTTGCGTCCAGAAATCCATCCTGGTTTCAATCCATATAGCCATCCTGCCTTGGTGCCAGTTGAGTACTCTGCTTCATATACAACTACTAATGATTATAATCTTGCTAGAATTTCAAAATGTGATGAAAAGCATGGACACAAATTTGTCAAATAGACCTTCAGCTTCCTCAAAACCGTGCATGAAAAGAGACATTAGATAGTATACCATCAGAAAAGAAAAGAAAACATTCAAAAGGCTAGCAGAACGCAGTTGCTAGGAACACCGACCGGAAGAGTTTTAGAAAAAAACTATCAGAGGCCTCTGTAAGCAAATATGTAAGACTCTGCCCTTGTAGGCAGGTATGCATCCAATGACTTGCAGGCAATAGGCCAAAGCTATTACATTTTTTGTCAAAAAGAAATATGCTCTCATCAAGAGAACTTAGAAATTTACACAGAACCCCAGGGTTTATTGCTATAACCGAAAGTAACCAAAATTACTCTGCCAGATCAATCTCTGGCATCGTGAGATACTTTCAACCAAAAAGTCAAAAATCTCAATTCTCTACAACACCGAACCTAATTCACTCCATTCAGAGATCGAACACAACCAGAGCTTTCTGTAGTAAAAAGCGTGGAATGCAAATCCTTACAATTCGAATGCGAGTTCATTCTCGCGGGCAACCAAAAATCCTCATCCCTAGACCAACTACAGCATCCCAAAAGAAAAAACGAAAACTTCAAAACGATTGAGATTGAAAATTAAGGATCGATTACAAACCGTCTGAAGTAGTGGAGCTGCGCCACACAACAAAACCTTCAAACAGGATCGCATACGCAATGCAAATGTAAAGCTCCACACCCCGCCATGACGCTTGTGGCTTCATCTTCCGAGCCACCACCATCTCGATCCAGAAAGTCGTCGTCGATGATCAAATATAAACCAAAACGCTTAAGCTTACAATCCAATTACGTCAACAGATTTCCCCTCCCGCACAACAAAATCACCACCGCGAAACTGCCACAATCGAACTAACATTGTTTCGACATACAATCTTCGAAAGACAAACCCAATAGGACGAAGGAATCTTAAATCTAAGCCAACACAAGAATTGAGATACGCTCAAGGAGAACCTCTTAAATCTCGGCAATGCCTAGATTTAAGAATCCATTCAACCTACCCCACGTTCCCAAACAGGTGCGAGACGAAGTTCCCAATGACAGGAACAATTGACACGAAAGTGGTCGCGAGGCTGGGTTCAACTTCTTGAGCTTTGCTAAGCTTAGTTTGTTATGCTTTCAGAAGAGGCGCTCGCCTTGCACAGTTGCAATGTAATTACATGAAATTGCAGAGGAAATTGACTGATTAGTAAGCGTACAGGATTTCGTACGTAGTGTGTTTTGTTAGTCTGAATCGGCGTTAGCAATGGCGTTAGCAGCTGCCACAATGGCGTCGATGTCCCTCCGCGGCTGCTCCTTCGAGGAATTCAACGGCTTGGTTGCGGCGGTGTACGAATTTGCAGTTCAAACTCACTGCGCTGGAGTTGATGAGGTTTTGGAGCATCGAAGTTAAATTTCTTGCTATTCAATTTCGTGCGAATTCTATCGTCTGCCGGATAGCTGTGTATTCATGTTGTCTTCTGTCCTTGCAACCGGGGTTCAATGGTGATCGAGATTGTGACGCAGATTGGTTAGAGCATCCTCCCAACACAAGATACGACGCAAACTGGGTAAGCGTTGGGCTTGGCCATTTTAATTGTCCCACCACACACTTGGTAAAGCCAAAAAAGTGATTGGGTTTAGTTAAATGTAATGAAGGTAAAGTCAAATGGAGAGTGTTGAGAATGACTTGGTATTGTTCTTTTCTTCTTTACTTGCTAGTTTTGAAGCATTTTTGAATTCAAATATTTTTTTGTCTTATCGACATTTATGTAATAGCACCTTAGAATATAAAAAAATTTGGTTTCCATGTTTGTAGTTTGGGGTGGGGTGGGGCAAAATGATAACATCGGGTTTGGGCTCATCTAATCCCACATAAAGTGGTTCTTGGTTGGGCCTTTTCCTCGTGCTAGGCTTGGGAATGTTCTTAGGCTAATATAAAAAATTGACTAAAGTTTTTAAGAGCATTCCCATATTTAGTGGGAAAAAGGTCCAACCAAGGACCACTTGGTATGGGATTAAATGAATTTGAATCCAACATCATCATTTTGTGTCACCCCAACATGGGCTACAAATATAAGAATTAAATTTCTTTGGATTGTAGGACACACCTACATGAATGCTAATAAGGCTAAAGATTTTTCAATTCAAAAGTGCCTTAAAATATGTACTTAAAGACAAAAAAATGCAAATTAAGTCATTGTTCAAGATTCTCCATTTGGGAATGCCTTCACTATATTTGGTTGGGACCAACTACTTTTTTTACTTTGCCTTTTTGTAGTAGAGCAATTAAAATGGTTGAACCTAACTATTTTCCTAGTTTGCATCATATCTTACACTGCAATAGGAATGCTCTTATCTATAAATGTGTATCATTGTGTACACGGTTGTGCGCAAATAAATGAAATACAAGGCATTGAGAAAGTATACAATTGTTGCATTGTATAAGTATTAACCTTGTAAAAATAGACTAATCTTTGTAGAAATCATGTTTTTTGAAACTATGGAAATTACCTACTTTAAAAAATACTCATTAGAGACTACACCAATGCTTATGGCCTTGGCCTTTTGCACATAATTCCAAAGATGATTCATTGTAGTTCTTACATACAAGATTTTTTTGTCATTTATTGAACACTTAGTATTTGCAGCGACGTTACAAGGTTAAACCATTGTGATATAATTAAAGAGGTCTATAATGTCAATGCAAGAAAATTTTGCCATTGTTATATGTTTTGATTGGGCAAAAAGAGACAGATTTGGAATAGTAATTCTCATTGCTATGCAAATTTTCAATAGAGAAGATATAAAGTAGAATTTCATTGGTCTAGTAATGAGAGAAATCTAAGAAAAATCTCTACTACTACCAACCAATATTAACTTAATGAATATATTTCCACCTAACATAATCTAAACGTAGGAGATTTTTGCCATTGTTACATGTTTTGATTGGTTAAGCAATCAAAGAAGTCAAACAATTAAACTCTTCTACATCGACATTATGTCTAGTAATTGCATAGCAAACTAGGTTGTCAAAAATAATCGCCTATTAATACCAACTTCATTGCTCACAATTTGGTAGGTCCTAACAAACAATTATTTTTGATAATCTAGCCTACTTTACAATTATCTAGTCCATAATGTTAACGTAAGAGAATTTTTATATTGTAACATATTTCAATTAGTTAAGAAGAGGCAAATTAAAAGCATATTCAATCTTGTTAGTAAATTGTCTTTCCAACTATATTTCTAACTTTTAAGCTATATATAATTATAATTTGAAATATGTATCATTAGAAGCACATCCAAAAGAGCTCAAATTATGGTTTATAAAGGAAAATTTGGTCATTGACATAGATTCTAAATGTAACCAAATGTGAATTCAATTGACATAATCTTAATGCTAAAAACTTTTGCCATTGTGGCATGTTTTGAGTAGTTAAGCAGTGATAGAAGTCAAATGGCTCAACTCTTTTACATTTACATTATGTCGACAAACTGGAAAGTAGGCCAAGTCATCAAAAATAATCAAAAGTAAGTACTAATTACACGATTATTTTTTATAACTTCACTTGCTTTGCAATTAGCTATTTTGTTAAGGATAGAAGCTATTGTTGGAGAAGGATTGGCAAGAAAAGTAGAGGTTTATATTAGGTTGGTTTGCTCCAATTCGGTCAGAAGAAACTTCTTTATTATTGTATTATGATTGCTCGAAGTCGCTCTTGTCATAATTGATGGTTTCTAGAGATGGTTGGATATTGCAATTCTAGGCTTAGTAAGGTAGACTAGCCTAATTTGGTCTCCAACACATTTCCATCACTTTATATTTGACCCCATTTTCATCCATTCTACCATCCAAATTTGTTTAAAAAATGAACTAAATTTGCCTAGAAATCTAGCAAAATCAATGCATTTTTCAAACCCTGCCCGAAATATCCGGGTAGCTGAATCTAGAGATGGTTGGATATTGCAATTCTAGGCTTAGTAAGGTAGACTAGCCTAATTTGGTCTCCAACACATTTCCATCACTTTATATTTTACCCCATTTTCATCCATTCTACCATCCAAATTTGTTTAAAAAATGAACTAAATTTGCCTAGAAATCTAGCAAAATCAATGCATTTTTCAAACCTTGCCCGAAATATCCGGGTAGCTGAAAAAAATCCAACCCTGCCTGCCCACAAACCCTCAAGCAAGTCAACAAACACCACTTGATGCCCATGAAGTTTGAACCCGAGACCTCATACCTACAAACACACAAGCCTAACCACTACACCACCACTCACTTTTGATGTACTACAATGGGAGGATTAGTTTAGTTATACACTTACTACTTGTGTTTCTTAAATTCAGCAGACTTTGAACATCATTTCCACATAGAAAATTAACTTTTTCTAAAAAACTGTGAACTGAGAAAAGTTGGGCAAAAAAGTTAACTTTCACCTCCAAAAATCCGTTTCAGATTTTGAGCCTCCAATCAAAAGTTATGCACAAAATTCAGAGTGGATGTTTGAAAATGTCAAAAAATATTTCCTTCCAACCTCTCTCTGAACTTTGTCCATAACTTTTGATTGGAGGCTCAAAATCTGAAACGGATTTTTGGAGGTGAAAGTTAACTTCATCGCACAACTTTTCTTAATTCAAAGTTTTTTAGAAAAAGATGATTTTCTATGTGGAAATGACGTCCAAAGTCTGCTGAGTTAAGAAAAACATTGAATTGTAAATGATTAAGTTGAAAAAAAATACTTTTATTGCATAGAATTTCAATTTTGTTGTTTTAATTTGAATATTTCTCAAAATGATAGTAAGATAAAATTTTATACTTGTATGTAATTCAAATTCTAGGCTTATGTTAATAATATAGTTCAAAGTATGTAGTATGAAGAATTTTTGACTACTTAATTGAATCTACTTGCTACAATTATCCAAACTACTTATAACTCAAAAGAATATATACAGTTTTTAAAACAAAAATTTTAATTACAAATCGAATTAATTGGATTGAAATTTTATGCGTATTGTATTTGAAGTGCATACAACTTTGGGAAGAATTTCACAAAAGATATATGCGACAAAGATTGCACCAGAAAGGACCTATTCTAAACTTGAAAATAGCTTCAAAGCATATTTAAATATTTTGAAGTTCATTACTATATCAACATCAATGTGCTAACCTTCCCTTTTGCTACATTATCTGAACATTCCAAATTATTCTAAACTTATTGTTGATGTGACAAGTAGAATTTAAAAATTCCTACAGAATATACAAGATTTTAGAAGAAGATATAAACTTTCATTCCATCACATTCATTAGATTCCATTATATTCCATTAGATTCCATCACAATTCAAAAAATTCTTAAAGATTCCTAAAGATTCCTAAAAGATTCCTAAAAGATTCCTAAAAGATTCCTAAAAGATTCTTAAAAGAGTCAAAAACAACAAAATTTTGTTGATTTGATATTGCATTACTCCAATCAACAGAAAATAACTACTTGTTCTGTTGATGTTTACAAATAGTTTGTGTAGTGCTCCATTCAACAAAAAACAACAAAAAACAACAAAAATCAGTTGGTTTTCTGTTGATTTGGACAGGATTTTCTACTAGTGATTGGCACTTTTGTAATTTAGGATTGAACACTTCAAAAATTTATAGAAATCATAATTTTGATTGAAAAATTACAATTCTACTTGAATTTCATTCATTAAACATGTGCACACCTCTAAAAAATATGGGCCTCTCTTGGAATTAGCCCTAAGATAGTCAAATTACAAATGAAGATAGTAATAGGTTTGTCTACCTAATGATTTTCTTCAACATGATTATTGATCAATTCTCCTAGATGCTATCCTTCTAGCATTTCATACAACCTTTGGTCTTGTTTTGCCCTAAAATCTAATAACATGAAACTTGCTCCACCATTCAATCTTTTGCAGATTTTATCTTGGAAGGGCCTAAAAGTCCATTGCAACCATATAATATATTGTGTATATAGTGGTGGGTGATTGCAAGAAATACTTGTTAATTTTGTTGCGTTTTCAATGATATTCATGATTTTTTGGGGAGCACCTTAAAATTAGAAAACTATTTTTTTTAAATTTAATATTATATTTTCCTAATTAAATATTGTTATATAATTGTAATATTTTCCTAATTAAATATTACAATAACATACTTAATTAGGAAAATATTACAATCTATTAATGTAACGTTGCATTAAATGCATATAGTTCCTATATGCATGGAATAATAAAACTACATATGATGGCGAATTTCGTTAAAATGGCAGTATTCCATTAGTTTGACATTTTTGACAGTTTAGACCGCACAGCCTGAAATCTAAACTTGTCATAGATTTTTGAAATCTACATGTGTTGTAGATGTTTGAAATCTACATCTGTCCAAGATGTTTTGGACCGTACAGTCTAAAGTCTAAACTTGTCATAGATTTTGAAAATCTACATATGTCCTAAATGTTTGAAATCTATACCTTTCCTAGATGTCATTTTTCAATTCAGACCGCACAGTCTGAAAAAATGGCATAAGGAATACTGCCATTTTAACGAAATTCACTATTATGACAAAATATTGACAAATGAATTTAATAAAAATGCTTATTTGATATATTGTTAAAGTTTTGACATCACTATGTTGTTGTCATTTAATTTAAAATCACTTGCAATCCAATCAAATGTGCTATACACAACCTTTACAAATGAATGTTTTGGATTTATAAAGATTGCAATTAAAAAAATTGTTTTGGTTGCTAAATACAAATAATAATGTTTTGTATTAATTATGTATTATAGCAAATATTGTCAAAACTATTTAAAACACATGCAACAACAACTCAAATTGCAGCGTATAAATCTTCTACGATTGTAATGGACATCTTAAGTTTTTGATTCATTAAAAATCTTCAATTTCCATTCAAATTCAAGTTATCTACATTTTTTGCTATATATATAATTTTTTTGACTCATATGTATGTCAACTTTTTAAAATACCAATGGAATTGGGTCTTAAATGGTGTATTATAATATGCAAAAAAATATTCAAGTCAGCATGGCTAAAAAAAAAGCTTACGCAATTTTTGGAGTGAGTTATGAATCCGGCCTCAAAAACTGAGTCTATAGGGTGGTTAGCTTTGGAATTCATTTACTTCCAAACTATAATTGCTTTTTGCTTTGAATTTTTTGTGGATTGTAGTACACAAAGGATACTACAATATCCATGTTTGTTCATTTGAATTTTGTCCACTTAGATTCAACATATGGTGCATAGAGTGAAACAAAACCAAACATAGACTCAGTTTTTGAAGTCAATGTATGACTTGTAGTTGAATAGATTTGTACAGTTTTTTTGGTACCATGGCCTCTGTCTCGAAGCATGTTGATGATGTGAGCTCAATGTTTTATAATCTATAATGTAACAATATTTTGTATGGCCTTTTCTGGATGTGTGTATTGCACTGAAGAATAACATCCACGTCAACAACCACCAAATTGCTCATAGATAGGATCCAACTGAGCACTTCATGAGAACAAATAAAGCCAACTGCAGGGAAATATTGTGGAGACTATGGGTTGGATTTGGTGTGTCGGTGGAGTGATGGCGTCTGAGCTCTGGTGAGGCAAGTGTTTGCATGGAGGAGCTGAGATTATGGGAATTAGAACTTGGTAAACGTGGTTTAACGAAGAGGTTGATGCAGACCGCAAGTTTGTTGTGGTGAACTCCGCAAGGAATTAAGATCGGTCATTTGCAACAAGGTTATTTTCACGTCTTTCTGTTCTCTCCAGAGTGGGTGGTCACGAGGCTGGAAGGGAGATCAACTCCGACCACTGTAACATTCATTTTGTCCATTCTTTACTGCAATAGTTCATATATCGTGATTTAAGTTTCTGTGCGCTTCCATCTTTGACTGCCGACTGAATCAGTGTGATATGTTGTTCGCAGTTACGCTGCGTTGTGGTTTACGTTTTTGGCGGTATGGTAAGCGAGGATCACACTCTCTGCTTCAACTCGCATTCTGACACGTACTGTTCCCTTACTTCAAGACATGTAGCAGAATGTCCGTGTCGTGTTTCTCCCGCCAGGACACTGGCTGGTGGCTGGCAGTCTTGTATTTTGCCTTTTGGAATGAAATTTCAGATCATTTGTTTCAAAAAAATAAGTGCCAGAATTTCCGTAGTATTCCCACTGTCTCCCGTTGTGTGAGGTTTCGACCGGTCCGGAACAGTAGTGCAAAGCAATCCAAACTGCTGAAAAGCGTCTACAGAATGACAGACCTGTAAAGAAAGATTGTCAACGATTCACCAGGCCACAATTCCACATACGACTTTCAGAAAATGATTGTGCCATCAGAGTATGCTTCTTTGAATTGTGATAGATTTGCGTAGCGAATTGTAATTCGCACTTGATGTTTAAAAAGTTCACAATTGTTTGGGTCTTCTCAGTAGACAAGTCCGTCATCTGCAAAATTTCTCTTTCACTTGCATTGGCCACATCCTTCAGAAATACAAACAATGCATGCCTGCCACATGCTTCCGCAGCTTGCCTTGTCAGGTATTGAAGTGGGTGATCTGGAAAAGCATTTGGACGGTCAGATCTCCTTATTCACAGTTCAATGGAGGTAGAGACGACAGCCGTTGACCGCCTCAAAGACCGATATTTTCACGCCTGCTTAATGTAGATGAACAATTCGCTTCACTTATGGAGTTGCGTCAAGTGTATCCAATCCTCATATTATATTGAAGTGATGGCGGCCACATAAATAAACTTCATCCGTCGAAACGGAATTTCTCTCTGCATAAAACATCAAACTCCGTACAAGAAACAAGAACAAGTCGAGCATCAGACACGACCATGGCTACCGCCATCCTCACTCACACGATCAAATTCCTGACTTACAAGTTACAAAACAGAGAGGCATCATTTGCGTCTTTTTTTGGTTGCTGTTAAACGCGCTTCTGGTGCAATAATGTGTTTCTTTATGTATACTCACATCATGAATGTTAAAGGCAGTCCTGCTGGCTGAACAGGATTGTTGGAATTTTCTCTTCAGTATGCATACGTACGTTCTCCAAACGAGGTGAAGAATAGAAATTTAGTTCGGACACTCCCAAATTATCCAGTTTCGCCCTCCCCCCCAATTAATTTTATTGTAAAAGAAGAACGATGCTTCTCCAAAGGGGAGGACTACCGCAGCCCCAGGTTCACATTATCCCTGCCCCGCGTGCCCGGTGAAGTTGCGAGCTAGTAACTACTTCGCTGTTCCTCATCACCACACACAAATGACGTTGGACCAACACCACCAGTGCACACGACACTCCAACCAAGTCATGCGAGCTTCAACACAGACAGATGAAACCCACCAGCCAAATTTCCTCGAACGAAGCATCAATGTTCAGGATTGCACGGCAGAAGTCCCCCAAACCGGTTCCAAGCTCCGTCTTTACAGATGATGCCGCTCAGCTAGGTCGAACACGTTGAAGACGAACCTAGCTTGGAGCTAGCTCGATTCAACGTCTCTGCATGCATGGGACCGATTTATGCAGCTCACTCACTATTAATTGTTGGAGCCAGAGTTCACGATTTGATCGAATTCAGCCGTGATCGATCGAGGGTGCTGCCATGGGACTGTTGATTTTGACTCCGATTATCTAGCTCTGTGCGACTACGAGCCCCGAAGTCTTGCTTTGCATTCATTTGGAGAATGTGCTTGAATTGAACCTCAGTCTCAGCAATTCAGATTGCCGCCCTGTCCCGATCACCTGCATTCTTGGAATGAGGTAACTACACCTAATTTCAACCCCTTTCTAAGACCAACCAGTCTAGATTCTTGTCTAATATCTACTCTCACTATCCCACGATAGGTTTTAGAAAACACTTATTTTTAGCACTTTGAAAAATTTGTAGTTTATTCATAAGTTGTCCAAAAAATACAATCTAAGAGAATCTAGAGTTCCCTAATTGACTTGCAACACAACCCCTCAAAACGTTTTCTAATGTAATAATGGAAACTATCATGAATTGTTTATTTGTGCAATTTTAAGAGTAGTTACTTTATCAATCTAAGAGAGAGGCCAACATAGGCACATGAGTATTGAATTCAATCAAAATATTATAATTAGTGTTTTTGTTCTTGCTTTTGAACCAATGGTTGTATGGACATTTTTTCAAGTAGATCCTAAGTTTCTTGGCTCCTTTATTTTGGAGGCTTGGATTGGAAGACAATTTTGAATATGTAATTTTTGTATGCAATTTTTGTAATAGTACAAGCTTTGAACTATAGAAGAAATGAGGTTTTGGAAACATTGTGGCAACGGTGTGTAGGGCTATGATTACAATCGAGGATCTTTTAAAGTACTTGAATCCTCTTTTTTTGTTTGTAAGTTTGATTTTGCCTTTTATTTTTTAAGATTTTAGACATATTTCAAATTCCTAAAAAAAACATTGGTTGTAATAGCTTGCATAAACGTACTTGAGAAGTAGTACAAAAGCTAGTGAAAGAGCAAAAAGGTAAGTACAATATTTAGAACTTCTCTAAGTTAGTTCTCTACTATAAGTCAATAAACCTCTCTAGTGTAGTAGGGTCAGACAATCTTTTTTTTAAAATAAAATATATAATAGCACTAAATGATACTATAAAAGTGTAATAAAGAAATTGTTGTGGATCTAGGTGTACCTTGTTAAATTGATAAGATATTCTAATGAATAGGCTTCTTTGTCATGATTCTTAAGGGTTTTTTTCTTGAAAATGTGGCATGTGTTATAATTCAACAATATTTTGTATTGTTTAATCCTTCTCTTACTCAATCAACCTCTCTAAAATTATATTGTGAAGTGATCCGGGCCCTACCAAATTAGAAACGTTCCACTGTGTACAGATAGAATTTCTTGTAGGTGGAAGTTTGCCTTCTAAATTAAAAAAGGCATCATTCAAAAATAGGATCAAATTAGTCATTATTGAGTGATGCTTCAAAGGAAGAAGCATGTAAGACTTTAAGAATTCAAAAACCTATATAGTTTTTTCTCAAGACAGACACACAAGTATTTAGAAAGATATTAATGTTCAAAATTCTAATAATCTCTTAAAAAACATCGGACCGACAACATCCAATGTCAAAATATGAGGTTAGTTGTTGTAGAGAAGGTGTCTATAGACCATAGACACTTGTTAGATTGTTATTGTTATGACAAGAAAATAACTTTAAGTAAATCACATAATAATTAAATCTATGCAAAATAGAATTTAACTTCATTACTCAAAGATGGTTGTAAAGCTATGATGTTTCAAGAGCTTTGCTTGCTTCTAATATGATCAATACTTTAGGTTGGTAGTTGATGTTGGTTGCAAGAAGATCAAAAGTTTTCTATGATAATTGTCTCTAAATATAAACACCACTAACATTAGATGAAATTTGAAGCCTCCGGAGGGCCGACTTCGGACTATCCCCTATATCACTAGCAAATGGGTCATTGCAAGAAAGACAGACCAATTTATGTAGCGTTTTCCACAGTACTGCTGAAATTTTCGGGAGTACTGTATAATTAGAAAAACAATTTTTTTTAAATGTAAAAAATATGTTTTATGTATATACCTCTAAGAAGAAGGTACCCTAGGAAGAAAAAATGTAGAAAAATTCTCTAAGTAGGAGAACTAGAAAAGTGCAAATTTTCATGAAAATAGGTACTTTGACATTTTAATTTGTGAAAAATAGGAAAAATAATTTTTCTTAAAACTAAAAATTTTCAATTTGGTATAACTTTATGATGAAGATATTTCACCAGAAGAATGTTCTCAAAACCATCTAAAATGCTCAAAAGTATGCACGCAAGGGAGGCCTGTTTGTGCACATGTAGAGGAAAGAGAATAATGATTTTTGAAATTTCCTTTGGTAGAAACATGCCTACCTATTATGGAAATAGGCCAAAGAATTTCAGCTTTAGATCATTAATTTTGGATGCTCCCCAGTACTAAAAACCCCTAAACCACAAAGTGTGACAAATTAGCTTAATTGAAATTTAATTATAAAATGATTTTTGAAAATTTCTAAAAAATTATTAATTTGATTTTTTTCATATCAAACATCTTTATTCAAAATTTCAAGTTAATATGATTCATACTTTAAAAGTAATAATCAATAACAACTCCGTCATTCAAAGTGTGACGCAAAATAGTACCGGTCTTTCTTGCAATCACCCAAATGTCAAGCTAGCATTAATCAAAAAATAAAAATAAAAACAAATTGAAATTTAGGTCTTGAAATGTGAAAAAAATTATGAAATTTTTTTTTCTCCATTTTTTTTTCTCCAATTTTTTTAATTCCGTAGCAATCTTTTGAATACATAGGATTCCTATTCTAGCGGTAGTTTCTGATTTCTTGCAATTTAGGAACTCGCACTCTTCCAAAGCCCTCAAATTTCTTCTAATGCTTATACCTTGGTAGTTGTTGCTAACAACAAAAAGACTAAAAAGCTATAAATGATAATTGAGCTTATGAGCAAGGCCACATCAAAAAGTTAGGTGAATTATTTTGATGCCTTTTTGACATTTCTAGAAGCTAATTCAATATCATTTTTTTTTATCACTTTGATATTAAATTGGCACAAAGATTGGCACCAAATTATATTAATCCTTGAAGGTCAAATCCTTGTGTCCATGAAATCATCCATTTTAATATTATAGGAATCAATGGCTAAGAAAATCCAAAAGTGTTTATTGGAAGAAGTATGGTAGAAGATCTTCCCTTTTCATTTAAAATTTTGAAGATAAATAGTTAGACTTTTGTCCTACATACAAAGATTATTCATCATCTATGTGATGTCAAACAACCTTGTTAACATTTAAGGGTTAATAGCATTTTAGTGCACTATATTGACATGCCGTTGTTACATTGTATAGGCATATATCCTACGTACAAATTTGAATTGTAAGTTATTCAAGTAGAGGGGGTGATTGCACGAAACACTTCACGTTTTTGGCTCAAAACACTGTTTTTGGACTTCGTACTAGTAGTACTACGCGATCTTGATGGTATAGTGCGTCCAACATATGCCTACAAATCTCAAATGTTGATTTTGGGAGCTTGTAGATCTGGGCCGTTAGTGTAGTACTATACAATACTATAGACTACTACAAGTACTTCACAAGCTACAGGGAGCAGAAAATAGCAAAAAAAGGGTTTGTGGACCTTTTGATTTTTAATAATTAAAAAAAATCAAAAAAATATTCTAAAAAAAAGCTATTTTTCTAAACAAAATCGTGCTTACATTGCAATGAAAAATTCCTCTAATTTTTTTTCCCCTTTTCATAGCGTTTGTGTAAAGAAAGGTCACTTTGACCCCATGTGGACAATAGACATTTTACTATTTTCATAAAAACTCAATCTCAATCCTTGAAATATTAGTAGACCTCCAACTTGTCCAATTTGTGGCTTCAAATTTGGATTTTTGAATCAAAAACAGGACTAAAACCCCTCCAAATTGCGAAGGTAGATAGCCAATTGGGGAAATTTAAAAATAGGAAAATAATTTTTAAAAAATTGAAAAAATTACACAACATATAAAATTTTTTTTGCACCTTCATTCCGAATTTCAAGTTGATAGGGAAAAAGATGAAAAAGTTATGAGCAAAAAACTACATAGTGGAGATCAAGCGACAAGGGGACAGAAAGTAGGACAAGTATTTCTTGCAATCACCCAAGGGGTTTTAGGGAATTTAATCCATTCATATAGAATGGACTCTATCATTTTTACCTTTGTTTGACACTTATGTAATGGGTATGTAATATTAGTTTGGTTATTTCTATAATTGAAGACATTTTGAGACTTTAGTTTGTATTTAGAGTTGTTTAATTGAAAGGTGAAATTTGTTTTTACCTTTCTTTTGAATTTTTTGAAGGATTAGAAGTCCACGTAAGGGATAAGGATGGGGTTATGGAGGAAAGAAGAAAAGGCCAATAGATGAATTCAAGCCTATGTGGCATTTTAAAGGTCAAATTCACTTGTTTAGGTGAATGGCATGGAAGATGAGGTGGTGGATGAGGTTGAAGGTCTTTTTCTTCCTTCTCTTGGTTAGCTTGAGTGAATCGACACTTTAGAAAGTCATTGCACATTCTATATGGAAAATTTTGCAATAAAATTTTTCAAGGTTCTTCATTGTATTCTTGTAATTTGAAAACCTTGTCACTCACTTCATTTCAAGTTTCTATACAAAAATTATGCTTGAGGAATTGAGAGAGGTAAGATTCCCATAGAGAGTGAAGGATGAACTTTTGAAGGCTTGTAACTATGTGATGAGGAAATATTTATTTTTTGAGATGTATTGAGATTGTGTATCAAATTGTTATCTTTCAAAAAAAACATCATTTATTGAATTTGGAGTGAGAATAAAAAAAATGATGACCTTAAAAGTGAAGTAGTGAGGAGCGGCTTTTGATTTGAAGTGAGGAAACTTTGAACGGTTGTAGAAATTGAATAAATTTTTTTAATTTGAGTTGAGATTTAAAAGTTTGAAGATTTTTGTGTTAGCTTTTTAAGAAAACATCATAAAATCATTTTGAAGTTATATTGTGATAATTATGGCTTAGAAAGTAGGGTAATTATAAGTTGCCTTTGAATTAGAGAGAGAGAGAGAACTTTGAGTAGCTATAGAAATCAAACAATATCTTAGTTTAAGTTGAAATTTGAAGGGTTAAAAGAAATTCTTTGTTAACTTTTGAGAAAAATATCACACTCTTCATTTGGAGTTTTAAAGCATTTGTAGCACTCTTATTAGTATCAAGTATTTTTTTGAAAAGAGTTTGTGAAGTTTATGAGTGATTTCAACCATCCTCGCAACCATCTTTGTTCAAATATGTACTACTTCACTTAGTCTAAGTAACACATTATAAGATTATATGGCCATGAGATATTTCATATGGTTTAAATACCATCATATGAAAATTTTATGAGCATCTATATATACAAAGGTACTTAAAACACAAGATTCTTCATTCTCCAGGCCAAATCTTGTTGCAGCTAGATTCTTTACATTTTTTCAAGGCTAAATCTCTCTACTTGACCCTCTAAAGTTTTTTTAAACTAAGTTTTGCTTTCCACAAAACCCAAGAAACAATAGTATAGGAGTTCTTTGTTTTGGAAAAAAGTTTAATCAGTCTAATGTTTTGTGACTAAAGTTACTTTCAAAAAGATTTTTGTTTAAAAGTTTTGAATAATATTAGAGCACTCTTATACCCAAGTATGTAAAACTTGAATTGTCATTACATTATCAATGTATGTGACACAATATATAAAGTCCCAATCCTATATAGTGTTCTAAAAGGAAGTTAAATATTTAGGTCAACTTTTTAGGTTCAGTCAAATTTTCTTAGGCAATAAATGCTCTAGGACCTAATTATCATAAAATTTTACTTTTACAATAATAAAAATAATTCCTTGATTATATCCTTTTTATATTTGTATCAAATTGTCTTGCCAATCTACAGTTATCACATGCCATGCACAAATGTCTAATGATTCCATAATCTACATCAAATAGTCCAAGTTAATGCAAAATATGCTAAGTTTAGGTTTTGTACCCAAAGTTTATCTTTCTTTTCAAGCTTTGTTCTCACATTTTTAGATCAAATAGTCAAATGGTCAAATGGTCTAATTTCCACAAATACTATTAGTTCAAATACAAACAATATAACAAATGATCATCTGGACTGAACTTAAAGAAATGTAAGACCAAAATATTAAAACACTAGAAGAGAAAGGGGTGTTTTAAGTATAGTCCTAGTAGTATGATCTTTTAAGTAATGACTTTTAAGTAAGGTTTTTAGTATAATTTACTAAAAAGACTATCTTTTTAGTAAATTTTTACTAAGAATTTTATTGAAAAGTAATTATTTAAAAGACCATACTACTAAAATTATACTTAAAACACCCCTTTTTCTTATAGTGGAATGAATCAAACTTGGAGACCCTAAGACCAAACATTTTGAAATTTGTAAAATAATAAGAAGAGTTTAAACCATCATTTGTTGATCTAATAACATACAATTAGACCTATCACCATGATTTGGATCCTTTGGTTGTGCAAATAAGCCCAAAAATATGCAACTAAGCCTAAAAGTAAGGACTACTGTCCTATGACCACTCTACATCTTATAAATGTGTAAAAATTTGTAAAAATAATGGTCAAGGACCTATAGCCATGGAAATCAAACCCTATTGCCGCTTGCCTCATCCTATGGCCGTGGGATCAAATCTCTAATCTCCCTGTCCAACTCCGTAGCAACCTGTGTTTCTTGTGCTAAAGTTTGATTGCAAATTTTTGGTTGTTTGACTAAATTTGCTGAAATTTCTTGGCGATTCCATTAGAAGGAAATTAAGACTTCTGCAACTATGTTTAGCAACTAGTTTTATAGTTGCATTATACGTTTGCAACTGGGTGAGAATTTTTCACTCAACATGTGTCCAAGGAGTATCTTCAAGGCCCAATAGTTTTCATAACTTTCGATTACACAATTAAGAAGTTATGGCATGATATGTTGTTTTATTTGAATGGCAGGCAGCTCGGGCAGCAAGAAAAACTTATTTAAAATTTTGTTTTATAGTAAGTGAAATTTAAAATTGATTCTTTAGGTTTATTTCAACATCAGAAGCTTTGAATCATTCCATTTGGATTAAGCAGTCAAAAGTTATGAGAAATTTTAGTTTGTGGATAGGTATGATTTTCAAAGACTCTATACCTACCCGCAAACTAAAATTCCTCATAACTTTTGACATTTGAATCCAAATGAAATGATTCAAAGCTTTCCA
The DNA here is from genome assembly GCA_947034885.2 of Thuidium tamariscinum. Taxonomy (NCBI): domain Eukaryota; kingdom Viridiplantae; phylum Streptophyta; class Bryopsida; order Hypnales; family Thuidiaceae; genus Thuidium; species Thuidium tamariscinum. The sequence continues at coordinate 42,483,964 of OX344750.2, read as the reverse complement.
TGTTTTTATAAACATAAAGAATCAATTTTAGATTTCACTTCTTATAAAAAAAGTTTTTTTTAAAGAAGTTCTTTTTCTTGCCCTAGCTGCCCAACATTCAAACAAAATAACATATCATGCCATAACTTTTTAATCGTGTAATTGAAAGTTATGAAAATTGTTGGGCCTTGAAGCTATTTCTTGAACACATGTTTAGTGAAAAATTCAAAGAAAAAAAAAATTCCATTCGTAGTGAGTTGCCCAAAACCGCTATGTTGCCAAAAAAACACAGTTCAAGGCTTTAGGGGTTAAAGATGCTAATACTTACAATTCTTATTTGTCTAATCTAATGGTACTCTTGACAATTGGCATGAGACAATTGATTTAAACTTGATCTAATTGTTTCTAGTTGTATTCTAGTCATCTCCTAGGTACATTCTAGTCGTCTTCTAGTTGCATTTTAGTACTTCTCTAATTAAAGTGCAATGATTTGTTTTTGAACTGTAGTTTCTTTCTAGTTGAATTTCAGACATTTTCTAGTTTCATTCTAATTGAATTGTAATCAAATTTAGATTATATGCAAGTGTAGTTTGACACACTAAACTGTACAATGGCAAATGTGATGAATCTTGGATGTAGAATACTTCACAGAAATTCTTCAATTACAATCTTGTAACCCAAAACTTCAACCTTCGACTACTCTACAGCTGTATGCAACTCAAAACTTGAATCTACAACTACTTTGCGACTACTTTGCGATTATAATAGTGTAAACATCAAATTTGGTGCAAATACAAAGGGTTGTAGTTGCATGGAAGTTGCATAAGACACATAGTTTTATTTTAGTTGGTTGCGGTAGATGAGATTTTCTTCTAGTCTTCTTAGTCACACAACCAATCTAATCCTAAGAAACCAACAAGCGATTGGATTCAAACAAAGTTTTAAAATTTGGTGCTTTGGTAGAGAGGCTGGAATAAATGCGGCAACACTTCCAATTTGTTTTCTCTTGCCTTCATTTGATTCTTGTTTCCAATCAATTACAACTTGATTACCTTGCCTCTATCACACATGTAAATAAAAACTCCAATCTTTCTTCACTCCAAATGATAGATGAAGAAACCACTACAAACATCACTTTCTTGGACTATTTCATGACCATGAACAACAACTTCGGCAACTGATATTTCATGCAATTCTTGCCCAATTAAAAAATTTCAGTGTGCATTTTGACTAGTTTCCTCTTCTTTCAACATTATAAGACATGCCTTCTAATTCCTTGTTCAAATGTCAAAAGTAATTGCAATTTGAAGATCAGAATTTTCACTTCACTACATTGCAAGTTGAAATTGCCGACTTTTTTTTCAATTTTGATTTTTGGTTTGTTATCGGGGAACCGATTAACGAATGGAAGATCCTTGATGCCACAATGCCGCAGCTCCAATCGTTGATTTTTTGAGGGCTCTTGATTTGGCTTGAATCTTGTTTCTTCCATCTACCTGCTCCAACAACTAGCTTCTTCATAAGTATGCTTGTGTTTTTGTATTTTATTTTAATTGTTTAATTATTTAACCCCTAAAGGACTAAAGTCCCCTCGGGGGACACTTGGAATTTTGGGCAGGCTTGTGTGACCTCAACTTTTGCTATGATTTTTTGAAACTTATTTTTGAAGATAGGAAATCAGATTAGCTTTCCAAAAATATAATTTTTATTTCAATTGGTGCTTGGAAGCAAAAGTTATGCCATTCTAAGTCCAAACAGCAGTTTGTCGGGCAGAAAAAAAATCCACAGAAAAAATTATTTTTGACTTTTTATTTATTTTTTCTCAAAGATTATGTTTTTTTCTACATCCGAAGCTTTGGTTCATTTTATTTGGACTAATGATGAGAAAGTTATGGACAACCTTGTATATCAGACAATCTAAGCACCTTCTTTTAAAAATAACTTATAGAATACATTTTTGAATGCAATTTTTCAAATTTTTCAAATCTTTTTGCTTTGGTAGGGCTTAGGATGTTTTCAAGAACAAGCTCACCATTGCAATCATGGTTTTCCAATTATATCTTAAAGTTATAAACAACTTAGTGTTCTCTTCAATCTTGGACCTACTTCTACTTAACAATTTTTTAATGAATGAAAATCAAATATTTTTTTTTGAAATTTTTTCCCCTGATTTCGAACTCAAATATTCAACATAAAAAATTTTAACTTCATGGTCCATAGTGAAAAAAAATTCAACAAATGGCAGTCAAAGTCATGTGAAATTTTAAGTCAGAGTTCAAAAAAACTTTATTTTCCAACTTTGAATGCTAATATCTTCCAATCAGCAAGGTCAAACTTCATGAAATTCTTACCACATGATCTTAGACAAGTAGTTTACAAGATCCTATGGTGAAATTTTAAGAATACATTGTTTTTTTGGTTATTTTAGGTGGAAGTAGCAAACATGGTAGTTTTGAGTGGTTTTCAAGCTAGAAAATGCCTTAGTCCTTTAGGGGTTAATTATCTTCCAACTTTCATTAAGTCTCTTCAATTCCTTACATGAATTCTCACAACTTCAATTGAAAGTTACAACATAAAGTCTCATAATTACATTTTATAATGAAAAATAAAAAAACATGAAATATTAATTTATACACACAAACAAATTTTGGATCTTATAATGCCAAAGTTTATCTTCTTAAAACTATTTATAATCTTAAAAATGGACAATCACCAACTTTGGGAAAAGATGTGTCCGAGGTTACATCCCATTCATCCTATTTTTATTCTTTTATTTTATATTTTTCATTCATCCTACTTAGAATATCCCTATCTATAGTATTATGTGTGCTTTAGCTTTAAAAATAATTTTATTTGTATATTTATCTAATATAGATGAATAAGTTCACTTTTCCTACAATTGATTATTTTTCTTTAAAATTTTCATCTACAAGTAGCTTTAAGGTCCAACAATTTTCATAACTTTTGACTTCATGGTTAAAATGTTATTACATGATATGTGCTCTTCTTTGATCTTTAGGTAGCTCAAGCAATACGGTGCTATTTAATGCGGAAAAAGAAACACATTGACTAAATGCTTTACAATACAAAGTAAATTAATGATCATGATAGTATGTATACAACAATGTATCACAAATCATCTATGATATCATGATTGAAGAGTTATAAGGCTAAATATGGAATATATTATGAAACCTCAACAACATTTCAAGCATAAGCCTCAACATCACAATACTATTTGGCAGAAAAGCATAAAATAAAAAAATATATGCCTAGGAAAATATACCAATTCAAGTATTTCTTGCAATTACCTATATACTAGGTTAAATTCTTGTATTAAATGCAAATTCTATAATTATTCATTGATCACATTTTCATTTTCTTGTTTGATAAAACCTAATGAAATTTAAACATGTTCTTCATGAAGCCATGCAACTTAATGAAGCCTTTGTATTGCTGCATTGTAAGAGGCTCAATTTTAACTTGTATTCTATGATATTTCAAACTCATTCTTTCCTACCTCACTACAAATGCATTCAACGGATGATTAGTGTGAATTGCGGACCAACATCATACAAACAATATGTAATCCAACAATTGAAGTTTGTTCTTTCTTGTAGTATAATTTAGATGTCTTTGTAGTTTGCAATAATAAAGATGGATAATTCTCACAATCATGTCTCAAGTCATATATAAGTTTCAATTCACAAAATGACAAACAAAAATTAATACAAATGTGAAATGTTTTCATTCAAACAACTATACCATAAGAGTCAAAGGACAAAATTCAAAAGTAGATGCATGAAAAATATAGAATGCAGCATATGACATGTTACCATAGAAGTTTGGAGAAAAAATTAGTTGCGATTAAAAACTAAAAAAACTAATTTCAAAGTTTATCATGTCCAGAGGTTAGTTTTGTTGAATATCATTAGAAAAGATTTGAGGACATTCATTGGGAGACCGTGAGTTATTTTGAATTTCAAGATTGTAGGAACATGCCACAAGAGTAGTTTGGCATAGTTGTGAGATTGTTACATCAAATTTTTATTTTTATTATTTAAAAAAAATTGAATAATTTCTAATTTTTAAAATATTTTTTAGAAGATTTTTGAATATTTTTTTGAATATTTTCAAAAATTCAAAATTTTTATCCAAATGTAAATATCATCATTACTTTCATCATTATGTATTACATCCTTTCCATTCAAGATCACAAGTTACACTAGGGCTAATCACATTTTCTTCATTGCATGCCCATTTTTTAGAGAGTAGGAACAAAGGGCTCTCCATTGGCTTTTTATTAGCAAAACGTTCTTCTTCTATGAAGGAATTTTGTCCACATCCATCATTTTCCTTTGAAGGTGAATAATAGGCATGAAGAGGATTTCCTTACAAAAGTATATTTTCTTATTCTTCTCACTTTCTTTATGCATTGTAGTTTTATAACATTGCCTTCCCTCGTACTACAAGCAATAAGCAACCCTTGCCATTTTGTAAACTAGCTTTTGTATTTTGAATTCAAAACAAATTGGTGATGTACACAACACCTCACTCTATCATTTTCACTACAGAAAATTATTGCATGTAAGATAGGTACATCCAAAAATGCAGCTAACCAGCTTTAAAGCGCTATCTACAATGTGTGTACATTTCCAAAATCAGTCACGTACACAAACTATAGATGGCACTTTTAGAAATACCCTTTGACCTTTAATAACTTTTGCATTCCAAATCCAAATGTTGGGTTTGATAGTGCTTTAGAATGGGTGAATGCAAGAAAGACTTGTCCTATTTGTTGTGTTTTACTATAGTACTCATGACTTTTTTTGGAGTACTTTAAAATTAGAAAACTAATTTGAAAAAAATTTGAAAAATATGAACAATGTATACACTTCTAAGATGAAGGTTTTCACCTAAGGAAATTGATAGAAAAATTCTCTAATTAGGAGAATTTAAAAAGTGACAAACCTCAAGAAAATATATACCTTCATGTTTTAATTCGAGAAAAATAGTAAAAATAAGTAAATACAAAAAATAAAAAGTGTCCATTTGCAAAAATTCTATGGAGATGGTCATTCACCAAAAAACCCACCAAAATAACATTTTATATGTTTCAAAATTCAAGCAGAAAGAACCTCACTTTGTAGACTTCCACACCACATAAAAATAACTTTTTTCAAAATCCCTCATGTGTAGAGATGTAAGTCTACTAGAAGACCATTTCATCCAAACTTCATCTCAAAATCATTAGGAAAAGGTACTCCTTAATACTAAAAACCTCCAAATTCTCGTTTATGACATTTAATCACTAGTACTATTTTAGTATTAAACTATTTTTGAAAATTATGAAAAAATTATGTAAGGTGTATGATAGACATGAGTACCTTATCTAGAAATCTTGAGTCATTTAGAGCAAAAGTGCAAAAGCTATGGCCAAAAAACAGATCAACACTTAGCTTGTGACAGAAAATAGTACAAGTGTTTCTTGCATGTGCTTTCACTTGCCAATAAGATTATATGAAAATCTAAATAGCCTAATACTAATAACTAGGCACAACACCAATTGGTGATGTTTGATTTTGGATGTATCTACTTTAAATCCATTCTTCATTATCATCCACTCAAAACACAATAGGGGTCCTACCTTCTTCATCCAAAACAACTCTCCATTGGCTTTTTATTTCTCTCACCAACATCTCGTTCAAATTCAAAGAAAGTTTACAGTCGGTGATGAACTTGGGACTACCTACAAGCAGCGATTTCTAAACAGATTCAGGGTTTTTAGCCAAATGTTCATTTTTGGAAGATTTTTTAAAATTTATACAAAGGGCATGAAAAAATTAAGTAGAAAATGAGCGAAATTTAGCCAGTTTTGGGATCACTGCCTACAAGCAACAAGACCTTTAAAAATTGAAAAAATATTCAAGTGCTGTAGAGCGCTGTCCTGCAATTGAATGCCCTAATCACCAATTGATGAAAAGCTTCGTTTGTTAGGAATGAGTATTCTATTAATACATTGTCTACTATAGCTCACTATAGTTTAGTGTACTTAACTGGAGCTATAAATACAATTAGGGATAAAATAAGAATCCCTAATGCCAATAGTAAAAGACTGAAAGAATCTATTTATATTCTCTCTCCATCTATACCGCAAAGAACTCAAGCTTGTTTGTTCTGTTTGTCACATTGAGATCTTTCGGATTGTGCATCCCCCGGCTGCGTGCTTGGTACCATTGGAAAGCTCTTGGCAAGGAGGGGTGCACGGGCTTGGTTTTGTAGCAATCCGACTTACGACCAGAAAGTTATTAAATTTTGAATAATTTTGGTTCTAAAATTAGAAAATCACTTTTACTTTGAGAAAGTTGATGGTGGCATCCCCACTAGTGACATGTAAAGACATACCTCTATTAAATATAGAAACGTTTTTCTTTTATTTTCAACAGTTCCCAAGCCAAACCCTGCTTTAACTAATTCTCTCTCCGCTCGCTCTCTACCATCACCCGCCAGCTCTTTGTGATTCCGATTCCTTTGCTTACCAAAGACAAACTCTTCTGCACTGCTGTATTCAGAAGCACTTCGGGTTTTCTCCACACGATTATCTGCGTCGAAAGATCAATGCCACCTCGTCGAGAAGGTTGACATGCATTCATGTCTAATTTAGGGTGGGTGCTATAATTCTTGTCACTTAGGCTGATTGAGAGATTGTGTTTGTGAAGTAGTCATGCTCTTTTGGGACATAAAATTGTAGCAATTATTCAAACGTAGAAATTGTACTTTGGTTTTATTTTATTTTACTTTATTTTACTTTTTGACACATAGAAAGGAAGTTTGTTTTAATTTTAAGTTATGAGCCGCAATTGTACAGGCAGCTCCAGTTCCTGGGGTCTCAAACTCCGTCACTGCATCTTCCAAAGGAAATATGAACTGATTGATTTGATGCTCGAATCGTAATGGAGTGAGGGGACTTTCGCAATGGAGGATCTGTAGCTGGAAACTTCCTTTCTGTTTGTGATGATTTGAATAACGAAAACCAGCATAGAGATTCACAGGACATTGGCACTAGTTCCAGGTGATTACTAGTCATTTCTGTGAAAGCGCGGTGCAGCTTGGGAGGGCATCTCAGACATGGACATTCCAGGCCCAAAGAAAACCAAGGTTGGCACGTGTATCAGAGTTGAGAACCCAAGCCTTGTTCGGGTGGCATGTGCCTTGAGAGGAATGCTGGATGATGTGATTCTAGGTGTTGGAGAATCTCCAGGGATTCGAAACTTACCTGAGTATGCGGCACAGAACATGATCATAGAGGGTGTCTCATCTCAAGAGCCTGGCATCGAGCAGAAGGCTGCAACAACCGCAGAGAGTGTCACCACTCGCGCTCATTCTTGTGCACACCAAGCACAGTTGATGGACATTGCTCTCTGGAGCACACTCCCGGAGGAACTGCAAGAGCTCATCTTTGCGCACTTGCCGTGGCCTCAAATCTACCGAGTCCGAATTTTGTCCAAGGGGTGGAATCAAAACCTGATGAGGGGCGCCAAGGATTCGCAATTGAAGCAAGCCTGTGTCAGAGCTCAACCCAAGTTGTTTGCCCTTCTTGCACGAGGCGATGGCCCACGTTCGATCGATGTGAACATGTTTGACGCTGCATCTAATCGATGGCATACCGCGTTTGAAACCTCACCAGGGTATGATCCTGAGTGTGGGGAAATCCAAATAGTGAGTGCCAGTGATGGAGGTTTGGTGTGCTTTCTTTCGAAAGTGCAATACAAGTCTAAAACGTCCCCTCGGCGTGTCTTTGTTTGCAACCCATTAACTCGGGTGTGGAAGCAGCTTCCTCCCCTGTATGGCATAATTAAGCCACAGATCATGGTGCAACTGATGATGGACCGCAAGACGAAGCATTACAGAGTGATTGTTGTGGGTTATTGCAAAGATCCCAAAGTGGGGAATCTGGTCAATGTATACCATTCAAAGACCGGGCAGTGGACCATGGTCAAGGTATACCATTCAGAGACCGCGCACTGGACCACAGTCGATGGCTCCTCTTCTGGAGAAGTGGTCTACGGGTACCTTTACAACTTCAATGAGCAGTTGGGCTTCAATTGGTTCAAACCTGCTCCTTGCTCCTACAGTTTTGCAGATGGACTGGTGCATGAGATTGTTACTGATTTTCCTGGAGACTATACTCTCAAGTTGGATCTTGTGAAAGACCATTTATATCGCCTGAAGGTCGTTGGTCCAGCAGGCGGTCTTCCAACGCGCTGCATTGAGGAATATGAAGCCGTGAATGATGGAGCCAATTGGACCCTTTTGAAAGAGTATCACTTCAATCGTCTTCCAAGGACTCTACAAACTCAAGCTCATGATATGAGGTTCACGGAATTTTTTGCAAGCAAGGATTTTCTTCTACTCTATGTGTACGTGTACAACGAATTGGCGGAGGAGAAGCACCGTGAATTTTTGTTTCTTTACGAATTCTCTGTGGAGGAATGGCGTGAACTTCCAATGATGCCTGGAGGCAATCATTTGTTTCGTGCTCAGAAGCAGATGTGTGAACTTCGTCTCGATTCTGTTCCGTGAAAGGTCATGGTTTTGGGCTCCACATCTGCAAACGGCTGTTGGGGTTGGCAGCGGAGGTGGCGTATTTGGAGGCTTTAATTTGTACATGATCCATCTGAGGCTTTGAGAGCAGAGTTGTAAGTTTTGTAAGATGTAGCAACGTAGAAGGATCTATGTCTAGACTGATGAAAGTGTTTGACGGGGTTAGTGTTTTCTCGAGCATATGACTTGTAGCTGAATAGACCTGTACAGTTATTTTGGTCCCACGGCCTCTGTCTTGAAGTACGTTGGTGATGTGAGCTCAATGTTTCAAAATCAATAAATATATACCAATATTTTGTAGGGCCTTATCTTGATGTGTGAAATGCACTGTAGAAAGCCCTCACCAACTGCAGAGAAATATTGCGGAGATTATGGGTTGGATTTTGGTGTGTCGGTGGAGTGATGGCGTCTGAGCTCTGGTGAAGCAAGTGTTTGCATGGAAGAGTTGAGATTATGGGAATTAGGACTTGGTAAGTGCGGTGTAGCAAAGTGGTCGGTGCAAACCGCAAGTTTGTTGTGGTGAACTTTGCAAGGAAGTAAGATCGGTCATTCGCAACAAGGTCATGTTTACGTTTTTCTGTTCCCCCCAGAGTGGTTGGTCACGAGGCTGGAAGGGAGATCAACTCCACTGCAATCTTCATTTTGTCCAGTCTTTGCTTAGCTTAAATGATTCATCGTGATTATAAGTTTTAGTGCGCTTTAATCCTTGACTGCCGATTGGATCAGTATGATGTGTTGCTGTTGGCAGTCACGCTGTGTTATTAGCGGTATGGTAAGCGAGGATCACACTCTCTGCTTCAACTCGCATTCTGACACTGTTCCCTTACTTCAAGAAGTGTAGCAGAATGTCCGTGACGTGTCTCTTCCGCCAGGACACTGGCTGGTGGCTGGCAGTCTTGTGATTTTGCCTTTTGCAATGAAATTCCAAATCATTTGTTTCAAAAAACAAGTGCCAGAACCTCCACAGTATTCCCGCTCTCATTGTGTGAGGTTACGCCCGGTCCGGTATAGTAGTGCAAAGCAATCCAAACGGCTGAAAAACATCTACAGAATGATAGCCCTATAGAAAGTGATTGTCGATGATTCGCCAGGCTACAATTCCACATACGACTTTCAGAAAATGATTGTGCCATCAGAGTATGCTTCTTTGAATTGTGATAGATTTACGTAGCAAATTGTAATTGGTACTTGATGTTTAAGAAATCCACAATTCTTTGGGTCTTCTCAGTAGACAAGTCCGTCTTTGTCCAAAATTTCTCTCAGTTGCATTGGCCACATCCTGAACACAACCAATGCATGCCTGCTACAAGCTGCAGCTTGCCCTATCAGGTATTGAACTGGGTGATGTGGAATTTAAGCATTTACACCAGATCTCATCCTTCAAAGTTCAATGGAGGTAGTGATGGTCAACAGACATTGACCGCCTCAAAAGCCGAGATTTTCACGCCTGCTTAACGTGGATGAACAATTCGCTTCACTTCTAGTGTTTGCGTCAAGTGTATCCAATCCTCACATTGAAGTGATGGCGGTTACATCATCAAACTTCATGTGTCGAAACAAAATTCTCTCCCTGCATAAAGTATCAGGGAAAATATACACGACATCAAAGTCCGTTCAAGAACAAGTCGAGCGTCAGGCATGAACATGGCTACCGCCATCCTCACTCACAAGGTAGGAGGCTTGAACTCGTACAGGGCATTCAAAGTGAACAGGACGAAGAGGTACATTTTGCGGTCTTTATTGTGTACACCAAATATGCTCATTTCAGGAGGTGGTCGCTTTTGATGACTACAAATGAACACTTTTTTCCAAATTCAAAAATTGTAACTAATTCCAAAAATCTCCAGAAAATATGAAAGAACTTGGGTTATTTGCCTACTCCACTTATCTTTCAAGGAAAATTTGCTGAAAAATATTGTAAAATGTTTCACCTCCTCAAATTCAGTTCCAGCCCTTGGATGGTCGGTTTATGGACCTCCTACCTTACAAAACAGAGAGGGCCATCATTCGCGTTGTTTCTCCGTTGAGGTTATTTGCGCTTCTCGTGAAATAATGTGTTTCTTTATATTATGTACACTCACATCATGAATGTTATGACAGTCCTAGCTGAACACGAATGTTGGAATTTTCTCTTCAGTGCGCATACGTCCTCCAATCCAGGGAAGATAGAAATTTTGTTCGGACACTCTTAAATTATCCAGTTCCGACATCCCCAATTTTACTGTAGATAAAGAACGATGCTTCTCCAAAGCGGAGGACTACCACAACTCCTTAACATTGTCCTGGCCCCGCCTGCCCGGTGAAGTTGAGAGCTAGTAACTACTTCACTGAATTTGCCGTTCCTCATCACGACACACAAATTGACGCTGGACCAACACCACCAGTGCACGTACGACACTCCAACCAAGTCATGCGTGCTTCAACACAGACTGATGAAACCCACCAGCCAAATTTCCTCGAACGAAGCATCAATGTTCACTACTGCACGGCAGAAGTTCCCAAATCAATTCCAAGCTCCGTCTTCACATTTAGGATATTTCACGGTGACCCAGATTCCTTTCCTGTTTACATTACTGTAATTTGCGTGTATCCAGCCTCGACAGCGAGAGGCAGGCCATGCCAGAGATTAATTGACGTTGTGGGTTGCCTGGCTACATGTCCGGATTGGTGCCTGGCCGGGGCGAATTGCCGGGCGAGAGCTTGATCTTAGCAACTGCTAAATTCAGTGGAACTGTTGAACCTGGAATCGACGCAAGTGAATTCACTGAATTGAAATCTAGCTACGGGTCCTGACCACAAATTAAGTACGTACACCGTTTTATTAGAGCGAGGTACTGCTGATCGAAAGTGGTACAGCTTTGATTTCGCTCCTTCAAATTCTTGGTTGACGAGGTAATTTACGCCCAGTTCCGTTCAAGTCATTTTGTCGCTCAGCTAGGTCGAACACGTTGAAGACGGACCTTGGAGCGAGCTAGCTCGATTCAACGTCTCTGCATGCATGCATGGGACCGATTAATGCAGCCCACTCACAATTAATTGTTGGAGCTAGAGTTCACGATTTGATCGAATTCAGCCGTGATCGATCGAGGGTGCTGCCAAGGGACTGTTGATTTTGACTCCGATTATCTAGCTCTGTGCGATTACGAGCCCCGAAGTCTTGCTTTGCATTGCATTGGAGAATGTGCTTGAATTGACCCTCAGTCTCGGAAAGTCTTAGAAATTCTGATTGCTGGCGTTGTCCCAATCACCTCCGCATTCTTGGAATAAGGTAACTACACCTAATTCCAACCGCTTTCTAAGACCAACCAGTCTAGATTCTTGCCTAATTTCTACTTGAACTATCCACAATTGGTTTTAACAAACACCTATTTTTAGCACTTTGAAAAATTTGTAGTTTATTTTTCATAGGATGTCCAAAAAATACAATCTAAGAGAATCTAGCTTGTTCCCTAATTGACTTGCAACACAAACCATCAAAAAGTTTTCTAATGTAATAATGAAAACTATCATGAAATGTTTATTGACTTTATTCGTGCGATTTTAAGTGTAGTTACCTTATCAGTTCGAGAGAGAGTCCAACATAGGCACATGAGTATTGAATTTGATCAAAATATTATAATTTGTGTTTTTCTTCTTGCTTTTGAACTAATGGTTGTGTGGAATTTTTTTCAAGTAGATCCTAAGTTTCTAGGCTCCTTTATTTTGGAGGCTTGGATTGAAAGACATGCAATTTTTGTAATAGTACAAGCTTTGAGGGTCATTGGGTGAATGCAAGCAAGACTTGTACTATTTGGCATCACACTTTGAGTGACGGAGTTGTCATGAGCTATAACTTTTGAAGCATTAGCTCTTTGAACTTGAAATTTTTATTGAAGATGGCTAACTTGATATTTATCAAATCCCTTATTTTTAAGAAATTTTCAAAAATCATTTTATATTTAAATTCTAATTTATCTAATTTGTCACACTTTGCAATTTAGGGTTTTTTAATACTGGGGAGTACTTTAAGCTAATAATTTAGAGCTGAGATTTTTAGGGTCTATTCCTGCACTAAGTAGGCATGTTTCCACTGAAGGAAATTTAAAAAATCATTATTCTCTTTCCTCTCTATGTGTGCTAATAGGCCTCCCTTGCGCGCACATTTTTGAACAATCAAGATAGTTTTCGGATCATTATTTTGGTGAAATACATTTACCATAAAGTCTTCCCAAATTGCCAGTTTTTATTCTTAAGAAAAATTACTTTCCCTATTTTTTACAAATTAAAATGTGAAACTATAGTGAAAGTTACAATTTTCACAAAATTCAACACTTTTCTAATTCTCCTACTTAGAGAATTTTTCTATGCTTTTCCTTCCTAGGGTATCTTTTTCTTAAAAGTATATACATCAAACATATTTTTTACCTTTTTTAAAAATTGATTTACTATTTATATAGTACTCCCAAAGAAAAAAGTAAGTACTTTGCAAAATGCTACACTTTTCAACAGGTCTTTCTTGCAATGACCCCATTGCAAGAAACACCTGTCCTATTTCATGTCACAATTGAAACCACTCTCTCCTTTTGTACTTTAACTTTTGAATCCAAAAACTTTTCACCTTGAAATTTTTATTGGAGATAACTAACTTCATGCTTAAGGGTTCTATGCTTTTTTTAAATTTTGGAAAAAACTTCTTGTATTTAAAAATTAATTTTGTCCACTTGTCACACATTAGGTGAACAAGGATTTACTACGTTCGTAGTAATCAAAATGAATGCTTTTGAGTTGATATTTTGGTGGTATGTTCCTCCACCTAATAAAATTATGAATATGGTTTGGAATCCAATTTTTAGTTGTTTTTGTATGATTTATATACTACATAATATAGCTCAATGGCACGCACATTTACAAATTCTAAAAATATTGTAACTCTAATTTTTTTTAGATGAAAGTGATGATAAGGAGATTTGGAAAAATGGCCATAATTAAAAATAAATAAATAAATCACTTTTGATTTTTTATGAATTAAAATTGGATCATTGTATTTTCTAAAAAAAACTACAGTCTTCTACTCCTAAGTACTACTACGTAGACATAATACTTCCACATCTGACTTTAATCCCACATTTGCCCACTTATCAAACTTTTCAAATGATACAATATGTAAGATAATGTCATTCAATGGCCACAATAACTCCTGACTCCAATACACGTGTCAAAAGAATAATGCATTGGTAGTTTACTAATAGTACTCGTAGTACTGGCAGTACTATGCGGCAAAAATGCAATCCCCAGTAAAACGCTATGAAAAGTGGCAAGTGTTTCAAGAACTACGGATGAAATGAGGTTTTAGAAACATTCATTGAGGCAATGGGGTGTAGGGCTATGATTACAATCTAGGATCTTTTAACACACTTAAATCCTCTTTTTTATTTATAAGCTTGATTTTGCCCTTTGTTTTTAAGATTTTAGACATTCAAATGCCTAAAAAAAACATCGGTTGTAATAGCTTGCCTAAATGTATCTAAGAAGTAGTACAAAAGCTAGTGAAAGAGCAAAAAGGTAAGTACAATAGATTGAACTTCTCTAAGTTAGTCCTTTACTATAAGCCAATAAACCTCTCTAGCATAGTAGGGGCAAGCAATCTTTCTTTTGAAATAAAATATGTAATAGCACTAAATAATACTATAAGAGTGTATCAAAGAAATTGTTGTAGAACTAGGTGTACCTTGTTTAAATTGATAAGATATTCTTTTGAATAGGCTTTCTTGTCATAATTCTCAAGTTTTTTTTCTTGAAAATGTGGCATGTGTTATAATTCAACAATATTTTGTATTGTGCAAACCTTCTCTTATTCAATCAACTTCTCTAAAATTATATTGTTAAATGATCCGGGCCCTACCAAATTAGAAATGCTTCATTGTGTACAGATAGAAGTTTTTGTAGGTGGAAGTTTGCCTTCTAAATTAAAGAAGGTATCATTCAAAAATAGGGTCAAATTAGTCATTATTGAGTGATGCTTCAAAGCAAGAAGTATATGGGTCATTGCAAGAAACACTTGTCCTATTTGTTGCGTTTTGCAATAATACTCATGAATTTTTCAGGAGTACTATAAAATTAGAAAATTAATTTTTAAAAAATTTTAAAAATAGGAATAATGTATATACCTCTAAAATGAAGGTTTTCACCGAAGGAAATTGATATAAAAATTCTCTAAGTAGGAGAACTTGAAAAGTGCCAAATCTCAAGAAAATAGGTACTTTGATTCAAAAATTAGGGAAAAATAGTAAAAATAAGTATTTTCAAAAAATAAAAAGTGACCATTTGCAAAAACTTTATGGAGATGGTCATTCACAAAAATACCCACCAAAATAATATTTTATATGTTTCAAAATACAAGCAGAAGGGAGCTCACTTTGTAGACCTCCACACCTCACAAAATTAACTTTAAAAAAAAATCCTTCCATGGAGAGCTAGAAATACACTAGAAGACCATCTCATCGAAATTTCATCTCAAAATCATTAAAAAAAGGTATAGCTCAGGTATTAAAAAACCCTAAACTACCAAGTGTGACATCCAATTGGGGGCTATTTTTGGATAGTAAAATGTTTTTAAAAATTATGAAAAAATCAAAGAAGGTGTATAATAGTTATGAGTACCTTCCCTGTAAATCTTGAGTCATTTGGAGCTAAAACACAAAATTTATGGCCAAAAAACTGATCAACATGCAACGTGTGACACAAAATAGTACAGGTGTTTCTTGCAATGACCCATATAAGACTTTAAGAATTCAAAAACCTATACAATTTTTTCTCAAGACAAACAGACAAGTGTTTAGAAAAATATTAATATTCAAAATCAAATAATCTCTTAAAAATATGGGACCAACAACATCCAATGTCAAAATATGAGGTTAGTTGTTGTAGAAAAGGTATCTATAGACCATACAGAGGTTAGTTGTTGTAGAGAAGGTATCTATAGACCATACAATTGTTAGATTGTTATTGTTATTACAAGAAAATAACTTTAAACAAATCACATAATAATTAAATCTATGCATAATATAATTTAACTTCATTACTTGAGGATGGTTATAAAGCTATCATGTTTCAAAAGCTGTGCTTGCTCCTAGTATGATCAATAATTTATGTTGGTAGTTGATGAACATTAGTTGCAAGAAGCATTAGAAGGGATTTGAGGGCTAACAAGTCCCAAGAGTCATTTCAAGTTTGTTCCCGAAATTGTCGAGGAATTGCTGGTTGTTGTCAGCCAGCAATTAACCTAATAAATAAATAAGTAAAATTTGGGTCCTAAAATAAGGAAAAAAGTAAAAAAATATTCAATTTTTTTATAATGTGGTAATTGCTCAACCAAATCCTTCCGACGTCTTCCCCAGTTCCCAGCCGTTGGCGATTTAGGTCTCGCAGGGTCCGCCAGCCTTCGTTATTCTCCGAACTCAGTTGTTGCTGTTGCTGTTGGTGTATGTGCTTTGGCGATGGAGCGGTCGTTGTAAATTGTGCGCCATAGCTTCGTCTGAGACTTTTCGAGGTATGTTTCACTCGCTGGAGTATACGTTTCTTCCACCAATTTTTTTTGTTTCTTTCGGGGCTTCATTTGGCATATTTTTTTCTCTGTTGCGAAGGGAAGTTAGGCATCGACAGGGTTTGCAATTCGGTAGGGCGTGAAGTTCCATTTCTTAGAATATTTTGGGTGTTCAACTTTGTTTCCACGGTGCGGAAGATCAGATAATCAAACTTTGGGGGTTTAGATGTAAAGTGACTCATTCTTGAGCTGGTTCGAGAATTAGGATTTACTGTGCTTAGCTACAGTATTGGATTTGAGACTAATAGTCTGTTACAATGGGACATCATTTACTTCCATGATTGTGTAAGGGAGTGGGACGACCGTGAATTGATGTTGAAGAGGTAGCTGATGTTCATTTCTTTGGGATGTAGTGTTTAGGTTATGATTTGTGAGTGCGTTTGTGTGTGCGCCATAGCTTCGTCTGAGACTTTTCGAGGTATGTTTCACTCGCTGGAGTATACGTTTCTTCCACCAATTTTTTTTGTTTCTTTCGGGGCTTCATTTGGCATATTTTTTTCTCTGTTGCGAAGGGAAGTTAGGCATCGACAGGGTTTGCAATTCGGTAGGGTGTGAAGTTCCATTTCTTAGAATATTTTGGGTGTTCAACTTTGTTTCCACGGTGCGGAAGATCAGATAATCAAACTTTGGGGGTTTAGATGTAAAGTGACTCATTCTTGAGCTGGTTCGAGAATTAGGGTTTACTGTGCTTAGCTACAGTATTGGATTTGAGACTAATAGTCTGTTACAATGGGATATCATTTACTTCCATGATTGTGTAAGGGAGTGGGACGACCGTGAATTGATGTTGAAGAGGTAGCTGATGTTCATTTCTTTGGGATGTAGTGTTTAGGTTATGATTTGTGAGTGCGTTCCTAAAATGTTGGTGTAGCTGGATTGTAGTTTTGAGAATTTAAGTCCGAAATTTGGGATCTCTGTGAACACATTTGATCTTAGTGCTGAATGAGCATGCCATTACGCTGGAACACCAGCACTGGTAACCAGAGGACGGGTTCAAAAAAATTATTTGAGATTTTGTGCTCAATTCTTAACGAAATGTTTTTCCTGATATCTTGTTGCAAATCTAGTGAAAATGCGATTCTATTGAGCTATAATATGCTTCCTAACTTGTAGTACTGAGAGCACAACGAACATGGCAGCAAACGAATACGATGACAATGAATGCAGCGTGCAACAAGCAGTTTTTTTAATTAAATTTGATTTATTATTAGATTTATTATGTTTCTTGCTCATTTTATCGGTCAAGTCATGCAAGCGATAGATTTTTGGAGAGTTGCATTCTAACACGCTTTATACACATTTTCTGTTTTCCTAATTTGAAACCGCAAAGACTAATTGAAGTTCACTGATTAGGGTTTCAATTGATGTCAGCAGTTCTTTTTCTACAACCGGTTTAAAAATATTCAAATCATCTTCTATTCTCTCTTCTTTTCTGGAATGACGTCTCGTGGCTTTGAAATTCTGTGCCAGTTTTATGCTTCATCTTTGGCAATTGTGTTCTAGAGCTCGTTTGATAATTGCGTCTGTCTGCAGCCCACATGATCTAGACAGAGTTTTCTTCCACAAGTGCATGCAAGGGACCATGGCATTGTTTTTTCAATGTCCCCCAAGTGACAGTAAATGTGCAGCACGGATCTGAATGGCTCAATGATTTTACTCGATTTCATACTTAGTTTCAACTGTGTGTTTGTACAGGTTCTGTTTAAAGAACTGGTCGCAGATCGGATCCCTGGTCCTTTCAGCCTAATACTCATCATCCGTTCTCTATGAGGTGAGAGCTTGAATTTGTTGACCCCCAACGGTCCAACGAGACCTCAGGATTAGTTTGCGTTGGGAGCTTGATTCGCATTCAGTCACGCCAAGGTTCTTATTAGGATGTTTAGATTCATGTATTTTGTTTGTTGTAAATGAGTTAGCACTTCTTGATTTGAGATTTGTGGTTTAATATGATTGCATGTTCCAATACCTTAGATGGCTTGGGCTGGGGAACAGAGCTCGTCTGTTGAGTACCGTCACACTGCGGGAGAGGAGTTTACTTGTACAAGATTTTCAGAGGCGTGGAGGAGGGTTACATCAAACGAGGAAGGTGCACGGATTTACGAGGAGATTGCTCCAAAGTCCGCCAATAGGCTTTTAGACCATATTGTCATTTATGATTCAACTAAGGTAGCCCAGGATGCTGAAGTGCCACAGCTCGTAGAGAAATCGGCAAGGTGGGACGTATTGACCAAAGCGGTGCCAGGTTTCACCATTGAAATGTTACGTGTTGCCGAACTCATGTACAAGACTGATTGGTACTTTACCGATAAGTTGAATGCCGTATTGTTAGAGCAGGGCGTGGCCGGTGTGAATCATGTATGGAATGCGATCTCGAGGGCCAACAGTAAGTACACGTCAAAGGCAGAGCGGATAGCTTTGAGCGCGGCTCTTGGTCAAGTGTTCCAACCCTTCGTTTCAGACGCTCTTCAGGCATCAAGTGCAATGGCCCAATGGTATACTTGTGTTCAATGGGTGAATAGCCGGAACACCGTGGGGCACCCTTTGGGGCCTCAAGTCAAGAAAATCTGTGGGACTACTTTAGCGGACTTCAAAGGAGATGTGCTAAATAAGGACAACCATGAATATGACAACGTGAGAGATGCAACCTTGGTGATGGTAAAATTGGCGGAGGCAATGTTAGAAGATGGGAGCGCCACATGATCTTTTTAGGTGAGAAAATTTGCTTTCCTTTTATTATGCCCAATTATGAGTCTGTGATACCAGTTCACAGCGGCACCAAGAGGTGTGTCTTGAAAGGGGGTGATGTTCAACTGTTTTCTCTTACAGCTTGTACTTCTTATTTTTTGTGACACGTTGATGCTGATGGGATGGGATGGCGAGAAACCTGCTATTGATGTCCCAAGGTTAGCAATCGATGTGAACCATCCAAAGAGTTCACATTGAGCCCTGCATGACAGTAAGCAAGAGCTGACGTGTAACGGCTGTGAGACGGGCATTGGGCTTCGTGCATATGATCCTCAAATTAACTTTGAATGCACAGGGAAAGAAATGCAAAGCGGGCGGATGTGCATGCAGAATGAGGGCTACAGGATCCCAACTTCAACATCAAAGACACATTGACATCTATTGTACAGGAGAGTTACAAGTTGAGGAGAAATGAATGGACTCTATGTTTTGTTGGCTCTGGCTGGAAGGGGAGGAGGTCTTGCATTGACACACCAGGTACTTTGGCAGTGAATGTGCGGAAGTTTGAGTAGATTTCTATTTGGAAAGTAAGCCAGTCTATTAGTGTACAGAGTAGTTTACAGGGGCAGAGCTTCTCGTATTGTATGTGCTTATTTTCAAGAGGTGATTCTTCTGCTCTGTCTTTGCAATTCCGATGTCTCAATTACTTGCAGGCCGAGGGGATCTGGTTGTCGACAGTTCACAGCACGAGTGGGCTTGCAGATTAGTCTTCTTTGTGCAGGCTGTTGCACTTGGCGACATTAGAGTACACATGGCAGGATTTCGCTGGTAGCAGTTCTAGGAACTTATAGTCCAGCTTGCTCGGGTCTTAATTAATTAGACTGAATGTGCTTGCCTTCGTATGATCGTGCATATTATTGCTTCTAAATCCCAAACGAGTTGAGCAACAGCTGCTCACGGATAAATTTTGCGAGTATGCCATCTGCTAAAGAATTGCTCTCATTCGTATTTCGTTAGCAGCAGTCGAGAGCACGTACCTTACAGGGAGATTCAATGCAACCGAAAGAACTAATTGGAAGGTGTTCTACACCATGTAAATATTCTGTCTGCAGGTTGGTTGGTTGGTTTTGTTTGTTTCTTTCTTTCCATTGCCTGAACTTATTCCGTAATTGTACCCTATCCATACTGCTGAGGTATGATGACGAATTACGTTTTCTCCTCCCCTCTTTTTTAATGTATATTACTCGATCCATTCTCACTGCCTGTTAGTTGGTCGCTTTAAATTGTGACTCCCATCTGGACCTCTCTCTACCAGAACTTTAGAGCTCTCTCCTGCACTTTCCACGAGGCAAATGTGGCGTCGATAATCGTGGCGAGAAAGTAATTTGTCCCCGACTTGCTATGAGTTCAGCAAGCAGAATAAGGTGTTTTACCAACACGGACTCAAATGATAAAGTCTCACGTCGTGTGCACTGGGAGTTTCTGGAGTGCAATTGCTTCATGTGAATGTGTTCTGTTTCAAGTCATCTACCATACGAATTCTGAATCCTTGTATTTTGGCATGAAATATTTAAGTATGGCATGCTTAGAATCTCCTTCCAATTGTTAATAAGAGCAAGAAGAAGAATGGTCATTTTAGGAGTAAGTGATTATGTTCATTGAGTATGGACTAGCTAGATGTTGTGTTACGGAGTAAAAACAAGTGTGAGCATGATGTCACTACATTAGAGATAAAGATCATCACTTTTGTTGAGCACACTTATTATGTCAATCATTACTAAATAAAATCCCTACCTTTCTCATTGAAAGGACTTCCATATTGAGTTTACTAAAAACACTTGAATGGAACAACTATGAGGTTTATACACATGGTGGTAAATAGTTCAAAATGACAAATATGGGAATTAACCCCTAAATGCCCAAGCCTTTTCAAGTGTGTTTTGACTATGAATAAAGTGCATGGACTTGTAGTCATCCCTAGTGAAGCAAATTGATTTTTTTTCAAAATCTAACCGCATAGATGTTTAAAGAGCTTGTTTATTAGTAAGTACACAAATTTTGAGTACAAAATTGCATTGGAGTTGTGAGATTATAACGAGAGAAGAGTACATTTTCTATATTTAGTATGTTGCCTTTTCCCACAATGTTTCTCAAATTTGCATATAAATTTTTGGGGGGATTTGAGGTGACATGAACAACTACAAAAAGTGTTAGCACACTAAAATGCACTTCTAAAAAACTTAATTTCACATGAAAAGCTATTAAGTTCATTACACAATCCACCTTGCAATTGTTGAAATGCAATTATTTTTATAAGTAGAAATTGCAAATAACTCCAAATCAATAGTTGTATTTTTAAATTTTCAATGGTGAATATCATGAAAACACTTTCCTCTTTCCATTGGGACCATTTTCAAAACAAATGGATATGTACAATTTTTTAGATCTCAAATTAAGTGAAATTGCATAAAGCTAGGAAATGAAGTAAAATTGGCAAGCTTTACACTTCACTTTTAGTACATGTATGCCTTTGAAGACCTCTCAATAATCAAATATGTGCTTTTTTCAGTGAAAAATGAAAGTTTTCAATAGTTAACCCTTAAAACTGCCCGAAAAAAATTTTAAAACGGGCATAGGAATTTAACTGCCCATTCAGAAATGGGCCTGAAATTTCAGATCGACCATATATGGTCGATGGGGCAGTTAGGGGTTAAATGGATACTCCCACAATTTGGCAAATAGTTCATTCTTATCCCAAATTTGGGAATGAAAATGGATTTGGAGTTGTCTCCTTCAATTTCAAAATTTGTTAAGATTTTTTGAAACTTTTTGTGAAGATAGAAAAACACATTAGCTTTGAGGGATACAAATTTATTTATTTCAAGTAGTGCTTGAGAGTAAAAGTCACAGTACAATAAGCCTACATTTTAAATGAAGTGGGTTGGAAAAACAAACAAACATGAAAGCATAAAAAATTATTAAATTTTTTTCACATATTGTATTTTTTTATCTATATGAGAAGCTTTGATTCATTGTGTTTGCATTTGTTATATAAAAAATTATGGACAATCTTATTGTTGAAGTAGTTGGAGCATCTTTTGAAAAAACAAATTGAAGGATTCATTATTGTACTAAATTTTCACAATTTGTCAAAAAAATTAGTTTTATGAGGTTAGTCCTTATTTCAACCATTTTCAAGGTGTTTTGGATCTTGATTTTGTTACTTGCAAAGACTTGAAGCTGACAATAAGATGAGTCATTTTTAATCAAAATTAATCATATACAATCTTGTAGAAATTCAAGTAATTATCATCTCCACAAACTTTGGTTTCAATCAAAGTTATAAATTAGAAGATTATAATATAAAAGTGAAGGATATTTTAAGGAAACTCATGTTTTAGGATAGCTCGAATTGCACTTTGACCTACTCTTTTGGATACTTATCATTTTGGAAACTTGGCATCCTAGGCTCATTCTTAAAGTAACCAAATTCCACATGTATGAAAACAAATCTTGTAGTTTTAAAACAAAAAATGAGTGAGAAAATACTCTTGGGATAGAGACCACTTCATTGTTAAATCCAAAACAATATGAGATAAAACACAAGATAAGAAAGAAAATCCTTGAAAAACGACTCAAATTTGAATGCGAGATGTCTATTCTAGTCATTGTTGCTTAACATAGACTACAAAGAGGTAAAAAAAAATGCTTCTACTTCATTGCCTAGAATCCCCTATTTGATGACTTTTGGATTTTTTACCACTAGACGCCCCATGCTTTGAAAATTTTCAAAAGTTCAATAATCAATCTTCTCCTAAAATTAAATATACTACTTCATAATTAACTTTATTCTCTTTAAAATGAGTCCAAGTTCAAGTGACTCTTTACATTTTTAAGTCCAAAAATAATCATTTCAGAAAATGAATTGACCCATTTTGGATCATTAAAATGATTAAGGGTCAAGAATTCCTACTATGTAGTTTTACAATTGTGACTAGTATATTGCAATTCCTTCTTAGAGCTATTAACAATTTGGATTTTCTTTCAATCTTGAATCTACTTCTACTTAATAATTTTTTAATAAGTGAAATTTATCTATTTAAATTATTTAATGATCCTTTTTTTTAAAATCCTAAATTCTCAATTTCAATCTTCAAGTAAAAAAATTAGAAATTCAAAATTAGTAGAGCAAAATTTTGAAGTTTACAAGATTCAAAGACAAAAAACATCAAATAAAGTAGGTGCAAAAAAACTTTGTAGTCTTCACCTTAATTCCTATAGTTCCATTAGCCCTCTAGGGGCCAAAATGCAACTTCAAATAGGTTCATGGGTGAATGCAAGAAACACTTGTACTATTTGTTGTGTTTGGCTGATTTTTTGGGGACTACTTTAAAATTAGAAAAATAATTTTTAAATTTAAAAATAAAATATGACTAATGTAAAGACTTTTAAGATGAAGAAAACCACCAAAGGAAATTTGTTAAACAAATCTCTAAGTAGGAGAACTTGAAAAGTGCCAAACCTCAAGAAAATACATACTTCAATGTTTTAATTAGTAAAAAATAGAAAAAAAAACTGAAAAAAAAATAAAAATTCCATTTGCAACAACTTTATGAAGATGGTTATTAACCCTTTAAGGACCGTGGTTGATTTGGGGGGCAGGCACAATTTCTTTACACAATTCTTGAAAAATCCCATTTTGTGACCATTCTATGAATGTAATTCTAAATCAAATTGTAAAAATAGGTTCTATAGGACAAATCCTTGAATCAAACAAAAAATGGAGGCGATCCAACAGTTCACATCTTTGTAATTAATTTTCAAAGATTAATGTATTGCAAATAGCCTCTGGCAATGGTGCTAAATAGGATTTGTCACAATTGGGCATAAATTTCATTAAATACTCCTAAAATTGATCCTAAACCTTCCAATTAGTTCTTTCACACATATAAGTAGTCATCTCTTACATTCATTATATATTTTTTGCAATATTTCACATATGAAGGGCCAAACATTTTAAGCTTGGACAAGCGTAGCTAATGCATTTTTGCATGCATTTCCTTGAAAATGGTTTTGTTAGAAGCATATAAAGACACTCTAATTGCGTTGTTCTCTAGGTTTTTAGAAATGAGATGTTCTATAATTAATAATAGACAAAAAGTGCAAAAATCAATCCAAAAGTGGTCGACTGGTCCTTAAAGGGTTAATAAAAAATCACTAAAATCATTTTTTACATGTTTCCAAAAAAATGTAGAAGGAAGCTCACTTTGTGGACTTGTTACTTGTACACCACATAAAAATAACTTTGTTTGAAATCCCTTTTCTAGAAAACTACAAGTCTACTAGAAGACCATTTCCTCCAAATTTGAGCTCAAAATCATAATAAAAAGATACTCAATAGTACTAAAAACCTCCAAATTGGCATTTGTGACATTCAATCACTAGTACTATCTTAATAGTAAATCATTTTTGAAAATTATGAAAAAATTATGTAAGGTGTATGATAGTCATGAGTACCTTCCCTATAAATTTTGAGTCATTTCAAGTTAAAATGCAAAAGTTATAGCCAAAAAACAGATCAGCACATGCCATGTGACACAAAATAGTACAAGTGTTTCTTGCATTCATCCTCATGCAATCTCAACACTCATTGTAATTCTATAAAACTACATCTATATTTGAAATCAATTCTATCAAAGCATATTTACTATTATAATAAAACCACTTTTATTGGATCTTACTGGAAATAAAAAAGGATTTCAACACACTTTAGCATGTATCATTTGGACATTGTTACAATTTTGTCTAGGATAAAAAATTTAATCTATTGTTTGTTTATGTGCCAATAATCAACACAAGGCTATTTTTGTATTAAAATAATGTCCAAGATACTAGTGATTCTTTGGATTATTTTCATAGGCAAGTTAGCGTATGATTGAATATTTTCAAATCATTCGAAATTGTACAGCATATACAAAAAAAATAGTAAATAAAAAGAACAAGAGAACAATTCAAAATACTTAATTCTTCATATTTTATTCATGGCATCAAAAAATGCAAATCCCAAAGCTAGCAATGCAGTATAAAAAAATTTATATCAAACATTTTCATTTTTTCCAAAAATATAAACATTAAATAAAATGAAAGACTTTGAAGTATATCTTTGAGTAGGGATTCAATGACAACTATCTTCAAACTAAAACCCCTTACAAGTTGTAAATTGTAAAGGATTTGTACTATAGCTATAGTGAAGAATGATGTTGCTTTAGTGGTTATTGCAATACTAATTTGGTTTATAAATCTTCATTTTCAAAACCTAATAAAGACTTCAACATTTACATATTCCATTGCTCAAATCCTCTACATGGCATTAGGGTGGTGGTACCTTAATCCCTAAAGTCCCAAGGCCTTTTGGTTCCATCTAAAAGCACTCAAAACTACCATTTCTTTTGAAAAGAACCAAAAATTTCAAAGATTGTTTATATTTTAATCTATTTTACTACATGATCTTGTACCATACAAGTGTGAAAATGCATGTAAGAAATTTTAGAAATTATAACTTCATAGATTCAAAGATATTTGCATTTAACCCTTGAAGTCCTAAGGACATTTTTCTATCAAAAACTATTCAAAATTGCCATTTCTTCTATGTTCATCCAATAAAGAAGAAAAAACATTTTTCTTGGGATCTAAGAACAATATCTTATACTTTTCTTGTTTGAGACAATGTTGTAAAATTCTCATGATGTTTGACCACACAAATTGAAAGATATTATTATTCAAAGTTGAAAAAAATAGTTTTTTTGAATGTTGTCTTGCAATTTTAAATGACTGACTACCATTTGTGGGATTTTTTTGCACTATAGACTTTGAATTTAAGAAAATTTATATTGGATAATTGAGTTTAAAGTTTAGGAGTTTTTTAAAATACACACACACACACACACAAACTTGATTTTCATTCTTTAAAAAAATTGTTAAGTAGAAGTAGATCTAATTGATTGAAGAAAAAATTAAATTTGTTAACACCCTAAGATGGAATTGAAACACAAAATTCCGATGGTGAGATTGTTTAAGAAAGCACATTTCACCCTAATACAATTATTTTTTTAAATGTTTTGAAAATTACATTTGAAAGTGAATCCTAGAAGTTATTTTTTGAAGAAAATACTTAGAGTGCCTAAAAAACAAGATTGCCAATAAATTTTTCATCACCAGTCCAAATAGATTGAATGTAACTATAAGAGGCTGTACATGTAGACAAAGAATGATGTTTTAGAAAAAAAATTACAAAAAAATATTTTGACATTTTGTGATTCTTTTGGTGGAACCAATTGACCTTTATTTTAACTTATTGTGCCATAACTTTTGTCTCTTCAGCATTGATTGAAATAAAAATCATACTCCCAAGAAGATTATATGCTTCTTTAGCTTTACAAAAAGTTTCATAGAATTACAATGAGTGTTGAGACTTCATGAGGGTGAATGCAAGAAACACTCTTGTACTATTTTGTGTCACATGGCATGTGCTGATCTGTTTTTTGGCTATAACTTTTGCATTTTAACTCTAAATGACTCAAAATTTATAGCGAAGGTACTCATGACTATCATACACCTTACATAATTTTTTCATAATTTTCAAAAATGATTTACTATTAAGATAGTACTAGTGATTGAATGTCACAAATGCTAATTTGGAAGTTTTTAGTACTATTGAATACCTTTTTTTATGATTTTGAGCTCAAATTTGGAAGATATGGTCTTCTATTAGACTTGTATCTTTCTAGAAAAGGGATTTCAAACAAAGTTATTTTTATGTCGTGTACAAGTAACAAGTCCACAAAGTGAGCTTCCTTCTACATTTTTTTCGAAAACATGTAAAAAATGATTTTGGTGATTTTTGATTAATAACCATCTTCATGAAGTTGTTGCAAATGGAAAATTTCTATTTGTTTTCTCAGTTTTTTTTTTTCTATTTTTTACTAATTAAAACATTGAAGTATGTATTTTCTTGAGGTTTGGCACTTTTCAAGTTCTCCTACTTAGAGATTTGCTTAACAAATTTCCTTTGGTGGTCTTCTTCATTTTAAAAGTCTTTACATTAGTCATATTTTATTTTTAAATTTCAAAATTATTTTTCTAATTTTAAAGTAGTCCCGAAAAAATCAACCAAACACAACAAATAATACAAGTGTTTCTTGCATTCACCCATGAACCTATCTGAAGTTGCATTTTGGCCCCTAGAGGGCTAATGGAACTATAGGGATTAAGGTGAAGACTACAAAGTTTTTTTGCACCTACTTTATTCGATGTTTATTATCTTTGAATCCTATAAACTTCAACTAAAACCCCTGATAGCTTTAATTTCCTTAAGGAGAATGGAATGATTCAAAGCTTTCCTTATATATATATATATATATATATATATATATATATATATATATATATATATATATATATATATATATATATATATATCTGTGTGTGTGTGTGTATGTATATGTGTATGTGTATGTATATGTAGTTGTTTGTTATCAATTTCAAATTTATATCTCGAAAAAGGGATTTTCAAAATGTTCTTTTTAGTGCCTTGTTTATTCACCAAACAATGAAAACTAGATCTCATACAATAATTGTTTAACCATGTAGTCAAAAGTTTTAAGAGAATATTGAGCTTGACAACTACTTTTTGGGCATGTGTTGGGTAAAAGTTTTAAAAAATATGAAAATAAAAATTTCATATGTAGTGTGTTGCCCAAAATTACTATGTTTCCCAAAAAAAAAATTTAGGACTTTAGGGATTGACTGGAAGTTTGCCCAACCAATATTAATCAATTAGTAAGTGAAGGGCAAAATGGAAAATTTCAATTGAATATTTAATTATCAAGCCTTAAAAAAAAGGATTTGATCATCTAAATAGAAATTAGAATTAGTTAGGTTCTCTTTCCCCACAAAAGTCTTAAAATTTAAACAAAAATTTGAAATCTGGAATAATAATTCTCTCACATTTTTTCATTTGTTCTTAAGGTCCATTCCCACCCGATGCTAAAGTTAATTTTGGTGTCATTACAGGGGGTGTGGTTTAGCACAATATGCCACTGAGGTTCTTTTGAGGGCAGGGTTGGAATGTGGGCAGATTACAGAAAATTGCTCGCCTGCAGAGGATCGCTCCACAACCTCCAAGGACCTTCCAGTCTGGTTTCAGTTAAGTTTAAATTTGATTATTCCATCAAAATAAAATGGTACACAAGACTTTCTATGAAAAAGTTGAACCAATGACATGGATTTTGTACCGCATAATTCATTTTTGTGACACAATCTCATTCAAGCCTCTTGGTCAATCTTGACCAAAAATAGGAGAAGAGAAGCTCTTTGTACTAGTGGGGTAGTGGTGGCTAAAACAAACTATGTGGGATATATGAATTAGGACCAAAAAAAACTCCTCCACTCATGGTTAAGTGGAAACGCAGAATTTGTGATAAAAGTCAAATTTTAGACCTCAATTAGATACAGTAGACTATATATTTTCAAAAAAATTCAGACTAATAAAAGTTGGGGAATCAAGTAAAATTTCATGTCCAAAAATCCGTTTGAGATTTCAATACTTAATCTAAAAGTTATGGACAAATTTTAGAGAAGGTGTTTGAAAATATCCCAAAAAATGTCCCTTCCACCTCCCCTTTGGAATTTGTCTATAACTCTTGCATGAGGCTTCAAAATCTCAAGCCAATTTTTTGCTTGTTTCTCCCACTTCTTCTAGTTCAATTTTTTTTGGAAGGAAGCTATTATTCTATGTCCAAATGAAGCTTGGAATTCAACTTTGGGCACAATTCTTGCACTTTTAGTTACATCTCAAAACCTTGAGAACTTTAATTCAATATTTTACCATTGTTAAAACAACATGACAAACACAAAGTATCCACTTAAGGTGATCTTAACAATGTTACAAGTTATATTGAATGAATGTTGTCAATCAAAAATATTGGTTCAATAATTCTAATACAAAGATGTAGGAATACTAAATCAACAATTATTAAAAGGTATTGTTTCAATACTTTCAATATGGTGTTGTAGAATATTGAATTGTTAATTATTCATATTTGAATTCTTTGAAATCATCTCTTATAAGGGTTTCTCAAGATTCATCAAACAAGTGGTCACCTTGTGTGCTTGTAAGTGCTTGTTCTATTTTAATTGATTACTGCTCTCAAAATGAAATATTTTGATGTTTATTCAAGAACGTTGTCAAATTTTAATTTTTTGGAGTGAAACTGCTGTCAACTTTTGTAATATAGAGCTCTTTGGGTTTTAATGAGGGAATGACACCCATTTGCAATCTCTACCTTTCAATGTTCTATATCAAAGTAACGTTGGGTTTTTTAAATGCTGGTGGATATCTTATGCCAATTTTTCAACCCTCATGTATTGCAAGCACTTGATGATAGATTAATGGTGATAAAAGAAACTTCTCAATGCATTAGAGGATTTTTGAGTCCATTGGAAGATTGTGGGTTCCCGGATTGTGAGAACGCAATTTCTGCTGCGCGAACAGAAATCCTACGTGGTCGAGAGATTGCCATGTCAAAAATAAATTTGAAAAAATAAATTTGGGGGGCTTTTTTTCATATTTCAGGACCCCAAAATTTTATTTTATTTTATTTTATTTATTTATTCGGGTAAATGCTAGCCTGATAGCAGCTAGCAATTATAGGAATTGTTTCGGGGAACAGCCCCAAAATAGCCCTTTGGAGGTCTCAAATCCCCTCTAATGTCTAAAATTCCAATTACCTAAAAATGCAAAAGGAGGCTATTTCCTCTCTCAAGCTAATTATATTTGGTTTAAATATTGAGCTTTGGTGCAATTGCTTATTTTTAATTTATTAGGTTTGTATTAAGATGGTATTGTATACATAGTAACCCTTTATGTTTAGTAGGACATCAAAGCATGTCACAACTCTTATCAAATAGAAGATATCTCATAAGAAATGAAATTTTTTATGAGAGGTTATGAAACACGTGTGAATTTCAAATATTATTGTATATTGATAATACATTGTTGAAACAATTTAATTCTTTTTATACATTCAACCAATAGGTAAACATGGTAAAATATTCCATCATTGTTGAAACAACAATGAAACAAGGGGAGAGAAAAATTGCAGGTGTAACTATGAACTCCTTTATTTTCTATAAACAAAATTGAAAAGTGTTGTTGAATATGGTATAATGTTAGTGGTGGAGAATTTTCAAAGAGGGGTTGGAAGGGGCATGTTTGTAGAACTTAACACCATTGTCCTTTGTTATTTTCTTCCAAAGTATTCAATCCTAAGTAATTTTAGAACTAATCATTGCCTACACTTATAATGAATTTTATTAAAATGACAATATTCCATATGCCATTTTTCAAGCCGCAGAGTCAAAACTAAATATTGACATGTAGGACTTGTGTAGATCTTCAAACATCTAAGATTTATATAGATCTCAAAGATCTATGGCAAATTTTGATTTCAGCCTATGTAGTTTGAAACATCTTTGACATGTTAAGATTTCAGCCTAATTATGCAGTTTGAAACATCTTTGGCAAATTAAGATTTCAGACATCTATGACACATATACTAACAACATATTAAAAATCTATAATGAGTTTAGATTCCAAACCAATAGTCTCAAGTGTAAAAAGTGTCAATGTAATGGAATGTTGCCAGTTTAATGAAATTTTCCATATTTTTAAAACATTTTTTTATTAAATTAGTTTTGAAAATTCACTTATTTTTTCTAAACTTATTGCAAAATAAATGGTATTTATTCCCCAAATGCCAAAAGTCAATTGAGACCAAACCTACATATGCTATTAATAATGTCTAACATTGTATAACCTTTTTTACATTCTTATTTTGTTTCTTGTTCAAATTTATGATTAGAAAATATTCTACATCAAGATTCTAATATCTTTAATGACTATTAGTCTTTGTCAAATCAGTTTAGAAATGCACAACTTTTAAGTACAATTTTTATTTCATTGTTTGAAAGAAAGTTTGTTGTCATTGACAAAACTCATGAATTACACATACATATGAAACAAATATTTTCAATAGAGAATTGACAATAAAACATCACTATTTAGATTCTCATAAAGTAATTACACCTATATGTAATTAAATATGCAATTACACATTGTTTGTATAAAGAAACTACTGAACTTTGGTAGGATTTTAGTAGAAGTCAATAGAATACTCTAAAATATTCTAAAATGCATTTTTTTAAACATCTGAATAAATTATGAATTATCACAATGCTAAACAATTAGTATTCCTACAACAACAGTGTACATATTAGATGGGAATTTGTAAAGACTATCACCACAAGAAAGGAATCACAAAAAGGTTCACTTATTCAAATAAAAAAATTTCCCCTGCTAGGATTGTATAATTTTCAATACTTTTCATTTTTATTCACAAAAATGAAGTTATTTCAGATGTAACTGAAAGTGCAAGAATTGTGCCCAAAGTTGAATTCCAAACTTCATTTGGGCATAGAATAATAGCTTCCTTCCAAAAAAATTGAACTAGAAGAAGTGGGAGAAACAAGCAAAAAATTGGCTTGAGATTTTGAAGCCTCATGCAAGAGTTATAGACAAATTCCAAAGGGGAGGTGGAAGGGACATTTTTTGGGATATTTTCAAACACCTTCTCTAAAATTTGTCCATAACTTTTAGATTAAGTATTGAAATCTCAAATGGATTTTTGGACATGAAATTTTACTTGATTCCCCAACTTTTATTAGTCTGAATTTTTTTGAAAATATATAGTCTACTGTATCTAATTGAGGTCTAAAATTTGACTTTTATCACAAATTCTGCGTTTCCACTTAACCATGAGTGGAGGAGTTTTTTTTGGTCCTAATTCATATATCCCACATAGTTTGTTTTAGCCACCACTACCCCACTAGTACAAAGAGCTTCTCTTCTCCTATTTTTGGTCAAGATTGACCAAGAGGCTTGAATGAGATTGTGTCACAAAAATGAATTATGCGGTACAAAATCCATGTCATTGGTTCAACTTTTTCATAGAAAGTCTTGTGTACCATTTTATTTTGATGGAATAATCAAATTTAAACTTAACTGAAACCAGATTGGAAGGTCCTTGGAGGCTGTGGAGCAATCCTCTGCAGGCGAGCAATTTTCTGTAATCTACCCACATCCCAACCCTGCCCTCAAAAGAACCTCAGTGGCATATTGTGCTAAACCACACCCCCTGTAATGACACCAAAATTAACTTTAGCAGCGGGTGGGAATGGACCTTTAGGATGTTTGTTCGTAGCTTATATGCGGGTAGCAACCTTTCCCCTCCTGTATTTTGTATGGTAGGTAATGAACTACACTCCTCAGTGCCCACTGCCCCTTCAAGTAAGTCATGCCCCACTCATTGGCAGCCTTTTTTCTCCAACCACCATTACCGTCCTCTTTCTATGGAAAGGAGCTCATGCAAGTCAGCCTTTGGCATTGTGTGCAGGACAGCCAGCATGCCCATTTCCATGTCAAGCTGGGGGTGCGAATCTGGAGCTAGAAGAACCTGAACTTGAGAATAATTAGGGTACGAGAGTCTGCAGCCTTCTTCTTTTTTCTCAAAAAGATTGGACCCTCAATTGTGGGTTTTGGAGGACATGGTGGCTTCTCTCAAATAGATTTGGGCTCTCAATGTGGGCTTTGGAGGACATGTTGGAATTGGTGATGGCAACGTTTTTCTAGATTTGACAGTCAATGTGGGTTTTGGAGGACATGTTGGAATTTGCCTGTGATTGCAAGCAGGACGCTAAATCTGTTTCACAAAGTGTGATTGGCAGGGTAAAACTTGAGTTACCGAAGGGTAAAAATTTTTTAAAAAAACTATTTTTTGCTGTGATTTTGGGTATGTTCTTGACTTTTCCTAGATAATTTGGGGTTGGGGGTCCCTGATTGCAAATATGCATTTAGGATTTGCAAAATTAAAATTGCCAAACATAAATAAACAAAAACTTAGCGTTTATCTCTGGGGTAAATCCAGCCCACTAGTCCTACTTTATGGGACATGTATAAGGTAGGCACACCCAAAAGTGCCACATTTCTAAAAGCATCTACAGTGTGTGTACATTTTCAAAATTAGTCATGTTCATATATTGTAGATGGCGATTTCAGATACAAACTTTGATCATTGATCATTAATAACTTTTGCATATGGTATCGAAATCCTGCATTCTTTGATGTGTTGGAACTAGGGTTTTTTTAGGCGATAAAAAGACTGAAAGCACCAAAATATTATCTTCAACACCAAGCCCTTAAGAAAATTTGGAGGAAAAAAAACTAAAAAAGCCGGATGCAAATTTTCAATCACACCCTAGTAGCCACTGCCTTGACAATGACTACTAGAATTTGCCACCTTGTGACCACCTATCTAAATGCTAATGCAACAACTTTACATTTGCAATCACCTAAAATATACCAAAGTTGGAGATATAGGTATAGATCGTAGCCACATATACAAGGGCACCTCCATCCTATCACTAGATTTTGTTACTTTTTTTGAAGCTACAATATTCTTGCTCTCACTTTTACTTGGCTTTTCCTTCCAATTGCAATCTTTGAGATTGCATTTTTGGTGTAGAAACCATTTAAAACTTTATGCACACGAATTAGGAAGATATTGAACTTTGAAGCCCAAGTACATGAATGAGTTGTAGTTCATGTGCTTAAGCTTGTGAGTTGTAGTTTTCATAATTCATGTACATACCATTTTGCACCACTCTTCAAAATATGGTTGTCCTATTTTGCACCAATCTAAGAGTTGTAGTTGGTGAAGATGTTTTTTGGGTTTTTTGTTTTGAGGCCATATAGCTTACACTAATTTCTAACTTGGAGCCAAATTTTGCACCAAAAGTAAATTTGACTGTTGCCTAACCTCAACCACTTACTTCTCACCTGGAGCCCAAATCCAAATTCTCTTAAAATCAAAAAAACAAACGAACTGGTTGGAACATACTTTCACTTGCCAACAAGATTGCATGAAAATCTGAACAAGCTAATAACAGCAACTAGGCACAATATGAGTAAGTGGTGCTTTTGGGTGTTGCCACCTACTGGCCTCCATACCAGGGCTTTTTTTTGGACCAGTGTCCCTCGTGCTGGCCTCACTGCAGAGGCCAGATTTGGGAGGGACGAACTAGCACAGGTCAGAATTCTATGAAACTGGCAAAATTTTGCCAGAAAAAAAAGCCCTGCTCCAAACTGTTTCATCTCCATCTTCACCACTCTCCCATGGTGGACATGAATTGTGAGCTGGGTGAGGTAAGGTAAGATGGAGGAGAGCCTTGCTAGAGGGACAAAGTTGTTTCTGATCCTTGGCATCATGGCTGGGGTCCAATTTGACTTACTGTACATGAAAGTTGGATTCAGAATAAATTATGTCATGTTTTGGTAAAAAGTTTCAAATGGTGTGAGGTGATGTGGACCCCCAAGAATTGGATATAAAAATTCAATTTTGGAACCAAGGTGTGGATTCAAACTTACATGTATAGTATTGTGAGGAGGAAGAAACTGTCCCGGAAACTGTGAAGAAGAAGATATGACTTTGCACTATGGCAGGGAACCACACTTGATTTCAACCCCTTTCTAAAACTAACAACCAGAGATTCTTGCCTAAAATGTATTCCCACTATTCATGAGAATCTTAGGTGAAATTTGAAAATATCTACATTTAGTGCTTTGAGAATTTGTAGTTTATTCCTACTTCATCCAAAAATGCATTTTAAGATAATTTAGAATCTCTTGTTGACTACCAACAAGATCCAGTAAAAAAAATTCAATTATAATATTGGAAACCATGTTGAATTGATCATTTGGACAATTTTAGATGTTGTTATCTAAAGACTAATAAAAAATTCAATACGGTTCCCTCTGTTATATTGAAACATTTTTGTAGGATGTTGTTGGTAGTCAAAAGGAGATTTTAGATTCTCTTGAGATTCATTTTTTGAATACCATATGAATAAACTATAAATATTTAAAGTGTTGAAAATAGGTATTTCTAAAATTGACTTCTAGACTCATGAATAGTGTGAGTATTTTTTAGGCAAAAATCTATAAGAAGTGCTTTTACATAAGTGTAGAAATTAGGTGAAGTTATCTTATTTGATTATGTTGTTATTGTTCTTCTGAATCCTTTAGGTCTAAGAGTCATTTTGTTTTGGTGAAAACAAGAATTATACTTGTTCTATGTAAGGATCGAATTCAGGTACAAATTGAATCTTTTTTTGAATTTTTGAAATATTTTATGCGAAATGTCCAAAGGGTCATAAAAAAATTTCTTTTGTGTTACAGATTATTAAATTACTTTATCTTATGTACAAGAAATTTCATAAGTAGTGTTTTTAATTGTAATACTCTAAAATCATTTATTTTGATGATTTTCATCAACTTGAAAAGATAAACTAAAAAAAATGTAGAAATTTGAAATACACTTTAATTGAAAAGAAGCACAACAACAAGAAAATAAGTAGTCACAACAACCAAAACAAGAAGAGTTGTGGTAGATGGACACTAAAAAAATGAATCTCCTAAGTAATTAAATCTTAAAATCTGACTTCTATCTATTTGAAACCATTCCGAACTACAAGTAATATTTTCCAATAGTTTGTAGTTGAATTTGCCCCTAATGTACAATATCCACAAAAAATTTAGCAAATGTGGAATTATTGAAAATGGAGGAGTCTAAGTAGATAAAATAATCATACCATATTATAGAATATGTAGTAAATAGTGGTTATCCAAAAAAATTAGATTCATTATTTGGCATTGCAAGAATTTTGAGTTTACTAAAAATATAGTAACACATGAAAAATGTAACATTGGCAACCTTGTAAAAGATTTATTTTGAAAAACTTTGGATTTTAAAAACATTTCTTATCAAATGATAGATACAAAACAATGAATACTATATATACACTTCTAATGTATAAAATAGATACTTTACACGAGAAACATTTGATACGGGCATATAATGAAACTTCTATCTAAAAGTAATCCAAGTTTAATTGTGCTTCTATTGTGATTGATTAACCAAGTGAATTAGCACAAACATAGGCATAGTTGAACAAATGCCTACATTAAAAGATGGAAAAGTACACAGAAAAGTCCCAATATAGTTGGCCATGATACACATAAGTATTGAAAAAATTGCTATATACAATATGTTGTATCATGATTCTTTACAATGTCCTTCTTTCTAGAAATTGCAAATGCTATTAAAAACATTGAAGGGAAGCATCTTTTACAAAAACTAAGTTTTGTTTCCTTGGAACCTAAAAGGATAAATACAAAGTGAGTTTTATATTTCTCTTAAAATATTAAGATATGTTGTGGTAATTATTAACAAAGAAAGCATTTCATTCATCTAATTAGGTTATTTAAGTCATTGGACAAGTTCGAGTCCCCGTACATATGGAAGATACTTTTGTAAAATTTTAATGTAGAATGGGGAGTTCTTCTAGTTTTCCAACAAGTCAATTTGCAAAGAAAGAAGCTTGTTATTAAAGACTTGTCTTGTTTTTGGTACTTTTTAAAGTATTCAAGCAAGCCTATTTTTAAAAATTGAAAAGTTACACCTCATTTAGAAGAAATTCATACCTATATGAAAATGTACTACTCGTTATATTTTGATTTTTGGGGCAAGAAATGATTTGTCTTATAATGGAGGTAGTTCTAGAATCTCCTATAAAGCATGTATAGAATTCTTTTTTTTACTCATTCCTCAAAATTTTCCCAAATTAAATAGTATATTAGATTTTGATGGTTTTGATAGTTTTGATGCTACAACATTTCAACCATTATAATAAGCATGTCTCTTTATTAATGATAGATTTCTTAGCAATTCTATGATTGTCTAGATTTGATGTTTTGTTATTTTTTGTTAGATTCAACTACTAATTCTCTCACTTTATTTGATATCCCAAACATATTCTTTGAAAAATTCAAAGCAAGAATACTTCCCTAATTTTAAGACCACAACTTTCAAGAATAAGTTTTTTTTAAGCCATCCTAGACATGAAATTTTCTTTTGGCAAAACCTTTATGAAAAAAATACTATATTTTAGACTTTAATGTAAAATATCTCATCCTAAAGAAACAAATTGAAACTTCAATATAAAATATGGAGTGCTAAAGAAACAAATTGAGATTGTATCAAAGATTTTTAATTCCTAAATGGCCAATAATTTTTTTGAATTTTAAAATTAAAATCTGAACTAAACAAAAAGCCAAAGTTCTGGTAAGTTTGTGATTAGTTTTGAATTATAACATTATAACCTTCAACTACACATAATATGTTTCCATTAGAAAATAAAACACAAAATATTATATATGAATTTAAAGGATTAAAACACTTGGTCGCAGCAATGTGAACTTGAAGTCTTTTTGTTCTTTTTCTATATGCCAAAATCTAAGATTGAGGTGTTAAAAATAATATGAGACTAAAGAATATAATATTTATTACTATAATCAATGTATAACTTTTCAAAATCTACTCTATATAATTTTTAACACTTGAACACTATCAGTGCCAATTTGTGGCTTTTGGATGGCAAGAAGACGATCTAGAGAGACAAAAACATTTGTTCATCCATTTTTTGTTTGTTGACCTTTCATGGAGGGTTATGAACTATATGAAGAGTAAGTTACCTAATTGATTTTGTAATCTTGCTAGTGTTTGTCTTCATGTGAATGAGAAGTTAGAAAAAAATGAATCACAAAATATTCTATTTTAGTGTATTTTGGGAAGTTACTCCTTACTCTTAATCTAAAATTTCTATACAAAAAGAAGACGTTTTTCAAATTTGAGTCTAACCACAAAATGAAGGTCTTCTATTGAACTTCCTACTCCAATTTAAATTTTGAAAAAAATCATAATACTGAATATTTTATAGCATTTTGAACTTTGTATGTATTTTCAATGTCTATTTTATTCTAATCATAGAATGACATAGAAATTGAATTGACACCATTATTATTAGTTTTTTTTTCCTGCAAAAATTCTCAAAAAAATCAATTCTCAACAAAAAAAAAGAGAATCTAAAATTCTATAAAGTGTAGAAGATATGTAATTTCATCTTTGAAAAATAAGTATAAAATTTTCATACATATCTAGTTAAAAATAGCAACAAACTCAATGATGGGCAATGAGGCTTGAAACTAGTGGTTATAGGTCTGTCCTTTAAGGGTTAAACAATTCTTTTATGTGGTTTTTTCACTAAGATCATGTCCATATTTGTGGCTCATTTCCAAGAGCCTTTCATCCCTAAAGAACCAAGGTATGTTTTTCAGCAATATAGAAATTTTGAGCAAATACTTGTGACTAGAGATTTTGGTGTTTTGGACCCAAACTTTAATAGAAAGTGTATACAAGGAATATTTGAGGCCTAATAATTTTTGTAACTTTTGACTATATGAATAAAAATTTATTGCATAATATATTGTTTTCATCTCAACTCAAGCAATCTAGACAAATGAATAAAATCATGTTTTTTAGAGACCAAAATTTAAAATTGTTTTTTTGGATTCATATAGTATATAATTGTATATGTGTAAAGCTTTGAATCATTCCATTTTGATAAATAAGTCAAAAGTTATAAAGAGTTTTAGTTTGTGGGTAGTTATGGATTTTCTACTTTAAAACAACTTTGATGTCCTTTTTTCAACTCAATTTTCAATATTTTTGGAAAAAATAAAAACATTGTGTGTAGGTTGTTTATTACAATATAACAATCATTTGGACTGACAACTTCCAATTTCATAACTAAATTCTTAACAATTTAGTATTTTGAGTTTCTTTCTACTTACTAATTTTTTCATATATGTTGTGCAATTTTGAATGATCTATAATTTTTGTAACATATAGCCAACTTGCCTTCAAGAAAGAATCCAAAGGAGCTTCCCCATTTTAGACAATTTTTCACATAAATGTGAGCTTGTAAAGGACAATTGCTCAATTTTTTTGCAAGGCCAAAAAAATGATTTTGGTCAATTCAAATGCTAATGTCTTGTAATCTGTACTTTTGTAGAGAAAAAAATTCTAAATTTTTTTTTCCATCTTTCAAAATCAGATTATTACATGATCCTATAGTTATATGTAAAAAATAATAACATTTCACAAAAATTTGCTACTTATTTCAGAAATGGCAATTCTAGAGCATTTTTGGTGAAAACATAGTTAAAGAACAAAAATATATTTAGGGGTCAATATTAGAGAATGAAGATTTGCAATGAACTCCTTTGTAAAAAATCTTCAATAGAAAAATCACAGATATTTATAAAAAATAAGATTTTTGATGAAAGAAATAGAATTATAGAATAACTTTAAAGGTTACTCAACACAAAACGAAATACCAAAAAAATGTAATTTGAAGAGATTTTATTTTGACTATAAACATTAGTTGATACATGAATATGGTGCCCTAGGCATGTAAGAATAACAATAAATATTTTATGTTCACTTATAAAATTTGAAGTCCAAGGTATAAATTTTGCTAAAAAAACACTAAATTGTTGATAAGTCAAAAAGCATTAGAGAATTGTTAATCAAAATGTAAAGAATGTTGTACTAAACAATCTACAATTGGAATTTTGTTTTCTTTTTAGACTACAAAAATTTGAGTTCATTATTTAACTTCAAGTAGTATATTTTTACAAATACGTTGTGATTGTCCACAAAAGAAAATTCGCCATGACATTCATTTTACCACTCAAAATAGAATTTTGAAGAGTATATGGTACTATAATACTATTGTTTGAATTCATGGATTTCTTCCATGTGGATCCAATGAAGATTTAGTAAATTCTTTCTATTCATTGTTTAGGGTATTGTTTGTAGTTTAAAAATGTATCAATCTTTTGTTGCAAAATGACTTGGACATTGCTATTTAAATACATAAATAAATTTAGTACATCATAAGTTTTTTTGATCTAAACTAATGTCAGCCCCTTGTCCTTATCTTTAGGATAAAATGTGGGTAATTGTATTGTTGTTGTTGTTGAATTCCTAAATGGATGTCTAATGCATTGTCCAATTATACATTTCAAGTAATAGATAGATATTGTATTTTCTCCTTCTTAGATGAGCGAAGTAAAAATCCTAAAGAAGTCAACAAAAAGTTGATAATATTGGCATGTTTCAACTAAGGTAAGTCAAAAGTAACATTAGGAAAAATTTCACCTCAAAGGAGCCATGAGCTTTGTCCCCCTATACTGTAGTTATAGAAATAAGTAAAAAATTAATTCTTTGATATTTGAAATTTTATGTGAAAGCACTAGAGTACTAGTGCTTTGTCAATATGACATCAGATTAAATTTTTTATTTTTATTTTTTTAATATCCCCCCAATTTATATATATATATATATATATATATATATAATTCTTTCTTTCTTTCTTTCTTTGCATTGCAGGGTGCTAAAAATGAAATCTTAATAACCCTTTGGAGGAGTGAAATTTTTTCTAATGAGGCTCTCAAAGGTAAGTTGAGTTGAAATATCAATTCCAATTGTTCCTCCCCATCAATTAACACTTCATAAAGATACTTGTGACACTTATATCGTATTGACACTTTTAACACTTATAGAGGATATCATAGACAATTATAACAATGACATAAATAATACTTATATGACTTTGCAAATTAATAACAACAAATGCTTATATAAATAAAGGATGACAATATGTAAGATTTGAATGTCATTGTGCATTCAAATATAATGGAAACACAATTTTTAAGTAGACTAATGAGATCCTTGTGTACACCAAGAGCCCGTCTCCATTGTAAATCTAAATTTCTAGCCTTTCTAAATCATTGAATCATAAATCTATCACAATATCATTACTTTGCTATACTTCAAATGGCAAAATACTAGAACACAAAGAGATTGATGCAACAGGCTTAAAGTTTAGATCTCAAAAAGGCTGATGGAATTTACAACAAATATTGTTTGCATGTTGTGGAATGGATGATGTATGAAGATATTATAAGTCATATACAAGACTATTAATGACAATTGCAATTTCATTTATACAATATATGTTGACCTAACTCAATTTCGTTCAAATTGTAAATTTTCATATCTTTACTCTTTCATCCATATTAACATTTACTTAGGTGAATTCATTGAAGAGAAAAACACAATTTATATAAATTTTATTAATAATTAACAACTAATATTTTCTTGTATATTTTCTAGAGTTTTATATGGAGTTCAATTTTCCTTAATACATATGCAATTTTTACATTTATTAGGATAAGAGATATGAAAGATAGAATGTAATGTAAGTTTTAGAGCTTTTTATATCCATATTAGATTGATAAAGTTTTCTTTAAATATTTCAAAGGTATATCCAGATGAAATTTAGCTATTAGTTTGATGAGGCTAACCTTTAAAAATTCATCCCTCAATTTCTATCAATCGAATGATGCAAACTAGCTTTAGGTTTGAGAATTGAATTCAAGATCAATTTTAATTCTTCTATATTAAGTTATATTTAGTTTGCTCCAACATTGATGATTTCCATCCAAATCTATTCTAAACTTAGTCAATTTTTATCTCAAGCTACCTTCTGCAACATTGATCTATTTTCTAAGTTCAAATTATTTTTAAAATCCTTGAAATATTTTTTAAATGATTCTACTTCTATCTTATTCTATCATAATTATTAATTTGATATTTACTTCTTTGAACCTTTGTTTTTATTTTTTATTTTCAGATTTTGAACATTTAAGTTTGTAGATCCTAAAATTGCCTTCTACAAAAGATAGAATACTTAAACTTTTGACTTTTCTAGAGAAAGTTATAAATACATGAAAGTTCGGTTGCTAGCCAATCCTTGAAACTTCATGCTTGTAGAGCATTATTACAATCTTGTTGTAGTATCTATTGTAATCTCCCATTTTGCCACTTTGGAATCATTCCTTTTTTCTTTTTCTTTTTGAAAACTTAAGTATGGAAAATAGTACAAAAAGCCCCCCAAAAGTGTAAAATCAAAACAAATATTTCACATTACAATATAGTATTTGGTCATGTATTGAGTGTCTTTACCTAATTAGATCCAAATCCCATTTGTAAATAGGTTAGACACTACAAAATCATGATATTTACAAACTTTTAATAAAAATATATAATTGCCCAAAATTTACAAACTTTTAATAAATTGCAATTTTGGGCAATTATATATTTGCCCAACCTACCATGTGTGTGACAGAAAATGGCTACATTGATCTATGATAACTTGGTGAGATACCTAGAATACATTTTGATAGATAGATT
This sequence comes from Thuidium tamariscinum, assembly GCA_947034885.2. Classification (NCBI taxonomy): domain Eukaryota; kingdom Viridiplantae; phylum Streptophyta; class Bryopsida; order Hypnales; family Thuidiaceae; genus Thuidium; species Thuidium tamariscinum. Next base: position 42,441,781 of record OX344750.2, on the reverse strand, counting down.
TGAAGTTCTTAGTTGAATTCCACAATTCCGTAGAAACACCAATTGTTATCTTGCAAATTGGATAAACTTACAAAGGCCCAATGGAAGAAATCTATGGCTTGAGGATGATGTTTCAAGGTTGAATTCACACTAGGAACTCAACAACAAAGTTTTTTTTGCCAAGATTCCTCTTTGTGTGAGACTTCAAAATCGAATAATTAAAAGAGGTAACAAGATTTATTTCATCATCAACAATTATGTAGAGTAAGAATATGGTCTTAAACATCTTTTTGATATTTTCTAAGAGGTTCTACAAAAAAAATTTAAAAAAAAATTTATACTTAAAATATGTCTTTCTAGACGATCAACCACTTTTACTTATGATGGAAAATTCCTAAATATTTCTAAAGTTGTAGTAAAATCTCACTAAAAATTAGAATAATTTTTCTTAGTTAACAAAATGTCCCAACAAGTTTTAAGACATTTTGACGACTAAAGGTGTCCAAATTGACTAGATTCTCCAATTACCAATGAATTTAAAGACTATAATGGAGTTTGGCTAGTCTTTTATGAGCATACAAAATTGGAATGAGGTCAAAGTGGGATCTTTTTTTACTCTAACAAACCTAATACAAAGTCTAGGCTAGTAAGTTGGTCCTACATCTCATCGCATTTTCACTATGAAAAAGAGGGAGGGATTTTTGCACAAAAAAATGGCCTTTAAAAAGCCAATGAATTAAAAAGAAATTTGGAGTCTTGCTTTAAAATTTAGAGTTTTGGTTCAACATAAAAAGTACAAATTAGTAAATTTGAATGAAAATTTTGAATGATAAGACTACCACAATAAAATGAGAGAAGGTGGGTGTCCTTCGAAGAGTATTTAAGAGCACTTTTCCTTCTCTTCTCACTTCTTTGTAGCTATTTTTGGCATTCTAACACCTTAGTTCATTTGTGTGAACTTTTTGGCCATTTTGAGCCAAAGTTGCAAATGTGTGTTGTTGGAGCATTTCAAGCTCTAATTTGCATTTTTGCATAAGTTCATAAAGACTTTAGTGTCCCTCCAATTCTTGCTAACTTGTCTTATGTTTTGTTGAGATTTTTGTGTATTTATTTGACAATTTTGTTGAAATGTTGTTGATTTTTTAACATTTATATTAACCCTAGAGACCACCCCTCTCTGTACCTTAGTGATATTGCTTAGGGGGGCCTCTAGTACTTGAGTTTGAGGTATTTTGTACTAAAAAAACTATACTAATATGTATTGCTTATATAAATTGTACTAATATTGTATACTAACAAATGTAGTAGTTTGGTGGTTGTAACTAACACTTGTATCGCCTTGAATTTTACCCATCCCATGTAAGATGACAAACCTTTGACTTTGAATTTTGGAGTTATGAAAAATTTGGTGAATTGCCCAAGTATGGCGAAGCTTGACTTCAAGTGTTCAGATTGTTATAGATATTTGGTGATGTTAAGAAACACGACAAAACCTTGACTTCCAAAATTTCAAGAAAATTCCATAATAATTGTATGTTAGAGTGGATAGTTGAGTTTTACTTAAGCTTACTAAGTTTCACTTCCTAAATTTTGTTTTGGAAAGCCTAAGTCTAGTGTCCAAAATCTTTAGTACAAAATAGACCAAATAGCCCAAATTATTTTAGGAAAAAAATAGTACTAAGAAGAATAGAAGATGAAAAGTCAAACCTTTAGAATTTAGAATTAAAAGCCCAAAAGTTTCTCTTAGTATTCCAAAAGTTTCCAAAAAATTATTGGACAATAGTGGGATAAAAATTCCAAGTAAATTAGGAGTCCGAAAGTCCAAAATTTAGAGAAGACAAGTCAACAAAGGCCCTAGATTGTTGCCATATCCAAATTGCAAATGCTTTGGATTGCCAACTTGAACAAATAGGAGAGGCTATCCAATTGAACGTACAAAGAGGGGGGCGGCCTACTCACACCTCATTATGTGGCATGGCCATGTCTTCACACCACGTTACTACTAATTTGGATGGGTTTCACCTATAACAAGTTATTGCGTGGCATGCACTAGTTGCTGCAAGGAGAGCTTGTAATAATGGAAGGGCCAGAACTAAACTAGTTCAGTGTTGTTCTTACTAAACTCTTAAACTAAATTGAATGTTGTATAAATCTTTTCATTTGACATTTTGACATACAAAACTCTACAAAACCAAGACAAATTTGGGTGATTGTAAGAAACACTTGTCCTTTTTTTTGTCCCCTTGACCTCGACTAGGTAGTTTTTGCTCATAACTTTAGCATTGTTTGCCCTATCAACTTGAAATTTAGAATGAAGGTGCACACAAAAGTTTTATATGTTGTGTAATTTTTTTGATTTTTAAAAAATGAGTTTACTATTTTTAAATTCCCCCCAATTGGTTGTCTACCTTGGCCATTTTAGGGGTTTTTAATCCTATTTTTTACACAAGAATCCGAATTTGAATCCACTAATTGGACAAGTTGGAGGTCTACTAACATTTCAAGGATTGACAATGAGTATTTATGAAAATAGTAAAATGTCTATTGTCCACATGGGGTCAAAGTAACCTTTCTTTGCACAAATACTACTAAGAGGGGAAAAAAATTCTAGAGGAATTTTTTGTTGCAATGTGAGTACAATTTTGTTTAGGAAAATGAATTTTTTTTAAATAATTTTTTGATTTTATTTCATCATTAAAAATAAAAAGGTCCACAAACCCTTTTATTTGATATTTCTACTCCATGTGGCTTGTAAAGTACTTTATAGTAGTCTATAGTATTGTATAGTACTGAATTAACAAACCAGATTTGCAGGCGCCTAAAATCGACGACTGAGATTTGTAAGCGCACATCTGATGTGTTGTACTATCAAGATCACATAATACTACCCATACTATGTTCAAAAATAGTGTTTTTGAGCCATAAATGTGAAATGTTTCTTGCAATCACCCATCTTGGGAATTAGAAGAGTGAGGTAGAATTAGAACAGTCTAAATAGAGAAGTAAAGTAGTAGAAGTAAATCAAAAGGAAGAAGAGAGAATAAAATAGAAGAACTTTAAGACTTAGCTTCACTTAAAACTCTTCAATTTTCACTAAATCAACGAAGAGAAGGATAAAATAGGATAGGAAAACCCTCATAAGCTCTCAATCCCATCAAATTCCAATAGATAGAACTCCCAAGCACAAGTGAGGAGAATGGAGAGCATGCTTGGGATTGGAAAGAAAGATTGGAAAGTTGATAGGATTAGTGGAAATCCTTGAGAAAGAATTAGAACCATTAGAATTTAGATAGGACAATAATTGACTTAAAAAAAGTAGTAGGTTGTCAAAAGTCAATTATTATTTGGAACAATATCCAAGGTCAAATTTTGGAATACAATATTGGAGTTAGAATAGTGTAAAAGGAAAAGAAGTAGAAGAAAAAGAAGAAGAAAAAGTAGTGGAAGTTAAATTCAAACTTGTATTCAAACATCATTTTGAAGCCATGAGCAAAAATTCTCAAAGTATCAAACCATGACAAATGCCATCGAATAGAAAAGCATCATTAACAACTTTCAAGATGATGTCCTCCCCGATGTAAGTTGTAATTACTCTCCTTGCTCTTAGTTTTCAAAATTAGCCATTCCAAATTATCAATTGAAGTTCAAATTCAACTCAGAGTATTTAGATCAATTTCCTTCTAAAGTTTAGGATTAGAAGCTTGTAAACTAAGGTTCAAGGTTTCTTAAAACATCTCACACTTTGAATATAGACTTAAAACAAGAAAGACATGAGTAGATGAAGTTTAGAGCTAAAATTAGATGAAAATTAGTTAGACCTACAACTTTGGAAAGAATTGACAGAATTGGAAAGAGACTATAAATTAGAGTTTGTAAGTCAAAGAAAAAGTCTATTCCAAATTATAAATTAGAAGAAATTCATGGATGAAGTTTAATGAATCAATTAATAGTCAAACTTTATCCATTAATATTTCATAGAAAGAAAGTCCAATAACAAGTGTCTTAGCAATTTAAAAATCTAGAATTAGTATCTACAAGAAAAAGATATGAAATTGCTAAAAATAATAAACTAACAAAATGTGTTCTAAGACTTTAAAATAAAAAAAATTCTAACCCAGAATATAGGAAATAGATTAGAGAGGAAAGGGTCATTGCAAGAAAGACCTGCGGCAAAGCGTAGCGTTTTGCACAGTACTCACTTTTTTCTTTGGGAGTACTGTATAAATAGTAAATCAATTTTTTTTAAAAGTAAAAAATATGTTTGATGTATATACCTTTAAGAAGAAGATACCCTAGGAAGGAAAATCATAGAAAAATTCTCTAAGTAGGAGAACTAGAAAAGTGCTGAATTTCGTGAAAATTGTAACTTTCACTATATTTTCACATTTTAATTTGTAAAAAATAGGGAAAGTAATTTTTCTTAAAACTAAAAATTGGCCATTTGGGAAGACTTTATGGGAAAGGTATTTCACCAAAATAATGATCCAAAAACTATCTTGATTGTTCAAAAATGTGCGCGCAAGGGAGGCCTGTTAGCACACATGTAGAGGAAAGAGAATAATGATTTCTTAAATTTCCTTCGGTGAGAACATGCCTACTTAGTGTAGGAATAGACCCTAGAAATCTGAGCTCTAAATTATTAATTTAAAGTACTCCCCAATACTAAAAAACCCTAAACCGCAAAGTGTGACAAATTGGAGAAATTAGAATTTAAATATAAAATGATTTTTGAATTTTTTTGAAAAATGAGGGTTTTGATAACCTTCAAGTCAGTCATCTTCAATAAAAATTTCAAGTTCAAAAAGTTAATGCTTCAAAAGTTATAGCTCATGACAACTCCGTCACTCAAAGTGTGACGCCAAATAGTACAAGTCTTTCTTGCATTCACCCGAAAGTTAGCACCATAATTTGATAGAACAAGTTAGGTAGAATCCATCAATTCCTTACATATAAGAAAAGACTAAAAAACAAAGAAGAATTTAAAAGGATAGAGTTATAGGTTAAATTTGAATGAAAACTTAGAAGAAGTATTCCAATGAGCCCAAACTTAGACTTTGAGTAGAAATCCACACCATAATCACACTTGCAAAGTTTCAACTCATTTTGAATTAGGGAGTTAGGGCAAAATCATAGATGAAGCTTCATGATTCAAGTAGCAGTCAAACTTCATCCACCTACAACTTTGGCTAGGAGGTTAGATGGAAACAAATATTACATTTTTTAGAAAGGAAAAAAGAATTTTCTATAAATTGGTGTTGTTAGTTTTAGTCTAAACTATCTTGTACAAAAAACCATAGTAGTCTACTTAACCCCTAAACGCCCAAACTGCGTTTTTTGGCAACATAGCAATTTTGGGCAGCTCACTATGAATAGATTTTTTATTTTTTTTCCTTAAAATTTTCACACAACGTGTGTCCGAGGAGTAGCTTTAAGGCCCAACAGTTTTCATAACTTTTGACAACATGAATAAAAAGTTATTGCATGATATGTGATTTCTTTTGCTCGGCAGGCAACTTGGGCAGCTGAAAAAACTTCTTCAAAAATCATTTTTTTTTAAATTTGAAATTTGAAATTTTTTCTTTAGATTTTTATCTACTTGGAAAGCTTTTAAATATTCCATTTTGATTTGTGAAATGAAAGTTATGGGAGTTTTAGTTTGAAGGTAGTTTGTGGGAAGTTATGGAATCTCTACTCCAAAATAAACTTTGAAGTCCATTATTTTACTCAATTTTTAATATTTTTGAAAAAAAATAAACACATCAGGTGAAGATTGTCTATTACAACATTACAACCATTGGGATTGGAAATTTTCAATTTCAAAAATTAATTATTACTATTTTAATATTTTGATTCATTTTCTACCTCTTTCTACTTACTAATTTTTTTCTACATGTTGTACAACTCCAAATGATTTGAAATTTTTTAGGCATGTAGCTAACTTGACTAAAAGAATGATTCAAAAGAGTAACAACCATTTTGGGCTTTTTTTCATACAAAAGTGAGCTACTGAAGTGCAGCTGCCTGGATTTCCGCAGGGACAAAAAAAGCATTTTTGACAATTCAAACACTATTATCTTGCAATCTATACGGTGGAAATTTCTGAAATTTTTTCCACATATTCTCAAACTAGTTTACTATAAGATCCTATGGTTACATTTTTCTTAAGATGTTTTTAAAAAAATATTTTGGTGTTGTACTAGAAGTGGCAGTTTTGGAGTGTTTTTGGCAAAACATAGTCAAAGACATTTAGGGGTTAATTTGGCCAATTACTTTACTATTTGCATTTAAACTTGTACCTTGGGTTGTTTTTTGCAAATTTGAGTACACTTAGTCACCACAAAAAGTTTCATTGATTGAAAGGCTCAATGGACCAACACCTAGGCACCCAATTAGTTAAAAAATCCAAAATGTAAAAACCCCTCGTTGTGCTTGGTTATTTATCAAGGGTGGATAAATAAACATTTACACCTATCAACACCTATCTTGTATTTCTTTGTGCTTGAACTTAATGTTTTAATAGAAATATTCAACAGAGTAAAGGATCCTATCATCGCTCTTTTTTTCCTTCTTGAGATATTTTGAAAGGCAAATCTATCAAACTCTAACTTTTAATTGCTTGTTATTGTAATTGTCTATACAATCAAACAAATATTGACAATAAAACTCATTCAACTTCTTCCAACCATATCTAGGTCCGAGAATCGCACAAAGTCTAACATGTTCAATTTTGACTTTTTTCACTTGTCTTTAATCAAAATCAAACCTTTATAATCAAGTTAAATATTCTGAATGATAGGGCTTTTAAGACTTGATTGTGCTAATATGTGGGCGCTTTATTCCCACCCTTGGAATAAAGTGTACACAATCGGGTTTTGTTGTTTTGTGAGTGATCTTTAACGGGTGTCTAACCTACGTGTAATCCAGTTGTGCCTTTCAAGCAATGGATCTTTCTAACTCCTACTCCTACTCAACCCGCTTGCATTTGCTTAGGCGAAAATAACTTCCATTCTAGGGTGCTATTAGCTTTGGTCAATCCTTATTGGTCTTTCCAAATAAGCCAAGGCTCTAGTCAGGACTTCACCTAATTCCGACGTCTTGTTTGTTGATATGATTCCAGGTATTCTTGGGTTTTTTATGTTCTAAGATATCTCTAAGGATGTTATCCCTGGCTCGTCTTCTAATTATTTTGTAGTCCAATTAGAGTACTATTCTTTCACTGTTTTAACTTTGGATATTTGAATAGTTAATTTAGGTTTCCCCTTAATAGAAATAATTTTATCCTTCCACGGTGAATTTTGACCATTGACCGGTTCAAAATTTACTTGTCAACTACTTTTTCTTGGACTTGCTTCTAGCTTTCAACTTTCTACTTGTACTCCTAAATAAAAAAATCTAAACTTCCTATTGCTTCTAACTTTATCTAATTTTTATGGTGTTGGACCTTTGTTAATTCTAAATTCTCGTTACTTGATAGCTGAATTCTATGGCTAAAAGGGAATTACGGGAAAAATTGGGAAAAAGAGTTTCAAAGACTAACCTCCATCATGGCGCTTTCGAGGTCTTCGTGTGATTCGACAAATACTCCAATTTGCGCCCGCTCCACCTCCATCTTGGTGTTCTTTGTGCTTTGGTTGAATGCCTTTAACTAGGGTTTTTTCCTCTAAAAATCTTCCTCCTTACTCCAACTTTGTTTTGTAACTTTCTTGATCTTTTGAGCTTCTTCCTTCTCTTTAAAATGGTTCCAAAGTCAACTTATAAAATATCCTAGTGCAATCTAACTTTTGAAATTAATTGCTAATGGTCTTAAAAGTCAACTTCAAGACAACTAAGCTTTTTTCTAATTCTCTTCTAATTTGGAACTATTCTAGAGTGTCTCTAAGTCAATTGATACTTTTGTTTTCGTTTTTTATTGTTTGACTTCCTAACAATTCTAAACTATGTTTCCAAAGTCAAAATTCAACTATAGTTTAATGGTCAAATACGGAATACTATGTCTAACTCTCTCTATATTACTAATCTCTCATTCCAAACTTGCCCTTGTATACTTGTGACTTCAAATTTGAGTGAGATCAAATTGTGTCTTCTGATGCATCAAGTGAGCTTAGACTATATGGAGGCTCCGTGAGGGCTCTGTGAGCTGGGAGGTGAGTGTTGTGAGCTGGGAGGTGGCCTGGAGATGGTGGTGAGGCTTGGTCAACGGCCGTTGACCCAGCCACTACCCTCTGAGGTCTGAGGTATGCTGACTTGGGTGTTGGATGCTAGACTGGCTCCCCGGCCTTCTGAAGTCTGGGTATGCTGACTTGGGTTGCTGGTATGTTGGACGGCTCCCCTCTGGTATTTGATTTTGGAACTCTAGTATACTGAATTGGGTTGCTGGATGCTGGACTGGCTCTCCTCAGGTGTTTGATTTTGAACTCTAGTATGCTGAATTGGCTCCCCTCTCTGATAATTGATCTTTGGGAACTCTCACCTCCTCTGACTTGGAATTCTCACACTAAATTCCCACACTGGTTCACCCTCAGACTTTCCAAAACTAATTTATCCTTTTCCTCAAACTGGGTTTGAATTGGGAGTCCTTTCTTCCCTGAATTCTAGTCTTTTCCCACACACCAGTTGGTTGTCAAGTTAATTGGCCCTGGACCCTTTTGGTTTTCCCAAATTGGTCTTCCTGATGGTGATGTATGTGAGAAAATTGGCCGACCCCCCTTAGTCAAGCAACCGACTGAGTGAGCTGGGGGGTCGGAAAAGAGTGGGGTGAGCTGCCGTGCGGCCACGTGGCACTGCCTGCCTGCCGGCTGGGCTGCTGTTCGGGCTGGCTACCGTTGGCCTTCTGAGGTCTAGGTATGCTGGACTACTGGACTCTAAAAAAAACTGGTTAACCCCAACCTGGTATTCCCAAGCCACTATTGGGTCTCCTTAATGGGGACCCTTACAACCAAAACTAAACCGGAGTTGGTGTTATAATTCATAACCTGGGGCTAGCTAAGGGAAACAAAAGGTCTCTATTTTCTAAGGAAATATTCAGTGGGGGTGCGAAGCTTCGCCGTACTAGCGGTGTGGAACTCAAAATCTAAGATGACTTCACTAGGGCTCCGCTACAAGAAGTGTGGATCAAATTCCTTGGTGCAATGGGGACCCAAATCACCCGTTTAAGCTTAGGGGGATCCTCAATAAGCCAATCCAGGCTGTGAATCCCTTGTCAAAAGACTTAAATCGAATGGTATAGCCGTATAGGTATCAATCGAGGAATGCTGGTATGTGAGCAGGGAGCGGCGAGCGGGGAGCAAGGAGCAGGAAAAAGTGAGCATGGAGTAGGGATTTTAGGAAAAAAGACCTACCTAATCCTATTACCATGGAAAAGGGTACCTAAAACCGTATAATTAGTTTGTTCCAAAAATATTAAATTTGAATTTTTTTTAATCCAATTCTAATCTAAAGCCATGGAATTTTGGAAGCTTAGATCTATAGCTATATGATATAAGCATTATGATCATGTAATTTCAAACATTTAAAGTTCTCTACAAGAGCAAAGAATAGAGATAAGAGAACCAAAAATGATTTATTAAAGTTTAATTTATGAAATTTAAGAGACCCTATTACCGTATAATTTTCATAAAAATTTAATTTGTATTAAAACGGGCATGTAAAGCCGTGGATTGTTAAGGAAATTTGGATACCTAATAAAATGATGGTTTCTAGTTTTAATAAAAATAGAAGGAAATCTATGACCATGGATTTTTGTCATTTAAGAGATTAGATGTTTTTTGGGGCATTTAGAAGGCTAACATTGTTGAGAGATTATCATGCTAGATTTTACTATATTTTTAATTAATTATTAATTTAAAAAAATCAGTTTTTTGTTTCATAACTTTCTGATTTTTTTTTTTTTTTTTTTTTTTCCTTCAAAAAATTCAGACCAGCAGTCGCTGGTTCATTGCACAGTGAACAGTTTTAGGGAAGAACCCTGAAATAGTCTCCTACGGAGCAAAAATACATCTAATACTTATAATGGAAAGACCAAGTAGCTTAAAGAAATTGAATGAAAAACTATAATACTACAATACCACTCAAAAAAAGACATATATAGTTATGGCATAATATTGCAACCATTAAAGTTATAAGCAATTGTGAATCATTTAGAAACAAATCTTTTGTTGTTTAAATTCACACAATGAGAAATTGAATACTCACCAAGATAAGAAGATACAATAAGTTTAAATATGTGGGTCACTTGGATATAGCATTCAACATTTAGAACACACAATCAAATGCCTGTATAATATATATATATATATGATAAAGCAAATGCCATAAAATTGGAGGGCAATTTAGAGCCACAATAGTGAAATACACTGAAAAATGAAAACCACTCAAAGACCACCACTAGAGCTACAGTCACTAGAGGTTGAACCTTCAATCTCAAATTCCTCTCTTTGATCTGCCTCTATATCCAAGAACTCCTTTACCTTTGGATCATATCGAAGCTTTTGTCGATTCACTATTGGAGATGGAGCATCAACATATGCTTGAGCAATTCTCTCTGCATAAACCGGGAGAATGAAATTGAAAGGTGGACTCTGCTCATTTGCATCTTGTACTTGCTCTACTACGGTGTCTCTGCAAGACAAGAAAAAAAGGTTAGTAAAATACAATGTAATTCAAATATTCTTATAAAATGAAAAATGGTGACTTAACAAATGAATCACAACTTACGCACAAGAGATGAATCGATTCCTCTTTGGCTTCTTTGTAGGTGGCTGATCAAGCGGTGGGGTAGTGGCTCTATCCTTGGTTGTAGAAATAGAGGCTGCAACAGGGGCAAACGGGGCAATCATAACCTTGAAAATGAGAGGATCATCTTCTAATGCTAAGATGTGCCGTCCAGTCTCCAAACAAGCCTTGATGGATGAACCTGTTGGAAAACAAAAAATATATGAATAAATTATGAAAAATCAGCTCCAAAGAATGATGAATAGAACTTAAAATTGTAGAAGAAAAAAAATACCTGTTGCAGCTTTGCAATCAAGGACAATATCTTCAGGCTTGCAAAATTGTAGGATGAGATCTCACGTAAAGGGTAAGTTCTTCTCACGTGGACCTCTCCATGGAATTTTCTCATTCATGGAAAGGCTTTCAATATCCGTAAGATTGAAGAGAGCATCATTTTTCTCTAAAGGCTCACCATCATAAGAAGAATCACGGTTTTCTTGGAATGAAAACCGTGAAGGAATCTCCCGTCGAATAAACAATTGAATCCAAAATCGAACAGACTGCAAACATTGAAAAGTTGAATATTAGAAAGAACTGTATCTCAGAAATTACAATATCAAGAGAGCTACAGAAATTTCAGAAATCACAATGTCAAATAAATCATTAAAACAAAGGACTTTGTAAGTCTATTTTAGGATAGACTTTCTATAACTTTCTACAAACTACTCACAAACTAAAACTTACAATGTCAAAGAAAATTTCAGAAATTACAATGTCAAGGAAATCGTAGATATTACAATGTTAAGAAAATTACAAAAATTTCAGAAATCACAATGTCAAATAAATCATCAAAACAAAGGACTTCAAAGTCTATTTTAGGATAGACTTTCTACAACTTCCTACAAACTACTCACAAACTAAAACTTACAATGTCAAAGAAAATTGCAAAAACTACAATGTCAAGGAAATCGCAGATATTACAATGTTAAGGAAATTACAAAAATTTCAGAAATCACAATGTCAAATAAATCACCAAAACGAAGGACTTCAAAGTTTATTTTAGGATAGACTTTCTACAACTTCCTACAAACTACTCACAAACTAAAACTTACAATGTCAAAGAAAATTTCAGAAACTACAATGTCAAGAAAATTTTAGAAATTACAATGTTAAGGAAATTACAAAAATTTCAGAAATCACAATGTCAAATAAATCACCAAAACGAAGGACTTCAAAGTTTATTTTAGGATAGACTTTCTACAACTTCCTACAAACTACTCACAAACTAAAACTTACAATGTCAAAAGAAAATTTCAGAAATTACAATGTCAAAGAAATTGCAGATATTACAATGTTAAGGAAATTACAAAAATTTCAGAAATCACAATGTCAAAGAAATCACAAAAATGAAGGATTTCAAAGTTAAGGGTAGAGTAGACTTTCTATAAATTCCTACAAACTAAAATGTACAATGTCAAAGGAAATTTTAGAAATCACAATGTCAAAGAAATAATAGAAATTACAATGTCAAGGGAATTACAAAAATTTCAGAAATCACATGAATTTCAATGTCAAGGGAATTACAGAAAATTTCAGAAATCACAATGTCAAAGAAGTCACATAAACTTTTTCATTTACCGTTAATGATGGATCCCGTGCAGATGCAAGATGTAGCTCATTGATTCCCCACCAATCTTTGGCCAACTTCATGTCATACTGGTCGGCCAACTCATCAACTTCTTTTAGCAATCTTCGGTCATCACAATGTATGAGTAGGAGGGCACCATCATCATGCAAATACATATCAGCCATCTCAAAGAGAGTCTCAACATAATTTTCTTTGCGCGCGTTCCACTCTGGAATTGAAGTTGAAAGACCTGGAATAGGTAGATTCTCTGGAATGTCTGCAATGATCAAATCAAGTCCTGTATGCTTGTATTCTTTGCAAAAGTCGGATGTGACAGTACGATTGCGAGTAGCACTAATCTGCACATTTCATACATGTAAAGTTAGAATTAAAACCTTCAAAGCAATGCCATAAAAGATGAAATGTTGGAATTAAGTTGAGAATACAATACCTTAGCTATAGTGTCATGCAACCTTATCCATCGAGGATCAGGGCCAGTGGACTCTTGTAAACTATTCAAGAGAGTGATGAGAGAAGTGCACTCTACAAAGACATGAAGAGAGTCTTTAGGCTCTATCATTGAAGAGCTGGCTGAAGGGAACATGAATCGTTTCTTCTTTCGAATTCGATTACCAGTGGCATGAACAACATTCGATAAAGAAGAATCTGGAGTAGCAGGTGCAAGGCCATCATCATGGCCTTAGTCTGACATGGGGGTAGTCTCATGACTCTGTGAAGGCGCGGCTACAAGCTCATTTGCTTGAGACTTCTGTCTTTCGGCTTCTTCTTTCTCTGCCTTCTCTTTCTCCGCCTTTTCTTTGGCCACCCTCTCCATCTCTTCCTTCTCCTTCTTTGTGAGCCGCTTTTTCTTTGGTGCCTTCTCTTGTGGTTGATTGACTTCTTCTGCATCGTCAGGGTCAAGAATAGCAAGTTGTCCACCATCAAAAGCTGTCCTCTCTGCAACCTCTGAGTCAGAGGTGTAATTCCGATGACAATCAAGGTACCACCCTCCCGCTTCCAAATGTGTAGATTTGAACTTCTTCAATTGCTCAAATGTAAACATACAAAGATCAAAGTCTTTTTGCAATCAAGAAAGGAAAAAGGGTGGTACAGCTTCTGCTGAAATTGCATTTTTGGGAAGTAGAACCCGCATGAAGTACCTGAAGTCAAGGAGACAAATGTCATGATTGGCAAGTAATTCATGAATGAAAACAATAAGAACAAACAAAGCATTTTCATCAACTTTTAGAAGTAAAGGTAACAAATAGAAACCAAAAATAAAAAACAATAGAAACTACATAATAAAATATTAAAGCAAGTAGATAAGTGCAATAGCATGATAGTACCTGTATACAATACGTCTCACTGCACTCTCAGCTCCAGGGAACTCTTTAAATACAGACTTCTTTGTATAGAGTTTCTCATCTTTGTTTCCAAAGAACGAGATAAATGCTTTGTCCCAAAGCAAAATGCGCCAACTCTCCATATAATCAGAGGGCTTTCGAACACCTTGTATGGTCCAATCTACGACAATGTTTTCATCTTTGCAAATGTTTGTAACCATCTTAACAACCGCCTCCTCCATCTATTAAAATGAAATGAAGAATGTTAAAAATACAATAAAATGAAATCATAATAAGTGCAAGAAAGAAATGATTTGCGGTCACAATACAATACCTCAGCCCAAAAAGATGCTTTATTGATCCAAGAATCCCAAAAGAGGTCTTTATCCTTGGACCCTGGAAAGCGATAAGATTGTCGAACCGTCAAGGATGCATTCCACCACCTTAACCACCATGCCTTGTGTTTTGCTTCAATGTTAGCGGTGGCAATTTTTTGAAGCTTTTCAATCGTCATTTCAGGATTTGAATATTCACTGAAGTGTCTATCAATCTGAGCACATAAAAACATTTATATTAGATTGAAATGATGCAATGTATAGATAAATTCAGAGATTACAAGTTTAAATGGAATACAAATGAACTCATACCTCTTTGAGAAAATCATTTCCGTTCTTTGGATTTGCCACCGCTAGGTATTTGTCAAAGTCTTTGGCATGAACAGCCTTGACAAACTTGTCTGAGGCATTTTTCATTGCTTCCCAAATGCCTGGAGCAGTCCTCTCTTGGAGTGGTGTCCGCATCGTGTACTCTCGAGCTGCTTCATCGGTGGCCAATGCAATCTCCCGCTACAATTGAAAATTACAAAAATTACTATGTCAAAGGAAATTTCAGGAATTACAATGTGAAAGAAATCATAGAATTGACAATGTTCATAGAATAACAAAAATTTCAGAAATTACAATGTCAAAGATACTACAGAAATTACAATGTCAAAGATACTACAGAAATTACAATGTCACAAGAATTACAAAAGATTTCAGAAATCACAATGTCAAAGAAATCATATAAATAGAGGACTTCAAAATTTATTATAGAATAGACTTTCTATAAACTAAAACTTACAATGCCAAAGGAACTACAAAAATTTCAAAAATCACATTGTCTAGAGAACTACAAAAATTTCAGAAATCACACTATCAAGGGAACTACAATAATTTCAGAAATCACATTGTCAAGAAAACTACAAAAATCTTAGGAATCACATTGTCAAGGGAACTACAAAAATTTCAGAAATCACACTATCAAGGGAACTACAAAAATCTTAGGAATCACATTGTCAAGGGAACTACAAAAATTTCAAAAATCACACTATCAATGGAACTACAAAAATTTCAGAAACCACACTATCAAGGGAACTACAAAAATTTCAGAAATCACACTATCAAAGGAACTACAGAAATTTCAGAAATCACACTATCAAAGGAACTACAGAAATCTTAGGAATCACACTATCAAAGGAACTACAAAAATCTTAGGAATCACATTGTCAAGGGAACTACAAAAATTTCAGAAATCACACTATCAAGGGAACTACAAAAATTTCAGAAATCACATTGTCAAGGGAACTACAAAAATTTCAGAAATCACACTATCAAGGGAACTACAAAAAATTCAGAAATCACACTATCAAGGGAACTACAAAAAATTCAGAAATCACACTATCAAGGGAACTACAAAAAATTCAGAAATCACACTATCAAAGGAACTACAAAAAATTCAGAAATCACACTATCAAAGGAACTACAGAAATTTCAGAAACCACACTATCAAGGGAACTACAGAAATTTCAGAAATCACACTATCAAAGGAACTACAGAAATCTTAGGAATCACACTATCAAAGGAACTACAAAATTTTCAGAAATCACACTATCAAGGGAACTACAAAAATCTTAGGAATCACATTGTCAAGGGAACTACAAAAATTTCAAAAATCACACTATCAAGGGAACTACAAAAATCTTAGGAATCACATTGTCAAGGGAACTACAAAAATTTCAAAAATCACACTATCAAGGGAACTACAAAAATTTCAGAAACCACACTATCAAGGAAACTACAAAAATTTCAGAAATCACACTATCAAGGGAACTACAAAAATTTCAGAAATCACACTATCAAGGGAATTACAGAAATTTCAGAAATCACACTATCAAGGGAACTACAGAAATTTCAGAAACCACAAACTGAAACTTATAATGTCAAAAGAAATTTCAGAAATTACAATGTCAAAAAAATCACAGAAATTACAATGCTAAAGGATTGTCAAAGATATTACAATATCAAAAGAATGTCAAAGAAATTACAGAAATGACATATAAATGTTGCAAGAAAAACAAATTGGAAATGTGATTGCACCTTATACAAAAAGGAGATGAAGACATTGACTGTCAAAGAAAACCAACTCGGTCTCATTGCCTTCACCTTCTCACAGTATTGGTACTCTTCAGGAGATATAAGGTCCTTAAAATCAACAAGAGGTAAAACTCCAAAATTTCGAATTCGCCGCAATCGAGCTGGAATTGTACTCTTCACATGATCATGCTCAGTAGACCTACACATTATACAATGCATTTGCATGAGAATGAAATCAAATTTCATGGCAATGAATTCATATTTAGATTCTTCACAAATAAATTTAAATAGAATAAGAAACGTACCAGTTAATATCACTCATTGCATTTAGCAAATTTGCCACTTGACCTCTTGGATCCAATATAATGCAATGAACTCGCCAATGCCAATCAAGTTCTGTAGGATGATAGTTGGTGATGTGTCGCATCCATGCCGAGACACGATGATTTCCATCCCACACATAAAACATCTTGCCTCTCAATTGGGCAAGGTCATCATCAGCCATCAACTCTTTCTCAAACTCCTCATTCACATGTTGCCAATGAGGACTCCACCTTGCAATTTCTTCTTCAGTCACGTCCATAGTTTTTTCGAAATTGTTGTATGGTGATATATATAGAACCCGATCACCATCTCGATAGCCAGTCATAAACTCACTCTCCAATCTCTGAACATCCATTTCACCAACCGGTCGAACCTCGTCTATAACAATCATTCGACAAAGAGGTATCTCAAGGCGTGATCTAGAAACTGGTTGAATACGCAATGTGTTGATGAGTCCTGTAGTGTCCACTTTAAGCTGTTTGCGGTGGAGTTGCTCACTCTCTAATACACTTGTTACATCAGCTGGACATTCACATCTTGGTTCATCATCTTCAAGATCAATAGATGCAACCTTCAAAAAAATGATAGATAAAATGGCATTAGAGAAGAGAGTGATTTACATTTAAAACTTGTTGTTTTGAATAATTGTACATATACAAAGTAATGGAAAGGACATGAAGTTGAGAACATGTAGAAATTTCATTTACCTCAACAATTGGAGGTGCAACTCTTCCCGTTCTTCCTGTAACAACTCTCTCACCATCATTGTTGTTCTCACCTTCTTCCTCCTCGACATATGTGATTTCAATTTCTTCTTCTTCATTCATCTGATTAGTTGAAATCATTGAAGAAAACTTGACATAAGTCCTCCATTATTTATAAATGAAGATGAAAGGAAAATGAACTCATTCTTGATTCTTGTTTACAGCATCGTAGTATACAAATAAGACAACACAAATACAACAACATTGACAACTGAATTCCTAAATAATCTCAAAGCTCTAAAAAATTTCCACAATGCATATCCAATTTTGTTTGAATTGAAGTAAACGGCTAAAATCAGCTAAAATCAGCTAAAAACTCATTCTATTAGAAAACTAGAGAAGCTACAAAGAAATCATGAAATGGCATCTCTTCTCAAAATTCAGCCTAAAGTAGTACAAGTTATGGACAGCCTCGTCAACGAGGACTATATGAGTTGAGTATAGTTCAAACCAAAACATTGGCATTGATCCAAAGAATGTGCAAATATTGTCCTTCAAATTTTTTTTGTTAAGAACAGCCCAACAATCTTAGCATTTTTCAATTAGATTCGAAGTTGTTTTGAGTGTCCTCGTCAACGAGGACTCCTCGAAATAGTCGTGTGTAATTCAACCTAACGATCTAAACAAAGAATGTATAATTTTAGGTTTTTTTGTCAACGAAGATTTCCCGAAAGGGCTGTAAACAAACCAATGTTGATTAGGGTAGCCGCCGTTTTGGGTATCCTCATCAACGAGGACTCTTCAAAACTGCACGTCCCGCAATTGCTGCCCCCCCCGAAAATGCATAAAACTTCGAACTAGAAATGACAGAGAAAAAATTAGAGGAGAAAACAAACCTCAATGTCTGGCTGAGTGTCTTCTTGCGGTCCACGCGAAGCCACCGCCGACCGCTCTGCAAATTCTCCCTCTTCCATCTGCAGCAACAATCGCCACAAATCGTAAGCAAAGAAGATGCCTCGTCAACGAGCGATCTTCCTCTGCGCCAAACCCTCAGCAACTTCGACGCACGATTGGACTAGTTTGCAATGCTGGCCTTGGGGAGAAAAAAAAAAAAAAAAAAAAAAAAAAAAAAGAGTACAAAATTGGTAGATTTAGGTCAGCGCTTTATTTTGAATAGCAAATGTAATTTTGAGTAAATTGGTTTGAAATTTTTTTCATACGTAGATTATAACCTTACAATTAACTCCAAATTTTTTTAGAATTTTTAGACTCACTACTGATTTTACAAAAATCGTCAAAGTTCACAAAAAAGTCCGCGGGCAAGATTTGCCTAAAAATCTTCCGATTCTGAAGATTTCAGACCAGGTTCCAATCTGCTGAAATCGTTTTTAGGCCATAAAACATTCAATAACCATCCAATTTTTATGTGCCATATACCGTTGGAATCGTCTTCTTAAAATACACGAGAAGGTCTTCCCTGTCAAATGCAGCTCTACCAAAAAAAAATTCATACTAATTCAACAAACAACCTAATCATTTTGATATCTATTCTTCTATACTTTCAAGCATCTTCTGGCTTTGTTATGTAATGAACTAGTAAATAAGTACTTAACAAGTGTTCTTCTAAACAAATTCTCACTACATCTTATTTAAAACATCAACTTCAAATGATCAAATAATATGATATACTTACCAAATCTTCTCTACTTTGGGCAGGTTCTTCGCTATCTTCGTCACTCTCGTCCTCGCTCTCGTCCTTTCTCTGATCGTCTTCTTCGCCATGTATGTTGTCCTCATCTCTTTCAACCATAGATACTGGTTCTTCAATAATCTTATCAAGACATGAAATACCGTCACCAACTATGTCGGCCACTTCTTGGTCACCAAAATCAAGTGCTTTAGACGTCTCACCATAGCTATGCTTTCCTCTACTTAAAATTTTGGCCCCTCTCATCTTAGCTCTTGATCTGGCCTTCGGAGTTGTGTAATATAGTTTGTGTCTTTTTCTCTTCTTTTTTATCAACCTACTTGCAACCTGAGACTTAAGGATCTTGATTTCTTCAAGCATCTGATCTACCACACATACATTCCGAAATAAGCATTACAATAATACCGTCTCTATCACCTCCAAATTATCTATCATTCAACCCTACTAGCTGTAGACATAGTTCTAACAAACATTGAGTCTAATTTAAATAATGTTTTTAGCTATTCAAAGCCTTCAAAAATTGACAAAGGTGCATTATTCTCATCTCCCACAAATCTACAATCTTCTTTCACAACAAGAGTAAAAATCACCTACTGGATGCATAGCTACTATAACACAAACTCAAAACGCTTTCAAGACCAAAGAAGTATTATAATGATGTCCTACAACTTTAATAAAGATGGTAAGCAAGATGTACTAACAAGAAAAACTTAAACTCTCTGGCAACGGTAAATGACAATTGTACAAGTCTGAAGTTTATTCAAATTTTGAAATCTGACGGATCTGTTATTCTAAATGTTATTTCTTGTATAAATACTCTATCAATCTTCTACTATAACGTAAACCTGCAGGTGGATTTGGCGCTCCCACTACTTAAATGTTTGTATTTCCTTTGATTCTTTGTTCCTGTTTCATACAAATGACGGCTACTTCTAATGTGGGCCACTTCTAATGTAGGCCACTTCAAACTAAAATCTTCACATATACTATATTTCATTTATTTTTTAATTCATAATTCATATTTATTATTAAATTAATTAATGTTAGACATGTTTATTTTCAAAATCGGATCATCACTAATCTAACTATGTTGACCACTTCAAACCAACATCTTAACATATACTATATTTCATTTATTTTTTAATTCATAATTCATAATCATTATTAAATTAATTAACATGAGACATGTTTATTTTCATAATTAGATTTTTATTAATTTAATTAATTTATTTAAGTTTATACTATTATTAATAAATTTGGTACTATGCTTTATTGTCTACTATGTTAGTATGTTAGTATGTCACCATTAGGTGTTTTTAGTTTGCTTCTCTTTTCTAATGAGGTTCTTTTAAGGGATCAAGATTAATGTCACTTCTTGAACTCTTGTCAGAATTCATCATTGAGAAATTTTCAAATGATTTCCTAACTATTGCTAAAGCCGTTGTAAACTACTTCATTATCATATTTGCTAACTACATATTTGTTTCCAGCACAATCTCTTTCTTTTCAATTCATTTCTTCTGAGTGCAGTATGGACGTAAATTAGAATGGTATCTTCATGAGACTTCAATCTTTAAGCAATGGTAGACTTTACAGAGATGGCTATTGTAAGGGCGAATGGTGAAGGGATTCCAATAACGTTTCTAGTAGGCAAAGATGGATTTGCTGTGGTTTCTGCGTTTCGATTAAGTCTTAGGTTTCAGTTGAACGAGGACTCACTTTATATTGATGAAGAGGTGTTCGATGATCATAGTGGAGACCTTACTCACGCAATTGGTCAAGTCCCTGTTTCAGATGGTGCTGGTAGATTGTGGCATTTGAAGCCTGGTCAATTTAGGGTGTATGGATTGCGTGAATCCATTATGGTAACTTCTACGAGTGTTTTTACACCTCGTCAGTCCTCTACGTCCTCTCGTGAAACACCTTTAACAACACGAGTTAAATTAGAGCCTGGTTTGAATGATGTCACCATTCTAAGTGATGATTCTGATGACAATTCTCCTAAGCAACTGCAAAGCTCTAAGATTCGATGTCATGAGTCAACTTTACCAAGTTCTAGTACTTTGCCCAGTTCTAGTACATTGCCAAGCTCTAGTATTTTGCCCAATTCTAGTACTTTGCCCAGCTCGAGTACTTTACCCAGCTCAAGTACTTTACCCAGCTCAAGTACTTTGCCCAGCTCTAGTGCTTTGCCGAGTTCTTATGAGCCATTATTTGCCAATCCCTCTAGTAGCAACGAATCTATTACATCTGTCATTGATTGTTTAAGAGAATTGCGTACACTGAAGGGATGTAGAAATGTCTTGAAAAAAATTGATTATGACACTATTACTATTCATAGAGTGAGCGTATTACCTCCAACTTTCAATGGAGATGTCATTTTTGAGTTTCCACCACTTACTACCTCCACTGCTCTATCTCAAGCTAAGCAAATGAGTGGGATGGATAAGCGGTATGATGGGCATGTCTGATCTAAAACTATTACAACAAATATAACAAATACCATGGGATTATCATTCCGTACATCTTCATGTGTAGGACATCTTCAGTGCATCAATCCGGGCTGTGAGTTTCTTAGTCGTATTCATCGAACCAAGCCTGTCAATGAACTAGAATGGGAAGGGTTCACACCATCACTATTTGAAGTAGGAAGTGCACATCCTCAAGGATCAACACTTGTTTGTAAAATATGCAAGCAACCTCCATCCTGTATTGCTCGATGTTCTGCAAGGGTATATTATGTGTTTGGAAAACAGAACTTCTCTCGTGCATTTTTACATCTTGGCATTCATCAACATCCTGTCAAAGATGGTGCATTCAGAGACATCAAGGAGCGAACCCGTATTCTTATTGGTGAATAAATGGAAAGAACACCAGTTGCGACAAACTCTTCAATTATGTTGGAGGCTACAAAAGAACTTGTGGGAGAATTATTGCTACGTCCAGATGGAGTTCCAGTGAAGACCCTCAACATTGATGAACTTCTTCCAGTTCTTGACAAGTGCAAATATTTCAACTCTCCAAATATTCGAAATGAGGTAACTTCATTCAAATACTTAAGGAGGTTTGGAGTTATGGATAGCATTACAAAATTGAGGGGTACAAGCTCTTGGGCATTTGTTCAAGAGAATAAATTTCCAGGTCAAGGATCGGATATGGATAAAGTTTTTACCTTCAAAATGTCGGAAGTTGGACCCGGTAGTGGAGTAGACTTGGTCAAGCGAATGCAACCCGACGGTGACCTTCAGGATGCTTGGTTAATGTTTGATCATGTTAAACGTGTTAAAGGTTGGACTACCATGGCATGTCATGTCTACGACTCCATGTATTGTCGTGTTATGACTATTGCCGTCTGTGATATGCAATCTGAAGACTGTGCTGCTCAAATTGTATTTTGGAAAAACTTGAATTCGGTTCTTGCAAGACATGGGGTATCTCACCTTAAATTCAAGGGATTTATGGCTGATAGTGCCCAAGCAAATTGGAATGCTGTGAGGACAATCTATGGATCAGGTGACATTCATGTTCCAATGGAAAACCAAGAAAAGACTTGTCTTTTCCATTGGACTCAATCAATGGAAAAGCATACAAAAGCTGATATTCGATCAGACTTACAAGATCAGCATCGTTTGCTATGCAAACAATACAAGAATGCTATTTCCTCTGAAGAATCAGAAACTCAATATCTTGCCATCAAAGCTTGGTGGTTATCATCTGGTGCTACGACAGAAGAAGGACTTCATCGATTGGAACTTTGGCTATCGTTCTGGCATTTCCGTTACCACCAATGGGGAGGATTTGAACAACTTGTAAGTATCTATTCTTCATCTATTCTATTTCAAATATCTATTTGTTTAAATCTATTTATAGCAAAAAATTCAAAATTTAATTTTATAACCATTACTAATCATTTGGACAATGTCAATTTGAAAATGTATGTATAGTATACATGATTTCACTACAATTCTTATAATTACTATAAATAGATCATCAAAGACAGTATGGGTTATTATTTATTGCATTATTAATCAAAAAAATTATATTAAATTAGAGACCAATAATCCTTGTCAACAAAGATCATGAGATTTGAATCTTCAATCATTTTATTTTTGTAACACTGAAAGTAGACATAATTTAGCATGTCTTGCCACTTTATCAACGACAATGACACAGCTTAACCTCCTTTCCTAGTTTTTTGATAAAAAAATGACATGAACTAAAAAGGAGGTCTGTTTTCTTTGTCCTTGATGATAAAAAGTTTATTGTCTTTTCTTGATTCATATTATAATTTCCTTCTTACTTTGATTACTAGTTATACTATCAATATTAATAGTAATAATGTTATACTTACAATACATTTATATTTTTTTCTAACAAAATTTTCATTTTTGATTTCATTGTCATTTCAGAATCTGAGTGAATCTGAGCTCGCGGAAATGCCTTCTTGCAATTTAGCCGAAACTGTCCATAACAAGTGGCTTCAACAATCTGGAAATCGAGGAAACGATTTATACATTGCCACTGTTGACGACTATGTAAGAGCCTTTATGCAAATGGTCAAGTATTATCAATATCTTAAAGGCGATCAAGTTGAAACAGGACCTGGAAAGGAAGAATTGTTACTCCGAGTTGCTCAACGATCAGCGCAACGATCGGGGAATCCAAAGGTGCTCACTGAAGCTATGTCCAACATTCCAGAAGTGAAAGAATTTCTCAATAGGGAGCCTCGTCTTGAAGGTGAAGAAGTGTTTGGATCACAAAAACGCAAGCCAGATATGCCATTGGGCTGTAAATATGATTCATACCGCCCGGACAAAGTGAATTTTTCTCATCCACGCATTCAAATGAGGTCGAAGAGAGCCTCCACAGGCACTCACAATTTGAATCCTATTATTGAAGATATTATTCCAACTGCAGATACTGAGATGGAGGATCCGATGACAACTGAGGGCAATTTAAGAGAAGGTTTTACTTACAGAGTTCCTCATGTGTCAACAATTCAAGAGAGCAACTGTGATGAGTTTCAGTGGCACATTGCAAGGCTTCCTAAATCCTTAGCAAAGGCTTGCTTTGCCCTCCAAGCTATTTCGAAGAAGAAGTGTACAGCAAGGATTGTTCAAAGCAATATTGCTACAACAGCACCAACATATACAGGAATGATGACCAATTATAAGAAAAATCGAAATGAGCAAATGCAATTTTTCTTTTGTAATGACGACATTGAACGTTGTGTGAAGGATACAAGTCGGAAGTGGGTGTTGTCAAGACCTAATGTCCCTGCCATATGGCCTGTCAAAATGGGTACCAATTTGTCAAAGCAAGAGATTTTGGCATTTGAAACTGCTGGCTTTCAGCTTCCACAACGTCAAGTTATTTCACCCCGAAGACTGTTTGGTGGAGAAGCAGGTTTAGATTTGGTCTCTGCTTATCCTGTTCCATGTATACCAGATGAGCATCCAAAAATTCGGTCAGGGAAAACCATTCGTCGGAATCCAAAGGCACCAACAGTAAAACACGCGAACAATTGTGTATTTGCAATTACATTGAAGGCATGCATTCGTCGGGTAACAATGGTTCCTCACCCTGGATTTGGTTGCATTGTTTGCCTTGACTCTAGATTGGAGCCAAAAATTGAACAATATATGCTTACTATTTCATCATTTCTAGAGTGTTCATGTCCATACTTCAAAGAAATGGCTACAAAGTCATTAGGCAAGCGAGGACAATGGGCAAATTGTAAGCATCTCTATTTTGTTTTTACAATCATTTGCAACCTTGAGTCAGCAATAGATGCTTTCATTCATTCCCCAAGTTTCAGTTTCAATGAAGTCAAGAAGATCCTTCTTAGTGGGATATTAAATCATTTAGCTTTAAGTTAGATTTTTTATTGCAAAACAGTATCAACTTTTGTACCTTCTGTACTCATCAATGTATATGTAGTGAGACTAAAAGGGCCACTACTTCCATTTCACTTTCAGCATTGAGATTACTGTATAATTTTTGTTGTTTTCCTTATACCTATATTTTGCATTATGGTTTATTATATTCCATCATTGATATCATGTATTTGTACCTTCATTTTCTTCTAACCATTGTGTTTTGATTTTAATTTTTTAGTTTATAATTCAAATTCTCTCATTTCTTTTTGAAACAAAATACACAATCATCAATTCTAAAAATGTCCACGGTAATGGGTCTATTTGAGATTTATTATATGACACAAAAGCAATTCAATTCAACTCTCAACTTCTTTGGTTTTAAGACAATTTACTTCCACGGTCATAGGCACTGTAGTAGTGAAGTTACAATTTTGAATGGTATATATTTTGATTTTTACCTTTTTCATCTGTTATTTTCGTCCATTGTCTTCTATTTTTGCATCCAACTTCATCCATTTTTTCCATCTACTTTCATCTATTTTTCATCTACTTTCATCTACTTTCATCTACTTTCATCTACTTTCATCTACTTTCATCTATTTTTTCCATCCACTTTCATCCATTTTCATGCAACTTTATTTTTTTTCATCCCAAATCAATGCTCACCGCTCACAATTTGCTGCTCACCGCTCACGTACTAGCGACGTTGAGCGCCATTAGCTCCGGAAGACCCAAATTAGTCTAGGGGAACCTCCACCCCTTTCTTCCAGCACCTAATTGTTCTCAAAAGCCAACAACGAACCGATAAAAAGGGTGGAAAATCCATCTTTTGGAATTGATTTTTCCCAAAGGTTCTAACTAGCCAAGGTTGTCGAGAAGGTCCAAGAATGTTGGAAAAGAGTCTAAGTTGACTTAAATCGGACACCGTATGCTTTCCAGACGCCGGTCAACCCACCAAGATCTTGGTAAAATCCTGGAACGTCATTGCCGCTAGTGATTCTGGTACTTGCCGCTGTCAGAATGTCTTGAAATTTGGCGGGACGCTTATTTATGCTAAAACCTACTATCCTAATTTTTAGTGGGATTTTACCATTACCGTGGAATTTTCTAGGAATTTCCAATTGCCGGTAAAAGCGGTTGACTTCCCATGGAGTCAGTTTCATAATCCAGAAAATTACGAAACTTTTAGGGGATCTTCTAGGAAGACCCCCAATGACAATTGCAAAGTTTTGCTAAAACCCTACACTGTCTAATCAAAGTAGAAATTGCAATGTGGTGGAATTAATTCCTCCGGGGAGGAATCATTCCCATACAAGGGAATCTTCCCCAGTTGGCTTCGCCGTGACGCCCGTAGGAGACTGTCGGACTCCCTTGGTGCTAGTGCAATCTCCTGTGAATCGCGTAATATCGTGTAGGTCTTGTGATAAGTTGTAGAAATTGGCTCTAATGAGTCTTTTAAGGTACTCTGAAATAATTATACCCATTTCTCCATCATTGGCAGGAATTGCATCAATCCTATTGTGAGCACTCTTTTTAGTTGATTTTAACCCATGATAACCCTAAATATGAGCAATAAGCGAAAAAAAGAAAAATCCGAGGCCTGAGTGACAATGACGGGGCTCACATAATACTAATACTTTTAGGGACCCTTCACTTCTAAACTTCTTGCAATTCTCTTTGGATCTTAATACTAATCGTATTTCTCTTCATTGTTTTCGCCTGCCCTTCCAATTTGATTTGTATGCAATTTTTGAAGCAACCAACTTCATAGACCACCCCAATATGTGTCATAAGCCTTTCAAATCTCAATTTTCTTAAAGCACCTAAAGTCCTAATAGACCTTTTAGTTGTTTTTTGAAACACTATGCATTCCAACTAATCGTCAAAATTGTTTATGAAACACCTAGTGTCCTAACCAAACTTCTTAGTTGTTTATTGAAAAACCTTATATCCAATTTAGCTAATGGAATGGATATGATCAATTTCAATCTAACTACCACTTTCGGAATTTAACTATATTCCTAACTAACCTCCTAGACCCTATCTTAGGAACTATTAAATTTTGCTAGCATAAGAGGATATTTGAGGCCTCTTGAAGATTGTTAGTTCCTAGGCAATCGGGAATATAGAAACTACTCAAGAATTATACCACATTAGCGATTTGACATGTCAGATTATATTAATTATTTTTTAATTTAAATTTTTCAAAAATTTTTATCAATTTTCAATTTTTTTATAATTTTAAAAAAAATTCAAAAATTCAAAAATTATGCATTAAGGGTTGGATTGCAATTCTTGAACAGTTTAGGGAAAAATTAGGGGAACGATCTTAAAACATTAAGGGGGATTTGAAGGCTAAAGAAGACTACAAGTTCTCACAATGTGAAAATGTAGAAACTACCTTGGTAACGTAGAATCACAGGAATCCTACATGGCCAAGAGACTACCATGTCATTAAAAAAAATTGGACTTTTGTTCATATTTCAGGATCTAATTTATTTTTATTTTTTTAAAGTAAATGTTGGTTGACAACAACTAGTAGTTCTATGGACTGTTTTGGAAACATACCCTAAAACGGCCCTATATGAAGCCTCTAGTCCCTCCTAATGCATATGGTCTTTGCCTTCAAACTTCTAATAGTTGTGGAATGGTTGGGCTCTATCAACTGTGGATAAGGGTCATTGCAAGAAAGACTTCACGTTTTTGTCTCAAAAACGCAGTTTTTTGGTGTAGGATTGGTAGTCCTGCTCAATCCTACCAGTACTGCATGTCTGCACTGTGCATGTCAATGTCAGCCATTGATTTCGGGCACCTGTGAATCTGGGCCGTCGATTTAGTACTATATAGTACTATATAGTACTATAGAGTGCTACAAAGTACTACTCAGACTACTGGAAGCAGAAAATAGCAGAAAAGGGATATGTGGACCTTTTCATTTTTAGTAATTCAAAAAAAATTCCAAAAATTCTTTTAAAAAAACACATTTTTTTAAACAAAATTGTGCTTACATTGCAACAAAAAATTCCCCTAGGGAAATTTTTCCTTCTTCATGGCCTTTGTGCAAAGGAAGGTCACTTTGACCCCATGTGCACAATTGACATATTACTATTTTCATAAAAACTCATCGTCACCCCTTGTAATGTTAGTAGACCTCCAACTTGTACAATTTGTGGCTTCAAATTTGGATTTTAAAGTAAAAAATAGGACTAAAAAACTCCAAAATGGCCAAGGTGGACACCCAATCGAGGCCAATTTAAGAATAGTAAACTAATTTTAAAAATTCTGAAAAAATTACTCAACATCTAAAACTTTTTTGTACACCTTTAGTCCAGATTTCAAGCCAAAAGAAGAAAATATGAAAAAGTTATGAGCAAAAAAGTACCTATTGGAGGTCAAGGGGACAAAAAAAAGGACAAGTGTTTCTTGCAATCACCCATAATTGGGCCTTAAAGCCATTTTTTGGATTTAAGTCTCTTTTTTTTCTTAATATTTGATAAGTATACATAAGAAACAATGAAAATAAAATAATCCAAATATTCTTGGGTATCATAAAAATACTTAGGCCAAGATCAAGCAATAAAAACTTGGTTAGTAGGATTTTGGTCTTTCTAAAAAGAAAAAACACACAAGAAAAAAAAACATTGTCAATTAGTAATTGAAGACTTGATTGAACTACAAAAAACAATTATTTTGAAATGACAAAATAAACTTTTTTTTTTCGTAAACATCAAACAAGATAGTGCAACCAATGCCACAACGTAGACTAAACAATGTACTTTGTAGGTCAAGGCTCTAGAAGAATTTTCTCCAAGAAAGTAAGAAATGCCATGTAAGGTGCTAGTATAGAATAATTATTTGACACAATAAATCAAGTTTTCTAAAGAGATAAGAGGAATTACACAAAAAAAATTACAATTTTTTTTTTAAATAGACAAGTTGAAATGGATCCTTCATCCTTGCGTCCTTCTAAAAAGATCTAGATTCAAATAGAGAGCAAAATGGCTCCAAATTGCAAAGTAGACAAGAAAGTGGTCAAATTGGCCAGACATTTCAACAAAATGTCAACAAGTGTAGCAACAACAGAATAAAAATAAATACAAAATGACAGGAAGGAACAACCTTTTATACTT
Source organism: Thuidium tamariscinum (assembly GCA_947034885.2). Classification (NCBI taxonomy): domain Eukaryota; kingdom Viridiplantae; phylum Streptophyta; class Bryopsida; order Hypnales; family Thuidiaceae; genus Thuidium; species Thuidium tamariscinum. The sequence goes on along the minus strand of OX344750.2, from coordinate 42,412,963 downwards.
TCTCATAGGCCCCCCTTCAATTTACTTAAAAACTTCTTCAAATTAAAACCAAATTTCAAAAAGTTATTAAAAATTTTAATCTACAATTTTAATCAACCTAACTTTTGGAGAAATAATCCAAATGCAAAGTAATTGTGTGTCATTAGCTTTGAAAGGTCCAAATTAGCATATAAATCCCTCCTCTACATTTAGGTCATTTGGCTTGTGAAAGCTATTCAATTTCAAATAAATAAATAAAAGATATAAAATCGAGAAGATTTGACTAGCCTAGGTTGTTTGGAAGGTTTATAGAAGTAAAAAGAGTGTTCTTTTTAATTTCAATTGGATATTACGAGCTCTTTGCACTCTAGTCAACGAATCTAATGTCTTAAAATTCTACTTGCATTGAAGGTAGTTACCAATTCTAGTATCTATTGGTATTGGAATACTTCGAAATTTATTGGGTCATATTACCTACAAGAAATTCACTAATTTAGATTTTAATAGGATTTTATTTTCAGAATAAGGGTGATTTCTATAAATTTTCTATTGCTTGAAAACAAAGTTGACTTTTAGTAGAGTCATCACTTTCATTTTTGGAAAATTACAAATTTTTTGGGTAATTTCTAGATTAATCCTATATACTAAGTTCAAATTTATATTTTTACTTTGTACTATTTATATGAAATTTAAAATGAATTATTTCCTTTCTAGTTCTTGAGGAGGAAAATCATTTGAGAAGAAAGGAATTAAAATGACTTGATTTTGTTGTTGAGCTCTTGACAAGTTTTTATGGTATAAAGACTTTTTTTTCTAATCTTTGTTCTTGTAGCCTTTATATTTCTTGGATATACCTGCATGGTATAAAAGTAGTATCTTACATTTTTCTCAAAAGGAATAGTGATCTATCTAGATCAACAACAAGAATTCCTATAACTAACAAGATTTTTCCTATTTTATCCTTTTAACTCCCATAAACCTATGTGTCATCACAAGCATTAATAGGTATGGTCTAGATAAATTCAAATTTAGGCATCTTGCTACTATTGAAGCGAGTAGAATCTAATTATCTTTCAAATTTTCAGTTGAATCTTTGAACACCTAACTTAGACATTAGAAATAGAAATTACAAATATTGAAGGTACTTTTAGACTTTTAAAGATAAACCAATGAATTAATAGGTACCTCTATAAATCCCTAAAGGCAAAGGCTATTTTTTTGCCAAAAAAATCTCAAAACTACCATTTTTGCTACATTCACCTAAGAAAACAAAAAAATAACTTTTTAAGAATGTAACTATGGCTACTTGTACTTAACTTGACTGAGATCACATAGTAAAATTTCTTGAAGTTTGACTATATAGATTGGAAGATATGAGCATTAAAAGTTAGAAAAACAAATTTTTTGAATTGTAGTATGTAATTTCTAATGACTTTGACCACCATTTGTAAACAAAAAATTGCACTATAGGACTTGAATTTATAATTTCTTTTGCTAAGAAAATAAATTGAGAATCTGAATTAAAAAAATTTTAAAAAAGACACTTGATTTTCATTCATTAAAAATTTATTAAATAGAAGTAGGTCCAAGATCGAAAGAAAAACTAAATGGTTAATAGCTCTAAGGTGGGATTGAAATACAATTATTCCAACAGTGAGATTGTTTTAGCAAGTATACATAACCTTGTCCAACAATTTGTTTGAAAATTTGTGAGAATTGCATTAAAAAATGAATTCTATAAGTTATTTTTTCAAGAAGACATTTAGAATGCCCTAAAAACAAGATTGTCAATCATTTTCTCACTATAAGTCCAATTAGAATGAATCAAAGCTTCACATATAGGCAATAGTAAATTACTTCAAGAAGAAATTTTTAGTTTTGACTTTTTACCAAAAAATTTGTTTCTAGCCACATTAAAATTTGGACTTTTTGTGGTATAACATTTTCTCCTTGGCACCAACTAAAATAAAAATTATATTTCTACGAAGCTAATCAATTTTTCTATTTGATAAGAAAGTTTCAAAAGGTTTCATCAAAAATTGAAGTCATAGGAACCTACCCAATTGCAAAATCTATTTTGTTCCTCAAAGGGACAATGGTCCTTTGGGAGTTTATTATAATGGAAACACTCTTTTGTGTCTTTTAAATATAAATTCTATTAAAGTTGAAAAAAAAACCCCATGAAACTCAAGTAACAACTCCAAGACTCACAACTATTTAAAATAAGAAATGCATCTCATGTATTAAGCCATGTTCAAATTTGCACAATAGTTCTAGTTTTTCAATCAAAACAAAAATTCTTAGTTTGAAGTGGGATTATACAACTCATTGCTTGATATTATATAATACAAAACATCATTTAGGATGTAGTTGGAGTGATGTTTTTTTGAAAGCTATCAGTTGCTTTAGAGATGTTTAATCCGAAAACAAATGTTTAGCCTAAACAATAGTATTGAAAATTCTATAAATGATTTCTTTATTTTTTTTAAATAAGGTAAAAAATTACAATGAATTTAACCATCTCCCACAAAATTTCATGTTCATTGAGTTTTACCATCAAAAGTTCTAGTAGAAATCAAAACCAACCCCTCCTCAATGTCATGCTAAAGAGGATGAGACTTTCTTGCTATCACCCTTTATTTGTTATGTAGAAAAACTACAAAGTAGAATCTAATAATATACACAACCAACTAAGATGTGTACTATGGAGATAAATTTGTTTAAAGGTCTCGAAAAATAAAATTTTGGATCAATATTTTTTGCTAAATTATTTTAAATAGATTGGAAGGTGTCCCTTGCTATGTAGACAATGAGTATCTCTATTGTAGTTTTCACAAGTAGTAGATCCACTTTTAGGTCACTTCACAACGCTAGAGTAGAATTAGGATAAATCAAAGAGCAATGTAGGTTTGTAGAATCAAAAATCTAGCTATACAATGAATTGGTATAGGAAATGGTTTGGTTGATTGTACAACGTTGGTAAAGACCTTTTTGGTTGGGAATGTTGAGTTTTTATCTAGGTTTCATGGCTTGAATATGCAATAACTTTGTAAGCAACTCATTTTAAAGACAACCAAACTAAGTACAATGTCAAGTTTGAGTTGAATATCCTTAGCCATTGACAAAATTACACCTATATTTATATTCATTTTTCCAATATTCTTTAGGTTTATTTGTCATGCATTTTCACATTAACCTTCACTCACCTACCAAATCCAAAACCATTGCACAAAGTATTCAAATTAGACAATCTATGAATTTGAGGAAATGTTCTTTACAATTTTGAATATATGTACCTTGTAAAAGGTCTTTGCACCAAAAAGATTTGCACCTCCAATCCACCTTGGTTCTCTCCAATCTTATTATAATCCTACTAACTATCTTTTAAGTCCATATTCTAAAAATCATGTTGTTTGAAGAGAAGTCATCATCATTCTACTAGTAGTTTTGTCTTTCTTTAAGAATCCTCAAAGTTTGTTTGATTGTAATAAAACAAAATCTTCTCCAAATGTGACCTGGAAGATGTCACTAGAAATACATTCAAGAACTTTATGGCAGCCGTGCCTTTGATTTAGTGTATTGTTTCCCTTGTTTAATGGAAATTGTCCATGTAGTTTCAAGAAAAAGAGAAAAAAAAAAGTCCATGGCATTGCTTTGTAATGCTTTTACATTTATTATAGAATGGGCGTTGTTTTTAGAATATAGAGAATGCAATGGACTCTTTTTGTTTTGCTTGATGCTTTTGAGTTACATGATGACCTTTGCAACTTAATTTTGAAGACTTTGTACAATATTTAAGACTTTTGATTTCTTCAAATCTTATTAAATTACCTTTATTCTAGACTTGAGAATTAATAGAAAGTCAAACTATACTTGAATGCAAGAAAAATGATAAGATTAAGTTGACTTACCTTGCATGATTTGCATACACTTGGATTTTTCAATCAAATACATTGACTTTTCCTAGTAGTGTGTAACTCTAATTTACCAAAATCATAGTATTTTAAATTAGTGTAGGTTGGAATAATACCAAATTGTACCAATTTACATGGGAAAAAAAATTTGAAGTGAAGTTAATTTTCAAATTGTTGCTAAACTAGTAGGCCAAATCAGTGTTGTTTTTGTTCCCCCAGGTGTTTTTGCCATCTAAGGTGGGTACACCCAAAAGCGCCCTGTTCCTAAAAGCACCATCTACAGTGCACATACATTTCCGAAATCAGTCATGTTCACAGACTGTAGATGGCGCTTTCAGAAACAGACTTTGACTGTTAATAACTTTTGCATATAGTATCCAAATCTTACGTTCTTTGGTGCATTGGAACATACTTTCACTTGCCAACAAGACTACATAAAAATTTGAACTAATTAATAGCAGGAACAAGGCTCAGTATGAATAAGTGGCGCTTTTGGGTGTACCTACCTTAAACAAACATAAGAAAGTTGTACTTCAATCTGCAGTTTAACCCGTAAGCGACGCCGATGCCATTTTTTGGTATTTGGATGACTTTGCAGGGGCAAAAGAAGACCTGAACAATATTTTTTTCACTCACTTTTTTTTAATGACCTTTCACGTTGAGTTGTAAAAAGTCTCCAATTGAGTTTTTTGTCTAACTACTGTTTGTTTTCATGTGATTGAGAAGTAATTAGAGGAAAGGGATGGCAAAATTTGTCATTTTGGTGTATCTAGAGAAATTGACTGAATCTGAAATTTCTCCTTGAAAATGACATTTTTTGAGTTTGAGCCCAACTAATGAAATGAAGGTCCTCCACTCTAGTTTCTATTCCAATTAAAATTTTGGAATTTTTAAAAAAATTGAATATTTTATTTCATTTTGAACTTTGGCTGCAGTTTTAATGTCCACTGGATCCTATTTATAGAAATAAAAAAAAATTAAGTTTCCACCATGATGTTTGTCACTATAAGTAATGTACACACATGGTGAAATTTTCAGATTTTTTGAGATAATTTTCTATTTGATATGATTTTTCTTCACTTTTTCTTCAAAAAAATTCCAAAAAATCAATTTTCCTCAAAAAAACCCAAAATCCTTTGTGGAGTATAGAAGACATGTACTTTCATCTCTGAAAAATAAAACAAAAATAAATTCATACATATCTACTTCCAAAATGGTAACAAGCTGAGTGATTTGCACACTCCATTTGAACTTCTGCTTGGATGTATACATCATTGACTCTCATTCAGCTGTCCACCTTGACATGAATGCCCACCCAAAAGACAATGGCTTTGTTGTCAATGACCAAAATATGACACATTTTCCACTTCTGGTGCTTATGGTGGTAGATCAGTTGTTCCATCAGGCCATCCAAAGTGTATAAGGTGGGTTACCCTTACGTGACACTTTTTTTTTTGCCTTTAAAAACATGGACACTCTATTGAATACTTTTTGCTACTGTCCCTAGTTATACTATTAACTTATAGTATGGTCAAATTTTTGTATTGTCATTTTTCCAAGTGAAAAGAGGTTTGAACCAGGGCTTTATTTTATTGTCTAAATTTTGCCAGTGTGTCAGTATTCTGACCTATGCTTGTTCGTCCCTCCAAAATCTGGCATGTGCAGTGAGGCAATGGTTTGAACATATCAAAGAATGTAGTAAGGTAGACCAGCCTAATTCTGTCTGCAACCCATTTCCATCACCCTATATATGGCCCCATTTCCACTCATTCCACTATCCAAATCTGTCCAAAAATGAGTCAATTTTGTCTAAAAATCTGACAAAATCATTGCATTTATGTCATTTAGGGTAAGGAAGCTATAGCTGATTGGTCAACACGTAGATGCTTATAAGGACATAAGAAGGTGGTTATGGGTTGTTATTAAGGTGTTTATGACCCATTGACCTTAGCTATGGGCACTTTTGTGATTTAGGGCTCAACACTTCAAAAAATCACAGAAATTACAATTTTGATCAGAAAATTATAATTCTATAGTGGAAATATCCAAAACCGTCCAAATGAGGAATTCAGCATGGTTGGAGGCATCTTTTTCTAAAACTGATATTTTCCTAGTATTAGCAAGAAAAAATAATGATTATTAAAAAAAAATTAAAATTTTCGGAATCAGGATGTAATTTCTACAAATTTTCAAAGAGTTGGCTCCCTAGACCACTGGAACCGTCCTATAGGTGTACTCTAAACTGAACTATGCTAAAATCAGTTGTCAGTGAATGAAAATTATACATGTGTTTTACAATTGCGTCAGCAAATTAGAGTTAAACACTTGTCAGACACTATAATGAACACTTATAGATAGATTTAGTGACATTCTAGGAACCAAGAATAGGTACAGGGACGAAAATGGGTGTTTCTCCCTTACTTGGATTGGATTTGTGAAACATGTGTACACCTCTGAAAAATATGTGTCCCTCCTGAAATTGGCCCTAAGATAATCAGATTGCAAATCAGGGTGGTAATAGGTTGGTCTACCTTATTTTGATACCATATGCAAAAATTAGGAAGGGTCAAAGTTTTTTGGCAGTAGAAGGTTTTTAAACCATTTCTTCAACACATATACAGGTTAGGTATTGTAATCTTACACCTAGACAATTTTACCCATTCACATTTTTCTCCAATGTGCAATATAATTGGTATATCTTTGTAAATGTAATCATCATGGCATACTTACGCACTCCCAATCAAGCTTACCAAATTTCAATCTCTAAGAACCAAAATTTCATTTTTGGTGAATTTAAAAAGTTAATTTGTATGGCTTTATATAGTATTTTATTGAAAGCAAGTAGTGATGAAATTTTTTAATTTGATTGCATAAGTATGTAGGGAACATCCATATGCACATTTTTCATATGAAAAAAACAATCTATTAAGTAACAATAATATGATCTATGAAGAAATTGATGTAAGGCATCATGTGACGAAACTTTGTAAAATAGATATCTTTATATTTCAATTAGATTTTGGCAAAATAATTGTACTACCATTTTGAATGTACAAAACTAGTTACCTTGTAAAGTGCAAATAGCAAAATCTAATTTGAATGTAAATATATCTATGTTACAAAAGTTTTGTTATATGACACCTTACATTGATTTCTTCCTAGGTCATATTGTTGTTATTTATTGGAATTTTTTTTTAATATGAAAGATGTGCATATGGATGTTCACTACATACCTATGCAATCAAATTTGTAAAAATTCATCACTAATTGATTTCAATAAAATATTATGTAAAATCATGCAAATTAACTTAAAAAATTCACCAAAAATGAGATTTTGGTTCTTTGGAATTGAAATTTGGTATGCTTCATTGGGATTGCTGAAGATTGTATATTCATTCTGCAAAATGAAAAATTTTGAATTCTTTTCCTATACTATACCAAAATCTCTAAATGGTTCAAATTAGCCAATTGTAAGATTACAATACTTAACTTGTACATGTTATTTTAGAGATATACTTAAAGTGACGGTGGTGGTTTTAGATAGTGTGTGATTTGTGGGATATACACATTATTGAATGTACTATGTCCAACTTTTATTCGTATAACATTGTTGCACAAACTAATTAAGTATCCAACGGATGACTTCATCTAAGATTGTAGGATAAAAAAAAATTCTCATTCAATTTTTAAAAATTGAAGGTACTTGAATACATTTTCATTGAATAGTATTGCAAATTACTTCAATATAGTATTATTCATAATTAAGAAGATGCTTAATCCAAGGATCACCTTTGTAGTGTATTTTGGCCATTTCTTACTATTTACTCTTCATGTGAATGTTAGCCATGAAAATGGTATTTTCTAAGTTTGAATTCAAGTTTGAAATGAATCTTATCAAGTGTAGTTTCTATTCCAATTGGAAATTTTGAAAAAAAAAATGTAAATTTAGATATTTTATGGCAATATAAACTTTGGACATCTAGCCATAGTTTATTGATTTTTTAGGAAATAAAGTGACACATAAACTTTAGTTTATACCATGATGTTCAAAACTACAAAATACATCTCGAGTAAAAATTTCAAATTTTTGGAATATATTTCGAATTTTATATGAATTTTCATCACCTTTTTCTTAAGAAATTCCAAAATTCTATAATCCTAAGACTTTGAGTATAAATATGAGTCTATACTCAAAAAATAAGTTAAAAGAATTTCATTCATATCTAGTTGCAAAATGGTAGCAAATAGAATAATAACAAAGAGGCTTCAAATTAGATGTTATGGGATGGGGAAATATAGAGATCCTATAAGACTCATAAAAATTTCACTATTTATTTTACATTGTTTATTTCTACTAGATTTTTTTAATCACTAAATTTCCTTGACTATGTTTCACCAAAAACACTCTAAAATTGCCATTTCTAATGTAACCGTAGAATCTTATAATATTCTGGTTTGAAAAGATGGAGAAAAAATTTATAATTTATTTATAACTTTTGACTAGTTTATCAAAATAGAACAATTCAAAGCTTTCCACTTATATATATATATATCTAGAGAAACGATTTTAAATTTTTGTTTCTAAAAAAGCAATTTTCTTTTTATCTACCGAAACTACCAAAGTTGAAAAAGAAACAACATATCATCCAACAATTTTTTAACCATGTAGTCAAAAGTTACAAAAATTGTTAGACCTTAAATATATTCCCCTTCTACACCTTCTATTAAGGTTTGGGTCCAAAGCATAGAAATCTCTAGTGATAAGTATCTACCTAGAATTCCTATATTGCCAAAAAAACACGCTTTGGTCCTTCAAGGGTTAATGTTTAGTGGCTCTTAATCCTTTAGTGACCGGTTGACCACTTTTTGGTTGATTTTTGCACTTTCAGTCTAATATTGTTCAAAATACATTTGATCACAAAAACCTCAAAGAATAACACAATTAGAGTGTTCTCATGTGCTTCAAACAAAACCAATTTCAAGAGAGTTGGAGTATTAATGCATTATCTATGAGGTTGCAAACTCAAATGGCCTAAACCCTCAAATGGGAAGTGTTCAACAAAATATGAAAAAATATCAACCAATTTGTGAGATTTTTTTGTATCTTGATGTCTTGGCAAGGCATAAGTATTACTTTGTAATCTCGTGAATGCCCAAAGTAAACTTATGCATTGAATTTATGTAGTGCAAATTCTAAAGGGTCATTCAAGTCATTGATTTTTGAGGATTAAGGAAAACAACTCAAATTCCAACAAGGCTTTAAAAGCAAGCATGATTTAGAGGTACATTTTTCTTTCTTCAATGTACCAAATTTGCACATTTTAGAAGGGTATTGCTTTTGATGATTATAGATGACCATTTTTTTGTGAACTTCAAAATTTTGTAACTAATTTCAAAAAGCTTCAAAAAATATGAAACAACTTGGGTTAGATGCCTATTCTACTTGCCTCTTGAGAAAAAATTACTGAAAAATATTTAAAGATGTTCCACCTCCCCAAAATTCAATTCTAGACCTTAAAAGGTTGATTTATGGACCTTTTACCTTATTTATAGCAATTTGTACAATTGGATTAGTTTGATTTTTTGTTAGGTTGAAGAATCTCCTTCATGACAATACTTTATACAGTTTGATCTAAGACTACATATATAGGAAGACTAATATAGTGTAATGCCTTATTGGTATCTATCTATTAAAAAAATACCAATAATGCCTTATTGGTATCTGCCTTATTGGTATCTACCTAATATAGTGTAATGCCTTAGGAAGACTAATATAGTGTCAATATACTTTGCAAAGAGTGTATATTTCTCAGAGAGTCCAACTTACAGTTGAAGTCATAGTCATAGGAGAAAGTATTGTAAAGCATTATAAGTAGGTAGTCTTGAGTTTTTGAGTGGATTTATTCAATGTGTTAGAGTCTCAATTAAAAAAGCTAAAGACATACATCCTTGTTTGTTTTTTAAATTTTTTTTCAACAAAATCAAGGAATAAAGATACCATCATCAATTTAGGTCATTAACCCCTAAACTTCTCAAGGGATCAAAAGTATCCTCATATAGTTTCAAGTTATATTCAAATAGTTGTAACTTTTGCATTGGATGTCAAAATTCAACAACACGTGGTCAAAATTTGTACTCTTGTGGGCACTCTAATCACACCATTGGAATTCTAATGCTCACCCTAGATTGGTAAAGAACTCCCAATTCCAAATTTCCTACGAAAAGATAATTGAAGATGAAGTTTGATTTTGAATCTAACAAATAAAACTTCATCTGCCTTCTTCTTCCACTTTGACTATCAAAATCAACTTCCAATTTCTAGGTTAGCTTTTAGATTGATATATCTACCTAAATTATTAATTTCCAAGCAATTGGTCAACTATAGTGGACTTTCATCCAAATTCACTCTAATCGTGTCCCAACATTCATCTTGCTCCAACTTCTTCATTATAATTTCAATTCTAAAGTTTAAAATAGTTTTAAAGTCTATAATTATTATCTAAAAGTTTTTTATCCTAATTTATTCCTAAGATTCTTTAAGAGATTCTTTGACTATCCTATTTTTTTACTATATCTTTGAACTTTTAACTCTAAAGGTTATTTTTAAATAAAATTCATTTTTAGTCCATTTTTAAAAATTAAATTTCTAAAAAAATGTGATACTTTGACTTTTGACTTTTGACTTTCCTATCAAAAGATATTCATGGATGAAAATTGACTAAAAATTGGTTCATCAACTTTCATCTACCAATTCCTTATACTTTGGTTTCTGAAAATTAACTTTTTGTTTTACTATTGGATTCTACTTTTGATCTAAGTTTTAAGATTCTATTCCTTGTCCCCTTTTGGATGAATTCTTGAACTATCATCCAATTCTACTACTACTAATTTCCATTTGGTTGTAACTTTTAGAGTTTTTATTTAATTTTTACATGTGAGATCTTTTTGGAAAGCTACTTTTCATTTCCAACCACTTTTGAATTAAAATTTTAAGTTTCTAATGCTTCTAAGGATCTGATTCTCAACCTAAATTCTCTAACTAATTCCTATAGATTTTAATGATTTCTAATTAAAATGGGAAAGGTTAACAAACATACCTCTACCAAGACAATATCTATGTGCTTGCAACAACCTCCTTGTGACATGTAATTGCTATGTCTATCTCAACAACTTTGTATTCAAAAATGATATTCAATATGCTCATACAATAGTTTGAATTTCTATATTCTCCTTTTGTTCCTCTAATATTCTTTTCCTTCTATTTCTTTTCTTGTTTTATCTTTAACTTTCTAATTTCTTTTCTTTTCTTTTAGAAATATGTCTTTAAAGTCAAAACATATAATAATCTATTTTAATTTAATTTTAAAACTATTTGTTAAATTTTGGATTTTAAAGTTAAATCAAACTCCAATCAAGCTTTTCTAAGTTTTTGTAGTATAGCTATCTCTAGAGATTCTCTAAAGTGAATGGATTCTTTTGCTTGTTTTTCCTATTCATCTTCTAATCAAACTAAAACATGGTTAAAAAGTCAACATTCCCTAATGGATGATATACCCTTGTTTTCAACTCTAAATGCTAACTTACAAAACTATTTTTGAACTTAGTTTGAGCTTATTCACCTATAATAGTTTTGCAAAATACTTGTCTACAACCTCCAATGACAATTTAAGTTTGTTCAATGAGTTCAAAGCAACCTTGAAGGTTGAGTGAAGAGCAATAGAGTGCTTAGAGCATCTACATGGCTGCTCAGCCAAAGGTGCGTTCAAAGTAGGTATTTGGTTGGATGGAGCTAGAAACACTTTTCCATGACATGCAAAGTGAATTTCAAGGGTACAACCAAATTTTCCAAGCAAATAGCGAAACAGAGAAAGTTTGGCTTAGTGCAATATGTCCTTTGGTACAACTTCCGAACTACAATCTATGCTCAGGAAGTCTTTCTGAAGACAACAACAAAGTAAGTAGGTCCTAGCCACCTCAGCCCTACATCATGTCTAACAATTACTGTAGAATCATACTAAAGACATGGCCATTGCAATTTTTTAGAAGTTGTGTTTTTTTACCTTGATGTTCATCTTTCATCAAGTTATAGTCAAACAACCTGCCACTACATGCCTTAGTTGCCTTTGTTCTATATGGTAAATACACCATGGCTAATGTGAGCCCCCATTTCATCACTTAGAACTTACTATTTTTTTACAATTTTTTGCCAAATATAATATGAAAAATAGTATAAAAAGTCCAAAAAAGAGAATAAAATAAAAATAGATATGTTACATGCTAATATAATATTTGGTCATATTTTGAGCATTTTAATCCAATTAGCTTGAAATCTTGCTCGTAAATAGATTAGAAACTGCAAAACCCAAATAATATCTATCTTTTGGTAGAATTACCCTAAATAGTTCCACCTATCGTGTATGCGATGAAATTGACTAAAATAGATTCAAGAGAACCTAGTGAGAATCCTAGAACCTAATTTCACAGATAGATTTCAAGCTTTCTAATCAATTTCCACTTTTCATAGAAATCCTAATTGTCAACCTACAATTAGAAAACATCACGATGGACTAATAAAAGGAATCTATAGTTGAAAGATGTTGTTTTAAGATTGAAATCAAGCTAGGAAATTCAACGGCAAAGTCGCTTTGCTAAGACTCTTCTTTGTGTAAAAGATTCCCTAGAACTCAATAACTAAAGGATGGTATGGGATTTTACTCTCCTTTGACAATTATATAAATTCCGGAGTTGGGTTTACACATCTTTTTTGAAATTCTATAGGAGGTTCCACAAAAAATTCAATTTTTTTAATATCCACAAGATGTTTTTCCAAATAGTCAATTGCTTTAATCTCTAATAGGATATTTATAGAAATTATCTAACTTGCAGCAAAATCTCACTAAAATTTAGAATAACTTAGTTTATGTTAAAAAAGACTCTAGCAAGTTTCAAGAGATTTTGACAGCCAAAAGTATCCAAGCTGACAAGATCTTCCCTAAACCGGTAACATTAAAGATTATAGTGGAGTTTGACCGACGTTTCAGATGCATACAGAATTGGAATGAGAACCAAGTTAGGTATTTAATTACTTCCTTATACCTAATAAAAATCCCACGCTAGTTACTTTTCTCAACAAAATCAACCTCCAAAAGTTGAATTTTTATTCTTTTTAGTTATTAACTTGGCGTTAAGATTTGTTGATTTTTTAGTGTAAGAAAAGGAGTAAGGGTTCTTTTAGACTAAAAATAGACTTTTAAATCCAATGGCACAATCCATTGTGATTTGAAGTTAATCTTCAAAAGTTAAAATATGAATTAGCGTAAAAAATAAAAAATGGTTATATCAGGATGAAAATCTTAAGTGTTAAGATTATCACGAGAAAATGAGAAGAAGTGATTTCCTTTGGAAAAATATGAATGGACACCTATTTCTCTTTCAAAACACCTCTTATAGCTATTTTTTTAGCACATGATCATGTTGTCCAGTGAATTGAATTTTTGATGAAGTTTAAGCCAAGTTGCTAAATGTGTATATATTGAAGCATTTCAAGCTCCTATTTTGTGTATTTGTTGAAGTTTTGAAGGACTTTGGAGTCCCTTCAACCTTTGCTAACCTTTTGTATGTTTGTTGGAAGATTTTTATACACTTATTGATGTTTTTGTTGAGCTTTTGTTGAGATTTTTTAACACTTATTATAATCCTAGAAGATTGCTTCCCTATAGATTAGCGATGCTACTTAAAGAAGGTCTTTAGTGCTTGTTTTAAATATTTTGTGGACTAACATGTATTGTACTTATTTGTTGTAGTGGTTTTAGATTGTACTAATCTTTGTACTAATTTGTTTTGAAGTTTCGTGGTGTACAAACCCATTTTTAGTATTTATATTTTCCTTGTCCTATTTGGAATAGCAAAGCTTTGATTTTGGGCGTTTTAATTGTTTTAAAGTTTTTGTGATTGTAGAAAATAGAGCAAAGCTTTGACTTTGGAAGTATTATTTTATTTTAGAGTTTTGGAAAGTCTTTAAGGCATGGCAAAGCTTCAACCTTGTAAGAAAAAATAGCAGCCTTCCATTCTTTTGGTTATATTATAGATTATATCTTCCAATCTAGTAAAGTCTATTATTAGAAAGACTCATATTTCTTACTTAAAATCTTATCTCTAGGAGTATATTTAAAATACCCCTTTCTCTTGTAGTGAGTTGTTGTATTAATTAAACTTATTCTAGAAAAAATTTGATACAAGAAGTTCAAAAATGGTGTATTTTGAACTTTTAAGACTCTATCTTCAAAATGTTACAAACTTTACAATTTTAACAATTTAAAAAAAATGTAAAATCCAATAAAAAGTAGAGTATTGAAGCTTTTTTTTAAAGGTAGGTTTAAAAGTATATATAATCTTAAACTATATGAAAAACTTAAAGTTGACTTCCAAAATGCTTGTTGGGCTTGCACTTTCCTTCAAGAATTAAAAAGAAGTTCAAGGTAAAATGACTTAATATGCTAGATTAAATTTAAAAGTGTAGTCATGTTTCTAAAGAGCTAACAAATTTAGTTCCAAAAGTACACTCTATGACTATCACAAGGATTTGTAACCAAATTAGAAATTAATAATAAAATATTTAATATAAATTAAATACAAAAGAAGTAATTATATTGGAGTTGCAATCAATTTTTCAAGTGAATGATGCTAAGTGAACCATGCTTCACTAAGACACACTTTGAATTTTACCCTAGTCTAATCTCCATCAATTTGAAACCTTACTTTCAACATTAGAATGACATTTTGTTTATGTTGAAGCCCTAGCTAGAGTTAATCATCTAACACACAATATCTATTCCCATCAATTTGAACATGTGAATATGTTTGAATACATTTGACTTTCCTATACATTTGAAAAGCTCAAATCCGTGGTACATCCCAAACCATTTTTTCCATTCATAAATATAAGTTTTATATAATAAAACTTCCTATATCTACAAGTTTTCAAGAAATCTTAATTCAACCTGCAATGTTTAGAAAGAGTGCCTTTACCTTAGAGCATCCCCACCAATTCTTCCCTATTTCACTATCTCCATTTAGAAAGGGAGCAAATATATACATGGATAGAGAATGTTCTTTCCCATATGTGTTGCTCAATAAGTTACCACCCCATATTACTATGCATCATTGGTGTACAAAAAAGCGATCTACAAAAAGGTGATATCACTATCATTGATCCACAGAAAAGTGGTTTCGAGTTCTCCACGGACACTCCCCTATACCAAATTGGGCCCTACCTCCCCTAGATTTCCATGGATGTAAGACCCTAGTGGAGATTTTTTCCCTATTTCTAGATGAAATTCATTTACATAGATGAAATTCATTTACATGGATGAAATTCATTTACATGGATGAAATTCATTTACATGGATAGGGAGAAGAGAAGGAGCACCATTGGTGGGGATGATGCCAGGCATTGTGTGACCCCTGCATCCGCGCAATGCCCGTGAAGATTTTTCCAAGCCAAGGGGTTCCACGCCCGCCGGCCCGTTTGTTGATGTCCGTCGTCAATCAAATCGACCAACCAGCAGTCTCCGTCCACTAAACCCTCTCCACCCACCTTTGAGTGTTGATGTGGGGCTCTTACCGGGCAGGGCAGGCAATTCATGCCGTGTCACATGATTTTGCTGTTGAGAGCACCGCCACCAGTGGCACTCCAAATGACCACTGTACCAAGAGTTGCCGAGGGTCGTGGAGTCCCTTTAAATGTGGCGTTGCCGTGACCACATATTGATCCCCACCAACAACTACCTAAAAATGGATTGAGTATACTTTTTCCTTGCCACCAAGGTGCCATGTCACATGGAATGCCACCAAGGTGCTCCTATTATAGCCTTACTTGATGGGGTGGTGGAAAAGTCAACCTTTTTTTGAATATTAAATGATGTCCTTTGAGAATTGAGATTGTGGACGTTGGCCGCACAAGAGAGACGAGAGAGACTGTGGCCGTGAGAAGAACTGTGGCCGTGAGAGGAACTGTGGCCATGAGAAGAACTGTGGTCATGAAAGAGAGACTATGTCCGTGAGAAAATTGTGGCCATGAGAGAGAGACTGTGGCCGTAAGAGAGGGACTATGGCTGTGAGAGAGGGACTATGGCTGTGAGAGAGATATTGTGTCCGTGAGAGAGAGACTGGCTAAGAGAGACTGTGGCCAAGAGAGAAATTGTAGATGTTGGTGGAGATAGTGCAATGGATCTATGGAGGCAGCAATTACTGCAAGGTATACAAGTGGAGCTTGAGGATGATGAAGATGAGGAGCAATTTCAATTAGTTATATCTCAATTTGGAGAGGTTTTTGGTGAGGAAGACCGTGTGAAGGCTGGTGGTAGTAGGCCAGGAAAAGCTCCAAATATTGATAGGAATTTTGAAAGAGGTCACGAACGCATCTACCATGATTATTTCTCTGAAAATCCTGTTTTCAGTGAACAAATGTTTAGACGTAGGTTCCGTATGAGAAAAGAGTTGTTCGTGAGAATAATGGATGCCGTTTGTGCTCATGATCGATACTTTGTTCAGAAGAAGAATTGTGCAGGTACTTTGGGTTTATCCTCGTTGCAAAAATGCACAGCAGCTATGCGTATACTTGCCTATGGAGTTCCTGCTGATGCTACATATGAGTATTGTCGTATTGGAGAGAGCACAGTGATGGAATCAATGAAGAAATTTTGTAGGTCAGTGCAAGCTTGTTTCCAATCCACTTACTTGCGGAAGCCTACCCGATCTGATATAATTAATCAAGTATGTATCAATGAAGCAAGGGGTTGGCCGGGTATGTTTGGTTCCTTAGATTGTATGCATTGGGTGTGGAAAAATTGTCCCGTAGCTTGGCATGGGCAATTTCAAGACAAGGATGGTTCAAAGAGTATTATCTTAGAGGCGGTTGCTGACCAATCCTTGTGGATATGGCATGCATTCTTTGGTTTGCCAGGAGGCAATAATGATTTAAATGTTCTAGATAGGTCTACTGTGGTAGAAGACATTTTGATGGGGGAGGGACATGATTTATCTTTCACTGTCAATGGCCACACCTATCCTAGGTACTATTTGCTCACAGATGGGATTTATCCCAAGTGGACCTGCTTTGTTCAAACAATTCATGAACCTCAAGATGAAAAGAACACCCATTTTGCAACAGTCCAAGAAGCCACCCGCAAAGATGTTGAAAGGTGTTTCGGTGTTCTTCAAGCCCACTTTCAAATTGTTAGAAATCCATGTCATCAGTGGGATATGGATACTATGGGTGACATAATGCTAGCTTGTTGTATTATGCACAATATGGTTATTGAAGATGAAAGAGATTTAGGGCTACATGATTTATTTGAGGGAACTTCTGTTCCACAAGTGCGTAGAGGATTGAATTGGCAATATATTCGTGGCATGGCAGAGATTGAGCATAGAGGTAGGCATTATGCATTGAGGAATGACTTGATTGAGCACCTATGGCAACTTAAAGGTCAGACTATGTCTTGACAATTTGTATTTACAACTTCTTTATAAATTTCATTTAAACCCTAAGTGGTATGTTTTGATTAAGGAATGACTTGATTGAGTATCTATGGCTAACCCACAAGGTTAGATTATATCTTCACACATTATATCTTCACACATTATACTTTTAACTTCTTCATAAATTTCATTTGAACCCTAGGTGTTATATCTTGACAGCTTGTACTTTCAACTTCTTTACAATTTTCATTTGAACCCTTAGTGTTCATCTCTAGTTTAAAAGGAAGAAACTTCTTTGATATTTATGATTACAATGATTTACATCAATTATTGTTTACGTTCAATTCTTCTTTTGTATCTAGCTACTAAGTACCTAAGCCAATAACAATTTACTTATAGCTATGTCCTTTAAAAACAATGGACAATAAAGTATGCTTTAGTTTACAATCTCCCAAAGAACTTCCAACAATTATGGTATTCAATGATTTTGTAATTCCTATGTATTTTTAAAAGAATTTATACAAACATTAAACAAATAATATATTCCAAAGGACCAAAAAAAACAAGAAATTTAAATCATAATTATTTTTCCAAAGTCAAACCTTCGAGGATAATAGAGGTGCTTTGGAACCAATTGTTCAACAATGCACTCACTATATATACTTGAAGGGTAAACAATGTAAAACCTTCAAGGATAATAGGGGTGCTTTGGAACCAATTGTTCAACAATGCACTCACCACATATACTTGAAGGGTGAAAAATAATAAAAGGTTGTATATAAAAAGACATATTTATACAAAAATTTACATACACATAAAATTAGAGATCCTAAAAATTTAAAGAAGTCTAAGCTTAAGTTAAACTTTTTATAATGTAAAAGATAAAGCTTTTACATTAAACCTTCTTTAGTAACATCTTAATATGTCCAAAACATCCAAAATAAATTAACAACTCTTCTTCAGAACAAGTACACTTACACTTCTATGTGTTCTTCTTTAGAAATGTAAGGAAAAGGATTGCAAGACTTAAATATCATTCTTTGCAAGATCATTTACAAAAATTAATTTCAAATACATAGAAGGGACACTCCAAATCTTTCTTTTTAACAACAACTATTCCTAAGCAAATGTAAAAGTCCACTTTTATTTTTTGGAAGAAAGTGAAAGTAACCTTATATTCAACATAACTTTCACGTTAAAAAAAAGTATTAGGATTTCAAAATAAAAGAAACAAAAAATATTCCTCCCTACTATAAAAGAGTTGCAAAGAAGCATTCAAAATATTGTTTACCTTCACAACCTTGAAGTTTTCACAAGTACTTTTTCTTAGTAAGTTCTCATTGTATTCTTTGTTTTTGGAAGATTAAAAGTAATCCAAAATGACAGAGGAGTCAAGTAAAATGCGTAGAGGCAAATGTAGTGCTAGCACAAAGTTAAAATCACATTCAAAATTAAGGAAAGAAAAAGCACTACAAAATATCAAAGATAGAATTGATGTACAAGATGATAGGGAAACATTTGTAGTAATACTACCTAGAAATTTAGAAGATAATGCTTGGGATGGAAAAACTATGGATAAAATTCCAAACGACTATAGGGTGTTCCATGAAAATAAAATAGCAATACAAGATAGTGACACGAAAGAAATTGTTCTTGTTGTTCTTTTACAAAGTTTGAAGACATTGAAGATACTAGCGAATATGAAAATTTCGAGAAGTTAACCATGTCCCTAGCAAAATTGAGGAAAGGGAACTCAGGTTTTATAAAAAAAAACAAGGCAAAGATTGCTGGAAAAATGTTTGCCTTGGGGTGGAGAGGGGGGATGGATGTAGGAAAAACAATGGGGCAATACACAATGGGCCGTGGCATTCAAAACTCTGAAGAAGCCATAGTTGAATGGAAACAACAACAAGTGAATTTGGTCAAGTGGATTTCTCTATTTTATGAAACCAAATTCAAAAAACTAGCAAAATGTTTGTACATTAAAACACGTAATGAGGCATTGGAAGTAGGTGTCCCATTGCTAGGTCAAACTGAATATGTAGACCTACAACAAAATTTTGAAGGATTCACAAGCAATTTGACATACACCATAAATGATTTTTTCAATACATTCCATTTGGATGAAGACCACAGTTCTTATGCATTTGGAATTTGGGCACCTACTGAAGAAAAGGAAGGAAGGTTGGCAACACTTAAAGATGGATTTCAATGCGATGGTGGACAATTTGTTGTTCTTTCTTACAAATTGTATATTGACTTCGGAAAGTGTGATGGTATTGTGCAAATCATTTGGCGAGCCAATTCCGACCTACATGCTACTTTAAAATCAACAACAAAAAAAGGTTTCACTCGAGTTGGAACATCAGCCCAAATTACAAAAACCTTGGTACAAAGGGTAGAATTGTTGAAGAAAGATCAAGAAGCCGGAAAAGATGTCAATTCAAGAGTACGTGGGGTACAAGAAATAGTGGAAGCGAAGAGGCAAAAACTTCATGATCACAGATGAAATGCTATAGTTTAGCCTAAAATGAATTAGAGAATTATTCACATATAGATTGTAATGGTGATTCACTAATTCCATATGTGAAGAAAAATTTCTTATAAATGTTATGTTATTGTTTTCCAAAGCATGTGTCTTCAAATTTATACATGGGTGATTGCAAGAATGACTTCATGGTTTTGTCTCAAAATGGCCTTAGTACTGGAGTACTGTGACTTTTGGAATAAATTTTTTTTAATGAAATAAAATATGGATACTCTTAAGAACACTCTAAATAGTATGTGGATGAAAGTTCTAACTTAGAAAATTTTATCTCTAAAAGTTATGCTCTCTCAAAGAGTGATGAAAAATACAAGAAAATAGATAGTTTTGAATTTAATTTTTTTTAAATAGTAAAAAAACTCAAAAACATAAACAAAAAAACCCCATTTTTCCTAACTTAAAGTTGCTTCTTCTTGCCAATTTCCATCTTCAAAAAAATTATTTTGTGTTCTCTACAACTGTACCTTGGTAGTGCACTTTGAGCACATGTGGAAGGTGAGTACTTTACTATTTTTAGAAAAACTCTTCACAAGATTGTGTAACTACAGTAGAAGTCCTTGTATCCCAATTTTCAACTTCAAATTTGAAATTTAGGGTTGGAAATAGTACTAAAAACCCTCAAAGTGGCCAAGGTAGACATCCAGTCGGGGTCAGTTAAAAAATAGTAAACTAATTTTTAAAAATTTCAAAAAATTACCAAATGTCAAGAACTTTGGTTTGCACCTCTGATCCAAATTTCATGGCAAACAAAGACACAATACAAAAGTTATGAGCAAAAAAACACCTGTCCAAAGCCTAGGGGACAACAAATAGGACAAGTCATTCTTGCAATCACCCACATGAATTTAATAAATGGCACAAATTATGTACTTGCCCTTGATTTCTATTTTATAAGGGTATTCAATAACTTAATTTTGAAAACAATAATCTAAATGATCTTGCAAGCAATGTGGGTTTAACCCATTAAGGACCACGGTTGATTTAGGGGGCGGACGTAGTTTTTGTACACAATTCTCAAAAAGTGTAATTTTCTGCCTTTTTAAAAGATGTAATCCTAGATTGGATTGAGAAAATGAGTTCCATGGGTTAAGTCCTTGAACCACACAAAAAATAAAAGTGATCCAACGGTTCATGTCTTTGTAATTACTCTTCAAACATTGATGTGTCATAAATCATTGATGTGTCAAACATTGATGTGTTTGGCACTGGTTATAATTAGGGTTTGCTTTAGTTGGGTATAGATTTGAATATATTGACTGGAAACTGAACAAAACCTTTCAATTTATTATTTCAAACACACCCATAATTGTCCTTTCCATAAAATATGCATTTTTCATTGAAAATTTCAATATGAAAGGTTGGACCATTTCAAGTTTGGCCAAGCACAACTCACTCTTTTTTGCACACACTCTCTTGAAATTGGTTTTGTTAGATGTGCATAAAGACACTCTAAATGCGTTCTTCTCTAAGTTTTTTGAGATCAAATGTTCTACAAATTATAGGAGACAAAAAGTCCTCAAATCAACCCAAAAGTGGTCAACCGGTCCTTAATGGGTTCAATGGGGTTGAATTCTTGAAATTGTTGTAGTGAGCATCATAAAGAATGAAGTAAACTTGCTTGGAAGTCAAATTTTATTCTTGAAATTGTTAAAAAGGGCATCATTCAGAATGAAGTGAACTTTCTTTAAAGTCAAATTTTGAATTAATTTTAGGCCCATATTCATACATCACTGATGCACTAAAAATGAGAACTTCATCTTTTGCATTCTCAAAAATATCTAGTAAACAGTAAGAAGTGAAGTGTAGCTTTTCATTTAATTATAATTGTACATTACTTCAAAGTATTACTAATGTATTATAAATGAAAGCTTTGGGTGATTGCAAGAAGCACTTGTCCTATTTGTTGTGTTTTACTATAGTACTTGTAACTTTCTCTAAAGTACTTTAAAATTAGAAGATTAATTTAAAAAAAATTTAAAAATTATGAATAATGTAGACACCTCTAAGATGAAGATTTTCACCGAAGGGAATTGATATAAAAATTCTCTAAGAAGGAGAACTTAAGAAGTGCCAAACCTCAAGAAAATACATACCTCCATGTTTTAATTTGGGAAGATTAGCAAAAATAAGTAAATACAAAAAACAAAAAGTTTCCATTTCCAACAACTCTATAGAGGTGGTCATTCATAAAACAAATCACTAAAATAATACTTTATATGTTAAAGAATGCAACTAGAAGGAAGCCCACTTTGTAGACTTCCACACAACATAATGATAACTTTTTTCAAAATCCCTCACATGGAGAGCTGTAAGTCTACTAGAAGACCATCTCATTCAAATTTCATCTCAAAATCATTAAAAAAAAAGGTACTCCTTGCTAACTTAAAACCCCTAAACAGCCAAGTATGACATTCAATCATTAGTACTATTTAGAAATCAAATTATTTTTTAAAATTATAAAAAAATTAGAGAATATGAATGATATCTATGAGTATCTTCCCTATAAATCTTCAGTCATGTGGAGCCTAAACATAGAAGTTATAGCCAAAAAACAAATTAGCACACTAGGTGTAACAAAAAATAGGACAAGTGTTTCTTATAATTGCCCCTTTGTCTTTTTTATTATCAATAATTGAGTAAGAACTCAATGAAAAGTCAAATATACTTGCTTTAATTTCAATATAATTTTATAAATCCTTTAATGTATCACTAATACCCTAAAAATAAAAACTTTATCTTTTACATTATAAATGTGTATAACATACACATTAACTTTATTTTATTTTTAGAATATCTAAATTTATGTTTGAATGAAGTCCTATTTAATCCAAAATATTCTAACATCTAAAGTCTTTTATAATTTTTCCCTCCCTTCAAGAGTATGGTGAGTGCATTGTTGAACAATTGGTTCCAAAGCACCTCCAAATCCTTGAAGGGTACATTGGAAAAATACTTTGAGCTTTTTTCTTTCACCAAGGTATATCTTGTACCTTTAAGAGTATTAGAAATGCATTGTATCTTTGTACTTGTGTCTTGAATTGTTTGGTTGATATCCTGTTTGATGATCTCACACTCTAAGTAGAAATTTAATTGATTTATAATATGTGATGATAGGACCCTATATGTGAATGCAAATGTTTTAGGATAAATTTTTCTTATTACAAATTATTATTTAGGAAATATAGAAATAAACATTATTAGACTTTACCATCAAATTTGCTAATTGCTTCAAATTAAGAAACAACCAATTGTATAGGTACCTATTGCTTGTTGATAAATCAATTATTACATGTGCACAATAAGGACAATAAAAAAAACTTAAAAAGATTAAACACAGGAAGTGCTTAATTGTATATGTGTAATAATAACAATAAAAACAACTTTGAAAGATAAAACATATTAAATACTCAATTCTAAATGCACTAAACATGAAAAATTTGTAAGGAATAAGTGAAAACAAGTCTTTATAGGAAATGAAATATGAAAATATATATGAAAGTATAACTTTAATTTCACCCAAAAAAAAGTCAAATATTCAAATTGAAGTTTGTGCAATCCTCTTGCGTTTCATGAACTATGTTTGCACTGTGAAGTCCAAAACTAATGTCCTGGGATCGAGAACCTCTATGATTGAAATTGGGACTATCATACTCTTGGTTGTACCTATGGTAGTTGTGAAATTCACTATCAGAAGGTAGGAAATCAGAATTTTGACTATGAGTGAAATATCCTCCTGTGGTTTCTCCAGCGTCATTTTCCTCTCCCATAGTGTGTTGTCCTGTGCTATGGTTTGGTGTGCTCCTTATGTGTTCTCCCATGGTATGCTGTCCCATAGTTTGACCTGGTAGATTAAGAAAGTTAGAAAATTCTGAAGTTAGAAATACTAGATTGAATTCCAGGGTATGGAAATATTTACACAATTGTATTAAATTGAATTTCAGGTTAAGGAAATATGGACACAGTTGTTCTAGAATACACACAGTCGTTCTAAAATACACACAGTCATTCTAGAATACACATAGTCGTTCTAAAATACCTAAAACCGTTCAGGAAAACACAGGAGTATTAGATTGAATTCCAGGTTAAGGAAATATGCAGATACTCGTTCTAGAATACACACAGTCGTTCTAAAGGTTAAGGAAATATGCACAGTTGTTCTAAAATACTCACAGTTGTTTTAAAATACACACAGTTGTTCTAAAAGGTTAAGGAAATATGCACAGTCATTCTAAATACTCATAGTCATTTTAAAATACACACAGTTGTTTTAACATACACACAGAGTTATTCTAACATGTACACATAATCGTTTAAACAGTCGTTCTAATATGCACCGAGTTTAAAACACTAAATCACAAGAAACAAATAGCAAATGAAGGATTAAAGTCCCAAGTCTGCAATAAAATCAAAGCTTTAAGTCCCAAGTTTAAAAACACCAAATTACAGCAAACCAACACTAAATCAAGGATTAAAGTCCCAAGTGTGCAACAGAATGAAAGCTTGAAGAACATTGAATTACTCACATTTAATACAAATTTGTTTTAATCCTTTTACAAATTAAACACCAAATTATTTGAGCAACATGGCTATAAAATAATATTCTAGAATTTGATGAGGAAGAAGGGGAATAAGAAGTACCTTGAGGTGTTGAAGGAGGGGATAGAACAATATTAGTAGATCCTGGAATTGATGGTGCCTCTAACATTCTTCTTCGAATGCGAGTAAGCTCCTCCTGTTTCCGTAACATTATGAATTCCCGTGCTAGAGGGCAACTTGATTCTGCCATAGAAAACAACGCAAGGGCAGATTAATCTGCTAGGATCTGAGATTTGAGCTTCGAAGCAGCGGCCATCTCTTCTGTTGCTTTTGCTTGACGATGTAGTACAGACTCCCGTATCTTCTCTCTCCGTTGCTCGTCCTTCGCCGCTCAGTTGCCGCCTGGCCGTTTGAGAGGTCGATATCCCTCTCTGTTCGCTACTAAAGAATCATTCCCTTCATTCAACTCTTGGTCCTCACCATGCGCAACTCCTATGGTCTCTGAATCTGGAACTAAGCCCACAGTTTGAGAGTTTGAGCAATTCCTAGCCACAACCTCTGCTTGCCTTCTCGACTCCTCCCGGGTTTCTCCCCACCGTGGAACATCCTTCAAGATCCTCCAAGCATTAATGTAAGGGAATGCAATCCCTTTTGGTGACTTCAATTTGTAAAGATCCAAAGCATGCAACAAAACATCCTCCAAGCTTGTTCCCGACTTCCTCAAATTATACACACTTGTGTAAATGCCCACAAATTTTGCCACATCATGTTTTATGACCGACCACTTCGTCTCCAAGGATCTCGCTGGTCGAAAGCCTCCACCCTTCGGCTTGTTTGCGTTGTAGTGCTCCATGATGCGCCTCCAAAAATTTCCACTCCTCTGTCCCATTCCTAGCTTGGGGTCCTGCGAAACATGCAAGAAAGAAAAACAAAGTTGCTTCTCCTCTGCCTCGCAAAAATTCTTCCCTTTCTTCCCACGCCCACCAGAGCCCTCCGCTGCTTCCATGTCGCCATCCATTGAAAGAAAAGTTCACGTTGACTAAAACTACGTTTACCGTGAAATATAAAACTGCCCTCTACAAAGCCCCTCTTGTAACGTGCAATTGTACATTTGGCGTGACCTACGCCAAATTTTATAGGATGGCGTGGTGCTGGTGTGGAGCCGTTGGCCGCCAAAAGTGCACGGCAAACGTGGAGTACCGTTGTAGAGAACGGTACTATCCACTGGTGGCGATGCTCTAAAAACTTGTTACAACTGCCGATTTCAATTACAGTCACTGAAGTGCGGGTATCTAAAATTGCGAATGTTTGACAAGATACCGTCAGAATGAAATTCTGAGTGAAGTGTTGCACATTATTTGCTCATTCTATCTTGTTTGCCAAATCCAACGAAATCATAACCGCGACGACAAATGATTCAACAAGTAGGAGACTATCTTGGCAAGAACGAAAACATCCAAAGCAGAAAACGTTGCCAATGTAATGGATACATACAAACCAGTTTCGATGACTCAATCAACAAAATTATTCCATCATCTTTTTCAGAAACACTCAAAAATGTTGATTAAACACCGTCAAAATCAAATCCATCGCAAATATCAGCACCTTATTTTCTCTTTTTGTCTTGTTTTTCGATTCTTACAAATATCAAAACGGCGACGATTCATGCATCCAATAACCGAAGGAACTTTCTCTGGTACGACCGCAAACTACCAAAACAAGAAATATTGCGATCGAGATGTGGCCTCGCCAAAGTCACAATTGCTACGGTATTGATGTATGGCTACACCGAGCAGGAATCACCCCACGTAGCAAGAAATACAGATGTCTTGTCAAAAACACTCAAAAATGTTGATTAAACACCGTCAAAATCAAATCCATCGCAAAGGAGCAGCACATTCTTTTCTCTATATGTTTGTTGGCCAATTCTTACAAAAATCAAAACGGCGACGATTTATGAATCCAATAACCACTACTGTACTGCGAACCCCGTTGTTTTTCATTCCGGAAATTCCGACCTGTATCGCTTCTCACTCCGCATATCGCTGGACGTGCCCAACGGGAGATGGGCAATGGGTCCAAGCAGTATGCGTTGGTCTTCTCACCTTCTTTACGGTTTATAGTGCGTTTCAAATGAGGCGTGGTTCTGAAAACGGGAGGAATTACTACGGCTTGAGACTCGGTTCGAAATCGAGTTTAGGCTTTCACGTCCTGCAACGTGACTGTGTGGAGTGAACGTGTGGCTGTAGATTGGTCTCCACATCATGACAGAGTGCCATCACAACTTCTTCCTAGTCAAGACAGGTTACGATTGTTAGAGCTACCGGAGGAAAACATGAAAAACATGGCGGGTTGTCAACTCGTGGACAACAGTATTTAACTTAGCTTGGAGAGCGTAGATGCTTCTCAGATCAAGGTCAAAATTTGATAGATAATGACGACGAACACTAGCGGGTCGCAGCTTCACAAATTTTAAGGGTTTCACATTCTAAACTAGCGATCACCATATAGTATTCCATGAGCTTCAAAACCATTTTGCTAGCCAGTCCCTAAGGTCAGGTACTTCAAATTCCTGATTACAACTTACCTTCACAGTGAAGTAAAATTTCAGGTTCAATGCAAACCCAAAGGAAAAATAACTTACATTCCTTCTGAGATGTGGTGCACCAATTCACCACACCAAGACGAAAAACATTGATTCACCAAGCATCAAATCACCACAGTCGAAATTAACGCAGTGCATGATGTTTCGAAACTACAAAGCCCAAGCTGTGCTGTACTCATAACTTTTCCAGTGTCAATTACAAATTTATAATTGTTCTGGACTCACCGATGGTGTTGGCTACATGTCTATGCATTGATAATGTCGATACATTGTGGACCTTGAGAGATGTCTCCATCTTTTCCGAACTCACTGGTCTTTCAAAAAAATGATACTCCTTATCAAACAGCATGAGGACCAAATCTGGAGACCACATCTCGCCGGGGCTCTTTCTATCGAGTTACCCAAACATTCCCCTCGATTCTCTGTCCATCCTGAAGAAACAATCCCAAACAATCAGTTTCTCTGAGAAAAAATGTGAGATGGTGCTGGAAAGAAATCAGTGAGACCGCCCTGGGTAACCCAAATCGTTCAAAGAAAGATAGACATTCTTTAGTCATTGTCACTGCGTGCAATGACGATCAGAATTTAGACATGTCCACAAAGTAGTGGATCCACGCAATGCTACATCGATATCGAAAAAGGCAGTCACATCTATTTACTAGCAACAGGGAAAATGAGAAACTTGAGCACAAAGTGCCGATATGAACATACATATACCTATGTCAAAAATCCATGACCAAAGACAGCTTCTGGAGCACCTTGATACAGATGGACACAAGCAATGTTGTAAGTGAATCGGTATGATTCTAACACTGGAAATTCGAGTTTTTTTAAGGGATCAAATCTCCATGTACCGGTTTCAGGAAAATATGAACTTTGCTCTGATTTCTAGGGAGTTGGGCTCTGGAGACTCAGCCCTATGGAAACGACATGAAGGCTGAAGGCCAAGCTGGAGTTCCGATCCAGCTTCCGGCCCCCTTCCAGTTGCTGGCCCTCCAATCTAGCAATGAAAATTGGCCCTAATACTATCTACACTATTAACAACGACCCTATTGATTCAAGCACCTCACAAACCAAACCAAATCCAAAACTAGTGCATGTTAGTGCTACTATTTCTCATAAACTGAATTCTTGAGAGGCACTCGACCAATTCCACCAGGTCATGGAAAGTAAATACCAACCATGGTGGAATTTCTATAGTGGTTTCAGAATGAGAGGCATCCCAAACTTGGATTTCTGCACCATATTGAAAGTTGGGTGATGCCGGTAGTTTGGTGAAACTTCAAGCTAGAACCGTCGTAACACCATGGACAATATGACCTTGGCTTCTATGAGAGCAAAGTTGTTGCCAATGCAATACTTTGGACCAAGGCCAAATGGCATAAACGCTTGTGGATGTGAGCATGCATTGCAGACACCGTTGCTGAACCTCTCAAGGTTGAAGTCCGCAACGTCATCTCCCCAATACTCCCTATCTTGGTGGATTGCCACAACTGCCACTTCGATGACCATGCCCTTCGGAATGAATAGTCCCTTCAGTTGGAGATCTTTGGTTGTTTGCCTCAACAATATTGGTATTGCTGAGAAGAGCCGCAATGTTTCGTTTATGATCATTCCCAACTGGGGCACATCCAAACACATGAATCACCGAAACCAAAGATGATCACAAAAATGAAAAAGGTCATGTAGTCATTTGTAGATCTAAAATGAATAAGTTTGGCTAAGTCAAGAGATTTGTAACATAGAATAAGAACAACACATTCAATCCAAAGTAGAATGATTGGGGTTTTCTCTTCTTGCTTTGCTTGATAAATGTGGAAAATTGAATGAACATAGCCCAATAATATGTACATGAATAATATGTTTTGAATTGTCAAAATCAATGAAACTATCATTTTCTGAACGTTCCTTACTTGATTGCTATGTGCATAATTCATTCAATGTAAGATGGACTACATAAGGCAATAAAAGACACAACTACCTAACATTGTTCCCAAGGTAGTATCAATTGCATTAGTTTGATAGGTGTTGACTTGAAAATTAGTCATAATAACTTGTATATTAGTCGTGGTATCTATGACCAAACGGGATTTAGGATTACTATCAAGGTTTGATCCTTTCAAAAAATATTTTTCGGTTCTAATTATTTTGCAAAATAGAAATTACAAAACTAGAGAGTAGAAAAGAGGGTTACCACTTTGAGTTGTGTGAGTGCAGCAGGGTTGCAATTCTCTCCATCACCAAGCACCTCCAAGACTTCCTGGCGGGCTCGATTTTGCCATTCAGGATAGTTGGCCAACATTAGCATACAAAACACAGTGGTGCTAGCCACATTGTCCTCGCCTGCAAAGTAGAAGAGCTTGCTATTGTTGAACACTGATGCCATGTTGAACTCTGGTGTTTCTTCATCCCATCCGTTTGTCGCTGTAGCCAACATGCACCCAAGCAAATCTTCCCCATAAGAACTTGCTTTTCTTGTAAGCATAGCTTTCCTTCGTCCATCTATGAGTTTGTGTAAGAGAGCATCAATTTTAGCCTTGCACTTGTCCATGGTCTTGTTAGCTTTTGTTGGAATAAACCTGCTCCATAATAAAGATATGAGAATGCAAAATTCACCACACTCTGTTTTGGGAATCTACTAAATGAAGTTAGGTTTTGCATAGCTATTGCAAAGGGTACTTAATTGCCATTCTTGATCTTAACTTGCAAATATCCACAATTTTTTTGTAGTTGAAAAAAAACAATCTTACAAATTTCGATTGTTAGCGAAATTTACTAGGTTATAAGTGATTCTATCTTAGATTGTGTATTGGATGATTTTGTAAGTTGATGTAGAAGAGTTTCAAAGGTTACAAATAGAATTATTATAGTTCACTATTTTTAAACTTTTAAACTTAAACTTACAAGATTTCCTACTTGAAATCTAATTTAGAAGACATGCACTTATTTAGTCCAAAATAATGTCACCTTTTGCAATTGACATTACCTAAAGTTTGGCATGAGCCAAGCCAATGGATTTAGCAAACTTTTGGAGATTTCCACTCCCATCTCTTTCTGGAGTTTGTAGATTTGCTCCCCCTTGTCATAGTCACCACCGAATGCTGTCAACGATATGATTCTTACTGAAATTTTATGCATATCAGGCTGCACATTAATTTCTACAGAGCCACCACCTTCAGTGACCATCTTTTCCCACTTTTGTATCACTGGTGTAGTTGCTTCTATCATTGCCTCTACCATGCCCTACATATAACCACCAACACAGCTTATAAGATTCTCACACTAACAATAGATTAATAATGTCAAATTGACTCCATTGCATCCAAATTAAGAAAAGGTATTTCACTCTGGAATTTACTATTGCCACTTATAAAAACTTCCAATAGCTATTGGAAGTGATTTTAGAAAAGAGGGGATTTGGACAATGTAATTTCAAGTTTCTACAAGAAACTTAACACTTTAGAACTCAAAATGGAACTAGATATAGAAACAAGTTCTTAATACTTGGTTGAGATTGTGAATTGTGACAATCCTATTGTCACTTAAAAATAAGTTCTAAGGCATGAGATTTTTGTTTATGTTGATATATTTTACTACCTTCTTAGATGATTAATTTCAATATCTATAGATATAGAAGTAATCACTTGAAATCATTTATTCATTTATATGATAAACCAAACACATAATAAAATGCATCCTCTCAAGTGTACAAGAAAAGATTCAAGTGCTTGGTTGAGGTCTTATTTTCAGTCACTAGAATTAGTGAAGAGCATTACACATGGTGGTAAAAAAATGAACCACATTGAACCCCCCAAAACAATCCACAAATGACATAGTCAAATAGACTTGAAAAACATGAGACCAAAATTGGACATCTTGATTCTTAAAAGGTGAAGGAGCCCATTGTTGATGGATTTAGGGTATAGCAAGTTATACCTTGAGTCCATCTTGATGAAAGAAGGGATTGAGGGTCCGTCTCTCAGTAGCCCATTTATCTCCAAATAGACTAGACAATCCTGCACCTAACAATTGCTTAACAATCATGTCTTCAATGGAGGACCGCTTCAAGAATTTGTGATTGTTGACAAAAATTTCTTTTGCAATCTCCGGGTCTCGCACAACAAATCGTGTGCTAGTAGCCCATTGATAAACAAAGTTTTTCCCTGCACAAATCAAGTGTTAGAAGCTTTAGCATTGTCCTTGACACAAAACAATGTATGGGAAGAATTGCCATGGTTTTAATTGTGAGTCAATTGGTTCAATCATCTTAGAAGTTGTCACACCAAATTACTCAAAAAGATGATCATGCACAATGCAAAATTAGTTTTCTTCTCCAGAAACCAAGTCAAGTTAAGTAGCTACACCTACTTGCGACCCTTCCACAAAAGTGATCCCTAGAAACGTTTCCCTAAGCAGAATATGGATTGAAAATGAAAATCTGAAGTTCATTTTGAGGAGATCTACAATCAGTACTTCAAAGATTCATAGTTCATTCATATGATGTTCCAAGTCTACATGCTAAGATGCATTCGAACTGCCTTTCAATTGCCAAAACGACTGAAGAAGAATCTTGTCAGTCTGAAGCGTAATTTGATACTTAAGTGAGTATATGAGAAACCGCATACTTGCCATAATTGGGACAGAACAAAGCATACTGAGGCATAACAGTGCTGAAAAGATTAGAATCCTTAGTTCCTTACCCAAAAGCGATCCCTACAGATGCAAGCCTAAAATAATCAATCCTTTTGCTAAGACGCATTCAAACCCTCTTCTAGTTGTTAAAATGACTCTAGAAGAATGAAGGGAGTCCAAAGCCCAATTCGATGATTTTAAGTGAATATACCGTAGCATATGAGAAATCGGCACACCGCGTTGGGGACAATTCAAGGCAAACTGACGCACGACAGTGGACGACAAAATTTGGAACCCTTAACCAAAAGCAATGCCTAAAACAATCAAATCAATCCTTTGAACATTCATAGTTCATTCATCCAATGTCCAGAATCTACATGCTGAGTTGCATTTGAACCTCCATTCACTTGCCAAACAGACTCAAAAAAAGAAGATTTTCTTAATCTCATTTTGATGTTTCCAGAGTGCACATACCATAGCAAAAGAGAAACTTGCATGCATACCGTATTTGGGACAGTACATAGCATACTGCGGTTGGATCGTGGGCGCGAAATCGGTGTAACTACCGAGCGGCAGAGCTTCAGGAAACGACTCCGCGAACTTGCCCATGTCGACGGTGTCTCCGACAAGGAATCGGAACGGCGGTCCCTTCACTCCTTGCTGCTGCATGACACGACGGAAGCGCAGAGGCTTCCAAACTCCAATCCACAGCAAGTTCAAAACTTGGTAGACAAGCACTGTTGCCGCCACCACAGCCATGGCTCTCCATACTTCCACCATCCCCACCATGGCCGGAAGGACTGTCAACATTCCCAGGGGCTAGATTACTGGAAAAATCCCATGAATTGCTTCCACCGCACTCAGGCAAGAGAATCTGACAAGTTCTGCACATCAAGCACAAATCTACTTCAGTATACTCACTGGAATCACAGCTCAATTCTCTGCAATTGGACCACAGTCTCATTACATTTGAATGTGACCCATCAATTGATTTCGAAATCGAAACCATTCTTGGGATTCAAGCTGGAGATTGAGGAGGAGAATCGTAAGACAACAGCAACGTAGTTGTGTCGGATTTCGAAGTGTTCTACCGTTTTAGTTTCTCTTCGCTCTATGGAGCACGGCCAGATGCTTTGGAGTACGACAGTACGGCGAGTGTGGATTTCAGATCAAACGCGGCTTCTATTTGTACCAAGCAAGGTCAGTGGAGAAAGTGGTGATTAGTCAAGAAAGATGTCAAGCAAGGTCGGTCAAGGTCAGTCGAGAAACACAGTCGTCAGCAAGATAGTTGGTTGAGTGTATTGTTGCAAGTGCAACTAGCCACTTGCGGAGGTCTAGCCAAGGGTGAAGTAAAGAAAAGACCCAGTTTTGTGCCGTAGTAATTTTATTGTTAACACCTCTCCTGCCTAATTTGGGTCCTCTAATTCCAGATATGAACTCAAAATTTGCAAATAAAAGGATTGTAGAACTACTATAGACTTGACAAAAGATATTGTAGTCAAGTTCAATTTTGCCGGACCCTTTACAAAATCATTTTTTTTGGATTGAATTTTCTTTCATTAATCGGATTTGGAATTATTGAAATTTCATTTCACAAGATGTAGAATGTTTCATGACATTTGGTATTTATCCCAATACGAAGAGCTTTACTAATCTTTCGTGACCTTTAGCAACACAATTCTCATAGCTTAGTATGTAAGCTTCAATCCCTTTCAATTAACACAACCTTGTTTAAGGAAGGAGAAAAAGACTAAGCTTAGTAAGCTTATGTATTTCATGGATTTTTTACATTTATAAAGCAATCACCATTGTATGTATATTATTTTTTATTTTTTATTTTTCATTTATTCATTTTTAAATCAAATTTTCTCCACCATTCAATTATTATGCATTATAATTTCTAAAAAATTCATCACATGTCACATTTAATTATTTTTAAAATTATTTTTTAACGAATCTAACCTGAGTGTAGGATAGTCAAGGTTTCATATGACCTTTGCCATCTCAAATATGTGTCAATTGCAATAGGAGTTGTCACACTTCTTAGAGAATAAAACTAGAGAATAGAATGAGAAGTTGTGGAGAAAAAAAGAGGAACCAATTAGGAGCCTTTCTCTATGAAGGTAAGACACCCCTTTCATGTTGCGTGGAAAATGAGAATGGAGAATGGGATTTACCTGCACGAATTCCAAAGCTCTTGCATGGAATCCATTCCTATCTGTAGCTCCATGCTGGATCGCTCCCAAACTCCAAATCCTAAGTAAGCCCCAAGTCTTCTGGATTTAAGAAAATGAGCAGGAATTCTGATGCATTTCAATGAGGGAACTAAAGAAAAAGACTGAACAGCACAGAGGAACGACACCAGTAGCAAGAACAAGACATCCAATACGAGAGATCGTTGCCCAAACTCCAAACCCTAAGTAAGCCCCAAGTCTTCTGAATTCAAAAAAATGAGCAGGAATTCCAATGCTTTCCGATGAAGGAACTAAAGTAACAGGCTGCACATAAGAACGATGACACCAGTAACAATCAGTAACCCCTAAAGGACCAACCTGCCAATTTTAGCGACATAGCAATTTCGGGAAGGCTGGTGTGATTGCGGATTACAAAATTTGTGGCCCAAATTGTGATAGAATGATAGTAGCATGTTTATTTATCATCTGAAAAAAATTTCATTACATTTGAATAAAGCAGTCAAAAGTTATAGCATAAAATGTTACTTTTTTCGTAACAGGGCAGTTTGGGCAGATTAGAAAAAATCACTTTTTTCAAAAAAAAATTAATTGATATTGGTTAACTAGAGTCACATATACGTGGGGAGCTTTGAAACATTCCATTTGGATGAATGAGTCAAAAGTTATGAGGATTTTTTGTTTGCGGGTAGTTATAGATTCTCTACTCTAAAATAAACTTTGAAGTCCTTTATCTCACTTAGTTTTCAATATTTTTGGAAAAAAATAAAATCATAGGATGTATATTTTTTATTACAACATTTCCACAATTGGGATTGGAATTTTTTAATTCCATAATTAAATTCTTTACAGTCTAGTTTTTTGAATCATTTTCTACTACTATCTACTTACTATTTTTTTCTTATATGTTGTGCAATTTCAAATGATTTGAATTTTGTATGGCATGCGACCAACTTGCTTACAAAAAAGAATCTAAAGAAGCACCAAGATTTTGGACATTTTTACATAGAAAAGTGGGCTTGTGAAGTACAACTGCTTTGTTTTTTGCAGGGCCAAAAAAATTATTTATGTCAACTAAAATGCTAATATCTACCAATCTACATGGTGGATTTCTCTGAAATTTTTTCCACATCTTCCCAAAACATTCTACTACAAGATCCTACGGTTACATATGTCAAAAAAAGTTTTTTTTCAAAAATTTGCTACTTGTCCTAGAAATGGCAGTTTTGTCGGACAGCTTCAATTCCAAGTTGCACGCATGATCTCCGTCAGTCTCTCACGCGAATGGAAGGTGAAAACGGCAGGCCGGGGTGAATGAACGTGAGAAGCGGAGCAGTGAAAAACTTCGCACGCCAACTCACTCAAGGGCTGTTGTGGCAACCTAGAATTCACCTAAGCAGGTTCTTAAGCAAAATACGGGAAGAGGGATCTATTCAATCCCCATTTTTTTTTTTGTTTTCTTAGTTTCTACACATAATTGGGACCAAGACCGGAAACCGGAAGACCCTAGACCGTAAACCAGAAACTACGTTAAGGGACAGCGTATGAAATCCCGGATTCCGCCCACCTAGCGACCGAGACCGGATAGGTAATGAGTGGCTACCGAGTCTAGAGATCGTCGGGATCTCTCCCACGTGACTAGACTGGTTTAAACCTAACGGTCAGTAATTAATACCGGGGGAAAAAGTATAAGACCAGGGAAGTAGGGCCAGGTCCTGCCACTTTCTTGCACGCAGTTCGAGAAAGGGTTTCCGGCCAGAGATAGAGTATTCGGTCTACAGACAGAGAGGAGGGATAGATAAACTGTCAATCCGGTCTGGTACATAGTTGAGCGAATAGCACTACGCTAGCTGACAGGTTCTTGAGCGCGGGAGGTTTAGTTAAGTTGGACCGCGCCTAGATTGTGTAGGCGTCAAGTGAGAGATGGCAGAAGAGGTGCAGGAAGGAAGGATTCTAGCCTTCCGGAATGTGAATCCGGTCGTGCCAACTGACGCACAAGACAAGAGGGAGTTGGAGGAAGACCTCAGGCAGATGGGCTGCGAGGGGTTCATGGCTCACCCCTGGAACCTGAAGGATGAGGCGATGGTGGAGGAGCTACTGGCCGGCCAGACCAACGAGTGGAAAGGGACGGTCCGGGCGCTGCCAAAGGAGTGGAGTGCAGCGATGTGGCGCAAGGTGTACGCCTTCGAGCAAGGAGGAGATGCGACGGGCACCCGGACGGACAAATTCCACCAAGGGAAGTTCCGCAGGCCCACCAACCCGAAGGACGGCTTCACAGTAGCAGAGTGTGTGTCTGCTAGACACAAGAGGCTACTGCGGTTCATGATGGCGATCTTGAACCCGGATAGACCTAGTAGGATTACGGTCACCGTGGCCAACACTGTCTTTGGTGCACTGTCGGGAGACAGGAAGATAGATTGGGGGTTAGTTATGAGGGACCGGATGGACCGAATGGTGAAAGGAATTGGGAAATCTAAACCCTCTCCCATTTCACCATTCCTGTTTCATCTGTATCATTCGTTAGACCTCTTGAGAGAGAAGGAGATGGAAGCTTACGAGGTAGGGGCTGCATTGATAGAGTATGAGATTGCAGACCCGGAAGCGGAAAATGACCAGGATGAGGAGGACTCCGAGGATGAGAGTCAGGAGGGGCATCAAGGAGGCACACAAGAAGTAAAGGAGGTTCCAGAGGTAGGAAGAGAGGATCCACCTCTAGAAACCCCTGTAGTAGCCGGGGAAGCCCAGAGGTTAGATCCGGTCTGGGAACAGGATCCCTTGCTAAGGATCCTGCGAGACCTGGAAGATTTCAGAAAGCACCACCTAGAGGAGAGAGGGTTATTGCGGGCCATAAGCCAAGCCTTAGGCTCTATTCCCCCCTCCAAGATCATGGAGGTGTTGGGAGAATTGATTCAGGAGGCTCATGATAGTCGGGACAGAGAGGAGGTACTCCGGCTAACAAATCAGGTCTCAGCCCTGAGGAGGGAGCTCCATCACACTCAGGAGGAGCTGGATGAAGAGAGACGACTCACCACGCAGGCCCGGAACACACTCGGAGAAATCCGAGAGTTCATCACGCATCCGGGTGAAGTCGTCAACAAAGCCATGCTTTTCGACAGGAAGGTCTTGGAAGCAGGCAAGATGGTGGGTCCTCAGATGCTTACAGCTCTGGTGGCCTACAACAAGAAAATGGAGGCAGCGCTGGAGAAGTGGCGGTCAGTAGTCACGGAGGTCCAAGCTAGTTCTGCTCCGGTCTCAGGACCGGAAGAGACTAAGATGGAGAAGGCGCAACCGAAGGATCAGCCACCACTAGCAGCTGTCGAGGTAGAAGCCGGCATATCTGAACCGGCGAAGGAAGAAGGAACCAGGACCGACGCAGTGGAGGAGGAATCTGTCCCACCGGCCCGGATTGAAGAGCCCAGGGTTTCTCAACCCGAGAAGACCAAGGAGCCGGAACCCGAGCCGATTGTGTTGAGGGAGATAATCCGGGGAACTACACCACCCAGGGAGAAGACCAAGTTCATCACCTTGTTGGATGATTCTCCAAGCAAGTCATCACCCACGGTCATCACACAACCAAAGACCGGAGGGGAAGCGAAGGCAACGGTGCAGGTCCGCTCTATACTGAAGACCGGATCTGGATCCGGGTCACCAAGCCAGGGACCAGCCCGGACTGCCGAGAGAGTGGGGGAGCAGACCCCGCAAAGCAAGATAGTGCACCACCCGCCCATCACCGGATTCAAGAAGAAGACCGCGGAGACATCCAAGGTGAAGCGGAAGGCCCGGGATGAAGAGGAAGAGGAGTCAGATGAGGAAGATGAGGACTCGGAGGAAGAGACCGACTCCGGTGATGAGTCGGAACAGTACTCAGATGCGGACCAGGCATTGGCAGAGACCACGAAGACCAGGGCCAGGGCGCGGGGTAAGACCAAACCGAAACCCAAGCCCATCAAGATGTACCGGTCTCCGAAGAAGCAGCCAGCCCGGAAAGGTGCGTCGCCTCTCAAGAAGGCAAGGAAATAGGGGGCATTAATTACAGGTAGATAGGAAGGCGGCTAAACCAAGTTATATTTAGGTTAGGAACTTTTGAACTTAGACCGGATCCAGATATGTAGGATCTGTGATCCTATTTTGTTGGTATTTTGTAGTTTTGTGGAAGTCAACCTACCCAAGTTGTAGAGGAATGTGAGGTGGCATTCTTGGCGGCTGGTGTTGATTCCATTTGCACTTTTAGGTTTTCTTGCAGTTTAGTATTTAAACCCGGTTCGTAATCGAATTCGGGCACGCATTATGTTATCTTACTTTCACATGTTTTTGTGTTGCAAATACAAGTCAGAACCTTTCTGATTCACTCTGAAGTGGACTGTGTGCATGAGACCTTGTCAAAGTCTTATGGTGATGGTTAGGATTGCAACCTTGTGTGGATAAGTGTGTGCCCGGATGGTCAGTTTATCCGGTCTCTGGACTTAAAGTGAATTCGGTTTTGATAGGGAATTTGTGCAGGATCCCACAGTGCTTTCTGAAACTGGTCTAGGGAGTATTTGATAGAGATAGACACTTGTAGAGTCTGGGTTTGAGATCAGGAGCGTCCGGCCAAATGCCAACTGAATGGTGATCCGGTCTCTGTAGAAGAAAGAAGGACTAAGTGAGGAAATTCAGCTCTCTTGCATAAGTTACCGCCCTTATTCTACCAGGGATTAGACTAACTGGTTCTTCCGTCGTTGTAGTCTTTGTTAGGATTAGGCAGGAGTGCTTGCGTGACCTGCTGGGTCGGATTAGTCCCGGTCCAGTTGTGAGGTATTCCGGTCTGTTTGTAGTAGTAGTTTCTTTTTACTCATAAGTGGAACTTCTGACACTTTAAAACTTGAAGGGTAGGAGTAAGCTTCCTTCCTAAACGCCCAAACAAGCAGATCCCTCTTGTTATCGAGGTTAAACTTACACTTAGTTACTATACTAGGGATTGGACCAGCTACTAGTATCCGGTCTTTAGTCCCATATCTAGTGAGCGTAAGCATCAAGGTGGTGAACATACAGGTATAGATAGATAGACTTAGTTTGGAAGGATAAAGGATTGATCTGGTAATCAGGTCCAAGGAAATCTTAGGAACTTGGGAGACCAAGACCGGATCAGTCTTTTCCTTGGGTTTTGTTGTGATAACCACTAACGTATTCCGGTCTTTCGTCAACTTTCGACCAAATCTCTTGGGAACGATACACGAGTCACTTTAAGGCTAATTTAGTGCATTCTAAAGCCTTAGAGAAGGAATTGTGCTTTCCTGTGCTACAACAGCTGTTCGCATGCCCAACCCGACCCCGACCTCTGCAGCAGGTTGGGGGGTTTGCATGGAGGCCTTTTCACGACCCGACCCGATTTGGAGATCGGGTTTCTCCAGGGTTCTCCGTTCCTCAAAAAACGGGAATGTGAGCCCGCTCTCACGAGATGAACCCGACCTTCCCAAGAGACCGCCACTTATCAACTTTTTGCAGGAGCCTCGAAGCCGGATTTGATGCGGCTTGTTTGATTTAAACTAACTAGAGCAAGTAGGAATCTGACCCCTGCATATCCCATGCGAACGTCGCTGCAAGGGGGGGCCCGACCTGCGGGTCACCCTGACCCGCCCTCAAGGTCGGGGTCGGGGTCCCCATGCGAACAGCCCCTCAGTTTTCTTCAGTCCACGTCCCGCCTTCCGCAAGAAGATCCACAAGAAGATCCGCAAGCCTCCGCAAGTCAAGTCAACCAGAAGTTTGAGAATTGCGACCACACTCCGTCAGATTCTTGCAAGTGGATGCAAGAGTAGGCCCCTCGCACGTGGGCTGCCGTGAGGGTTGTGTGCAGCGATCCCAAAATTGGCTAAATTTAGCTCAATTGCTAAAAAAAGTTGACATGTCCTCAATGTCAATTTTTTTCAAAATCTTCCAAAAATGAACACTTGGCTAAAAACCCAAAATTAGTTTTGGAATCACTAGCTGTGTGAGCCCTCACGAGGGAAGGCGGGCCCTGTGAGCCCTCGAGATGGCACTCAGGACTTTGGATCCATTTTTCGCGATTAAATAAGCGAAAATTAGTTGAAATATTCAAGAAAAAGGCATAAAAAGAGTGTTGAAGGAGTTTTGGTGTTGGTCTATGCCAAAATGGTGGAAAACCAACTTAGATGGTGGAAAATTCCTAATACTAAAAATTTGAATCATTCTAAGTCTCCAAAGCAAGTATATGTGAAGAATTAGTAATTCCGAGAGAAATAAGGAATAGAGAGTTAGTCAGTCCTAGCAATTGTCTGTGCAAAGTCAACCTTTTAAGGATGCACACGACATACTGACTAAGCCAAAAGAGTCTACTACGAGCGTGGGAGAGTTACCAAGGCTTAAGTTCAATATTGAAACAAATTGGATTAAAGGTAAAACCAATACAACGAATTTGGAGAATTCGAACTTCACAAGACAAAAGATGGAGGATTGGAGATTGAAGACTACAGAGAGGTGTTCCAAGGGTAGGAGCATGCCAGGAGCGAACGAGAATCAAACAATTGTCCAAGATTCCCGGGCATCGGGAATTAAATTGTCCAATTGGGCAAAGTAATTCCAAATTACTAAAATTAGAAAGGCGCAAGGTTGCGTGGGACTTACACCAAGAATCTAGGAGTGCCCTATATGTTACCCAATTTATTTCGGATTTTTCCGAAATTCCACGTTGACTCCATGGGAAGTCAACCGCACATAGAAATGTTCGTAAAATCATAGAAATTACATATGATGCGGTAAAATCTCACTAAAAATTAGGATAGGTTTTTGTGTGCTTAATAAGCGCCCGATCAAGTTTGAAGACATTCCGACATTCCCAACTACCAAAACCGGCATCGACATCGAAATTCACTAGAAATTACAAGTTGGCGGCGGGTTGACCGGCGTATCAGGAGCGAATGATGTCCGATTGTCGCAAATAAGAAGTCATTCCTTACTCTCACGGACATTCCTAACAACCCTAGCCTAACAGATTCATCAAATTGCGCAAATCCTAAAAGTTAGATCTTTGACTTTTAATTGGAGCTACCGTAATTCCAATTTGGGCACGCAAATGGCCTAGGAGTGAGGGATAAGGGATCCCTGAGGCTAATTGGGGTCTTCTGAAGACAATGGCGCAGACGGTTTTCCGTTTCGAGTTGTTCCCTAAAAGATAGAGAGGGTCAGCTCTTAGTTTGACTTTTAATCGTTAATTGCGGTTAATTAGAAGTGATTTTGGAAATATCTCTTGGAAAATCAAAGATTGGATTTGGTCAAGATCTCTTTCTTGCGTAAA
Organism: Thuidium tamariscinum; assembly: GCA_947034885.2. Taxonomy (NCBI): domain Eukaryota; kingdom Viridiplantae; phylum Streptophyta; class Bryopsida; order Hypnales; family Thuidiaceae; genus Thuidium; species Thuidium tamariscinum. The sequence goes on along the minus strand of OX344750.2, from coordinate 42,371,787 downwards.
AAGCCATCTTTGGGCTAAAGAAAGACAATTTTTGAAATGACTTTGGATTAATTTGCAAAATATCTATGTAGATTAGGGTTAATTCTAAAATATTTTGGGTTAAGATCTTGGATTTGATTTGGCCAAGATTTCTTTGACAAAATGGGGATGTTTTTAGAAATTTCCACCATTAAACAACTAATATTTTGGAATTACATTAGGGTAGTTTAGGGTAGAAAGTAACAAAGTGTTTTGACCGGCAATTACCGAGAGGGGCCCGGCCACGGGTATATAAGGGCCCCCCTCGAGGTTGCTAGTACCCTCATTTCTCGCACCGACACTTTGTTGCTTCATTCTTGTGCTACCGACTTGGTCGGAGCACCCCTTGGACCAAAGTACTTGGCCAAGGTTTTTGATTTTTAGTTCGATTATTAAACATTTGAAGGCTTAGGGCCCCTTCAACTTATTGTCACTATTATACGTTGGATCACACAACTTTTTGAGTACTAATTTGTTGAGACACTAGATACTGGACATTCCTAAGTTGAGTACCAAAGTTCGGTTAAACACTGTCATGTGTACCTCCTTTGGCCACAAAACTCTGGAATACTAATGAATTTGGGAATTTAAAGTGTGAAAGTTCGGTTAAACACTGTCGTGTGTACCTCCTTTTGCAAATAGAACTCTCAAAATACTACAATCCTTAAGAGACGGCGGAGCTTTGAACCCGCAACATTTGGAGGGACTTTATCTTTCAAGTCATACTTGCTTGGGAAAAGGATTTCCCCAAAAATCTCACTGGGAATATCGTTAAATTATTGCCAAATTGAAACTTCCAAAATTCTTACTAAAGTTATAAGGAGTGTCCAATTGAGAGGCATGTCCAAATAAGCCAAGATTCCAACTTGAATTTGATTTAAAGAACCAGACTAGCATACTTAAGAGCGGACCAGCCACACCAAGGCGGACCAGCCACACACCAGGGCGGACCAGCCACGCCGCTGGGCGGACCAGCCGGGTACGGGACCAGCCGGTTATCGGGAGCCAGTGGGTCGCTGGGGAGCCGGGGTCACTGGGGAGGACAGGGAGCACTCCAGGGACTCACAGTACGTTTGAAACTCCAAAAACTTGGATTTTAATCACACACTTGGTTGGCCGTTGACGCCACACCTTTGATTTTTAAAACTAAAATCCAACATTTGGGAGTCACAAAATACTTTATCATCTTCTACACGTCCTAAACTCCATAGCCGCATCTCTCCACAAAAAACTTGCAAAAACATACTAAGCAAGAATGAGAGAGAAGAAGATGTAGTTAGGAAGATTAAGGTGACAAAAACCATCACGTGAAGCAATTTACAATAAACAATTGATTTCTTTTGGAATAATACTATAGAGCTAGATTCTTATTCTTTGGGGTTGACCCTTGGGAATAAAAAACTAATTTCTTTAGGAATAACACTATTACTAATATTCTCGTTCTTTAGGAATGTTCCACATTCTTTGGTAGTTAGTCATTAAATAGATTCTTAGAAGGTTTGGATTTTGTTAGTTTTGTTTTATTAGGTCTAATAAGCCAAAAAGAAAGAAACAAATTGACAACCAATTTCTTTAGAATTAACACAATTTCAAAAATTAATTAGATTTGAAAAGATTTGAAGATGATTTTTTGATTAAAATATTCTAATAAGCCAAAAGGGAAACAAACAAATTGCCAACCAATTTCTTTAGAATTAAAACAAATCCAAAAATTAATTAGATTTGAAAAGATTTGGAGACAATTTCCGAATTAAATGATTAAATCAATTTGGATTTTGGGATATTAATCTAGAGACAAAGGGAAAAACAACTAAAACAACTAAACTTTAACTTTTATCTCTTTCCTTAGGATAAAACATTTGCTAACCAAACTAGGTAGACTAATTAAATTGCAGTATTTTCTAATTACCGGGGATCTAGGAATTAAAGGATTTACGCAATTAAATTAACACTACATAACATTTAGTTCTATTAAAATAGGACATAATTAATTGACCAACAACATGAGAATTATCATGGATTAGATGGAGAACCGGGATGATTTCGATGGCGAGGTTGTAGGAGAATATTTACACATGATGATGTTTGACGACGGGACCATGGAGATTTACGCAGAGGAGGTAAACCGCTCACATTTGATTTTCATTCTCATTGTTTTACTGTTAAGTTTCTTTTTACCAAATGCTTGGAATTAGAGTTAGGCAAAATTATCGAATAGAATAGAGTAGGATCGCTAGTTGAATTTTAGGCTAACAAAGATAGAATCATAACCACAAAATTAGATTAGAGACATTCAAAATACGTGACTAAAAGAGTTCATTGCTTGGAAGGCTTTCTTTTTTACCCAATTAGAAAGAAAATTCAATTAGACACAGGACCCGTGTGAAAAACTCTTAGCTCGAGGGTGGAGTTAAGAGCGCTCACACCTGTGTACAACATGATGTAAGTTATCTTATTTCTGCCGACAATTAGGAATTCAATCAATGGATGGATGGAGAAGTCAAATGAAGACTTTAAGTGAAGATTTCAAATCGTATTCTATTTTCTTCCACTTGCATCCGCATGCATACTTTTTAGTTCTTACTATTTTTTTCGTTTTTCGTTTTATATAGGTAAGGAATAGGTATTCTCAATTTATTTATTCAACATATAATGGAGAGTAACTAGTTAGAGGATGTACACATTTTTGAAAGATGACTGAAATTGAATCATTCGAGAAGAGTTGAAAATACTTCTTCTTGAAATTGAAGTGACTTCATCTATGCTACATTCAACTACTTTTGGATTATTCAACTAATTCTGGACTTTACAACATCGGGGGATCCCCCGATGAAATCTTCAAATTTGCATAGATATCTTTATATTTGTATAGATATCTTGCTATTTTTCTAGATTTCGTGATGATCATATATTATTTTTAGACTTTCAAAAGTCCAAAAGTAGTTAAATGTGGCATATCTTACAATTGGTAAGGTTTCTATGATTATGAAATTTGAAGGAGGAGTATACTCTAACAAGTTACCTAAAGGATCATGTAGTTGGATTTGTTAATGAATAATAAATATAGATAAAGATGGAGTAGCCTTCCTATGAGTTCAAAATTTTTAAGTAGTTTTGGGCTTTAAAACATATCCTGCCCTTTAGGAATTAACAAGATGTGTGGGCCCTAGATAATCACCTACAAAAATAATATTACACATAAGAAGACATCTGAGGCTTGTAAAGGGTTGTTTTGGCATGTTCTCTCGTTATCCTCCCCACAATGAAGGAACGGTCGGTATGTTAGGAAAAAATATTCAAAAAATTTAAGTTTTTAGAATGCAAAAAAAAGTTGATTTTTTTTTAAATTGAGAAAAGACATGACATGGTCTCAACCACGTTAGTCAGGTTGACTGCAACAATTGAAAAACAGGTTCAAGACATTCCTATGCCATGATAATTTACAGTCTCTCATAGAACTCAAATGTCTTCTTATGTATCTACGAAGCAAGTACTTTCTAGTTTGATACTTTTTGCCTAAGCAACCATTACATTGCATAGCATACAAGTAGGTGTTGCGCATACAAACTGTTGCAATAATAATCAATGGAAGAACAAAAATTGGAATGGTATTATGATTGATTTAGTATCACATTTGAACCAATGCCCTAGTGTCCTCAATGCACATTGTTGCAAGATTATGTGCTATTTTAGCAAGCACAAGCATTGCAAAAAATGAGTTCATTTCAAAAAAAATCTTTATCAACTCTTTCAAATCAATCTAAGGTCTAATTCTCTCTATATATAAATATAAAATAAAATATCTTTTATTTTATCATTCCTAGTTAGCAGTCTTAATTTGTAAAAATGTCTCAGTGCAATGCACAAGTGGAATCTATTGAAGGGAAAATCAAATTTTCAATAAACATTTGTCTTCTATTTGTGTGAGATCTAAGTATATCATTAGACAATTCAAGGGCAAGTTTCAAAGCCTTCAAGGCACGCCTACAGTAATTTCTAGAAAAAAGACACACATACTTGTTATTTAGATTTGCAATTGTGTTGTTCTACACAACTTCTTTTTTTCAAATGAATATGATTCAAATTGGGAAGGTCAAATTGAAGACCCACACATGATTGTTTTCAATGACACTTTTGGATACATGGTCATATTTACTGAATAATCTCCCTGATAAATTTTCATAATTCCTTTTCGCCAATTATCTTTAACTTTAGCTTGATAAAGCCACAGCCTACCTAATAGGATAGGGTAGGATGCATTGGGTGTATTGGGTTGGAAAACAATATAATCTATTAAAAATACCAAACCTGATATTCGAGTTTTTACTCTAGGCAAAATACCCAACGGCCTAACCCTACTTTGGTCTGCCATGCGCAAGACCAACTTTGTTTCTTGGAGACCAATTAGGTGAAGTCCCAGCATAGTATCATGATTCATTAAATTGACATTGGAACCCCCATCTACTTGGACTCCCGAAACAATTAAACCCTCAATTTCAACATCTATTACTGGTGCACCAGGATCTGGACTTAATGTTACTTCATGAACTTGCCTACTCCTTTTTCTCACTAATTTAGATTTAAGGGCTGACCTACAACTAGGAGCAACACTCAATAGTTGTCTAATTGAAATGTCAGCTTTAACATTTTCCAAATTGTCAATTATACTATATGGATTATCTTGTTCCATTATCTCAACTGGTCTATTAAATTCCTTCCTCCTTTTATTAGGTGCTTGAATTAATTTCCCAATTTGTTTATTAAATTTTTCATTCATCCCAAATTTGGCAGTACCCTACTCCACGGGCATAGCTGGCTCAACCCAAATTGGTGGAATGACTAGTGGCTCCTGCCCATCAAGGCCCACTGGTCCATCCAAGTTGGATACAACATTATTAATCACCCCATTAGGTAATTCACTTGGAATCACTACTGTACTAATTGGCCCAAACTGAACTACTTTCCCATTAGGCTTATGTACGCCAACATTTGGTACACTGTATGGTATGCCATCCCCATTTGGCTTATCATCAAATTTCTCAACTTGGGGCCCTAAATTGGAATCAATTTCTAACTTATCAACATTTTTTAAATTTAACAATTGTTGGGCCTCTTTTCGAGTAATTTCCTTCTCTCGTAATATGTTTAAGCTTCCTTGAGGATTTTCCTTAACAATTTGACCCCTAGTAGAAACTTTTCGCACTACTTTATCTTGAATCCAGTCCTTATGTGGATTTTTACTCTCCACTTGGACAAGGAATGATGTACGCTCTTGACCAGATTGTGGTAATTCATTATTTTCAACTAAAACCAATTTTGGACTATTATCTCTACGCTTACTATTATATCCCTCTTGAGCCTCACTCTTCCGCGGACCATTACATTCTACGCCTGTATGACCAACTTGGCCACAATTCCCGCATAAAGGTACATAAGGTTCACTAGCTTTCGCATTAGTACATTCCGATTTGTAATGTCCTGGTTGCCGGCAATGATAACAAATTACCCCCTGCCTTTGCCCCCTATTCGGTTGTTGGCCACCATAAGTTGGCGGACCTTGGTTTACATTACTGAACGGCAATTGTGACCAACCTTGGTTATTGGAAGTAGGTAATTGAGCTACCCCTTGGTTAGGATTATTTGCAAACCTTCCATTATTAAAATTATTTGAACTAAAGCTTGGGTTAACATTATTCGAATTTGCATTATAATTTTGGCCCTTACCATAATTTGGATTAAAATTTCTTTTTTTTTGTCTATTATTATTATTCCAATTTGTATTGTTACCCCAATTTTGGTTATTATTTGGGAAATTATTTTGGTTAGTATCTACTTGGTAAACTTGGCTATTTTTATTTTGAATATTAGCATGATTTAATAAACTAGCCTGTAAGTTTCTGCATGACACTGTCTCATGTTTGCCGCCACAAAATTGGCATTTCATAGATTGGCCAGGTGGAGATGGACAATCGGGTAACATATGCCCGTGCCCTCTACAGTTTGTACACCAAATATGAGCACGATCATTATTTGGAGTACCTTTCTTTTCCGATGATTTGGCCATATTAACTTGCAAATTTCCTAATTGTTTCGATATTTCAACTATTTTAGCTTCTAATACCGAATTGGAATCTTTTACAACTTGTTTAACTAAAAGATTCCAATTCTTATAAGATTAATTAATTAGGTGGATTCAAATACCATTTCAACTACTTTGTAAGGAAATGTTCAGCTACAAATAGTTGATCTTATATTTTTTATCTCCATAAAAATAGTAAAATAGTTCAATTATGACTTTTTTAAACATCCCCATGCTGGTCACCTATTACTCCTTCTATGTGGTGATATAGAAACCAACCCTGGACCCATGCCAAACATACTTACAATGCACCCACACCCACACAAAAAAGATCCAAAACATACTTTATACCATGTACAATTAAACTACAACCTGAATACCAACATTTAGGTAAAACATTTGCACCTATACTAAACACCATGCATCCCCACCACAATGATGCAACCATGAAGTACCCACACCTATTACAATATGTTAATACCAACCGTCATCACCCATCCTCTAGAATTCTATCCTCACTCATTGTCGCACTTAACCCTCAACTAGGCACATGCAACCAATTATTAATCCAACTACCAAACCCTGATTGGACCACGGTTCTACTAGAAAGAATGACCTTATTATAAAACCCACCAGAAAGACATATCACAATACCTCACCCATATACATACTTTAAGAACACAAATAAAAAAATTATTGAGCCTCCAAACTCCATACATGCAGAAATATATAATTTCATTGAACAGACAAACATAACACCTTCATTACAAACTATGCTCAACAAATTTCCATATCTACCTGAAAATCTCTTCAAAGAAACACTGAAATGTAAAGAGATGTTAGATGAATACTCTCACCCCCCTCCTTTCTCTACTACCTCCACAATCCATACAACAAATCCACATACAACCAACTCCAATACGCAAATAATTGCATGGAATGCAGCATCTATCACCACATCATTACCTAGTCTACAACAGCTCATCCTTAGTACACCAAACAACCCCACAATTATCTCAATCCAAGAAACCAAAATCACAGCAACTAAATCTACAAAACATATTCAAAAGTTATTTCCACAATATAAACTAATATTCAACCACACATACACTCACTAGATGCATACAACAAAGACGACCATATAAACCAAGTAGAGGTGGACTCTTTACTCTCATAAACATAAAATACGCATACCCCGGAAACATCACCAAAATTCCCACCCCTCTCGAAATCTCACCATATTTACAAATTATAAAAATAAAAAACCACACTTTACAACCATGGTTACTACTCTACATCTACATGCCATCACATATAGATGACTTAGAACTAATACCAACAATCCAAGAACAAATCACCCATCAAATCACCTTACACCCACAAGACACTTACATCTTATGTGGAGACTTCAACAGAGACATCGCTCTTATTGGTAGACAAAATGGACTCAACACAACTCCACCGCAACTCGAAGACATCGAATGGCGTACGTTTACAAACAATCTATAACTTACCTACATTCCCACCAATAGCACTATGTCTAGACAAGGTGGACAAAACTACACCCACACTAGCTTAATTGATGGTTATTACATAAATACACCTAATACCATCCTATATAAGGCCACCACAAACCACAATCACAACCTTAACTCAGACCACTCACCGGTAACACTGCATGTGCCAATAAACTCACTAAGAGCACGTCCCATACCACCAATTCAAAATATACCACCAAGAATCCTAAATCCTATTCCACAAAAAAACATAGAACAACTCAACACAGAGTTTTATGAAGAACATATCCTCCAAATCAACGATCTCACCACTACTCTCTGTAATGAAAACCTCACAAACCATCAATGGCATCTAGCATGCACCACTCTTGACCACCTAATACAAAGCATGTCGAATAAATTACTTGAACATTGCAGCGCACCACCAATCCCCCAACTAACAAACCGTACATCACAACAAGGCGGTTTTTTACCAAGGAAACTACAAAAACAATGGAAAGCCCATCTATCTACTTACCATTTAATAAGGAAAGCTATATACATAACAATAAATGGCATGTGGGACCATGAATATGGTCCTTATTGGTTAGTTGTTGGAGAAGTACTTCAGTTTTGGAAATGAGAATGGATGATTAATTAGTTTCCCGCCCACCCTCCCAACTCAATCTTCATAGATCAGGCATGTTTGATTGTTATTGTTATTGCAAAGGGAATATTTACAAACATTGAAATTATGATACTGGTCGTTTTTTGATAAAAAAAAACTATGCACATAAATGACTTGAAAACTAATTTGCCAGAAAATGTCCAGATCTGGGGTGTAATGACTTTCTATCTCTCTATATATAGTCACATGCATTTATACAATTGTCACTTTTTAATTACTTCTTCAATTTGATCCCATTGTCAATTAGTTCAACATTCTAATTAACTAACCTAACTGCTATTTGGGTGAAAGCAAGAAAGACCTGTACTATTTTTCGTCACGTTTGATGTTTCCGAGTTGTCATTGGTTATAACTTTTGCACATTAGAGCGGGTGCACTTGAAATTCTATTGAAAGATCAAAAACTAGAATACTATTGGAGACCTTACTTTTTAGAAATTTTCAAAAATCATTTTATATTTAAATTTAAATTTAGTTGATTTATCACACTTTGCGATTTAGGGTTTTTAGTACTGGGGAGAACCCAAAATTAATGATCTAAAGCTGAAATTTTTGTGGTCTATACCTATACTAGAGAGACATGTATCCACCAAACAAAATTTAAAAAAACATTATTTCATGTCCTCTACATACGTGCAAACAGGGCTCTGCTGCACGTACAATTTTGAACATTGGAAATAGTTTCAAGATGATTTTTTTGGTGAAGTCTCTTCAGTATAAAGTCTTACCAAATGGTCAATTTTTATTTTCTTTGAAATTTCTTTTTCCTATTTTTTACAAATTAAAATGTCAAAATGTCTATTTTCATGAGATTTTGCCGTAAACCCTAAACCCTACTTAAAAAAATTCCTATACTTTTCCTTCTCAGAGTACCTTCTCCTTAAAGTTCTAAACATTAAATATATATTTTTGAATCTTTTTAAATTAAAAAAAATTAAGTACTCCCCAAAAAAATCAACCAACACTACACAAAATGGGGGGTCTTTCTTGCTTTCACCCATTTATGCAAGGACATAAATTCACAATCAATTTTGTCAAATTGTCTCTATGTGTAGATGTATGCACAGGTTGACTTCCATTCTGGTTGAATTCGTTCCAATCAATTAGTCTCAACTTTCTTTTTCCTCCATAATCCATCTAGCCAAATTGATTTCAATGACTTGAAATGACCAATTAAACTTAAGTAGCAAATTATAAAGATATAAGCGTATACTTTAAAGATTTATGTTAAATAAAATCAAACTCTGAATGTTAGCATATAGATGATTATTGCATTTGAAAATTATAATACTTATATTGCTAAAAAATTCTTCATGCAATAAATTTAAATGCCAAACTCTATCTTAATAAATACTCATAAAGAGAAAGTAAGAGTAGACTTCACCTTAATTTTCTTTTGATATACCTTACCTATCCTTGTATGTTCCTTTTACAACTCTAACTTTTGGTTTGTAATTAAAACTATAAAACCAAAAGAGGGGTTTGTGAACATACACAATCCATATAAGTCAAATCAAACTAAATAATAAAACTATAAATTCTAATAAAGAGAGCAACACAAGTAAAATTTACAAACCTTCTTAACTCATCTTTATAGGATTCTCTTCAAAAATCATTATAAGACATTTTAACTTCTCTATCAAATTTCTTTTAGCATGATCAATTACTGACTACAAGGTTTATCATTATCATCTCCAATTACTCTACAAACTTCTAAGCATTTTTATAATCACCATGCTTCTTTTTAAGTGAAAAAAATCTACACAAATTTTGTTTTAATATTTTCTTTATAAAAATATGAATTAAATATTAGATAAATATTCCTATATGAAAAAACTACCAAATTTTTGAAAGGTGTAATTTAACCCTTGAACGGTCATAACGCCTTTTGTGGCTGTTTGTCATAGTTTTTGATGTATTTGCGTACTTGCAAGGCGATATCAGGGTTAGTGTGCATAGTTGCAATGGGTGCAATTACGTTATGATTGTTGGCTTACACAACCCAAAATCATAGTGAGAAACGAAAGAAATGGAACATAATACACCAAAATGGATACGTATGCACATTGACCCATTGTTTGTGTGGGTCCGCGTTGGCAAATGTGTTTGTGTTCATTGACATGGCCTGGCGAGAGAGTGCAACTTGTAGCAAGAGATGAAGCCTTGGATTCCATCACAAAGAGGGATGCTTGCTTCGTTGCAATTACTAACAAAATTGTTGAGACAATACGAAAAGAGCTACACAGTGCTTGTGGTGGCACTTATAGAGTTGGGTGAAATGCTATTGTGTTGTGTGGTTCAGCTCTAGGAGAGGTGGCCTATCTCTCTAACTTGTGCCCAAATTTTGTAGAGCGGTAGATGAATGCCACACATGCATGAATTGCAGCTCTTGGGCTGGTGACTTTGAAGACTGCTTTTTTGCGTAATATTATGAATCAAACACGATGAACATTTGTACTCTTTTTTGTTTCATTTGAATCCCAATTGTGATGCAATTTTGACCTCCAGAGCTCTGACATCACCCATTGGGGCATCTGGAGCAATTAGACGTGTCTCCCTCTTAGAATTCGATGCCACTAGGAATACCGGTTGCACTCCCCCCACGGCTCCTCCCATGTGTCGCTAACATGGTTGTCCCACCTTGATGAAGTACAATTGCAGGATGCCAACGAGGAAGTCCACGTTGGGCATTGAGGATGTTGCTCGTTACAATTCCGAGCGACTTGACTACTGCAAATATAACGATTTGGAGAGTAGAATCCTTTAATATGCTCTTAGTTCTGAGTCACGCTTTTTGGGGGGGCGTTCCTTGCATCTAGGTAAGGAGGTCCACCAGAGCAATTTGGCGTCCACTTAATACTAAATTTTCAAAAAGGACTAACTTGGTCCACAGGACTTTACAAGGGGGCCTGGTGAATGTTTCAGTAAAATCTTGCACGCTACATCATTGATGCACCTTGCAAAAATTTCCCCCACAATTGCATGGCTAGCGGTTTCAATTGATACGGCTAAAATCGCACAAGCGTGTTGACAAAGCGCTTCCACAATTTTGGCTATCAGCGTATTTGGCAAATACGGTGCCATATGCCTAGAGACCGAGGGTCGTTTAGGGGTTAATCCTTAAAGGTTAGCCTATTATTTTTAGCAATGTAGCAATTGGGGAGAAGTGCTTGTGGCTAGAAATATATGCATATTTAAAGTGAAATTTTAAAATAAGGTGTGGATCATATCTTTCATGTGCACTAAATTTCATGACATTTGGAAATAAGAGTAAAAAATTATTGCATAATGTGTTGTTTGTTCCTCAACTTTGATAGTCTAGGGAAATCAATAAAAGTCACCTTTTTCAAAAACAAAAATTTGAAATTGGTTTTCTAGATTTATATATATGTAGAAAGCTTTGAATCATTTTATTTTGATCAATGAGTCAAAAGTTATAAAGAGTTTTAGTTTTGCGGGTAGTTATGGATTCTCTATTCTAAAATAAACTTTCAAGTCGTTTATATACTCAATTTCAATGTTTTCGAAAAAAATAAAATCATAGGATGTAGATTGTTTATTACAACATTGTAACCATTGGGATTGGCATTTTTCAATTCCATAATTAAATTCTTAACAATTTAGTATTTTGAATCAATTTCTACTACTACTTACTCACTGTTTTTTCCTATATGTTGTACAATTCCAAATGATCTGAATTTTTCAAGGATGTGGTCAACTTGTCTAGGAAAAAGAATCCAAAGAAGCACCACCATTTTGGACATATTTTTTTTATAGAAAAGTGAGAAAAGGAAGTGTAACTGTCTTGTTTTTTGTAAGGCCCAAAAAATGATTTTTGTGAATTTGAATGCTTATAACTTGTAGTGGAAATTTTTGAAATTTTTACCACATCTTCTACACTGTAAGATACTATGGTTACACAGGTTAAAAAAATACTTATATTAGAAATAGTAGTTTTTGAGCATTTTGAGGAAAAATGTAGTCAAGAAATTTAAGGGGTTAATATAAAAAACTAATGAAGTCTACCCCAAATTGAAATATGACATGTTGTTCAAAAGGGTTGAAAATTGATGCATGAATCCCTTTTGCTTTGATTTTAAGTGATTTCTAGTGTGCCATGTGTGCTTGCCACAACCAAAATAAAAATAAAAATAATTTTCTAATTTGTAAAAATTTTGAAACCCAATATTTTTTATTTTAAGCAAAAAGGAGTAAAAGGGTTTTGTCACATGGTGTTTTGATATGTGATGTGAAAGTTATGGTTTTTCAAGGGACCTATAGAATAGGCTTACGCTTCCTTGAGAGGAACTTCCGCACTACTGGGAACAAGGAATGGGGTGCATAATTTGTACTTGTCATTGATGATTTAGGGTTTGGAAACTTACGCAATTAGTGATAATTGTGCAGATTGAAGACTCTGGTTGTATTAATTCCCTTGAAAATTGATAGAGATTTGTAGACTTGTAAAATTTTGTTTTTTCTAGTCAAATTGCCTTTGTAGTGTAAAAAGGGGCAATTAGTCATAGTGTTATCGTTGTAGTAAGCTAAGTAGAAGACTAATTGCCTTAGGTATGAAACCCTATCAGATAAGAAGGATTTGAACAGTGGCTATTTGCCTTGACACCTTTTCAAATAATAACTACTATGCGGCAATATATATCTAGGCAAGTTGACAGGCTTTTAGACACTCTCACTTGACCTTAAGTTGTTGTCAAATCATCTTCCATTGTATCAGTGTATTTCTTCAATATAGTTTTACGTACTTTTAGCAATTTGCCTTGTTGTTGTATGTGTAATTGTTTGTGAGTGATCCACGGTATGGATCTTGGTTGTGTGAGATTGGCAAATTGAATTGTCAATGAAATTGTTGTTGGAATCCGAGTAGGATTGCAATTTGTCTATGTGTGTTTGACTTTTGGCTTCAAATTGTTTGTTTGTGTGTGATTGAAATTACATTATTGAAATTTGGCAAATTGCTTGAGTTGTGAAGGACTAGTGTTTGGTCGAATAGTGTGGTGCGGAAATTAAAGGCTAATTGACTGTGTATTGATCTTGTAATTGCTTGTTGCGTAAGTTTGAAGTGGTTGCTGGTTAATTGCCAATTGAGTTGTTAATATTGCGTCTAAGCAATTGTAATTTCATAATCTTTAGTAAATTGGATTGTGATTAATAAGTATTGAAATTTTATTTCCATTGTAATTGAGAGGATTATTGTAAACGATTAGTCTGTGAGAAGTTGGCCAATTGTCATGATGTAATTCGATATGTGAAATTGGGTGCTCCTCCGATCGGGGAGTAGTTCAAGAGTGAAGACCAAAACAAATTGCTAGGGCGGTTCCTCGAGTTGGAAGTTGTGAATGGAAAAGAAAATACCGAATGTAGTGCTGAATGAAACAAGGAAGTTGATTTACAATTGAATTTATATAATATAGTTATGGTGAATTGTGAGAGTATTATATTGAGTCAAATTGCCTGTGAGATTGAATGAATATAAATGAAAGAATGATATAATTTGTAAAGGCTAGTTGTCTTGGGATCATTATTTTGCTACTTAGTGTATAGCGTTTGAGAAGTTATTCAGTAAGGATAAGTGGACAACTTGCCTTCTTAAGTAATTTAGGGATTTTATATAGGCTATAGAAGCCAGACTTCATTGATAATTTTATGTGAGAATGTGAGTCCTATGAGGGTTGGATACACATAGAAAGGCAAATAGACCTGGAGTTTTAAAAAGATTTAATTACAATAAATCTTACTGATTTGATTTTGGTCCAAATGAGTGTGAAAGGATGAGTATGTGGAATATAATTCCAAAGGCAAGTTGTCTTAGACTATGTGAAGCATCTTGGTGGTGAAAATTAATTATTTCATTTGTAGATAATAATGGAATTGGTGTGAAATTGTTTGGTTATAGAATTATGAAATGCAAAAATATGAATATAATTTAGAATTGTAAATTAAAGACTAACTATCAAGATTGTGCAGGATTGAAAATGGAGCATGCATTACACACTCATTCCCTTGCATTTAGTTAGGAACAAATTGCCAATAATACTGGGACTGGTTTGATACTCATTTAAATTGGTAATTAGGCTAGCTAAATAGTGACTAGTCAATTTGCCAATTAAATATAATATATCACCAGTAATTAAGGAATGTGTAATATTATTATATTATTGCATTTAGAGGTCTAATGCATGCATAAGACAAATTGTCGGTCAACCTTACCAAATTCCCATAAATTCCTTATAGGATACTAGGTAGAACTGGGACTGCATTCCATGCGTCCATAGTATTATATAAAGGACATGCCACCAAATTCCACCTTGGAAATAAGAGTGTAGCAAATTAAAATTTATGATAGAATTATTAAAGTAAATCCCATTCTATTTCGAATTACAAGTGACTTCTAGCTGCGAAACGATAGACTATTTGACCATTCCCTTTAGATTTGGAACCCCTATACTTAGTCCTGGGTTTTGGAAAATTGGAAAATTCTAGACTACAAGACTATTCTGAGAGTGAGCAATTCAAGATGAGGCGCCTATGTTGTGGCATTGAATCCCATGTTAGAGCATTCAATTGAGATTCAAGATTAAAGTTTTGCAGATGAAGTTGAAGTGGTACGTGTTTGAATTTTTTTTTACTTCAGAGGGGATTTGGCTATCTGGTTGGTGAATCAAGGTCAAGGATCAAGGTAGCGAAGAGGAGAAAAGTGATTTTGATGTAGTAGTGGAATGATGTGTGGATCAATTTTGTTGCTAAACCTATTCTCATCTTGGACTTTGTTGGAAGGATGGATTGCGGGCGTCCAAATCCTTGATTGCGTGTTGGAGCGCTTGTAAGCAATGAGAGATTAATTCGAGAACAATATGCAAGAGTTGGTGGTGTAGCTATTGAATTTTGTGTGCACATTGGTAAACAAGACGTCTTATTTGAAAATGTTTTCAGCACGTTTGTGGCTATTGAGCAAAGAGGTGTGTCCAGATCTCCCTGTGTCTTCTCTTTCTCTTATTTTTTCCCCATTTCTTTGCTATGTTTCCCACGAAAGAACTATTTTTATCTTTCTCTTATTTTTTTCCCATCTCTTTGCTATGTTCACCACGGAAAAACTATTTTTATGGTATTATGTTTGTTTATACCAGAAGTTGTATCGGATGATATACGATGCACCTTGAAGAAATCGTAGGAATAGCAATTGAGACTTGAGAGGGGAGTTCACTTCAATACTTTGCAAAAATTTCACATTCAATTTCACTTGATTCATGATACCCACTTCCCGAAAACTCTCTTCTCCATCACCATTTGATCACACGGAACGACATTGGACAAATTTACATTGGCAGAAGGAGGTACAAACTAGAATGAGCCAGATTAGTGCACCTTTGTTTTCAGCTGAATGAAAGTTGTCAGCATCAAGAAACTCGCAACGTAGATTGGCATCAAGGAGTTCCCTCACCGTTCTGTCCAAGAGTAATAATCCGGAATTCAGAGAGCTTCTAACCTCAATTTCCCCTACATTAAACCCTAAAAAAACCAAGAATTCATGGTTCACATGGCCAATTTGATTGATCATATTGTGACAGATATAATCAATTCCTCTATCGATGGAATTAGTGTAGAACATTGCATGTATTGATCAATCCGTAACTAAAATTGGACAAAAGAAAGTCTCCATGCGACTTACTCAAAACAACATACTACGCACAATTTAGGACTTCTCGGGCTTCTCCGGCTTGTAGGTGTAAGCAATTGAAAGCAAATAGAAATGAAAACCACTCCATGAGGCGATAGCAAAAACTTCTACATGCTTTTGATTTTCCGGCACCAATGACCCATTATGGCAATTGCCTTTCTTGCGCCCATCTCGAACTCCAATTAGTTTTTGCTCAATCATAAACCTCTTTTCAGATTGTCAGGGTTACATGTTCCAATACAAGGTTTATGAAGTAGGATCGATTGCTCAACACCTTGTACTCATGCATTGAAGACTAATTCCTTGGATAACCTGTAGTATTGTGGCGAGTAATACATCATTCAAAGAACTATTGCTACACGCAAAGGCCCAATAGAGAGAAAATCTATTCATGTATCTATAGCATGTTTACTTCCTTTGTCTTTTCATGCTTGCAGCACTCTGCAATGGATTTATACTATGGTGATGTCATATGAGTATGAGAGTCAGTTGGAGGAGGTGGAGGTCACGGAGAGTTCAATTTCACTTAGTCAATGTTGGAGACAAGAGGGCAATCATTACAGGTTTAGTGCAAGTGATACTAAATCATTACCAAAGTCACACTATTTTGAATTAGGGAAGGTTGAAATATTATTGTTGTACCAATTTCCCAAAGACAAATTTTGTGGTGACATGAATTTTCTAGGTGCCATTCATTTCACATCCTCGCTATTAAAGAAAAATCAATGTAATGTTTAAAAAGAGGGAGATACTTCTAGTATAATAATTTTTGTTTTAATCCTACTAGTTCAAGTAATTTTACTACAAGAAGTGAAGTCACCTGACAAATTTTTAAAATTTAAAAGTAATAGTTCTTGTCCATAATATAGTTAACCAACTCAAACCATTCTTCCTTAGAGAATAGAATGATCCCTCCTTGGTTATCTAGAAAAGAATTTAGTTTGAATTTGAAAAATGATTAGATGGTTGAAAAGTCGCAACACTAGAAATTTTCCTTGACAAATAAGTGAAATTGACATCTAATTCAAGTTGTTTCATATTTTTTGAATCTTTGTGGAATTAGTTACAAATTTCTGAAGTTGGAAAAAAGTGATCATTTGTGGTCACCATAAGCAATCACCTCCTGAAATGTGTATACTTGGTATATTGAAGAAAGCAAAATGTACCTATGAGTCATGTTTGCTTTTAGAGCATGTGCGCTTTTAGAACCTCCTACCTTATTAAGCTTAACTAACTTAGAGTGGAATTAAATCACATATTTCACAGATGAAATCACATATCAGTTAATTGTCTAGAAGCCATACAGTTTCCAGATTTAATGGTGATGGTTTCAAAATACCATGATTGGAAATAGAAAAAGGGAAAAAAGAATTCATATTGAATTCAAAATTAGCTTTACATAGCTCATGTTAATTCATGCCTTTGTAAATTGACAAAGCAAGTAAAACATAACACTTGAAAGTATAATCAATTTCAATTTGCCTTTAAAATTCACATGTACAGCATAGTACATTTATTTGATATCATTTAGCCTTGTTATTATTAGTCTTTGTTAGGAAGTTCACTATTAGTCTTATATTGTACACTAGGTTAAAATCTTCTACAATGAGCTTTCTAGGTAACATAACATATTTTTTCAATAACTCTAGATAATAAGACATATGTTAAACCTAGTGTGATGCATCATGAATATCAATACTGCTTTTGCGACATCAATAACCCTTTAAAAATTTGCTAATTGCTTTTAAAAATGTTAAAAAGAGTTTAATCTCTTCCTTTTTTTTTTTTTTGAAACAAATGAAACGGGATTTCATTGCACAGAAGAAAAATACAAGGCCGCCAGCCATAGGTGGCCTGGCGGAAGAGAGACAGACAGGACAGACAGGACGAGACGGACCAGAGGACCAACTGACCTAACTACAGACACAGACCTAAGACCAAAGCGCAGCGGAAGGCGCAGCCTACCGCGGCCGGCCGCAGGGCAGAGCCCTGCTGCAGGCTGCTACATTCAAGGAGGTTCGAAGACAAATCTTCCTCTCGGACTAGTTGGCGACCAGTGAGGTTGGCCGTTTTCCATTTTGGCGAACAAGTTAAACTTGCATCTTCTTTTGGTGAAGGAGCTGAGCAGCTTCCTCCGAGTCTCGACTGATCGGATGCGGTTACTGCTCACGTTGGCCCACTCAAGCCTACCGTAGTCAATAAGTCCGTTCCATATGTGATTCAGCAACTGCTCTGGGTTCCAAAGTTTGTCGTTGACGACTTTGTCGTTCCTCTGGATCCAGAGGGACCACATCGCAGTAGTGCGGGCTTCCATCCAGATGCGTTTGAATGCATTGAAGCGATGTGGGATTGCTAGAGAAAAGATTCCTTGCTTCCAGTTCAGTGGCCTCCATGGGCCCTGGGCTTGATCACCTGCTAGTAATACATTCATAATATGAATCACCCACTGCTAGGCAATTTGTGCGTAAATGCACTCCCAAAATCTGTGGAGGACGGATTCTGTGGCACCTCTGGGACATACGGGGCAACGAGTGTCAATCTCCTCGTTTATACGCCCTCTCCATTGATTCACGGCCACTGCACGATGCCATATCAACCAAAGCAATCCAGCTTCCTTGTTAATCCTCTCTAGGGCCCAGACTGTTCCCCACAACAATCGAAAGTCTCTGGGGAGGGCTCCGCTCCATTTTGCAACAACAGGATTTGGGATTTGGTGGCTCTTTTGTAGCAGCCTGCGTCCCAACTTGGGCGTGTAGCTCATGAATGGGAAGTTAGGACCTGTGTCGTCCCACTCAAATTTCCCGGGGTCCCATATGATGGCATCCAACCTGCCAAAAAAGAAGTGGATAATTGTGTTGCGTGGGCCGCGCTTGACTGTAGAGATTCGAATTCTGTGGAAGGTTCCGGTTGATGTCGGATCCCTGAGAGAGCCGGGTTGGGCAAGGTTGACTTGGAGGGTCATCGTGCGCTGTAGCACCGTGAAGCCTTCTGCACGCCAGCTTGATGGCCAGGGTCCGGCCGGGAGGCCGATATGAGTTGATTCGCCGTTCGGGATTTGCAGCGCTATGAGTGGAATTTTGTCATCAATTCCTGGGAACCATCCTATCCACTCCGTTTGTGCTGCTCTGGGGGGCGAATTCGTTAGCAGTCCTCCCCATTGGGCGGTCAATGCCTGGCCTGCAGCTCGCCAAGCCCCTTCCTCCCCGATCCTTAACCCAAATTTTTGTTTTGCCTCATCTGCCGTCAAAAGGCGCCCTTGGGATAGGGCGTCGCGGACAAGTTTCAGCCCAGCGTGGTGCAATTGCGCTGCGCGGGCCTTTGAGAATCCTGGTTCGATGGAGACGGTGAACTTGGACCACCAAAATGGCTCAACGCCCACCTCTTTCGGAAGTTTTGGTCTGACTGGTAAGAGCTCCGGGAGCAGCTTCTTCCACGAGAGTCCAACACGATTCCAAGTTAAAGATCCTTTTTGAGCCTGGAATTTGTGGGTGGTGAAGTACTCTAGGCTCTTGGCCCACCGCCCTCCGGAATATGGCTGGCTGCTGCTCAGTCGGTGACGTAGCAATGAATGTAGGTTGGAGTCGCCCGGCTCGCATGCCTTCAGCACCCATTTTGACATGAGGGCAGTCATGGCGTCTTGGGGGTGGATTGTGTTGATGCCACCTTCGCTTTTCTTCTGGCAGCATTGCAGCCATGCAACTTTGACTCGAGTGCGGAGTAGGGAGCCTGACCATAAGTATTTCTGTATATCTGAGGTCACTTTCTGCACTTCTGCTTTTGTGCCACCCCAAATGGAGACGAAATAAAACGTGGAATTGGTCAAGGCGCTGTTGACAATTACGCTTCTGCCTGCAGAGTTTAATTTGGTTGAGGACCAATATTGAAGTTTCTTCATTGTCCTTTCCTGCAAGAAGGCATCGATGGAGAGGGCAGTTTGTCCCATTCCAAAAAGAGTGCCCAGCAGCTTGCTAACTGCATTGCCCTCTACCCAAACGATTGCCAATTGTTGGGTCCATGCTGGGCGAGGCTCTCCATCTGCTGCTTGCCAGTAACCCCTCGATTTGTCCCAATTGAGAATTAAACCAGCCGCTTGGCAGAAGCAATTGAGACAAGTCACTGTGGCTAGGGCTGAATCCTTGTCCCCAAGTAATGACAAAGAGGTGTTGTCCGCAAATTGCGCAATAATCTGCTGCTTGCGATCACCTGGGAGGGTGATTCCTTTGATGGCGCCCGCTGTTGCTCCCGTTTTGATCATGGCATTTAGAACCTCAGCAACCATCAAGAAAAGGTAGGGGGCGAGCGGGCAACCTTGCCGAATCCCCCTGCGAATCTTGAAAGCGGGAGACACGGCGCCGTTCACTTTGACCGAGGCCTGTGCATCACAGAAGAGCATCTCGGTCATGGAGATAAAGCTCTGCGGAATCCCAAAAGATGCCATTGCTCTGGTGAGGAACTGCCAGTCCACTGTGTCAAAAGCTTTCGAGAAGTCTAGCTTCATGAAGATCAGTGGCTGCTTGGAGTGTTTCGCCCACGTTATTGTCTCGTGGGTGAGCATTATGTTGTCAAGGATAAAACGCAGGGGCAGGAAGGCTAATTAATCTGCATCTATGATTTCCATGAGGACTGGTTGAAGCCGGAGCTAGAGGACTTTGGCGAAGATCTTGTACGTGGTGTTCAGTAACGTGATCGGCCGCCAGTTGGTGAGTTGGTGTCTTTCCCCTCCCTTGTGTAATAATGTTATCAATCCCTTCGTCATTCCCAGAGGAAGTCGCTTGGCTTCAACCGCTTGTCCTATCATGTGTAGATAGTCCTCTCTGATCGGGTCCCAGTGTGCTTTGAAGAATTCGGCGGTTGCTCCGTCCGGCCCAGGCGCTTTGCCGAACCCCAGGCCTTTTAGGGCTTCGTCAAGTTCGGCCAGGGTTATTGGTTTTCCCAACTCCCGTTTCATATTTCCGTTAAGTCTGTCGTTGATGGTGGAGAAGGCGATGTCTGCGGCCGCTTCTTGAAGATCTGTCCGGGGGGTGCGGTGTAGAGTTTTTGAAAGTAGCCAGAGCATATGCTCTCCAGTTTGGCTTGATTGAAATGCTTGACTCCCGTTTCATCCTCCAGCTCTGTAATGTTGGAGGCACCTGTGTGTGGCCGAGCGACTTGAAAAAAATCTTTTGTGCAGGAGTCGCCTGACCTCAGCCACTTAACTCTACTTCGGATTCTCTGGCCCTGGCTGGCGTGCTTTTCGTATTCGGCAAGCTCTGCGGCGACCTCCGCGACCTCTTCTTGAGCTGTGGCGTTGAACATGTTGCTTTGAAGGATTCCTTGCGCTGCCGAGAGTTTCTGCCTCAGGTTGCTTTCCGTTTCTTTTCTCTCCTTCGATCTCTGTATGCAGAAGAGTTTGTAAAATTTGATGGAGTCCCTTAGCTTGGTTGTGAAGTTCCCGCTCCCTTGCTGTCCCCAGATTTGCCGCATCTTCCCTTGGACTAGTATATCTTTCAGGTGAAAGGAGTTCATTTTGTACGTTGAGGTCCTCGGGGCTTCTAGCATGAGTTGAATTGTGATGCTCACAGGGTGGTGATCTGCATGACACGAGTTGCCTAGAATAAGGTATTCCTTCACTGGGGGAGGCCCAGCTCCCCTTGGTGTGAAAGAGTAGAATCTGTCTAGCCGAGCGAGGGACCTCGTGGTGTCTCTGCGCCTGTTGTCCCAGGAGTAGCGAACTCTACCTGTGTCAGGGAAATGGTCCTTGATTTCTAGGGCATCCTTCAGTAGGTTAAAGACTCTGCTTTCGTTGATTGAGGCGATTCTCCCATTGAGGTTGGATTTGTCAATCGACCTTTCCACAAAATTCCAGTCTCCTCCCAAGATCCATCGACAATTCCGGGGTAGCGTATCCAGCAATGTTTCCCACAGGGCATTCCGTTCCCTTTCCCTGTTTGAGGCATAAACGTTTAGTATGGCTAAGTCTCCCCCTGGGAGGTTCTTCAATTTCACCCATTGCACTCTTCCGCATTGAGTGTACCCAGATTCGGAGACTAACTGTGCTATTCTCGGAGAAAGCCACATACAGATGCCGCCAGTGCCGGCTCCTTCTTGCCCTGGTTCGTGTCTGAAGCCCAAAGCCGCCTCCCTGCCGAAGAATGTGGCCCTTGGCCAGAATGAGGAGCTGAGTTTGTTGAGTTTCGCGCCCCTAAGGTGGTGTTCCTGTAGGCATAGGATGTCAATTTTGGAAAAAAGGGGTCTAAAGTAGTTCCTTACTACATCGAGCTTTCCTTGATCGTTCAAGCCCTGAACGTTCTGTGATAGTATGGTCACTTTCATTGCATGTCTTAGGGTTGGGAGGGTTCAGGGAACAATTCTGTGCTTCGGTGGGTGCTGCCTGCCAGGCTTCTCCGCGGTGTCCCTCTCCTGTCATCTAGTATTGAGGATCTTAGTTTCCTCCCTGAGGCTGAGGAGCCGTTCCGACGGGTAAGATGATTTTGGGTGCGCGCTCCAGATTGTGGCGTGGTGCCTTCCCCCAGCTCCTTCAGCAACAACCATTCCATGAATTCAGCTCGCATGTGTTCGGGGATGGTGTAGGGAGGGGGGGTGCGGGGAGTGGGAGGGTTTGTTGGGAGGTGCTGTTGCGGGGCGATGATCCTCGGGGGTGATAGATGGGCAATCGAGATGTCGTTTGGGCAGGGGATTTGGGTTAGAGAGGTTGAGTTTGTAGCTGCCTCATTGAGGTCTAGTGAGCGCGGGGTGATCACAATTGCTGGAGGAGTTTCTTCTGCGATGGGAGAAGGCCTGCTGGTTTCTTGGGAGTGCGCACCGTTGGAGACCTGTTTCTGCTCCGCAGTTTTCCGAATTTCCCCTTGTGGGCCGAATAGCTCGGTCAACCTTTCACCTGAGGGAAGCCAGGTAGGAGCTTGGCTTGGCCGCACCTCTATGGGATCGATTGGGTCCACCATCGTTACATCTTCGTGAGGGGCGGGCTCCCTGTCCATGCTTGTGGTGGCAAGCGGGGCTTCGGATGTTGCTGTGGGGGGTTGGAGTTCGTAGAGGCTTCCGTCATCTTCTGTAGGCTGCAAATTGTTCGCTTGTCTCGAGATCTGCTTCCACGTTGTTGTATGTGTACCTGAGCTGATTTGGCGATTGCTGGTCTCTTTGGTCTGGACGGGCTTTGGCATGTGCTTTCCTCCTGTGTTCTGTTGTGATCTTCTGGTGCCTTCGGACCAGGATTTGGTTCGGCTGACTGTTTGCCACTCCTTTTCTCCGCTCATGCCTTGCTGGGGTTGGATTCCTTTGGCAGATGTATCTACCGAGGGCCCCTGCTTTGCTGCTGAAGTTTCACTTCCAACGAGGATGGTCGGGTTGAGGCCGTGTGGGACTGGCGGTGGGGGCGGAAGGATCAATCGTGAGGGTGCACCGTGAGGCGGGGGAACTCCTGTCTTGGTTGCATTGGGGTCGCCTCCTGCGGGGGTTTTCTCTTGCGTTGGATTCTCACCACCGTTACTTCTTTTCTTCTTGGGGCAGTCCGTTGCAAGATGGCTCGTGCCTTGGCAAGATCTACATCTGATGGGGAGGTTGATGTAGTCCACTTCAACAGTGGAGCATTCCCCTGTGGAAGCGTTATCTACGGCTATCTGGGTTGTCCAGCCAGAGTCCGCTAGGATTGCCACGCAAAACCGTTGATCTAGGGAGGAGGAGTTGTGCTTGTCCCATCCCAGGACGTCTCCTAGGCCCCCTGCAATCTCCCTGGCTACTCCAAGGAATTCCTCGGGGATCCCTTTGAAGGAGATCCATGTCGGAATTTTCAGTTTTGCAGGGCTGCTTGGGCTGAAGCCAGGAGCCCAGCTTTGCATGATGCAAGTTCCCCATCTCAAGTGATGGGGAGTGAGCATTAGAAGCTTTTGTGTTGCTACGCTTTGGCTGGTATGAATTTGAAAGAAACCTCTATCGAGTTCCCTCCCTATGCTGATTTTTTCCTTGATCAGAGTTTGAATATCTTCCAGCCATCGAGCTTGGTTTGCAGGGGCTAGTTTCCCTCCTACAAAGTAGGCAACTACTGTGTACCTCCTGAGTCGCTCTGTTTCGAGTCTCACTATCTCTTGGTTAACCTGAACTTTTAAAACTCTATTGCAAAGCAAAAATCCAGCTGCACTACGGGAGTATCCGTCTGGGAGTTTCTCACCAGGAGTGGCACGCGTTGGATGATGACCTGCTTGACTTCCTTTGTTTGCCACCGCTGCCACCAGCTCTGGTTCAATGTCGTCCTTCCTACTCGGTTGGCCTTTTGTCCAGCTGCCTCCTATTGCACTTGACTCCCCAGGCGCGTGTTGCAGCTGACGTCGCAGAGTGGAAGCGTACGAGGGGCGCTCCATTTCCATACTGTAGCAAGGGCGAATCAGAGATGAACCCTAATTTAGCCCTAGAGTTTCGCCCTACTCAGATTCGAACCCTGCACCTGTTAGAGGTGCGTGGGATTAAAGGGATCGCCTGCTTAGCAGATCGCCAAAACTGGGTTGGGTTAAAAGTGATCACGAGAGCTACGGATCGTTTGATCGCTCACGAGGCGCGCGCTTCAGCCGAAGGCGTCCATCGGAGTAGCGTAGCCAAATGTCCGTTTAATCTCTTCCTTAATAGCATGGTGATGGGAACAAGTCTTCCCAATGATATATACTCCTTATGTATGGAGTAATATACATGTAATATTTGCAATTAATTTGAGAATGTGTGGTAGAAGAAATTTAGAACATTTTGCAAGTCAAAAAGATCTCTACATTAAGCATTTATTACAAATAGTCTAAAGATAGTCTACATTGTTGCACACATATAATTATTTTTAATGTTTTAAAAATATCAAAAATTATAAATAAAAAAATTTAATGTTTATATTAGATCCAACTTTCTTTAAAATATGATTTTGTAGGTGATTCTCAAGGGCCCACATGTCTTGTTCAAAATTAAAAAATAACTTACTTCAATATTCTAATTCATTAAAATTTTGAAATTCAATAACTTTTGCACAATAAGTCCAAATGGTACGAAATGAAGTTTGTGCACCCTTCCTCACATAGAGCTTTCCAAAGGTACTGAGAATGATGTTGATGAACTCACAATTTTGGAGATCTTAGCATATCAAACAAAACAAAACAAACTAAATAAAAATAAAAAACAACCTAATTTAAGGAATAGACTAGTTTGCCCTATGTTGTTGCCAAAGTCACAATAGAAATAAAAGTAATTTCTTCATTTCTTAATCCCCCAAAGCTTCAAAATTCAACAACTTTCATGCCATAGGTCCAAATGCCACAAAACAAAGCTTGTGCATCCCTCCTCGTTGATGGCTTTTTGACAATACCAAAAATGCCACTGGAAGACACAAGATTCAAGAGATCTCATCGTAACAAAAAAACAAAAAATAGCCTAACTTCAAAAGGATGAACTAATGTGCCCCGTGCCATTGCCATGGTTAATCAATATGACAATAAAAACAATTTTTTAATCTATTAATTCAAAAAAACTTTGAAATTCAATAACTTTCATATTGTTATATTGATCGAAATGCCACAAAACAAAGCTCGTGCACCCCTACTTGCCGGGGCACTTTCCCAGGGTACCAAGAACACGATTGGGGGATGCATGATCTAGGAGATCTCATTGTAAGACAAAAACAATACAAAAATCTAATGAATTTTAAAAAATGAAGGGATGGATGGATGGATGGATTTTTTTAGGGTATTCCGTTATTTGTAAATTTCATTTGGGTGAAAATTAATTTGGAAAAATCAAGCCTGTTCTAACATTCAAATATTCTTATTTAATGAAAAAAATTGTGAGTACTTAATCCCTAAATGCCTAAGGCCTCTTATGAGCTTCTAGGAATTTACTTTTCAATCCTCTTTTCACATCACAAATCTAAAAATTTGAGGAAAAAGGACCTAACATGCACAACCCTAATTGATTTACGGCTTTTCCAATTCTACTCTACAACTTTTTTAAATGAGTTTTTAATGAGAATTTTTCTTTGAGATCTAATATATTTTGAGGTTCACTTCCAAGAATCCTCAACACTACATAAAGTCAAGATTGCAATGGACACCCTTGCACAAAATCTTTGAATAGAAAAATCATAATCAATCATTTTCGAAATCAAACTTTTGAAGCTAAAACTAAACTTCAAAGAGAATACAAATAAAAATGGAAAATACTAAAAATAGAAACTTGGTTAGGTCTAATTAAACTTCAAAGTACTATTGACACCCAAATTTGGTGCCTTGGGCATTTTAGGGCAGTGCAGCTTCCGAGCATCCCTCGGGGTCGGTTACCACAAAAGTGCCGGAGACAGGAGGGCCGTAGATTCAATGACGTCCACGTGGACGACACGGATCCAGGGAGCAATGTCGAAGACACAGTCACTGAAGGAGACTGCCGCAGCTTCCGGGAGCTTCTCAATGTATGATTTGTACAAAACTACATTTTCGTAGCACGTTCTGTGTTTTCAGGCTATGGGAACTTGCTGTCTTCCAAAGGCCTCAAATCCCTCCTAATGATTAAAAGCTTTCTATGGTAATTGTCTCTAAACATAAATACCACTAACATTAGATGAAATTTGATGCCTCTAGAGGGCCAATTCGGGATTATTTCCTATATTGCTAGCCGATGTCAAGCCAACATTAATAACAAGACGTGTGGGCCCTAGACTCTAAACTTGAAGCGTAAATCTAAATTTTTTTTACTCCAAAGAAAAATGTGCACCTTAGTGATACTTGGGATACATGGACGGGAAAGGGTGTTTTGCCCTTAGTGAAGCTTGAAATCAGTGGTCATGGGCCCGTCAATCACGTGGCAAAAATTGCGACCTGCCGTGTGAAAAGCCACATGTGCTGCATTAATGTGGGCATGAAAAATGCCTGATTCAAATTCTGCAGTTCTCTTCAATTTCCCCGTTCTCCAGACAAGTGGCAGAGGTGGAGGATTATTTTCAGACTAGGTTCAATTAATTTAAGTTAATGATGGCGTCCTTCTCCCTCATAAGTTACGAATTAGCAAGAAGCTTCCAAGCGATGGGGAGGGACAAAAGGCACAGTAGTGGTATAAAGAATGCACTCAAATCAACTGTATACGGTAATCAACACATCTAAGGCACACGTAGTGAGATTTCGGCTACTGAAATTTAACCCCAGGATTCTGAATTTTGATGCTGATATTTAGTCCCAAGACCTCACCCGCCTGCAAGTAAGTTACTGATCACCAAACAAAAGATTTTGAATTCCATAAGTTTCGAAATCAGAAAATAGTTAAGCTCACATAGCAGTAGTAGAGGGTACCGTAATCAACACTTGAATACCGTAAGCAGGATAGAAGTACAAAAATTCAGGATGGTATGATATGTAAGTGATCAAGTCTGAAGTATTACAGGGCTAATGTTTCCTCTTCTTACTGGGACGTCCATCCTTGTCGCCACGCCCCGAACTTCTGTTGCGGCTAAACTTGTCTTGGCCTTCCCTTTCTGATGATGATTCGACCGTGATTTCCCCCTAAACTTATCATTCTTCTCCCCAAATTTCTTGCCAAAAGATTTCCCAAAATTTCCACCAGGTTTCTTGTTGGATTTCTCTGTACTTCTCTCAGGTCTTTTCTCTCCGCTGCCTCGTTTATTGGTAAAATGAGAATTATACTTGTTGGGCGGTCTTCTGCTACTAGACTGGCCAGCTAAGAAACCTGCAAATATAGAAGGAAGGTCAGATCTTGTGAATTCAGGCTTTGAGATGTCTTTAGATGCCTGGACGATACCTCCTGGATCAATCCTAATTGACTCAACTCCACACAACTTCGTCATATATATCGATGAATATACAGAAGAAACAATCTTCAAAAGGAAATGAGAAAATAAGGAACTCCAGAACCTCATTAAGTGCACCATTTCACATGAAAGAAAGAAATTCCAACATATATTCAGGGGATAAGGTTTCTAACAAATATGACAAGGGGTCATTAGAACAATATTAGCGGCAAGGTTAATTAAAAGGGGACTGAGCCAACACATAAAAAGGAAATTGAAACTCACCTTCGTCAAGTTCTTCCCCAACTTCCTGCCTGTACCAATCAGCATCCTCCATGTCATCCTTATCCACTCCGCCAGCCCCAATTGGACCTTCATCAGGGCTCATTTCCGCTTCATCGTCTGCTACGACATCGTAGTCTTCTTCCGATTTCTCCACAAATTTCCTTTTCTTCTTGCTGTTCCGCTCTTCTTCCTTTCTCTTGACGTTCGCTTCATGTTCTGCCCTTCGTTGCTTTAGAAGTGCTTCTTGTTGCTCTTTGGAGTTTCGCAAAGCCAAAATCTCTTCTGGAGTTTTCTTCACAAATTCGTGGAACATAACCGCTCCGTCACAAAGACCTTCTTCAACTTTCACAAGCTGTAAAGTCATCCGTGGTCCGACTTCATGCAGTTTCACGGCACTTCGCTATGAAGCATGATTACCTTTCCCAAACTCATCAGCAAGCTCCACCTTCGCTGCCTCATCTTCAGCTTCACTCTCCGATCCATAACCAGTTCTGCAGATTGAACGGAATCAAACAATTTAACAAAATCAGCCTAAGTTCGCTTATATCTTTCCCAATAGCACAATAGAGAACGCCCTAGGGTCTTGTTTAAATTCAAATTCGCTTAAGAAACACAGGCAGCATTTTTCAGTGGTTCTGGTGACATAATATTTGACTCCATCTGAATTATAATTTTCACAAAACAAGCAATTGAATTTGTTATCTCAAAACCATGAGGTGGCCTTGGCCCTATAGTGGCTTAGAAACATAGTATAGTTGAGTAAAGACTCACTTATTCACAAACTCGCTAACATCGCTCAATTTGTTGAGATCAGGAAGCTTCTTGCGCTGCACAAGCTTTCGAATATTCCGCGACACTCCAACTAGTTGCGCTAAAATGGAATAGTGTCGGAAGTCGATGCACTTGGTTTTCTTATCGTAATTAAGAAGTAGCATCCTCTGACAGGTATTCAATTTCACCTGTAACAAAACACAAACTGCTTTAGACTAGTTGCAAGCTCTCAAAATAAATGAGATAACAATAATGAAGGCGACATAAGTCGGCAAGCAATGTGAAAGCCAAGTATGAAGACACCACAAGAACTTACCGTGTTAACGTTGATAGGAGGAACTATGTTCTGGAAAATAACAGCAATCAGCTTCAGATGCTCTTCACCTGTGGTCAAACCATTCATCACAACCTACATCCACACATGATTCTGCAGTCAGTACGGCACTGGCTTAACACAGATGAATCCAAGGCCTACTCTGATGTTCCTTTGAACTCAAAAAATCACAATATTTGAGATACATGACCCCAAGATCACCGAGAATTCATGGTTTGGAAACAGCCAATCGAAATAATCGAACTGTGAAATATATACTCCGAATGGGACCAGATTTTAGACTACCAGAATCAGAGAAGAACATTGTATGTGTTGGTAAATATATAGGAAAAAGGAAAGACCCCATATGATCTGTTCGAATCTGCTAGCGCAGGAGTACGAGTCCCTCGTTTCTGCTCACGACATTGAGGACAACCCTCACACGAATTTGTACATGAGGGACCATCGGGTGTTCCTCTCCCGACTGCTGCCGACAGTAAAGCGTCAAACGAAGCGCAAACGCCTTCTCAAGCTCCAAAATGAGGGAGGGTCCTTCTAATACTTGAATTAAATAGAAACAGATTCGCACCTATGCGCTATGTGCCGTCCTCACCATCTGATGCACGCATGTTCAGCAGCCCACATCCCACTCGTAAGCTACAAACTGCCAACCCTTTTCCAGTTTCATTTTCACTAATCCCATTCCAAATACGCATTTCAGGAAAGTTAAATGCTACTGCCTTCCATGATGGGCAAAAGATGACAAGAAAACAGATGGACGCATATCCTTACGCAGATAGAAGACAATGGAATCCATTTCTCCCAAGCATTCTAGTCCAAATATAGTTAAAGTATTACATATCTTTTCAGACTTCAATCTACTACCAGAAAAGGGGCATTGATTCTTGCACTCTGAACTGTAATCGTCCCTCGTGGACATTAAAATTGAGAGATAACTACAATCATAAATTAGGTAAAGAATTGCTGCCCTCCTAAAATTCTATGGGGGGCACAGAACGACGAAGTTCTAATCGCCTCATCTGAATCCAGACAATTGATTTCAAAGACGGACCTAGACTAATCAACTTCTGAAGGACAATTCCATTAATACATTATTCCGAAACTGCTAAACTGATCCAACCAAGGATTACAATGGCTTCCAATTATCAGAGAGACCTCAAAATCCAATCCATTAACCTAGTTCTACAGTGTGTCTCCAGCAGCAAATAGTGATATATTCCATGAATAGTTCTTGTGAGTTTTCAATGGAAGGATTTCCATGACCAGTCAGCCCCCAAAACTCTTAATTCCTGTATTCACTATTGCACAATTCCTCGAGAACTGTGGTTTTGCATATCGACAGATGCAATACATGACAACAAATCCCTTGCTATCACAACCTCTGAATCTTTGATAAGGGTGTGACTTTTTGACACATAGATGGTCCCCTACTTGAGAACTAAATGGATCTGAAGGACCAAATCTGCAAAGCTTTCACCAAACAAACTGCGGAAGACATGCAACATAGACTTCTGCAAGGCAAGAAGACTCGCAAAGCTTTCTACAATTCCTTAACATACATAATGGCAGCAATGTTGGCAAGAATACCATCAGGAAATATCCATGTGCGTACCCTGGAGGAGGGCGCTAGCTGAGGAGCGAAGCTGTGAAACCATTCGGGCTGAAGCAGTTGCATTGTGAAATGGCAGCAGGGATTGCACACATGCCACTTCCCCAGGCAACCTAATGACACCAAAAAACCACAGTTAGGAGAGAGGTGGAGCAGCAAGCTTAGAAGAATTGGCAAGAATTTTCATAAATCCTCTCTGTTTCAACATCACTTAAAAAAGGCAATACATGCAACTCATTGAAGGGGATTAACAGATGAAAAAATTATTGAGAACTAATTATAACTGCATATCGATTTTGAGAACTCACACCACCTAAAACTTGGGAAACTTGTGTGTCTACCAATCAATCTTTGAAACTTTACAACTTTTGCATACAACATCAAAATAATGCATTCCTTAGGTGCATTGAAATACTCTTTGATTTGCTAACACGAAAATATCAAAATTTGACCATTCAAACACTAATATTCAAGCTCAAAAGCTTCTGAAGGTTACCTCACATAACATAACGCATAGAACAAAAAATCTACATTGCACGTTCAATTAAAACTGATCAAACCCTATTTCATTTCAAAATAGGCGCTTATGAATTAAGCCCGACAATCTCTTAGATGCATATCAAAAATCATCAATCACTTTGGATTTAAAAAGCTACACTGATTTGTCCTAATAGCGTGTGTGACACTAATTTCCGAAAGTCACATTAATTTGAATTAATGCAGGTTGAAACCTTTCTCTTTTGTACTAATTTCCACGAAAACGAAAATTTCCGGAGGCAATAATTTTCTAGGTGACAAATCAGCGTTGTTGAGTTTTGGTTGAAATACTGTACTGCTAATTACAACTACACATTGCAACTTTCGAAACCTAAAACGAAACTAACCCTTATGAATCAAACCTCCACGATCTCCACGAGCTAATAAAACTTCGTTAGGACTTACCATCCAGAGTTTAACATATGTATTTGTTTTAGTTGGAACAATGTTAACTACACAACGCAGCAATTGCTCATCGTACCTTCAAGAGAAAGCCCCCAGCGAGACTAGAAGACAAAGGGTTTGGATGAGGAGACGCTGGAACTAAAAAACTAAAACTAAACTAACCCTAATCCGTTTACATGAATAAGACCTCCCGGATCTCCACGACCTAATAAAGTTTCATCACCTTCGATCGAATTTACCATCCTGAGTTAACATGTAAGTTTGAATCTAGTTGCAAAATTGTAAAATACACAACACAGGAATTGCTCATTGCACCTTTCAAAAACCTAGAACTGGACCTATCATAACTCGTTATCACGAATCAGACCTCCCCAATCTCCATGACCTGATAAAATTTCAGCACTTTCTTTCGGATATACGATCCGGTGTTAACATAGTAGGGTCAATTAGTTGCAGTAGCAGTTCAGGGTTCAGGGTTTAAGAGTCTACACATTTAATTGCACAACACAGCCATTGCTTGTCGTACCTTCGAAAGAAAGCCCCTAGTC
This sequence comes from Thuidium tamariscinum, assembly GCA_947034885.2. Classification (NCBI taxonomy): domain Eukaryota; kingdom Viridiplantae; phylum Streptophyta; class Bryopsida; order Hypnales; family Thuidiaceae; genus Thuidium; species Thuidium tamariscinum. The sequence goes on along the minus strand of OX344750.2, from coordinate 42,339,564 downwards.
GGCGAGACTCCATGACAAAGGATTTGGGCAAGGAGAAGCTAAAAGGAGCTGGTGTAGCAGAACGAGGTGCTCCTCCCAATCCTGCTCCCAATTCTCCACTTGCATTACTCGTTGTTTTGTTCCCGCAAAACCGCCCTGCCGCTCTTGCACTTGACACAAACGACCGCGCCATTTGGCGACTCACGCCCGCCATCGCCACACAAATTTTGATCACAACCCTGGACTCGCTGCACGAATGCGAGCATCGTCGCACAGCAAAACAGAGAGCTCCACGACCTCGGACAAGTCGAAATCTGCGGACTCGGCAATCGCCAGCTTCACAGCCAAAGGCGCATCGAGCTCCAGCTGCTCGATCACCGCCGGAAGAGCAAAATCAACGCTCGCAATCGCTTCGTCTACAATCACGGGAACCTCCACCGCCACCTCCTTCTACGACGACGAGGAAACAGTAGCCCGGCACCGAAGCTCCCCGTTCCCCTTGGTAGGCACCGCTCCCAATGTTGGGAGCGTAAGCGTCTACCAAGGGGGCCCATAAAAAATAAAATATAAAAAAAATAAAAATTTGGGGTCTTGAAATGTGAAAAAAATTCCGAATTTTTTTTTCGAATTTTTAAAAATTTCGTGGCAGTCTCTTAAACATATGAGATTCCTGTTCTTGTAGTAGTTTCTAGATTCCTACAGTTTGGGAACTTGAAGTGTTCCGGACCCCTCAAATTTCTTCTAATGCTTATACCTTCGAACATGTAGGATTCATATTCCAAACTTCCGACAATAGTTTTTGGGTTTCCATAGTTCATGAACTTGTAGTGGTTGATTGCAAGAAACACCTATTCTATTTGTTGCGTTTGGCTGATTTTTTCGGGAGTACTTTAAAATTAGAAAATTAATTAATTAATTAAAATTTTGGCACATTTTTAAAAAATTATAAATTATTATTATTTTTAATTAAATATATATATATATATATGAATATTATATATACCTCTAAGATGAAGGTTTTCAATGAAGGAAATGGATAGAAAAACTCTCTAAGTAGAAGAACTTGAAAAGTGCGAAACCTCCAAAAAATACATACCTTCATGTTTTAATTAGGAAAAAATAGTAAAAATAGATATTTTCAAAAAATAAAAAGTGGACATTTGCAAAAACTTTATGGAGATGGTCATTCACAAAAAAAACTCACCAAAATAATATTTTCTATGTTTCAAAATACAAGCAGAAGGGAGCTCACTTTGTAGACCTCTACACCTCACAAAATTAACTTTTTTTAAAATACTTCCCTAGAAAACTATAAATCTACTAAGAGACCATCTCATCCAAATTTCATGTTAAAATAATTTAAAAAAAGGTATAGCTTAGGTAGTAAAAAACCCTAAACTACCAAGTGTGACATCCAATTGGGATCTATTTTTGGATTGTAAAATAATTTTGAAAACTTATGGAAGGTTTATGATAGTTATGAGTACCTTCTGTACAAATCTTGAGTCAATTGAAGCTAAAACACAAAAATTATGGCCAAAAAACAAATCAGAATGCAACGTGTGACACAAAATAGGACAAGTGTTTCTTGCAATCACCCTAGTCTTCCAAAGCCCTCAAATTTTTCTTAATGCTTATACCTTGGTAGTTCTTACAAACAACAAAAGACTAAAAGCTATAAGTGGTAATTGAGCTTTAAGGCAAGGTCACATCAAAAAGTTAGGTGAATTATTTTGATGTCTTTTTCACAATTCTAAAAGCTATTACAATATCATTTTTTTAATCACTTTGATATTAAGTTTGTACAAAATTTGGTACCAAATTATATTAACTCTTGAAGGTCAAATCCTTATGACCATGAAATCATCCATTTTGATATTATGGAAATCAATGGCTAAAAAATTCCAAAAGTGTTCATGGGAAGATGTATGGTAGAAGATCTCCCCTTTTCATTTAAAATTTTGAAGATGAATAGTTAGACTTTTGTCCTACATACAAAGATTATTTATCATCCATGTGATGTCAAACAACCTTGTTAACATTTAAGGGTTAATAGCATTTCAATGCACTATATTGACATGTTGTTGCATTGTATAGGCATATACTACGTACAAATTTAAATTGTTATTAAAATAGAGGGTTTTTTAGGGAGCCTTATCCATTCATATGGAATGGGCTCTACCATTTTTACCTCTATTAGACACTTATTTTACATTAGTTTGGTTATTTCTATAGTTGAGGACATTTTGAAACTTTAGTTTGTATTTAAAGTTGTTTAATTGAAAGGTGAAATTTGTTTTACCTTTCTTTTGAGTTTTTTGAAGGATTTGAAGTCCACGCATGGAATAGGATAGGGTTATGGAGGAAAGAAGAAAAGGACAATAGATGAATTCAAGTCCATGTAGTATTCTAAAGGTCAAATCCACTTCTTTAGGTGGGTGGCATAGAAGATGAGGTGGTAGATGAGGTTGAAGGTCTTCTTGTTCCTTATCTTGATTGGCTTGAGTGAATCAGGATTTTAAAGTCATTTTGCAACAAAATTTTTTGGAAGGTTCTTCATCTTATTTTTGTAATTGTAAAACCTTATCACTCATTTCATTTGAAATTTTTATACAAAAGTTATGCTTGAAGAATTAAGAGAGGCAAGATTGCCATGGAGAATAAAGAATGAACTTTCAAGGGCTTGTAACTATGTGATGACTGATGAGCAAGTGTTTTCTTCTGAAATAAGTTGAGATTGTGTATCAAATTGTTATCTTTTCAAAAAAATATCATTCATTGGATTTGGAGTGAGGATAAAAAATTTATGAGCTTAAAAGTGAAGTAGTGAAGAGTTGCTTTTGATTTGAAGTGAGAAAACTTTGAACAGTTGTAAAAGTTGAATAGTATCTTAGTTTGAGTTGAAATTTGAAGGGTTTGAAGATGTCTGTGTTAGCTTTCTAAAAAAACATCATAAAATCATTTTGGAGTTGTATTGTGAAATTATGGTTTTGAAAGTAGAATAGTAATGAGTTGCCTTTGAACTGAAGAGAGAGAGCTTTGAGTAGCTATAGAAATCAAACAATATTTTAGTTTGAGTTAAAATTTGAAGGGTTTGTAGAATTTTGTGTTAACTTTTGAAAAAATATGACACTCTTCATTTGGAGTCTTAAAGAGTCTGTGGCACTCTTATTAGTATTGAGTAATTTTTTAAGAAGAGTTTATGAGGTTTGTGAGTAATTTCAACCATCCTTGCAACCATCTTTGTTCAAACATGTGCTATTTTATTTAGCCTAAATAACACATTATAGGATTATATAGCCATAAGATATTTTATATGGTTTAAATGCCATCATATGAAAATTTAATGAGCATCTATATGTGGGTCATTGCAAGAAATTTTTGTTGATTTTGTTGCATTTTACAACAATACTCATGACTTTTTCAAGAGTACTATAAAATTAGAAAAATAATTCTTAAAAAATTAAAAAAAATGAATAATGTATATACCTCTAAAATGAAGGTTTTCATTGAAGCAAATTGATAGGAAAATTCTCTAAGTAGGAGAACTTGAAAAGTGCCAAATCTCAATAAAATAGGTACTTTGATTCAAAAATTAGGGAAAAATAGTAAAAATAAATTTTTGCAAAAAATAAAATGTTACAATTTGCAAAAACTTTATGGAGATGGTCATTCACTACAAAACCCACCAAAATCATATTTTATATGTTTCAAAATACAAGTAGAAAGAAGCTCATTTTGTAGACCTCTACACCATATAAAATTAACTATTTTTTAAAATCATTCATTGGAAAGCTATAAGTCTACTAGAATACCATCTCATCCAAATTTCACCTCAAAATCATTAAAAAAAGGTATTCCATATAGTACTAAAAACCCCTAAACTATAAAGTGTGACATTCAATTGGGGTCTATTTTTGGATAGTGAAATATATTTTAAAATTATGAAAAAAATCAAGGATGTTGTATAATAGTTATGAGTACTTTCTCTATAAATTTTGAGTCATTTGGAGCCAAAATACAAAAGTTATGGCCAAAAAACAGATCAACATGCAATGTGTGATACAAAATAGTATAGGTGTTTCTTGCAATGACCCATGTACAAAGGTACTTAAAACACAAGATTCTTCATTCTCTAGGCCAAATCTTGTTGCAACTAGATTCCTCGCATTTTTTCAAGGCAAAGCCTCTCTACCCAACACACTGAAGTTTTGTAAATTAGGATTTGCTTTTTCACAAAATCCAAGAAACAATAGTATAGGGTTCTTTATTTTGGAAAAAAATTTAATCAGTTTAATGTTTTGTGACTAAAGTCACTTTCAAAAAGATTTTTGTCTAAAAGTTTTAAATAATATTACAGTATTTCTATTCCCAAGTATGTAAAATTCGAATTGTCAGTCTATTACGATACAATATATGAAGTCCCAATTATATATAGTGTTTTAAGAGGAAGTTAAATATTTTCTTCAACTTTTCAAGTTTGGTCAAATTTTCTTGTACATTGAAAATTGGATCATTGCAAGAAACACTGGTCCTATTTCTCGTCACATTGTGAGTCACTTTTTGTTTTCTACTATAACTTTTGAAGCTGAAGTTTAATGAACATGAATTTTTTATTGAAGATGTCTAACTTTATGGTTATCAGATCCCTTATTTTTCAAAATTTATGAAAATCATTCTATATTTAAAAATCATTTTCGTTGAGCTGTCACAAGGTGTAGTTTATGGTTTTCACTACATTCAGAGTGCCTAAATTTAATGATTTGAAGACGAAACTTTCATGGTCAATTTTCATAGGTGTAAAACCTAAAAATTCCAAATTAAATATTAAAATATTTTATTTTATGTCCTCCACATGTGTACAAATTTTTTTCCCGTTGCACACAATTTTGAACATTGATGATAGTTCTAAGATTGTTCTTTTGGTCAAATCTCATTAACATCAACTTTCTTCAAATGAAATTTTTTTAAGTTTTTAAAAAATTGAATTTCCTATTTTTTACAAATTAAAATGTGGAAGTACTCATTTTCATGAGATTTTGTACTTTTCTGGTATTCCTACATAGAGATTTTTCCTTTGCTTTTCCTTTCCAAGGTACCTTCTTCTTAAAGGTGTATAGATGAAACATTTTTAATTTCTTAAACTTGTTTTTCTAATTTTAATGTACTCCCGGAAAAAAAAATACTATTGAAAACCATTAGGGGGGATTTGAGGGCTTTGGGAGCCTGTGAGTTCCCACAGCCCAAAATCGTGAAAACAGCCACGGGAACGCAGTTCTGTATGAATCCGACGTAGGCGAGACACTGCCACGTCATCGACTTTTTTTTTTGAAATTTTTTTTTTGGACTTTTTTTCATATTTCAGGACCCAAATTTTTATTTTTTTTTATTTTTTTTAAATTTTAAAATGCTGACCAACAGCCAGCCGTTCCCAGACCAATTTCAAGAATAGTCCCGAAACGGCCCTTTGTAGCCCTCAAATCCCTCCTAATGACTACACTTTCTACACACTAAGACCAAATCATCACACAATTATACTTTTAAAGTAGTAAAAACAATTCCTTGATTATGTCCTTTTTATATTTGTGTCAAATTGACCTTTCAATCTACAGCTATCACATGCCATACACAAATGCTTAATAATTCCGTAATCTACGTTAATTAATCCCAATCAATGCAAAATATGCTAAGTTTAGGTTTTGTACCCAAAGTTTAACTTTCTTTTCAAGCTTTGCTTCCACGTTTTTAGGTCAAATAGTCAAATGGTCAAATGGTCTAATTTCCACAAATACTGTTAATTCGAATACAAATAGTATAACAAATTATCATTTGGACCAAATTTAAAGAAATCTAAGACCAAAATATTAAAACAATTCACAAGTCAACCAAAATTGGAGACCCTAAGACAAACATTTTGAAATTAGTAAAATAATAAGAAGACCTTAAACTGTCATTTATGGATCTAATAACGTGCAATCAAACCTATCACCATGATCTGGATCCTATGGTTGTGCAAATCACCCTAAAAATTTGGCACTAAGCCTAAAAACAAAGAGTATAATTCCATGACCACTCTACATTTTATAAATGTGTAGAAATCTGTAAAAATAATATTCAGGGACCTAAAGTCATGGAAATCAAACCCTATTGCCACTTGCCTCACTCTATGGCCGTGGAATCAAATCCCCAAGTTCCTGCGACCTGCGCCTGGTGCATTGAAGTTCGATTGCAAGTTTTTGGTTGTTTTGACCAAATTTGCTGAAATTTGTTGGCAATTCCACTAAAAGAAAATTAGGAATTCTATTACTACAATTAGCAACTAGTTTTGTAGTTGCATTACACGATTGCAAATGTAGTTGCAAAATTGAAAAGATTGTTTTTTATTAGATAGCCTACATGGAATTTCATCCATGAACTCTTTTGACGTGAAACTTGCTTTTGTACAACTTGTTTGCAACTTATGTGTGATTGCTTTACAACTAGTTTGCCACTAATTTACAACTAGTTTGTAACTAGTTTGCAACTCATTTATGATTAGTTTGCAACTTGTTTGTGACTTATAGATTCATAGATTTTCAAATTTTCTAGGGAAGGACACTTCTCGTTTTTTAATAACCTACGTGCGGCGGAATATAGGATACATTTAAATAATCTTAGTTAAAATTTATAAGAAATTTACATATAAAATAGGGGACATTAAAAAGGCAAAGTGTTTTAAAAATAAAATAGGGATGATAATATGGTTGATTTTTCCGCTTTATGATAAAATAGGGGCTCTTTTAATGTTGCCAAGTAATGATTACAAGTAATTGATAGCCCCCCTAAAAATACCCCACCGCCGCACGTGGGTCCCCCAAATATACAAGAAGTGTCCTCCCCGGGCAAATTTTTTAATCTTAATTATTATAGATTTCAAAAATTTAATCTCAATGATTTGTAAATTTTAGAATTTTAATCTCACTTTTTAAAAAATTTAATATTAAATAGATCTCACAAGTTTTAAAAACTTTAAATTTCACAAGTTTTAAAATTTACTTTACTTTAAATATTTGTAGATTTCTATAGATTGTAAGAATATATAAATTGTACAAATCTACAAAGTGTACAAATCTACAAGCTATAGAAATTTACAAAGTGTAGAAATATTACAATTGTAATATTAAACTTCATTACTTGAAGATACTATAACTTACAATTCTTATTGTTCCAATCTAATGGGACCACTTTAGGTTTTGTAGAGTTTAGTGTGTCAAACTATAACTATAAATATACAACTACAATTCAACTTGAATGCAACTAGAAGATGTCTGAAATTCAACTAGAAAGAAACTATAGTTAAAAAAAAATCACTAGACTTTAACTAGTGAACTACTAACATGCGACTAGAAGACAACTAGAATGTAATTAACAGACGACTAGAATACAACTAAAAAACAATTAGATCAAGCTCAAATCAATTGTCCAAGAGTACATGTTGACAAAAGTGATGAATCTTGGATGTAGAATACCTTACAAAAATTCTTCTATTGCAATCTTGTAACCCAAAACTTCAACCTCCGACTACTTTGAAACTACATATATGCAACTTAGAACTTCAATCTACAACTATTTTGTGAATACTTTGCAACTGCAATATTGTAAACATCGAATTTGGTGCAAATACAGAGGGTTGTAGTTGCAGGGAAATTGTATAGGGCACATAGTTGCATTTTAGTTGGTTGCGGCATATACAATTTTCTTCTAGTGTTCTTAGTCAAACAACCAATTTAATCTTACATAACCAACAAGCAATTGGATTCAAGCAAACTTTTAAAATTTGGTATTTTGGTAGATAGGCTAGAGCAAGTGCGGCAATACCTCCGATTTGTTGTTTTTTTGCCTTCATTTGATTTTCATTTCCAATCAATTACAATTTGATTGGCTCACCTCCATCACACATGCAAATAAAAACTCCAATCTTTCTTCACTCCAAATGATAGATGAAGGAACCAAGACAAACACTTTCTTGGACTAGTTTACAAATGTGAGTAGCAACTTCAGCAACTGATATTTCATGCAATTCATGCCCAATTAAAAAAATTTAAATGCACATTTTGACTGGTTTTCCTCTGCTTTTCAACGGTATAAGGCACACCTTCTAATTCTTGGTCTATCAAAAGTAATTGCAGTTTGAAGATCACAATTTCCACTTGACTGCATTCCGAGTTAAAATTGACGATTTCTTTTTGAATTTTGATTTTTGGTTTGTTATCAGAGAATCGATTCACAAATGGAAAATCCTTGATGCCACAATGCCGCAGCTCCAATTGTTCATTTCTTGAAGGCTCTTGATTTGTCTTGAGGGGCGTTTCACACTATGGCTGTCCAACCATGATTTTCACCAATCAGATTTGAGAAAACCATGGCCTCTCGACTTGGATGGCCATAGTGTGAAACACCCCTGAATCTCGTTTCTTTCGTCTAAGGTGGGTACACCTAAAAGCGCCATTTTTTGGTACTGTGCCTAGTAACTATTACTGGTCTGATCAAATTTTCATATAGTCTTCTTGGCAAGTGAAAGCACGTTCCAATACACCAAAAAATGCAGCATTTGGATACGGTATGCAAAAGTTATTAAGGTTCAAAGTCTGTTTCTAAAAGCGCTTCAGCCAAATAGGTACATAATGGAATTCAGAAATGTACAGCAACTATAGATGGCACTTTTAGGTGAGGTGCAATTTTAGGTGTACCCACCTTAGTTGCTCCAACAACCAGCTTCTTCGTAGGTATGCTTGTGTTTTTTCATTTTATTATATTTTTCGATTATCTAATTACCTTCCAACTTTCATTAATTGTCCTCAATTCCTTACATTAATTCTCACAATCTCAATTACAAATTGCAACATAAACTCTCATAATTACAATTCATAATGAAAAATACACAAAACATGATATATTAAATTTAAAATTTAAAATCTTACAATGTTGTAGAGTTCATTTTTTTTAAATTATTTATAATCTTAAAAATGAACAATCACCACCTCTAGGAAAAGGTGTCTCCAAAGTCACATTCCATTCATCCAATTTTTGTTCTTTTATATTTTATTTTATGTTTTTCATTCATCCTAGTTAGAATATCTATATTTACACTACTATAGGTGTTTTAGTTTCAAAAGTAATTTTATTTATATATTTATCTAATATGGATGAGTGGGCCCCTAATAAGCTCATTTTTCTTAAAAAATTTAATCTATAAATAGCTTTCAAGCCCAACAATTTTCATAACTTTTGACTTCATGGTTAAGAAGTTATTGCATGATATGTGATTATCTTTGATCTTTGGGCAACTCGAGCAATTCAAAAAACTTCTTTAAAAATCATTTTTCTAAAATAAAAATTTGAAATACGTTTATTAAGTTGAGATTTATTTGGAAAGATTTGAATCATTCCATTTTGATTAATGAGATGAAAGTTATTAGGAAATTTAGTTTAGCGTAGTTTGCAAAATGTCTAAGCTACACAAAAGTTTGAAATCCTTTATTCAATTCAACTTTTAATATTTTTGAAAAAAGAATTAAAGCACTAGGTGAAGATTGTTTATTACAATAGTACAACCATTGGGATTGGCATTTTCATAAATAAATTGATCACAAATTTAGTATTTTGAATCATTTTCTATTTCTTTCTACTTACTATTTTTTTTCTTGTATGTTGTACAATTTCAAACGATTTGAAATATTTTGAGCATATAGTCAACTTGCATTGATGAATAAATTCAAAGGATAACCACCATTTTGAACATTTTTTTCACATAAATGTGACCTTGTGGGATGAAAAAAGGATTTTTGTGAATTCAAATGTTAATATCTTGCAATCTTTATGGTATGAATTCTTGAAATCTTTCCACGTCTTCTCAAACCACCTTACTACAAGATCCTATCATTACATATGTCAAATTTTTTTAAAATAAATTTTGCACCATAAGAGGATTTTCAATTGGTTTAGACTACAAGTTCCCAAACGCTAGGAATGCATTGGGAACTCTAGGAACGCAGTGTTGATGTGGTCGAGCGACCACCACGTCAAAAAATACTAATTAGTTAATTATTTAATATTTTAAAAATATTTTCTTGAAATTTTTTTTTAATCATTTTCTTTCTTTTTTAAGCATTCTGAAAGTTTTTTAAATTAATTAATTAATTTTTTTCAAAATTCAAAAATTTAGACCAGCAGGGGGCTGGTCTGCAACAGTGGGAACAGTTTCTGGGAACACCCCTGAAACAGTCTTCTTGGGGGCTAGAAATCCTCTTATATTGTATTAGAAATTGCAGCTTTGGAGCATTTTTAGTGAAAACATAGTCAAAAACCTTTAGGAATTAACCTTAGAAGGGCCGAAAAGCCCCTTGCAATGATATAGTCTATTGTAAATATGGTGCTATTTAATACGGAAAAAAAAACATTGACTAAATGCTTTACAATACAAAGGAAATTAATGATTATGATAAAATGTATACAACAATGTATCACAAATCATATATCATATCGTCATTGAGAGTTATAAGGCTTAATATGGAATGTTTAATGAAACCTCAACAGTTTTTCAAGCATTAACCCCAACATCACAATACAATAATGGCCAAAAAAACAAAAAAATAAAGAATATATGCCTAGGAAAATATACCAATTCAAGTATTTTTTGCAATTACCTATGTACTGGGTTTAATTCTTGTATTAAATGAAAATTCTATGATTATTTATTGATTACATTTTCATTTGTTTGTTTGGTAAAACCTAATGAAATTTAAACATCTTTTTGATGAAGCTATGCAACTTAATGAAACCTTTGTATTGTTGCATTGTAAGAGGCTCAATTTTAGCTTGTATTCTATAATATTTCAAATGCATCCTTCCCTAGCTCACCACAAATGCATTCAATGGATGATTAGTGTGAATTGTGGACTAACATCATACAAACAATATGTAATCCAACAATTAAAGTTTGTTCTTTCTTGTAGTATAATTTAGATGTTTCTGTAGTCTGCAGTAATAAAGATGGATAATTCTCACAATCATGTCTCAAGTCATATATAAGTTTCAATTCATACAATGACAAATAGAAATTAATACAAATGTCAATGCAGCATATGACATGTTACTATAGAAGCTTGAAGAAAAAATGAGCTATATATGATTGAAAATTAAGAAAATTGATTTCAAAATTGTCATGTCTAAAGCTCAATTTTGTTCAACATCATTAGAAAAGATTTGAGGGCATTCATTGGAAGAGGTTGCGAGTTATTTTGAATTCTAGGATTGTGGGAACGTGCCATAGCAATGGCTTGACATGGTCAAGAGATTGCTACATCAAAAAAAGAAAAATTAAATCATTTAGAAAAAGTTGAATAATTTTCTAGTTTTCTTTTCAAAAATTTCATCCAAATGTAATATCATCATTACTTTCATCATTATGTACTACATCCTATCTAATCAAGATCACAAGTTACACTAGGGCTAATTACAATTTTTTCATTGCATGCCCATTTTTTAGAGAGTAGGGACATGGGGCTCCTTATTGGCTTTTTACTAGCAAAACATTTTTCTTCTATGAAGGAATCTTGACCACATCCATCATTTTGCTTTAAAGGTGAATAATAGGCATGAAGAGGATTTCTTTATAGAAGTATATTTTCTTATTCTTCATACTTTCTTTGTGCATTGTAGTTTTATCACATTTCCTTCCCTCGCACTACGAGGAGCAAGCAACCTTTGCCATTCTGCAAACTAGCTTTTGTATTTTGAATTCAAAACAAATTAGTGATGTACACAACACCTCATTCTATCATTTTCTCTACAAAAAAGTTATTGCATCTAAAATAGGTACACCTAAAAGTACAGCTAACTGGCCTTAAAGCGCTATCTACAATGTGTGTACATTTCAAAATCAGTCTCGTAAACAAACTATAGATGGTACTTTCCGAAAGAGACTTTGACCTTTAATAATTTTTGCATTGTGAATCCAAATGTTGGGTTTGATAGTGCTTTAGAACATGCTTTCACTTGCCAACAAGATTATATGAAAATCTAAATAGCCTAATAATAGTAACTAGGCACAACACCAATTAGTGATGTTTTAAGGTGTATCCGCCTTGAATCCATTCTTCGTTATCATTCCCTCAAGACACAATAGGGGTCCTATTTTCTTCATCCAAAATAGCTCCCCATTGTCTTTTAATTTCTCTCACCAACATCTCATTCTTCAAAGAAAGTTTATTTGGTGATGAAGATGGGACTATCTATAGGTTATAGAACCTTTAAAAATTGAAAAAAATATTCAAGCGTTGTGGAGTGCCATCCTGCAATTGAATGCCCTAATCACCAATTGATAGAAAGCTATGTTTGTTAAGAATAGTATTCTATTAATATGCTCTCCACTATAGTTAACTATAGTTATAAATATAACTAGGGATAAAATAAGAATCCCTAGTGCTAATAGTAAAAGAAGAGAATCTATTTATATTCTCTCTCTATCTATACCTCAAGACATGTAGTTTGTTTTGTTTTGTTTTGTTTTGTTTGTCACATTGAGATCTCCCGGACTGTGCGTCCCTCGGTTGTGTGCTTGGTATCGTCAGAAAGCTCTCGGCGAGGAGGGATGCACGGGCTTGGTTTCATGGCATTCCGACTTATAGTGAAAAAGTTATTGAATTTCAAAGTTTTAATGAATTAAAAAACTAAGAAATTACTTTTACTTTAGTTATAATTGTGGCATCGGCACAGGACCACTAGTAACATATAAAGACATACCTCTATTAAATATAGGAACTTTTTTCTTTTATTCTCAACAGTTCCCTGCTTTAACTCCCTTCTCTTTACTTCGCTTTCTACTCTGTCGACCCAATTCTCTCTCCACTCGCTCTCTCGCCATCACCCGCCAGCTCTTTGTGATTCCGATTCCTTTGCTTACCAAAGACTCCAAACTCTTCTTCTCTGTCCTGCATTGCTGTAACTTAGTCAGAAGCGCTTCGGGTTTTCTCCACACGATTATCTGCGTCGGAAGATCAATGCCACCTCGTCGAGAAGGTTGATGTCCAATATAGGGTGGGTGCTGTAGTTCTTGTCGCTTGGGCTGATTGTGAGATTGCATTTGTGAAGTATTCATGCTATTTTTATTGGGACATAAAATTGTAGCAATTATTCAAACGTAGAAATTGTACTTTAGTTTTATTTTATTTTACTTTATTTTACTTTTTGACACATAGAAAGGAAGTTTGTTTTGATTTTAAGTTGTGAGCAATTGTACGGGCAGCTCTTGTGGGCCTGTAAATTACAGTTCCTGGGGTCTCAAACTCCATCACTGCACTTTTCAAAGGAAATGTATGGTTTTAGGGCCTTAAATCCGTCGGCATGTGCCTTCATATGCGTCGTTTGTTCGACTTCGTAGTTAGTTCGATTGTTCACGGATTATGAACTGATTGATTTGATGCTCGAATCGTAATGGAGTGATCGAGGGGACTTTCGCAACGGAGGATCTGTAGCACTGGGAACTTCCTTTCTGTTTGTGATGATTTGAACAACGAAAACGAAAAGTGTTTCTAGCATAGAGATTCACAAGACATTGGCACTAGTTCCAGGTGATTACTGGTCATTTCTGTGAAAGCGCGGTGCAGCTTGGGAGGGCATCTCAGACATGGACATTCTAGGTCGAAAGAGAACCAAGGTTGGCACGTGTATTAGAGATGAGATAAGCCTTATTCGAGTGGCATGTGCCTTGAGAGGAATGTTGGATGATGTGATTCAAGGTGTTGGAGAATCTCCAGGGATTCGAAATTTACTTGAGTACGCAGCACAGAACACGATCGTAGAGGGTGTCTCATCTCAAGAGCCTGGCATTGAACGGAAGGTTGTAACAACTACAGAGAGTGTCACCACTTGCGCTCATTTTTGTGCACATCATGGAAAGTTGATGGACACTGCTCTGTGGAGTGGCCTCCCCGAGGAGTTGCAGGAGCTCGTCTTCGCGCACTTACCGTGGCCTCAAATCTACCGTGTCCGAATTTTGTCCAAGGAGTGGAACCAGAAGCTAATGAGGGGCGCCAAGGATTCGCAGTTCAAGCGGGCCTGTGTCAGAGCTCAACCCAAGTCGTTTGTCCTTTTTGCACCGGGAGATGACCTACGCTCGTTTGAAGTGAACATGTTTGACACTGCATCTAACCGATGGCATACGTTTGAAACCTCACCGGGGTATGATCCTGAGTGTGGGAAAATCCAAGCAGTGGGTGCCAGTGATGGAGGTTTGGTGTGCTTTCTTTGGAAGGTGCACTCCGAGTCTGAAACGTCCCCTCGGCGTGTCGTTGTTTGCAACCCATTAACTCGGCTGTGGAAGCAGCTTCCTCCCCTCTATGGCATAGTTCAGCCACAGATCATGGTGCAACTGATCATGGACCGCGAGACGAAGTATTACAGAGTGATTGTTGTGGGCTACTGCAAAGGTCCCAAAGTGGGGAATCTGGTCAAGGTATACCATTCACAGACCGGGCAGTGGACTACAGCCGATGGCTCCTCCTCTGGAGAAGTGGTTTATGGCTACCTTCACAACGTCAATGAGCAGTTGGGCTTCAATTCCTCCTGGTTCAAACCTGCTCCTTTTTATTACAATTTTGCAGATGGTTTGGTGCATGAGATTATTACCAGTTTTCCTGGAATCTATGATTACGACTCGGTTCTTGTGAAAGGCCGTTTATATCGTCTGCAGGACCTTGGATCAGTAGGCGGTCTTCCAGGGCAATGCATTGAGGAATATGGAGTTGTGAAAGATAGTTGGACCCTTTTGAAAGAGCATCCCTTTAATCTTCTTCCAAGGACCGTACAAAATCAACCTTATGATCTGAGGTTCACGAAATCTTTTGCAAGCAAGGATTTTCTTCTACTCTATGTGTACATGGACAAATTGGGGGAGGAGAATCGCCGTGAATTTTTGTTTCTTTACGAATTCTCTGTGGAGGAATGGCGTGAACTTCCAATGATGCCTGGAGGCAATCAATTGTTTCATCACAAGCAGATGTGTGAGCTTCGTTTCGATTCTGTTCCGTGAAAGGTCATGGTTTTTGGCTGCACATCTGCAAACGGCTGTCGGGGTTGGCAGCGGAGGTGGCGTATTTGGAGGCTTTAATTTGTGCACGATCCATCTGAGGCTTTGAGAGCGGAGTTGTAAGTTTTGTAAGATTTGGCAACGCAGAAGGATCTGTGTCTAGACTGATGAAAGTATTTGACGGGATTAGTGATTTCTCGAGCATATGACTTGTAGCTGAATAGACCTGTACAGTTTGTTTTTTCCCATGGCCTCTGTCTCGAAGCAGGTCGGTGATGTGAGCTCAATGTTTCATAATCAATAATGTACCAATATTTTGTAGGCCTTTTCTGGATGTGTGAAATGCTCTGTAGAAAACCCTCACCAACTGCAGAGAAATATTGGGTTGGCTTTGGTGTGTCGGTGGAGTGATGGCGTCTGAGATCTGGTGAAGCAAGTGATTGCATGGAAGAGCGGAGATCATGGGAATTAGAACTTGGTAAGTGTGGTGTAGCGAAGAGGTCGATGCAGACCGCTAGTTTTTTGTGGTGAACTCTGCAAGGAAGATCGATCATTCGCAACAAGGATATTTTCACGTCTTTCTGTTCTCTCCAGAGTGGGTGGTCTCGAGGCTGGAAGGGAGATCAACTCCTCTGTAACATTCATTTTGTCCATTCTTTGCTTTAGTGATTCATTGTGATTTTAAGTTTCTGTGCGCTTCCATCCTTGACTGTAGACGAGATCAGTCTGCTGTGTTGCTGTTCGCAGTCTCGCTGTGTTGTGGTTTAATTTACGTTTTTGGCGGTATGGTAAGCGAGGATCACACTCTCTGCTTCAACTCGCATTCTGACACTGTTCCCTTACTTCAAGACATGTAGCAGAATGTCCGTGACGTGTCTCTTCCGCCAGGACACTGGCTGGTGTCTGGCAGTCTTGTGATTTAGCCTTTTGCAATGAAACTTCAGATCATTTGTTTCAAAAAAATAAGTGCCAGAATTTCCGTAGTATTCCCACTGTCTCCCGTTGTGTGAGGTTTCGACCGGTCCGGAACAGTAGTGCAAAGCAATCCAAACTGCTGAAAAGCGTCTACAGAATGATAGTCTTGTAAAGAATGATTGTCGATGATTCGCCAGGCCACAATCCCATATATGACAAGTTTCAGAAAATAATTGTGCCGCTTCGTTGAATTGTGATAGATTTACGTAGCAAATTATAAATTCGTACTTGATGTTTATCATTAGAGAAAATGTGGACTCTCTAGAGGCCGTCTAACTTTGACAAGCCGGTCTATATAAAGATTTCTATGTAAGCTTGATTTTTGTATAAAGTGCCCCATTTCTGACAGAAGATGCAGTTCAACTTGTGTGAATATCTTCACTGCCATGCAGAATATGTCATTTTTTACAGCTTTTGTTCAATGAAGTTGAAGAGCTTGTATTTCAAAGCTTTGACATTTGGTTGCATTGTTGAGCACATGACACTTGTACATCACACCTATAGGGGAAAAATTCTCCCCCATGCTAAATAAATGTAACAAGGGTCCCTTCCGCCACTTCTTAGTGGCCCTCTGGAGAGTCCAGATTTTCTCTAATGTAAAGTTCATAATTGTTCGGGCCTTCTCAATAGACAAAGTCCGTCACCTGCAAAATTTCTCTTTCACTTGCATTGGCCACATCCTAAATACAACCAATCCATGCTTGCCACAAGCTGCCGCAGCTTGCCTTGTCAGGTACTGAACTGGGTGTCAACAACAGCATTTATACCAGATCTCATTCTCGCAGCTAGTTCAATGGAGGTGTTGACGACAGCCATTGACCACCTCAAAGACCGATATTTTCACGCCTGCTTAACGGAGATGAACAATTCGCTTTACTTATGGAGTTTACGTCAAGTGTATCCAATCATCCTCATATTGAAGTGATGGTTGTCACACAAGCTTCATCCGTCAAAACAAAATTCTCTCTGTAGAAAAGATGACGGAATATATAAGACATCAAAGTACGTATACGAACAAGTCGAGCCTCAGACACGAACATGGCTTCGGCCATCCTCACTCACACGATTTTCTTATTGACAAAACGGAGAGGACCATCATACGCGTCTTTTTTCTGTTTTTCTGTTTTAACGTGCTTCTCGTGAAATCACGTGTTTCTTCAGGTGCACTCACATCATGAATGTTAAGGCAGTCCTGACTGAACAAGAATGTTGGAATTTTCTCTTCCGTGCACAAACGTTCTCCAAACGAGGGAAAGATAGAAATTTAGTGTCAAGACTTAGCTCTTGGAGTTTCTCGTCAGCCGATTTTTCCTGGCGCTTGAGTTCTGTCAAAGGATGAAAATTAATGCCAGGCTTTATCAGAATTCAGTTGGCCGTTCTGTAAATGCGCCGGTTCACCAAAGAAGCCACTGAAATGAGCAATCCCTGAGTACCTTAATTTCTTCTTAGACAAAGAAGTCGTAGGTAAGTACTACAAATCAAATAACTAAGGACAGTAAGGAGCTAGGACTTTCTTGCATGGCTTATTGACTTCTTAAAGCATTTATACTTGCGTGTCTTCTCGCGAACCCAACATCCAAATCTCTACAACCATCATTTCGTCTCGCGTTTGAAGAAGAGGCTTATTAAGTACCCAATTCCATGAACTGACATGACCGCAAAGCACAACCTGGACGGACAAATTCTCAACTCAAATACGTAGTCAACATCCCGCCGTTCTGTATCAAATATCATCCTAGCTCGCCTGTAAGTCAAAAGCAAAAACAAAATAAGCAGTGCGAGTGAAGTAGATTGAACTCAAGTAGCTTCTCCGTTCAAGCAGCGCAACAAATTAATGTGTTTTTACTGCTTATGCTCTAACGATGAATAGATCAACGATTGTAAGATCCGCTGATCAGTAAATTACTTGAAGTAGCAGGGTTTTCGTCCTCCGGGCTCACGGGGACAAGAACATACGAAGTTTGAAATCAGTGTACTTCCCATTCGACCCACCTTGCATATGTCATTTTGGGCAGATCATGCACTTACTGCATATGTTAACGCCCCGACCTGCGCCACTCAAAAACGGAATATTCTTGTTCTCACAAATTTTCGACTGCCTTTTATTCAATTCATTGGCTTACAATGCGTTTTTTTCACTTCTGTTTTCAAAGTCCCTCTCCCGTCTTCAGCTGTAAGTGCAAAGTACAAATATCAAAAAATGTTCAAATTGTTTCTGATTTAGTAGCAGGAGAATTAGAATATTCCATTTTCCTGTAACTGTTGTTGCCATGTACTTATCACAGGCAATCAGTGAAGATGGCAGACAATTTTGCAACAACGATCCTCCATAAAAAAAAAATGCTAATGCATCCGAAGACATGGAGCCATGAATTTTTTACTTTCAACTCTGATCCTTGTGTTTTTTAGACTCATGAATGTGTGATCTCGTTAGCTTTCCAAGAATGTTGTGTTGCACACCATCCAATTTGTCCCAACCGGAGTATCAAGGTGCCCTATTTGCTTAAGATTCTTCATTTCATTTACCTAATCTCTCACAAGGCTTGGAAAGTCATCATATCCCACACCATTCCATCTAGCACCAATGGTATTCCATGCCATTCAGTCACTAAAGTTGCAACCCCAAGAAATGTCAGATGAAAATTAGGTGATGGGGACTTCACCAAGGGGAAGGCAGTCCTTCCATGGGCTACTGAATGTTATGAATGATCCCCAAACTGGCTAAATTTTGCTCATTTTCTACTTAATTTTTCCATGCCCTTTGTATAAATTTTTTAAAAATCTTCCAAAAATGAACATTTAGCTAAAAACCCTGAATCTGTTCTGAGATCACTGCCGGTGAACTGACCCTCGATAGGTGGATGGGGGGATGAATGAGGGTTCCCTCTACAGTGACAGCTCTTTAGGTGCTGCTGGTTCTGCTTCCGACACTTCAGTTGCTCCTGTGGCATTTCCTGCGATGATCAATCAACTGCATCGCTTAAGCATAATTCGGATGCAAGTCGATCATGCACACCTCCAATTTAGAAATCGGTTCACTCTCAAACAGAAATAATTGAATACTCTGTTTTAACAATTGCATGCTCCTCAAATTTTGTCTGATTGAAGAGTCATTCCATTTCCAATACAATCGGAGAACAGTTTTGAGATCGATGATACAAATTCCAGGAGTGGTTCATGATTCAATGAATCATTTAACACTTCTTTTGATCTCATTGGTCCAAATATGAATCTTGCTTCCGAACGATTTTTTCTTTAATGAATAACTTTTGCTTCTAGAAGGCATCTCTTTCCCCTTCAAAACTGGACATTTCAATTTCCACACGCCATTGATCACCATCATAACCAGTGTTTTTGGGGGGGATAATTTGTTGTCAAGTAATGAATGAAAAAAAAATTACAGATATGTGATATGTGTTAATATGATGTTTTCTATATAATATGTTGATGAATGTTGAAATTTAGAGCACTACTATAACATTTAGTATTTCCACTTCAAAACTTCATAAAAGATGAAATGAAAAAATGAAAACCTTGATTATAACAACAACATTGGCTTGAAGACTATTGTCAATGAAGACTTTAGTAGGTAGTTTGATTGGCTTTCATCTCAAACTCTCACAGTAGAGATAGTCACACTTCCTTCAAGACCTCAATCTCAATTCTTGCCTTCTTGGAGAATGGGAATGTGGCACTTTCTATTGGTTAGCCATATTTTGTGGAACTTCCATTTGTGAGCATTGAGAATGCCCATTCTTCTCCTCTAGAGGTGAAGAAATGAGTTCAAAAAACAATTCTTGAAGTTTTTTTGATCTTGTGCTCCATAGTTTCACCCCTCTACCAATGCCACTCATCTTTGTTGTTGGTTTTGACTTCACCATCTTGTAGGTATACCCATTATGTGGTTTCCGTTGTCTATACTCGACACACTAAAAGAGGGGGGTTACATCTAATCTACTCAAAATGGCTCCCCATTGGCTCTTCTTTTCTCTCACCAACTTTTCATTCTTCAAGAAAATTTACTTTTCAAAGAAGGTGTGACTACCTCAAGTCTCAAATGTAATATTAAAATGATAATTTCTCAATACTCTATACTATTTTATGACAATTATTGGGGTGTGCTTTTTCAATGCTTCCTCAGTTGTTGACTGATTTGAATCAATACTATTTAGATTATTCACCTTGTGTAGTATATGAAGGAGATGCTTCAATATTGCAATCAAATAAGTCCATAAACTTGAAAAATGAGAGAATGCTTTATTGACTTATAAATGCAACTTAGAAGATTTATGCGACACAATATTGAAATGGTTGTTCCAAAAAAATGTCTTAGCAACTACCACAACCCGCATTGTAAAGCTTGCCCATGCCACCTTCAATTGGCAAGCAAGGAGGGCATTGGGTCCACACCATTTCATCCGCTCGGAGGCAGTGTGACAGTCTGCTACTGAATGTAATGTTGGTTCACCTTGGCTAAGACAAAGGTACCTTAAATTAACCCTTCAATGCTCATCAAATTGAAGTGTGCAAGGAATAAAGAATGAATTTTGCTCTAAAGAGGACAGTGGAGTTTGGTAGTGCAAAGCCGCCCTTCAATAGTTAGCTTTAACCCCTAAATGCCCAAGGCCTTTTTTGAGCTTCTAGTAATTTACTTTAAAGTGAACAAAAATTCAACTTTATAATGAGCTTTATCATTTTTTTTTGGCATGTAACCATACAAATTCAAACTAGACAAGTTAGAGATCATTTAGGAAAAGAAAATACAACAATATCACTTATGGATTGAAAGATTATAATGTTTAATCATGAGGGAGTTAAAATTGCAAAAGTGAAATGAAGTCTTTAAATCCTCTTTTCACAAGTCAAATCTAAAAAGTTGGTGATTAAAAAAAATATGATATGAAAGGGCCTAACATGCATAACTCCAATCAATTTATAGTTGTTCAAAATCTACTCTACAATTTTCTTAAATGAATTTCTAATATGATTTTTTCTCCAAAATCTAGTGTATTTGAGGCTCATTTTCAAGAGCCCTCAACACTAAAGAAAGTGAAGATTGCAATGGGTACCCTTGTACAAAACCTTGAATAGAAAAATCATAGTCAATCATTTTCAAGATTGGAATTTTGATGCTTAAAGTAAACTTTGAAAAGAATTCTCCAAAAATACAAACTACAAAAAATAGCAACTTGATTAGGTTTTCTTTAACTTCAAAGTTTTGTAGACAACAAATTTTGGTGCCTTGGGCATTTAGAGGTTAATTCCTAAGTGCTTAAGCCTTGGCAAGTCTATTTTTCCTATGAAAAAAGAGCATGGGTTTATAGTAATCTCCAACTAAGCAAATTGTTTTTTTTTCAAAATCTAACCACATAGATATTTTAAGAGCTTGCTTATTAGTATGTATGCCAATTTTGAAAGCAAAATTACATAGGAGTTGTGAGATTATAACATGAAAAATGTATTTTGTCTATTATTAGTATGCTATCCTTTCCCACAATGCTTCATAAATTTGCATTTAAATTTTTTTTGGGAATGGAGGTGACACAAACATCTACAAATAGTGTTAGCATACTAAAATGTACTTTAAAAAAACTGAATTTCAAATGAAAAGCTATCATATTCATTACACAATCCACCTTGCTATTGTTGAAGTACAAGTTTATTCTATGACTAGAAATCACAAATATCTTCAAATCAACACTTGCATGTTTAAATTTTCAATGGTGAAAATCATGAAAACACTTTATTCTTTCTATTGGGATCATTTTTAAAGCATTTGGGTAAGTACAATTTCTTAGATCTCAAATCAAGTGAACTTCACAAGTTGTGCACAAAACCAGAAAATGAAGTAAAATTGATTGTAAGCTTTATTCTCTACTAATGTTACATGCATGCCTTTTAAAGACCTTTCAATAATCAAATATTTACTTTTTTCTATGAAAAATGAAAGTTTTCAATAATTAACCCTAAAAACTACCTAAATTTTTTTGAAACAATCAAATGAATTTAAATGCCTATTCAGATTTGAGATAGAAATTTTTACGCAACCAAATATGGTCGCTCAAGTACTTAGGGGTTAAAGTCTTTGGGGGATTCAAGATCCCCACTTGGGCAGGTTTTTGCCCCCACCCAAACTTAAGCTCAATCCACGTGCTTCAAATTGGCTAGGGCCAAGTGACCTTCTTATTGCCTCTAATGTGATTAGATGGGGAATGAGGGGGCCAATTCTTGCCTGTCCACCTCCCTTCCAACCCAACGTCCTCTGTACTACCCTACAATTTTCTAACTTCCTACTCCCTCCCACCATTCCTATTGACGGTGATTATA
Source organism: Thuidium tamariscinum (assembly GCA_947034885.2). NCBI lineage: Eukaryota > Viridiplantae > Streptophyta > Bryopsida > Hypnales > Thuidiaceae > Thuidium > Thuidium tamariscinum. The sequence goes on along the minus strand of OX344750.2, from coordinate 42,317,216 downwards.
GACATTATTTTGTACTATCGTTTTTTGAAGATTTGGATTGAGTTCTTTGGTCATTTTCTGATTTTTCTAGCATCTTTTTCCAAGTAGTTTTGCACTATCATTTCTTGAAGACTTGGATTGAGTTCTTTGGTCATTTTCTCATTATTTTGGCATCTTCTTCTAAGCAACCTTGTCAACAGATTGAGTAAACCGACGTTTGAACCAAAGCACCTATGGATAGTATTTTTCAAGTGTTAGGGTAGAGAATCTTCACCATTTGCATGTGAATATAGTTTGAACTGAAAAGGTTGTAAGTTATCAAAATTTATTGGAGATGTTTTCAATCTTCATAGTGATAGATTGATAGTACGCAAAATACACTCGCTGAACTATAATACATTTAAATTAGGGCTCCATCAAGTCCTACCCTGTAAAATTAGTTGTTGATGTAAAAATGCATCATATCTAATCCTCCAAGGAGACGCCTCTAAATTTTTAGTTTGAAATTCAAAAATCACTAAGAATGGCTACTCATTGTTTCAAACTGATGTAATTTGGTGCAACTTGCAAAATAATCCATGTAGTGAAAAGTGAATTTTGAATTTTGAAGCTTGTTCAAGTGCTACTAAAACCCCACCAAATCTAAAGCATTCTAATTCAAGAACCTCTAAGGAAACTAGTTCTAAAATGGAAGACCCCAAAGGATGAGTTCCCTCCATCTACTTCATGTGGATGTAGGAAGGTATGAGTTTCCATGAGAAATGGAGTTCACTACATCTTTTTGGAGTGGAGAGAGGTGTTCCAATCCATGTGGGACACCTCTCTCCACTCCAAGAGGATATAGTAAGCTTTGCTTCTTATGAAAAATTCATACCAAGATGGATTTCATTTTTCATCTTATTTGGGACAAGAAATGTCTCATTTTTTGTACATGAAATTGCTTGTAAGCATTTCATTTTTAAAAAAGATTGAAATTGGATGGTGAGCAATGGTTTGTACCTTGATATTTGGGTCAAAAGTACAGTCAATCCCCTTTATGGATAGAACTTTAAAAATCATACCATCAAAGGTGTGACAAGGGTTTGGGGTTTATATTTGTGTTGGTTTTTTAGGTATGTTTAGGATCCCTTAGCTAATTTGGGGTCTCTGAATTCAGAATTTGAAAAAAATAAAAAAATAAAAAAATAAATTTCAGCATTTTTTCTTGGGTAAATCCAACTTGCGGGACCCAACTTTGATGGTATGATTTAGCGCTGTGTCCCTTATCGGTGTTCACAAAACTGGCTAAATTTCGCTCCATTGCTACTAAAAATTTTCAATAGCTAAATCTCTATAGGAAAAAATCCTTGAAAAAATTAAATTCTAGCTAAGATTTCAACAACCAATAAAATTTGATAGCCAATTTGTTACTTACTCTACATTGGAATTAGCATCTCTATAGTTAGTTATGGGTATTAATACCCCCCATTATCCTTTACAACTTGCAAAATCCTTTCTTTTCTATATTTTCTAATGCCACTTTTTCTCAAGATAGCCAAAGTTGATGCTCATTCATCTTGAAGGTAGCAAATTGCACTAAATCCCCTAAACTAGGTAGCATATTACACTAAATTCTATAAACTAGTTTTGGGATCATTGCCCCTTATGGACCCTGGCTACAACTCAGTATTTTCCCGTCTGCTCAATAAATTTGGCCGCGCCTCACCATTTCTTGAGTCCCATGTTGCGTGCGGTGGGGTAGTGATTGTCGCCCAACCCGGCGAAATATGCAGTTTGAATCATATCTTGCGCTGCGGTGTGTCCATAGCAGAGCTCAAGCAGTGGCGCCATGGATCCCTCTCGCGCCTTCATCAAGGATGCCAAAAGGGTGATTATCAAGGTGCATTGCTAGCATTTCGGTCTTATCGGCTCTGTTCAGCATTTGGGAGGGTTTTCGTATTGTATCGCCTGCGCACATGCAGATTCAATTTGAATCCTCGAAGCTGTGTTGTATGCAAATTGGGGACTGAATTGGAGGGAATTGGTGCAGGTGGGCACGGCGGTCGTAACACGCAACGATGGCTGCTTGGCGTTGGGTCGCTTGGGTGCTATCTGCGAGCAGGTGAAGGACCTCATGTCCGACGGGAAGGAGGTCGTTTTTGTCACGTCCGGCGCTGTAGGAGTGGGTCGGCAGAAGCTGCGTCATCAGCGCATGATGAACAGCAGGTGAGCTTGTGGAGATCGCGGATGGAGGGCACAAGAAGGTTTTTTAGTTTGTCGAGTCTTCTCACCGTCGTCCAATGTTGCAGTTTATTAGATTTGCAGAAGCCGGAGCGTGATTTGGATGGGAAAGCGTGTGCGGCAGTCGGTCGGAGTGGACTCGTGGCTCTTTACGACAGCTTATTTAGTCAGGTGCGTCTTTGCCTGTGTTTTCGTGCTCTGTGGTGCCAATGTTGCAAGAAGAACTTTTGGTAGGAGCATCTCAAGTGACTTTGCAGTTTTGTTGCTTGAAGGCGGTTCCTCGTGCTCAGTAGAGCCATCATCAATGTGGAGTTCCATTGCCTTACCCGAATTTGAGTGTATGTTTTCGCAGCTGGATGTCGCATCGTCTCAACTTCTTGCAACAGACAATGACTTCCGAGTCCCCGAGTTTCGTCAACAGCTGTCCGAGACCGTGAATTCCTTGCTCGCATTGCGAGTGGTTCCGATCTTTATCGAGAACGATGCTGTGTCAACGAGCGGGATTCCGAACCAGGCAATTCCCAGTTCTTGCTGCCATTTTGTTTTAGATGCCAGAGTTGCGATGTGTTTTCGTTTCTCACACGGCCGAACGTGATCATTTTTCATATTTTTACGAATTATTTTCTTTTCCTTCCTTCGCTTGTGAGCTCTTTTCTCCAGTGTCTTCTCCTCTTTCCTTGAGTTTCTAATTTTCTCGAAGCAAGAGATATCAGCACACACCAACTGCTACATTATGTGTTCATGCGCGGCTTGTGTTGCCAACAGGATGCAACTGGCACTTTCTGGAACAACGCCAGCTTGGCTGTGCTGTTGGCGCTGGAGATTCGAGCAGACCTTTTGATTCTTTTGAGTGATGTGGAAGGGCTATGTACGGGTCCTCCGACTGAGCCCACGTCGCAACTGATTCACACCTACTTGAAGGAGAAGCACGACGACGATATGGTGACGTTTGGTGCTAAATCCCGTGTGGGTCGAGGAGGCCTGACTGCGAAGGTGTATTCTGCGTGGCACGCTGCTTCAGCCGGCATTCCTGTCGTTATTTCGAGGTCTGTCTTTCTCCATGCACCTTTCCTTGGTGTTGGTGTAAGCAATTGTTATGGTTCCCTCGGAGATGTTGGCAATTCTGAGTTGGCAATTCTGAGCTTCTGGTTGGTCGCCTTCGGAGTGCAGTGTGTGTGCCGCAGATGGCTTGCAGCGGGTTATGCGAGGAGAGCTCATTGGGACTCTCTTCCACAAGGATGCTCATCTTTGGGTTGATCAGAAAGAAACCGGTGCTAGGGATATGGCTGTCAAACGGGAGGTTGTTAAAACCGCAGAGAGGGTCACCACTTGTGCTCATTCTTGTGCCCATCATGCTAAGTTGATGGACGTTGCACTCTGGAGTGGACTCCCGGAGGAGGTGCAGGAGCTCGTATTTTCGCGTTTGCCGTGGCCTGACATCTTCGGAGTCCGTTTTTTATCCAAGGGATGGGACCAGAAACTGATGAGTGGTTCCCAGTTTAAGCAGGCCTGTGCCAGAGCTCAACCCAAGTCGTTTGCTCTTCTTGTACGGGGAGATGGCCCAGGTTCGATCAATGTGAACATGTTTGACACTGCATCTAACCGATGGCATACGTTTGAAACCTCACCGGGGTATGATCCTGAGTGTGGGGAAATCCAAGCAGTGAGTGCCAGTGATGGAGGTTTGGTGTGCTTTCTTTCGAAGCTGCAATCCAAGTCTATGAAGATCCCTCGGCTTGTCTTTGTTTGCAACCCATTAACTCGGGCGTGGAAGCAGCTTCCTCCTCTCTATGGCATAGTTCAGCAAAAGATCATGGTGCAACTGATCATGGACTGCGAGACGAAGCATTACAGAGTGATTATTGTGGGCTATTGCGAACGTCCCAAAGTGGGGAATCTGGTGAAGGTATACCATTCAGAGACCGGGCAGTGGACCACAGCCGATGGCTCCTCTTCTGGAGAAGTGGTTTATGGCTACCTTCACAACGTCAATGAGCAGTTGGGCTTCAATTCCTCCTGGTTCAAACCTGCTCCCTGTTATTACAATTTTGCAGATGGTCTGGTGCATGAGATTATTACCAGTTTTCCTGGAATCTATGATTACGACTCGGTTCTTGTGAAAGACCGTTTATTTTGTCTGCAGGACGTTGGATCAGCAGGCGGTCTTCTAACGCGCTGCATTGAGGAATATGAAGCCGTGAATGGCGGAGCCAGTTGGATCCTTTTGAAAAAGTATCCCTTGAATCGTCTTCCTCATGGCATGACCTGGAAAATGACTTTTCACGCATGCAAGGATTTTCTTCTGCTCTTCGTGTACAGTATATTTGGGGGCGAGAATCGCTTTCAGTTTTTGTGGCTTTACGAACTCTCTGTTAAGGAATGGCGTAAACTGCCAATAATGCCTGCAGCCTTTGATTTTTTTCATGCTCAGAAGCAGATGTGTGAGCTTTGTTTCGATTCTGTTCCATGAAAGATCATGGTTTTGGGCTCCACATCTTCAAACGTTCGACTGGTGGAGTTGGTTGCGAAGGTGGCATATTTGGAGGTTTCAATTTGCTCATCCATCTGAGGCTTTTAGAGCGGAGTTGTAAGTATTGTATTTAGCAACGTAAAAGGAACTCCTATGTCTGTACTGAATGAAGTGCTTGACGTTGGTGGAGATTTCTCAGGCATATGACTTGTAGCTCTATAGACCTCTACAGGTTTTTTGGTCCCATGTCCTCTACTTCGGAGTGCGTTGGTTGTAGGAACTCAATGTTTCATAATCAATAATGAGGGAACCCATATTATGTAATGGCTTTTCCGAATGATTGATATGCACTGTAGAAACTAACTGCCGAGAAATGTGAAGAGCATGGGTGTGTCGGTGGAGTGATGGCGTCTGAGCTGTTGTGAAGTGATTGCATGGGAATTAGAACTTGGTAAGTGTGGTCTAGCGAAGTGGTCGATGCAGCTGTTGTGGTCAAGGAAGATCATTTCTGTTCTCCCCAGAGTCCCAGACTGGAGGCTGGAAGGTAAAACAGCTCCACCGTAAAATTCATTTCGTTCATTCTTTCTGAATTGGGTCATCGTGATTTTAGGTTTCTGTGCACTTTCGTCCTCGGCTGCCGACTAAATCAGAATGGTGTGTTGCTCTTCGCAATCACGCTGCGAAGTGGTTTACGCTTTTAGCAACACGGTAACCGAGGATCGCTCTCTCTGCTTCAACTTGAATGCTGACACTGTTATCTTAGTTTCAGATAAGTGCCAGAATCTCCGCAGTATTTCCGCTCCCGTTCTGTGAGGTGACCACCCGTCCGGTACAGTAGTGCAAAGCAGTCTAAACGGCTGTAAAGCAAAGAGAGTCCTGTAAAGAATGATTGTCAATGTTGCGCCAAGCCACAATCCCATTTGCGATGTCGTCCTCTATTAACTACCTTTCATAGAAAGATCATGCCGTCATGAAATGCTTCGTGTCATTATGGCAGATTACGTAGGGAATCATTAATACGTTGTTGGTGTTTATTAATTGATTAACAGCGACGCGCAAACGAGGGGGTTAAGAAGGCCCATATACCGGTAGTGACATCAGTTCATGAAAATGAGTAGACCAGTTTCTCAATCCGTACCTCATTCACATGCAGTCGCACATTGGGAATTTGGGATCCATCGCTGGTAGTTGAAAAAGTCCACCAGAAAATTGTTCTGGCCTTCTCAATTGACAAGTCTATCTTTCTGCAAAATTTCTCATTCACTTGCATTGGCCACATCCTGAACACAACCAACGCATGCCCTGCTACAAGCTGCCGCAGCGTGCCGTGTCAGGTATGAAATTCGGTGATCTAGAACAGCACGTATACCAGATCTCATCCTTCACAGTTCAATGGAGATGGTGACTACCGCTTTAAAGACCGATATTTTCATTCCTGCTTAATTCAGATGAACAATTTGCTTTACTTACGGAGTTTGCATCATGTGTATCCAATCCCCAGATTGAAGTGACGGCGATCACATAAGCTTCATCCGCTGAAACAAATTTTTCTTTCTTTTCGTATAGGAACGAGTCGAGCATCGGACAGGAGCATGGCTACGACCATCCTCACTCACACGAGTTCCTTACTTACAAAACAGAGGGCCATCACTCGCTTTCTTTTTTCTGTTGTTCTTAAACGCGCTTCTCGCGAAACAATGTGTTTCTTCAAGCACACACATATCATGAATATTAAGGCAGTCCGACCACACACGAATGGTGGAATTTTCACCTCAGTGTGCAATCGTTCTCCAAACGAGGGATCGGAAGATAGAAATTTAGTGATATGTAGCACCTTAGGTTTCTCGTAGGCCGATCTACCCTCACTGGCGCTTGAGTTTTGTCAAAGGGTAAAAATTAATGCCAGGACTTATAATATCGAATTCAGTTGGGCGTTCCTTAAATGAGCCGGTTCACCAAAAAGGCAATCAATTGAGCAATCCCTGAAAACCTGAATTTCCTCTCAGACAAAGAAATCGTCGGTAAGTACTACAAATAACTAAGAAGCTCACTAGGACTAATTTACACTCACTAAAGAATTCATACCTGCATGTCCTCCAGCGAGCACCAACATCTGCATCTCTCCAACCGTCACTTTGTCTTGTATTTGAAAAAGAGACCTGTAACCCGACTCCACGAAATTATCTGACATGACCGTGAAGCACAAGGAGGGAGAAATTCTCAACTCAATTCGTAGGACTCAACTTCCCGCCGTTCTGTGTCAAATATCATCCTTGGTCGCCTATAAATCGAGGCGAAAGAAAATACCACACTGGGACTCTCTTCCACAAGAATGCTCATCGTTGGGTTGTTCAGAAAGAAACCGGCGCCAGGGATATGGCTGTTGCTGCTAGGGATTGAAGCCGCCGCTTGTAGGTTTTCCCATCTCTTTTCAACTTCCCTTCTGTAAGCCCTTAATAATGTTACAAATCCAGTTAAGGCTTGCCAATATGACGCAGCGTCCTTAGAAATATCATGAGATTGACTCCTATTGATGAAAGAGAGCATACCATATCTGGAAAACTTCTGTTCCTCTTGTAATAAGAACCCTCCTTTTAGATGATATACACATGTGTTATACTCATCATCCTTTTCATTGTGGATGCAGTAATTTATGAGGTTCGCTCTGAAACAGATCATATGATATTTTAGTATCTGGAGATTTCATTTCCGAGTTTCGTATGAAATTCACCTGTTGCTTTGGTGGATGGAGTGAACAGAGTCTCACATCTGAGAAGCGATATTCAATTTTACACATCTTTAGCAGATGCCTTGCTCGCAAATGAAGCTAAGATGAAGGCTGAGAACAACGCAGACGTGGAGCTTGCACATTCGAGTGGGATCTCTAGATCTTTGATTTATCGGCTCACTATGAAGCCTAGCTAGGAAGGTAAGATTCTATTGAATACCGCATCTGATGTTAACGGTTACTATTACTTTTTACTATCGGATTTCCCTGACGCTTTTCTATCTCCTCTGCAACCAGACATGCCCTATTTCACAACTTTTGCTTTGACGTCAAAGAATGGATTGTAGCCAATGTAATAGTTATGTTACCTTAGAAACTCTGTGCTACGTGATTTGGTGCCGTGATCATAACAAGCTGTATGTTTGGCATTTTGTTAAGGTCAATGTTGGTTTCCTCCTCAGAGTACGTGGACCTCCGTTTCTTTGGACATTTTGGTTGTAGACCACCTGTACCCAATTCTCGTCCTGCCCTTCCAGATTTGTAGAATTTTTGTTGTTTACACAGCCGGCTCACTCAAAGTGAACTCTACTGCATATTTGAGAGCAGCTGGGCGGATGACGTCATTGACCTTGTCATACCTCGTGGGAGCCATAAGCTAGTTGCACAGATCCAGGCATCGACCAAAATCCCTGTGCTTGGTCATGCAGGTCGGTCGGTAGCGCGCGCTTCATCCTATTGAACTGAGTGTTGTTGTACTCGTATTTGAGGAGCTAGAGATAAGTGAAGAATCACTATAATTTACGATCCTATTTGTTGCATGAGGAGCAACGATGAACACTTCTTTTCCATCGATTTTGTAAATCCTTTCTCCTAGATTCAGAGCTGTGCTCCTCTTCACTCGGCACATCAGTATTGTGATACCTCCAGTTTATTCAAACTAGTGGTTGACAAGATTTAGGTTCTATATCCTATAGACCCTCTTTTTTTGTGTCGGACTGTAATCAATCCTTACTGTTCAGATGGAGTGTGCCGTGTCTTTGTTGAATGTTGACAAGGTTGTTGATGTAGACAAAGCTGCAAGGATTGTGCTTGACTCGAAACTAGACTGAAACCCTGTGGCGTGCAATGCCCTGCTAAGCTTGAACTGACCATTTTTAGACTTGTCAGCCACTGCGCGGTGGAGATTCCTTAACATTATTACTATTGTGGGTGGCATACCATTTTTGATTTAAGAGACTTTGCGATGATTCAGAAGTCAATACTGAATTTGTCTTTGCAGGAGACGTGACTTGTTCACGAAGATTTGGTTAGAACGGCTGGTGGTTTGGCAATGCTTACTTTTGCTTTACAAAGACCTTTAATCTTTTTCTTCTCTGAAATGAATGTGGCCTCTTCCCTACAAGTTGAACATTAATGAAAATGTAAACAATTTCAGTGCAATAGACATCAGACATTTTAATTCCTTCCAAAAGATTTTGTGACTTAGTTCTTCTTCTTTTCTTTCGAACCAGACCAGTTCTTGGGTTGCCAAAAGGGTTGCCAATTCTTGACACGAAGATCTTTTGGTTTGATTTAACCCTTAAAGGACGGACCTATCACCACTGGTTTGAAGCCTCCTTGCCCGTCACGCAGTTTGTTACCATTTTCAAGGCTGATATGTCTGAAATTTTTTACTTTTATTTTTCAGAGATGAAAGTATATACCTTCTATAATCCTCAAAAAATTTAGAGCAAAATTATTTTGAGGAAAATTGATTTTTATGTGAATTTTTGAAGAAAAAGTGAAGAAAAAATCATATCAAACAGAAAATTATCTCAAAAAATCTGAAAATTTCACCATGCGTGTAAATTATAGTGACAAACATCATGGTAGAAACTCAATTCCCGTATACTTGTATAAATAGAATGCAACCAACATTAAAAATGAAGCCAAAGTTCAAAATGCAATAAAATATTCAATTTTTTTTAAAATTCCAAAATTTCAATTGGAGTAGAAACTAGAGTGGAGGACCTTCATTTCATTAGTTGGGCTCAAACTCAAAAAATGTCATTTTCAAGGAGAAATTTCAAATTTAGTCACTTTCTCAAAATATACAAAATTGGCAAATTTTGCCATCCGTTTTCTCTAATTACTTCTCAACTACATGAAAATTCAAATAGTAGTTAGACTAAAAACTTAATTGGAGATTCTTTACAACTCAACGTGAAAAGTCATTAAAAAATGGATGAAAAAACTACTATTCAAGTCTTTTTCCGCACCTACAAAGTCATCCAAATACCCAAAAATGGCGTTGGTGTCACTTAGGAATTAAAGAACCTGGACATGGTTTGACTCTATATATATGTTTTTTTTCTCCAAAAATTGTTGAAGGTTGTGGTGAGTCCATAAGGTATTCTTTTTGGCCACTTCTATTCTTCAATCTGTAAAAACTTTGATGGAAAGCTGGCCAATGAGGGCTTAGACTCTATAAGAGATGCTAATTTGATCTTCATCTTCATACAAATTCGATCTCCAATTTTGATTTTATTTATAAATTCCAAGTCATCAAATATTGCCAATCTCACATTGGTTTGTGTAGTTTGAATTAAAATTTAGCTTTTGTCCAATTGGTAGTTTTGATGTTAACTAGTAGACTTTATCAATCAATAATGTAACTAGAAGGGGTTGTATGCCTTTTTAAATAATTTGGATCTAAATCAAGCTAATAATATATTAATAGTTTTCAAATCCAATTGGTAGTTAGAGCCTTTCGGCAAAATATAGGCTTAGAATTTCCAATTGTTTTTTAATTGACCATAGTCAATAGAAACTACTTCCATTCATGGAAGTAAAACAATTATATTTGTATATTTGTCTTAATTAATATAAAATTGTGTTTGCAATTATATGTATGTTGGAGTCTATATGAAGTTTGATTGGGAGAATTGTGTGTGCATAAGCTATGGATAGAATGTGTTTGGAAGTATTCAATTGATAAATTGTGTAGTGATGTGTGTACTGGATGTTAACTAAGCCAGTTGTTAGAATAATGTATGTGATTTGTGTATGCAAATTTTAATTGTAGATAACTAATTGTAGTGAATGAAGTGATAGATTGGAAAATATATATGTAAAGAGAAAATTTGAGAGATTAATATATATCTCTCAAAATTTAATACAAACACATTTTTTTAACAACTATAATTTGAGAGATTAAAAATATATATATGAATTGGAAAATACATTTGTGAAATTCCAAAGGCTCTTGATAAAATAGAAGGATTATCTTGAAGATGAAGCCCTTTGATGGATAAATGCATTAATATATGAAGGAAATGATGATTATGTCTTGACTTTGTCATAACATTTCATAGATGAATGCATTGATGGGTGATCATGGAGTAATTCATGATGAATATGCATTAGTAGATAAGCAAAGATTTTTGAGAGATAATAATCTTTAGATGGTGGATTTGTAAACTAACATTAATTAGACAATTCTACTTGGATGATAAGGGCACTAAAGTGTGTGGAGATAGATATTTGTAAACGATAAAGTTATAAACTAGATTAATAGTGCATTGGATAAATATAAGATATGATTTAAATAAATAAAAATAAGACAAATGTGCCCTATATCTTTGTCACAACAAAATTAAAAGTAAAAAGAATTTTCAAATTGTTTAAAATAAAAAATATGTTGAAAATCTATAGTTTTTCACTATGAATTGAAATGGTACAAAATAAAATCCGTGCACTCCTCTTCTCCAAGGGCTTTCCAATTGCATTGAGGATGTGACTCAAGATGCATAGTTTGGGAGATCTCAATGTAACAAACAAAACTAACAAACAAACACTTTAAAATCTATCTTAAAGGAATGGGTAGATGGATGGGAATAATTGGAAAAATGTAACTAGGATTTTTACTTTAATGAATAGTTTTAAATAGAAATTGAGGATAAAAAACTAAAGATAGAAAAATTTTGGTTCATCTTAAAGACTACTAATAGTCCTTATTGATAATTTTCATTATATAACATGGAGTTTAGGAGTGAAGAGGCTCTCTTTAAAGATGGATTAAGGTGGGAACATCCAAAAGCACCCTATTCCTAAAAGCGCCATCTACAGTGTACATACATTTCCGAAATCAGTCATGTTCACAGACTGTAGATGGCGCTTTCAAAAACAGACTTTGACTGTTAACAACTTTTGCATACGTATCCAAATTCTGCGTTTTTTGGTGTGTTGGAACATGCTTTCACTTGCCAACAAGACTACATCAAAATTTGAACTAATTAATAGCAGGAACTAGGCTCAGTATGAATAAGTGGCGCTTTTGGGTGTACCTACCTTACCGTCTATAGTTGGATAGTTAGGCCAAGCCTTAAAAAATAAAGAATTTTTTTTTCCTCTAAAATTATCAGTTTTTTTCTTAAAATTTTGAACTTGATTAAAAAATTAGATTTCAACCGGCTAACTTTGTAGCTAAATGCCGGTGTTCCCCGTTCAAATAAATAGAAAGCAATAAGTGGAGCGCCGCCCTACAATTGACTGCCCGGGTGCCAACAATCACCAACTGATCGAAGAGCTTCGTTCTCAAGCCAAGCCCTAATAAGTTTGCTCTCCTTCTCTGCACCCCGCTTCCTGCTCTGCCATCGGCCCAATTCTCTTCCCTGCCCTACTCCTCTGCTCTCTCGCCAGCTCTTTGTTATTCGGATTCCTTTGCTTCACAAAATCAAACGCTTCTTCATTGTGCTGCATTGTTGTAGTCAGAAGTGCTGTGGGTTTTCTCCACACCATTATTTGCTGTGAAAGATCCATGCAACCTTGTCAGGAGCGCGAAGGTCGTGCATTCAAGGATAATTAAATTCAGGGTGGGTGCTACAGGTTTGTTGCTTGCACGGATTCTGAGATTCCATTTGTGAAGCATTCATGCTATTTCGGGACGTACAATTACGCGAACGTATGGTTTGAAGGCCTTGAATCCGTCGGCATGTGTTTTCGTATGCGTCGTTTGTTCAACTTCGTAGTTAGTTCGATTTATATTGTTCACGGGTTATGAACTGATTGATTTGATGCTCGAATCGTGATAGAGTGAGGGGACTTTCGCAAGTTAGGATCTGTAGCACTGGGAACTTCCTTTTAGTTTGTGATGATTTGAATAAGGAAAATGAAAAGTGTTGTCAGCATAGAGATTCACAGGACATTTTTGGCACTAGTTCCAGGTGATAACCATTTCTGTGAAAGCGTCGTGGGAGGGCATCTCAGACATGGACATTCCAGTTCGAAAGAAAACCAAGTTTGGCACGTGTATTAAAGATGAGAACCCAAGCCTTGTTCGAGTGGCATGTGCCTTGAGAGGAATGCTGGATGATGTGATTCAAGGTGTTGGAGAATCTCCAGGGATTCGAAATTTACTTGAGTATGCAGCACAGAACACGATCGTAGAGGGTGTCTCATCTCAAGAGCCTGGCATTGAACGGAAGGTTGTAACAAATACAGAGAGTGTCACCACTTGCGCTCATTTTTGTGCACATCATGGAAAGTTGATGGACACTGCTCTGTGGAGTGGCCTCCCCGAGGAGTTGCAGGAGCTCGTCTTTGCGCACTTACCGTGGCCTCAAATCTACCGTGTCCGAATTTTGTCCAAGGGGTGGAACCAGAAGCTAATGAGGGGCGCCAAGGATTCGCAGTTCAAGCGGGCTTGTGTCAGAGCTCAACCCAAGTCGTTTGTCCTTTTTGCACCGACAGATGACCCAGGTTCGTTCAAGTTGAGCATGTTTGACATTGCATCTAACAAGTGGCATGGATTTGAAACCTCACCGGGGTATGATCCCAAGCGTGGTGAAATCAAGGGAGTAAGTGCCAGTGATGGAGGGTTGGTGTGTATCCTTACAAAAGACCACTCCAAGTCCAAGAAGATCCCTTGGCTTGTCTCTGTGTGCAACCCATTAACTCGGGCGTGGAAAAAGCTTCCTCCTCTCTATGGCATAACTCAGGAAAGGATCATGGTGAAGCTGATCATGGACTGTGAGACGAAGTATTATAGAGTGATTGTTGTGGGCTACTGCGAAGGCCCAGAAGTGGGGAATGTGGTCAAGGTTTATGATTCAAAGACCGGGAAGTGGACCAAAGCCGATGGCTCTTCTTCTGGAGAAGTGGTTTACGGCTACCTTCACAAGTTGAATTCATACAGTCTAATACCTGCTCCTTGTTCCTACAGTTTTGCAGATGGACTGGTGCATGAGATTAGTAGAGATTTTCCTGGACACGATGCTCACGAATCCGATTTTCTGAAAGACCATTTATTTCGTCTGAAGGACATGGAACCAGGTGGCCTCCCAACGCACTGCATTGAGGAATATCAAGCCGAGAATTGTGGAACCAGTTGGACCTTTTTGAGAGAGTATCCGTTGAGTCGTCTTCCAAGGACTGCTCATCACATCCATCCTGATGCTGTGGGCTGCTGGATTCATTTTTTTGCTTGCAACGATTTTCTTCTGATCTTCCAAGTGATGAACGAGAAGAATCGCCGTGAGTTTTTGTGGCTTTACGATTTCTCTGTAGAGGAATGGCGTGAACTTCCAATGATGCCGGAAGGCGATCGTTTGTGTTCTGTTAAGCACCAGCTGTGTGAGCTTCGTTTCGATTCTGTTCCGTGAAAGATCATGGTTTTTGGCTCCACATTTGCGAACGGCTGTTGAAGTTGGCGGCGAAGTTGGGGCATATTTGGAGGTCATCCATCTGAGGCTTTGAGAGCGGAGTTGTACGTTTTGTGTTTAGCAACGTAAAAGGAATTATGTCTACACTGATGAAAGTGCTTGACGGGGTTGGTGATTTCTCAGGCTTATGACTTGTAGCTGAATAGACCTCTACAGTTTTTTTGGTCCCATGGCCTCTGTTTTGAAGCACGCTGGTGATGTGAGCTCAATGTTTTATAATCAGTAATCCACCAATATTTTGTAGGGTCTTTTCTGAATGTGTGAAATGCATTGTAGAAAACCCTCACCAACTGCAGAGAAATGCGGCAAGCACGGGTTGGTTTTAGTGCGAGCGCTCTGTGTCGGTGAAGTGATGGTGTCTGAGCTCTGGTGAAGCAAGTGATTGCACGGAAGAGCGGAGATCATGTGAATTAGAACTTCGTAAATGTGGTGTAGCGAAGTGGTCGGTGCAGACCGCCAGTGAGATCATTTCCAATTTAACGTCCTTCTGTTTCTCCCAAGGTGGGTGGTCACGAGGCTGGAAGGTAGAACAGCTCCAGTGTAGTATTCATTTCTTTCATTCTTGCTTAAATGATTCATCGTGTTTTTGTGTTTCTGTGCACTTTTATCCTTAGTTGCCTACTGAATATGGCGGGTGTGCTGCTGTTCGCAGTCACGCTGCGTAGTGGTTCACGCTTTTAGCAACACGGTAACCGAGGATCGCACTCTCTGCTTCAACTTGGATGCTGACACTGTTATCTTAGTTTCAGATAAGTGCCAGAATCTCTGCAGTATTTCTGCTCTCGTTGTGTGACGTTGCTACCCGTCCCGTACAGTAGTGCGAAGCAGTCTATACGGCTGAAAAGCATCTACAAAATGATAGTTCTGTAAAGAATGTCGATGTTGCGCCAGGCCACAACTCCATTTGCGACGTCGTCCTCTAATTTATTACCTTCAGAAAAAGATGGCGCCATCATCAATGCTTCGTCCAATAGTGACAGATTTACGTAGTTGGTGCTTATTAGTTAAAAACGACGTGCAAACTAGGGGGAAAAAATGTAGTGACATCATTCAACGAAATTGAGTAGAGCACTTCATGAATGCGTAATTGCGTACCTTACTCACAGGTAGGCGCACGTTGGGGTATAGCGCTGCTGATAACCTTCACAATTGTCCAGGCCTTGTCAATAGATAAGTCCGTCTTCTGCAAAATTTCTCGTTCACTTGCATTAGTCACATCCTGATTTCAACCAATGCATGTCTTCTAGAAGCTGCTGCAGCGTGCCGTGTCAGGTATTGAATTGGATTGAACTTAGCTTCTCCGTTCTGGCAGAGCAACGAATGTGCTTTTAATGCTTATACTTTAACAATGAATAGATCAATGATTGTAAGATCCGCTGATAAATTACTTGTAGGAGTCACTGAACGCAGGGTTTTCGGCCTCCGAGCTCATGGTGACAAGAACGTACGAAGTTTGAAAAATACTTCTCATTCAACCCATGAATGAAAATATCCTCGACATTCATGAGAGATATATCGTCGTCCCCCAACCTGACATTTTATGATAAACAATGTCAATATATCATCACCTGGCATCTTTGTAAACTGCAAAGATTCCGTCACAAATACAGCAATACCGCCCCTGCGCCACACGAAAACGGCCGGAGTGTTCTTGTTCTCACAATTTTTCAACTGCGTCATTTCAATTGATTGCCTCACGTTCTTTTCACTTCTGTTTTTCAAAATCTCTATTCTTAAGCTGAAAGTACAAGTACAAATATTCAAAATCGTTCACAATGTTTACGAGTTAGCAGCGGGAGAACAAGATTATTCCGTTTTCCCGTAAATAATGTCGTCACATACTTATCATATGCAATCGGTGAGGATGGCAATCAATTTCGCCACAACGGCCCTTCATAACAACCTGCTAATGCATCCGCAGACATGGACAGAACTTCCTGAGGAGCCGTCGACATTTAATAATTCCAAACTTAGGAATGAAATAGCTCACCTGATCGGAGTCGTCGACGAGCCTGAATGAACTTGAGGTTGCAGAGTGAAGCCAGCAGCAGCGACTCCGAGCCGGGCATGAAGTCTAGGTGCCTAAGGTGCGCCCTTCGCCATGGCGCGCTGCAAAATCCTACTCCAGCCATGGCCGACAGTTTCGGTGATGCTCGTCACATGGCTTACGTCCTTCAGTCTGCCGTCCATTGCAATCCGGGTCTCTCAGGACGAGTTCAGGGTTTTTAGCCATATGTTCATTTTTGGAAGATTTTTCTTCAATTTACATTGAGGGCATGAAAAAATGAAGTAGAAACGGAGCAAAATTTAGCTAATTTTGGGATCAGTGGTTTCTAACTTAAGGTGGGTACACCTTAAATTGTACCTCACCTAAAAGTGCCATCTATAGTTGTTGTACATTTCTGAATTCCATTATGTACCTATTTGGCTGGAGCACTTTTAGAAATAGACTTTGAACCTTAATAACTTTTGCATACTGTATTCAAATGCTACGTTTTTTGGTGCATTGGAATGTGCTTTCACTTGCTAAGAAGACTATATGAAAATTTGATCAGATCAATAATAAAAAGTGTACCCACCTTAATACACTCTAATCTTGTGTTACTTTCTTTGCCACATGGCATAGGGTGATTGAAGAGTGTGAATGAATGAGGGAGGTTTTATACTCGGTCCTTCATTCTTCCTAAAAAGGTCATGTATCTCCAAAATTTGATGATGTTGATCGCATTTGTTGGATAGATTTTTGTTTAAAATTAACTCATTACTCCAAATGCAACTAAAGTGCTTGACGGGCTGTAGTGTACATATTGCATCCTACTAATTATTACAAATTAGAAGGTTGAAGTTATGGTTCCTTAGTTGATGAATGTTTATGAATGTTTTTTACCTTAAAAAGAATCAAATGCATGAACAAAATCATATGTCCTATACACACTCTTTTGGCTTATTGTTGTAGGCTTGTAAGTTGATAGCTTTTCAATCTATTGGTATGGGTAGAAATAGACAATGTAGAAGTATTCTATTGTAGAGGATGACATATTCCTATGGAAGACCTTATTAAGCACACAAAAGATTGTGTTTAGAAAGAAGGGATATGACTATTTTTTTTGCCTATGTAGAGATTGTTATGGCTCTTAGCAATTGTTATGACATTTAGACCATAAAAAGTTTTTTGCCTTAGCACTAACTAGATTTATTTCTTCTTTGATCCATGATTTGAGGTGATATACACTAAGAGGCTATTTGTTTGAAGAGATGTGGGTCGGTTTGGTGAATACATTCTGGTTTGGCATCAACAACTTTGATGATGATGACATTGAACCAAAATTCACTACACTATTGGATTCAAAAGACAATGTATAATGACCATTATATTAAGCATTTGATCAAAGAGATCATCTTTGAAAAGATATGCAAATTCTTGAAAATTAATTTTGTAAAAACATTTCAAAAATAATGTCTAGAGGCTTGAAGAGTTGTATAAGTAGACTGCATTTTCCATCTATGATGACAAAAAATTTAGTGTCATTTTAGCAACTATGATTCTCATTGATATGGCTATGATACATATATTCAACAATTCATTTGTGTATAAATTCTTGAGCTGATTGTCTACAATGTTATTGTTTACATGGAATTTCCTTCTTTCAACTCATTATAAGGTCAAAAAAATTGATACATGAATTGGAGTGGATCCTGGAGTCAATTAATTATAGATTTGTTCATTGTTGTAATGGTTGTGTCAATCATGAGTAGGAGCATAGACATTTCATTGTACAGTACATCTTGACTCCATATGAGGGATGCTACAATTTATGCAGATTTTGGTTCAATTTTTGTGAGAGTGATATGACATTTTTCTATGATCTTAAAGTTGTGTCACATATTTTGTGCTTCCTTCCTCTTAGAGTTCTTAGAGTACAATAGATGTCTTGAAGATATAAATTAAAATCAATTGCCCAAAGTCTAGTATATATAGGGACATACTAACATCAACATTGATTTGTTTTTTGAGTTTCAAGATGTCATTGGATGGTCATCAATAGCATTCATTCAATGTGGCTCATTTTTGTTCAGATTTATAATTTACCATAGTATTTCAAAGTTACAAAGAAGTTCTTCATGAGTTAAGGGATCTTCTTACATGGACTATTGTCAATTACACCAAATGTGTTTTGATATTGGATTTGTGCGCCTATAGGTACAAAAAATGTATTGTGTGCAAACTAGTTACAATTGTAAGCTTAATTCGTGAAGTGTGACAATAAATTGGGCACTAACCATAGTGCAAAGGAAAGGAGGATTGTGTGTGGTAGTCATAGGTGGTTAAGGTAGAATTATCCTTACCAATATAACCTTCAATTCAATGGCAAGTTGGAGCTATGAGATTTTCTTGTAAAGATGCTAATAAAAGAAACTAATGAAAGAAGTATTACAAAGTCTCAAGGTTCTTTTTTATGCAAAAAAGGACAAGAAGGTGGAAAAAATGACCCTATTCACAAGTACAATGCAAAATTCAAAAATATATAAATTCTTGTAATGGGGTGATTGCAAGAAACACTTGCCGATTTTGTTGCGTTTGGCTGATTATTTCGGGAGTACTTTAAAATTAAAAAATCAATTTAAAAAAAATATGAAAAATATAAATAGTGTATATACCTCTAAGATGAAGGTTTTCACCGAAGGAAATGGATAGAAAAATTCTCTAAGTAGGAGAACTTGAAAAATGCCAAACCTCCAGAAAATACATACCTTCATGTTTTAATTAGGGAAAAATAGTAAAAATAGATATTTTCAAAAAATAAAAATTGGACATTTTCAAAAACTTTATGGAGATGGTCATTCACAAAAAAAACCACCAAAATAATATTTTATATGTTTCAAAATACAAGCAGAAGGGAGCTCACTTTGTAGATTTCCACACCACATAAAATTAACTATTTTTAAAAATTCTTTCCTGGAGAGCTAGAAGTCTATTAGAAGACTATCTCATCCAAATTTCATCTTAAAATCATAAAAAAAGTACTCCATAGTACTAGAAACCCCTAAACTACCAAGTGTGATATCCAATTGGGGTCTATTTTTGGATAGTAAAATATTTTTGAAAATTATGAAAAAATTATGGAAGTTTTATGATAGTTATGAGTACCTTTTCTACAAATCTTGAGTCAATCAGAGCCAAAACACAAAAGTTATGGCCAAAAAACAGATCAGCACACGTAGTGTAACACAAAATAGGACAAGTGTTTCTTGCAATCACCCAATGGAGAGTGTAGACTTTATTGTTATTTGTTGTTTTTGTTGTTGATTTCATTGTTATATGCATGGGTTTTATTGTCTCATGTATTTTAAGTTGGTATAAAAATACAAGACCCTTTCACTTTTTTGTCGAATTGGCTATAGTATATGAGCGAAAACTTCAAACTTCTAAATCAAAAAATGTATTTCTTGTTGTTGCCACCTTTAGTGATACTTGCTTCTTCAAGCTCATTCAAAGTTTCTTTACAGCACATTACTTCTTGTCATAATCTTTTAACACTACACATGCTACCCATCTACAATGTTAGGTTCCAACTCTAGTTATTGATTCCCTATTTTCCATGACTTAACACCCACAAACCTATTCATACACATTGCATATCATTCAATGACATAGAGTAGAACTTCCATTAATATTATGAAGTACTTGATACATTAAAAGGGATTTGAGTGGAACTTCATTAGTATATTGAAGCACTTGATGCATTAGGAGATTGCAAGTTATCTTGAGTTCCCAAACTGTGGCCCAAACTTGCCACATCTTAACATAGTTGAGGGATTGTCACATTAGAATATATATATTTTTAAATTGAAAGTTATTTAAAATAGAAAAAAACAATAAAATATTAAATATTAAATTACTTTCAGATTTTTCAATATTTTTTGAAAATTTTTGAGATTTTTTGAAATTCAAAAAATCAGATTAGAAGTGGTTGGTCTACAACATTGGAAACAATTATATGGAACATCTTTGAAACAATCTCTTTGAAGCCTCAAATCTCCTCTAATGGTTGTACTTCTCTCCATTACAACAAACGGTTTTTGATCCCTAAACGATCACAAGGCCACCAAGTGGCTTCTACAATACTATCTTTTGCATCCCTAGTCCTATATTGAAGGATTAAACAATATTTACACTACAAGAGAAAGGGGTTATTTAAATGGGATTTAGAACCACAAAATGCATGTTGAAAGGTCATGTACTTTAAGTAAAATTTGCTTAAAATCATGTGTCTAGGACTTACCTTAAAATACCTTGTTAGAAGGTCAAGTCAATGAATTTTGCATGTCTTTTCAGCATTTTTAAAAGACAACATTAACTACAAAAATGAACTCTCTTAGAGAAATTTTGCTTTCCAAAAATTGTACATTTGAGGGAGCCAAATGAGCAGGAAGCTCTATTTCTTTCAAGAAGTTTGAATTTTATATGATAAAGTATAAATCTAAAAAAATTCCAAATCTATAAAAGAGGTCTAAATCTATGAAAAATTCAAAATCTATAGAAGAAGTCTAAATCTATGAAAGAAGCCTAAATCTATGAAAAATCCTAAATTTGTATAAAACTCTAAATCTATGAAAGAGGTCCAAATCTTTTATCCTCAAGCAAACCATCTTCTTCAACAATATATACTCAAATACAAGCTCGCTTCTCAGCCATGCCTTTGACCACTCACATACACTAGAGTTGCATGTACAATCAGTATTGTGGCAATAGTAACACAATGTGTGAGACCTCCGTCCCTTCTTCCTACCTCCATTTCTCTCTGCAAACAAAAAAATCCATCACAATAAATCTCTCCTATAATTTATGGCAACTCATAAGTCAAATTTTGTAATTGAAGTGGAGCCAAATTATTGTAAGTTTGCACAAAACCAACACCAATTTGATTGCTATACTTAGATAAAAAAAACTCTAACACTGGCCAACTACAATGCTCCACACAACATACGCTCCTCTTTCTGTTTCTAACTAACTCAACTACAAACTAGTGCTCTATATTAGCAAAACACCAAAAAAAATCAAAAGGAAGAAAAGATCTTAAACCTTAATTCCATAAGCATCCTCAAAACGTTTTGATTGTTGATAGTAAGAAATAGCAATATTGTAGGTTAGCACTCATGGCTTTACCCCCATTTCCTTTATAGCTTGCTAAGAAAAGAAATCAACTTGACTATCACACTCAAAAGCACTCACAATTTAGTAACATAGTATCCAAATATAATATAGAATCGTTGTAATACTTTTTGACATAGATTAAGAGAAAACAATACATTTACAGATAAATCAAGAGTTAGATTGGTATCTTTTTGAAAACCTCATTTGAGTATAACTAATTTGAGTATACAAATGTTAAGAACCTTAGGTGATATTATTTCTTTCTTGTTCCACGGCAAAGATCACGTCTGGTAAAAGCATAAAGCATCTTTTTCAAAAATATTCTAAAGTTTATAGATTGATGAACTTACGATTGTGGAAGTTAGAGATAGCAATGCAAATATCATCTATGGCGGACAAGATTGTTTTCAACACCATCAACGCCAAATGTGCATTCAAAAGTAGAGCATTCAAGACCAAAATCCAAATAACTATACTATATAGCAATCAAAAATGCAAATGAGACTATTAATTTTCAATTTCTAGCTACCCTAGCTATGAGTCAATGCACTAGATAGTCTATATGTGAAAAGAGTGATGTAATTTCATGCAAATTGAAGTTTAGGGTTTGGGGTTCTAAGTATCTAAAAGCACAGGCATTAGGGCCCCATCTTTGATAACCATGCAATTACCTAACAACACAACAAGTAGGAGCTTGTTCTTCAAAAACTTCTAATTCTTCAACAATCGTTGGCCAAAACCATACCTCTCATGGTATCTCCAACACTATACCTCTCATGGCATCTCCAACATTGGTGGCTCCTTTTTGTACAAGGAGAGTTCCTCATCTGTTATCTGCTCGTTCAAAATTATACTCCCTTGTATGCAATTTTACAACTTAGCAAAGTGCTTAGAAATTTAGCCAAATTCCAAACCCTAGCACAAAAAACTAACAATCACAAGTCTTTGTGAGCTTCTACCAAATTACATGATTCAATATCGTGGTGTACAAGAACAAGCAAAAGAAAGAATAATAGAAGGAGGAAGAAGGTAAGGAGGTGGAGGGATTGGAGGTAGGAAGGCAGAGGGATTACTACATAAAAGACATATGTGATAAAAAATAGCATGTTGCCATGACTAATCAACAATCCGCTCCTCAATTTACTTATTCTTACTTTCCAATATGACCTTCTAGCAATATGAAGTGCTATTAAGTAATATCTTACTAATCTCTCTCCTATAAAATACCCACCTCTCTTGTAGTGTTAGCTCCCTACTAGGCCCAAACAATTTCCTTTCCAAATTTACCTTTTGAGACTACAGAGACCACAGCTCTTTGTAGTATTTTCTACTAGATTTGGAAGAAGCCCTTTCCTAAGGATCTTTGCAACATCCAAGACACATGTACTCTAATCTTGGAAGACCATATAATTCCGTACTCTAATTTCAAATCTAAGCTCCATAGACTTTTTGACCTTTGTAGTCTAGATTTTGGTTAAATTCCACAAAACCCAGGACTATAGTATAGGGGTTCAAATCTAGGGGAATGGTCAAATAGTCTAACGTATTATGACTAAAGTCACATGTAAGTCAGAATGGATTGAAATATACTGCTAATTTCTACATACAAAGACATTTGAATGGGCAATTTGGGGTTTCACTCTTATTCCCAAGAAATAATTTTGTGATCAGTCCATTAATAATGCTATGGACGCATGAGTGCTATCCCAGTCCTGGACTAGTATTCTAAAAGGGAATAGCAAATTGTCAAGGGTATGTAGCAATTTGTCAGCTGCATGCACTATCCGACTTAATCATTGCAACAAGTTATATAATATATATAATATTCTTCTTCGGCCAATTCCTTAATTACCGTGAAATTCTTTTACCAGGCAATTTGTCTTCCGTCACTATTTATCTAGCCTAATCACAAATTTAGATGAGTATCAAACCAGTCCCAGTCCTAAGGCAATTTGTCCCTAATTAAATGCAAGGCATGAGTGTATATGCAATTGTCTTCATTTCCATGCCACTGCACATATTCAAATCAATTGGTTAGTTTAATTTTATCTTAGAACAATTTATAATATCAATGGCAATTTGATCCTCAATATATTAACTAAAATAATCTATTGGTGATTTTCTAAATCACAAGGCAATTTGTCATATTGTTCCACCATTACACTTCAAAGCCATTTGTCATTTTTCTTCATCATCAACACCAAAGCAATTTGTCATAAGGCAATTCGTCATAGTAACATCCTATGGACCTAAGACCATGGTTTCTCTTCAATTGGATTTATCAAGAATTTAATCTTTTTAAATAATTGTTATCAAATTAATTCCTTTTGAGAATTAATTTAATTTAATTTATCAATTTCAGCAATTTAATCTCTAATTTAATTCCATCTTCATATTTATCAAATTGTATTTTCTATAAGTTTGACATTTTTCACAATTATAATAATGCAATTTATCAATGCAATTAAATTTAATTTTAATTATAGAATTCCTCTATAATCAAAACTCACAACCATTTCACAAATAGTTTACTATAAAGTTTCAATGTATAATAGCAATTTGTCACAATTTATAATTTAATTATTCATTTATTCATCTTCAAATGTATGACAATTTGTTATTATAACAAATGCAATTAGACATAAGATAAAACTTTTAATATCAATTAGGTAAAACTCCCTGGTTGACGCTTGATGTCAATTTGCAATTTGGCCAAGTTGCTTTGGTTTTATCTTTTCAGGTTCTAATTTGTATTTTTGCAATTTGCCAAAATTTCTCCATTTCTTTAATTCAGCATCGATTTGACTTTAGCAATTTGCCACAGCTTCTTCACCAACCACACCAACTCATGCTGGGCAATTGGTTGTCTCTATTTATTCACTCAGGCAAATTGCTAAAAGATCTCACTCAAGTTTCCACTAATTCTGACAATTTGATTTTACAATTAAACTCTAAGGCAATTCGACTGGAGATACTTTTGATTGGTCTGGTACAGTTTCTCCATCACACATAGACAATTCGACTTACACACATCACATGCATCCCATACACAACAATTATCATACATAGTCAATTCATTCAGTTCAATGGCAAATTGCTCATACATAGGATACAATGACAATTCACTGTATTATGAATTTTTAATGATTTTCAATACTTAAAATCTGAATGCAACTTAGGCAAATAGACAGAACACAAAGACGATTTGACTTAATAATTCACACATCATCACACACACGCATAACATAGTAGGTATATACACAGCAAATTGTTTTAGGCATACAAAAGTAATTATATTCAAGCTCTGATCTTAAGTAATGCACAAGTAAGTATTTAGAGTAGAGTTCAAAGGCAATTTGCTCTTTGTCAAATTTGCTTAACTCTTTCCTGCACAAGTAACAATTTAAAGTAGAGTTCAGAGGCAATTTGTTCTTTGTCAAATTTGCTTAACTCTTTCCGGCACAAGTAACAATTTAAAGTAGAGTTCAGAGGCAATTTGCTCTTTGTCAAATTTGCTTAACTCTTTCCGGCACAAGTAACAATTTTAAAGTAGAGTTCAGAGGCAATTTGCTCTTTGTCAAATTTGCTTAACTCTTTCCGGCACAAGTAACAATTTAAAGTAGAGTTCAGAGGCAATTTTCTCTTTGTCAAATTTGCTTAACTTTCTCCCACACACACACACACACTGAATCAAGTCACAATTAAAAGAATTTCTTCAACTGAGTTCAGAGGCAATTTGCTCTTTGTCAAATTTTCTTAACTCATAAACATACACAAAGACAAAGTCCAATCCCAGGACTCCTAAAAACACAAGTAATACTTTCAATCAGTCAATTTGCCGTAAAAGCTGGCCCCATCGTAGGTACTCAACTAGCAAGACGATTAGATAAGTATATATATTTGAATTGAAGAAATTTAGTGGTACATAAAACACAACAAATAGTCTAGCTATGAAAATCAAGTGTGTTGTACAAGTGAAAATGGCAAATTGACTGAGTATATGACTTCGCAGAAGATCAACCGTTCATGGGAAAACCGCCAAGTCAATTTGCCTTACTTCATATCTTTGAATACTATGTCCTTTAGAATCTGAATGACAAATAGCCTCTAATTCCTTCTAAGTGTAAATTTGACCTAACAAATTGCCTCTATTCTCACTACACAAGGCAATTTGCAAAAATAAAAAATTTTGAATGACTCACAACCTTTTTATTAAAATAATTTTTATTTTAGATTCTAAATCAATTGAACAATATCATTTTTGTAATCTACTTTTTTTTAGATTGCCGTAGGCTATTTACTTTTCAAATACAACAATCATTGAGCAATCTATAGACCTTTAAAGATCAAAGCCCTAAGACTAATGTAGTCACTAGAAGAAAAACGTGTCCGCCACAACTGACTGAAATGCAACTATGTGTCCTATGTAACTACCTTGCAACTACAATCTTTTGTATTTGCACCAACTCTAACATAGTTGCAGTGAAGTTGCAAATAGTTGCAAAGTAATTGCAAAATAAGGTTATGATTATGCAAATGTAGTAGGAGAGTTGATGGGAGGTATTTTACATCCAATATTCATCACAATTGTCGATGTTGACAACTTTACATCCAATGCGTATCATATATTCTAAATTTGATAGCAATTCCAGTGGAAAGTTACTACATTGCAATTAGAAAACAAGTATAGTACAACTAGACTGCAACTACAATTTAACTAGATTTTAATTAGAATAAAATTACTACTACTATAAAGTTTTTATTATTATTTTTTCCATATCAATTGTCAAAAATAGCATTAGGTTAAACATATAAGAATTATAAGTTATAGCATTCATGTGTAATGAATTTTGATAATGAAATTTTAATATTTCTACATTTTGTAGATTTTTATACTTTGCACCTTATAGATTTTCATAATTTGTAGATTTTTACAATCTACAAAAATCAATGTTTAAAAAATTTATGAATATTACAATCTAGAAAATAGATTTGAAATTCTAAATTTACAAATCTATGAACTGCAGTTCAATTATTAATAAGTTGCTAACCAACTGTACAGTGGGGTACCAATCAAAATGTCGTTTTCGCATCTGTAGTGAGAAAAATTTCGGTATTGCCAACTTTGGAAGCCTCCCGCGAGCTCAAAAATTGGTATTTTACCACAAAATTTTTACCACAGCATAATCTTTAAGTTAACTATATGAACGCCAAATTTCAAGGCCAAAAGACTCACAAAAAAAAGTTATTCAAAATCTACCAACATGGGTAGTGGTGAGAAACATTTCACTACTTTCAACTTTGACACCTTCCTAAGGATTGAGTTTCTTTTCTTTTGCCATGAAATTTTTGTCATGAAAGAATCTATATGTTTTTAATATGTATAAAAAATTTCAAGGTAAAAGAATTTTTTTTAAGAAGATATTTGAAATCTCCCAACAAGTGTAGTTTTGAGAAAATTTTCACAATTTCCAACTTTGACACCTTCCCAAGGGCTGAAAAATTGGTTTCTTACCATTAATTTCTTTTTGTGAAGTTACATCTATGTTGATAATATGTGCTCCAAATTTCAAGTTCAAATGAATTACCAAAAGAAAGATATACAAAGTCTCCCAACATGTGTAGGTTGTGAGGAGGAGTTTTTGAGCCCTTAGTATAGTGTTATTTTGTGGAGCAAAGTTTGACACGAATGTAAAAACTCAACCTCACAACTACACATGTTGAGAGATTTTGAATATCTTTTTTTGGGTAAGTGTTTTGAACTTGAAATTTGGAACATATATTATCAACATAAAGTTGATCTTATTCAAAAAAATTCATGTTAAATAGACAAATTTTCAGCCCTTGGGAGGGTGTCAAAGTCAGCAATAGTGAAAATTTTCTCACAACTACACATGTTGGGAGATTATGTATATATTTTTTTTGGTAATTCATTTGAACTTGAAATTTGGAGCACATATTATCAACATAGATGTAACTTCACAAAAAAAAATTCATGGTAAGAAACCAATTTTTCAGCCCTTGGGAGGGTGTCAAAGTTGGAAATTATGAAAATTTTCTCAAAACTACACTTGTTGGGAGATTTCAAATATCTTCTTAAAAAAATTTCTTTTACCTTGAAAATTTTTATACATATTAAAAACATATATATTGTTTCATGACAAAAATTTCATGGCAAAAGAAAAGAAACTCAATCCTTAGGAAGGTGTCAAAGTTGAAAGTAGTGAAATGTTTCTCACCACTATCCATGTTGGTAGATTTTGAATAACTTTTTTTTGGTGAGTCTTTTGGCCTTGAAATTTGTCGTTCATATAGTTAACTTAAAGATTATGCTGTGGTAAAAATTTTGTGGTAAAATACCAATTTTTGAGCTCGCGGGAGGCTTCCAAAGTTGGCAATACCGAAATTTTTCTCACTACAGATGCGAAAACGACATTTTGATTGGTACCCCACTGTACATTAGTCGCAAACCAATTACACATCAATTGCAAACAAATTGCACACAAATAACTTCTACACCATGAAATACATCAAAGTATTCATTGATGAACTTTCAAATGAGCTATCAAATGAGAAGCAACTTTGAAAATTTCTGCAACTACTTTGCAACTACTGCAACTTGTCCACGACAACTGTGGGCTCTAAATTGTCATCTAGTTGCAAATGTCTCACACAACTACAAAACCAATTGCAAATAACAGTTCCAGAACCCCTCATTTTCTTTTAGTGAGTTGTATAGGATTCTTTTACTCGTAGCTTCTAGCTCATAGATAAACTCTTTTTAAGAGTTAAAATTGAAAACTTTGTCTTGTTGTCTTTCCAATAATATGTATCACTCCCTACTTGGACTAAAGTATCCTCCTAGAAAGTGAACTCCCATATTCCATACCTTCATTACCTTGGTTATGTACCTAAGATTTTTCCAACTCTAAAGAGCTATAAATTTTTACTTTCAATTCAGAAATTTTGCATTGTTTTGACCCATGAATACACAATCTCATCAACTTTTCAAGAATGTGTGTCATGCCATCTAATTTATCCCAAGTGCAGTACTAAGGCCATGCCTTACTTACTCGAGACCTTCATTTTTTAATATAATCTCTTGCAAAACTTGGAAAATTACTTCCAATATCTTCTTTATCAACCAAGGTTACATGGGCATTCCTTACAATGGAGGTTGTGATAACTTACAAGGCATTTTTTTGAACAACCATTCTTTGGTAACATAGTGGTTTTGGGTAGCTGACTATGGATGGATTTTTTTTTAAATTCTTTAAAATTTTTAGGCAACATGTGCCCAAAGAATAGCTTCAAGGCCTGACAATTTTCATAACTCTTGACTACATCATTAAAAAGTTATTGCATGATATGTCATTTTCATCATTTGGCACACAACCTAGGTATCTCATAAAACTTCTTTAAAAATCACTTTTTTAAGAAGTAAAAATTGGAAATTGATTCTCTAAATTATATATATATATATATATATATATATATATATTCAAAGTTTTTAATCATTCCATTTTGATTTATGAGATGGAAGTTATGAAGAGTCTAAATTGGTGCGTAGGTATGGTTTTCATAGACTTTACAACTACCCACAAACTAAAACTCATAACTTTCATCTCATTAATCAAAATGGAATGACTCAAGGCTTCTAACATGGCATTTGGACCTTTAACCCTTTAAGGATTGGTCAACTAGTTTTTGGTTGATTTTTGGACTTTTTGTCTATTATTGTTCATAGAACATCTCATTTCAAAATACCTAGAGAACAATGCAATCAAAGTATCTTTATACGCTCCTAACAAAGCCAATTTCAAATAAATGTATACAAAAATGCATTAGCTATGTATGTCCAAACTTCAATTGTCTGACCTTTCACATGTGAAATATTGCAAGAAAATACATAATGAATGTAAAAGATGACTACTTATATATGTGAAAGAACTAGTAGAAGGTTTATGATTGATTTTTGGAGCATTTAGTGAAATTTATACCCAGTTGTGGCAAACCATATTTAGCACCAATGCCAAAAATTGTTTGTAATACATCAATCTTTGAAGATTAATTACAAGGATGTAAATTGTTGGATCACTTTTATTTTTTATTTAGTTCAAGGATTTACCCTATAAAACTAATTCATACAAATTGATTTAGAATTACATCCATAAGTGGGTTTTTTAGGGTACTAAGAGACTGTTTCAGCCTCGTTCCCCAATCTGTAAACCAACCATTGTTGGTCAAATTAAAAAATAACTTAAAAAAATTTAAAAATTAAAAAAAAAAAAAAAATAATTATTTTTTTAAAAATAAAAATAAAAATATTATTTAAAAAATGAATATTCAATAAAATATTATTATTTGATGTGGCAGTCTCTCAGCCACATTAGATCATCTGTTGAGATAGTTTTTAGTGAGTTTCCACAATCCGGGAGCTCGCAATTTCCCGACATGGCCAGAAAACCTCTTATGTATAGAGTAGTCACAAAATGGAACTTTTGAAGAATAGTATATAGAAATTGCGCGTGCCCCTCAAATCAACCACGGGCCTTAAGGAATCAAGAGTTAATACTATATATGTTTTATGAATCTTCAAAATTGAATTTTTGAATCAATAAGGCATTTTGTCATTCTACAAGTTTATATATTCATTGAATTGTAGTTTTGATGCATGGCCTCTATATATTATATGGGGACTCACCAGATGTCATGAAGAATAGGTTAATTGTATTGTCCAATCAACATTTAATGATTTTATATTGTCAATTTATTTGAATTACATAATTTATTTATTATATTGTGAGGCCATCAAAGAACATTTGCATGTGTTGTATTGTATAGAAACTCCTCTTATCTATCACTTGCTCACTGTCATGCATTGTGGAAAAGTATTGTGCAAAAATAATTATTGCAAAAACAACGTGAGGGCGTTGAAGGACTTATATAAAAGCAAGCAAGATATGCAAATTTGGCATTGAATATTTGGAGGGAGTTATGGTTGGGCAAAGGTGAGGTGAACCAATAAACTATTGTAATGCCCCATGTCCTATATGTTTTGAGTTCCACTTGATTTTTATTTCTTATCGATAATTTTACAATTTTAAGACTTGAAGACTCCTTCAAATTACATTCTAGCTATACATAAAAGCCAAGAGAAGGGGAAACTTTGGTATTTGAAGTGTCATGATTTTATATGATGATGCATCAAGCAAGTCATTCTAGTCAATATACTTTTTAAATTCTACAACAATGTAACTTTTATAGTGTGATTGGTTACTACTAAGGAATTCTAAATTACAACTTCGTCATGTTGTGAGCCATTGCAAGCATTGTTTGTTTTGATGTAAATAGTTATACACAATTGTCAGGACTTTCAAATTATTTTACGTTGTAGGCAAGATGTGTCTTTTTTTTATTGGCAACTAAAATCAAGTTGTAAAGAGCATATAAATCCCAAAAGATTTATCTAGAATTGTAAAATAAGTTATGTAGTAATTCTTGCAATTTAAATGGCTTTCAAGTAAGACTCTATATGAACACCTTCTTAATTCACACTAGCTTCAAAAATTAGTCTAAAGTTCTTTGTTTTGGGGGAGAGCATAAAAACATTTTATTGTAATGACAAAAAATATTATGTAACTTACATCTAACTTACCTCCTTCTTTTCATGTTCAGCAAGAAGGAAGTTAAATCCTACAATTGAAGGTGGGCCCAATATCGAGTATTCAACTTGGAAAAAAACGACTTTTTTCAAAAAAATTTCAAATTCTAAATTCTTATTTGCAATCAGAGACCCCAAATTAGCTGAAGGAGGTCTAGGATCTATCCTCGACAAAGCACAAAGTAGAGGACTTTTTTCTTCACTTTTACCCCAGAGAGCCCAAAATTTACCATGCTGGGCCCACCTTTGATGGTAGGATTTAACGTCCTGCGTTCACTGAGCAGAATCTTATCTGCCCAGTCACAACCCCCACCCACCTGCAACCCTGTCTCAAGTCTCAACCCAAACTCTTTTCATGCACCGCAAGTCCCCACTCCCCAGTCCCCACCTTCCTCCAAATCCACCCAACTGGCACCGCAGTTTGCTTCACCAATTCTGCAATCCTTCTCCGACTTCTCAAAATTAGATTTTCCCATAAATCTTCTCTTCTAAATCAGCATTGCATTACACCTTTCAGTTTTCACAAAGCCCAAAACAACCAATCTTGAACCCTCACAGCGACATCTTGCTTCTTCTTCAACAGCTCCTTGTGCATCACTTCTCTCTTCATCACCCAATTTAGTGTGTTGTGCTCGATTTTGTGCGATTTAGTGGGAGTTCGTGGGAGTTGTGACAGTGTTTGTGAGTTTGTTTGAGTTTGTGTGAGTTTTTGCCATATCCAAACTGGAGCAATTGTTTTGGGCAATTTTCCGTTCTGGAGAAGTACCGAGGGAAGCGCTGGGCAGAATCGTAAGCATTTGAGTGGCTCGTGACTTCTTGCAATGGCTGCCTTGCCGACGATTTGTTTGTCAGCTTTGAGAGCTCTGTTTCCCGGGACGTCTGCTGCAAATTCTAGTGTGTCCACAACAGCACAACCCCCGTCGTCTGAAGCGTCCCCGTCCGCAAGCCCCTCCATCGCCACCATCTCCTCCAGCAGGAATGGTGACGAGCAATTCTATTACAAAGAAGCGGATGAGAAATCAAGACAGGTTAGTCAGGAAGGAGGATTACGGAAGAGGATACTATTGCGTTACTTCCAGCATTTTAATGTATTTCGTAGTATTATCTTGGGAGATTTCTGTGAGCTGTGCGGCGATTTTTGGGTACAGGAACCTAACCCTTTGAGATCAAAATTTTAACACTATTCCTGAGTTTGTATCACTATTTTCGAATTTTATATGCAGTTTCAAAAGTGGGAACTTTAAAGTGGGAGGTTGTAGACTGCTATAGAAGGGACAATAGACAACTATTGTTCATTCAAAGAGTAGTGACAATAGATATTGAAGCCAAGTCATACCTATACCATTAGATATTAAGTCCAACCAATTGTGTGAATAGATGAGTTCATACTTGTCATACGGGTCAGTATAAGAGATAGGGTCAGAACCCTAATGGGCGATTTTAGTGTCCTTAACCTTAATTTGATTTTGGGGGTTGCTGTGTAGCGATTTGTCATGCGATTAGGTGTCTGCTTGGGTGTTCCATGTTCCATTTGCAGTATGAATGTACTAGGTTTCTAGTGGAGGGTTTTTCTGATTGCCATGTCACACGTCGACATTGAAGCAACGATGTTGTGCTGTGAGTGACCTGAGTTCCTTCTGTCCATGAAAACTCTGAAGTTCAGTTGTAAGTGAATGTGATTGATCTTTGCTTATGTTACGATAATTTCTTGCTTATATTGCAATGAGGCAGGCAGCTCTTAGTTGACATTTTGAGGTTTATTGGTTGCTTTTGTTGTATGTTTCTACTCAGGTGGAGTATACCGAACGAGATTATGAATTTTCAGGGCTGCAAAGGTTTGGACGTGCCAGCCTCGTGGCCATTGCAGCAGCCTCTTTGTGCTACTCAGCTCCAGACCCTGCGCATGCCTTCAGGGTATGTGCTGGAAATATTCATTATTCTACTGCCGGATTTGTTCTAAGATTGAATCGTACTTTCTCCACTCCTAAGGAATTATGTCTCCATCCCAACGGAAGAGACGAAACATTGGTTTGAAAATGTAAAAAATTAGGTGTTCAATGAGAAATGAGCAATAGTGGCATGTTGAGGTCTGTCAAAAGAGAAAACGAATTTCTTATGTTGAATGTACTTTTGACCTGTAGTTTTTGGAATGTTTCGCTCTCTAAATTTCTTGAGTATGCTTTTTTAATGTTTCAATCAATGAGGCTTATACGAAAAGATTATGCGGAAAGACGCATGCATTTGAAGATTTACATTTCAATTTGGGTTAGAGACATGTACGATTAGCTGCTTTTCTTGTAACGCTGATGGGCTTAGCCTTTTTTATTTTTAAGGGTGGGGGTCCATACGGACAAGAAGTCACACGAGGCCAGGATTTGTCGGGAAGAGATTTCAGTGGATTGACTCTGATCAAACAAGACTTCAAGACGGTAAGGTCTTGAGATGCCATGAATTGTTTGTAATTTTCTGTCTCATGGATAACCCCTCAAGGACCAAGGGTCTCTGTTTTTTCCTTAGCAGTTTTGAGTAGACTATATGGGAATTTACTAATGTCCACCTCTATTTGATTTTTGAGCAATTCATGCAATTTTCCTCCTTGATGCTGTTAACATAAAATATAACCCTATTTCAATTTTATTTTTTTCAAATTGAATTGGTCGTTTTCAATCCATGAATACTTGGGTCCTATGGGGATGGATCAAGCTCAGTCACTAATCCGAATTTTTCAATGTACTCTGTCATTGCGCAGTCCATATTGCGGCAGGCCAACTTCAAAGGGGCAAAGATGTTGGGCGCCAGCTTCTTCGACTCGGACTTGACTGGTACTGAATCCTCTGTCTCTCATTTAGCAGTACGAAGTGCAGCTTAACACTTAAACCCTCCATTAAACCTGTCATCCTTCCAGTCATAAAGTAAGGACCCATTTGATGAAATCGAGGTAAGCAATTTATTTGTGTAAAGATATAAGCAAAAAATGTGCAAAAATTCAAAAAAGGATTCAGATGTTTTAAACGTATTATCAAGACAAGGATGTAAAATTGAAGCATGATCTAAATGCTGTCTTATAAATGAAGTTTTAGTAATTAAGCAATCCGATTACTGTTGCTGTGTGAATTGCTTTGAATTTATGGAGCTTGTGTGTGCTTTCAGGAGCTAATCTTACTGATGCGGATCTTCGAGGATGCGATTTCTCTCTAGCGAATGTTCAGAAGGTGGATTCTCCTCCACATCAAGCTTGTTAACGAGGCTGTTTAGTTTGTTTGTTTTTTAACCGGTCTAGGAATACTGAAATTGTTTGGGACTTGATCCCGTCTTTTATATTGACTTGTGTGGTTTCCTCTGCAATTCATAATATTCATATACTGGGTTGGACTTAAAAGTAAGTTGGGTAAGCATGACTTGGCTAACGTCTATGGCCTCTAATCTATGAATAGAAACAAGGTTGTCTACTTTTCACTTATTGTAGTCCTCAACCTCTCTCTTTGAAGTTGCACAAGAAATTAATGTATAGTGATAAAAAAATTGATCTCAATAGAATTGGCTCTTGTACTTCAAGTGATCTCTCAAAAATCACACTCTGACATAATTCATGATGTTAGAAAGCTAAAAAAGTGACGTAAATCGTATCCTCGATTATTTCATTCGTGATTGTTCTTTCTTTTTAAATTTTTTCCTGATCCCCTTCTTGCATTGACCGGTCCACAGGCGAACTTGACCAATGCCAATCTGGAGGGAGCTTTGGTTACAGGCAACACGTCCTTCAAAAACACTATTATCACTGGTGCTGGTACGTTTCTATTGAAATTCCATGGACTTTGTCAGATCACATGGATTTTTTTTGAATTGTTCATTCATTTTCTGAAATGAGTAAGCACAGAAAGTGTGATTACGAGCTAAATTAAATGTTTGTTTGTTTTCCTTGCCTTTGACAGACTTCACTGAAGTAGGTTGGAGGGATGATCAGCGGAAAGAATTATGCAAAGTTGCTGAAGGGTTTGTGACTGCCTCCTTTTCATAAGCATAAAATATTTTCGCATATTCCAAAAATCATTTTCCTCTCTGAAATAACGCAGACTAACTCCCAACAGACCTAGAGATTCAAATTGGGCCTCTTGATGTTATAATTTGCATTGTTGAGTGGGTCATACAGAGACTTTATTCTTTCAATTTTCTTTCAAATTTGTCACCAACGCATGCAATGTTCTTCAGTGATTCTAGTGGTGTAAATTCTAACTCCATGTAGCTTCAATTTTTCACAATACGTTCAATTGAAGTTGTCAATTTATATTTATGAGTCGTTGGTTATGAGCTTTTCGTTTTCATTAATCTTTTTTATGTTTTCGTCTGCAGAGTTAACCCTGTGACCGGAAACTCAACGCGTGAGACTCTTTTGTGTGACTATTGAAGGACTGAGATTTGGAGCGTCGTGAAGCTGAAAACGAGTGTGGCAGCAGTGGTTGAATTAGATGTTCACTTGCTTGAGCAGCTAAGCAAGAAATTTTGATGAACCAAAGACAGGGATTTAGTAGAGTGGAACAAAAGAGAGTACCGTAATCTGTCGTCCGTTTTTTTAATCCAGTGGGCTATGTTGAGAGTTTGAATTGAAACCAAATTAGTACTTCAGTGCGAAGGCTCACTCTCAGGTCAGGGAAGAAGTTGTTGAAGTCTAAAACATGTCTCTTGATGCTTTTCTGGAGGAACACTAATTCAAACTTCGCAGAAAAAGTGAGAGGTGCATAACATTCAGTAGCAAGAAGAGACTCTGCCTTTTCCAAGCAGGGAGAGTCATCCACGAATTCCAAGCTGAAACTCTGACATGCCTTGCTACTGAATAAAAGTTACTGATTTGGTGTGGAATATACCACACCATTTCATCCTTTTGGATGAAATGATGTGGGATATTCCCCACGATTCTGTCCTTGGGAAGGCAGACTTGCAGAGCGCTACTGAATGTTATGTGAGTCTGAGCAGGGTGGGTTGGTTTTCCAGATTTCACCTTAATGACAGTGTACAGAACAGCATGTTGACCGAGTTTCTCAGTAAATACTTGTATATTATAATCCAGTGCTCCAAGTCCATGATTCGCCTTGCCTGCATATTTGTTTGTTACATTTAGTTGTTTCGAATGGTCTGAAACAAAAGCAAGAACCTGTCCAATTTGAGGCCCCACACCAATTTCCATATGAGCCAATGTTAGCCACTAAGCTTGTAGAGTACTGATGTACCCAATATGAAATAATACAAAACTGTAAATATAGTGAATTGAATTAAAGATAATGTAAAGTAATGTAAAAGCCTACATGGAAGATAAACGAGAACAAGGGTGGCCAATCCAGTGAGGACTCCACATTCACGGTCCAAGTTTCTGCCTTCACGGCTATGGAAGCTTAAGAGAAAATAATGAAGTTTTTCTGCACATTGGCGAGCTTTTGAAGTGAGATGCAAATTGTTGCATAAGTGATGGAGGGACAATGAATTAGTTATGAAATTCAAAGGTGAGTGATGCAATCCAACAAATCTACGTGATATATACCAAAAAACATAAAGCTATTTAGAATATTGTAATGTTGTCCAAGCAAAAGGTGCAATTGGAAGAAACTTTATTGAATAAGCTTACTATCCACTTGCAAAGCTACCACCTCTGTAATCATAGGAGACATGAGTTGGAGGAGGGGCACATCTTCTAAAGTTCGAGTACAACGTTGTTAGTGAAATCACTAAAGAAAGTGATACTAAGAGTAAATTGTTTGTTTATATATCAAGGCTAATCTTGGAATTGGAAGTTGAGGCCAAAAAGTTTGTTTACGAATGACTTCATTGTTCACTAAAGAAACAAAAGAATGTATTTATTGGTTCAATAATTAGAGTAGTTTTGGTGACTATCTTGGTCTAATTGGGGTTTGTGTCCTTCATAAGAATTAATTCAAGTTAATTTCCAAAGGCAACTCCCCCCACTCTACCATCAATAAATCCATTCATTACTATGTTGATCTACTACTCCATGTCAACATACACTAGAAGAAAACTACGTTGTATTTGACAAAAACTGTGTTGAAACTGTGTTGCATTCAACGTAACGCGTGGAGTGGATTGTGTTGAAGTCCTGCTTTGTCATGCGGAATTTTTCATTCTAACACAAAATTCTGTGTTTTCCTTGTTGAATTCTGCATTTTCCTTGTTCAATTTTGTGTTGACCAGTTGAAACACAGAATTTTGCGTTATGAAGGGAGAACTCAATACAATCTACTCCACACGTTATGTTGAACGCAACGTAGTTCCAACGCAATCTTTGTTAAGTAAAATGCAGGTTTGGCAAGTTTAACGCAGTTTCTGGCGTGAATAGTGTAGTTTTCTTCTAGTGATATTGTAAAGATTAGTAGTAGGCAAAATCAATTTATTGTCTATTATGTTTTTTTATTAAAACACATAGACTTGTTTCCATTCCAAGGGGGAAAAGTACATAATCCGCTTGCAAAAATGGGCCAATCATAAGGTTTATGTTCCTAAGCAATAAGCAAAAAATGTCTAAAAATGGTAAAAAAACAAATTCAAGGGAATATTTGAATTGACTGCAAGTTCAACGTGCCTAAACTTGAAATTATTGTTTTTTCTAGCCTTTACAAAAGGTAAAGTTTTGTTGGTCTTTCAACATTTTTAGAAAAGCACGTGTATGTTATAAGTTGTGAATTCTAGTCAATATATTGGAAAATGGATTGAAAATATGTACAAAAGTATTTGACCAAAAAGACCTTTATAACATTTGAAAGAAATTCATAAAGTGGAAGGTGGTATTGAATGAAAGAAAAAAATATAAATTGCTAATAACTTTTACAAAAATTTAAGAATTGTAAATCCCAATGGTGATAGTATTCTAGTAAATAATAGGTATTTGTTATGTTTTCATTTGAAAATTTTCAAGATTGAATGCCAAAGACAATATTGTATGATTTTTCTACCTCTTTTGCTACAAAATAAAAATCCTTATAACTTTTGCTTCATGATACAGAATTAAATGGTTCAAATGTTTTTGAGTAGGCATGAATTTATAAATCCAAAAAAATGATTATTATTTTATATTAATTTTTTTTTTTTTTTACTTCTACTTTTTGCAATGTTTATTGGAATGATGTGAATGAAAGCTCTACTCATAGATTAAAATGATTAGCATTGTTCCTAAAGATTTAAGCAAAAATTCTTGATTATGAAGTCACCAAGACTCCAAAAAATCCAAAGTGTGTTCCTTAGTCTTACAAGGATTAAGAAACTAGCTTTAATCAATATCTATGTCTAATCCAATCTAAATAGAAGGCCTTCAATGATTCTAGTTTGAAAATCTATGATAGTCTGTAGCATATGCCTTAACTTTGGATGAGTTTAGTCTTTATTGTAGTTTTATATGTTTAGTCTATAATCAATGAGGGTTGTACATGTAGGTGGGATTTGATAGAGAATCAATATTGGATAAAGCTAATATAGGGGAAAAAAAGACAAATCAATATAACATCATCACTCTACCAATGTACTAATAATGAAATTTAGTGTTTGCACCACTAATTACAAACTTGAATACCAAATGGCAATAGCTTGACACTAATTATGCAACCAACAATAAATGTCAACATGAAGATCGTTTTTTTGAGTGCCACTCTAAAACTTGAAATAGGGTAGAAGGATCCATTCCTAACTAGTGCCCCATCAATAATCAACAAGATACTATATTTTTGACCAAGGTTAGAATAGATTTCTATTTTCATCTTGGAATATTTGTTTTTGTACTTTTTCAAGGTTTGGACCAATAAGTTAGTGGCAAAAAGCAATGAGTACAAAAGTAGTTCTTGAAATGACTCAAAATTGAATGACTCTAGATGTTGGTTATAGGTGAAGTCCAACTGTTGCCTTTCAAAATTCAGAATAATTTCAATTGAAGAGATGTACATGGTAATTAAAAAGATGTACATGGTAATTTTAAATAAAATTACCATGTACATCATTTCAATCAATGCACCTTTAGAAATATTTGCTTTGCCTTGAACTACCCTAGATCATGCTTATTTTATCGGTTATGGGTCCCTCTCCTGTTAAAAAAACCCGGGCCAACCCCG
The DNA here is from genome assembly GCA_947034885.2 of Thuidium tamariscinum. Lineage (NCBI taxonomy): Eukaryota > Viridiplantae > Streptophyta > Bryopsida > Hypnales > Thuidiaceae > Thuidium > Thuidium tamariscinum. The sequence goes on along the minus strand of OX344750.2, from coordinate 42,278,196 downwards.
TCTTCCCTAGGTAATTAACCAGGACATTTACTAATATCTGACCACACTATTTCCTCGTCGGAGCTTCTTCCAAGGCACAGCAAGCGCAAGTAGGCGATGACCACCAAGCATTTTGGTCTGCCAATTCGCAGCGCCCCTTTTCCTGTGTCTCCGAGATCACCAGATTCGCAAACCCCTCCTCATCCTCGATTGGGATTCCAATCAGCGGCCATGGAGGCTGCAATCCTCCTCTCTTCGTCTTCCATGGGGCTTCAATTCCTGCTCTTCCTTCCATCAATTGCACCTGGGAAGTGGCATTTGGGTTCTTCTCTCTATCTGTTTCTCGCTGTTCTTCTTTGCGAACTTCGTAGGTTTGTAGTTGAAAATCTGAGTTCTTCGTTCCATGCCAGAGCTTCCGGGGCGACAGTCAATGGGGAAGCGGCGGTTGCGCAGGGGGTGGGGAGGGGTGGAGCTTATTACTTTATAGCGTGGCAGAGGAGCTTGGATTCAGGAGGTAGGTGAGGGCTTTGGCGATTATCTGGAATTATCTTTTCTGAATGTATAATTCGGTCCGAAGTATCGCTTGCACCTCCTTCTGTCACTGTGTTGAGACAGAGTCTGTCCGCACTTGCAGGCTTTGGCGATTAGTGTTGACTCTGTATGCTCTGTAACTCGAATCTGGATCCTGCTGTGGAAAATTTTACATGGGGATATGTTTTGGGCACATCCAGGTTTTATTTTTAGGTTATTGATGCGGATGCTGTAATCTTGGGTGATATCATGGAATAGAAAGCATTTCATGGGAGACTACGTGTTGAAATGTAAATTGGAAAGAGAGGAGTGGTTATGGCTTATAGCCCAGCTCAAGGTTTAGAGAGACTGTCAGCTGGAGATTATAAGGAGAATCTCATATATGAAGAGGTGACTTGAATTTAGGGTAGGATCAGCGACTTGGGCGAGGGGTTTTACGGGATTAAGCAAATATACTAAGGCAAGAGCCGAAGTTGTGGATGCTTGTTCCATGATGCTCCATACTCTGTGTAAGGAGCTTTGAGGAACTTCTAGACAGAAAGTTAGTATGCAATGCTGGCCTTGAAGCATGATCTACGAGTTCACTGTAAGCAATGGGATTCACCCACTCTGAATACAGATGGGAGTTTTTGAAAGTGGAAGTGGAAATTACATTTTCTGACTCAATGAATGGCATCCAGGGGCTATGTTCTTCGGGAATTCAGGGGACTTATAATTCTTGTCTCTCCAGCAGGGCATTCACATGGAGCTCCAGCTTCGACAGAAGAGAAATCAAGTAATGCGCAAGCTCACCTCAAATGCACCTCCTTCTGGTGACATTTCAATTTCCATAGATAATTTCTTGGCAGGCAATATGTGCAATCAGAGATAGGCACGAAATGGACTCAGGGGTACAGATCAATTCCTGCGGGCTTCGCCTGACTGTACCATTATTGTTGCAGGTTCATTTTGGATCCATTCTGTAAGAGTTTGTGAGTGTGATCAGTAGCATTGGTGGAAATTTCTTGAAGCCAATTAATCGCAATGGCATCGATCCCAAGATGTTGGGCTCCACCTGAGCACGCTTCTGTGAGCTCCTCGCAGCTCTCTTCTTTGCACTTCCGCAACCTTCCTCGTGTTCAGGAGGTACTCTTCCTCTTCTCTTGTTTCACGCAGTTTGAGGTTGACCATTCCAAGGCTTTCTTATTAGGCAAGTTAGGTCTCCTTGAGATCTAATGTCTTATTAGATGGGTTTCAAAACATGTACGGCAACCCTATTTAACGTCTGTGCAATATTCCCAAAAACTTTAAGAACAATTCTGAATATATTCTAATAATATGTTTTTGTGATATGTTTTGTTAGATACCGTCTCAAACATACTAGATCTATTTTTTGTCTATCTTCATTTCATAATGTTTTGCTTTTTTCATATTAGTTTGAAAATTTGCCGTTTTAAAAATGAATCCTTTGAAATTACTATAGGTTCGTGGTAGCCGTGCCCAAAGAAGATTGCAAGTACGATGCTCGATCCAAGAAGAGAAAGTGAACCTGAAGAAGAACCAGGAATTGAACCTGCCTCTGCAATCCAAACAAAATGTGGACGGAGAACCTTCGACGGAGAAGCCCCTGGGAGAGGTCAGTCCTGAGGACGTCAAGGCAACGCTCAAAGCTGCAAGGGAGAAGTTTGGCCGAACTACAGTGACAAAAGCCTTGCAGCAAGCGAAGCAGCAGCTGGGGAAGCAAGGAGTGGCCAAGTTGACGTTATTTGGTGGGGCTGCAGCTGTGGGGGTCTTCCTCTCCGGAGCTGTGCTCACATCTTTGGAGGTTTTACCGGTCATCCCTGAGGCCATGCAAGCTGTGGGACTCGCCTACTCCGTCGTAGTGGCCAGCCGGGTGATCCGAGGAGCCCCTGAGAAGTTCAAGGTGTCACCCATCCGGGCTGTTCTGGAGATTGTGGAGGAAGGAGGGAAGATGACCAAGCAGAGAACTAGCTTGGTCATGCCTCAGGTAAGGTTATGCCACGCCTTCTCTATTTACAAAATATACGTACTTTGTATTTTGTATTTGTACATTCTGTGTCCTACGGGCATGGCACTGAGACACATGTCTACAAAGGTACATTCACCTAATTGCAGCCCCACCTAATTGCTAATTGCGTTACTATGTACACCCCCTCTTCATTTTAGAACCTAATTTTAGGGTAGTCATTCTTGACTTATGAGATTTGTGCCACATGAATAAGAGAAGAATGAAAACTCTAGATTTAGGTTCTGAAATTAAAATTGGGTACACATGGTACACATTATGATGCAATAAGTAAGGGACCGCAATTACATTTACTCACCTTATTCAGGCTTGGCCTCACTACCCTCATTCTGAGGTTCCCTTCTGTGTGCAAGCATGTGTTCAGGCGTGTTCTGAGTACAAGAGATTACATGTATTTGTACATCATGCTGGATACATGTACTTTGCATTTGATAACCTTGATTTTTGCTTTGAATCTTTCATTTATTTTTCCTTCGATGCAAAGTCTTGGTTCTTGGTCTTGTACTTCGATATTTCTTGGATATTGTTGTCACCGGATGAGGATGGTGATGAGTGAACATTGAAGGATAAAGTGAATACACGTCATTTTCTCAGGATTTGGACAAGGACACCGTCGCAGCGATGGAGCGCTTAGCTCGGGAGCGTGACAGGGCTGTGAACCAAGTGGCGGAGATGAAACGACGGACAGCAGAGTACTCTCAAGTTCTGTCTGAGAAAGAGGCCCTTGAAACAGTGTCCTTGCAGCTTGCGGAGGAGAGAGAGACGGCCATGGCGGAGGTCAATACCTTGAAATCGGCTGTGGAGTCCATGAGTGACAGAATGAAGGGAATAGAAGCCATGCTTGAAAAAGAAGTAGGGCAGCTGAAGTCCCAGAACCAGGCGCTGGAAACAGTGGCCTTGCAACTGGCGCAGGAGCGAAATGTGGCCATGGAGGAGACTGCAAAATTCAAAGCCAGATCAGAGTCTGAGAAACAGGCCCTGGAAGAAGTGGCCATGCAATTAGCTCGAGAGAGAGACGAAGCACTGGCAGAGCTTGACAGCTTGAAGAAGGTGGTGGCCAATATGGGAAGCAGTGCGTCGAGTGACATCAGAACTCAATTGCAAGATGGACATGTAGAGCCACCTCAACAAGACATAAGTAGCCTCATTGTTTCCCACGTTGTGGATGAGTTTGAGGTGCAGCCACCCGGTTTCGGTCCATGAGCTGTTCTCATCCAGTCTTACATATCTCAGGTAAAGAACCCATTCTCGTCTCTTCATCTGTTTTGAGTGATTGAGGAGGCTACTTGAATGCGGAGCATCTTGTACGCCATGTTTGCATCTCTTAAGTGGTGCTGAAGACTTTTGATCCCACTTCTTGACTCAGATTTCCTAAGTTGAGATCTAATCCTCAATTTTGGAAGGCAACTCAATGGGACTAGATGGCATGTGATCATGTCTCATTGTCATTCCAAATAAATGCAAGTTGATGGAGAAATGAAAAGAGGTACTAAATGGAGGATAAAAGCTCTATTGTTAGGTATGAATTTTCAAAGTTTTGTTTACAGGGTGAGTAAAATCATGAGAATGCTGAAGACTTGTACATTGTCAAATTCATTAGGTTCTGAATATACACTTTTCATTTAGAAACTAAGATTCAAATCACCTTGTGACAGGTGCTTGGTTACCAGCTTGTCAAGGATTTTATCAACAAAAACATCATCATTGCAGTGTGTTTATGTACTTGTACATTATGTGTGGGGATGCGGAGATGAAGCCAAAGATCACTGCAAGAGCCCAATTGACCTAGGAAAGGAATTTGAGGAACTGGCCATTCATGTAGGTCATGCATCAAAAACAGTGTGCTACAGGATTTTCGATTTTGAGTACGTCGTGCAATGCATATGACATTCAGTATGCCCGTGAGTGCTTGTGTGTTAGGAGGAGCATTGATGGTCTCGTAGGCTAGTTTGTAACATATATTTTCTTGCAAGAAACATGGAATGAAAAGAAGATGCTCAATTGTTATACAATGTGTCTTTGTAGGCCATGCATCAAAAATAGTGTGCAATGGACGCATGGGTGATTGCAATCTCGTAATAAGTTAATTTCGAAGAGATCACAGTGAGGTTTTCAAAACTCTTGGTAGAGACACTCCAAAAAACTACTTAGTATACATTGTATATCAAGGGTTAGTTCCAAAATGATTTTGGGGGTGTGCATCTTGTAGATGTTTGAATACAAAGTCAAAGAATGTCCTTAACATTCAAACTTTCTCTTCTTGTTTGTAGACTGTCCACTACGAAGTCAAAAAATATCCTTAATATTCAAGCTTTCTCTTTTTGTTTGTGCTTAAAATTTCTTGTCTTTAGATTTGTTTTCATATTTAGTTTCTACAAGGTAGGTACATGTAGTTGTGAAAAAGTGGTTTTTAGAAAATATTTCCACGATTCAAAGTTAGGATAACTTTCAAAAGCAATTGAGACATTTTTGAGTTTCAAGGGTGTTTATTCAAGGTGAGTTTAGTGTTATATATATAGTATCTTATGTTCCCAACTTAAGAAATTTATCAATATTATTTAAATGTCTAAATATTACAAAACCACTTGAGTTGCATTTCTACTTGGGTTTTATTTCCCTTGATTTTGCTAATAATCTCACTAAATTGATTTGATAACTCAACTATTAACCCCTGAAGGACCACAACTATGTTTCCACCAAAATTGCTCCAAAACTGTCATTTCTAGGACAACTACCAAATTTCATACAAAAAAAAAATTTGACATATATAATTGGAGGATCTTTTTAGTGCACTATTTTGTAAAGATGTAAAAAAAATTTCAGAAAGTTTCATCGTGTAGATTGCAAGATATTAGTGTTTGAAGTTACAAAAATCATTTTTTTACCACTGCAAAAATCTACTTGAGAAGGCCACATTTGTATGAAAACATGTCCAAAATGGTTGCAACTCTTTGCATTTGATCTTCTATTCAAGTTGGCTACATGCTTGAAAATTTTCAAACCATTTCGAATTGTACAACATGTAGCAAAAAAATAATAAGTAGAAAGAAGTAGAGAATGTTTCAAAATACAAAAATGGTAACAATTTATTTATTGAATTGAAAATGCCAATTCCAATGGTTCAAATGTTGTAATAAACAATCTACACCCAATGTTTTTATTTTTTTTCAAAAATATTGAAAAATTGAGTAAAATAAACGACTTCAAAGTTTATTTTAGAGAAGAGAATCCATAACTACCTGCAAATTAAAATCCTTCATAACTTTTGACTCATTAATCCAAATGGAATGATTCAAAACTTTCCATGTATATATAAATCTATAAAACCTATTTCAAATTTTTGATTCCAAAAAAAGTGATTTTTTTTATCTGCCCGAACTGCCTGAGTTGAAAACAAACAACATATTGTGCGATAATTTTTCAACCATGAAGTCAAAAGTCATGAAAATTGTTGGGCTTTAAAGATATTCCTCATCTACACCTTCTATTAAAGTTTGGTTCCAAAATATGAAAATCTCTAGTCACACATACCTATCCAAAATCACTATGTTGCCAAAAAAAGGCATGTTGGTCCTTTAGGGGTTAAGATAGTGGAAATAGAAAATTGTTGCTCATATCTTTTAGGTACTCGCATCGTATATACCAAGTAGAGAAGTTATGCTAAACAAAGTAGAGATTACTTCAATTAATGAAGAAAAGATCTCATGTCTATGGTAAGCATTACTACATCTTGCAATGAAGGTGAAAACACCCAATCTAATCTATTGATTCATTTTTTGACATCATTTGAAAATATCCCCAAAACTACAATTAAATTGTTTCTATATTTAATCTTTTGTGGTTGACAATTGAATTTTTAGAATTCAGTTTTTGTAATAAGTCTATATGAACTTTTCAATGGTTAAAGGAGCCTCTACTTTGAAAATTTATAGTAAGTACATATTTTAACCTAAAATTCTATTTTTTTTTAAATTAATGATCTTCAATTGATAATGCTATAAAATTATTTTTGTTCTTGAATAAGGTGCCTCCAATGATGTTGAATTGCTTATTTTGATGTTTCTATATATTTTCATCTTAAATAAAAACAAAGTGGAATTTGAATGAAGAAAAAATGTACTCTTTTTAGCAAATTGAAACAAAGGTATACTTAAAGAAATTTGAACCTAAAAAAAAGAGATATTAAAAATATTCATTGAATAATACAAATGGAGTATGAAAAAAATTAGAGATTCCAATCATTTCTTCAAACTTGAAATCTTGTACAAAAAAAGGCAAATTTGTGCTAAGTCAAATACATTCAATAGCACCCATGCCTTAATTGTTGAAATGGGACTTGACGAGTATAAATGGGCCTCCTTGTTGTCTATAGATAGTTCACCTAATTTGAGCTAGTTTTTCAAACCTTATCATTTCTTCAAGTTATTTCTTAAGATTTAGCAACCATATTTAGATGACCTATAAAAAAATGGATCTCCATGAATCCTATGATATTCACAATACTTATGTATTTAATTAATATAATTTTAAATAGTTTAATATCATATTTTTCCACTAGAATAATATTTATATTCAAATTTTATTTACTTTAGGACAATGAAGATTCCCCTAAATTCTACAATAGTCACTAAGCAAAATAAAGTAAAATGATTTCTTGTTGAAAGATGCAATAGAAACAATAAACATGTCTCTCATAGCTATTGAATAAATTTATATTGCATATAATGTCCCTTTTAAAATTTTGATTCAAAATTAATTATAGAAAAACAACAATACATAGTAGGATTACCTATGAATAAAATGTTGAAAAAAACACATTGACTACAAAAACAATTGTTTCATATAATGGTCCCTAATACAATATACATTCAATAGCTTTTCTCTTACCTCATCTATCATGCCTTCCTTCACTACTTATGCTCATATCTCAAATGCTGATTACTTCTCCATTTATACTTATACTTTTAGAATTGGTATTTAGGAAGGATCAATAAGAAATGTTCATCCTTAATCCTCAAAAGACAAATTGGTGGTTGTAGAAATCATGCATTTGAATACCATGTGACATCATCTACTTTAAATAAGCCAAATATATTAATTGGAAGTCAAGTACTTCCCTTTCAACCCCTAATACTGAATATGAAAAGTTGTACTTCTATCCTATAAGGGAAGATTCTTTGTCATTCAAAGGATGCCAAACGTTTGCATTGGCATTCAATGATTGGATTAATCCTTGTTACCTACAACATCATCTAATCATGCATTACATTGTTTGTCCTACCAATGTTGTGATACTAATTTACCAGTCAGTATTTGTAAAATGCCTAAAGTAGTGAGAGGATAGTTATAGATATAGTCACCATAGATAGTGAGGAACCATGTCAAAAACAATGAAAATCATACATGATTTATAGAAAGGGTACATGTGTCAATTTTTCATTGGTTGTAAAAATTTTATACATATTTTAAAAGGGATATAGTACCCACTTTTCTATTGAACGTAAAACTTTTACATTCAATCTAAAACCCTAATTTCTTCAACAACTTTGTCTTCAATAGCATGTCTCATTCTCCTTAGTTGTCCCTTCATGCTCCTATATTGTCTACAAATGACAAAGAAAGCATCATAAACACAAAAACAAGTGAATAAAAAGCATTAACAACAAGAATGACAAAGACAATCAAATAATAATAATAATAATAATACAACTATCATAAAATGTCAACATTCAAAATTTCAAACATACTTTAATACTAAATTCCTTATTCAAAATTCACAAATACTTCATTCTACCACAATTCAATTGAAAGAATCAACATACTTACAAATGGAGATACAAATTGCCGAACCCTAAATCTTCTAATTCACCTCCACATATGACATGCAGTGATGCAAATTGCTTAACATGACATTGTAGTGCAAAATCTTTTTTTACATGCATCAAATTGGTTTTTTACTTTCGAAAATGATATCAAAATTACTGAATTTCAAGCAAATACAAAACAATAGGCAATTGGCTCTTCCAAAAGAATATAACATCTTAGTGAAACACTTAATGTCCTATGTTTCATTTTTGGCCTACCTTTTGTATTTTGGTTTGCTTTGTCTCCTTCCATAAAGAGCTTAGTGCTGTTGGCTTATTGCACAATAAGAAAAAATTAAAAAATCATAGGTCTTAGCATGTTGCATTAAAAATGGCTTTCAAAAATTAAAAACTTCAAATAGTACTTGCAAATATTGCTTGTTGAGAGGATCATTGCCATGACATTTGAACTCTCTTTAATGATTACAAAGAAGAACATATTCATCACTCAAATGTACTCTACATTAAGTAGCAAGAACAAGAATAATTAAAGCAAGAGCAATGATCATGTATTAATAGGGAAGAAGATGTTAAAAAAAGATTTGAATAGTCAAGTAATAAGAAAGAATGTGCATCCTTTAAACATTAAATCGTATATTTGTAAAACCTTTTATTAGTATCCTCCCACCAAAATCTTTTCATCGGTAAGAGGGCTCCAATGCACCGTGGATGGTAACCATCAATGGCCACGAAAATCTTTTCATACTTTGCAAGGAGGGGGGAGAAAAGACGCAATTTGTAAACACCATAGATAGTATAGATAGTGTAGATTGAAATATGAATTTATTGTACTAACTTTAGACAATAATAAAATTTTGTAGCAATACTATTTTCTTAAGTGACTTTAATCCCCTTAACCCCTAACCATTGAGACTCATTTCTAAACCTAGCAATTTTGGAAAAATCATCATAAATACTATTTGGAAGAATATTTTAGATTTGAGATGCCAATCAAAATTGTTGAGTTTTGAGTTTTCGATTCTATCTTTATGATTAGGTTCACCAATGCTATTGCTAATATTTTTCTATAAATTTTAAAAGAAAAAATTCAAAGATTCTTCAAAATTCAATTACAAGCTTCACATTGTCATTTTTTGTGTAAATTTTGTTGGAATGGATTTGAAATGAGATTCTTATGACATTGCTTTTTTGGAATTTTTATGTTCTTTCATTCTATAACCTCACGTTTACAATTCCAAGTTTAAACTAGGGCTAATGCAAGTCAACTACTTGACAAACTTTCAAATTTGGAAGTTTAAGAAAATATGTACTCTAGTAACATCAAATCCAACCCTTGGATAGGACAACAACTTAATAAGGTATCTCTAAAAATTAGGATGACTTTCATCCAAGATGGAATGAGAAAGAAATCTGAATTTCAATCTATACATCATCCAGAAAGTGGACGTCAGCATGCTCCAGGGTTAACATAAGAAAATGAGTGCATTTATTACCAAACATCTGCTGCAAACATGACTAGCGTAAGTGTCTATGACTGCCAATTTTTGAATGGAAATGGGGTGGTCCGCTGTCACTAAAGGCAAACAAGAGCCTCGCACTTTGAATTGCATTAGCAATTCATACAACGATGAATCTTTTCAATTTAATCAGACCAGACCGTTGTACCCAAAACTCTCTCTTCAACATCAAGTGCAAACAAACCAATATACCAACTCCGCAAGAGATAATTAGCGTCGGTTCTCAGTTAGAGCCTTCATACTTCAACAGTCATACTTCGTATGAGGTCCCGCAGCTGGATATTGTGTGACGGATCCTACATATCAATGTTAAATGATAGACTCTATATTTGGATTATAATTTACATTATGATTCATTTGGAATTACGATACATCTCCCCAAATCACACTTCTAAATGTACTGAATGCTTCATGAGACAATTATAAATATTTAGCTGCAAAACTAAGGCACCTAAAAAATTGAACACCGCAAGAAGTTAGTTTCTTTTTCGGTAAGCTCCAAAAGATAACAACCATCACAACATGCACTTCACATCAAGTTTTGTCAAGAATGAGCTCCACAGAGTGCACCAAAAGACAGACATGTTACCAGATGTCTTGCCATCCATTCCAGAAGAAAAATATACACTTACTGGAGCAGCTTGTTTGCTGCTGTGGTAGTTACGAGTTGTAAACACCTCTTTCCAAACTAAGATTCTACCCTCTACACCTAATAATTACAGAGAAAGGAGTGTACAATTTCTCACCATGATCCTGTGAGATGGAACTCCAGAAACAACTTCACTTCTTCACATAGGTGAAGCTCAACAGCTTCTACCAAATGAGGAAGAACACGCGCTCAAACATTGTGGTCAGAAGTCACCAGACGAGAGTTCTGTGGGTATGGTACATGATTCACATAAGCCATGAGCTAAATCAGGGGGTGTCAGACCTTGGGCTCCACAAACAGAGTCCAATTGGAGACACAAATCCGAAAACTCGACCCCAGGGCAAGGTTGTTGAGGCGAGAATTGGGGCCTCAAATTCCCACAGAATGGAGTGTCAGAGTTCAAGATTTGCGCTCCAAGAATGGAAGCAATTTACGCAATATGATCCGACGTTTCCACAGGAGATCTAATCCTTTGGAACGAGGCTCAGAACTGCGCAGGGCCGGATTTGAAAACAAACAACAGAATCGTGTGGCTGAAATCAAGAACTGTGACACTCTTGTAGAATCATGGTCTCGAAATCTAGACTCAAACCCCGGACACCCCCGATTAGAAAACAGAAACTATAAACAAATGGAAACAGAAGGGAAGAGAGAGCTTCCCTCTGTTACAGCAGGAAACCAGGATTCAACGTTGTGGAGCTTGCAGCCAGCGTCCGGATGAGATGGTGCCGTTTCTGCACCGACCGCCATGAGCCTCTTGACAAATCATACACCACCGACCTTCCACTACTCGAAGTGAACACAATCGCTCCTTCCGAAGCCACCGCAAGGAAGCTCGGCATCCCTTCACAGTTATTCCAAGTCAAGCATGTCGGATACAGCAACGAATGCCAAGTCTCCGGCATGCGAGCCACTCGAACAGGCATCTTGGGCGACGGCAGCACTTTCGATATCGTGATCCCCGATTTCAAACAAGTCTCCAGGCCACAATAGCACCGCATTCTGGAGCCTGCCACAATGTAAACCTCGCCACTGCACACCACGAGCTGCACAAAGGAAAGACTCTGCGACAATTCAATACCCTTGTTGCTCCACACGTCGTCGATAAGGCTGTATGTTAACAAAACGTAACAAGAGCCGTTCCCAAAGACGGTGTAGACCGTGTTGTTGCAGACCGCGGCGCACACCGGGTTGGTGTTGTCCGGCGGATTCGCAAGCAGAATCCACTTCTCCACCTCCGAGTCGTACATGTGCATGCGCTCCCCGAAGAAGACGACCTTGTAGGCTTTCGCGGAGTAATCCACCGTCAACATCGGCAGAATGAGATCCATATCTACAATTGGTGGCAACCTCTTCAAGGTTTTCGTCACGGGATGGCAGACATAGAGCGCTTTCAGATTCGACGTGCGGTACAGTACAAGAAATAACCCGCCGGCCGCGTCCACTGTATCTAAAGAGTAATTAGAGGTGCCACTCGGGTTTGCTTGTTTTGTGTGGTCTACGAGATACGTGCTATCAAGGTTGTAGAATCGCTCGTCCGTGAGGTCTAAGACACACCACCCGGCGTCGCCGTTGCGGTTCTTGCCCGGCGTGAGGAGCACGTAGAAGCGTTGCCGCGGCGCTAATGCACAGAGCGTCCCGAACTCCGGGGAGTCGATAAGAGCATTCCATTGCTTGCAGACGGCGCGGAGGCGGCACACCGACGGAACGGGCAGGAATCCGAAAATCCGCATGAGAATGTCTAGCGGTAATTCTCGCGCTGGATTCGCCATGGGGCGACGACTACTGTTGCCACGAAATCAGCTCCAGAAATCGAAATTCCTTCTACGTGAAAATCCTAACCCTAATTCCACCCTAAACCGAATCTAGGGTTTGTGAATCCCCCATTTCGGAGGCGAAATGGCTTAAATCCATGCGGAAGCAACTTGCGACCCCTCCGAAGAAGAGCGCATGGTGGCAGCATCCAGTACCGTCCCAGACACGGCTCCCAAACTCGGTGAACCCCGATTTTACCGACAAACCACGGAATCTGCCTACTACCATTCTCGACTAAACCCCGAATCCACTTGCGCCGCGAGTTGAATGGGAAGAAGAGCTACTGACCACGAACACAACCCCAATTCGATCGAAATGGCACCTAGAAGCCCCCCGCCGTCAAAATTCTACAGATTTGTCTGCAAATGCGCAGTCTCCTCAGAACTGCAATTTGCAGTAGAAGAGTTGAGAGAACTGGAAAAGTTGGGAAATCAGCTGAAAGAATCAGAAAAAGGAGTTGCGAGAATCTGATAAGAGGCGATCGTGTTGCTGCGGGGGCTGCTGCAGAAGACAGGGGAGCTGCAGTGGCGAGGAGAGAGGCGAGGGCGTGGAAGGCACTGGCCAGCGGTGGCTTGGCTGTGAAGACTCTTCGGGGGCCCATGTCTTCAAGATCCTTCAAGATCCCTCCAAGACCCCTTCCAAGACCCCTGCCAGTCCACTTCCAAGACCCCTCCGCAAGACCACTTCTAAGATCCCCTTTCAAGATCCCCTTCTAAGTCACTTTCGAATATTTTTCAAGCCAATGACAACGTTTTTATTCATGGAAAGATGACGACCTTCTTTGGGTTTGGATGGATCTATTACATGATGCTGAAATTGCATTGTGTTCGTAAAATTTTATTAGGAATAAAGCATTTTAATGTACTTATGAGATTGGTATAGGATACAATTTTTAAGTCACTTTTAAAAAGCTTTCAAAATTATTTCAAAACTCTTTCAAGATCCTTTTATACTTATTGAATCATTTGATTTTGTACTATAGCAAGGACATAGAGCTCATCAAGTATTCTTTAAAATCTTTTCAAAGATTGTCA